>OW804094.1:87797367-90297367 GCA_942159475.1 Sthenelais limicola
TCTAATCTCTGACTGAGCTGCATCAACTAAGTCAGGTCTTAGTGTCTGAAACCAATAAAACCTGCTCACATTACGTTAAGAAATATTGGGGTCTGTCTTCACGCTCATCCAAACTGTGATAATCTGTTTTCAGATTTGTAGATCTGATTTTGAAGCTGTTCACATATTACGTTAAGATTCTAGATAGCTTACATGTCGGTAGAATGTGTGATGTATTGTATATCTTCGCTGCGGGTTGAATGCTCTAGTAGCTGCAAAGTTCCTTCGTACATGATATCAGCTGATTTAATACTCTAAGCAAAATACTTTTGCACCTTTTTTTTTTATCGCAGCGCAACTTATTTATTCTTACTCATTTCTTCTGTGATAATCTGAAGTAATATTTTTGCTGGGGGATCTGCATAGGATGGTGTCAAAGGGTAACTGAAGTTTAAAATGTATTGACTTATGGCATTGGAAACGTGTTTCCCTATATTATATTACGTTAACATGAAAACTTGCTATAATAGGTGATAAGTCGGGAGATATGCCATGTTGCTGAACGGATTTTATCTTAAGATACTACCAAGCAAAACACTTGGATGAATATGTATGTTTTTTCTTTTCTATTTAACTATATCCCATCAGTGTTATCGTTTTATTCCGCATTGTAACTTGTTGATTCTTTTAACTCGGTCCTCATTTCTACATTGTGATATGTTCCCTCTAGTGTTTCCTTATAAATGGGACCTATGTCATCAAGTCAGCTGTTGTGAACTTTTAAAAGTGAATTTATATTGTATGTTTTATACATATTTTGTACATATATATGAGAAAATATACTATATCAAAATGGAATTGACTGAGCCTTTTTATTCTTTCTGGTAGCTTTTAGATACTTTATGACGACCCGAAACAAAAAACAAAGGTTTATATTTCAATAGTCTTCTATGCTAGGGGCATATAATATATTCCGATTATTTCCTTGCAGAATTTTCTATGAAGGGAGTGACTTTTGAATCAACTATGTGTGTCGAAATAGGTATTGCGAACATAAACTTAACCATTAATGTTCTAATTTTAATGTTTTATTCAGTCTTGATGAGACAGAAGAATAAGTTTGAAATAGTATTACCGTTTAGAAACATCCATGTTAATTGACGTACAATATATAGTCATACTGTCTACGATTTTTGGTCTCCTTTCGGAAGTTTCAAGTTCCGTAACCTTCAGCCGGCCGATTTAAAGCCGACAAGGTATGACTAGTCATAATAATTTACATAATATGAAAGAAATGGTTCCTATGTCTACATATATGGCATAGACCCAACAATATCAACATTTTGATATTGTCGGAGCTATGCCATACTTTCTCCCGACGCCAAATCGGCCGTATCAGGGACCATTGTAACAGGGGCATTAGACTGTTTGCTTTTGCTGTCTTGTGATCGTGCAATCGCAAGAGATCGCCTCCTCTGCTTAGTCTCTTGCAACTGAACTTTGAGGAAGTTGTGCAAAATTGCATCAAGTAATTCAAAAACAGTGATTACTGATGCTCCAACAAACAGTCCCATCGACCCTCCGATATCACCTGGAAAGAAAGAAATAATCGACTGTTACTCTAGTAGAAGTGCCCTTAGAAAAGTATCATTGAAAATTAATTCATTTCACACTGTGATTAGAGGTGACCAGAACATTATTTATGAACGATATAGATATACTACTTTTCTGACCATTTCAGGAGGCCACGATTAGAGCAAAAGTAGTAAACCCTACACTGTCTTTTATTAGAGTTCCAGAGAACTTAGTATTTCGTAATTAATATTTATATATATTGAGAATTCCATGAGTAGGTTTGAGATATGTGTTTTGTTCTCTATGGTTTGTATAATGTTGACATGGTGGATGCGATACAAAAATCAGTGTCCAATATAGGCTCAGCAGGTAGCCCCCTTTGTTTTAGAATAATATGGATCTGGAGCCTGGGGTGTGAGTGTTTGTGAAATGAAAAGTGGGTTGATCTTACCTAGGTGTAATTATGGTACAATAAACTATATCATCTTCAGTTCCATCTAAAAGCTGCTACCTCTTACACCTCATGTCCTTATTGGCGGCACCCAGGGTAGTAGTTTACCCAATCGCACCTTTGGCGCTGAACCCATCTAGAGTGTGAGGTGTTTTAGTATAGGTTTTAACTCATTATTTCTTTGGGGATGTTGAAATATAATTATTTTTTTATTTTATATGAGATCCAATTTTGAGAAGATTTTTTTCGGTCGAAGGTCGACCTTGCTCCAGAAAATGAGTATTATATGGGTTTCTGACAAAATTAAATTTACTGCACAATCGGCTTGCAGTGCTGCCCAGTTTCATGCAGTAGGAATCGAAGTTGCTATAAAGCAAATCTATTGTGCATTGTATATCCCTCAATCGAGTTTAGATGAAACTAACATATTGCTGATATTTGGGTTTCTCCTGTATCCATAGACTAGTTCATCTCTAAATTGTCTCTGATATGAATTTTGTAGGTTTTTGTACGTGTTTTAATGATTTTGGTGGAGGTGGCATTATATCGTTACAAAAGAAATAGTTTCCATATTTGCCAATTTTATATTCATTCCATTAGGCTAACAGTGTTTAGTGTCTGTATCCATTTGCCTTCAATCTGTGGTCTATGTTATGGGCTTGTTTTACTTCTGTGTAATTTGTATTTGTTCTGTTGGATAAATCATCATATATCTTTCTCTACAGTATGGTATAATATCATTCAAATGTTCAGCAACTGTTTTTTTTCTTTTCTGACCGAATGTCATTTAGGTGGGCTTGTAATCTCGGTCTTAATGAATTTGAGCTTTTCCCTAAATAGTATTCTTTGAATTTTTTGCATTCAATAATGTAGATGGATCGTGAGGGGCGGCACCCAGGGTAGTAGTATATCCAATCACACCCTTGACGCTGGACCCACCTAGGGTGTGTGTTGTTGTTGTATGTAATGATAATGCAATTTGGGTTGACATTGCCTAGGTGTAATTATGGTACAATAAATCAACTAACTATCATCCTCAGTTCCACCAAGAGAGCTGCTACCTCTTACACTTCGTGTTGGATCCTGAGGGGCGGCACCCAGGGTAGTAGTATACCCAATCGCACCTTTGGCGCTGGAGTCATCTAGGGTGTGTGTGGTTGTTGTATGTAGCCTATGATGTATGATAATTATATGTGGGGTGACATTGCCTAGATATAATTATGGTACAATAAGTTAACTAGCAGCTACTTCTTACACCTCATGTTCTTGTTGGTTCCTATATCTCTCCCCAATCATCAGCCAGTCGGTCCCCGTACAAGTCATCCTACAATAATACTCCAACAACACTATACCACCTCCTTTGCCCTCAATGGGTTCCATCTATAGGCAGCCTGTGAGGTCTTTACATATGTATGTATGTATTTAGCATAATATCGGCTTCATTGTATGCCCTTTATTAACCCTTATTTCCCCTCTTGTTAACCTACTCCATAGATGGGTGAGATCATAAGCCACGCGTTGCTCAACCAACTCGTAATATAACTCGGTCATGTAGACATCAATTTCCAGGAAGTTGTTTCTGAAGTTTACAAATAGATATTTATATGATTATAATACAAATATAAAAAGGTAAATGCAATCTATTTCGAGTAGAGATGGTGCACATAAAGTACTCAAATGCACAATTATCAGGAATGAAACATCCATTTGCTAAAAAAAAATATCCAGAATTACAATAGGCCTACTTAATTGGTCTAGATTTCATTGTTTCCATGCAACTTAATTTTTCATCATTGACTTACTTAAAAAACTCATCATCTAACTTGCTGCCGCGGGTGAAATCTTTCAGTGAGTTTTTCCAGGTAGACAGAGCTTCTAAGAACATGTTATCCTTCCCTTGTATAACTTCAGTTAAGTCTGATTCTGATTTAATTTGGTTAAAAGTACCGAATCTATTGGCTACATGTAGAATTGAGTCTGTGTTCATCATATCGGCATTTGTCATGAAGTAAAGTTCTTGAACATCAGAAGTACCAAGAGTTTTGTTAAATGGTTCGATGAGTTTCTCCCTTAACTCGTTATTGTCAGAGTAGGCAATTTGTAGGAAGTCTTGTGCTATTTTCGCGTACAGTTCATGGGTTGTTTGTTCATATTTGATGCCCTTCCATACGGCGATAATGGCATCCCGGAACTTCTGCCAATCATGGTTAAAATTCCGTGCACGTGCTCTGACGTCACTGAAGAACTCCACAGCGTGTTGTGTATAAGTAGCCAATGATCGAGAAGTTACCTTTTTCGCCAGCTCCAATTTCGAACGAGATTTATCGAGTGTGTACTCCCGTGAAATGTTAAGTATGTTGATCAGATGAGGCCATGCGTCCTGAAAGCAGCGGGAGGGTAGATGTATGATTCTAACGTTACTGATGTACGCTAGCTAGTATTTTGATATTGGTTAATATATTTCTTTTACGAAATGAAAAAGCTTATTAAAGGCAAACGCTACTATCTACTGGAAAATGGAAATAAATGTCATTTTTTTAAAACTTTGGTATTTGATTCTTGAAGTGTTTCTGGTCATAAAGATGGAAAAAAATAAATGGGTCGCCGTGCTCATTTTTGAATTACAGTCCTTCAAAATTTGGTATCTCAAAAGAACCAATGAGGACCAAAAGGGGGGCTTATTTTGCAGTACCTCGACTTCATAGTCAATATTTACTATTTAACTCAATGTAAGTATAATTTATAGTTTTAGAGAGAGTATTATTTGGCCAAAAATTCTACGCCTCTTTTTTATAGAGTGCATTTTTATTTTCATTCTGAAAACAAGAAATACCTGATGCGAATTTTTTAAAAAAAACCTAAAAAAACCCCACTATTTTTCACTATTTTTATAAAAACAATTTTATTTTGCTCCCCATCGAAAATAAATGTCATTTTTCTGATACTTTACTATATGATTCTTGAAGTATGTGTGATGATAAAACTGGAAAAAAAATAATGGGTCGCCGTGCTAGTTTCTGAATTATGGGGCTTTGAAACATGGCTGACAACCTGAAAATCTGCTACTTTCAAAGTGTTCTATATTTCCTAAACATGTCTAAATTCAGACAGCTACAATTATTTTTTTAACGCGATGACATACATTTTTTCCCTATATATATTTAGAATATTACATGCACTATATGTGTAGAAAATTTTGGGACATTAGGAATTTCCGTTTTTGTTTTATTCCCCAAACCGTGAAAGAAAAATGCAGCATTTCCCAATAGACTTCCATACTAAATGGGTACAACTGAGAATACCCACAGCTACCTCTGTTGCCCAAACATGTCTATTTCAGACAGCTACAATTATTTTTTCAACGCGATGACATATATTTTTTTTCATCTTCATATGTAGTATATAACCCACACTACAGTTGGCAGTTGGCTTTCGCGATGAACGGACGTCCCTAGTCAGAGCTCGTGCCTGGAAGCATTCTCGGGGATTAACACTAGCGCCCATAGTGTGCCTCGCCTATTGTTAACCATTATTCTCGAACAAACTTCTTTTTCGGATCGTAGAACTAACATGATTTTTTCACCAGGATTGATCTATAGGAAGCAGTGACTATTGACACTTACACTGGAACGTGTGCCTTCAATTATAAACTGGACTCTATTTGTGATTATTTGAACCTTCTACTGGACTTTATTTGTGTATTGTGAACTTCTCTATACTGGACACTCAATTATGTACCAGCACGACCGATACAGACTGACAAGGTCTAATACTGATCTTGGTTTTTTTAACCTTTTTGATATGAATGATACTGACATGGCTTTCTATCATACCCAAGCACAAAGTTGTTCCAGAGAAAACAACTTTAATCTTTCAGGACCAACTCTCCCTATGACTCCTGCCAACACCTCACATATATCCTACCCGAGTCAAGGCTCCATGGTTTCTAATTCCATTGCGACTTCACAAGCTGGATCCGACAATACCTCAACCTCTACTACTTCATCGAACCAGCTAAGTTACAATTCACCAATTTCCTCTGTCGTTCCTTTTACTACCCATCCCATTGCTCAATCAAATCCTCCTGACAATAGACTAGACATAAAACTTGAAAGATTTATTGACGGAATGACCCTCTCGGTAAACTCCATGAAAGATTCCCTTGAGAAACTCACACAAAAGAACAAACTGTACGAAGGAAGGTTTGCTTTCATTGCTTCTAGATTTAATGAATTAAAATCCGAATCGAATAAGGCTGCTTCTAAACACGACGACCTAGATTCTAAAGTCTCTAGCATTAATCAACGACTACCCACAATCGAAACGACTCTTTCCAGCTTTGAAAATCGATTCAAACAGCTTGAATCTCAGAGCTCCCAATGGCCAAATCTCACCTCAAATCATAGGAATCCCCAAACTAACTCTTCTAATGCTCAATTGCCTTCAAATGCTCAATCTCTAGACGCAAAAGCAGCTACTAATGCCCCACCTAACTCCAGAGATCTTAGCCTCATAATTAAAGGTATTGCCGAATCAAAAAATGAGAATATGGCTGACACGATTGATGCATTTTTTGCGAACATTAAACTAACCATCAAGTATTGTCAAACCGCTGGGGCTACACGTTTGGGCGATTTTAATGATGAATTGGAAATAGAAATGCAAAACAGTGAATCCGATCTAAAATACGGTAGACCAATTAGGCTGACAATGCTCTCGACTACTAACAAGACCAACATCTTTATTGCGCTTTCGAAAAACAGAAATAATCCTATTGTACAGGGAATCAGAGCATTTAATGATTTATCTGAGCGCGACCAAATGCTAGAAAAAGAGGCAAGAGCCTTTGCAAATGCGGCCAAGTTTCTCCATAAGAAAAGAGCAACAGTTAGGGGTACTTCGACTCTGATTGAGGGAGAGTTATTCGAAGCGGAGAAATATGATCTACTCCCATTCGGAATTACACCTGACACAGCTGCTAATTATGATACCCCTGATGGTACATGTTTTCAAGGCCACATGAGCCCACTTTCCAACTTATACGCATGTGAGCTAGAAATGGAGGATACCTCAACCGTCTACTCAGTAGAGCAAATGTATCAACTAAAGAAAGCCATCCACAATAACGCAAAGCCTGAATTGATCGAGAAGCTTAGGGCTATTAAGAATCCCTACACAGTCAAACGATTATCTCGCCAAATCCCCAATTCAGATGACTGGACCAAACAAGAACGGGCTGTCCTCAAATCATGTGCTAAGGCCAAGTTCGAAAAGCACCCAGAATGCAAACATTTGTTGATGAGTCTAAAAAAGGGCCATATATACAAGGCTACCTTCGAGAAACCGTATGGTTGTGGCTTTAGACTCATAGACGCTCAGCAAATCATTGACACCAACATCGACCCCGATCGCAATATTTTCGGCAAGATACTTGAGGAAATCAAGCAGGAATTCACCTGAGTTTGGCATTTAAATCTTTATTTGTGATCCTCATACATCTTGAAATGCCTGCATTCCAAGTATTAATCCTAGGAGATTCGAGAGTGAGTAGATGGAAGGCTATTGCCGAAAGGTTGTCTGCTGAGTACAACTGCCAAGATGTACAACTCACATTTCTATCTATCCCTGGAGGAACAGTTGATGTCATTACCGACAATGCTGTTATACTTTTCCAATTTCGCCAATTTGACTTAGTTTATTTCTGTGGCGGAATTAACAACTTCTCCACCAAACTTGGATATAGAAGAATCATTCCTATATCACCTACAGACATCTCCTTAGCGGAATCTGTCTTCAATGAGATCCAACTATGTCTGCCCAAGCTCAAAGCCCTTGCAAAAGAAGTTATTCTCTGTGAGATAATTGGCCTCTCATACGAAATGTACAATAAGAGAAACATCACCTCTCCTCAAGACCAAGTGATGATTAATCAAGTCATCTACATGATTAACAAGCTAATTAGAAAGACCAACAGAAAGAATCGACTGACAACTCCTAGCTTCGAGGGACACACCCATAAAATACGCCACGGTTTTATCTCTCACCGATACAACTCGACTACATCCGATGGGATTCATTTCACCGATGAAACAAATCTCAAATTTGTCAAGAAAATCTTCTCTACCATATACAGAAATATTAGACAGACAGTTGATTTTTATCTCAGAGACCAGCTTCGCACACATAATGCTTAAACCTGTGATTTGAAGCTCTCTTACCCTTTTGAATTAATTGCGAATTTTCACATATCTTACTTTATTCCTCGCAAAAGCTATCTCTCGTGTCAGGTTTGAATATCCTATACATTTCCCCAATGGTACGGTACAAAACAATGTTCCTTACTTAATTAATACCTTGTGAAACGCAATTTTGTGTCAACTTTTGCTTTAACATACATTTCCCCAATGGTACGGTACAAAATGAAATTATTCCATGATTACTCTAATGTTTCTTTATCCCTATACAAGACTAAGACTGCCTTTACCTAAAATTTTGTGTCGGATTCTGAGTTTCTATGCTATTCCCAAATGGTCCGGTGCAAACTGTAATTTTCCTAAAAGTCTGCATGTACCGCACACTTCTCCCGAATATATAAATAGATCGGAACGAACGTTGTCTTCGCCAGTCGACTCACTCCTCCTGCACTGTTACTACCATGTTATAACCCTAGTTCCATGTTTGCTCTTGTCTATAGTATCCTACCTCCCACTCTTTGCAGTGATTCGGTAGTACTATTGTATCTCAGGACGTTTTTATCCAATGTGATTCGGCTAATCATTACCAACTGTACTGCATTTACTTTACTCGTTAGGCTCAGTGTTTATTATATGATTCTTGAAGCAATCTTAACTAATCCCAATGCCTGATTATTTGACATATGTAACTATACCTCACACTTGTACAGTGATTTGGTGATTACTTATCTGTATAGTATGTCTGTCTAACACCTTCACTATGTCCACAATCAGCCAATTGGCGCGTTGACTGGCTGTGGACTGTCTTAAAATGGTATACAATTAACTTAAAATTCCTTAATTATTGCCCACCTTCTTATCACTAAGGGTCTCCTGGCCTCTCTTTTTCTTCCCTCGTCCGTTTTCATCGTCACCTCTGCCACTTGGCTTTGCACTTAGCAACTTGCCAAGTACTGCTCACCTGGTCCTAAATCTTAGTATAAATCATGACCCTTAATAACAGAAAAAATGGATTGTTCTTTTACTATCTAAACTGCCAGAGTGTGAATAATAAATTCGATCTTATTAAACAGAATGTCATGGCTCTAAAACCTGACTTCCTAGCACTCGCCGAATCATGGCTGAACATATCTACCCCTGACCAGCTTATCTCTCTACCAGGCTATAATCTGATAAGAAGTGACAGGAGTCATCTTATTCCTGGCACAAATTGTATTAAAAAAGGAGGTGGACTTCTGTGTTTTATCAAGTCAGAAATACATTTTGAGCATATCTTTGATGCTAGAATCTCGCAACCTTATCTTGAGTCGGTTACAATTAAGATTAAACCTATGAATATCAAGCCCTTTTATGTTACCTCAGTGTACAGACCTCCAGCTGGATCTATAGATCAATGCCTTGATTCATTAACAACAATATTGTCTCAAAATCGCCTAGGAAATAATGTTCCTGCTGAACACTTTATACTTGGTGATTTTAATATCAATGTATTAAAAAACAATTGTCCTGCTAGGACCAAACTTAAGCTCTTTTATCAACAAAGTGGTCTATCCCAACTCATTACCAAACCCACCAGATATGCTATAAGAGGAGACCAATCCACAGCTAGCATTATTGACTTAATTCTAACCAATTCAGATAACATAACTGATAGTGGCACTCTCGATCACAACATTAGTGATCATGAAGCCATTTATTTTATCAGGAAAAAACCGAAAACTCAAAAAAAGTTTACCCTTAAAAAGGGCAGAAGATATAAAAACTTTGATCCTAATCTCTTTGGCATCAATCTTAGAAATAACTTTGATTGGAATGCTTTTAGAAATTCGGAAAACCCTAACGCCTCATGGGAATTCATATCTAAAGCTATCTCGGCTACTTTAGACACTATGTGCCCTATTAAAAATATTCTTGTAAGAGAAAATAATGATCCATGGATAACCAAAGAGATTCTAGATCTTATTAAGCAGAAAAATCTTGCTAGAAAAAAGGCCAAACTTACTGGCTCTCCATTAGACCATGAAGAAGCTAAAAGACTAAAAAAAATTACTAACAAGCAGCTCAACAATGCAAAAAAGAATTATATGCACCAAACTCTCTCCAATGTTAACGATCCTAAAAAATATTGGAAAACCATAAATATGCTGCTTCCTTCTAAAACCACTACCTCAGAAATTAGTCTATCTAATGAAGATGGTACTTTCAAATTACAATTTAGCTGACTACATAAATAACTATTTTGCTAATATCACAACAAATCTCCTTACTAACATGGAGAGTGAGCCCTGGCATCCACCTTTACCTAACCTTCAAACTGAACTGTCAAGTATATCAACTAATGAAATTGAAATGATCAGCTTAATCTCCAAAATTAATCCATCCAAATCATTTGCCATTGACAATATCTCCAACTCAATTATAAAAAATGCTTTCACCATTCTACTCCCTGAAATTACAGCTTGTATCAACTTATCACTATCAAGTTGCATCTTCCCCAAATTATGGAAAACTGCCACTGTAGTCCCCCTTTTTAAAGGAGGTCTTCCCTCCCAAATCAACAATTTTAGACCCATTTCTTTACTCCCTACCCCTAGTAAACTGATCGAAAAAATTGTACATAACAGGATTCTTACTTACCTCAACAACAATAATATTCTAGATGAAAAACAATCAGGCTTTCTCCCTGGCAAAAGTACAATAGACTCAATAAGTCGACTTACAGATGATTTGGCCTTAGCAGCTGATACCAAAACTGCTTCATTACTCACTTTTATTGATTTTAGAAAAGCCTTTGACATGGTTGATCATGGCATTTTACTTCAAAAACTATCAAATATTGGAATTAGAGGCAACCTACATAATTGGCTAAAGTCATATCTATCTGAACGTTCTCAAAAAACCATTGCAAACAACCTTTTATCTAAAGAAACTCAGACCAAATCAGGAGTCCCCCAAGGTTCCATCCTTGGACCTCTACTCTTCTTAGTCTTTATTAATGACATTGGGCACTACCTGAAACATACTAACTACTTACTCTATGCAGATGACACTGTTTTATATCTGTCTAATAAGTCAACTACCAAATTATATTCTGATATGCAAAATGACCTCAACGCACTGGCCAAGTGGTGTAAAATTAATAAATTCTTGGTTAATGCCTCTAAGACCAAACTAATGCTGATTGCTAAACCCTCTGTCAAAAAATCTCTCCCAGAAAAAATTATAACCCTCGATAACAAACCCCTTGAAACGGTACACTCCTACAAATATCTTGGAGTTTTGCTAGATGACAAAATCAACTTTCAACCTCACCTCAAAAACATTATTAAGATCATCTCACATAAATTATTCCTCTTTCTCCGTATCAGACATCTCCTAACTGACAAATCTGCTCTAGTTGTATTCAAAAGTAAACTTCTACCATTTTTTGATTATGGAGATATCCTTTATCACGATTCCAATTGCTGTAACCTTCAGAAATTACAAAGACTGCAGAATAAAGCACTTAGAGCCATAGCAAAGGCAGATCCTCTACACCCCACCCTTGAGTTACATAGGAATTTGAATGTACCATATCTCCACAATAGAAGAGAATTCCATCTTAGAATCAAAGGTTTCTCTAGGTCTAAGAACAAATTCTATACCTCAAGCAATAATGACAATAAGAATACCAGAGCAAATACTGCTCCACTTCTAAAAACTTTCCCATACAAATCTCAAACGGGAAAAAACTCTGTTTATATCAAAACTGCTAATGCTTGGAACAGACTTTCCCCTAAAGATAGAAACATTGGAGACATGGAGGCCTTCAAATCCCTACAAAAAAAATGGCTAAAAAGCACACTTGATTATAATAATTGAATTTCTGGATCACTCTCATGAGATAGAGGATATTCCAGATAAATGCATTTGTCCCTTCTGTAATAATTATTGTAATGATTACTCTGTAGATAAAATAGACTTAGACAAATGAGGTCACACTTCTCAGTGATTATCCTATTTGTTCTATCTCTCGAATGTACATATGTATGAATTATGTTATACAAGGCAGAACTTAGGCTACTACTATTGTTATGAAATGTTACAAAATTAAAAAAGTATTCAGTTTCTGAAGGGTGGTTTCATAATTATAAGAAGTTACCACCCCTATTCCTAGTTTTCAGCTACGGTAGGCCTACTATAAACCGGAGACACGCCGAGGCCTATTTGTTTACCTAAATATTATACACGATATTATTTGTGAAGAATATAGAAGAATATTTTAAGAATATTTATTTTTTATAAACATTCTACTTACTGTTCTCATCTTCGTTATTAAATCAAAGCAGTTTTTAACTGTGATATTCACATCGTCACGCTCGCGCCGAAGTGTCTCGACTTTCTTGGAAAATTTGAAGATGTTCTCCTTCATTAGGGTTTTAGTCTTATAGACAACTCCTTCCTTGAAAAGATTCTGGCCATAATTGATTGACTTTATACTTTCCAGGTAAGAATGTCTAATTTCACGAAATTGCGTATTATTAAATTCATCTTTCTTGAAGGCCTGTGAAAATGAAAGATTATTATTGAAACAGTGCATCAATATCTTGGTATGTCAACCAAAGCGCTATAAATTGCTTATTTTGATGGTCAAATTTCCTAATGTGCAGTTCCCAACGTAGGCCTACATATGGGAAGCGATTGACGATTATATCAAATAGACAAAGACCTTGATTCAATTCAAAATATTCAAATTGTCATCGTAAAATCCACACTTACATGACGTGCCGCGTGCCGTAGATGTTCTAATGTACCAATAACTGTATCTATATTCAAGTCCAGGTAGTGATAAATCTTCACTTGGTATCCAATGCTATGACGCAATAGTTCTTTAGGAACACATTTCTTGTCGTATCGCTTTGAAAGTGACCAGTTATATGGAAGCTGCGACACACCTTCCGAGAATGACTCATGAATAGCCTGCAAAGAAAATGGAATGCAAAGTTCTACGTGTATGATGAAGCACTTTTGTCATTACTCTGTTCAAAACGTCCATAGGATGATGATAAAAACAATGAAAAAAATGCACCAGCAGACTCAGTGGACCACCACCCTCCCCCGTGGGACAAGCAACGGCCAGAAACATACCACTATAACCATTTACCCTTGCAACATATTTTCTCTTTCTAACGTTAGTGACATTGATTTTAACATTGGACCAAAACATGTTGTACATCTATAGATTTCTAAAATAAAATGAGTACCAAGTCGATTTATTCTAGTCATTATTGACATTTTAATATTTCCATATTTCCATAACATAATAACCTGGAGGCTTTCACGAGCTTTGATGGCGAGATCCAACTTCGTAGAGAGATCCTCTTCCACCCGCCACAGGAGCGCGCGACGTAACACGTCGTGTGATGTGATATTCAGCATTTTATTCAGTGTCTTTCGGTAACGTTTCACAAACTGTTTCGAACCAGTGGACAGAGGTTCGAAAAAGTTCTGCTGATCTATATCAAATGGTTGGACGAAACCGTACAATACAGCCTTTTCCACCTGCATTATTGAAGCCATGCATGAGTCATTAAAGTCCAGCGGACAGAACCACCAACCATCATTGTAATATGTTCGTTGGATGACCATATATAGGCCTAATAATGTTATGAACCTTGTTTATTTGTTGGGAACGTTGATATATGCAGAATTAAATATTCGCTACAAAAAAAGGACCCTTCTTTCTTGGAATTCTTAATAGAGGTGAAGAAATAATGTTAACTTTAGATAATATTATTAACTTCAAAGGCAAGACAAATTTGTAAAAGACTTGTATAGATATTGCTGTAACTAGACGATGAAGACACCGACATGGCCAACGAACTACAACAACATACCGACGGCAACAATAGAATGTTATTAAGGTAGTTAATTCACAACCTTGTTAATTTCCACTCTTTAAAAAGAGTGCGGTTAATCAAATACATGGTTTACAGTGACGAAAATAAGGTCAACAAAATTAGATTAAAGTATTTGATATGGACATTAAAATAGCTCACACCATCATCTAATTTTTAACAAACTTTGAAATACTCACGGCTGCCAGAGCGTATTCTTGGTGGAAATATATGCGATGCTCCATGCGCCTCATTGTGACATCAAGAAATTGTGATACATTGTTCATTTTATTCTCTACATCATCAAACGTAGATGCAATCTCAACAATTGCTCTTTCAAGTTGGTCAACCATGGACTTATCCTGCTTGGCAATTGATTGGTCGACACGTTGCAGCGTCTCTCGCGCCTATGTAACAATTTCGGAGTATAATTGGAAATGTTTGCTGATAAAATACCCATCCAACGAAATTGATGAGTTCAGTTTTAAAAGATATTTAGGATGCCACAGCACGCGGGTGGTTATTGAGAGCAATAACACTTAACAGTGGTATTATTATTATTAAAATAATATGCTTTTCTGATCTTGTGGGCCATCATTTTGTAAAGAAAAATGTATAACAGAAATAGGGCTTGGCATATAGAAATGTTTTGAAGTTACCTTAATAAACCGTTCCTGAATATGTGTATGCCGTCCTTTCTTGTGATCTCTGTGCGACATAGTACCATAGGAAATTGCAGTGTCAAATTTGCTCCTTTCACAGGGTACAGGGCAGCGGCATTTATTGGTGTCCCATTCATCCTCAGATTTCTGCGCCTCTTCAAATTTCTCTACCAATATACCATTGTCTTAGATCACTATCCTCGGTGTCATGAAGCTAAAGGTGTCCCTACTTCAATATATAGCATAGTAAAATATCATCGTTACAAAGAACTAGAGAGTGAGTTCCGTAGCCGTAAGTACACCTACCTGGCTTTATGACAGACACTTTTTACTATATATTTATTGGCATATCCTTTATTCCCACTAGAAGCTAGAAGTGCACTCTCTCAAGCTATTGATATACATGTACCTTTCATAGGATGAACACAATCTTGGACTTCCCGGAGATTACAGACAAGAGGCTCTCCTAGAAAAGGAGACTCAAACTGTGGTAAGGGTTTTTCACGGAATTGTGTGTAATGTAATTAATTTTAGTGATCATCATAGTTAGCTTTTCGTATATATATGACAAAGGGCATTCCACGAAGACCATGCAGACGTCTTTCATTTGGACAAGAGATAAAATGCTCCCCTCCTCAATCGCTCCTCACTACTTCACTGCACATCGATGGGGTTTATTTGATCAGTTTTCATGATCACGAGGAATATATAATAATAAATTATATATATGTGGGAACAATATATTATGATATAATCGCGTAACAATAATTTTGCTAGACCTGACATCTATAGTTAATATGGCGATCAATAAATGGCGTGGCGTTACTATAGAAATAAATGGCGTGACGTTTAAAACGTCATTTATAAATCGTATTCTCATTGGATCTCCCGGAAAAATGTTGGAAAATTTAAGATTTTTCTTTATATATCCATCAGAGATGAGAGCGGGAACGGTTCGTTACAGTGTAGACAGCAAGTAGATCAACCCTCACCTCTCCCATCTCTACAGACTCGATCAACATGAATTACCAATCTTTTCGGGTATCTTACATAATATAGATCTATACAAAGTTGTATAGGAATCAATGTCATCATTATGTTCTCTTACCTGGAGAGTCCAGGAATTCTGGCATATGGGGAAGTCTACAGCGACAGGTTTTCCGTAAGAAGTTTTCGAAGCAATCAACCTTACAATTCGGTATAGTGTAATTCTTAAAGAACTGAAGCTCCTTATTCCATTCACATTCTCCGTATGGGGCTTCCAGATTGGTTATCTCAAAGAAAACAACGTGATGGTAAGTGGAAGTACTGATATGAAATCATTGTGATACATAATGAATGAAGTCAGGATATCAATTACACCGCTCGGTATTTTTTTTAATTTGTCAAAGTTATAATTATTATTATGGACATGACTAATATAATTATATGCACGAGGCGATTGTCAAGATAGGGGGTGCGGGGGCATGCGAGCAATGGCCTATAGGGTGCCTACCAACCATTTTTGTTTCATAACACCTGATTTTTCTTCTTTTGCAGCCTAACGTCAACAGTACGAAATCACACATTATACCTGGGTTTTCTGAATACTGACAAAGGCATGGGAAGCAGGAGAAATAGCCTGGCCGAATTCTCGCACAAAGGGCACCTCGGCGCGATCATGAACCAGAATTTTCACACCCACTGCACTGTTAGGACCTCGCATGTACTCATATTGTTCAATATTAAGCTTCAGTCGTAGACCACGATCAGAGCCTGCCCGAGGGAAATGACAGAAATGTCGACACCTTTTAATACAAAACTTGAATAGTACATTATTTCTAACTGAGGCAGGACGAACTTCCTTAGAACTACGTACTGCATGTACACTGCAGTGACGTATACGCCAATTGAAGTATATATTTTTTTCAGAAAGCATGATTCATTTAAAATATTATTTACGTGTCTATTCACATGTTAAATCGGTTACCAATTTAATAAAATCTAGAATATTTCCGACTAAGAATGTTCAAAAGATAATAGGGGCTTTTCTTAACGGAACCCTATTTTTTAATATAGCTTGCCTGTATGTCCGGCGATCTTTGGTTGTTTTGTCTCCAAACCATTGAATGTCATACATACACCGTGTTCAGTAATTGTAGTTTCAAAATCATCTGCTGTACATATTTGGCGGTCCCATACACAACTAAGAGAAGGAAAAAAGGATTATAACTTTTCGAACATACAACTATTTTCATACCAGTATAGCATCCTAAAAGGGGAGAGTCGCCATTCAACGATTTATTGAAAGTGACTGCATGCGATTGCAATAAGTTGTTTTATGCGATTGTGAACTTACAAAGGTGATGGTTCTATCGCCTCGTATCCTCTCATTTCTCCGTTTCGAATTCATCACAATTGTTAACACATGATACCAATTCCGTGGTCTTTGGGATCTTAAACACCAACATTAGGCCTAACCCGGAGCCTTAATTGTATATTATACTTAAAGAACCATATTACTTCACTTTTGGAAATTGTCAATACGCACGACCCTTGGCTTTTCAATGAGGCGGCATATCTCCAATAGTTATTAATCAACACTAGTTACTAGGGCATAGGGCGAAATAAAAACAAAAACCGTGGAGGTATATTACATGCCAACGATTGAGTGCTGGGACCATAAACCAGAGAATGAGTCCTCTATTTCTATATTCGCCCATGTGTAATGAGTCGTGTATAAGACATGACAATTATTGTAAAGATTTAATAGTCACGCTCAGCATACATTATGTCAACGTTCTGGGGCATTTTCCTGCCATTCTTATGTGCGTATACTCAGGGAATGCGGAGGAAGAAGATGAGAGAGTGAATGTGAAGTAGTGTCGCCGTTTCAAATAACAACTTTCCGTATACTACTCATACACTTTGTTTACCTTTTGTGTATGGATACACGCGCACTCTTTATGATCTGTGTATACAGCGTGCGCACTTTGAGCGAGCTATGTCCACATATTGAATATTATTTGCGTATATTGGTTAAATGTCGCCTATTTATTCTTATCCATAGCTAGGATGGATCGAGCAACCTTTCACGTTAATTAAAACTTCTCTTTCTACTAAACACCACCTTTATTTGTAGTAAGGTTTGGCGACTGTCTCATAAGAGGTCGTTAATCAATCAGAGTAGTAATATTAGACGATTTCGATGTTGTCTATTCTCCTCCTATTTCTATTTCCCCAGGTTACAAATGGGATATTAGAAAGATAGAAAAGACCTACAACTTTATAAGCTTCCGAAGCAGTAGGGAACCTCGATCTCTCCATGCAGAGAATGGGGAACGCATAGTTTGCCAAACATATCGATGACAACCGTATCCCATTATCCCAGTGGTTCATTTTTGTCATCCGATAGGCCACATGAGAATGAATTATATTGCATTATTATAATGGTGTCACAAAGGGCGATTAAAACCAGAAGTCCTGTCGTATTTCGAGCATGATCTGCTTGGTCCAATTGTGGACAGCGGTTCCATTGCTATGGGAAAATGGCACCAAATAGTGTTTGTTGTCAACAGTCGGCTCGAGATTAATCTACAGAAAATGGACGTTTGTTTATTCTGAAAGCGATCTTGATGTGAGAGAAATAATTGGCTTTGAGTCACAAAAGTTTTGGAAACTAATTAATTGTAACATTGTGTTTGGCTTTTGGGAGGATGGACAACTATTTAAGTCGGGTCGATTAGGAAATTAAATGACAATTCTTACATAAAAAAAAATGCAATGGTGTACATCCTAGAATATGCGACAAGGGACAGACATCTATAGTACTGTAGACCTACAGGAATGCCCTTGGACTATAGATATAACCAGTCCATGTACATGTATACGGTGTTTCGGTCGTTATTTCTATTCCATGAATATAAGAATGATATTAACTAATTTAAATGGGGAAATCCTATAAAAATAATTAATGACTTGCGAGTAGCGCGAAAATGGCGCTATCTTGTTGCATCTTGTTACCATGACTGGGAAGCTCATCTCTAGAAACCACTCAGAGCATAGGTTCAATGCATATATTTCGTGGAGAAATGGAACTAAAACAATGCCAATCTTTAACTAAATTATCACCCTGGACAGAATGTGTTACAACCATAGCTAGGATAAGCTATCATGTTAGGACAACCAATGTAGGGTTGGGGTTAGGGTTGGTTTTGGCATGGAGATCTCTAAACGTAGGGGATCCCATATTTCTATTTTTGAAATATAATACGGAAATATTATGCGAAAGGAGGTCCGCACACTGCGGGACTCTTTTGGACAGATTCTGCAGTCCCGCATCCCAAATTTCCTGAGTTTCAACAAATCTCCAAAAGTCACCCAATTAAATTTATTTAAACATCTATAATAGTATAGGGTCCTGGATGTGCGGGCCTCCATCGGAGTCCAGGACCTGCAGGATCCCTCCGTTTATTATCATATTATATCGATCAAATCCCCTGCAAACGCATCAATTTAATTATAACTACAATTAAGGTAATTTATACATACATTGATTCACAATACATGTAGGAGAATACAGTTTCATGTTAAATACGTTTGTTTCAAGCACGAGACACACGATAATCCGACCAACCGCCGGGTTTCGAATTCGGTTGAAAGTCGGCTCATAGTGTCCCTCAACCGAGCAAACAGGTTCGATACAATTGGTTGGCTAAGTATGTCTCGTGCTTTAAAAATACATGAATTGGACATTAAAAATATATTTACCCGATGATCATATCCTGCTTATCATGGGCAATAATATCATACAGGTGCTTCATGGTAATGTTCATATCTGATGATGTAAGGTTCACGTCGCGGATAGAATCCTTACTGTAGATATCGTCCAGGAGTTCATAATGACCATGAACGGCAGCTTCCGACATCCTTATATTACGGCCAACATAGTAAAGAAAACACTTTTGCATCTTGTTCTATGCTATCAGTAGTTCTAGTTCTCACACAGTTGTGGAATTGTACTACACTTATCTTTGAACTGTTGCTCCGTAATTTAACTTTAATTCTTCAGTAAACACATTTATAAGAAGGAGAAATGTCTGAAATTCTATTAATTATAGGCACATTAACACATGCTGTTATTTTGTAGCCTATATTCTTTGGTCTCACCTGAACACATTTTGATTACAGATAGTGACCGCAGGGAAGGGAATAGCCTTTGTGTAAATGATCCTTGTATTAACTGTGACTGGATGTTCACAGTAATGCATAATGCTTCGTGCCATCTGCGTTAGGAAAAGGGAGACTCCTCCCATGATGATGAAGACCCAAATCACCCTGGTAGGACGTATGGATGAGATTAGAGACTGGTGAAATACATGTATATCAAGTGACGAGGCAAAGAAAAACTAATGCGGAACTAAAACTAGACAAACATCGTTACAAAGTTGCTAAATTCCAACATTTTCGGATGTTTTATACCATCTGGGAAACAGATAACAGTTAATTGATTCTGTCCGCATCCACAGAAACAGGGAGTATGTATACATCGATATTTCGGGTAGTGTATGAATAAATTAGGCCGATGCCTAATACTATTCAATTGAGATGATACGGTTTTTTTGTGAATGTGAAGGTAATTATAAAGCACATGATCAATCGAAAATGAAAGGCATGTTTGAGTGTTTTTATGATAACAAAATGAAGAGTAGAAATATTAATTAGGATGTAGCACAAAAAGGGATTAACTCGATGAATGAGATATTCGGTCCAATGGGGAACCATATGACATGCAGATAAACGGACGCGCTGTGTTACCTGCTAAAACCTTATTTTCACGTATATCAGTAATACGGACACACCGTTAATTATAATAATAATACATTAGGCTCCGAAATCTAACCTTCTCACCGGGAAAGGAGTGTTTTCTGTAATTTTATTGATTCCGTGGAAAGTGGTATTTTGAGTAAAATGGAGGCATACAGAGCTCCATTTTTCTGGTCTCTCCTCATCAGAGACCATCCATTCTCCTTTTGATGTAGGGTCAGTCAAACCGAATGCATATTCCATACCTGAAGGAATGTAGTATGGTTTACCACATGTTTGTAATAATGTAGTACACATTGTTTTAAAATCTCTTCAATTCTCACATTCATTGTGATTGAGGCTTTTCTTTTGCCATCAATGTTAAACACAAAATTTAATATTAAGTGTTACATTAGTGCTCTTAAACTGACATTGATCTCCCTCGTCTATGTTATGATACCAATTTAGCCAATTTTAGCCAATTTAGTAATAATGGTGCGGTATGTGGTATCTTGAAGTTGCAAGGTGTTACGTCTTACCTGTTTTGAGACCAAAGTCTCCCCAGTAATCAGCTCTATCCATAACGACCTGAGCTGATGCACTAATATCCGGATGGTAAGGAGAGAGGCGCGGACTCTTTGAAACATCAGTATTGATACTGGGACGCTTCAAACTACCTGGCACTCCTCCTACTGGGCTATAACACACTGGACCTCTTGGTTCTTCCATGCCTGTTATTCTGCCAAAGCAGGTTTAACTAATATTTGTGCTGCAAACAGTGTTTAAACTTAATATATTGAGTGATCCTGTGGATGGATCTATATTTAAGTTCACTTGGGCCCGACCGCTCTCAAATGTGCTGACACTTCCTTGAGAATTTTAGCAATAATATGAACGTAGGCATACACGTGTTTCCGTATTTAGAAATCGGTACGTACCCCACTATTATAATGCTTTTCCCCCAGGAGCTGAGCAGTTAGATTTTATCTTACGTGATATCCCACTTATTGTTCTCTGCAAGGATGTCCATCTGCAGAGGCCTTCCCATGATGGCAGGTTTAAATACTAATTATTGGACCTCCTGTGGATGTCCATGCAATAAGGCCTACACATTCACATATGAAGTCCTATATCAAGTGTTCAATACGGCTTGAGGAATGACGCTCTTATCAAAGAATAAGATTACATTTGAAACGCAAGCTCGGCCAAAGAAAGGCCATTTTAATCCTGGCCTTGTCTTGAGAGGCAACGTCGCAGTGTCCCTCAGCCCCCGTGTACGTCTGTATGTACTAGCGCTAATGTACCAAGCGGTGATCTCAGAAACTAGTAGCTCAGCATTGGGTCGAGAAAAAAGAATGTCTAAGTTTAATATAATGTACCGTACCGGTATGTGACATTCAGCGGCAACTCCATCCATTTTTAATCTTGATTTTTTTTTATTTGTGAGCAATTCCGAACGGGAATATTTAGCTACACCGATCGGGAATAGATAGGGTTTTAAAGAATATTCCTTTACTCATTTAGGCTATGCAAGATATATAGGGCCTATATGGGTAATTCTCAACATCAGTTGCCTTAAATTCGTACATGAATGGAGAGGAGTAGCCTAAAAAGATCCCCAGAGAAACAAGAATTAGTAGCTATTAGTTAACAGTGATCAGTTTACATTTATTTATTTCTGGTTCATGCAGAAGATTGCGGTTCCAAGGGAAACGAAGATTGATGTCAGTTAAATGTAAAGTTTGAGAGGGAGGGATAGTAGGAGGGAGAGGAAGGGGAGACAGAACATGAAATCCTTATCCCATATATGACTGGTCACTCCATGTAATTCTGTTGGTCCCTTTAACACCTTTGCATATGAGGCATCTTACTTCTCAACTTGCCACTTTAATTTACACATGGTCTACCCTTTAATTCATACCTAAACGCCATCCCGTCCCCCTACCAGCCATTACCAGCATGATTCCGATACCATCTGCTGATATCAGAATCAACAGATTCTTCACACTGATATCCAGGATGGGAGGAGCCAAGATGCTATCAATGATTGACAGACATCACCCCAATCTATTCAGATTGATGTTATCTCATCAATCTAAAAAAGGATAATTTATCAATTACTTCATGAATCTAACCCAATATTTTCTATTTTTAGATTCAATGTATTTTTCTAATGCCTACAGATAGGCCTATGTCAATGTATTTTTCTAATGGAGGATCTGGCCACCTGCCAGATATATAGGAGCTTATAGACCTAGGCCTAATGTAGGCCTACAGAAAAAAGTTGACAAGCTAGAACGTTAAAGTTTTAGTAGCCTACATATAGGAGAAAGGATATATAAGGGTTTATTCCATGACTTGTCCGTGAGAGTGAAGTATTATAGTAAGATTACCATAGTGTGGAGTACAAAGTGTACAATACTTACTGGGTAAGCCCAGAACCAACAAGGCCGTAGACCAAGATGCTTCTGGGCTTACGAGTTGAGTATTGTTCACCAAGTAGGCCCCTACTCCACATTATGGTAATCTTGCTTTTATTCCACGATTTTGTGTAAACAAAATCAGTATTTCGATGTTTTCATGTCAGACATTTTGCTCAGTGTCTCCTTCTGATGCCACTTCCACTAAAAAAGCAAGTCTGTTTTTACTTGAAACTTGAATAAAACTTCATTTTACCACTCATTTTTACTGTCCACTATTTCGGGTAATCATATTTAAGCAAATTTTGACTGATAATTTCAAGTCGATAGGCTTGAATTAATTTTAAATCAATAAAAGAACTTACCATATATGTGTAAGGTGTACAATATAAACTCACTGTATTGTACAGTGATGTCACGACCATTTGAGACAATCAGTGAGTTCTGCGGACAACACAATGCAAAAAAAATTTAAAATAAACTAAGAATAAGGTAAGAATCATGGAATAAAAGCAAGAATATCACAGTATTGTGTCTTCAGTGGCCTATATTCACCTCATAGCCTATGGCCAAAAACAACTCAGCCTACGGCCGCATAGTTTTCGGCCATACTTGGTGAATATTATAGCAAGAACAGCATAGTATCGCGTATGAGGGGGCTATATTCTCTGAGTATGGCCGAAAACTACGAGGCCGTAGGCCGAGTTGTTTTTCGGCCATACAAGGAGAATATAGGCCCCCGAAGACGATGATTCTTAACTTATCACAACTTAATTTGCATTTATTTCATCAAACTGTGTTGTCCCCCAAGTCTCGAACGGTTGTGACGTCACTGTAAAATACAGTGAGTTTATATTGTACACCTTGTGAGCGGCAAGTATATTGATTATATTGTACGCTCACGGCCAAATCATGGAATAAAGTCCACTGAAGAAGCGATACTATGATATTCTTGCTATAATACATCCCGTGTGTCAAGAGTAGGCCTACCTGTATGAAGTCCCATTTTTTTTGACTGCCTGGTCCGATTGGAAAGTTCATTGATCGATTTTGAATTAATAATCAAGCCCATCTACTTGAAATAATTAGTCAAATGCTAATCAGAAAATGGGACGAACCCTGAAGGGGTGAGTTCCCGTTTTCTGATGGGTCGAGATCAGTTTGAACCCGAACAGAGTGCCATTTGCTATTTATTACGCACTCTACAGTTAAAAAAGTAAATTTAACTTGTATAGCCTATAGTTTAGCTCGAGGAGGCTTGATTCCCCGTAATTTGTTGCCCTAAGTTCCGCGGTCAGGATGACGTCATTTCTCACTGCTTCGTAGGTCAGGCCTACGCTGCACCAATGAGATTGCATCTTTGCCCAAACTGATTGCATGTGCAGTTTGGGTCAACCGAACTGCTGCACCCCCAAACGGCACCTTTCTAACGGCTCACATGTGTAATAAGGGCCTAACTCCAACAAAGTAGGCAGCCATGTTGCGTAACTCTTAGCTACGGAACCTGAAGTGTAGCCTAGGCCTAGGTGTCGAAAGCACCGCATCAGAAATAGTGTTTTTTATGGAATACCGTATAGGCCTACTATGCCAAAATCCGTTTTCTAGATGACCAAAAAGCTCGGCAATGCACCATAAAGAAAGCATTGAAAGTGTCCGATGTCTATGGTAAATTTACCGATCAGAACTTACTGATCGGTAATTTACCGATTGCTAGGCTTACCGATCAGTAAATTACCAAATTTCTCGGTCAACTTTACTGATGCTTTTGGTCAATTTTACCAAACGGAAACACATACTTCTGATCGGTCATGCTTTTACCAGTCAAGTAATTACTTTTATTAGTCAGTTTTAGTAGGGACAGTCCACTACTGCCTTTACTGACTTAGGACAACCAATTTAAGGTTAGGGTTAGGGTTAGTTTTAGTATGGATTATTGTTAGTTTACATTTTTGATGTAAGAAGTTCTGATTGGAACTTCTACCGATCGGACAACTCCAGTTATTCTCGGTAGGCCTGATATTCCTGAGTTTTTTGGTCATCTAGAAATCAGATTTTGTCATAGTATACGGTATTCCATAGTTTTTCTACCTCTTATACCAGATACCACCTGATCTCGAAATGCCGCTATTGGGCCGAAACGAGCACTTTTGCACTTCGGCCGAATTGGCACCCAAACCAACCAAATTGGGCGGTAATCCACGCGAGGTGGGTAAGGGTAGCTAGTACTACCGCCCCCGCTAGAGACCCAGACTACAACCTATCAAGCCGCCCCCACATACTCTAACACATCCAGCTCGTTGCATGAGGTATCGTTAAGTAAAAATGTGTCCTTAAAATATCCTTAACACCTTACTGTTGCACCAGCCAATATCGTGTCCCTAAATCATGTTTTGTGTCCTTAAATAGGGGTCTTTTAACAACGTGCTTTTGAGCATGGGATATCCTTATCGTAGCGCTAAATGATTTCCGTTGTCTGCTCGTTTCTGAGCGATAATAGAGCAACTACCCTACGGACACACAACGCTTAATAAGCGTTGCTGGACGCTTAATTTCCGCTGGCAACGTTGCCAACACTCAGTAGTTGCTCATTAAGCACTGGTGACCACTGCAGCTAAGCGCTGCATTTGCAGCATAAAATATCCATCTAATAAGCGTTGCTCAATGCAACGTTCACCTACTAAGTGTCTCAGTACTTAGGGACACTGGGCAGGCTATATACTCTAGCATTCATTCATTTTGTTTAGTTAATTGTTAATCAACGCCTTATGACATATAAAGGATACTTCAATCCTAGACTTCAATATTGATGTAGACTTTCATCTTTGGATGCAAGCTCCCCATATATTCAACCATCATTCAACGACTGACATCCAGGAACAATGTAAGTAGCCTACATGTATTATTTTCAGTGTGCACAATTTGCTTTTTTCTTCACTGCTAATTAGGTCGCTGAATACACAGTAATTCGGGGATTTACCAGCCATCACAGTTACCTTTGAATCATCAAATCTGCCTCATTTCTCTTAATATATTTAACCATTGATTATTTAAATGTTCAATCGTTATTCATTAGTTATAAATATACCAGTATTAAGAGTCTTTGAAACGAGTTTGGTACATAAGCTCTTGCAATGTGTGGTGTGGGAACACAACCCCTACATTGACTTAATTAATATCAGGCACCTCATCCATGTTGGAATGCAATGCATGGACATGTATGAATGCACCCATTGATAGATAGACATAGACTGAGAAAGTGTGCTCGGGACGCTTGTCTGAGCCAGACGCAGCCATAGCTGGTATGGGTCCATGGGACTTAGCCAATGGGCGTCCACTGACCAACTCATTTACACCACTTTTTGGTGATATCGTAGCCTTAACATTATATTAAGGATACGTTAAGGATATATTAACAATACGAATGTTCTAGTGTTGCATGAGATCTATCCTATCCTTAACTAGAGGCGGGCATAATGGTAAAAGTGGTGCATTGCAACTGGTAGCAACATACCCGTACATTGTGTCATATTTTTACATTTTTGTACATAAGAAAATTATTTTAAATCATGAAATATACTTATCATATATATCATCACCATTTCTGAGAAAAAATACGTTTGAAAATACTCCCTGACCCTCCCATTCTCATTCTCAAATTCTCAATATGCTAGTTGCTCTATTATCGCTCAGAAACGAGCAGACAACGGAAATCATTTAGCGCTACGATAAGGATATCCCATGCTCAAAAGCATGTTGTTAAAAGACTCCCATTTAAGGACACGAAACATGATTTAGGGACACGATATTGGAGTAAGGTGTTAAGGATATTTTAAGGACACAATTTTTACTTAACGATACCTCATGCAACGGCGCCTAGGCCGGGGTAGGGTCGGGGGAGGGCGGCTGGGTGGAGCGTAGTTCATCGGCAACTGTTTTTCTTTCCTAACGCAACCATAGCCAACCATACAAATCTATCTCGCAGCGGTTATATATCTGGACATACATGAGGTACTGTAGCCTACGGTAGGCGTCACGACTCACGTCAGGTCAAAATGGGAAATTGAAATGGTTAATCACTATTACGTCATTGTTACGTAATATGATATAACACTTCGCTATACTATTTCAATGGTAGATTCGGGAATTTTTTCCGAATTAACACACTAATCTGCCTTCGATGATATTGATTACCTTACTCTTTAAAGGAGGCTACGCTTTCTCCACTCTACTTCCGATTGAAGCCGTTTTTATGCGCACGCCGTTCGAGAGATGTATGCTGGGAGACAGTGGAGTTTGTTTGGTTTAGTAGTACATACAACAAAATCCTACACGGACACAAACAACCATCTATAATTGTGGCAAAGTCATAGAAAGGATTTTAAGGAGATGTTTGAAGGCTAGTTGCAATCTGCCCCTTCCGATCTCGTACGAAATCTTAAATGTTTCACGGCGACGTTTCATGGCTCACGGTCCCGATGACGTTGTCTAAATGATGTTAGTGACAGCGTAACAGCGCAACTATCCTGAGTCCTTCCTGCGGCAGGCGCATATTTGTGTGTGTGTGTGGGGGGGGGGGGGGGGGGCTAGATCAATGTTAAATTAGCTGTTCTATACCTATAAAATCGCCTACCTCTCCCACTTACTGCGCCCTACCCAGCTAACACACTACCGGGTACGTAATTTCTACATTGTGATTGTTCACGTTGTAGCGACGTAAATCTGTATGGGAGAAATAACGTGAATACAACGTAAACATTTTTTTCATTTTTTTTCATTTTTTTAAACAAAAGATAATTTAAATTAAAGAATAATAATTTAAAAAAAAAAAAATTTCTACGTTGTATTCACGTTATTTCTTCCATACAGATTTACGTAATTACAACCGACCAAAAAATAGAAAATAACGTCGCCACAACGTGAATACAACGGAAAATTGTTAGCTGGGTACACGGGGCCCTACAGTCAGTCAATGCAATATAAAGTATGCCAATAAATAATAGAGGTGTTGAGCTCTGCTTTCAGTATCAAGAACTCATTCAATTTAGTTCCAATGGTTACTAGCATACTACATGATTGTTGTATCGCTCAATGACGTTTTAATTACACAAAGTGAAAAATGACACTGGAAAAATACCGTACGGTATCAAATGTACCAACTTGATTTTTTTTCATTTATATATTTCGTTTTCGCCTAGCCTATATTTTGATGTTATATTTGCTTTTAAGTTGAAATTACATGATATCTCAGGAATATTGATGTCCAAAGTTTGATTTTCATATTTATTTTCTTCCAAATGCCTAAAAAATGGCATTTTAAGCCATCCAGCAATGTAAATATACATTGTAGATAGTGAAAAGTATATACCCACCTGTTCCTCTGCTCTAGCCTGATCATTTTGACACATCCACATCCGACATTTAGTGAGAATCGACCTGATATTATTTTGGGTGGCAATTTATTCCAGCTATTGGTTATTCTGTTAGTAACAGTTTTAGGCTACTGAAGGTGCAAATATTGCATGAAAAAAATGGGGAATGCTGGAGAAGGGGCTATAGGAATGGGGGAAGGTGTTTGTTTCTTCATCATCTCTGGAAACAAAATATATCAACCTGTTTGGACAACTTTATTTTATAGGCCTAGGGAATTTTTGCATAGGAATAGCGGTACATAAAATATCACAAATAAATATGTGATAATAATCACAATTAAATTATTTAATTTATCTCTCTTCTTCGGATCCTTTTTTTAAAATGTGATCTGTTTTTCTGATGGAGGGGCCTCGGCCGAAGGCTCTTGTTTAGTTAATAGCTACCGTACCGGTATAAACAAATTTCCATTTGCCTCCCTCCCACCCGGAAGTAACGTTACCGTAGTGGGCCAATTTTGATGACGTTTTACCCAGCCTCGACGTCATGATCCCATGATCAGCCGACATTTGTGTCAACATCTTCCCATCGTTTTTCTTCGGCGGTCCTTATTGACTTCTTACAGGATTGAGGGAAAAACAGCTAAAACATGGAAAGATTTTCCATGACAGTAATTATTTTGATGCTTGTAAACCAGTCGTGCTGTGCGCCACCAAAGCATGTTTCACATTCCTCCACCGACATTATTTCGCATGTCAAACGGGGTGGATATGATATCGATGTCGAGTTTTGCGATGTGAATTACGGGAAAACAGATGGCAACATAAACGAGACTTATGTTATTACAGACACTGACGACATTGTCTACAAATCTTTAATTTATGAAGATGGCTATCAATTGGCCCCCTTTTTGGCTTGCGAGCATGACTGGTTGTTGGGGCCATACATCCGCATGGCTCGCGGTGTCATCATTTCAACCGGCAAGGTCGACATGGGTTAGTTGCCTACTCAGCTATTGTTTTTCTTTTTGTTCAAAAATCGAAACAAGCCATTTAATTATCGCTTTTTGTCGTCTCCATAAAAAAAGTATGATTTCAATTCAACAATGATCGAAAATGTGTTGAAAATGTTTAAAGATAGCCTAGGCCATGGGCCTCCTAGGCCTGCTATAGGCTATATAGGCCTATATGTAATTGCAGTAGGCTAAAGACAAAGTTAAAAGGCCCATGCTCGAGGCATGGCATGGACACTTATAAAAATATAAAATTCTATCATTTTTAATCTGGAATGTGTAAGTTATAATTTGGTGTACTTACGATTTTAGATTCTTTGGTAATGTCATCACTCTGGCCATATTTTGGGCTATAGGCCACCATATAAGGCTATATTCGACATTTAACTAGTAGGGCCTATTCCAATTGAGTTCATATTGGTTTAATTTGCGTTCACTTCTTCTAGTAAAGGTCCTAGTCAATAATTTGAGAATTCAATATTTACAATACATCATATCACAATCAATGCAATTTGCAATCCCCGATGTCTTCCAAAACCAAGCCGAAATTGGTCATTTTGTTTTTACCATTTCGACTCTTGACTCATTGCGTTTTTATTCCTTGTGTCAGAGACAAAGATGGAATCACACATGTGATATATCAACAGACGTGGAAAATTGTTTCCCACAACTTGAAGAGATAAAAGTAGTTTTCATCAAGTTTTCGTGAAATGAGAGAGATTTGATTGCCACTAGGTCCTTATTTTTGGACAATTTAAAAAAAAATCAAAAACCGTTGCCATGGCAACTTGATGAAAGAACATAATTTCTAACAAGTGACTGTTGTACTATAGCAAGAACAGCATAGTATCGCGTATGAGGGGGGCTGTATTCTCCGAGTATGGCCGAAAACTACGAGGCCGTAGGCCGAGTTGTTTTTCGGCCATACGAGGAGAATACAGGCCGCCGAAGACGCGATACTGTGCTATTCTTGCTTTTATTCCATGATTCTTAACTTAAAACAACTTTATTTGCTTTAATTTCATCAAACTGTGTTGTCCCCCAAGTCTCGAATGGTCGTGACGTCACTGTACAATACAGGGAATTTATATTGTCCACCTTGTGAGCGGCAAGTATATCGATTATATTGTACGCTCACGGCCAAATCATGGAATAATAAACGATTCCCCACATCGTAAGCTCTGATATTATAATTATACATTTACAGAACAGAAAAAGCTATCAGGGTTTAATTGGGAGGATGTCCGGAGACATCGGAAACATGTTAAATATCGAGTGTCGAAAGATAATACATATAACAACATTCCAAAGAGGTGGTAATAATAATGAGATGAGATGCCAGATGGGTTGTGAGGATGGGATGAAGTTGGATGGTCATCTATGTATTTTGACATGTGTCATAATTTTGAGGCAACATTAATCAGCTTCAGCAGCCACAGCTACCATTACCGTACGTCTTTCTTTCTTGTACGAAACCTAGCGGTAGGCCTAGTAGTTACGTAAGTGGAAGGCAAAGGCCAAACCACATAGCATTATCATACACCATGCATACACCCACTCACAGGTCAGTAGTAGGTCAAGTTAGTAGTAGGTGGGCCCCGAGCCAAATGTGCAATTTGGTATGCTACTACCATGGTCCGGGATTCCGCCCTTCACGTATAGTAGGCCTACTTGCAAATATAATTTGCACTACATATTCTGGGTAGAGTTTACTTTAACTTAAGTTTAAATAATAAATGCATGTTCAGAGCTACTATTCAACTTACTACATTTGTTGCAGGGACCATATCTATTATCTCATATCTACTGTTATTAATTTTAACACTTAATTGATTTAGAAAAAGTATCCACCCAGAGACAGAGCACGGGAATCAAGGCCAGCTAAGCAGGCTATTGATATTGTATATTTTCTTTTTCAATGATATAATTATGTGAATATATTTCAATTTAGATGCTATTCGTCAAGTTATAAGTGGAAATGGAACGATCGACCCAATCAAACAGGCTAGTACCGCTACTTATAGGACATGTTAAATTTCTACTCTAAATAAACTAAAATTCTATGAAGGTATCCTCTATTAATGGATTATGGAATTTCACGCTTTCGAAATTGCGCACCTCTTAGAGCCTATAATAGAGGCCGTGTTATTATGTAGGTCAGTCTGCTGCTGGTCTTAGACCAATAAAGATGAAGCTGGAAAATCTTTTGGAAAGAAATATATGGAACAATTAATCCTTCCATGAGCAGTATTACTGTAGATTGATGAAATAGTGAATGTGTTTTTTTAGTTTGTGATGCAGCAAAAAGGCGTATTTGCACTGACAGCCCTTGGACTTCTAATAGCAGTTGTGATGCCTGTTGTTGCTCTGTGCTTCTGTTGCTGTCGCTGCAAAGGCCGCTGTGGTGGCAGGTTCACCGTACAAATGGCCAGGAAGCAAACAAAAGGACAGTGTGCAACAGTGACGATCATCTTCCTCATCACATTTTCGGTCCTTCTGTATGCTCCTTCCTTTTTTATTATCCTTACCTTATGTTAATTAAAATCTAGTGGTCCTAAATGTCTTGTGCAATTCTCATAGTTTCTACTGTGGTTCTATTTTAATGTTGACGTTCGGCATAAATGTAGTTGTTTTATGGGGGTGTTCCACAGGTCGGAATAAGCCTTACGCTCCAATCGGTTTTCCAAAAAAACGATCATTAGTTCCGACCTATTGTTCACATAGCATTCGGTTTGTTTCGGTTCCATCAGAACGGAACATCACCGTCGGAATATTTTATATGGAAAGCGGGACCCATACATATCAATTTTTCGGTGGAATGCCGCCGAAAATTAATTGCGGCCGAAAATTAATTTCTGCGGCCGAAAAATAATTTTTGCGGCCGAAAAATTATTTTATCTGGCGCAAAATTTATTTTTTCGGTCGCAAAAATTATTTATTCGGCCGCCGAAATTATTTCCGAATTTATTTATTCGGCCGCCGAAATTATTTCCGAATTTATTTATTCGGCCGCCGAAATTATTTCTTTAGCCACCTGTCCTAAAATCTTATGATTAGTGAGCCATTATTTGTACCTCTATTTGCAATTGTTGAGACAATAGTTAAATGTACTCTATAGGATGAGAAGTATGGAGATATATTTAATACATGATACATGAGATTTGGTACATGTATCCATACGACTTAGAGCATTACATATGATATGAGAGATCCAGCAAGATTAATAGTAGGTAATTGGAAGAAAGAAAGTAAGTATTAGAAGAAGTATTTTTGGTAAAATTAAATTAACAATAACAAACTGGAACTGGTTTCGTATTAACATGCATGTGAAGAGCTAATACTACATTCATACCAAATATTTGATACAGTCATATAACACGCTCTTATGGTCGGTTATTATAATGATTGTCAATCACCATTTTGGACAGAAATGGGACAGAATTTTGTTCTCCCTCTCCGTTCTCCCTCTCCTCCTTGTCTCCGCTCTCTCTCCCTCTCTGCCTCCCCTCTCTGTCTCTTTCCTCTATGTCTCTTTTCTCTCTGTCTCTTATATTGCAAATCTATCCTCTCATCTACCCCCTCTATCTCTCCTCTCTCTCTCTCCCTTCCCTCTCTGCCTTACTTTCTCTCTCTCAATCCCTCTATCTCTCTCGTTGTGGATGTATACATGCATACACATACAGGTGTGTATAATTATCCGTATACATTTCCTACAATAATTCTACAACTACATATACATACCATATATACATACCATAAACATACCATAAACATACCATTTATACATACCATATATACATACCATATATACATACCATATATACATACCATACATACCATAATTATATATACATACCATATATATACATACCATATATATATAATACATACCATATATATATACATACCATATATACATACCATACATACATTCATGGCTTATACATACCACATACCATATATATACATATCACATACCATATACTTAACATATAGTATACATACATGTATACAGTATACAGTATACAAAACATACGGTATACATATACACATATATATACATATATACATAACAAGTCTCTGTTTCTGTCTGTCTCTGTCTCTGTGTCTCTCTCCATGTTGGTCAATGCCCCTGGCCGCTACCCCCCGCTCCCTATACTACTAGGGGCCCCGCTCCCTATACTACTAGGGGAATGAGTGGGTGGGTGGTGGGCGATTCTCATCATCTTCTCTCTCCATCAACATCTGTTCTTCTGCATCATCACTCCATCATCTTTGCGTATTTTTATCATCATCTTTGATCCGAATTATTGATATACTGCATATAAATAGTGATTTCTGGGGAGTTTCAATGGGAATAAGGACGACTCTTCTGAAAATGTGGGGTCCCTTAGCAGTACAGGGTAGGACCTTGTTGTTGTTGTAATAGTTTTATTTCAAGAGTCATTTTTACATTTCCATTATTCTCGAAATAGGACAATCATTTCATAGCTTATTTCTAAGTACAATAACAATTTCCATCTGCGGATTTACATTCGCAGCTCTTCCAGGGCGTCCCTTGAATCTCTGATCAGCTAACAAATATTTCTTATTTCTGATGTAGTTCTCATTTTTGTACTGTTTCCAAGTCTATTACGATACAATCTATATTGTTTAACATAAAATCTCTTTATAAGAGAAAACAAACATTTAGAGATATCCCAATCACTCTCGAGATTATCCTTCAATCTGTACATTAGTACCTATTATCGTACATAACCTTTTTAAGATTTGATAAGATAAGATAGTACATGGACTTACATGCCAAAGTTAGCTTTTTCTATATATATATATACTAATGATACTATATACTAATGATACTCTAAGTATCATTTACAATCATCATTAATATCTCTGATACTTTACTCTGCTTCTTACTCTACTTCTTACTCTACTTTCCCTTAATTTACTAATCATACCGCACTAACAATGTTATCTCTCGGTTTCTCACCTCTTCTTGACATAAAAAGTTTAAAATCTTCCTTCAATATACAAGATTTTCCCTCTTTTGGTAACCCATTCCACAGGATGGGTATTTGATAAAATAAAGATTTTTTTACCATCTCGGTGTTTGGCTTTGGTATTTTCATCATTTTCCCATTGGATAGTGATCTAAGATTTATTTCTCTATTGTCTATAAATTCATGTTTTAAGCTTAATCCATGGGCTAGTTCTAATAAATGATCCTCTCTTCGTTCCGCTAGAGAGTTTATACCTATTTCTTTTTGCAACTCTGATACACTATCTCTTTTATTCAATTTAAAAGCCATCCGTATAAAGGAATTTTGTACAGTTTGCAATTTAGTTAACAAGTTTTTGGGTGCTACCATATATATACAATCTCCATAATCTATTATGGGCCTGACAGCTGCTTTATACAGAGTTAAAATATTATTTGTGGTGAGAGCCCCCTGTATTTTCATTATGGCTCTTAATCTTTTCGTGATTTGTAATATTTTTTGTTGTAAATGTTCTTTAAAATTCAACCTGGTATCTATTTTTAAACCTAGATAAGTATAAGTGTTACAATAATCCATGATGGTATCACCCAGTTTAAACATGAATCTGGTTTTATCCATATCTTTTTTCTTAGGTAGTATCTCCATTATATTGCTCTTATCTATATTTATTGATATTTTATTTTATTTTTCGGCGATTCCATAATGTTGGGGTATTCATCCTCATCCTTGACGCTTGAGGGCATAGACAACATCCATGGCTGTCACTGTCTTCCTCTTGGCATGTACATATATACATATATATATGTATGTATACTTGTGCGTGTATAGATATATTCAAAATATATTAAGATAAAATCATATGTGATGTGTTACAGGAAAATGAGCTCATCCTATAGAGTATATTTGGCTACTTTACCAACGATTGCAAATAAAGGTACAAATAATTGCCCAATAATCATAGGAGATTAGGAAAGTCGAATAAATATGTTTAGGTATTTAATACAATTTGAATTGTGTAAAAGGCTTAAATAGTTTTTGAGTAATAAGCATAAGTATTCGGACATAATTTTAGAAATTATTTCAGCGAATACCTCATCCTATAGAGTATATTTTATAGCTACTTTACCAACGATTGGAAATAGTTGTACAAATAATTGCACAATAACCTTATGAAATTAAGAAAGTTGAATGAATATGTTGGGGTATTTAATACAATTTAAATTGTGTAAAAGGCTTAAATGGTTTTTGAGTAATGAGCATATATATTTGAATGAAATTATGTACCCTTCCCTCTCTCTCTCCTCTCTCTCTCTCTCTCTCTCTCTTATTATCTTGTCCGAAAAATATATTTTTTCGGCCGATAAAATATTTTTTTCGGCCGATAAAATATTTTTTTCGGCCGAATTTTTTTTTGAAAGGCCCGACGTTTTGTTTTTTTCGGCCGTTTTTTAGAAAAATATTCCAAAAAAAAAAAATTTTCGGCGATTTTTTTTGTATTTTTTCGGTGACTTTTTTCGGCCGATTTCTGTACACGAAAAAAATAGCCGAAATTCTTTTTTCGCTATAGTAAAGTATGGGCGAATTTTTTTTTCGGCCGAAAAATTGATATGTATGGGTCCCGCTTTCCATAATTTTAGGCGAACCGAGCGAACCGAAGGGCTAAAAACGATAATCCGACCTGTTTGATTTTCATCGGTTTTTGATGAAACCGAATGGAGCCGAACGGACGTTCCGACCAGTTGTGCGTACCATCGGAACGAATAGGACTGTTTCGGTCTGGAATTGATAAATCTATTTTATTCCGAGCCGATGCAAACCGACCAGTTGCACTCACCCTTGGTTCGGTTCGGTTGGAATAAGAAAATTATGGAAGACCTTTTACCCATCAACCGATGTCAAATGCCCGAATCGGATGCCGAAATCCGATGCCCGAACTGAACCGAACCGAACCCCGAACCCATACCGAACCCCTGGGGAAGTTTCGCCATTATAAAGCATAGCAAACAACTCTCACCGAAAAGAAACAATTCGGAAAAATTGTCTTTTTTTCGGCCTCGGTTCGGTAATCACCGACCTTTATAATTTGCCGAATGATCCGATATCCGAACCGAGCCGATCCGATATTTAATAAATTCGCGAAAATTCGCGAAAATCTCTCTTTTATTCGGCCGAATTCGGACTAAATTCGGACGTCACATATTGGGCCACTGTGTCGCCATTTCCCAACGGATTGGAATACTTTAAAAAGCTCTGTAATGCTGACATGTTCCCGATTCGTTTGGTATACAATACAAGTTCATAGCCTTAATTAACCTGCCTGTACAGACGTTAATTACTAATTTAATATATATTTTCATATTGTAAAATATTCACCTTATATAATACCTTGCTAGCAACGATTGCCAAATGAGGTACAGATAATGATTCAATAATTATATGATTTTAGGACAGTCAAATAGATATGTTCAGGTATTTAATACATTTTAAATTTTGGAAAAGGATCAAATAGTTTTCGAGTAATGAGCATAAGTATTAGGACATAATTTTTTTTTAGATCGATGCCACAAGTTCGATGCCACATATATCTGGCTAAGTACAACCTTATCTCTAGGGTCATTTCTATATGTAAGTTTAGTAGCTCTAAAGATCAGTCTTTGTAGTTTATCCTTTAGATGTAGACTAGAGAGGGATAAAAACAATTTAGACATTATTTAGGCGAATTAGTTATACCTGAGTATAATGAGTAATGAGCGGCGCTATGTGTAGAGAGACAGAGAGAGAGAGAGAGAGAGAGAGAGGAAAACAGAGACTTCTTACTGTATATGTGTTATGTATACTGTATGTTATGTATACTGTTATGTATACTATATATTATATATATATTATATATACTATATATTATATATACTGTATACCTTATTGGCCGGTATAGGACATCATATTTTACATATTGATGGGTGAGAAAATGCATCGGATTTACTTCCAAAATGCTTCACAGAGTAATGAGCGGTGCTATGTGTAGAAAGACAGAGAGAGAGAGAGAGAGAGAGAGAGAGAGGGGAAAACAGAGGCTTGTTATGTATGTGTTATGTATACTGTATGTTATGTATACTGTATATTATGTATACTATATGTTAGTTATATATATGGTATGCGTTATATATACATGTATGTATGGATGATATATTGTATGTATATTATGGTGTATGTGGCCAATTCCACCAATTTGACAACATTTGGTCTCCTACTGTCATAATCATTTTATATCATTTTCTGAGTCAGGTGTGTATGTCAGGTATGTATGTATGTATGTATGTATGTATGTATGTATGTATGTAAGTATATGTATGTTATATAAGCATAAAAGATTGCCGAATGCTGAATTTTCCGAATTTCGGCCGAATTCGGGTTTTTTTGTTGTTTTTTTTAATACTTTATTTATCCAGGTGATAACAATCAGGGTTAGGCATGTGCCTGCCCTTTCAAATTTGGGGATCGATCATGTTGATCGATTTCCACCCCGGCCCTGGCATTTTAGCATGCACAGGGTCATATTCAGAGTTTTAAGCTTACAATCCGGGACTACCCAAAAGATATTTTTAAAAATTTAAACAATAATACTAAAAGAAGTGAAAAAATTTATTAATAATAATAATAATAATAAGAAAGAAAAAGGAAATAATTAGTAGGTGTGGAATGATATGAGATGAGATGGGAACAAAATAAGTATGAGAGAAAAGATGATATAAATATGTTCATGTGTACCAAGTGTCGAAAGTTTGGCCGAATTGATCCAATTCGGATAACCAAAGTTCGGTATATGGGTAAATGGTCTTCCATAGAAAATCGATCACCCTGTGCGCATAAAACCGATGCAAACCGAGAAAAACCGTGGCATCGTTTCATTGGTAAAACCGATTGGGACATAAGGCTTATTCCGACCTGTGGGACACGCCTTTTAAATAGCAACCTGTTTTTTTTTATACTTTGATTTTAGCTTAGATTTCGATTAAATTGAACAGATTGATTTTCTCAACTTTACAGTGTTGGATCTGGATCGCTTTACACCGTAGGACTGAGAATGCTTCATACCAAGGACCAGCTCCTTCATATCGCTAATTTCATATTAGATGATGTAATACTGTACAAAGATGAAATATTCAATGTAAGGATCAATTTATAAATCATTCAGTTTGTTTAGAAATTCTCCCAGAAACATGGTTTCAAATCAGTGAAAGAAATTATACTTTGCTAGGAATTAAATCATTATAATTTGCTAGCAGCCACACTTCTTTCCCACACAATTTTTTATTCTTTGGTTCGTAAATTTAAGAACATAAAAGATTCCCCCGTGCTAGCTTTTCATAATAACATAAACGATGGTTATCTGTTCTGTTTAAAAATCCTAAAGACAGGAAATCAATGAAATTCTACGAAATACGTAAGCAACTGGAGCGGAAATTATGGGATCAAGTTGCTCACGTAAGCAGTTTGCTCTGAAATTGGCATTGATGCTAGTAGCTCAACAAAAATTATACAAGAAAGTTTTTTGTTTCTAACAGCATCTTGACCAAGTTGCTTCTGCAGATCTTGCCTCGACTGTTGAATATATAGATGTCATTTTGGAAGGTGGGATAATTCACATCATTTGTGGATGTGTTTCATATGACCTTTTCGTCAGATTTTAGCTCTGGTTTAATAAAAATATTATCATTTGACTGTTAATAAGTTCATTACTGAGTTTACATTGGATGAATTTTATAAAAACCTAAAGTATTTCATGTTTCATTTAAAAAAAATAAGGATGCTAGATATTAGGAACAGCTGAACCTGTTCGATATTCGTAATAAAACCTATGCTGTGATTTACTGTTTCAGATGCTGGCGTGAGAATTAGTGATTCCCATTTTAGTCCTGGAATTGCAACCACTAAAAATGGGCTTGAAACTTCGCTGGATTCTCTTGTTCCAAGTGAGAGCAGTTATATCTAAGGTGGCAAAGGAAGTTTTTGGCAACAATCATTGCACTATTTTGTGAATATTTGAACCAAATAATTATACGATTGGGTGTACTCTTACTATGACCATGACCATTTAGAACCCTCTGTGCTGCATTTTCTAAGATGAACTTTTTCTTCGCTTAGTCATTGTCCTGATCAACTCAAGATTTATCGGTATAAATGCAACAATTGCTGCTATACAAGCTGAATATACATCGATGGACAACACACTTGCAAACGTCAGGACAAAAATTCAGACTATGTTCGATTCTTGTCCTGGTAACGGACACATTTCTGGCTGTACACTATTACCAGAGAGTGGAAATATAGCCACCACATTTGATTTCTCACAAGTAGGTACACATATCTGGTTTTAAAAAATAAAAGTTTCAGTCTGGTCGCAATTGCCTACGCCGAGATTATCTCATGTACTGACACCAGATGGCGTTGGCGGTCGGAACTGGAGCCCTCGGTCGACATAACAATGCCGTAGCGTATGCATGCCGAGTATGTATACCATCGGTAAACATTATACATGAACGTCATCTATTAAAAGCAGCTTAATCATCGAGAAAAACATTATGTTACTAGGTAGACAAAATTATTCCCAAGATGAAATTTTCATACTTCAAGCCCGTTGAAGAATCGCTTCCATAGAGATTGGCCTGGCCGGGGTGTTATTGTGTCGACGAAAATGACAAAAGTACATAAGAAAACCGTTGATACGCCTTATACTAGGTGGCGCGATCGGCATTCAATTACAAGCAAATTGAGCATAGAACCCTCAGAGACAAAGTGGGGAGGCCCTACTCTAAAGATCACTTTACAGGTGTGTAGGAAAGGGTTTATCTGTGGATTGAAATGGATCTAGATGGATCGATGTGAATATGAATATTAGAAATATCTTGCAAAGATGTGAAACAAAAATAGAAAGATAGTATGCAAGCTTGAGGGTAGGCATCATTTGGAATGCACCAATCAGTCACCGGTAACTGGGTCACATGGTGAATTATTGTGCTATGGCACTACCATGACTCGTCATTGCTAACACAAGATAGATGATACGTGCTACTACTCCCATCGACTCACACTAACCCTTACCCATATCCCATGCCTCAGCTGCACGCAGTCACATACCTTTATTATATTCTTATAAACCACTTCCACCCACTCTAACAAAAAACGCCCCTATTTCTTATTGTTTATCATTATATAAATCAAACATTTGAATTTATTACATAATAATTATAATCTAATTCCTTTGTTTAATAATTGTATCTTCCATTCTCCCCAGCTATACTTTTTCGTTATATCTATATGGGTAGAGTATTGAAGTCACTATATGGCCTGCATACAAATATGGCATTGATTAGATGTAACACACTAAGTACAGACTTTAATAAATCTAGAGATCATTGTCATATAAAAAATGTGCCAGCCCATTACTTTTAAATCACTAGATTTTGTAAGATTTTATTTGTTTATATCTCAGATCTAAGAATGCCGTATCAACTCTTTGAATAACTGGATGAAATAAAACAATCAATTGTGATGGGACTTATTCATTTGATCAGTGAATGCTTGATTTATTTCAGACTCCCGATATGACAAACCAGCTAACATTTCTACATAACCTTCAAGCTTTTGATGTTGTTACAGTTAAGAATGAGGTAAAATTTATCTTCATTAATTTAAGTTCAAATATTATATATATTGTTGCATATTAACTTTTATTCAGCGGTATTGTGCAGTAGTGATTGCTATGATATTGGATGCGATTATAGTTCACCTGCCATTGGCTTAGTCCACATATTCGGTTTTGTTCTTCATTGCATTGCAAGTCCTGAGTGAAGATATTCAGACTATAAACATTTTACGCCATTTAACTCTCATTGCAGATATTTAGTGCTTTTGACACAATCCCTGAAAGACTACAGAACAGCACTGTTCCCGTTATTACAGGTAGGTCTAAAGACCTTGAAGCTGCCAGTCACGTCGTCAATTAGAGTATGGTTCACTTTAAAAAAAGGTTTGAGCACGCGATATGTTTAAATAAATATTTAAGATTGTATGGATGTGTGTAGAGATACTGTACATGCATACATTTCTTCTTCAATGGGCAGAGTCTAATTCTTTTCCCTCAGATTATTATCCTTTCTCTCCATGACTTGCATGATACTATTTCATCCTGAAATACTTTTAGACTTGAGCCACCTGATTAAAAAATTATTACAATTGCATGGAGATTCCTCAAATTCCTATTGTGTCCCTCACTATACCACCCTGCCACTCCGGTCCCCTTCTGGGAGACTTTCACCTCACAGCTGCTTACTTATCACCATCATGTTTATGAGTATTATTGTGACAAAAAATGATTGGAGCGAGGAGTCCAATTCAACTGGTTCAAATGGATTCCCTGTCTGCACAATTAAAAGTTCGAATTATTCCATTAAATTTTATTGGATTTCCTGAGGTAGTTAATAATGGCATACATTTTCATTAATTTTCATTTCATATTACATGTGAAATTAGAGCTATATATTTACATATATATATTGCACACAATAAATATTTACGAAACCTGCTGAGTGCAAATATGTTATACTGTACTGTACACTCTTTTAATGATAAGGCTCGGTTTCAGAAATCGACAGAAAGTGGCAGTTTGTTCAACCATCTGTTCCCCAAGTAAACTATGTAGTAATGAATCGGATTTGTCTTGTTTGTTATGAATTTGCATTGTTTAAACAATTAAAGAGCTTTTATTAAAATCATATTTTTATAGGTTTTAACAAACATTGAATTGAGCATAATGCAAATATGGCAAAAAACGTAAGGTTATTTACAGAATGAAATTCATTCTTTGTCAAATTGCTCATATTGAAGTCTACGTAAAAAAGGTTTCCAGAACAGGTACGTCAGACAAGGAAAAACCAAGGGCCATCCATGCATTTATCAACCCTTAAACACATAAAGACAAGCATTTAGTTTAAGTTTAAAGTATCTACCTTGTGGAATAGGCCCCCGTGCATCCCTGAGAGGGTCATAGAGCAGGACTCCTTTCCCAGAAACAGTAGGGGAAGTGAGGCATCTATGGTAAAGGTATATTAGTCTCACACTTGCAATGTTCAGGCACTTTAAGGAATCTCCTGTCAGAATATCAATATCGACAACAGCAAAAACAATATTGTTTTCCAGACGTTAATGCTACTCTGAGAGGTATCGCTTCAGGAATTGGCCCGCAACTTGTGGACATGAGAAGTACCATTGATAATGTAAGTATCCTTTGCATTAACTGTAACGAGTTTAATATTGATTCGTAAATGATAGCTTCAGGAGCATTATATTTTCAATATAAGTCCCTGATCATCAATCCGCGGGAGTTCATCAATTATGCATATTTGCCAGATGAACGCTTTTATTATCAAGCCATGCAACGCCAAGACAACTCAGTGATAATTTGATAAGTGGTTTGAATAACACTATTACTATTTAAATCATAGGCGTTTCTTTGATTGAAGCGTGTATTCTTACTTTGATTGATGCCCGGTGACTCGGTTGATTGTAGAAGCTTGGGACTGGAAGGAGTGCCACAAACACACACAAGCATTATGTTAGGATAGGATATGACAATGAGACCCTTTTTCCACAGAATCTTCTAATTAAATTTTCACTTAGCATGATTTGTAAGGGACCTCAGAAGTGAATCTAGTAATTGTTTGGAATTAAAGTAGATTAAATACAGTAGTATTTAGTGGAAGTTCGAGAGTCCGTTGCTATATTGTACTATTGGCATAATAAATATCTTTATCATACCTTTAGTATATCGTTCTATGACTATGACCGTTCCCGGCTCTCAAGCGATTATGGAGAACTTAAGATAAGGCTAATATTGGTGAGGTAGCCATGCCTGCTATAGTCTATCCCAACGTCTCTCGAATTTGATAATCAAGCTTTTTTATTAATACAGGGAAAAAACCCAAAAATGTCTTCCATTGCATAGGAGTTCCAGAAAGAATTACTGGTAAAAGAGCATGTATTACAAGTGGCGTTTTTAGAATCGTTTTAATCGGTAATAGTTTTGATGTGCTTTCTCTCCTAGATTAAATACGATCTTCTGTGACCTCAACTTATATATAAACAAATATTGTTGACTATTTCAGGCAACACAATCGGTCAATGATCTGAAGGATGGCATTCATGAATTAAACAACAGTACAGATCATATAATTAGGCTAGGGTAAATATAAGATTTCTAGTTCTCTAGGGATATTGGATTCCGGACTATTTATTTAACAAATGATTTAAAGATCTTAACAATGAAAAGAGGCAGGATATTTTTCAACTGCAACGTCCTGTTAAGCTATTGAGGAATGAACAGCCTCAGTGATGGATGTTTATACTCTGTCCAATAAATAGTTGACACGGGCTAAACTTTCTTCTTTAAGAACGGCGATTCAGGGGGCAAAGGTTTCAAGTCAAAAGTCTCCCACTTTTCTCTCTTCTTAAAAAAGACTATGTCTACTATACTTATTGGACAGAGCATAGCTCAGGGCTGGGCCATATGTGTTGATGTGTGTGAGGGGGCATTGCATTGCATTCTCATATGTCTTCATGTGAGAAAAAGATGAGTATTTTGTCATATGACAGCTGAGCAAATTAACCCAAGTGAATTAATGTTGATATAAGGTAGCCTATAAACCACATTAGTATCATCATTTGCTCTGATCATCAAGTTTCATTATTGAATTTGATTATTAATCCATGTGCATGCATTCATCCATTGAATGTCACTTTACATTAAATTTTATCATTCAAGCTCTTCCCTTGTCATTCTTGCTAGCTTGTAGTTCCTATAGATACTCATTATATATTCATATTTGATATATTCACAAGTATATAATATGCAGTACATTTGAAGGAAAATATTGGTGTATATTTAATCAAATTCTTTCACTAGAACAAGAAATAAATCCTAAACTGAAACATGTTTTTAAAACTTTGCAGCGATTATGTTTTCATGGGATTATCTGGGGTGATCCTGTTCATCCTGTTTATATCCCTTTGTGCGTTCATCCATGCACTGTGTGGAATCCGACACATCTTCATTCCAGAAAAGCGCAGTGCTTTTATTCATTGTGGCCGTAATTGTTTAATGATGTAAGTATATCAAAGGAATTGACTTTTTACAGACCATTGATGATTTTATCTTTTAAACTGAAGTTGACCTTAAGGAATGCTGTACATAGTGTTCGAATATGAGATGGATGAGTGGAAATATTAGTTAGTGGTCCTGGATAAACAGGATGGCAGATGCCAAATAATGTTTTCTATGTACAGGTATATAATGATGAAAAGCCATCATGAATTACGCATGTATCACATATTATATAGTCAGACATATATTTATTGCCATAACGGTAATAGTATGGTGTATGTATCTCTATAGGTTCTTAGAGACGTTATCCTAAGATATAGATAGTATTCACTGACGTCATGTCTTGCGCCGCGGCTCGCCATTTTCTGTGTTACCCCTTGTGAACAAGAGCAGGCCATGTGTGCTCCAAGACTCGAAAATGCCGTTTTCCGGCGGTTTTCAACTCCACAAGTTTTAGCGAATCTAATATAAAGTATATTGAATTAAGGGTTAGATATTCATTCTTTTTGTGTTGATTTATGGGAAAATAAGTCTAATCGCCATATGTGTCGACACACAAAATGCCTGGTCTAGCCACTGGCCCGAGTGACATCATGTGAATACTATGTCTATATTCTGGGGAGAGCAGTAACGCTATTATTTAGTATTTTAACTACCATTCCAACCATCTCTCCACTTTTTCGCACTAACCACGGCAGCCATCATACTTGGTTGACCTACTTTAAATATTGACTGCTCTAGTGTTCTAGCAAAATGGATGGGGTGGCGTTGCTCTACATTTCGTACTCACCACGGCAGCCATCATACTTGGTTGACCTAATTTATATATCAATTAGTGTTGCATCATGTCTGCTGAGTATTTTAAGCAACTAAATATTTGGATACAAATATAGAATTATCATTTCAGGGGCGTAGGCTTGTCTTTCCTATTTGCTTTCCTCTTTTTCCTGGTGGGCGCCATCCTGTTCTTCCTCGGTGCACAACTTACCATGATTTGCGAGCCTATCCAGGACAGGTCTATTTTGCAGGCTAGTGTAACCTTACTTAATTATAACATGTTAAGCCTTAATTAATTGTTCTAGGTTCGTTTCTTTTATTCAGATCCCCCCGCTCCCCGCCCATGATTATGTAAAAGGTGTATCCATCCACCAGCATATTGCCCTAGTAATAGGTGATTGTTTACATTGTTTAAAGGGACTATCCAGTAGACCTTGTTTCATTCACACATAGTTCACTTTGTTACTCTTTCTCCATCAGTTTATCGATGACCCAAGCTTATTTGACAACGAGTATCTATTAGGGAAGGCCATTCTCGGTAATGGATCCATTGACCTTACTGCATCAAGAATCATATCGTAGGTTTCATTTTCTTCTCCAAATTGATCATATGTTGAATGTTGTACAATCTACTTAGCTTCGACCAGCTCCTTCTTTGTAGTGACTATCAGTATTCAACCTCTTCTCTGTTCATATAGTACGCTGGGATTGTCTCCCGAATCTGAGCACTTCCGCCCCTTACAAACTATACAATATGATGAGGAAAGTAGGAGGATATACCTGCTTCTTTGTATTGTGCAACATTTCTTGTAGCCTGTCTGGCTATAATATGTGTGATATGTTACAGAAAGGCGGGCATGAAGACAATCAAATTTGAAGGGATAATCTGTATAAATGTGTATACTGGTATTCAGTTTTCGTGAACCATTCTGATTACAAATGTTGTAGAGTGATGTATATTCTTATTTCTAGAGATTGTGAATCAAATAAAGCCGTCTACAGCACCCTAATGCTAAACCACGTGTTCGATGTTAGCAACTTTGTGGATATTCAAGCTCAGATGCCCAATATGACGGATCTGTATCAGCTCATTGAGACTGAACTTGCAGCAGTAACAGTTGTCACCAATGCGACAGCTGACATTTTAATTGCGCTGAATAATACACCAGCACTACCTTTCGATGTCCCTTCCCTGATGTCTGGATTGATGACAGGGCAAGCCAACCTGCTCACTGTTCTCACGGGCATTAAGCAAAGAATACATGACGCTAAGACATACGTATGTGTCTACTTGGTTGTCCTACTTCCCTGATAACAGATATGTTTATACACTAATCGAAACATCTATTATAAATAGCTATCAACTATTGCTCACATTTAATGTATGGTTCGCGTGACGAGCCCAAAAGTGTCTATCAGGGGGTTACAATTAATAAATGTAGGAGAGGATATTAATAACGTCAAACACGAGCCAGTTTTAAGCTGTTTCTCTTTATAGTCAATAGTAATATTCCGAACGTTTCACAATAGCGGCGCCACCTGGTGAGTTCATCACACTGCCGAAGGGTCCATGTGGACTCTCTCTAAGTAACATTATAATGATACTATCTCACAATGACGTACCTTTTCTAATGCCTCAAGGTAGAAGCCGACGACGCCGGCTATGGGGCAGACTACTTGATAGAGAAGAACAAGGTCCAGGCATTACTTAATTATGAAGCGTTAGCGATTATTGGCAATGTTACCCTATTGAACGATGCATTGACTAGCTTGGAACAAGATCTCCTGGCTGCAGCAAGCAATGTGGAAGACATTCTGGTGAAAGCGATCAATTTTGAAACGTTTATTCATAATCCAGGTCCCTCTTTGATGGTGCAGGTAAGAGCAATAAAAGGTGTGCATTAGTTATATTGCTGTTAGTATTATTCCTACCTTAATTTGTGGTACTTCTGTATCCAAAATCTTCAATCTTGTATGGAACGGTTCCATACAGATCTTTACGGTTAATAATCGCATGGGTCAGACTCAGTTATCCCCACGAGTTTTCGCTGATGTTTTTTCTTCTCAGGATTTGCTGAGAAGATAGTAAGTCGATACCCATTCTGTCAATCATCTTTATCGTTTCAATCCAACATAAATGTGTTAGCTGATTGTGGGATGTGTGAGGTAACAATCAGTGTGAAATCATCTGTCTGATCAGTTCGCATGTTTGCAGAAGGCTTATCTACTCCATCCATTTCTCACATCCACATCCCTAGCCTTCCACCCATTACCCCCATCTCTCTTTCTCTCTCTCATTCTGATTTAAAACGACCTGTCGCTTTGCGGTGCTACCACTAATCTGAGATAACGCTCAGACTCTACTTTGACTACTCTACTATGATGCACAGACTACAATCTATAGTCCCACGTGGTCTCAATTTGGCAGACTAGGAGCAAGGAAACCCATCACATCCCACCGTATCAAAAATCTCTCTCACTCTGAGTGCTGTTTTAGTGCATTCTACTAATTTTAGAAAGATGTGCACCTGATGAACCCATAATCATAATTACTTTAACAGACCTTTTACTGACCTCAGGAACCCTGTATATGACAGTATATACCCTGTATATGACAGTAAATATTCTGCATTTTCAGTTTAAGAAAGACTAAATTTCAGTAACTATGACTTGACATCGCGCACAAATTATTGATCCTGAGAAGTCGTTTCCTCTGGAAACATAGGGTATAAACATTAAGTTAAACTGATTATAAAGTTAAATAGAAAAATAGTTGATTAAATCATTGATTAACTTAATAATTAGTAAACTTATAACTTGTTTTATATTTCTTCCTAGGGAGTCGAGACCTACATTGAGGGCGTCATATTTGTTGCATCTGAATACATTAATCACATCAGCCAAAGGGTTTGTGGAACTGATGAAATATAATGTTGAGATTTGCGAGATAGTCGATAATTGCCGCTGTATAAGCATGATGATATTTTTTACGGCTCACATGTAATGATCTCTTCCCCTTCTGTTGGACAGCTGAACAATGATGTTGGGCGGTGTCATGTAGTTTATGACATATATAATGGTATCCAGTTTAGTCTGTGTTCATTCTTCCTCGATTCGTTTGTAAGTACATTTTCGGATTGGAAACAAGTGTAACAAAGTCTTAAATTTCTAGTTAAATCTCCCCGGTAAATCTCTACTCGAAGTTGAATTACCTCCATTCTCTATAGAGCCTTAATTCCTCGTGGAAATTGATGTAAAGGTCATACGCTGCGTAGATTATTTTGGAGGTGTTAGTTTATATTCATTCCTTTATTGATATTTCATTTTCTCCCTTTCAGAATGGTCTGTGGTTATCAGTATGTGTGATTGCCGTCTTCTTAATTCCTCATATCATTTTGAGCGTGAAGCTTTCGCGCTTCTTTAGGTGAGTGTCAGCTCTGATATTCTAGGGCGGGGTGGGGGGGGGGGCGCCACTATATTATTATGCCCAAATAGTTGATGTGATATAAAATATTAGACACGTTTAATCTTTGCAAAAGAACTGTGTCTGGTTTTACTTTACCATGTCCAGAAAAGTGTAGACCGCTAGAAAGATGTTGATTTTAGACCTATTTCAGCAGATCTGACCGCCTAATATATTGTTTTTATATGTACAAATGAAGCATCGTCGCGAAAACGGCCCTTGCAAACCAGCCGGGAATCCCGATTACTAAACTATTTCTAGCTGCTTACGGCATGGCTTCGACCGTTCTCGTGGCTGTGCAGACGTTTGCTTTGAGTTTGTCTGCTCAGGTCGTATGGGTTCAACCAACCCAACGACCAGCAGACACTAAGATTTTAGCAGAAAAATCTATATTTCGTTACCTTTATAATGGAATAAATGATAATCCCGGATTTTCTACCTGCAAAAGGCTATGTCAGCTTTGTTTCTCTGATTGGAGGGCTTCCCCGACCTGCCGCTATATATGACGTCATTGTATCTATGGTCATGTGACCGAATCGGATGATATGATTGGCTTAGAGTCATAGTTGCTTCTTCCCGTCTACTTCTTGTTTATTATGGCGGCCATTGCTGAGAGCTCTCGCTTCGAATCTGCGGTTAGCGATAACTTTTTAATAATTCAGTAAGTAACACATGTTCCCATTTGAACTTTGCTGCCCTTGGGTGAGTCTAGCTTCTGGGATCGGTTAGAAAGTTCCAGAAAAAAATAAAGTACTAAAACAGGCCTTCGGAAGACAGTCTCAGTATATATACGTTTATCCTCTCGGGGGGGTCAACCGGTCACGTGATCTGATAATCATAGCAAAGCTATTCCTACGGAATAGCGGTCGGTTGTGCTCCTCGAGATCAGAACCTGAGTTTTGGTGAGGCCTGATTCACTGCAATTTAATTGGTGTGGTGACAGGTTCACTACAAAGGTATATTTTTCTTCTGGAAATGATTGATATATGATACTTTATTTTTCTCTTTCTTCTAGGCGTCCCGATGACGCATCTTCCTATCTGAGAGGCCAGCTGTAAGTTCTGAAATACCCCCAACTACCTAGAAAGTGGTAACTTTAAGTTAACATAAGGTGTATGCAATGTTACAATACAATTCTGTCGGTAACGTTACAATACAATTGTGACTTTTCAGCTCAGAGTTTCGATGTTTTACACCAGGTGGGATACCGGGTGTCATCAGGCTTTCATAAGTATTTACTCTTTTTCAAAAATAAATAATAGGGTACTGTCAAAGAGTGACTATGTGGCTTACGTATAATTAATTGAGTAAACTCAATAGTCATAAATAGGCTGTGGGATTTCCTGATTCGATGTATACATATCAATTTACAGGGACTTAATTCGATGTATATACAATTATCTTATTTTTCAGTGGACAAAGAATGCCTGACTCCAGAAAACGTGAGTACCGTACCAGCACACCAATAATATATAAGAATTAAAGAACTCATAACTTAGCAATGAGAGGAGGGGTGGGGGAGGGGGTGGGGTCTTTTGGTACTGTCTCACGTACGAACCAATGCAATATATGCTACTGTTCCATTGTGCTCGATCGTACATCTCCTAAAGGAAAAAGTCTCACTAGGACGTTTCGGGTATTTTCAAAGGGGGGGGGGGGTAGAAAACGTCGCCACTGATTGAACACATTGATTGAATTTATCATCGGGTCATTTCATTTTCATTTTCAGGCTCGAATCGACGAGCGAGGGTGTGAACAGAAGTACAGTTCGGTCCAGTCGCAACGACTTGAGGTCTGCTTGCATCAGAAGAGCTCCAGTTGTGATATCTATTTTAGTCATTGGCAAGACATAAAGTATTCATCACTTCTGTGAAATACTATGACTATATCTCTCTAGATTTTAATGGAGGTTTTCTTTGTGAAATATTAGACATACCTGTTAAATACGCGGGCGGCGATCTGAGGAGAGGTTATTTATCTATAGTTGATTAATTATTATGATATAGTCGAAAACTTTGATATTCACTTTGAAATCTGCCTGTAATTAGAATAAAATTACAAAAAAATGTATAAGTGGAATAATATACAGGTATCTAAGGTCTAAGGTAATCAATGTTATTGACCAAACCTTTAATATTCTTTTTATAAACGAATAAAACAATATTGACATTGTCCCAAGAAATGGTTTTGAATCAAAAGCAATTATGTGTGTATTGCACATTGAAAGAAGTTAAGGATTAAAAATGTTATACCAACCTATTTTCAAATCACTTATTTGTAAACAATGATAGAAACCGTGGGAAACTTCAGAAGATCAACACCACATGTATCGAAGATATCCTTCCTTTCATCTTGTAATCAGGGCAAATCCCCTCCACTTGCTTGTAAAATCTGATACACGTTCCTCATTGATGAGTAGGCCTATGACCGACAAGTACCCTCAGAGCAATCGAATAGAGCTGTTGAGATAATTATGTGGGTACATGGTGATAGTTTTTCACCCGTACGACCTATATTTATATGACCTATAGTGAGATAGATAACCACATAAAGCATTTGATCTAAATGCAGACGACGAAAAACACTTATAAGTGAGAGTGTAACTGTCTTCATATATATTAAGAAACTTGGAACCCGCTCAATCCGGTTTTAGAGATGATATATACATGTTAGTGGTGATAGTATTCCATCAGTACGACGCACTATCCAGCTAGATGACACTAAGATAGCTGTTGTTTTTAATAGATAACCAAACAATACGTCCAAATGCGAGAATTGGAGCCTGGCGGTAGTTACCAGATCAACCTGGTTTTAGAAATATTGGAACACAAACACTTAGTCTGTCAAAAAAAAAGCCATCACCCTTATAGACAATAAAGAACTAATGGATGGAAAAATATACAACGATATTCTACTTGTGACATCCCATACAAATGTGAGCTTGTTGGACTGCTTAGAAAAGAACGGTTGAATAAGTATAGGGGGTACAGGTTCATTGATGGTTAGAATCACAGCTCGATAATACTGCATACGAACTGTTCTTCAGTCGAACATGTTCCTATCTGACAGAAATAGTATTCAAAACATTACTATGGATATTTAACTTCAGTATGATCCTTCCATCCTTCTTTTTTTAAAGAAAATTAATGATTCAACTTCGTACTGAATGTGAAGCACACATTTTGCTTCAGATCCGGTTGTGATCCGCAGTTCTCAATAGGCCTATATGTACTGAATATGATGAGTTAGGTTTTTTAAAAGGAAGTTTGGGTCTCTTTAAAAAAATCCGATGTATTAGCCCTGGGTTCCCACGCATTATTAAAAATCATTAAGAATGAAAGTATGTCTACCTTTCAAAGCTTTTAAATGTCATCAAAATTACTTTTGAGTCATTAAATTTACTTTTGGGTCCTTGATATTCATTAACACTTGTGACTAGATAGTTTCTCCATAGCATGAATTTTTGCTCCGAATATTTATTCAGTCCCAAAATTAGAAGGCGTCATTTCACCTATTATAGTTTCATAATGTTCTTGGGAGGATGGCCAAATCTTTAATGTGCGGCAGTGCATGCATCCCTGTTATAGGCCTATACGATGTGTTCTGTTCTCCATGTTACAAAGCTATCGTAATATTTAATACATACAAAATATATTACTGCTGCTTCATTCACTGGTACTTACTTCTATATCATGAGTCCTTGAAAAAGTATTATTAGTCTCAAAAAAAGTCATTAGGTTTCAGTCTCCCTAGACTGGGAACCATAGCTGTATAACAATACTCCCCGGCAATTACCTCCTCCCTTCGGGAACTGATGATGGGAGGATGTAATAAGATCCTAGAGTGTATGGCAAACAAATGGATACTGTAATCAAGCCACCTTGATAAAAGAACTATCTAGGCCTAATATGATTGAAGTAGGAAATTGTAATTGATAAGCCTCCAGCTTAAGGCTACTGACAAGTAATCATCATTGACGTATGTGCCCTGGTTCTGGAAGCAGTCAACATGTCAAAAGTCAAAGGTAAAACTTAACCATTTGATACCCATTGTCAGTTTGTTCAAACAAAAGCTGATTAGTAAAAGTATAAGCTATAGCTACACGTCAGCAAGAACTGTTGGATGTACTGTTGGATACTATGTATCCATAGGGCCTATCCTACTGGGGTTTTTTTTACATGCCTGCATTGATGAAAATACAACCAAGGGTTCGATTCAATCATTTATATGCTTAAGCTACTGGTATGCACAACTTATAATATAATAATATATATGTTGAATAAATTCATTTTATATTAATATCAACATGAACGTTATGAAAATGAGACTGATTGCATTACGGTATGGGTGTCGTGGGTGTCGATATTGACTGATTGCATTTCATCATATTTATAAATATAACGTGTCATATTTCTTTACACCGAGAAATATTTTTGGTAACTTACCGTAGGCCTAGCTAGGCCTATATACACCGCGCAGTAGAAACTATATAGGCCGGTACTATGTATAGGCCTAGACTTACTCCTGCTCAGCGCATAAGAATTTTTCGTCAAGTTCTTTTTTCAGGTACTATTTACCAATAGAAAGGGATACTTTGCCTTATTATCTTTATTTTTTATCTGTGAAATGTACTCCTTAAAAGACAACATAATTTTTATGCAAAATGAAAGGCATTCCTCAGCATCTGAAAGTAGGCCTTTTATTTCTATTCTACCATATCATTTTTATAGGTCTTTTATCTCGTCTCAATGACGGAGAAGGAGTTATTGTAGCAGAAGGCTACCTTTTTGAGTTTGAAACAAAGGGGTATCTGAAAGCTGGAGGATTTGTGCCTGAAATAGTCCTGGAGAGACCTGAATTAGTACGAGACATGCATAGAGAATTCGTTCATGCTGGTAGCGAAGTTGTCCTTGCATTTACGGTAGGCCAATTTATTCTTATGCATATGACAATTAATGTAACCTACGTTTTCCTGATTAAAGTTAAAATTAAGTTAGATTCATGTTAAATGGATTATGATTATATATGCATTACTAAGAGCGAAATAGCAATAGAAAAGTATTGCACGATTCAATGAAGCATTTGAGACATATCTGCATCTAGAATTGTATTTCGCATTTTCTTTCAAATATATGAATTCACTCATCACGTGTGACGTCACAAATAACACCTAAGCAATGGTTCAAATAACGATATTTCGTCCGAGATGAATACCATGTATCAGACTACATATATTACTATAATTAACCTATGCATATTTCATTTGATAATTCTTCCATTATATCGCGAACCTTCTCTGATACCCGAAACATTCTTTTGAACAGTATTATGGTCATCGTGAAAAATTGCGCCTCATCGGGAGAGAAGATGATCTTGAAAAACTCAATAGGGCAGCCCTGAGGATAGCCCGGGAAGTAGCTGATGAGACTAGTACATTGATGGCTGGTAACCTATCCAACTCAACGATCTATAAACCCGATGACCCGACCATACTGGAGAATATATTTGAAATGTTCAAGGTAGGCCTACTGTTGTTATTGAGATCAATCAATTGTTTTTTTTAAATTGAGAAATCGTCCCAAGAGATAACCCAATGTGAGTAAATTAGTTAGATCAATGAAGAATAATAAAATCAATCTACATTTGTTATTTGATCAGGAGCAAGTGGTATGGGCGGCTGAGGGAGGAGCCGACTTCATAGTGGCTGAGACGTTTGATAACTTGGATGAAGCTTCTCTAGCCCTCAAAGCTATAAAAGAATATGGTGGAGGTAAACCTCGTAATATTATGCTGTAAATAATTGTTTGATAATTCTCAAAAAATATCTTGCAATGTAGGCCTACATTATAATAATTCATATAGTCACTGTGGATTGCTTGCTGTATATGTAGGTGTTCCGGCTGTTGTTACTTTTTCGGTACCCAGTAAAGGTCTGTGGAGTGGAATGTCCATCGGTGAAGCATGTTTCCAGCTTGAGCAGGCAGGGGCTGATGTGGTAGGACTGAACTGCGGTCGAGGCCCTGCAACAATGCTTCCACTCCTAAAGAAAATAAAACAAGCCTGCAAGGTATAATATATATGTGTTAGGGAGCAAGAGCAATAAATAGATTCCTTTCAATTCAATAAATGCATTTCAAGAACAAAGATATAAACAAAAGATATAAACAAAGATGATGTAAACTGATTTTCATTAATTTCACGGTATGATACCATATTTGTGATGGGTTTCAGGAAACTTTTCAAAAATAAAAATATCAAACTTAAAATACAGAAATACTTATTAGGTGTCCTAGTGTTTACTATCATTAGAATCGGTTTGATCTCCTCTTTTCAAATATGGTGATATCTCAAAATCCATATTTTGCGACTTATGACTAATTTTCCTAAAACGGATCACATTTACGTAGAGTAGTGGGCTGTGTGGTTCAGAGTTTTTTTCATTCATATTTGCCGATACATTTATGACATGTCAAATGTAGTTTAACATATTTCAATATTCACGGGCCCATACTTTACTAGGACGATAATGCTAAACTGAGATTTTTTTTAAAAAACAAAAAAACATTGGCGCACTCTTATCCCCAAATCACCAATCTTTCGCATTGCAATATAAGACGCTTTTCCCTTAAGATACCGATAGCGGCCTTGCCGGTGGTGTACAGAACTGACGAGGAGCATCCCGTTTTCCAGTCACTAAACGATATAGATGACCCAGGTTAGTTTTTTCAAACCGTCTGTGCAGTGGATTCTTTTTCTAGTGCACATTCTGTTATATCAGTCTTTTGTGCTGCCATAGGGCCTATATCTAATTTATCTGATATCTATTTATCTAGATACTATGATATAGGCCCTACTGTTATGTCGCGTATATGGTAAGGTATAAGAACACAGTTATAGGCTAGGACTACTATAGGCGAAAATGAGTAGAAGGCACTGAGACTACATCAAAATTCAACGATATTATGAATGGGAAATGTATATTATTAAAGACATATAATAAGCAGTGCAACTCGGGCAAAATGCATGCTCCTTTGACTTACTCGTTGGTTAACCTGTATGTACATTGCAGATTTTACCCCAGTGTCTTTATCCCTATCCCATATTTTCCTATCCCTATAGGGAAGACTGCATTTCCAGTTAATCTTGGTGCATGGTTGTGTAGCAGAAAACAGGTAGAAGAGTTCACTAAAGAAGCATGGGAGATTGGTGTCCGTTATCTTGGTCTCTGTTGTGGTAATCGAGCACACTATACTCGCACAATGGCTGAAGCTATTGGAAGAATGCCACCATCTTCTCAGTAAGTAGCAAGGAGGGAGTGCACTTGAAGAGAGTTTACAACTGATGTTAATCCCAGAGCTACCAGGATCTAATTACACATGTTTTTATATAAATATATATTATTATTATATCAACACCTTATTATTTAGTTGATAGTTGGATTTTATAGTGATTATTTCAACCTCCCATAATTATATATAATATAGGCCCTATTAGCAGTTCCCGAAAAGGTTCCAATGGTTCCAATTTGCTGTGGGAGTCATTATTGTTATAAACATGTGTGATCATTATTTATCATTATTGAATGAATAATTAAGGCGGTTTGGGGAGGTGATTGTGTTAAATAATATCACCTTTGCTATTTTAAAGAAAGTATGTATAATGATAGAACTAAACCCCATATCCATTACCACTAGCGCCTTGGTGTACTGCCGTCGCCTGGCAAACAACCCAATGCTAAAGTATTACAGTAAAATGAGATGACAAAGACTTGTAATGAGATGAGATGAGTGATGTATCCACAGACTTAATAATTACTGACTTGAACTATCCTAGACACCTATAGCTTGAGCCAATTTAGGCAGAGACTACAAGGATTTAAAACCTCCATTTCGGGCTTGCATGCTGTAGCACAGTTTGGTGCATAATCCCGAGGCGAAGCCAGGAGATTATGCATCAAACAGTCAGCTGTCGGCTATTAATCCTTTAAAATTAGTAATGAGAACAAGTTTGTGCCATACCTCACATTGCGAGAGGTTGTGAGTAGTATACTGAGTGTGTGCACTGATTCAGGCTGCAGTGAACTATTCTCAATTTCTCGAAAAATCCGTGGAAGGGCAAGGCAAAATGAAGAGTTCATCCCAGTGTTAAGGATTGTGTTTGCCAGGAGGGAACGAAAAGCCTGAAAAGGTGAGCCCGGACAGGCTTTTGAGTGTGTGAGGACTGTTTTTGGAAAAAAGTGAACTTATCTCACAGGTTCACGCAGCCTTGGGCCAGAAAAAACTTTGAACAATGCAATGCCTTTAAGGCTCAACACGAGAACATGAAGACCTGCTGTTTTCGGCATTTCACCTAAACTTCTTGCGTACCCGGCTCACTACATATGGCTCAAATGCCCTCAATGTGATCTTTTGAATGCGTATAATGTAAAGATATTAAGTGTAAGAGTTAATGGACTCCATAATATGCCAAAACCAATTTGACCCGTTTGGGGAGAATTACTCAAATTTATATACACTGTAGCTGTTTTGGCCACTTTTTTTGACTAAAATTCCCATTTAACCTAAGAACTAAATTGCTAGTTGGGCTCATTTGAAATCGTAATTAGAAAGATAACTACCCAATATGTGGAGATTGTTTAACACAAATGTTTACATTTTTGCATTGAGGTTTCATATTATTAAATTTACTTATTTGAACATTTTTAGATATTCACCGGACATGAGCCAACACTATTCAAGAATGAAAGATGAAAAACACAGCTTCACCCAAGGAACTTTTGCTGATGTGTATAAAACAAAGTAAATTCCCTGTCAGAACACAGAGATAAATGGAAAGGCCATGGAGGTACACCTGTTATAGGCACGTTCCTGGTTGTTTATGTTCGAATAAACTATCATCTCTCAGAGACCATGTTTGTTTCTGCTTGATACAAAGCAGGGTATGTGTCATTGGGCCAAAACATTATTACTTACTCATACTGACTGCAATCCTTAATTTAAAGAGATTTAGCAGAATCCTGTATACGTCTGTGGAAAATTGATCTTGATATACTTACTTCCAATGGACCGGTTGTGAAGGTCTCAAAAATAGATCTGTTGATTTGTAGCAGTGAATGTGTCAAATGTGTAACGTCAAACCCACGACGTCCATACATTGCACAATTTTTTTTTAAAATAATTTTATTTGGACTCCATTTAGCATAACACTATATTCTCAAGAGATCCAATGGAAAAAGATTATAAAAAGCATATCAATATCATCAGAGTTTTAACATTAAAGAGAAGTTACATCGAGATAATTTCTAACAAAAAATATATCAGAAAAACACAAAGTAACATATTTTTGCAATTTTTCTACCTTTAAGTATCAGGTTCATAAAATTCTACACACAAATTTATGGTAAAAACATAGTCGTCATCAGTTCAATTTGATTTTCACGACAAAGAGCAAGTGGCATCCACACTAATCATTTGTCGTGTACGACATCCAATGCTCTTCACATAGTTATAAAACCCGGCCTTTTTTACTAGCTGCATGTACAGCTACAACTTTCAGGGTGGTTTCTTTGTGGTTGAGTGTTAAATTACCTGGGTATTACTTTTTCTTAAATATCTTTTTCAATGAAGTTGAATTCAATATAATTATTTTGTCTGCTGCAACAAACCGATTTGCGGCAACCGTAACTTACCACAAGGCTGTGCAGTAGTCACTGCTGCCTGTCCCTGCAGGGACATACTTCTAAAAGGATAGTTACTGCCTACATATGTACAGGGCTCTAACAAGGATAATTTTGAAACTCATCTGCGCCCTCAGGGCACACAGCGCAGTAGCTGGGAGGGACAGGGGCAGGGGGGACGAAGAGGGGCATGGTGAGGGATAGTAGACAAAGGAGCACATTTTGGCCCACATTTTTTTTTCATTATCATTTACTTTTTCTTGCACCACCCCTGGAAACTACATTTTATAATTCCTACCTGTGATACACGGGTACTGCTAGTTATATATTAACATCATTCATATCTAATATACTTGTTCCTCGTTATCAAGTTTTGTCTGTTATTACGGCCGATTTTCTACCCAAATGTGTACCTTTTAGATGGTTTTTAGATTGAGCCTTCTTAATTCTGGAATTTGTTCGGAGCTGGGTTTTCTTTTCATTTAGTGTTAGTCGATTAGCAACCATCCAAATGTTTATATGGTTGACTGCGCTCTGCGATATTAGCAGACATTCAGTGAGATTATGGGCCGTAACAGTGATGGCAGTATCGCCGGCATACAAATTAGCAGGAATCGAATTGTCAAAACAATAGACAATAGACATCGAGGCAGATCATTAGTATACATTAAAAATACAAGAGGCCCGATGTGGTACTCCCTTTCTATAAACACTGAGTCAGAGGTAGTGCCATTTCTGATTGATCTCTGCGTCCTGTTGGAGAGATATGTCTATTCTTGTGATTCCTTAGCAATTTTCACGACTATATAAAGGAAGTATAGCAAGATATATGCTAAAATTTAACACTTTTTTACACGTTTGACCTTGACTTGGTGATCTTGACCTTGACAAAGTCAAATCCATATAATACAAATAAATTGTCTCTACGGGCTCTATCATTCCTGAAAATTGCTAACAAATCAAATGAATTAGTGTAGTACTGTGGGTATCACAGGTACTCTTTACTGCTACATTGAGTATGAGTTACAGTCTATTCCACCAGGGGTTTGCAGTACAGTGCTCTATGTATACTCCTATATGGACCACCAGATGTCCTTCTTATGCACTGCAGCTTATATTAGTGATTACTACTGTATTGTATAGTCATGTTATGTATGTACTCTGTGTTAACTTGTATGTTATACTTGTGACACCCCTATGTGTATTGTGTATGTTTCCCCTACTGGCCCTCTTCATTGAGAGGTAGACAGGTTTCAGACTGCCTCCTGCAGTCTGGCCTCTTGACCTTTGTTTGGTGTGTGGTAATAAAGGAGAGTTGCTGGCAAGGACCAAGAACCTGAGTTAGTGATATGTTCGTTAGTTAGTGCAGTACTAATTAGCAAGAACCACAATTCACTACAATTGGTGCCGTGCCAGTTGGTCCTTGTTGGTTGGTTTGATGATAGATACTAGGAAGTGTAATGCTTCTCTAGTTTGGAAGGGAAGGCAACTTTCTAGTTGTCCTACTTCTGTCTCTGACACATGTTGAGTGTAATGCCTATAAGTGTACTTTTGTACCTTATCGTGTTTCTCTTGTGTGGAAGAGGAGAGTTGACTTCTATAGTTGTCTTCAAGGTCAGAACTACCTGGACTGTGCCTTGCTTTGAAGCTTGGAGTAATTGGAAGGTGTACCTCAAAACTAGAGGGCACCCAGTGACCTTGCCTAGAGGGATCTGAATCCTCAGTGTTAGCTGGGAGGAGGACTGCCACTCATACAGGTACAGGGAGCTGGGAGCCTATGGTCTATGAGAGAGTTTCACCTGCTGTGTGTTCCTGCTATAGGCAGGTGCAGTCCAAGGCAGAGAAGTGAGATTTCTGGCTTGCATTCTGTGGCATTCCCGCTTGCATTCTGTGGCATTCCCGCTTGCATTCCGTGGCATTCCCGCTTGCATTCCGGCGGCATTCCCGCTCAGATTCCGGCGGCATTCCCGCATGCATTCCGGCGGCATTGCCGCTCAGATTTCGGTGGCATTCCCAGCTGATTTTATGCTGATTTGCAGTTGGAGGTGTTGCTGATTTCTACCTGATTTTTAGCTGGGTTTCCAGCTCAAATTTCGGCTGAGGAAGGTGCAGTTTAAGGCAAAGAAAACTGGTTAAATTTCCAGTTGGATTCCGATTGAAAAGAGCAGTATATATGGCCTATGGATAGTTGGACTTGTGCCTGTTTGAGAGCCGAATTTTGCTGCTTGAGAGCCGGAATTGTGCCTGTTGGAGAGCCGAATTTTGCTGCTTGAGAGCCGGAATTCTGCTTGTTTGAGAGCCGAAATTCTGCCTGTTTGAGAGCCGAATTCTGCTGCTTGAGAGCCGGAATTCTGCCTGTTTGAGAGCCGGATTTCCAGCTGACCTAGAGCCAGAATTATTGCTGACCTAGGGCTGGAATTATGGCTAGTTTGTGGGTGAATTGGTGCCTGGTTTGTACCCTGCTTTCTAGCTAGATTGTCATCCGAATTTTGGTTCATTTCCTGACCAAATTTCTGGAGTGATTTCTGGCTGGGATAGCAATGGATACTGTTGATGTGCAGCTGGTTTTTCAGCTGGTTTGTAGCCAGATATGTTGTAGTGTGTTAGCCGACCTTGCTACCTGGTTTGTGGGCAGATTTCTGGTAGTTCAATAGCTGAGTTTCCAGTTGGATTTATTAGTAGACTGGATTGGTTTTCCAGATGGTTTTTCTACTGATTTCCAGCTGTTTCCCTGCTGTTTTGACTGGATATATGATAAACTGGTATGGCCTGCAATATACAGTGGAATTCTCTGGTTTCCTGTGCACATTACTCTGTGTATATGGGAGCTGGAGTTGAGGTGCGGAATCTGGTTGCAACTGTGCTGTTTCCAGCTTGGGGAGAGGTACTAGAATTAGACTTTGCAGTAGGAAAACACATTCTACATGCATTGAGTTGGTGAAGTGACAAATCTGTCAAACCTTGCTGGATCCTTGTAAGCGGTGAACATGGGATCTGGTAAGGGGATACACACGCTGTGTACCCTTGAGATCAGGAAGGTAAACTTGCCTACTAGGACAAGTGGATGCATCTCATTGTTCGGGGCCCAGAGAGTACGCGCGAGAATGAGGGGCATATGGTAGCTTGTGAGGTGGGTCAGGGCATGTCTATCATCCTTGCATGGGTTGAGTTGATGATGACATGTGACCTCCATGGTTTGAAATACACGGATGTGAATCTTGTCAGTCTGATTAGCCTGTGCAAAACCGTACCTAATACTGTGTCAGGTTACTTGTTTTGTGCTAGCTGGTCGTGACCTGGTCACACATGGATGTGTATGATTTGTCTTAGGCATGAAAGGCTGGTCCTATGCCTGTTGAATAAGCTGATTGATTGACTGAGATACAAGTACACATACATGATGTGTGTAGTTCTGATTTGTCCAGTAAATTCATGTGGAAGAGGTGAACATGCCATTGTGTAAACCTATGCAATGCAAGTCAGTATCACTGTGCCTTTTACTGGTATTGGCTTGAGGTCAGATGGTGAAGGTCTATTCATTGAAACAGATCAGCCGAAAAATGTGGTCAGTATTGCAGATGCCTGTTCCTGGTATTGACTACAGTCAGTATCTCTGTGCCTTTTACAGATATTGACAGGAGCCTGGATGATAGATGAAGAACCCTTTGAACTGGATGAATTTGAATTGGGATTGCACATAGTGGGCAGTACCGGTTGCTGGCAACCGAGCTTCAGACTGTCCCCCTATAAGTCCTACTGGATTTCCTTAGTTGGTCAGCTTGTGGAGCAGAGCTTTTAATGCATCCTGCTATCAATTGTCTTTTGAGATGTTGGAAAGAATTTCAGGTGAAGTGGGTAGCTGAATACCAGAAATATACTGCTTGAGGAAAAAAAACTTTTTCCAGACCTTGCATGGAAGTGAAGTTTGGCTCCTCACTTTGGCTAGTATTAAACTCAGCTGGGGCTCAGAGTGGAAAATATGATCTGTGTATGATATGGCTAATGATGGTGTAAAAGGACATGAAGAAGTTGGAGATGAGAAAAAATGACACAACGAGAAGTACCTATATTTGTATGATTCAGACACAGTGCAGTTATGCTAAGTTATGCTGATTAAATTGATTGATAACCCTATACTGGTGATATTGCATCTGATTGACTTGGGGAATGATTGTCTAACTGACAGGGTGGATTCTTCCTTACACCTGCACATATTACATGGCCATAGCACTTGGGTCTTGGATATGCTATGTGGGATGAGTTCCCCATGTTGATCGGTTGTGATGAATGTGAATGTGGCTGTTGAATGTGGCTGCTCGGGTCACAAATTGTGTGGTTATGATTTTGCATATTTCCCTAACTGGGAATTGGCAATGAATTGGGATGGGCTGACTAGGATCATGTGGTGGATAGCACATGTTTGGTGTGACTGCTGTCTTTTCTGGGTGTGAGGTGGACTCTTTCTCTCTGTGGAGATAGTGGTCGCGCTGGACAGGTGTTGCTTGCAGTGTGACTACTAGTTGGTGGTGAGGAGCATGTCTATCTGGCTGCTCCAACTGGGAGTTAAAGGCAGTAGCTGACCCAGCCGGGGAAGCTGCTGCAATCAGAATGAGTTAAGAAATCAGCAGGGCATCCGGACGGCGGCGTGGGAGCGCTAGTACCCCAGCGGCTAGCTACGCCGTTTGACATCCCGGACAGATGCAGTCTTGGTCCTTGTTACTCCAAACCTATGATGTATATTCTGGTGGATTTTATCTCTTGAACTGTGGCTGGACTGTATACTTCAATATCATGGATTCTTCAATATCATGGATTCTTCAATAGACAGTGTGTGTTACTACTACTACATTTCATATCAACAGGATGTTGCTGGACTTTGCTATTTACTTAACATGGACTGGTGTGCATACTTTGTGTTTTTTAACAAAAGTCTTGATCAAGACTACATCAAGCAAATTCATCGAACACGTATGTTATGTTTTCACCTTTCAATATTCTGAGAAAGTTTTCTCTACCATGTATTATGTATGTGCATTGTATGATTTATCAATGTTTTTACATGCATTTTTCTGGCATGGATTCCTGTTTTTACTGTCTACTTTACTGTCATATTGCTTATCTCATTCCATAACTAAACCTTATAGTAAGTCACTGTTGTGCCTTTTGCGGTTTTTCCCTCCAAAAAAGGAGAAAAAGGGGAGTATTGTAGTACTGTGGGTATCACAGGTACTCTTTACTGCTACATTGAGTATGAGTTACAGTCTATTCCACCAGGGGTTTGCAGTACAGTGCTCTATGTATACTCCTATATGGACCACCAGATGTCCTTCTTATGCACTGCAGCTTATATTAGTGATTACTACTGTATTGTATAGTCATGTTATGTATGTACTCTGTGTTAACTTGTATGTTATACTTGTGACACCCCTATGTGTATTGTGTATGTTTCCCCTACTGGCCCTCTTCATTGAGAGGTAGACAGGTTTCAGACTGCCTCCTGCAGTCTGGCCTCTTGACCTTTGTTTGGTGTGTGGTAATAAAGGAGAGTTGCTGGCAAGGACCAAGAACCTGAGTTAGTGATATGTTCGTTAGTTAGTGCAGTACTAATTAGCAAGAACCACAATTCACTACATTAGTAAAGATTGCTAAGGAATCACAATATAGACAACAAGTTATAGTCAGTTAATTTTTCAGTAGCTTTATTATATGCGCATCCCTCTTAAGAGGTGCAATAAGTGGGGTGCAAAAAATATACTTATATGGTACGCGTATGTACCATAAAAATGTAGTCTAAAAATAGCTCTGTTGATATGCTTTGCGGAGCCTTGGCTCTTGGCTCTCCACGAAGCATGTCCACAAATTTTATGCTAGAGGTTAGATATAGAGTGAGTTGAATATGATCTTTTGGTATGAAATTTGTTGGTCAGACTCACAGCTTCTTTAGTCATACTCTTGGTTGTCATAGAAAAGAACAGACATTGCACGTGTTGTTAGATAAAGCACAAGGAATAAATAAGTGATTATTTGCACATACATGTATCCAGTGCAAATTTCTTTTATTTCTGACTGGGAAAAATGAAGATATGATTGGGGAAAATATGGAACATCTTTAGCATTGAACAGTAATCAAGGCTAGTTAATTTTTGTTTTATAATGCTGTTCGAATGTTCCTTGGGTGAAGCTGTGTTTGTCATCTTTCATCCTTGAGTAGTGCAGGGACATGTCAGGTGAATACCTGAAAGAAAATAAGTGGAAGATTTTAAAATCAGAAATATTGAGTCAAAGTAGTAATCTCACGTCCGCCCAGGCGCTAAGCTGAGGGCATCTGCATTGCAGGCCTCTTGAGATATCCCCACAACAGTAATAATGTACAAATAGTTAGTGGATGCGTTAGTGTTGTGTTGGTGCATTGTGGTTGCTAAATCTCCCTATTCTTAGTTACCATGATCACCTATAAAGAAAATCAAAATATAATCAGTTATTTTTTGTTGTTACTTTCATCTAAATCCCCTGATCTGACTTATGTATGATCCAAACCTTGAGGCAGGGGGTTTTCTTCCAAGAGCTTCAGCCATTGTGCGAGTATAGTGTGCTCGATTACCACAACAGAGACCAAGATAACGGACACCAATCTCCCATGCTTCTTTAGTGAACTCTTCTATCTGCTTTCTGCTACACAACCATGCACCAAGATCAACTGGGAAGGCACTCTTATCTGGTGAACAGATCATAGAAAGTATGCTAAAACCGCTTAATTTTTGCATATCATCAATATATAATCACTGGTAATTTGATAACATTTTGTCTTAATTTGAATAGTAATCGGGAAACCAATAGCCAATAATAAATATGATTATTATACTACGAACTAGGATCATCAATGTCGTCTAAGGACTGGAAAGTAGGATTAGCCTCGTTTGTCCGGTACAAAACAGGCAATGCTGCAACTGGAACCTATCAAAATGAAAAGAAGTAGGCCTACATTGTCAGTACATTGTATAACTTTATGCACAACCCATCTAAACAGCATGTTGTGTGAAAGTCATTTATATATATATGATAGCACTTTGACAGGGAAAATCAACAAGAATAACAAACCTTACAAGAAGCTACAATATCCTTAAGAAAGGGTAGCATGGTCGCAGGTCCTCGGCCACAGTTAAGTCCAACTACGTCAGCACCTGCTTTCTCCAGTTTAAGGCATGCCTCGGCAGGTGTAAATTCATCATACGTTTTTCCTTCTTTGGGCAATGTATAGCATATCACAGAAGGAAGACCTACAGCCAAATGGGAAAACATGGTGAACACTTATTTGTCCGTTTTGAATCTCGACCTCAGGCAATAACTGTATTCATAATCGAAGCATAAGCCTTATCATTTTCTACTGGAATCTGACAAGTTTTTAGGCGTCTTGAGAATATTTTCCAACAGCTATACCTTTTCCGAAGTCTTTAATAGCCTTCAAACAAAGATTAGCCTCCGCAAACGTACTGAAGGTTTCTCCCAAAATGAAATCTGCACCTTCCTCCACAGCCCAAATGACCTGCTCCTAATCGAATAAGACATGCTTCATGAAACATTGTACCCGTAACATTGTATACAATATATATAATCTATGGTCAATCCTTAAAGAATGAAGACATCTATAACAGTTTCAGTGTTCTTGAACGCAAATTTATGTTCATAGATCTTGTTTGCCAATTTCCAAAGTTATTTCCCCGGCCCTTCCTTCATATTTTTCAGAAATGTTACAGAGATATGAAGAAGTGGAAGAATTTGAGTTCACATAATAATAATCTACAAAAATAGTTCCAACACGTAGACATTTAGTATCTCAATTCCTACCTATATTAGTTGTGATTGCATATATATATAATATCAGGTTGCTGTGAAATTAGTTCTTATACCTTTGGTCATTTTTTAAAATGGCAAAATCAGAAAAGGGCAAGGTTTTGTGATGCCTATGTTGTCATATCACATTTTCAACGATGCCTACATAGTGAAATCGTATGCTACCTGTACAGTGTGATAAGACCCATATTGTTTACATAGGATCATGTTTTTTTATTCTTGATTCTTGTTTGAAGATATGAGAATAATACAATTTGATATTGACGCACCTTGAACATATCATATATGTCAGCCTCAACCTTTGGATCCGCCTTATAGATAGTCGTATTGCATAGATTGCCGGCCATCAAGGTGCCTGTTTCATCAGCTACTTCCCGGGCTATCTTCAGGGCTGCCCTATTAACATTCTCCAAGTCATCCTCACGTCCAACTAGGCGCATTTTCTCTCGATGGGTATAATACTAGAAGGAATTATAATATACCTTGGGATGGTGTATATGGACCTGTCTTAAACCTATGTAAATTCGTTTTTTCTATAAAATATTTTAGTTTGTTCTCATTGTTCTAATAACCCGAAGCAACTGGCTCCAGAACGTCAGAATAGTTGCATTTATTCCGGGTGTTTGTATAACATAATTAACTATTATTAGCATTTAATTGTTCAGTTCCAACGCCCGGACTGCCGGTGTAACATATTCTTTGTGATTAGTATAATACAATAGAAATGAGTACAAAAAATCAACGTCCAAAATTCAAATTCAAATTTGTATACAAAAATATAATACTATGTCGCTTTAGCAAATACCGTAAAAGCAAGAACAACATCGCTCCCTGCGTGTACAAATTCATGGTGAAGTAGTCGGACAAGCTCCGGGTGTTCCAAGACAATTTCTGGCACGTATGATCCCGCCTTCAAATATCCTCTTGATTCGAACTCAAATAAGTACCCTTCAGCACCTATCACTGTTTCTTCATTATTGAGGCGCTCCAACAATCCTACATTGCAAATGAAATAAATAAGGTATCTCACTATTTTAAAAATTCCCGAATAAGATCTTTTAAATTCCATCGTATGATGAAATAAAACAATTCATGTAAACTAACATTACAGGGGCCTACCTTTTGGTTTAGACATTTTCTTCTCTTTGGCAAACACGTTCCAGCTTACACCTTTGCGTTCTATGGAGTGAAGATTTCAAATGAAGTGTATGGACATTAATACAATGGGCAATGGTTTGATAGCTGAAAGTACTACCCACATATTCCAAACAACCAATCGGAATCGCTATAGATTGTATCTATAGCACAGCTTTTTCCTTATCAAATATAGGATTTTTAAAGCGATATATAGTTACAGGATTTGGAAGGACAAAATTAATGTGGCCCTAGTTATGTTTCTTGATCTGCATATTGAAATAATACTCTTTTCAATACTATAATTATTTCTGAATCGCACAGATATGACCAGCATTAGTATGACGACCCTCAGTGACAAGTCATGAATATAAGTTGAATGAGCCCTCTCATTTAAATTAATCGAAATATGTAATTTATGCTTTGATAATGCTCTTTCCACTATTGAATGATGTGTTTTTATTGTGTTCTATTAAAGTTCTATGCGATAAAACAGTCTGTAATCATTAATTAAGCCATATTCGGCACTCTTCGTTCCAATATTAAAATTTTACTTTATATTGAGATGTTGGCTGAGTGTTTAAGCGCGAAAATGTTGAACACGGTAGGCCTACACATTGAAAGTCAAACAATCTCAATAGCTGCATATTGTCCCTTATATTCTCTTATCCTATTGCCAGTTTCACTTGCAGGGTGTGACATGAAAATTGTTTTCCCGGAAAATCAAACAGATGTGGGCGGTGTACAATGTATGCAATGGAAAAGCTGGTGAGCCTTTCTTTGTGCGGATGTTTTTGTGTTTCTTCATGTGGAGGAAACAACAGCGAAAGTACAGTCGTCAAAAAGTGCTGTGCATAGTGCCGGCATTTACAATGATTGATTTAATAGCAGACCTAAGTTCCCACTGGTAGAAACCAGTCCTTTCCAGTTGTTTTCAAGTAGGGCCTACGCCATACTATTACCATGCCATGATAACCGATTATGGCCCCGAATTCGTATGACACAAGGCTACATTATAGCCATTATGGTTATAGGCCCTACTAGGAACTCACATGATGGTGTGACAAACTCAACCCTGAATTTGGCCCTGCTATCTAGGGGTCAATTCGAGGGATTTTTTGTTGATGTTGCAAAATTAGCCGTATACAATCCACCATATATATTCATATTCAATTACACAGTCTGGAAATCAAATTTCTTCAAAACTGAAATCGGGGCTACATTCATTCTTGCCAAATTTGCATTTCACAACTACTTCTGTTGATCCTGATTAGCTACAATTCTCTTATGTTTGTTTGTTTATGTTTTAATTTTTCAATATTTATATTAAGCTTTCCATATTCATTGATCTTCTCAGCTTATGATGAGATATATACGAGAAAGAAACGGTTACATCTACAACTAAAATCTCATATAATATAGGTAATGTATCAGATCGTTTTACAGATAGATATAATCTATAGATACATAATCTGCCTGTCTACATTTACATAATATAAGATATTTTTGTGTTTTCTCAGTGAAAATAAAATGTTCCTATGGTGAAACCTGATGATAGTGGGCAGATCTGTCGGAAGACCTGTCCCAGACAGAGACGAGTGTCCTATTTCCTTATAGACCTCATGTAGGCCTATTTTTAAAAAATGGAAATACTTTTTCAATATATATAAATTACCGCCTTAACACAGATTCCATTTGGCACTTATATCAGTTATGATATTCAAGTTTCATATTAAAGCAGTCCAGTCAAAAGAAACAATGATTTGGCTTCATACATGATTAATAGTTGGTGTCATAGTAGAGTATACGGGATACCTATATCCTATACTTCCCTGTGCTCATTGTATTGAGGTACATTGTGTATTGTCGTTTGAGGTTAGTTTTGAATAATTTCTTATCTTTGGTTGACTGATGGGACTGACCTACTTGTGTGATGATGAATGCCACTCTCACTGCTAATCTTCCCACATCCATCAAGCTTGTACGATTTAAAGAGTGGGAGTTATTATAATGCCATTCTAAAATATTGATATCTCCATTACCCAGTGAGATAGATGGGTCATATTTCCTTGGACCTTAATTATGGTTGATTCACTTTGGCTTCCGCGGGAATAACTATTTGAATACCATCTCTGCACCAGCGCCCATCTGCTGCATGTAGGCGATTACCTTAGGATGATGGTTTAGGGATACTTTTAATTTTGAACCAAGCTTATATAAAATAATTAGAAAAATAAAATGAGGGATGAGAAGATGATGACTCCTGTAAACGGCCTTACAATTCTCATATGTGGCTCTTCGTAAGTTAATTTTCAGGGGAGGTATATACTTGTATTAATCTATATATGTGATATTAATCGAGTTATGATATTGTATATGTCACTTTTTGCATAATTTTAGAAATTAAACTGGACTTAGACATAAAGTCCACATGCGGTATAGTTATGTTCCAATAGAATTGATGATTATAGACATCAAGATCATCCATGCACAATCTTAAGCGATTCCAACAATATAAGTTAGCCCTGTGTAATTTTTAATGTTACAGCGCATTAGCTATATCAGAGTGATATAACAAACCTTGGATTTGAAATATTAATTTGACACTGCTAGATATATATTAATTATAGAGAATAATCTACGCTATATAATCAACACCAAAGGATTCCGTTTAATACATATTCCTTCAAACTGAGGGAAAGCCTCTCGGTTCAAACCACAAAATGCCATTATAATCCCATTAGGATCGCAAAATGCCATTATGATCCCATTAGGACCGCAAAATGCTATTATAATCTCATTTGGACGCGTACCCCTGGGCTAGAAAATCTATTAGCGCGTCCAATCACTGACATACCCGTCTCATCTGATCTGAGAAACTCTTAAGTCTAGACTGCTCCATTAAAGTTTAATGTACTTGCGGGCTGATAATCAAGTAGTAGTTGTTACCGAGCGTTAACAAAAGACAAGTTCTACCCATAAGAATGTGGTATTCTTTGAGACGGGAATCCGGGTATTTGTAGGTGGCGCTACGATCGGTGGCGAGCGCGCCTCAGCTGCGTTGGTGAATACGACAGCCTAGCTCCATAGACTTCAATGCTAAAATGTTTTCAACCCCTTTAAAACCATACACAAACGGGTCAAAATGCTATGATCTTACATGGATAGGCCTATATAAAGTATTGTCCATAGATTGCAGTCACTTGTTCCGTTTTGCCGACAAGTGTGTAACATTTAAGAAATAAAAGGGGAAAGTTGGAGATTTTAACGTTAGTTGCTATGGTCGTCATGGGCTGTTGTCCCCCACGGCCCAGTACACAGACTAGTAGTGTGGTAATGTCACGTGACCAGATGAGCGGAGGCCGTCTCAAAGAATGTATATGAGCAATTCCTTTGTCCCGCCCAATTCCACCAATTGGTCGTCATTTGGCTGAAAATTCTTAATTTTTTAAAAATTGCTTCTATTGGTTTATTATTTTTCGTACATAAACTAGACATATTGCTGATAATATAGACGAAATTTGGAATGTTAATGATGAATATTGTAGGCCTACTCAGGGCAGCTTGGTAGAGTATGCGATGAGAATGCTGATGATAAGAGCACCGTAGAATGGTATATATTTCTACATAAATGAGGATTTAGATTAGAAATAAATACAACAAATTTATACGCACATAATGTTTTGAACTATTGTACAATTCATAGGTCTCGACATAAGGGTCATAATGCTTTTTAGTTTGTGAACATATTCCAACTAGAAGAAAAGTAATAGCAAAAAAACGATTCAGTAATGGTAATGGTAATGGCAGCGGTAAGGGTCACAGGGCATTGACCCTCTGTCCATATATATAATCTCTTATATTTAGAATTTATACAACGATATATCACATTCTTCCCCTCGTTATCCTGTTAGGATGACTTGAATACTTGTATTGGTTGTTTATGTAGGTAGATATAAATTCTGCTTAAGTATTTAGAGGCAAAATTATTAGAAAAAAGGTTCTCTGTATCTCCACACAATACATGTATAAATAATGTGACATAACTATTATGTCACATATATACTTTATGTCACCGTAACGTGCCGGTACATTACGGTGACATCATGTTTTAGCACTCTTGAGGTGCAATAATGCACAGCAGGGGGATAATGCGGCTGTTTACGTTTGAGCTATATGACTTACCTTCAGCCATACTTTAATTTTTTTCAACTCTGAATATTTTATTTTTTACTATCTAAAATGTCCAGCACGTTATGGTGACATAGAAACTTCCCAAATATATTATATGCTCTAATTCCGAAGAAAACTAAAATATTCAAATACATCAATTATTATTATATGGGAAAATATATTGAAAACTATCTAAAACATATCCACTATTAGCCTTCTAGCTATCCTAGCCATCTTGGTGTTTATATCAATTTTTATTCTGGTTTTAAATAGGCATGTTATGGTGACCTATACAGACTTCCACAGACATTTTTGCATTGCAAATCAACCAATGGATTATTAGAAATATATTTTTTTCAAATTATTTGGTAGCCAGGGTCATGATATGAAATCTGAATAAACATGTAACACTGATTTGACATAATTTTATTCTTCCTTTACACACTTTTTCTCATAATTAGTAAGATTTTCTTTAATGTTTAGGCAATAAAACAGTGGTTTTTCTCCTCTAGAATTTAAAATAGTGATGCCAGATATGTAAAAGGGGGGTATTTCTGATGTATTTCCTGTATGTCTGACAGAATTGATTAAAATAACTCCAGACCAAGATTTCTCGTAAATAATGCAAAAATCTATTTTATAGTCACATATGTCGACCAATTGGTGGAATTACTCATATATGTTAGGCTTATTTATTGTAAAAATTATATAGTTATCAGATTGTGGCAATAAATGACCGTTTTAATAATGTATGTTCTTGTATGAGCCGCTTATAAGCATTCTGTATCTTCATTGTAGCAAAACGTTGTTATTTTAACATATTTTCATTCAGGTGATTATCAACTATGTTTGACACACTCACCCCAGGGGTGGTTTTCGTCGTGGCCTACATGGATATATTTTAAAAATCCAGAGGTTGTATACTTGTCTTACAATGTTATCGTGTGTTATCGTGTGTATCAGTGCACCACTAGGCCAGAGATGTGATGTGTTACAGGAAAATGAGTCACAAGTCACAAAATGGATATTTTTCTATGTGATTAATTTATAGGATATAGCCTACCTTTGGGAATATTCCAAGCGCTTAGCGCTGCCGGTAGCATGAATACATGTACAAAGTTTCAAAACAGACGGCTTGACCTCATCTTTTCAATTATGATGATATCTCAAAATCCTTTTTTCCGACTTGTGACTCATTTTCCTAAAACACATCACAAAGGAGTCATTAACCCTTCCATATTATGATAGCAGCTGGGAGAAGTAGGCTATCGTTTTTCTGGTAACTATATATTTATATGTAGGCTATATAGTCTACCACATTATGAAAGAATGGGAAAGCAATAAAGATATTGTATTCTGAGTTACGCCCATGGACAGAGTACTCGACTGAGCACAATACGTGTATTTCCTATAGGCTCTTTATCCGAACCTTTCCCCCAAAGACCAGTTGAAAAGTATGACGGCTGCCGTGGTGAGTGCGGTGAGTGCTTAGAATAGAGTATAATCCCTTTTGCAGCAACATAGAAAAGGAAGCTATCTCGGGTTCTTTATTTAGCGATCTAATTGAAATATTTAGATTAAACAAAAGAATACTTACAGAAATTACCAAATATGATTATATAATACATTTAATTTGAGCCTCCTACCGTGCCATCAGCCTCGGGGAACGCTGAGACGGTGTGAGACGGTGCAGTGGCGCCGTCTGGTTTTTATAGCATTACCTAGAAAAACTAGAGTTTGTACCAACGTTGATTTCAATCTAATGACTTAGGCCTAGGTTGTATATCATTACGTTTTGTAACGTTTTGTAACGTTAGTTGTAGGCCTACCCGACTCTTTCTCTCCTTCTCTTTTTCTCTCTCTTCAGGGAGTTTATTCCAAACATTTTAGACCCTTATAAAAACAAAGTTTTCTTAACTTTTCATATTTTGGTCGAACTATTTCAAAACAGGGATTCTGAAATGGTAGCCTCTATCATCCTTTTGCAAATATATATGCCTCCTATTTGTTAATAAAAGGTCCAAGATGAAATGATATGAAATGAACTAGGCTATAGGCGCCCATAATATTATCATAGGCCCTACTCTTCTAAACCCTGAAACTGTGCATCTTTAGGTATGAAAATTGTTGGAAATATGCCCTTAAATACATTGCGTCATGGACGGTGATGGTCACAAAAATATGCGTAGTCATTTCATTCATTAATAGAACAATAAAACGACAAAAAAAATTGCATGATCCCAAAGAAGAATAAAAGCCCTTTTTTGTTTTGTTTTTACAAAAGACTTTATTTACTGTAACCTGCCGTCTGGGCTTCTACAATTCTAAAGACATATGTGCATAATACGGTAGTTAGGAAGAATAAAATTTCAGCCTTTCAGCACCTCAATATATTCTGTGATACCTTCGGCTACACGCCGCCATATTTTTTTTTCCTCACCACTATTTTTCTTAAAATCGAAGGCATATATAACAACATTACATCTCATACGAAGTTCATACATTGTGGCCAAGATGTCAATGTTACCTTTGGCAAACAACTTCTGTCTATATATAAATGATTTTACCTGGAGAATAATCCAGTTTATTATTTTGGAACTTAAATTCGTGACATCGATTCCAAAAATAATCTCAATGGGTCTTATGACTATATATCTTCCTTTTCGATTAAATATCATTTTTCCACTGTTATCTGTATTTAAATAGCCACACTCATAGATCCACTTAAGGATGTTTTGCCATAGCTCTTTTGTTCTCTTGCATGTTACTAAAAAGTGAATTAAATCATCTTTTTTCTTACAGTAGGAGCATGTGTCAGTTTTTATCACATCAATTTGTTTCAAATATACATTGCAAGTTAGCACGCCATGCAAGATTTTGTACTGAAATACATGAATTCTTGCCTCCGTAGAGACCTTATAAGGCATGGAGAAAATATCATTCCACTGGATCTTATCATATTCTTCTTTAGACAATTCTAGTCTTTGTTGCCATTTCAGTAATTTCTGCCATTTTGGTTTCAATTTGGTTAGCAACTGATCATAAACACTCTTTGCTGTACATTCGACAATGTTTAACTCCTTTCCTGCGATTACAAAGATCACAGAGTTTCTTAGAGTATAATTTCTTTCCCTTTTTATACAGTTTGAATAAAAGCCCTTTAAAATGGTATATGGGAAACAGACCTACACCCATAGGATCATTATGAAAATCAGTAAAGAAAGACCATCACAGACGGTGACGGACAAAAAAACTTCCCCATTTGTAAACCTAAAAATATGGTAATCTCAAGATCAATTAGGAATATTGATCAATTATTTTCTTTCTGTTTCAATACACTCCTAATTATGTGTCCATCTTTCATCAAACATACAGAAATTATTTTTTGCATGATTGCTGATTAAATCACACCATATTAGTAGGCCTAGTGCCATGGACGGTGATGGCCAAACAATTTTTTAATTTCTTTCCTCCTCTATGAATTTGATATAAAATATTAGTGCAAAATGTTGTCATGGATTATGCTCCATAATGAGCGTCTTGGCACACCTAAATTAATAAACAAACATTTCCATGTGCCGATAATCTTAATTATTTTTCAGAATGATAGGCCTATATTCAATATTTTGGCCTGGAAGTTTATTTCCAGCATATTTAATGGCTGTAATTTCCTAAATATCCACTGTAGGTATGGAAAAGTGGGAACGCATTTCTTCAGAATATAAGCTAATATACAGCCTGATCGTATAGAAATGTTATTATAAGGTAGGCCGCTATAACTACACAGGATTAAAACTCTAGCCTATTGGAGAAAATATGTAGGAAAAAAAAGGTAGGGTTAATTCAGGTAAAGTGGGACAGTGGACTTTGGTTTGATTTTTTGCAGCCATTTATAAGTTGAAGAGTTATTGATCATGGCGTAGATGTAGCATCTAATAAGTCCTTAAAATGCACATAAGTATCATTTAAGTTTTTGGCCTTAAGTGAAAATACCATATCCTTTCAACTATTTGAGCTGCTGTCCCACTTAACCGATGTAATTGAGTAAAGTGGGACACTTATTTTGGTAAGTGGGACACATAACTTATTATCCATGTTACATAATCTGCATGTAACTGATATGAGATTTTATGCTGTTATTTTCATTTATTGTGTTGCTTGTGTTTAAGAATAATTATAGAAAAAAATGATAAATCATTGCAATAAGTTATTGTGGCCTACATTTTGGGAATCAGGGTGTCCAAGCGTGGTTGGTGGCAACAGTTGGTTTGGGGTTAATTCAGGTAAAGTGGGACAGTGGACTTTGGTTTGAATTTTTGCAGCCATTTATAAGTTGAAGAGTTATTGATCATGGCATAAATGTAGCATCTAATAAGTCCTTAAATGCACATTATGTATAATTTAAGTTTTTGGCCTTATGTGCAAATACCATAAGCGTCCCACTTTATATGAATCCAACTGTCCCACCTTATAATTATGAGCAGACCTACCAAGCCTCCCGCATCCTGCGGGAGGCTCCCGCATTTGCGTAATTCCTCCCGCCTACCCGCGATGGAGACAAAACCTCCCGCAGAAAAATTATAGCAATCTCGCACTCTTTTGAACAATAAATATTCTTTCAGAAGGCAACTTTTTTATCATTATGAAAACTATTCAATTTGTTCATATTTCTTTGCCAAAATATCAATTAACAAATTATTGTGAAAAAGAATTCCCTATTTCTATTTTATGATACTTAGTGAGATAAAAAGAAAAACTGTAGATTATCTGAAATATCAGTTTTCCAGTGGGTACCATACCTTCTTCCATTTATCTCCATTCACCAAATATTGAATTAGTTATTGTAATTCCTCATGGTCCAGAGCCTTAAAGACACGATCTTTTTAATCAGAAATGCATCATTCCTCCCAACTTACAGTAAAATATCTGATTGTGGGCAGTAATTAATACTCACACTCTTCTCTAATAGGCCCCTTCCACTGGTCGGAATAAGCCTTACGTCTCAATCGGTTTTCCAAAAAACCGATCATTTATTCCGACCAGTTGGTGACATAGCGATCGGAACGGAATAGCACCGTCGGAACGGAATAGCACCGTCGGAATATTTTAGACGAACCGAGCGAACCGAAGGGCTAAAAACGATAATCCGACCGGTTGAATTATCATCGGTTTCCATCGGTTTTTTCATGAAACCGATGGAAACCGATGGAAGCGTAACGTGCTATTCCGAGCAGTTGTGGGTACCATCGGACTGAATAGGACTGAATAGGACTGCTCGGTCCGGAAGTGATGTAATAAAATGTGTTTTTGTGACTTTAATCGAGGAAATCATGTATATATCATTAAAGAAAGGCGCGAAAATTGAATACTTTTGCCGCCGCGACCATTTTACTCGAATTTACAAACGATTTTCTACAAAGACATGGCCGCCCCGGAAGATCACATTATCAAGCCAGCCAGAAAAAGGACCAAGAGGCTAGGTATGATATTTAGGATACTATTTATATTAATTTTGATTTCTCTTTTATTAACCTGAAGTAATACTGTTTGATTATGTAACGATACATGTAGTCGAAGCATGTCGTTGACATGTAAGAATGAGCGATAATTGGGGTTTGTCATTGCGGGACCCTAGCTAACAAGTATATGTAGTGACCCAGTGTTTTTAGAGGAGAGAGTTTGTATAACATAAAAGACAAGAGCCTTAATATTATTAGTCTGATTTATTAAGCAGCTTTGGATGATACACATGAAATATAGAAGTCACACGAAGTGGTGTCTAAACACAGTTCACACAGTGTTAAACAATAGAGACACAGTAAATACTAGAAGTATACAGTAAATATATTGGATAAGATGTAATGTTGAGAACAGGTCCACCTAGTGGAAACCATGCACAACCCTAGGCTGTAATATGAGCCGTTGTAGTATATAAAGAGTGGTGTTTGGCACAGGCAACACACTACAAATATATCTTATGAAAATATGGCTGCCTTGAATTCAATAATAGGCCTAGCAGTGATGTTATTATAATTATTTCAATATAATATAGGAATGCGCCCAGTTAAGAAAGAAGTAGCTGATGGTGTGGAAATTTCGGACGTCGACGACGACACGTCCTCCGTGCTGAGTTTCAGTCAGCACAGCCAGCACAGCCAGCACCAATCTGGATTTGTATGGGGGCAGGACGATGAGGATAATCTCATCGCAATATGGCGGGACTGCCCCCATATGTACGATACAACAAAGCCGGAGTACAGCAACTGCCAGGTGCGGGCTCTCACCCTCAAGAAAATGGCGGAAAAGATTGGCCGGGGAGTAACTGGTAAGTTATGACCACGCCCCTTATGCATTAATAGGCTACCAAAAAAAATACCAAGTGGCTCTACAGCTTTTTCCGCATTTTAAACCTTTTTATGGCTTCTTTAATTCATTTGAAGAAAAAAAAATAGTTGTGTATTACAAGAACGTCATTGGAAAATAACTTGGCTGTTCCATATATATAGGTAAAGAGCAGTAAGTAAAGTAATCAGTATGTCAAAATTCCTATGTTAAACCTCCAATGGTTCGGTACAAACTGAAAAGCAAATTCGCCACAGAACAATATAATTAAAATCTCTATGCTAAATCTCAAATAGGGCGGTCCAAGCAGTAAATGTAGGTGGTGCTTCGATCATCTGGTTTGGACCGTCCACTTTCATAAAGTATAAAAGCAGGCGCTAACTCTTGCCACTTTTGACCAGGAGCCAACACCAGACCTTCAGTCTGGCAGAATGCCTGGCCGTAGCGGGCTTCTGTGCAGGGCTCCGTGATAGGAAAAGAGCCATGCCACTCTATTTCTCTGTCAAGACTGCAACACACACACACACACTTGCCACTTTTGTATACCAACCCAACAGAGGAACAGAGTAGCGCATAAAACAATGCTTATTCACTATTAAATTAACACTGGGTCATTTGCTATTATATTACTTACCTTCGGACATGCAGTATCAATGTCTGACGTGTGTGCAATACCAGGCAGAACACGTGTCTGCGCATCTTGATGTTACAATAATCCACAATTAGTTTCACTTCTATAACCCACAATAAATGCCTTCCATAAGTAGTGCATTGGGTGGTATGTACAATAATCTCCATCATTGGCACATTCTACTGTCCGAAGTGATGATGTAAGATAAATATTCCATAATAATACTCCAGACAAGTGCGGTAACGTTTCCTTGCAGCTGATTCCACGGTCACGTGGCATTTCCTGTCAGTTTCAGTTCTTACTTTAAATAGGGCACATCGCATTGCTAATGGTTACGCGTGATGCCAATGGTTACGCGCCAGTATTTGGGAGAGACACGTACGTGCCTAGCAACACACATTATTTGTTGCTTAGAAGTACACATAGCTAAACATTATCATGTGGTTAGCGAATTTAAAGCTATTAATTTCTCCTGAATCAAGCGGTAGTTGTATTAGAATATAATAGAATAGAAAAACATTGTCTTCAGTCGTTGACTGCACTCAAGGGTTATATTATATATATTTCTAATTGTATTACAGCGGAACAGGTTGGCAGTCGGTTGGCGTACCTACGATCTAGTGTAGGTAGGGCTCGCAAAGCCCTCAAGCAGCCGAGTGGGAGTGGCGCTTGCGCTTCTGGCCTGACAAAGCGGCAGGAAGAGATAATGGACAAACTCAGCTTCCTTACTGATTTTGTGAAGCCCCGGAGGAAGAGAGTTACCAGCCTCGCCTCCAAACAGGTCGTAAGTAGATATGATTATGAAACATACATATGAATAATTAATTTAATGCTATTTGTTTTCTCCTGTGAAAAGAAATCAGAAATACAACATTTTTGGGCCAGTTTTTATATTAGCGTCAAGGTGGGCGGTTCAAAACAACAGGAAACTCAAAGAGTTGGGTAGAAATAAAAATAAATAATAATAAATAATAATAAATAAAACACCTTTCTATTAAAGGAAAATAGTTTAACACAAATTAAAAAGAAGTTGGGTTAATTTCATATGGTGAGGCAAATTTTGACGAATACATGACTTCTTAGGTTCTTCACTTGAACACTGGTTATTATTTCGACTAGGAATATTTAATTATCAAAAACATATTTGCTCTATGTATGAAGGGTGACTCTTTGGTAACAAAAAAGGTAAATGTACTGAGAATGACTCTTTGTGGTTACCTGATTAAAATCGACTTCTCACTGTACTCATATCAACCTTATGTACGGAGAATGACTCATTGGTATTAAAGAAACGATAAATGTACCGAGCATGACTTTAGGGTAGTAAACTTAAAGCAGTTTTTAACAGAAACACCTGTCGTTCGGCCAATGTTGAGCATGTACAGAGGATGACTTCTTGGTAGCGGCCAAGATTTATGTACGGGACATGCCTTTTTGTTATCTAACATGGAACATTTCTCGCTATATCTAAAATAGTTGTATGTATGTATGGAGAATGACTTCTTGGCAGCAAGGACAAGATATGTACTGGGTATGACCTTTTGGTACCCAGCCGAAGGGTTTGTCTTGGTAAAGACACTTATACGAATACCTTAATCTTATAACGACAGCATGTACTGCGAATGACCTTCATGCATGTAACTGCCATAATATATGTACTGGGGATTACTTTTTGGTCGCACATGGACTACATGTCCGAAAAATGTCACGTAAGGCAAATATAAACATACCAACTGTACCCAGAGAGGTATCAGAGTTAATATTCATAATCGTTATTACATATAATATACCTAATTTGTTCATGCTTCTATCTATCATCTACAGGAAGAGCATGGTGATGCCTTCACGCATGGGGATAATGATGTCCTTGCGGACCCAGATGAAAATGAGGTATGTTTGCAATTATTTTACTTATTGTACTTGTGACCTTCAGGTATATTACAACGAGTTCAATAATTAAACAAAAGTATTGTGTTGCATTGGCGTCTATATTATGGCGATAGGTATATATTTAAATAAATTATGATTCCACCGCAAAAAGTATGTATTGGTCTGTATCGTTCATTTATTCCAACTTATTACATTTTAATGTTCCAGGAGGCTGGCGTGCAAACCAACACAGCTGCCGAGAAAAGTGAGCAGCCAGCCAAAGCATCAAACTCCGCTGTTGCCGCCGGCGACAGCAAGCGCCGACGACGAACCCCCCCGTCAGCAGCAGCGACAAAGGCAGCAGACCCAGATACGGCGTATCTGGTGTCGGCATTGGAAACAATGTCATCCACAATGCGAGGTTTGTACCATGTTAGGTGTTACATTTATTAAATAAATCAAGCCTGGTAGATGAACGCTATTGACCTCGGAATAGGATAGTTACAAGTTGCTGGAGAGAGGGAAGGATTCTTATTTGAGTGAATATAACAAACTCTTTCACAGGCAGTGGGTAATTTGCTAGTGTTGAGTTAGATATAACAAGTCTCTTCTCAGTGCTGTAGATTGTAATCTTATGAGGAGGTGTTCAGGTTGCTGGCGAGGCGCGGTATGAGCTGTTGCAGATTGTCCCAGCTATTTATACTTTATGAAAGTGGGCGGTCCAAACCAGATGATCGAAGCGCCACCTACATTTACTGCTTGGACCGCCCTATTTGAGATTTAGCATAGCGATTTTAATTATATTGTTCTGTAGCGAATTTGCTTTTCAGTTTGTACCGAACCATTGGAGGTTTAACATAGGAATTTTGACAGACTGATTACTTTACTTACCGCTCTTTACCTATATATATGACCCAGCAAACCAAGTAATGGTAGTCCTAGAGCCTCTCAATCCTTTATTAGCAGTAATACATGGGTCCCTGACCAAGAAATCAATTATACATGTAATATTATGATGAATAGGGAGGAGACAACTCAACTGAAAACATCTCACAGTATTTTTTGTTCAGCTGTTTATTGAATCGCGACCCGACGCGTTTCGCCGTTAGTTTGGCTTCATCAGGGGTCATATACATGTAATAACTGACATGTTCAATAATCACTACTTTCTCACTATATTTGCAGAAGCCTGTCAACCCAAACCAGCTTACTGGGATGATGCTGCGGAAGTTTATGGACATGGCCTGGCGCAGAAGCTGCGAGAAATGGATAGCAACGAGCGCGAACGCCTACAAATATCCATCGATCTAGCAACTCTCAAGGTTAAAATGGGTAAGTAAAATATAATCACAAACATGGTACCTGATCCTAAAGTGTCTAAAGTAGGCGGGGCTTGTATTGGCCGCATACATTTCATCATACTGATCATACACTATTTGTTTCAACCTGATCATCATGACCTTATAAAACTTAAATAATTCTCAGGCGTGAGAAACCTATCAAAATACATGTAAAGCAGCCTCAACCTCACCTGTGCTTGTACATTTTGTATTTTAAGGCATCCTCTCCAACGAGTATCTTTTCAATTGGCTGGCTGGGCCATCGGCCGTAAATGGCCAACCTCTGCAGCCGAGTCAGACCATGTATGTGCAGCAGCCCCTACACCAGCCCCTACAGCAGCAGCCCCTACAACAGCCCCTGCAAGAGCCGCTACAACAGCCCCTTGTCCAGCATGACCTCCTGTATCAGGCAATGCATGAGCAGAATATGTCTCCTGCAGCCCCGGCCGAAACAACTGCCACCTTACCGGAGGGGACACGGTACCACACCCTAACGCCTGCACAAGACACTGCGGCGTACAACTGCCAGTTCACCGGTGATCCACAGGCGTATGCAGAAGCAGTACTGGCCGCCGAAAATGTATCGTTCAGTTCATTGCTGAATGATTCGGCGACCAGCACTTAGGCCTACTCATGCAATCTCACCTTGCGTATGTGCCATGTGCTTGTTTTAAACAATTCTTTTCTATTAATTATATTAATGTTTCGTTCTTGAAAGCATTTTTCCGTGCTATTAATTAATCATTACTAGTGCAGCTAGATATCTGATGTTGCCATGGGCTGGTTGTAAATATTCTGCTCGATCTCTTTATACTATGGTTGTTGTTTTTGGAAAACATTTTGACTTGAATGATTATTAATTTATTATTACTAGTTTTTATTTTATCCACCGTCCACTTGTTAAATTCTACACGATATAAAATGAAGAATGATGTCTAATGTTTCCATGCCGCTGGTTGAAATAATCTGGTCGATTTATTATTATTAATTTATTATTACTACTGTTTTTATTTTATCCACCGTCCACTTGTTAAATTCTACACGATATAAAATGAAGAATGATGTCTAATGTTTCCATGCCGCTGGTTGAAATAATCTGGTCGATTTATTATTATTAATTTATTATTACTACTGTTTTTATTTTATCCACCGTCCACTTGTTAAATTCTGCACGATATAAAATGAAGAATGATGTCTAATGTTTCCATGCCGCTGGTTGAAATAATCTGGTCGATTTATTATTATTAATTTATTATTACTACTGTTTTTATTTTATCCACCGTCCACTTGTTAAATTCTGCACGATATAAAATGAAGAATGATGTCTAATGTTTCCATGCCGCTGGTTGAAATAATCTGGTCGATTTATTATTATTAATTTATTATTACTACTGTTTTTATTTTATCCACCGTCCACTTGTTAAATTCTGCACGATATAAAATGAAGAATGATGTCTAAATAAAATCTGGTCGATTTCTTAATTTAATAATTATTACTACTGTTTTTATTTTATCCACCGTCCACTTGTTAAATTCTGCACGATATAAAATGAAGAATGATGTCTAAATAAAATCTGGTCGATTTCTTAATTTAATAATTATTACTACTGCAGTGAATAATTATCTGGTAATCATTATTATTGCAATGTTATACACGAATTATTTGAAAGGAGAAAAAAGCAATAAATATTCCAGTTTTTCCACAACGTATGACTTTATTCAAATTTCTTATGTCCTACTACATTTCAGTATCCGAATCGGTAGCAGAAGAACCATCTGCTGGTTTATCTATTAACTTTGACAACTGGTTATAAGTCACAACCCTTTTGTATTGGAAATCAACTTCCCCTTCCTTGGACATAAAATAGTCTGCCAATAGTTCCCTTTGCATCTTTGCTTCGCGATTGTAATGCTTGTTTCTGTATGCTTCTAAAGCTCTTAATTGATCAGCATTGTCTCGCCATTCGCCTGGAATTAAGTCCCCATTACAATCTTCTGCATCAATCATATTGTTAGGGATGTAGTTCTTTCCTCCATGGCGACGTAGTATGTTATGTAATACGCAAATGCACATAACAATTCTATTACTGACTAGTGTCCGCATCCTTAATGGTCTGTGCAAAATTTGAAACCTTGAGGCCAAGATACCAAATACATTTTCTACTACTCGACGTGCCCTACTAAGGCGATAATTAAAAATTAATTTTCTGTCATCTAACCCGCGTTCAGGATATGGCTTTAAGAGTCGTGATGTCATACCAAAAGCATTGTCCCCAACAATATGACAGGGGACCGTCTTATCCCAACCATCCAGAGGTACATCTTCTGGTAAATCCGCTTTACCAGATTTTAGCATTGACAATAATGGTGAACTCTGCCACACACCCCCATCAGAAATCCTACCCTCTGTTCCAACCTCTGCATACAGAATCTCATAATTCGAATTTACCAACGCCAGCAGAATAGATGAAAAGTAGTTCTTGTAGTTGAAGAAGACAGATCCAGTTTTCTTTGGCTTTTGGAGCCTGATGTGCTTGCCATCGATGGCCCCTAGGCAACCTGGGTAGTTCCATCTGGTCCGAAAACCTCTTTCGACCCCAATCCATTCGGCTCTGGTGGTTGGAGTCTAGAAAATATAATGGATACAGTCCTCAATGTTATGCTGAGTAGTCATACAACCCCATAGGATTACATAAATCGCGGCTGCTACCAAGAAGTCATTCTCGGTACATGTTCAACATTGGCCGAACAAGAGGTGTTTCTGTTAAAAACGTCCTTGTGTTTACTACCAAAATGTCATACTCAGTACATTTGTCTTTTCTGTGAATACCAATGGATCATTCTCCGTACATAAGTTAACTTAAGTATAGCGAGAAGTGTATGCCTATTCGATTTTAGTTAATTAATCATCAAAGAGCCATTCTCATAACCTTTAACTTTTTGTTACCAAATAATTAACCTTCATATATAGAGCAAATATGTTTTTTATTAATTAAATATTCCTAGTTGACACAATAATCAATGTTCAAGTGAAACTGCATAAAAACTAATAATTACCTTCATGTATGTGTCCTTAAACGCATCGGTAATCGCCTTGGTAGTCTCAAAGATTATGCGGCAGACGCTTGTATCAGAGACCATGTTGGCGTAGGCAGTCGATTGAACAATATCACCTGGAATTAAATGATATAAAACACAATCAAAGAGATTACTACATAATATAAACACCAGAACAGACAAAAACAAATATAATGTATAGCATAAAGGCATCGGGATTAGTATGTCAACATCTCTATGTTACATCTCCAATGGTTCGGTACAAACTGAAAAGCATAATCGCTATACAATAAAATAAAAAAAAAATCTATGTTAAATCTCCAAAAGGGCGGTCCAAACAGTAACAGAATAATCAACAAAAGACAGTACTAAGAGTACTAACCTGATGCTAAAAACCGTAGTGTCATTGATAACCGATCCTCCGCAGGTATGGCGAGCCTAAAGTTGGTGTTCTTCTTTGTAATCACAGGGCGAATTTTTTCCATAATCATGTCGTAGACCTCAGGTGACATCCTCAGCAGCCTCCTGAATTCGTCTGGATCGCACTAAAGCAATGAAATATAAAAGTAATTAAATTATTAACTAATTTATTAAATTATAACTTACAAATTATTAAAGAATAATTAAATAGTTAATTTTTAGTGTTAAATATCCAACACTATTAGATGGCTGTGATTACAATATTTCATAATTATGTTCTCATATATCTTACTATTAATTTCAATGTGACAATTTCAAGAATAAATCAATATTATTATGAACATTATACATACTTCTTTCAGCCTCAACTGGAACTTGTAGATCGTATTCTGGTTGTTGCGATCATTCCGATCTCCAAACCAAGGTCGTGACCATATGCTATGTGTCCTCCGTTTGTTTTTCTCCTTCTGGATTCGTCTCTTTCTCACAAAATGTGAAACAGCAATGGCAGCAAGGAGTGTTGTTGCCACAGCAATTGCCTCTACGTTCATGATGTAGGTGTACTCGATCTGATGTGCTCTGTATGGTCTGTAGAGGTTGACTGATTGACCACGCCCATGCCACCCTTATATACTGCAGCCAAAAATCCATCGGAGCGAATCGGTCTCATTCCGAGCTCTTCGGTTCCATCGGAATCCCATCGGAATCCCATCGGAATCCCATTCGGTTTCTGCCGGAATTTAGTTTTCTTTAATATTCCGATCCGATAGAGTCCGACCAGTTGCAGCAAGAAAACGCCCCCTCGGTTCGGTTCGGTTCGGAACGGTGCGGTCCCGTTTGGTTTGGTCGGAATAAGATTTAAACCGATGCAGTCCGAGGTAAAACCGAAGCCTTGTTTTCTTATTAAAACCGATTGAGACGTAAGGCTTATTCCGACCAGTGGAAGGGGCCTATAAGTGGCTGTCTTCGACTGGTGCGACGGCCAATGTGTTGACAGTATTTACGAAAATTGCAGTTTATATATGCACTAATTTATGTATTCCAAACAAGTTTAAATTTCTCATTGCTGTACCCATATACTACAGGGTTAATCGGGTCGACGAACGAAGGCTATAATGTTACCAAGCTATCAGATACGTGCATAAGGACTGGAACCTGGTGAAATTTGATACCTAGAATGTTTACTTTTATTAAGGCGGAAGGTATAATGGGAAAAAGTAGTGAATTCTGAGATGTTTTTATCATAATTCTAACGTTTATAGTGATTTATTTAATAGAAATCCTACAAATATGTATATAAATATACATATACAATGGTACTACGATAATTAGGATTGATTCATTTGTTTCTGATACCCATTCAGTATAATGCGCAAAGGTCGGGAATTTTGCAATTGTACATTCTAAAAAATGTTGACCCATAATTATGCTCATGGTACTTGTATTTATTCCCATTAATTTTCTTATATCTTAGGCCTATGTATTGTACAGGCCCTACCCATTCATTGCCATTGGGATAATATTGAGTGGTACATATAGGCCTATAGTCTTATTATTATGCGAAATAAATGAAGATAATCAATTGTTACTATCAGATTTCTACCGTATTTTTAACAAAATTAGCATGAAAATAGTATCAACTTTCCGATTTTTGCCTTCAAAATGGAGAGTCAGCTGTGTCTCAGTAAATGTTCAGGACACATATTTTTTATTTTCGGGGCAATTACCACCATGTGAGTAATTAAAATGCTATTGGTTGACATATAACTATAGATGTCCCATTTTACCAGATGTCCCACTTTACCTGAATAATCGATTTGGAACCATTTCATGAGAATCGACCATAATTATCATAGTTAGGCCTACCCTAATTGGGGGTTAATTTTATATATAATATTTTTTTTACAGACTTTACTACCCCAACAAGGCAACACATAGCCTATAGGCACTCTATGATTTTAGCCATTTGTTTTGCCAAAAAAATATAATATTTCCTATACTTTCCCCCAAAAACGTTTAGTGCCGGTAGGCCTAAATGAAGTAGAAAAAACTTGCTGTACCGTACAGCACTTGTTTTGCGCAATACGTTCGTCAGCATGCCGCACACCATGCGGCCGAGGGGCTCTCTACATGGTTTCGGTTAGGGCGATTCGTTGGTGCACGCTCTCCGCGGCTGTGTTTTGCAGGACGGATCTATAGCAAAACACCGTAGTTCGCCTTTCCCCCACTGCGATCGTGGGTTAACTAGGTCAGCTTGTGGGAGTCTCGGAATGTTCTGATACCAAGACATACGAGTGAAAGTGCCCAAAATAACCACTCGGCGCGTCAATATTGGTGAGTAGATATCGATAATATCTTCGAGTAAAACATACTGCATGAAATGGTATACTTTTGCGGACTTTGCCGCCCGGAAATCAATCAGTTTTACTAGTTTGTTTGGAGAGTGTGCTTAGTCCTGTGGCCACTTTCAGCTGCGCCTTATTTAGCAGCAGCAGCTAGTATCGAAGTTGGGAAGAGAGGAGCAGAACCACAGAACTGTGGATGGGGCGTTCTTACAGTAAAATATAGGCTATGGCACTGCTACGAGACAGCGTTCTTCTTGGGCTTTGGTAGTTTGGTACGGTATCTAGCCAAATTGGAATGGAACTTCTCAACTAAGCTAAGGTCCATCCACAATCTTTGCCAAGTCTTGGTTAATTTCGACTTGAGTATTTTGGATTTGGGGTGGGATGGTCATGGAGGCTTTCTAAGACGTTTAGCCTATTAATTTTAGCGTTCTGTGGGCGTCATCGGTAATCTTTACAACCCCTCAATTTTCACTCCAGCAGCAGCTGTATTTGGACTAGAACATCAGGATCTGTACCGTAGTAAGTTAGCCAAATAAAATATAACACAGATGGTTTTGCTTGCCGTATTCTATGACTAACTGGATTGACCTGGTCGGGAGCTTGAGTTACCGTACTTCTTAGTTCTTAAGTCAGGATTGGCAGTCAAGACTTCAATTTGCTCGTTCATCAGCGTTGCCCTACCAGTATGCCTATGCCTATTAGCCTGCTTAGCTGCTCGAGTCCCATACGGGGGGCTAGTGCCGAATATTTTGGCTATAGACCTATCAGTTACAGTATCACCAGCCCACTGCCCAGCCCACTTCAAAGACTCATGTAGCAGAGTTGAATATGCCGGTATTCTGTCCGAACCGTAGTCTTAGATCCTCAGAGATATGCTTCACAGAAAACTGTCAACATATTAATAGGCCTATTCTAAGGCGTAAGTCAGTTAGTAGTGATATGCCTTAGCCCTACCTCCATGATATTAATATTCTGTTTCCACAGCTAATTTTATCAATATTGCTCATGATCTTTTGATCAATTTTCAGAAATCATGGGGAATCCTATGATTCTAGGAGCACTTGTGCTTGGTTTATTGTGTTCCTGCATAGACGCACAATCCAGATCATCACCCTTTTGCACCCGACTTCAACCATCACATACCAAAGTTGAGCCTCAGAAAACACCACCTCCATTCAAAGTCGTCGCCAGTAAAGCCGAATATACAGGCGGTGAAACTATCCAATGTGAGTTGGTAATTTCTTATGAAGTGTCTTTGTTTTGCGACCAATATTTTTAGGCCCGTAGGCCATATAGATAGCCTACACTTGAAGACGCCACCCCTCGGGCCTTAATAAGTTATAACTTATACAACCATGTTATAGGGTATAGACATAGGACCACTAATATTGTATAGGAAGAGCTGTGTGAATTCTTTATCAACACAATATTTGCTGTATACCGTTATATTTTCTTCCTTACAGTAAAACTCCAAGCTACAGGCTTGCGTTTATTACAAGGATATATCATTCAGGCCAGGCGGGCTGACTGGACACTTGATCAAAGTCAACAGATCGGATTCTTTGTGAAGAAAGATGACTCTGAAATCGTCTGCGTTTCACAGCTTGGGGTATGTAGGCTAGATCATTCTATTAACTTCCAATGATTGTTGCTCACATTTCAGGGCGGTTGTTTTCCCGATAATTCCTCTATCTAAGGGATATAAATAGGCTATTATATAACATGCTTCACCTCGACGAATATTCATTATTCATATTCTTTTCTTTCTTAACCTTCATTATCATAATATGATGTCTGATTCCTTAGCCTTTATTTCGACCAATTCTATTTCCCTAACTGTTTTAATGGGCACGTCCCGGAGAATATAGTTTCTTGCTAATTCCCAACAACTGGATCGTTGGTGTTCATATAATTCTGATCTGTCTCGATCCTATGTTGCCATCTCTCATGTATGCTTATAAATACTGTATGGAGTCTTGCCATTCTACCTATCGCTACCATCTTTTATGACATTAATGTAGTGGTAAGGTTTCGGACCCATTACCATGACTCAGTAATCAACGGTTCAACACTAAACGATTTATACTATAGTGCCTTGCTTGTATGATGATAATTATATGATATTATATTCCCTTTCCAGAATGCCCTGACAGATTCAGATAAGGCTGGAGGTACTGCGCCGGCACAGAAAGAGATTAACTTAAGTTGGACTGCACCCATTCCCTCACAAGGACACATTCAGTTCTGGTCAGTAATAAGATTTACTTACGGTATTTCCATTTAATTGTACTTTGACCGTGGGATCTCTTGATTCGATTCTATTTATTTAGGCAGAACCGTGTCAACTTGAATTTCAGTCAATTCACAAAGTTCCCCACTTCTTGTTTTTCGGTTGCGTATCATTGAGCATATTATTTCTGGTGACTCCTGATGCTATATGTTACCTCACGACTCCACGGTTTGCCTTATGACCGCTTATTAAGTTTATCAATATTTTCCTATTCTAGGGTAACATACGTGGATAGTGAAAATGTATATTGGCTGGGAGAAAAGTCGGAAATTGTGCACGATCCCAATGCGCCGACAATGCCCAAGGATCCATCCCCTAAAGTAAGTTCTCTGAAGAGTATAATTTGTTATGATTTTAAAATGATGCAACATTTAAATCTATTTTATATTTTGAAAACAAAATATTCCAACTTTTCAAATTTTCATTTGTCAGCCTGCTGAGGATACCCCAATGTCTTCAGCCACAATTGAAGTAGCTGGATGTGGAAAGACCAAGGGATGTTACCGTGACCCTCCAGACTGCGAGGAACATGAATGTACTGTCCTTGTTACATGGAAAGAGACAGCCAAGAAAGATGTATTAAGGTTTGAATTGAGTGCGGATACCGAGGGTTGGGTCGGTGTAGGATTCTCCAAAGACAACCTTGTGGTAAGGGAATTCATATAACTATTAATTGTACCCCTTTTATTTTAGAGGAGTTGAGTGATAGATCATAGTAGTTTAATGTCTTCACGGCATTAAACCAGTATCAATAAGGTGCTTCTGTATTTCGGCCTAGGACAAAAATGACACATTGTACATTTTATGGTTTTCTTGTACACTGATCGCTTGAACTAAGTCACAAGTGACCGCAGTCCTCGTCTGGATATTAAAGCATGAAAGTCAACCTGTCCCGTGGAAGAGGTTTATTTATAAATAAATCATCCCTATTCAGTGGGCTGGCTCTTTACTTATTCAGTGTCTATTTGGGTCGTCCGCCATGGAATTTGGGGTACATGTACCAGATTCCATAACGTCCCAAGCCTGTGTGTGCTAGCCTTGTTGTCGTCATGCTACACCTACTTCTGCACTAACTGACTAAGTCTTACGTATCTCTTGCGGAGGGCGCTGTTATCTGGTAACTGCCCCTGCTCCCCAGTTCACTATGGTCCCATATCGTGACCCATTGCCGACTTCTCCTATTTATTCGCTTGGACCACTAATTCACCAGCTATTATTAAATATTTTCTTCTTTTCTCCAATTTAGGGAGAATACAATTTCAATTTACATCCCCCGAACAGTCGTTCGTCAGTTATTTAGTTTGAATTTCATAGGGTTTGAAAAACACCCTGAAGAAGAAGGCAATAGAAAACCATTTCCAACTAAGATATCAGTTGATCTGAAGAAGTTTGTGTTCCCTATAGCCCTGTATGCTTGGCACGTATCGGTCGATTCTCGCAGTTTGCAAGATGTGCCCACATTGACCTCTTTTCTGCTCTGGTGCTATTCAACATTACAGAGGCTAAGAAAAATACGCATGCGTTTTGCTGTCAGGTAAAGAGGTTTTTACCGCACGGTTCTGTCACGAAAGTGGGAGTGGATGTCTTGAATATTTTTAAAATGAATATTGTGATGGTATACGTAGTATCGATTCGTAGATTCTATCAATTAGTTCCGCTGTCAAAAGGGTTAGCGCGTTGTCTATTTTACTCCATGTCAGGGCTTCTTTCATTTGAATAGTGCGGGCATTTATTATCTAATCAGAACCAAAATTTAAGTAAATAATTCGTCCAAGTGCAAATGTGTGTCAGCTATCAATACTATCATATTACCAATGGGTCTTTAACTTGCATTGTGCAACGTGCACAGACTGCCATACACACGGCCGACTTTTGATAACCCAGTCCGCAAGCACTGCATGGGGTGAAGGGTGAAGGAGTAATAGCATACCTGTCCACAGCGGGATTTGAACCCACATCACATGTATACCTCTGGATCCAAATCCAGCACCATAAACCACTGCAGAACCCGACCCTTTGACATAGTAATATTGCACTCACGTAGCCGTGTTAGTGTTTTTTTTATTAATGTCGAATACGTCCTATGATTCAATTAAAGGAAAGACTTATTGTGATGGAATGAGGATACTGCTGGTTGTAATGCTATGATTTAGGAAGCTTTGTGGATGTTGAAGAATGTAGCATCACCGTCAGAAAAAACAGGATTAAGTTTAGGGCAGCTAGTGAGTCATGTTTACCCTGTTTGTGGCTTCCTCCCACATCGCTGCTCAAATTCTTATTGTACTACCTCATATCAACCTCCTTCACGTAAATACACACTAGGACGAACTAACGCTCACATTAAAACATTATTGATAACTAGCTAATGCATACCAAGAAAAACGGTTACTATAGTTCACAGTGCTGTTCTGTCTATTCTGACCCAAAAAGACCCTAGGCTACAGCTGGAACAAAGGAGTCCTCAGTTTAGTTCAGGTTCAATCTTTGTAGATGTTAGCGGATTTAGGGCCAAGACTTGACTTGACTGTTAGACAGTACAACTTTGAGAACACGGGAACAAGCTCCGTTGTTGAAATTATGGAAACAATTTAAGAGTGGGTTCGATTTGTCATGTCCACCCGAATCGAACATCCCCGCTGTATATTCCTAATCTTGCTGTTTTTACAAATCATGTGGGGAAAGGTGTATAAAAACTAAATCACAAAGATTCTCCACACCAGATTAAATATCTTCTTACTAATTAATACCAATACTTAATACTGAAAGTTCGGTGAAAGCGGTCTAAAATATGATTACCAATCCTATAGGCCTATGCAGTAGTCTTTCTAAAATCACCTCGCTCCCACTCTGTCTACAGTCTTTCTGACTCGGCATTTCAGAGTTATTCATCGAATAATAATGTTCAATGTAGTCAACATCCTTAACTTTCCGTTGGCGGGACGCGAAAGGGCTAAACATGTCAGTTTTTTATGTTCTTCAATTTTCCGTTTATCTTGCCATGTACTTACTCACTACTGTGCATCATTCATATAAGAGGGGAACTGTGTGCATCACGTATTGGCGATGTCCACAGCAGTGGACGGAGCTGGGTATCATAATATGGGTCATGGCTGTGTCTGGTGTATGTCCATGGCTGCCTCAGTGTTTAGTTTAATATGCACTTGGATTAGTTTGATATGCACTTAGATAATCATGAGTGCAAAATTGTTAAATACAGTTCCGCGGCCCAGTTCTAGAATAGTTTACATGCCAGGAAAGGGTATCATATATTCTACACAGGCATTTAAACCAAGGCAAAACCTGGATGAAGGTTGCTAGAAACAATTACTTTACTTATAGTGTATTACAACACATGACTAAATGATTCTGCTCACACCTCCATTCATTAGTATTGAACTATGTTATATCATCTCACCTCATATTTCAAGGCGAGAGCCCCCCCCCCCCCCTCCTAAAAAAATAAAATAAAATAATAAAAAATACGTCAAATGCATCTAGCAAGTGGGCACCGGACATGTCTACTCTAAGAACGAATTGGGGTCACATAACATTGGGATCCTAGAAGTACGGTAACTCACTTGTGTGGGCTTACCGCTACATGACGGATATGACCCGAGGGGTTAGATCAGTGGATGTCATGAACTCGTGTGGTTAATAGTACATTGACTTTTACTAAAACTAAAACCTTTCATTTCACTGCAGAAATGTTTCATGTGTTGACCGTATATACTGTAGTATAGGCCTAGCTCATCGCGTATCACAGTCAGGCGCCTATTTGTATACATATACTAACGTCTTGCTTACTCCGCCCACGTAGACCCATCCTAGTCCCTAATGTTTTAAAACATACATGCTGTGATTTTATCCATACAGGGTACTGTTATTTACTACTGGACCCTGTCTGTTGCGCACTTGGTCTTTTTCTCCTATAACCTCAAAATGTTCAGTGCAATCTATTTGTGTGTATGATAGGGGCCACGATTATTCTAGCCAATGCAGTGCGTTTATATAGTTGAGTTATGAAAGTTGAGGGTGGAAGGCAAAGCTGACAGGAGTGTGCTCGTGTTAGTAGGTTGTGTAGGAACCAGGGTAGACTTGCACTGGCCCTGACCGCATTTATTCCTCTAAACGTATAAGTGGAAGATATGATATACACTATATTATTATACGCGTCCTGTAGGCAGTAAACATCAAAGCCCGCTATGGTTAGACCTATGGAAGGCCGCTGCCTACAAGACGCGTATAGAGTGTAGAGATCAATCGTCATCATCATCATCAATATGTATTTTCCCTTTTTATAATCGTACGTATTATTCTAAACATCCTAGGATTTAAAAGAAAATCCAAATATTCATAAATTCTTTTTCACAAGTTAAATATTATTGCAAGGTTTATATGCGCATGTGAATTTTATAGTAAAGGAAATATTCAAAAATATATTTCTTGCCTTGTAATTTCTACATTACATTATGTACCTCTTCCAAATTTATTGATAACGTAATGTTACATATCAATACATAATGACTTACAGTACAGTATTAACATATAATAACTTAAGTAGTGTGTAGTGTATTATTTAGTCCAACAACAAAAATGCCGTACTCTCTATACTCATTTTTTTTATGATTTTCTTTTACGAATTCAGAATCGTAAAAGCCTAAAATAGTATGATAATCCCAACTAGCTACCCTCGTTACTCTTCTCTTCATTTTATTTTTTATGGCAATTGATTCACCACAAGTCTTTTCGAAATGACCCAGCAAAATTGTGCACCTACCCCAATGTTAATGATTCAAGTGGGTCGCGGTGAGGTTCACCATTACTAGGGTCTGGTATCGAAACAAAAGTTTCCAGGTTGTACTGGGTATAGAGTATACAGGAATTAAAGTCCTCAGTATTTCTACTGAAATCAGGATTTTGAAAACTGAGAAAAAATGTCAAATTCCACTTTTTTAACTCAATTCTTTTTTCCAAATTCTGATGTCAAATATCGTTGATACTTTAAATAATTAAAATGACCAAGCTCGCTTTCCGTATTTTGTGAAGCTCAATATACTAAGCTATATACTGATGGATATCCCCGTCAGCCATGGGTCAGAGACTTACTGATGCTTGTTTGGCCGTCAACCGTCAACCGTCAAAGTGTGGTACTCATAGTCTCATCGGCTAGTGGAGTACTGAGTACTGAGACCCTTCATATACATGTATAGGGTCTCTGGTCCTACCATCACCCCATTTCACCGAGACTCCTGGGTAGTTGTCAGAATATATGCTACCAACGTGAATGCACTATGTAAAGTGTATGTTTTCACAAATATTCTGGTGGCAGGGGAATTAACCCCTGGGGCCCCCTTTCTAGAAATATTTCAATATTTTGTACATGACCCCATGGCCACTTTCATCCCTGAGAATATATGGTCAGTTTCGTGTACTTCCCCACATAAACTTATTTTAGGCTCCTCAACTCCGCAAATTCTAGCATGTCCTGATGTTAAATGTTCCAGCTTAAGTTTCCCTGTGAAAAAGAACCTGGCGTCTTTATGTTCTATGTTGTAGCGCATGTACCATCCTTTGAAAACAATCTGTCGGGTGAGGTGTTCATAATATCCTATCTTATGGGAAATGTTTTTCATGATATGCATTATTGTTTGTTTACGGTACATTCCCTGGACGTAGGCCTGCTTTAGGCACCCATTGGAGGATTTAAACCCATTACAATCTATCAATAATCATTATTTTTAAATTTCACCCTCCATTTTAGGGAGATGACAGTTTTGTTGAATGTGTATGGGATAAGGAAAAATCGCTAGTGAAAGTCGGCCAAAGCTTCCTTGTACATGAGAATGAAAACAGCGAACCTATTGATCCGGTAAGTGTAGTGTCTGAGAGTGATATTTGAAATTTAATGGTAATGACGTACATTTTTTTTTAATGACGTACATGTCACACAGCTGTTAGAACTAATAAAAAGGACCGTGATTTCATTGTATCACAATCATTTTGTGCGGGAAATTATTTCGTGCTGTATTTTGTGTCGGAGGTTATACTAACTGACTGTTGTATTTATCCACTAGTTTTAATATAAACTTATTTGTATAACTCGTTCCAGCCTACTCAAGGTCTGACCAATGCCGAGGGTTTCTACAGTAAGGGACGCGTCAAGTGCCGCTTCGATAGATACAAAGTTTTCAAGGGAGTATCAAGAATCTACGATTTAACCAACGACTACCATATCATCCTTGTTCGTGGTAAGGTGGCGCCAGATGGATCCAAGGAAATGTTCTCTCCAGAACCCTTTAAGGATCCTTGGATCACTCCAGGCTTTGTCTCCCTATCAGAAAAAAAGGATATAACTGGTCGCGCCCGGTACCCGCTTGTTAAGGCTCACGGTAAGTGAATGGTTTCCAGATTATAATGACCAACGAATGTGCTCGGTAGTGGGAGCTCATACATAGTCTGCGGTTATAGTAGTTCGTTTCCTAGGCTGGACAAAAATTCATCGATGTGACTATGTAGATAGAACCTGGCGTGCTCACTTTGGCAAGTATTTACCAAATGAGAGCTTATCGAAAAATTACTAAATTTAAGATCAGATTCTGAGAATCGTAAGCTATATCCTTAGTAGAGGAAGTAGAACATTAATGCAAACATACTGTCACGAAGTTTCAATGGGTCAATACAACTAGATAAGGAAACTCCGTACTAGCCTAGCTATCAGTAGTTTTATGTATAATATTGGGTGGAGCTCCACGCCAGTTCTTAAAATTGAAGGAGTTTCCAAATATAAATAATGAGACGAAGCGATGCGTGCCCTCTCCCCTCAATTGCAAAAAAAAAAAGAAAAAGAAAGCTTCCAAATATAGTCGCTTGCATGTTGTAATGGTTATAAATGCGTGAACCTTCATCCACTTACATGAATTTTATTAATATTTCATTTGACTTACATTATTAGGTTGTCTGATGATCATTGCTTGGATGATGTTAGCCACAACTGGAATCCTTCTGTCTCGCTACTACAAGCCCATGTGGCCCAATGACCGCATTTGCAGAGAACGTGTCTGGTTCTCCGTAAGTTCTCTTTATTCTATATAGTTATATAGCGTTCCCAAGTCCAAATAATTGCTATTTTGTGGAAGTATGATCCTATGTCATCGAATAATATCACTAATCATAACAATATACCGTTCCCAAGTACATATAATTGATATTTTGTGGAAGTATGATCCTATGTCATCGAATAATATCACTAATCACATCAATTTCCTCGTGTATCCACATTCAAGTTCGTTCATCCATTACCATTTACATCTTACCTTGATTGTTTGTTAGGACCTGCTTTATTTTCGTTAAATGTCCCTTCATTTATTGATTATGTTCATTATCTTTATGATAGTTTGTAGATGGGAATAAAGCGCCCCACGAGGTCAGAATATTTTCAGAGAATCAAGTGATCTTGAGGTTAAGAAAATACATCGTTGAAATGAGTCTTGATCATTTGAGTATTTGATCGATGGAAATAAACATTTTCAAAAGAAAAAAATAATATGTATTATTCGCTCTACAGATGCACCGAATGCTCATGTTGGTCTGCTGTGCTTGTACCGTTCTCGCCTTCATCCTTATTTTCATCCACCGTGGCGGATACAGCTATGTAAGTCAATCACAACTGTCTCAACCTTAACATATTACTATTTTCAAAGCATATACAACTTAGTAAGTGGGTTAGGTATTTGGAATAGATCATCACATTTAAATAACGTTATCGTTATCATTTATATTATTTATATTTTACACTATAACTTTTAAATGTTTTCCCATCTTCTGTGCAATCTCAGGTTTCTATAATTAATAATCTCCATAGAAGATGCCATATTAATATAATATCTGATCTGATGTTCCTAGATGCGAGACCTCCCACCAAAGGCACATCCTCCGATTGGAATAACTATCACCATCCTCATTGTTATCATCGTGAGTACCTCTCAATCTTTTTAACTTGATTTATCAATATTGGTTTTTATATTTTATATTTTAAGTCATTTTTGCAATACCGTTTACCCTTTTATGCCCATTCCTTTATTAAGGGATCTATTATGTGAAGACGACTCCAATGATATCCCGGAATCAAATACAGATGGCGTTTTATTACCATATGTAATATGTAACATACGCTTATTTATAAATATACACAATTTTCTACTTTAAATAATCATGTTTGCCCTGTGACACCAACACAAACGACCTTACTATTTGTTATTCGATTCCTGTGTAATTAATTGGAGAAGTAATGAAATTAATATTTGGTTGATAATTTCAGGCATTCATGGTCTTGTGTCGCTGTAACCCTAAGGATAAAGAAAAGCCATGCTATAACTGGTTCCATTGGCTCTTTACCACTGCAGCCCTCGTTCTCTCAAGTAAGTGCATACATAATCGTGTGAGTTACTGTTCAGTGGTTAGCTGCCAGATTCCTTCCAATCTAGGCTATCTCGGATCCATGCCTTTACCAGCAGCAATAATATATATAATAAATCTCGTGTTCGAGTGCAAAATCCAATCCTTATTGATATAAACTTTTGTCATAAGAATTAGTTAAAATAGGTTGTAAAATGTTGAATGGAAGTTTCTTATTAATCAAGGAATACACATTTTTATTCTATATTTGAATAAATGTATCTTGATTTTTAGCTCCAAACATGTTCATCGGGCTGTCGCTCCCTCAGGTGCATTGCCCCTGGTGGGCCACATGGGTGCTCGTAGCCTTCATGCTCTTCCACATTGTCATCGAACTGCTTCTTGAAATCCATGGCTGTATTAACTCTCGCAAACAGAAACGTAAGTACTGTTTTCTATTCAAGTAAAACCTCACTCTGATGAAGCATTTCTGGTTTACAATTTCTCTTCACACAAATGGCATCGATACTCACAATTCTGCTCTGAATACGTACGAGCTTACTCAATTAATCATTCATTAAGACTCTCCAATTAAGGAGGCATAGATGCTTCATTGAAACCATGATTCAGGTTCTGTATTGTGAATGCTTATTTATTCTGTTTTTAACAGAGCGCTCTGCCGAATATGAGTTGATGAGAAAGAATGAACCTCATCGCGACGAGGGCTATGAACCCGAACCTGTGGTATGTTATCAATAATTGCTTTCAGTCAGCGTTGGTTGTCACGAATTTGAAATAACGACAATAAGTAATTAATTAATCATAAGTCTAACATGTTTTACCCTCTATATTCCCCACTCGTGCGTCTGGTCATTAGTTTCCTAAAAAATAAAACCATCAAGATCAGAAAAGGTTGACATTAATAGCTTATCTTTATCGGAGTAAAACTAACTTTGGTAGCATTCTGTTAGTGAAAATAAAAATACAGTAAACCATCTCAAAAACTACTTTCCTTTTCTAGATCATCATAGTAGTTGAAAGATTTAAATACCAGTGATTCATGTATTAGTCTAACATGTAAAGCAATACATTATCTTTCGTCTCGGTGCATTTTGCTCATGCTACCTTTCATATTGCAGGGTACTCGTTTCAAGACCATCATCCTGACCATCTATCTCCTTGTCATGATCATCCTCGGACTTATTCTGGTTATCACTGTTGCGATCAGCTAAACCATTTCCAGTTTAAAGACTTGTCTTGTATTAGAGAAAAGGTCATTATTTGTTCGAGTTAATGGGGGTTTCAAATTATTTTTTATATAGGAATTGCAAGTTCTGAACTTATCATTAGTTCAATATCAAAAGATGTTGGGAATTATCTCGTGTATGCGTATTTGGTGTGAGACTGGTATTATGATTTATTACAAGTAAGGTATGGATATTCTCCTTGCTAAAAGTTTTGTACTCCGGCGGTTATTTTTCTATTTTCCCTTTGTGGTTATAGAAATTCACACCCAGATGCAATTTTCTTTATGAATGTAGGTTATTTTAATTAATCCAAAGTCTTTCAATCGATGTATTGGTGATAGAGCAAAAGTTTAGGTTTTTAATTCAGCATGATGAATTGATGTAATGGCTCAATATATATACATGAATATTGAGCTTGAGCTTGAAGGACATATCCTGATGGACGGTGCTATGTATAGGTACACGCACTATTTTGCACATTAGCATGGCAGTATTTAAATAATTTTGCTTAGCAATCTGTCTCTTTAGTTTCAGATGGGGTTGCGGGGTTTGAATCCTGTATAACCATTTATTCCTCGTTATAACACCGAACAATATTACATTCGCACGAAGACATTAATTTTATCGATCATGAGACTCGCATTTAGTACCCTATCCCTCTTAGTCAAGTGGTGTAAGCCATATGCATTGAATTCATTCTGATTTCTGGCAATTACAACTATGACACTTAATTTTTTCTATACCTTAAAAGCTCCCGTAATAGTAGACATGACTTTTAATGGCATACCTGGAATTGATTCCTGCCGATACTGCGAGCATATTTAAATAACATAACTGTGCCCTTACCTCACTTTGTTACTCTTGCACGTAATAAACATATGCTGGTAGTATAATTCATTCTATAGATAAGCTTCGGCGGCTACTTAGGGATAGGTTAGATTTTAATGCTTTAATTCACGTTACATATTACACACAATACGATGCAAAGGGGTTCGATTTTGACCCTTTATATGTAATCTTTTTTACTTGAGTATGTCAATTATAGTTCGGTATATATATTCATTCTGTATGTAGAAAATGATGTGTGAGTGAGAGATTGGATCTTGGTGACCATGGGTCTTTCATTGTAGTTATGTTGTACAACACTTGTGGAATTTTCACGATAGAGAAAGTGCATAATTATTCATAGAAAGTGCATAATCATATCTGCTTTACATGCTTAGACAGCGATTGTATATTTCATATGGACAATTGTTAAACCATCTGAATCGAATGTATCGTTCCGTCGAATGACATAGATAGGGGGTTAACACGGTTGCCTCTGAACAATCTGTTGATCTGATCTTTTTATTTCTTGAAAACGTCACATCGGGGAGGTCCTAGTTTAAGTTAATCAGAAGTCGGATGCGGTCTGGAAAGTCTCTGAATCTGAAGTTTAAACAGCTGATTTAACTAGGCCTAACTCGATTATGGAGATGGAAAGTGGGAGTCATTCTGCAAATGAAAATTAAAGAAAATAATTTCACCCTTTCCAAAGGTACATGCCACTCTATTTTGTAGTCATTAAAGTACATGTATCTTTGTGGCCTTGGTTTAACCAATTTAAAGGACAAGTGTTACTATTAAGTCAAGATCTATACACAAAGAATCTCAGTATTTTTCTTTTACAAATCAGTGTATTTATAGTCCCACGGACAGTCAGGTGCCATACCTTGTCACTCCAGCTCCGACGGTCCCCGGCCCTCCGAATGGTTGTTGCCATCTGTGTTGCTAACCAGGATGTTAACCTATCTTATTAATTTCATTCTTTGTCTTCGTTGACTTCCGTTTCCCTTCCATCTACCCTGATGGTATGTGTTCCAGGGACTATTCTTATTACATGGCCAAATGAAAGTAAAACGGCACTATCGATATTTACTATGAGAAGTGGGATACCCGCCATGGAATTGAGGTGGATTTAAAGCATAATATGGTGCCGCATATTCAAACTTCGGCAAGGATGTTTGGTACTTTTGTATCACTTTAAATAATTCGGTGTTCTGGAGAAAATAATCAAGCACGCTCACTGTTATAGGCGGCCACTGCTTTGTGTACACTTTATTGCTGTAGCAAGCGGGCGTAGGACGTTTTTAGGTCGGACTTCTAATAAAGACTAAAGTAGTATAATTAATGAAATGTTCCCGGTAGACTTGAGTGTTACTTTGGAATTGATTAATTCGATTGTGTAGTAACTAGGATTTTTTTTAAATAGTTTTTGGATTTTAAGAACTGCTTCAACAAACAATGATAAGACCTGACATTGGTATAAGCATTTCCAGCACAAACTTAATTCCAATTACCATCTTAGTTAAACTACCAGCTATAAGGTTTATTCGAATCACTTGTTATGTTTTTGCGTGTGCCTGGCACGCTTGTCATGCGCTGAAACCCTTGCTGCTGCTGCTGCTTCTGAATGTTTAGTTGGTGCAGTCCTATGTTAAATCATTTATTTGTAATATTGTTTCATGAAATTCCATCGATATTTATATTATATAGAAATAAAGCTTTTGTCTTGAGAGAGAGTGTTGAGTTTTTATTTGCAATACAATAGTATAGATGAACGAGATACAACTAGGACAAAAATAAACTTAATTTCGGTTAGCTAGGGAGTTTTCCCTTTACTGGTTTTGGATGATCTTGTTTTTTTGGGAGCAAATGTGACTACTTTATCTTTCTGGCTTTCCTGCGATTTTTTCAACTTCTTTTTGCCCTTCTTATCTATGTTCTCTCCACGCGGACGTTTAACAGCTTTCTTGGACGGTTTTACAGCTTCAGCTTCTGAATCATCTGAAAGGAAAAATAGATGATGGACTCAGTTCGGAGATGGAAGTTGCTAGATTAAAATGCACAGAAATGTCACATCAGATTTTGTGATAAGTTGTATGAATTTATTATTTAGACATTATCTGATGAAGGGCAAGTCGCCCGAAAGCTCGTAAATAAAAAGATAATCAATTCCTAATCCTTATGAATCTACTAAGACCCCCACTACCTAACCGATATACATCGATCTCACTGCCCTCTCGAAATCATTATTTGATCTAAATTGACAGCTTGTCAGAAGAGACGCCTATTGATGAACAATGAAATTTATATTCCATGGGACTCCCAGCAAGCAACGAACCCAATGTGATTCCGCACTTCACCCCCGAAAGCCATTCGCCCACTAAATTTGTGTGGACTAAACTATCACGTATTCCGCGACACTGCCCATTTTTATATCTTTTTGATAGTAAATAATAAAGGATTGAAATAATTAATAAGAAAAAATGCGTGTGTAATATGGGAGAAACACGACATGCGACATATCGGGCGTGCAGAAGAAACGCTTTCCTTAGAAAGCTCAACCCCGGACTGTTGGCTGCACCTTAGACAACAAATAATGGGAACCCCGATATCCGTAATCAAGAGGCAATGTTAAGAAAACCATGAAAGCACCAACTGTAGACCCTGACGTAAATGGAAACCACCGCCGGTACCCATCCCTCTCGAGTCTAGTTCGAGTTGCAAATGAAACCGACCTCAACCTCATGCCTCGCACAGCGCGCAAGGAGAACCTGACGTGCGAAATCTGTATATGAATAAAACCTGGAAACATACCTTCATCATCTTCTTCCTCCTCCTCGACCTCTTCTTTTATTTCCACGTCATCATCAACAATAGCCTTTTGATTCTCCAAAATGGGTGGTTTGTAGAATGCAAGAGATATGGGCCGGAACTTGCAATCATGGTCGCACAGCTTCTCACAATTCCATGTCTTGTTTAAAAAAAGATGAGAAGGGTACGATGTGAATATAACAATGTCACAGTTCAAGTTCTTAGCTCAATAAATATCATCCAATCAAAATCTCATGATCTCTAGGAAGTGTTTTATATGTTCACGATATTGCAATAATTATGTTCAATCCATTGATTTTTAATTCTTACTATTTTCATTAAGGCCTCTAAGAATGTACTGAATGCTGTTTACATGCGTCACCTCGATCGTTAAGCCATATATTTGAACTTACTTGTAATTACAATCCTAAATTCTCTAAATCTACACACAATTTCTCTTAGAATACACACATATTGAAACAAATACAACCATTACGGTACACCTAGATTATTCAATTATAATATCTCACATTTAGAAAGACAGAGCATATATTTCTAAACCCTACCTCTTTTGATTTAGTGATTTTCCATATACATATGTGTCCGTCACTGTGAGCAGTCGCTACCAATTTACCGGATTCGCAGGTGGAGCCGTCATCCACCTCTATGCATTTAACCCTGAAATAATAAATCCTTCTTTACATGATACGTCCCCACATTCAAGAGCCTATCTTGTATGTATCACAGTATCCATATTGTTTATTTCCAGTACATGATGATGATAATCTACTCTGGAGATAGGTGTCTCCCCTTCTATGGCAGCCACAGTTCTTCCAGAGTCGAATTAAAGTTTGTTTAGGGCTTTGTACTATCCGCCAGAATGAACAGAGAGTAGGATGCATTTTAGCCCAATTAGTTAATCGATATTTGGCAGTTCAGACCTAGGCAAGTACACCTAAAATTGAGATGCATGCATCAACAATCTTAATATGATAGTACCCGAAACTGTGGTTTTGAACAAGGGAATCAAAAACAGTTCAACCAAAAAGATATTTTACAGTCAAAATCCCACCTGTTAGTTTTTGTGTCTATTTTCTGAATTTGTTGAGGCTCTGGTGTTGTAGACACATCATAAAGGTACATCGTCCCATCATCTCCCCCTACTAGTAGAATTTGTTCCTGCAATGAGCAAAGGTAATAAAAACTAAATAAGTACAAGTCAATGGTTTAAAGACTAAAAGGTTTTTGGAGTGTCACATCAGTGACGTTAGATGGACAAACGCGTAGTTTCACAATGCAATCCTAGTGGCAACTTCATGAAGTAGGGTGTAATGAATTAACTAGATTTGCTCGAAAGGAGGACTGGTAGGAGAACTGCAGACTTACACCAAAATGATACATACTGCAAACTGTATAAGTGTTTAAAGTAAATAATACATGTACAGTAGAGTACCACATAATAACCATCTCAGTAATGCCGCCAACCAGTTATTTCGACCAGTTTGAATAAGAGAAGATACCGGTAAGACTAACATCCCTCCCGCTTTGCTAACAAAAACCGTTGTTTCAAAGGTGGTCGCTTAAGCGGGACTTTACTGTATTACGACACTGGTAATTGACAGATAATGTGTCTAGCATGACTGTATAGGTAATGCTAGGGCATTGTTGCGGCCAATCCCCTTCCACCTATTACTACGCCCCCTACAACCACTCCCCGTACTAACCACTCTCACACCGCTCCCCGCTCACTTCACTTTCAAACACACACCATACAACATTTAAATTGGGAGTGGAGTTCTCTGCTGACTCTTTCACGACAGCAGCAACACCAAATGAGCATATTACTTCCTAAGAAAGCTCGAGAACGTACCAGAAGCTCCAGGTATATTGTACCTAGAGACACTATGCCTAGACACAGACGCTCGAGACCAAAGAAAATGAAAGACGTAGGTGCCGGCGGTGCGAGCCCACCTGAGGAGGTCTCACATGAGGAGCTTAGCGAGACGGAGACCGTGCCCACACCGAAGGCCAAGTCTGGTAAGACTAAGGCGGTCACAACTCGTGAATTGGACATACAGGTGAAATCCATGGAGGCGGCCATGACCGGTCTAAAGGGCACTGTAGAAACTATGGCCCAACAGCTAGCAGTAGTCGCCCGACATGCAGCGAATACACAGACTGAGAAAGACAGAACCAAAACCAAGAAACGGAGTAAGAAGGTTGTGATAGAAGATTGTTCGGAGGACTCCTCTGAGGACAGCGAATCCGAGGAAGAGCTACCACGCCAAAAGAAACACAAGAAACGCAGCCGTCGGAGGTCCGAGGTCAATGCTCCCGAAATCCTTCGCCGCCAGCTCGACGCAGACAGATTCCTGGAGCGCGAAATAGAGAAGGAAAGAAAGTCCTCGGGCCTCCACGGTAAGACGCACATAATGTCAGACTTGCTCTCTTCTAATATCTTCGCTAAACCCTATATGTTTATTAGCCGTGAAGGTGTGTCCACAGTTAAACAGAAGGTCGAGGCCCGAGCCACCATGACGGCTATGGAATATGTGGATGCCACCTTATCACTATTAGATGACCCCCGGGCTTACGATAGTAGAGATTATCATGACATCAATGATCACTTGAGGAAGGTTATAAAAGACTCCCTTGACCGGCCCTGGGCGGCGGTAAGGAGATGGTCTGACTATATATGGGACTCTATAGAAAATGGGACTATCGTGTGGGAAGACCGGCATGCCATTCAAGATGAGCGTGTGAGGCTTTGTCTCACGCACGGCAGTGCATCAGCACTTAGCGGGGCTTACAATGGCGGCTCAGTCAGTAACAATAACAAGGCCAGTCACAGCCAGCAATCTAACAGGTCCCCCTCAGGTCAGACAGAGGTCGTGTGCCGGGCATACAACTCTCGCTCTGGCTGTAGGCAAAGCAGCAGCCACACTGAAGCTAACTTGTATCACCTCCATATTTGCACGTATTGTGACTCAATCGGAAAAAGCTGTGTTCATTCCATTGTAGACTGTATGCGAAAAATAAACCATGCCAACGGTAACAATCAAGGAGGGAATAGGAACGGTGGCACTCAGAATTACAATGCGCCTCGTAATAATAACAGATCTAATGTTTCATCTCAGTCTTATTCCAGCTCTGCTACAAAAAACGATTAGACGGCGTCTCCAGCAAGTGGAACGTGGAGGCGCCGCCATTCATACCCAGAGAAAGCTACGCGGGCACGGGTGCCACGCCCCCAGCACGTGTCAGTGTTGATGTCTCGCGCAGCCACGCGCATGGCGAGACTACCAGCAAAGATGGCCGCACAGTAAACAAGACGGCTGTCACCGCATCGACTGCTGTCACTTACCTGCCCCATACAGACTCGCCAACGAAGGCCACGGCTCCACATCATAGGAACGTGAGTACAATAAGCGATGGTGATCATTTTGTCAGAATAAGGGACATTTGTGCTGGCAAAAGGGACAAGGGAGAAGTAGATCTCTCGCCCGCCGCATATGCAAGTCATAGACATAGTGAGTGGCCGAATATGTGCATAGACTCCAAGTATAGTGACCACCAGGCTATCTACTCGGCAGTGCGCAGTACAGGCATGCCCAACGCCCTCTCTGCAAAAATTGAACTCCCTACTAGTCTCAATTTACCTAACTGGAAGAAATACCTCTCCAATAATTCTGACGAGAAAGAACTCTATGATCTAGTGGCCTACGGGTTCCCCATGGGTTATCTCGGCCCCACTACCCATCTCGACAGCGGCGAAAATCACTCCAGTGCAAATGCATTTAGCGAAAAGATCGACGACTTTGTAAATAAAGAATTGCGACTGGGGGGACTTGTGGGGCCGCTCGATCGAGCACCGTTTGATACCTGGTACCACTGTTCTCCGCTGATGTCCAGGGAAAAGAGAGACACTGACTCTCGGCGCGTTATTATTGACTTAAGTTTTCCGGAAGAGAAATCTGTAAACGCATTCCTATTAAAGAACAGCTTGTGGGGCGAACAGCGCGTGCACACTCTCCCTACTGTCGACTCACTCGTGGAAGAACTCCTCAAGTTCGGACCATCCGCCTTCATGAGTACCATCGATATAAGCAGAGCTTATAAAAACTTTAAAAGCGATCCCATGGACTGGCCTCTGCTGTGTATCCATTGGAACCAGAGTTATTACTTAGATGTAACCATGCCGTTTGGCGCTCGCTCATCGTCATCACATATGCAGCGCATCGCGGACGCGATAGTGGGCGTGCTGGCCAGGGAGGGCATCACGAGCAAAATGTACCTCGATGATTTAATAATAATATCAAAGGATAGTGAAACAGCTAAGCGCCATTATGACAGAGCCATCGAGTTATTCGCCGAACTAGGTTTGCCTGAGGCTGAAGATAAAAGACAGCCCCCAGCTGCCGTGGTCAGATGGTTAGGCATCGATATAAATGCACCCGACATGACACTCAGCATCAATAAACAAAAGATCGAACAGATACTCGCAATGGTAAACAAATATCTAAAGAGGCGCTCGATGTCCAGGCGAGAATTACAATCTGTCATAGGTTCACTTATTCACGTATCTAAATGTGTGGGTCCTGCCCGACTCTTCGTCAGCAGGCTGCTGGAGGCCCTCAGGGACATGCAGGGTAAGAAATATGTGAATATAAATGCAGATATGAAAAGGGATCTCCAATGGTTCAGTGGGTTCTGCCAACAATGGAACGGGAGGGCTGTTATTCCATCTAGTGCCCCCACCAAGACCATAGTGGTGGACGCCTGCCTATCCGGGGTGGGAGGCGCCGACCAATTTAATGCATACAGCGCCCAAGTGGCCCCAGTGGATGAAGGGGTAGCTAATATATCAGAACTGGAGGCAGCAAACATCCCCATAGCATTGCATACATTAGTTAGTGAAAAGGATCGTGGAGGCCACATCCTGATACTGTGTGACAATCTAGCAAGCGTTTCGGTATTCAAGACTGGCCGTGGCAAAAACCGAGTAATACTGGAGGCCGCGCGCTTGGCTTGGATGGTTCAGGCCCTTTTCGACCTTAAAATTAGCTATGAACACATACCAGGCGTGGAAAATACATTGGCCGACAATCTCAGCCGCGCACACCTTCACGATAAATATAGACATGCTGCTGATCGTATTATCAATGAAAAATCGATAAAGAAAATTGAACCCTGCCTCTATGCACTTAAAACAATGTACCTCTCATCGCATTACAGGTCCACTCCTCGCACCACTACTGGAGAAAGTAGCAAGCAGGCAACGAGATGCATGGGCGGAGGGAACCCGAGAAAACAGGGATGCGGCAGTGAGGAGGTTTGAAAAATTCACCAGACAGGTAGGGGCGGATGCCACAAACCCCTCTTACCTAACAATCTGTGCATATATCGAATACCTACACCAAACCGCCCCCGCACCAAAAACAATTAGGAACCACATATCTCATCTCAGAACGAGTTTTAAACTAAATAATCTCCCAACCAGGTCGCTGGACCACCAGCGCGTTCGCTGGGCCCTACAGGGCCTTGATAGAGACAAGTCATTTGTACCCAGAGTAAGGCTACCAGTTCCTTCCGAAGTTATCAGAGCAGCACTCCTCAATATAACCCCAGACCACACGGCGCAGACGGTGAAAACCGCCCTACTTGTGATATATTATGCGGGATTACGCCAATCGGAGGTGCTCGCACCTACTCTGAGTAAGTTCAGGCCCATTATCCACCTCACAAGGGCCGATGTGGTATTGACCAACGGATGTGTGATTATTAAGGTGAAATCCGCAAAGAATTTACAGTCGGCGTACCAGTGTAAGACGGTAACACTCCAACCATCAGCCGACAAGACAATGTGCGTAGTCCAGGCCATCAAGGAGATGCTACGTCGCCTACCCACAAGACATCAGCAGGAAGCTTGTTTCATGTTCCCAGGAACGAGAAACCCCATGCCAGCCACGTACGTGGCCCGATACTGGAAGAGCCTCCTAGTGTCTATGGGAGTAGAGCCACGACCATATACCCTTCACAGTCTGCGCAAAGCGGCGGCTACCAATGCCTTTGCTGCAGGCTGTACAACCCTCCAGATACAGGATTATATCGGTTGGGCGTCAGATGCATATAAGAAGTACATACACACAGATGCATCCAAAGTGAATCACGCAATAACAAAAGCCATAAGCAACCCCCTGCATCCTTAGTATTGATTGACCTCAAGCAGGCAACAGACTCTAAATCCTATAATCACACTCCTCCCGTACCCCTAAAACACATTACCATAAAGCCACTCGGCTATATACCTAAAGACTCGGCCCTCAGGCCTCAAGGACTGTCCCAAGGGACCAACAAACTTTTATCAATATCATAACTGCTATAAGCAGAAAAAACCATTTTATACTAAAACACCCCCTTCACTAAAACATCATATCAAAACCCCATTACTAAAATACCATATCAAAATCCCACCCTCCACTTCCCTTCATACATCACCAAATTGGCAGTTTTGGCTAATTATATCTATCATTCAAATCAATTTTATCTACAAACAATTTATTTTACAATTCATCAACTTTTTACCAATTTTACTCTCAACAACCATCTATTTATATACCCTCCTTTTATTACTTAAAATCATTTATATAAATTTTATAAAAAATTAAATAAACATTTAATTTCCCAAAGCTGCCTCTCGCTATTTATTTCTTACCATCATCACAACCTTGGCCGAATCAACAATGTGTCTAGCATGACTGTATAGGTAATGCTAGGGCATTGTTGCGGCCAATCCCCTTCCACCTATTACTACGCCCCCTACAACCACTCCCCGTACTAACCACTCTCACACCGCTCCCCGCTCACTTCACTTTCAAACACACACCATACAACATTTAACCCACCCACCCACACCCTTTTCTAATCATTATCATTCCTCCATACTAATTATATCTATCATTCAAATCAATTTTATCTACAAACAATTTATTTTACAATTCATCAACTTTTTACCAATTTTACTCTCAACAACCATCTATTTATATACCCTCCTTTTATTACTTAAAATCATTTATATAAATTTTATAAAAAATTAAATAAACATTTAATTTCCCAAAGCTGCCTCTCGCTATTTATTTCTTACCATCATCACAACCTTGGCCGAATCAACAATGTGCACCAACCTCAATAAAGGCGGCCGAATTCAAGGCCCCTCCCGGTCTGACGATTCCTACGACTTTCCCCGACTGTAAATAAGAAATCATACAGTAATATACACCACGGAGATGAATAAGCAAGACAGATATTGTGAGGTCCACTTGTTCGAAAATCGATGTTTAAACAATCAATGAAATTTCAGTCACTCATCTAGTCCATTTTATAATTAATTTACATATACTATTTCACTAAAATGTTCACGATATTTGTAATAGAATAATAAAATTAGAATACACCACAATATAGAGTTAGGAGAGAAGTATTTTATTAATACCTGCACAGAATAAATATCTATATGTGTACGATATACCAAAGCGTACTTCTCCCCATCACAGGACCACACCGCAACATTAGCAGCTGCAAATACAAACATCAAAATTGTATAATTATATGTATCAACAGATACATATAGTATATCTCTAGCACCCTTGCGACATTACCACATGGGTTTGTTGATATATTGGATATTGAATAGTTAGCATTGTGTATATAGAACCAAACGCGAGGTTGGTAGCGTTGTTTTGACCTCTTATGTTCTCGTAATAACGTTACCACCTTTTGTGAAGTTCTATTATAGTTCCAACCTGTTTATTAGACAAACTGTCTATATTTCAGAGCAGTCAGTACTAGATGTTTGATGAACCGTTAAATGTCTGACACAATTATTGTTTAAATAGTCATAATTATAATCTGACCTCTGGAAGATCTAGAACGATTGAAACATGTCAGGGAGTTTGAGAAATAAATGTTACATTTTTATATATATATAATATATTTTTAAAAACAAAAGTCTGCGTAGGTGTTGAGTTTTTTTTACCATAATTATGATAATCCTGTGATTTTAAGATTATAAGAATACGAAAAGGAGAGGGTTGGGGGAGTTCTCTTGGGAGGTATCTGAACTGTTTATAAAACGGTATTTAGCACAGAAAACTTACGCATTTTCAAATTGGTTGTGTATGCACATTTGCCGGTCATTAAGTTCCATGTTTTCATAGTCTTATCTTTACTAACTGTCAATGCCATTTTCCCAGTCGGATGGATAGCTACACTGTAGACAGCATCCCTGCAAAGGAATATATAGAGGATATCGCATTGAAGTGGACAAAATTAATGCCAGAATTGTCTGAAAGCATAGATCATATAAAACACAAGCAAACATAAAACGGCTACATACTATGATATCTATTGATATCAGTCGATAGTTTCAATTTACTATTGCTTGACTATTGAACCTTTGATTTAAAAATGATTGCGGAAATTGACTACCAACTGGTTGAATCACTCTTGTATTTGGTTGAAATTCGTGTAGGATGATGAGTCTATTTGGATGCGTTTTTTTTGGAATTTACAATCATAACAGTATGGTCTGACATTTCGGACTATGTGTCCTACTTTAGGGACTGCTACATGGGTAATCTTTGATTTAAAAAGTCAGTTGTTGAGTCGAAAAAAGGCAGACATAAAAATCAGTTGAAAAAGTCAATCTTACAGTCGAAAAAGTTGGCCTTACAGTCGAAAAAGTCGGACGTAAAGACAAAAAATTTGGTCGTAAAGTCAAAAAAGTTTTCTGTGATGTCATAGGGAGGGAATAGGGCCATTCACTTCTCCTCCTGTGTAGTGCTTTCAGGAAGGAGTATTTTCATTCTACATTCCAACATTAAACATCCCACCCTCCTTAATAAGTACAAGTGTGTCACATATAAGCGACACCATGAGTCGATTCTAGGAACATCATCACAATATTTTGGCCGGCTTCATAATAATTATTAGTTATAATTGTAAAGTTATACTGTATTTTTTAAAATCTTATATATGAGTTTGGGCCTTGACATTTCGAGGTTCCTTAATGATAATCCCTTTTTTTCAACATCCGAATACTAATCCTACTTCCGTAGTCATTTTACTTGTTTTTGTAGACATTAATCCGGGCTACCATTGTTTCCGAATATGAATATGATATTTCCTGACAACCAACACGTTCACAAAAGGTCGCGCAGTATAAAAAGACAACAGGCTAAACAGTATAACTTACTTGTGACCTCGAAGAGTTCTCTGTGGTTCCCATTTGTTAGTTTTCCACACTATTACTAAGCCATCTTCACTCGTACTGAACAAATAATTCTCAAAAAATCGAAGATCCAGAATCGATCCTACAATAGAAAAATTGTATTATGCAGTGAGACGAGTAGTACACGGATAGAACATTACGTTGGGTAAATCGTGAACTCTAGCTAATTTAATATCTAAAACAACAAGCTATAAGCGTAAAGTTTAACGATTTTTAATCTCATGATAATGAGGATATCAGCCAATCGAGCATAAACAATAGAGGTTTTGTTTACACTGGTTATATTTATAGATCTATATATTCGAGTGTTACCATTGCGCAGCTATAAAATGAGACAATGGCTCAAACGGCGCGTACTCTACAAGAATTGGAAAGGTTGTAGGCATTTGTCCTACTGACACAAAGTACTGATGGGTTACACTTGATTGGGTAACCACGGTTATATCTCCTTCATATACATATAGCAGCATAACTTATGTGTTACTGTAGCAACGATGTTTCATTCCAATACTATCTTAGAAACTAACACAAAGTACTGATGGGTTACACTTGATTGGGTAACCACAGTAATATCTCCTTCATAAAATATATACATATAGCAGCATAATTTATGTGTTACTGTAGCAACTATGTTTCATTCCAATACTATCTTAGAAGGTAGGTAGGCCTTCTATTCACTTTGATCAGAGCTATACATGTATGTACATCTTGACTTAATTTGGAGCATGATGCTTGATGGAGTACGGCATATGGATTTTTCGGGGCTTTTTCTCAACATGAATTAAATTGGCGTTCGTTGTATAAATTATTTTATTCATTAACTTAAAACAGCTTTTCCTTGGGGAACTCCACATTGGCCCTAAACCTTTGCAGTAGACATGTGGTACGCTATGGTCTAAATAGTATTAAAACCATATATAACAGCACCATTTCATCCGATCGATTTTTTTTACTGGGTTGTATAAACCTGGTGTGAGCTAGGAATAAACATGAATAAAGTCAATTAATTATTTCAGTTACGTAACTTACGGTACCTTTATGTTGCATTAATGTCCCGAGTTCCTTACTCTTCTTGAGATTGAAGAGGCGAATCACTTCATCTGTGCTTCCCGTGGCCAGTATACCCTTCTTAGAAATTGCAGCAGCCCTGATTGAGCCCACGTGGGAATGGTCAGTGAAATGTTGGCTGAATGGCCCCCCATCCTGGGAAAAACATTCCAAATAGTTGTCATCATACTATAGTATTCCTACCACAGTGTCATTGAAGCCAAAATAACAATATTTACAAAATCTCATGAATGAACCCGAGTTATTTAGCCAGATAATCTTTATCATCATTTATCAGACTACCACATATCCTATAGGATTACTCTAAACTAAATTATAGATTTCTAGCTTTCAAGATGTGTCACCTTAAATGTGGGTATCCACCAACAAGCTGGGCCATATGTGGGCCCAATGTCAATCAACTAATTTAGTTAACGCTTCATCCCAGGTATCGAAGAATTATATAAATATCTAGACTATATAAGCCTGGTGGAGGTCAGTGCAGTCTCCTTGTATTATCGCCCACAAGTAAGCAAATTTGTTACGTTTGTGGACGTAAAACAATTATAACTGGGCCGACAGCTATTGTAAGAGATACCTGTGAAGGAGTAATCGTACCTTTTCATCTAAATTCAGATGATAGCCCAATATAAGCTCTTCGTATGTTCCCACAACAACATTCATCGCGATCGATCGTATCCAGCGTGTGCTGCTGATATTTGCAATCGGCGGAAGTGGCAATAGTCTCTCCACGCGCATGCGTCTCTAAACATGGCCATGGATGATGTCTCAGGAAGAATCGAAAACTGAGAAACTCTCTGGCCTCCTAAGGCTTTTAAAGTTCTTTTGATTTCAATTTATGGACACCAGCAATTATGGAAAGAGATACCGTTACAGAAAACTCTAATTCAAAGGTATGTCATGTATTTGATTGCATTGCTTTTAGGTTTAGTTTGAGCCATCTGACTCTGTTCTGGTACTATTATTATTATTATTATTTATAAGGTCTAGCTAGGTCTGGGGCTGGTCATAGAATAGTTCAGATTAATGGCTAGTTTATAATTGTATTCAACCCTGATAACATATTGTCGGTGTAAACAAGGTATCAATTATTGGAAGTCTCGCCCTAAATCTTGTTGCCACTGACTTTTCTGTGCAAGATTCAGGTGCAAGGTGTTCTTTAATTTTTAGCCTAGCCTAGGCCTAAATCTTTGAAATTTTTGGTAAGCCTCACAAATCCTTTTTCCCCCAAATTTTTAATGGTCGAAAATAACCCCTATAACCTTTTTTTCTTCCAAAATTTGAAAAACCTTTTTTTTTTTCAATTTAGAAAATTGATAGATGCGTCAACGAATGTTTTGTTTTTGTTTTCTTTTGTTGGAATCGTCTTTCATTTAGCCTATTTCGGTTTAAATAGGTTGTTCAGCTGGTAAGCAATAGCCTAGGCCTACTTGCCAACAATTAAAGAAAAAAAATATATTACTCAGTGGCTCAAGAAATCCTGACATTTCTGAAAGTCAAGTAGGCCTATGAGGTAAAATTATCTCCTGAATGCACAATTTGACTCCTATTAATTTTTTTAAAAAAAGCTCAGGCGGGCGTGCCTCTGAACCCCTCTAGAAGTGCTTCGTGCCTTTGGCACAAAGCTCCCCACACAGTTAGGATTTGCGATCCTCACAGGTTTGCAAGCACCTGAAGTTCTCTGCCTTAGGCCTACATTTGGACTATATATTGCATGACTATACGTAGCTAAATTATTAGCCTTTACATCGTTAGGTTTTACCAAAAAACATTAAAGAAATATTTTTTTAAAGAAAAAAACCTTTTAAGACCTTTGTTTAAAAAGAAATGTCACTGTAGGTTGGGCCTTAGCTATTAAGCTAGGGAGGTTTCAGCATAAGGTATGTGGAATTTAAAGGATTAACTGAATCAGTATCGTTCAAAACATTATTGGTGTAGGAGTAGGGAAGTGGCCAAGGTATAATGGATTAAATCTCAGATCGAGACAGGGTAAAAGAAATTTAATTTAGAAGAAAAGTCAATTTGCTATTTTTTGCTATTAAAATTTTATTTTTGAATTAGGGATACTTAGGACTGATATCATGTATATAATGAGGTTGAGTTTCTAAAGGCTTCTATAGGCCTATAGACATATTATGATGGACACAGAATGGGAAAACCATTCTTGCAGCCTTGGTCAAGTACCGTAATTGAAGTTGGACCAGGGAAAGCAGAGATAGAATTCATATACGGTAGGCCTATAGTGTTTGTAAAATCATGGATAGGGACATGTTTATATTCTGAAATGTACCCTATATGAAGATGGCGTCTTCTACTTTATATCATACGAGTTCATGGTACTACTGGCGAGCTATAGGGCCTCGACATATCAGTGAAGAGCCATCTAAATATACCTCTTGTACGTAGGATCAGATTTTAACAAAGATTTTTAATATGTTCCCTGTCTGAACTCGGTTGTAGGATGCTGGACATGTGTATCTCTTGCTCCTCGACGAATATCGCATTTCTAGAAATGCACGGGCATCCTGGTATTTCAGCCACCTCAAGAAAAGCATTACAACCCATCCGGAAGTGAGTACGCCTTTCTAATCGTTATAATGTGCATATAATTTATTTAAAACTTATTCAATATACATCGGCGAAGGAGATCTATAAGCAAAAGCTTTAAAGGGAAAACAAATAACAAGATTGGCGAATTAGAAAATTCTCCTTTGATCCGCGCATCCTCCTATTTAAATTACCGTAGAATCAATGAGGTAGGGCTAATTTGAATAACTGCAATTTAATTACATGTACAGTTGACTTAGATGTAGCATGCTCATTCATCGTTCCTTCCCTTATTTTTTTTTACCAGGCATCAGACCTACATGAGTTACAGGTGTTATCAATCGTTCCTGCTGTCTCCCAGTCCATGCCTATCCCACCTGAGCCAGTTCCACCAGACGGGGAGAGCAGTGAAGCTGAGGGAGATACGGATGAGAAGACCAGCTCTACAACTCCTACCTACATGATCAAGCCATCCACTATCATCTCTTTCCTTGCCAAGAAATACCGCTTCGTATTCGTGTTGGATCTAAGTCCCTCGGTGGCAGCAGCAGTGAGCTTCTGGTTTCCATTCTGAATTTCTCGCATGATATTACTATTAATTAGTGTGCTGATTCTAGACTATAGCGCGGCAGTGACGTTTCGCAAAAAAATAAAAATACTACATCTCTACCAATCTAAAATGATACCAATAACCTTCATTCCAGGATCTTCACTCAAATGATGTTCTGATACATGATATGTATCAAGGCTTATGCGTGGTTATCAAGAATTTATTAAGAGCGGTAAGACAAATATGTTATTACTAATTTTCGGTGCATTCCTCCTTGTCATGTGTGTGTGTGGGGTGTTTTCTTTTATTGATTTCCAACTATTTCACCATTTGTTATGCTCATTTTACCTTTAATCATAATGACTTCAGTGTTTTCACATAAATTGTTGTATTTGCTTGAAATTATGAATGTAAAATCTAGGGAGTTAAATCAAAATATACAACACGTGGAGTAGCGGGGATCTATCAAAAAAGGCACAACGAGATCACATGACCTTAGTGTTGAAAAAAGAAGTATGTTCATTAAAGTCATTTGAGAGGTTGGAGTTGAATAACCACAAGTTGAAGGGGCTAGGATTGCTGGTGGCTGAGCAATCAGGGAAATAGATATTCCCATGTGTAATTGATTTCAACTGCAAGTAATACCTGTATCGACCGATATCATGTGATACATTCGCATCGATCTCTCAGGCCCTGTGATAATTATTGATATTCTTTTACCATGTAGTTTCGCGTACCGGGAAGCCATATCATATTGAAGCCTGAGATATACATCACAGTTATTGCTCACACACCGCTCATCAGCTGCAGGTCTAACCAGGTCCTCATTCAAGGATGTCTCATCACCCGTGAGAACATGGAGTCCGTCCTAGCCAGCATAGGTCAGGCTCTTAAGGATTTCGAAAATGAAATAGCCAGGAATATGGATGACATCATGGAATCTGATCCAGAGGATGGGGTAAGTGCGTTGTAGGAAAGAAGAAATGCCACAAACATGGAATCCTCTTTAAAACAAACAAAAACTAAACATGAAATAAATGGAAGGGAATCGTTACTCCTAATGATTATCAATAGAAATTTATAACAAAAAATAAAATTAAACAAGGAGAAGAGATGTCGAAGGATAAAGAGATTTAAAAAAGGTTAATTTTATGTAAATCGATGACACCAGGTCACAGTGAAAGGTACGTTTGAAAAGAGTTGTGAATATTTGTAGATATTATAGGCCTGAGTTATTACATTAAGTGTTATTTTGATGTAAGTAATAGTCTCTATATCGAGCAATACTTTTGACATGCCTTTCCCATATAGTCCGTGGACAGTCAGAGGATTACCGGGGCATTATTTGATGATATCGTGGACCCCCCTGAATCGCTGGATCCCTCTCTTCACCTGATGACCCCCGAGGCCAGTTTCATTAACATGTTACGTTATGGTATGCTCGCATTGCATCTTCTCCAAGAAAACAGCTCCTCTGGTAAGAGCAACATTTTAATCTAGTTTTTTTCCACTGATATATATAGTATATCAGTGATACTTTATTCGGTTTAAACACCGGTTAAATTGTACTAAATAAGGCGGCATGGAGCTTATAACAATATAACAATTCTACCCTTAATTTGATTTAATTTGATTTTTTAAATCGAAATTACTGATGAAACCTTGGCGACATCTAAGGATACCTATGATTCATTCTTTGGCAATGTCATCACTCTGGCCCTATTTTGATCTATATTCGCCATTTCACTAGTCAATTGAGTTTACGAACATAGTGAGGTTAGTAGATTCTACTAATTCACTTCTTAGAGCCTGATAATTGAGAATTCAATATTCATAATACATCATGTTATCACTGGAATTTGGATTACAAACTTAAAAAATAATCTGGTTGGTTTATCCCTCTGATTATAGACAAGGTGTTTCCGCATCCACGATGTCTTCCAAAACCAGGCCGAAATTGATATTTTTTTACCATTTCGACCATTGATTCGTACTCTTTTTATTCCTTGTGACAAAGTTGGAATCGCACATGGTATATACTGTATCACGCGGAAATTTGTTTACCACAACTTGAAGAGATAAAATTAGTTTTCATCAAGTTTTCATGAACTGGGAGAGTTTTGAGTGCCACAATTAATCATACGGATTAATGCCGCAGAAAGTAATTTATTTAATATTTTTTCACAATTTCAAAATTTTCCAGAAACACTTCTGGCATTTGAAATTTAGTAACCCTGTAATAGCATGGCGTATTCTGTTTATATAAATCCAGGTATTATAGTGTTGACGGATGGCGTTGTCGGATCACCAGAGGCTGGCCTGTTTGAAAGTCTGATGGCACAACTGAGACACAGCTCGATCACAGTCTCATTTCTTCAGGTGGGACAGTGGTCGCATTCCCAGAGTGGTCTGGGTCAGGTACCATACAATGAGCTCATGCAGTTCATGGCCACTGCTACGTTTGGTGCCTACTTCACCAAAATCAGGGACACGGTCAGTGCACATTGCTGAACTCTCATTCATATATATCTTTTCATCATTATCTGAAAATCAAAAAAGATTCATATGACTATTTGGTAGTTGTTATTTCCAGACTGAAGATGGATTTCAGATGATCTGGTCAGCGGTAGTGAAACTCTGGAATTGTCCTTATTTTGGGGTCTTTTTTCTTATTGAGGATAAATATAATGATTTTATATATTATACTTCATTAATGTGGATGATTTTGAAATTTTGCATACCTGTAGAAAATACTTCGGTCTGTGTGATTGTTAGTAGGAACTCTGTTTCACTCATAAAATCATACTTTGCCTTTAGTCCCTCTTAGCTCAACTTGTAGTATTATTAGGAGGCTAGCCTCTGAGTGTTTTTTTGTTTTAAGTTGTATTTCGATTGAATGGGCGCAGCCTCCTTTTAGTATCACTATAGGAAAGGTATACTATACTCTACTCTACTTAAGACTTTGTCACACCCCTGGGGCAGTCTAAATTGGAGGGGTGGCTTAACAGTGGCCACATGGGTTTGTTTTGACTGTGTGGGCTGGTGCTGTTAAGTGGAGGAGTGTATTGGCTTGGCCTGTTTGCTGTGAGTGACAGGGAGGGAGGTATACAGACTGAGTGAGTGCTGTGAGTGACAGGGAGGGAGGTATACAGACTGAGTGAGTGAAGCCTGTTGGCTGTCCTGTTGGCTGTGATTGACAGGGGGTTGGCTACTAGGCAGGGGGTTGGCTACTAGGCATTCCTACTAGGCCAGTGAGAGGAAATATCTGAGGAGATCATCAGATAAGTTATGTAACTGAAGTGTAACATCACTGTGAAATGCCTCCTGCTGATTGTGGCCCAGAGTGGAGGAGGCCAGGTTTGGAAGTGAGTGATGGTTGCCATGACAACATCCATGTGGAGTCATATTCATGGCAATGAGGGTTAGTGAGATGAGATGAGCAAAGTGATTTAGTTTTGTGATTTAGTTTACAGTCTAGCTGTAAATGTTACATACTTCTTATACTTTCATATTGTAGGGTATTGATGGGATAGAGGTAGGAGCACAGGTGGTATTTAGGTTTAAATGAGGTTAACAAGTTTGGAACTGAAAGAGGCCTGATCTTAAATACTTATGAGCTAGGGGGAGAGTAACCCTGGAGAGGGGGACCTATGGCCTGCATGTTTGCACAGGTCTGCATGTATACATGGCTGGTGCACCCTTAGACCACCCCTCCCGCTCTACTTTTTTCTCCAACTATCTCGACTTTACGATGGGCTATCTCAACTTTACGATGGGCTATCTCGACTTTACGATGGGCTATCTCGACTTTACGATGGGCTATCTCGACTGTTTCAACTATGCAATCAAATGTAACACTCAGCAATCGACTGTTCAACTAATTAATCAATAAAAAACTGAATTACACGGAATGAACTCTATACTAAATAATGAAAGCAGAAAGTAAATAACAGTTACGCTAATCAGCTGGGCTAGCCTCCTAGTATCGAAAGATACTGTAGCAATTGGCAGTAGTATGTTGTCTTGTATGCGACTTGCAACTCATTTTCAAGAAACCCATCATACCAAAAGCCTAGTTTTTCCGCGGCCCGAGCTCGAAATTTATCAGAGGAACATATCAATGGCTAAGATAGAACTACGATGAAAATTGACCGTAAAAGAACAATGTAACGTAGAAGTTTCTTTTCTTATCATGCAATGTTTATTGGTTATCGTATTATAAATCCTTACAGCCGGATACAGGTGATATGGACATGAATGTCTACCAGGTGGCGTTGTTAACATGGAGTTTTCAGCGCGCTCTCACGGGACTGAAAGTAGACAGTGACCAAAGTGACTCTTATGAAGAGCTTAACGAAAATCTGGCCTGGACTCATAGGTGGGATACCGTGTATTATCTAATAGTTTTAGTCCAATCAAATTCAGTATATCCCTATCTCATTATGAATGCCTAATATGGTTACCGTATTTTGCAACCTATATCCGATTTATATATAACGAGCAAGAGGCCCTCCTCTTAGCTTCATTGCTACCACACTAAGAAATTATATCCGATTTGTATAATTTTCTACTGTCACCTATACATGTATAAAGTCTATTCCCTCCTAGTTTACGAAGTCGCTAAGAATAAAAGTCAATCCAGCTGATTCTCTAGAACTTCTACAAGGTCCTATCGTACCCATCTCTGCCTAGATGCAAATAAGGATTTTATTCCATTGTAATTTATTTCAGAATTCCATTGAGTAACTTTGCCGAAAATAGACATCTGTGGGCAACGCCCTTGGCAAAGAAGAAGCATACTGAAAGGACCTTAGCCACTGGTATCTCACATCTCATATCCTGTCGGTTACGGGAAGGATATACAATTAAGAAAGTCAGCTTCCCAAATGGTATGTCTTACAATAAAACAACTGTATACAATTTCTGACGGACACTGGTTGTCGCTCAATAGCCACCTAGAATATGAGTTTTAAAGTGGAACATGTTATAGTATCATATAATTATTGTCATATTATCTATTCCTGCTACCAAACAAATTTTTAGTCCACTAGAATGGCCAAGTTCGCATTCCCAGAGTGCTTCACTGATATTCTCACATGATAATTCTTTTGATTCTTGACAAGATTTCAAATGGTCTAAAATATGTGAGAAATAATATACTCACTCAGACATTCTAATTTCTCCATTTTTCAGATACCCAAATAGAGGTTCACCTTGTTCTGCCATGGAGAGACAAAGTATGGATTCATTATGGTGTCCAGTCCGCTTGGCCACTCAATAATAGCAGGTAGGTACTATTGTCCAACTGATCCAGGGGATAGTCGTGGGAGAAACGGGGTGATACTAGGACTATTCTTCAAAATCATATACTTGTATATAATACAGGCAGTGGTTGAGCCTCTTTAATCCTACGAATATATGTTTGAGTGTCTGGGGAAGGCATATGGTATCAGTTTATAGTCGGTACTGCATGGCTATTGAAGGATCTGTTGTTCTAAGAATAAAGCTCATAAAAGGACGTGATGACAGTTTGATGACCCAGGTATCCAAATAACATTTTAATAATCTATCCAAATAATATTTTCATGTCAAATCATACAAAGATCATATAGATCATCGGAAGCGTCTAGTTTCCCATGATTCTCCCACTTATTTTGACTGAGATTGGCATTTATATTTCATATTTATTCCTTCTCCAGGCGTCATGCAAGAGTTGAGGTGACCATCGAGGGTAGCTATGACTTTTTGCATGATGTTACTTGCCCCATGAATAAACCCTCAAAACTACAGGTGAGTGTGTTGCGATGATTAGAGAATTTCTGTCACAGTAAGTCTCGAGTAGAAGTCGATACCTGTCCTTGTAAAGAAAGGTCAATAGTTGCGGAAATAGTTCCATTTTGCTGTTTTCTGGTGTGTGTTAGAATCCATTAAAACACTATTTAATGGTACAGTATACTGCTTGTTAGAGCTCCGTTACCGAGAATACACCGTATTGTATTTCTTTCCAGAGTCCGTTCCGTACTGCACTGATCAAGAAGTACTGGCAGTCTCTACAAGGGTAATGCAGGAGACTTTGCTTTGCGCTTTATTTTTAGTAAACCGTTCACAACTACTCACATCCGATGTCATGTATTATCAGTATTCTTCATAATATGATAGGCTGGTTATAGATATGGGCGTCATGTCCATGTTGCATTTTGACAGCACATATTCAATCCCTCAGATCTTGGTTAACAAAATGTTCCCTAAAATGTGCCGTAACTTCTGAATATCTAGATTCAAATTTCAAGATGAACAAACATTTTTTTTACAGAATGCTAGAGAGCGACAAGCTGTTGGTACATCTGCAGTCATTCTCATCCAACCCTCAGTACTACATGGTCCCGGACAGTGTCAAGTGTGGCGTGCCTCTTTTTACTCTGCCTCCACAGTCTAGTTCTCCTCAAATCAACATCCAACTTAACGCCAAGTAAGGAATCGTTTTTCCTAGCAAAAACTCTTCACGTGCTTCTGGTTGGACAACATATCGCCTGACCGTTATCAAGACACTGTACCGAAATAGTTTAAACACCTATATTTCACTAATGAGCCATGAATTAAGGAAAAATACATTATATAATACCTGTAAATGACCAGGATATAATTAGTTTGAAGTATGTATAAACTCATCTGTTGTTATGGGGAATGGTGTTACATTTTCCACATGTGCTACTTTTCATCCTCTTTGCCTATTGCTGATATCGAGCTCATTGAAAGTTTAGCACAATATATCATACGAACTTCGGGTTGGGAGGGAGGTGAAAGTGTTGCGTTTTCTGATGGATAGGGGCGGAATTGAGGGTGATTTAAGGTTGTAACTTGTTAGAAGCTAAAGGAATTGTGTATTTCCTAGACGCCTTGTTTTTAGCATTTCAAGATTCATCTAATCATGGTTACTGAAGGGGTACTTAGTATTATAAGGCTGGATTTTCATTTAAGATTTAAGATAAACCATTGCCTTTAGAGTTGCATTGCAACGACTCCTCGGTAGAAGGTATTATGATTATACATTTGTTTATTTGTAGAGATGCTTTGGTGGCTCAGTTTGCCTCATTCTGGAAGCCAGTACTTATGCTGGATGTCAACATATGGCAGAAATGGATGCACACTCATCGAATAGGTCTGTTTTTGTTCATCATTATTAAGGATGCGAGACTAAAAACTAATTATTCTATTAGTCTGTTAATATGTCGAGAATCCTTTCTCTCATGACGTTTTTTTATTTAGATATTAGTGTGTATACACACGAACGATGTGTCGGGTCCGATTTTCAGAAAGTGTACAATTGAACTTTCCCAATCTTTACAAATAACCCGAATTTCAGACGAAATAAAGTTTAAAAGAAAGTTAAACCTAACCAAACCAATTGGTAGAATGAATGCAATGCCGAATGTACTCCAATTTAGTCGAATTTACGTATTATTTACCAAATTAATTAGAATGTAGATTTGCCAATGCTACAACTTTTCAAAATCTGACCCGTGTGATTTACGAGATTAACAGCAGAGCACGTGGTACTTTGTTGACATTTCCACTTGGTGGTGGCTCGGTGGCTCGGTGTGGTTGGGCGGTTGGGGTTTGTTGACATTTCCACTTGGTGGTGGGTCGGTGGGTTGGTGCGGTGGCTTGGTGTGGTTGGGCGCTTGGGGCGTGCAGTCCATACCCGGATGTACACTTGGGGTGTGTGTAAAGCCTGTCAGCTAGTAGGGGCGGGGGTGGTAGTAGGGGCAGGGGTGGTGCTTCATGGTATGTGGGCCACTATGGTATGTGCGGGTGGGAGGGGGAGTGGGACTGGGTGGGTGTTGTGTTTTCTTCGATGTGCGGGCAGCAGTTATAGAGGAGTCAGCAGTGACCTACACTCATTCATGTGCAGTCTTTCATTCAGTGTGTTCATTTGTTAGCTAGATCCGTGTTGATTTCATATACAAGTGTTTGCTACTGACGACCATTACGCCTTGATTGGTTAAGTGTTGCCTGTTGACGAATATTACGCCTTTGTTGGCAAGTGACTTATATAAAGCCTTGGTTGGCTATAACGCCTTGGTTTGGCATATGTGGATATATTAATTTAAAAAGCCTTGGTTGGCTACTGACAAATGTAAAGCCTTGGTTGGCTACTGACAAATGACAAATTTAAAGCCTTGGTTGGCTACTGACAAATGTAAAGCCTTGGTTGGCAAGTGAATAATATAAAGCCTTGGTTGGCAAGTGAATAATATAAAGCTTTGGTTGGGTTGGCATATATTGTCTGTTGTCAGCTACCAACTGACACAGTCATTTAACTTGTATGAAAGGGAGAAACACGATCATTTAGTGTTGAGTCTTGTAAGACTCTTTAACTATAGCATATCCTTTCTGTCCATGTCTCATTGTTTGGCCCTGCCCTGTTTATACTTCAAGATATTTATTGCGTAAAACTGACTTTCCTTCAGTCATTCGTTGGTTAATGATATACAAATAGACGTCGATCAAGATGGCTAAAAGAGAGCCTGAGTCAAATCTTAGGGTTGTTCTTGCTTCTGTTAATCAGGGAAATGCCAAATATGGGCAGTATGCTGGAAAGCAATGTGTTGGGTGCTGTGCCGCTTTTTTGCTCTTAACTTCTAAGCTGGGTAAGCTGGGAGGTTTGGAAAACGTTTATAGATCACATCTAGATAATATAGTAGACACGGGTACCGATATATATGCACAAGTAGAGCAATTTGTTGGGAGGGATTATCTGCGTGTTGATGAACTGCCTCGGAAAATTCGTATTCACAAGTATAATTATACCCTTAGTATTGGTGATGCAAAAGGTGGGCTTATATCCAATTTGGACGAATTTACTCGTCAACTGGTAGAGTTGTTTGGAACATTCTGTCAAGTATTTATAATATGCAATGGCAGTTGTGTCTGTGTCAAGTTTGAAAAGGGCAAGTATTACCTTTTTGATTCTCACAGTCGAAATACCAAGGGTTTGCCTTGCCCCGATGGATATGCATGCCTTTTGAAATTTAGTTCTTTTCAACGGCTAATTGAACATTGTGGTGATTTATTTCAAAGTGATAATGCTTTTAGACCATATGAGATAACTCCCTGTTCTGTAAAGGTTACAATAACCAAAACAAATGATAATCATGTGGAATGTCATTTGGACACAATACCTGCCACATCTGTACACTTGAGTCAATGTTCTAGTGAACGGTATCTACTGAGTAAAAGCCATGCAACTACCCTTTCTTCTGAAAAGGATATTCTTTCTGAAATACCCTGTAAGAGGGCAAATGTGACTAGGAGCCACAACAGTTCTAAGAAGAAAAGTTCTAAGAACAATAGTTGCAAGAAGCAAAAGGTGAATAAGCCAATCGCTATAAAGAAAGAATTGGTAAATAAGCAAATCGCTATAGAGAAAGAATTGGTACAAGAGGATCAGCTATCCGATTTTGATGGGGAGGCAGATATGGACAAATATGATGATTTCGAATTGGTTCAGGAGGAGATGAATGAAGGGCCACAAACATATGAAGATTTGAAATTGGTTCAAGAGGAGATGAATGAAGGGCCACAATTTGTGTGTTGTGTGTGTTACACCATGCTGTTTAGGCGTGGTGCCAAATTCATATCTGCAGCTTCCAGATGGAAGTATGAATATTTTTTGAGGCCAGATTATGCTCATCGGCAAGACCTGGCTATATGTCATACATGTAAGTCACACATATCTAAGGGCAATATTCCAAAGTGTAGTTACATTAATGGAGTACAATTTCAACCAGCAGTGCCTGAACTAGATTTAAGTTGTGATGAGGAAAAGCTCATATCACTTAGGCTACCTTTCATGCAGATACGAGTTCTGCCAAGTGGAGGACAGTTACAGATGTTTGGCAATGTTATAAATGTACCGACACAGATTGAAAGGGGTATTGTCCTTCTTCCTAGATACATCAATTCTGAAGGTACTGTGTGTGTTCGGGTGAAGAGAAAACTACAATATCGTGGTGTTTACCGGCGAATGAATGTCAGACCTGAAATGGTTCTTAGGGCATTGAACTACCTTATGACTAATAGCCATTTATACCAAGGCGGAGTTGTCAGTATAAATTCAGATTGGTTAACTCATACTCTTCAGTTCCTATACGGTGATCACAATGAACAATTGACTGATGACAATCTTGAATTTACTGATCCCATTAATGATGAAGGTGATCCATGTTTTATGGAAATTGATGAAACCTATGTTGGTGAAACTCCTGTCCCTGATGAAACACATGTTAGTGAAACTATTCTATCTTCGTGTGGTAATGTATATACCAGAACTGAAGGTGAGACTGATGAGGATAGCAATGATGGTTTTTCTGAAATCGATCCCACTGAAGACTATACATTTTTGAACACATTGCTGGATGATGAAGGGCTCATTCCCTATTTAGATATTGCTCCTGGAGAGAATAAGATACCGCAAAATTTAGTTTATGATGAACACTCTGAAGCGATGGCCTTTCCAACTGTTTATTGTGGTAAATCAATTCAGGATACATTTCCTCATGATTTGACATTCATAAACAGATCAAGGTGGGAATTAAAAAGTGATGACAGAAGGGTTGCCAGGAACTCAGAGCTGATATTTTTTAAATATAAGAAATATCAAGTGTGGTTTATTTCTAAAAAAGTTCCATTTGCCTTACGACTTGTGAAAGGTAACCGAAACTATACAGCTGGAGATGTCATTCAGGACACAGACCGACAAACAATAAGTGGTCTGGATGATGGCTATTACATATATAGACATTTGAGAAATAGCCCTCATTACTTGAAAAGTAAAAAGTCTGAGTTGTATGCCACTATTCGACAGTGTGGCCTCCCTACTTTTTTTATATCATTGTCATCAGCTGATACTCATTGGAATGGCTTAATTAGAGCAGTTGGTCTTGTCATTGATCACAAAGAATACACAGATGAGGAAATTGACAATATGGATTACAGAGAAAAGTGTAGACTCTTGAATTCTGATCCTGTTACATGCGCTCGATTTTTTGATAACCGGTTCAGAAAATTTCTTAGTAGTGTTGTCCATCATCCAAGTAAGCCAATTGGTAATGTGGTCGATTATTTTTTTCGGGTGGAATATCAGCACAGAGGCAGTCCCCATATTCACGCGTTGTTGTTTTGTGATGATTCTCCGACATATAAACCAGATGGAGACAACAGTGTATTGTGTCAATATATCGACAAGTACATTAGCTGTAGCTTAACCAGGTCTGATGCTAATACACCTTTTATCCAGTATCAAGTACACAGACACTCAAAAACATGTAGGAAGAATCAGAAAAACAATGCAAAGCCTACATGCCGTTTTGGCTATCCTCTTCCCCCATTTCCTGAGACAGTTATTCTGAGACCGAATAAAGAAAGTACTAATATTGACAAATCTAATTATAAAACAATCCAGTCTTTCTTGGACAAGGAACACTATGACGATACGTTTGCATTTGCCGATATGTTACATGAGTTAGACCTTACATATGATCAATATGTTTTGGCTGTGCGATCTTCACTCAAATCTGATAAGGCTTTCCTGAAGAGAAGGGTTAATGAGTGTCGGGTTAATATGTACATGGTAAACCTACTTCACATTTGGGAAGCCAATGTTGACTGTCAGATTTGTTTAGATCCATACAGTGTTGTTGCATATATTGTAAATTACATTAACAAAGAACAACGAGGTCTGAGCCTAGCACTTAGTGAAGTTGTAAAAGAAAGCAAAAGGAATAACAGTAATATTCAACAAGTAGTGAAATCTATGGGCAATGTCTTTCTCAAATCATCTGAAGTGAGTGTCCAAGAATGCATATATATGTTACTGGGAATTCCTTTGACCTATCTCAGCCGAGATGTGGTGACAATTTGCACCAAAGAACCTAGTGAACGAGCAAAGTTGTTAAAGGATTCACGAGAACTACAACTGGAAGACAGACATAGTACAGATATATATATCAATGACAAATTTGATATATATGCAGAAAGACCGCAATCCCTTGAAAATTACACATTCAGCGACTTTTGTACCAAGATAGAGAGATCGAAAAATACTGATAACAAAAGAAGCAATAGAATTAGTTCGTTGTGCTCAGAAGACGGTTATGTGTATAGGTTACGACTGAAAACAAAGGTTCTATCATACTTTTGTCCATTACTTTCAGAAGACCGGGAAGGATATTTTCGGATAAACCTGTTACTATTTAGACCCTGGCGCTCAGAGGGAGGGTTGTTGGATGAGTTTGAATCCTATGAAGAAGCGTTCAAGTCACTATCCGATGAAGAAAAAGAGATTATTGTAGAACGAACATCTGAGTACAATATGCAAAATGTTCGTGAAATTGTAGAATTGTGTCTAAATACAGCTGATGATGATGATGATGATACAGGTCTTGCACCTGGGGCAGAAGAAACAAATGCCACTGACAAAGCACTTCCGTCTAATCTTTTAGCTGATGAAAATTTCTTTTCCCCAGTTGGTATGAGGGACTATTATACAGACACTGACAATCATGGAGATGGAGATGGGATTAACACTGCAAGTGTTTCTGAAACAGTAGACCGATTGTGGCCATTGCAACAGTTAAAAGATGAAGTGAACACTTTAAATGAAAAACAAAGACGAATATTTGACCATATTCAAAAATCGGTGATAATTGGTACAGATCCAGTCCGTTTGTTTATAACAGGTGGTGCGGGGAGTGGAAAAACAAAACTCTTAAAATGTTTGTACCAAGGTCTATCTCGACATTTTAACTTATTGCCAAATGTTGACCCTGACATGCGAAGTGTTTTGTGTCTTGCGTATACGGGCAAAGCTGCATATCTTATTAATGGTGAAACAGTCCATAGTGGTCTCCACATGCGAATGTTAAACAATTACCAAACGTATGACAGCTTATCTTCTGACAAAATGAACTCTGTACGGGCAAAACTTGCAAATGTCCGTGTCATATTGCTTGATGAAATTTCACTTATAGGCAACAAGTTCTTTCAGTTCATCAACATGCGCCTACAAGACATATACGGTACTCGACAATCATTTGGTGGTTTACATATTGTGGCTTTTGGCGATTTGTATCAATTACCACCTGTCAAAGATGGTTGGATATTTACTGATAGTGCTTTTGGATTAAAATCCTTAGGGTCTAATGTGTGGAGGGACGAGTTTTTGATGTATGAGCTGACAGAAATAATGCGTCAAAAAGAAGATCGTCAGTTTGCTGAAACACTGAACCGGATTAGAGACGGTTCCCATACACAAAAAGATATTCAACTCATACAGTCTAGAAACATAGTTCTTAATGCCAATACTGTTCAACCAGATACGCTGTATCTGTTTCTACTAAATAAAGAGGTTGAATGGATCAACAGAACAGTCGTTGAACAGTTTGAGGATGAAAAAGTCACTGTTATTGCACATGACGAAATAAAAGGACAGCGGAACAGATCTGAAATCAGCAAACATCTCGATCAGGCTGCAGGTTTCAAAGATGCAAATCTTTTACATGAAATAGATCTGTGTACTGGCTTAACTTATGACATCATTTATAATGTGAATGTGTCTGATGGGTTAGCCAATGGCTGTTCAGGTATCCTTAGATTTATTGAATACAAAGAAGGATTTAGCAAACCGTCTATTATCTGGATGCAATTCCAAGATGAAAAGATAGGATTAGTCCAACGAAGACTATATCACCATTACTACTCAGACAAAATTAATCCAATATGGACCCCTATATTCAGCCTAACGAAAAGTTTTAGTCTAGGAAGAGGTGGAATAACAGTCTATAGATCACAATTTCCTATTAAACAGGCCACAGGAAAAACAATACACAAATCACAAGGGTCTACCGTTGACAAGGTAGTGGTATCTCTGTCTTCATCTAGGGGTGCTAACTTTATAATAAAACATGCAGCATATGTGGCATTGAGTAGAGTGACATCATTAAATGGCCTTTCAGTTGTCAATTTTGAAGAAAAGCACATAGTGAAAGATCAATCAGTGGATCAGGAAATGCTCCGGTTGCGACAAAACCGACAACTAACACTGTGTTACCCATTGGTAAAAAAATCTTTTGGCATTTTCAATATATACTACCAAAATGTTCAATCACTAGTTCAGAATCAAGAAAACATTCTACATGATCTACAAGCGCAGGAATGTGAAATTATTCTGTTGTGTGAAACACACATGAAACCGGACCAATTGATTACAAGTAATCTGACAACTAATAGATTTCTTTACAGGTTAGATGTCATATCATCTAAACAGACTAATGGTCTAGCTCTCCTTTTTAACAATTCATGTTCAGTTGATCATGTCTTTGAATTTCGACAAGAAGGTTGTGAATATTTATTAGTTCACCTCAATGAACCGATTAAGTGTATGACTGGAGTTTTTTATTGTAGACAGTCAGCCAGCCGTTCCACAATAAAAAAAATGTTCATTGAAATGCGGAAATCAATTGAAGGACATCATACTATCGGTATTTTTGGTGATATGAATATTGATCTAACCAAAGAAAGAAATATCCCTTTTGTAAATTTTCTATGTACTCATTTACAATGTTATCAATTAATGAATGAAGTTACAACCCGATGGAATACATTAATTGATTATTGCTTTGCCAGTACAATGGGCCCAGTTGGAACACATTATTGTAATTGGTCCCATCATATGGGAATATCACGGTCAATCACTATCTAGTATATAATGATCAAAACAATTGAATGAGATAAAAAAAAATATAGAACGATATAATTCATACGGTCAAGACAGTCAAGACAAACTAGTATATATATATATATATATGGTCAATTCTTACCAAGACATTCAAATTTCCTGTTGCAATGTTCAATCACTATTTAGTGTAGAATTTAAAATTTAGTGTAGAATAATCACTATTTAGTGTAGAATTTAGTGTAGGATAATCAAATCAATCCACTGTAGAATTTAGTGTATCCAACACATTCAACAATGTTCAATCACTATTAAATGTAGAATTTAGTATAGATACAATTTAGTGTAGAATAATATAGAATAATCAAATCAATCCACTGAACATACTTATTGTTAATGCAGCTAACTCTCAGAATTGGCCAGAAATCTCCGAAAACCCCACACAAGGCCCCTAACAACACATACTGAATAGTCATGTACAAACCTGCAAAAGGTACAAAGCCGCATTTTTGCACCTTTTGCTAGTTTTCCGTCTTTTCCCCGGGCCCAAACCCAATTCTATATAAAATGTGTCCCCAGACAGATATTTACCTGTTATCTAGCTCCGCTATATGTGGCACGAACACAACCACCAGCTGGATACAACCAAATTGTATTTATGACCCTATTGTCGCATGGAGAATATTTACAGTTATGGTGTTAGGGTTACAGTTGTATGTGGTTGTGTTCGTGTTAGTAAATAATACTATTGAGAAATGAGATGACTTGAGAAATTGGAAATGGGATGACTTTTTAAAAATTACTAACCTTTTCAGTTTATTGCCATTGCAACGGTCTTTCTGTTCAATATATACGGAGATAACCAATACAGAATGGATTTATATAAGTCTGTGATTAAAGAAATGTGTCCCGAAATGTTCCACTTCTTTCTTATTTTAGTTTACGGGACACTTCTTTCCACTTCTTTCTTATTTTAGTTTACGGGACACTTCTTTCTTATTTTAGTTTACAGGACACTTCTTTCTTATTTTAATTTACAACTTTACATTTATTTTAGTTTAGAACTTACATTTCTATTTTAGTTTAGAACTTACATTTCTATTGATAATTGTCCATTTCATAATTGTATTTGCCAAAAAGATGGCAAATAAATATCAAAGTGAGATCTTACTAATCATAACTTATAAAACAAAAGTCAGAAAATAACGTTTCAGATTAATCAGCGGGTGGGGATTGTGTTCTCCAGTGGATGGGGATTGTACCAGACAACACAAGTCTAGAACTAATCTTTTCAATTAATGAGAGACTGGGGGTTGCGCCAGACAAGGATGTAGGCCTACCCTCTGAAAACATACATCTTGTGACCTTTGAGGTCATACCTCCATATTAGGGAATATATACAGGAGGAAATACAAAGGGAAAGTTTAAGCCAATAAGATCTCTAGTTTTAAGATTAACCTTCAAGGTCATACGTCCATATTAGGTAATGTATACGGAAAAAATAAAAAAACAATCACCGGGTGAAGATTCGGCCAATAAGATCACTACTTTCAAGATTAATTTAAATACTATTTGCATTAGACCTACAGTTATGTAAATTTATCATCTAAGAAAGCGTCAGTATGTCTCCAGCTTTTGAAGTAGACACAAGCACGATACACAAATCAGTACTTTGATATACACGTGGCTATGGATAATAAGAAGGGCCAAAAGGGCCAAAAGGGCCAAAATACCGGAAAGATCCATAGAAATAGGACAGAAAAGGAAGACAAGAAAACTGGAAAACCACAAAATACTCCAATGCCAAGTCCTCTTCCAGAAAATCGATCTACATTTCTGGCTGACTTGGATAAAAGGGATAAAACGGCCACATCATCGAAAAAAAGGACGGCCACATCATCATCAGTCAAAAATAAATCGGCAGCCAGAGATAAAGTACCCACAAACAGCGGAAAAGTACCCACGAACAGCGCCAAAACACCATTAACGAAGACGCGCAAATCATCGTCTTCATCAAGCACCCCAGTAGCCACAAACACCGCCAAAACCCCAGTAGAAACCAAACGGAAACCATCGTCTTCATCAAGCAGCCCACTATCCACAAAGACCGCCAAAGCACCAGTAGGAAACAAACGCAAACCATCGCCTTCATCATCAACCAGCCCAAGCTCCAGTTCTGCCCACAGCCCAAGCTCCAGATCTGTCCCATCCTACAAACAGCGCAAACTTGCTCCAAAAACGCCAGAAAAAACGCCAGAAAAATCGCCAGGAACTACCCGCAAATCATTTACAACAACCAGCCCTCTTACAAGAACCAGCCCTTCAACATCGTTTCAGGTCAGTTTTACAGTTAACCTATATCAAAGTGATTTTATTTATTTTGTTGGTATATTGCAATCATGTAATAGCGGGCCCTATGTGAAATAGCGGGCCCTATGTGAAAATGTCTATGTTAAAATACAATGGTTATAGCTTGAAGGTGTGTTAAAATACAATGGTTATAGCTTCACAGTTTGAGATCGACTGAAACTATATAGATGTTCACAACTGGTATTATTATATACAACCTGTATTTGAAAGTTTAGAACTCATACATTCTTTGGGTCACAACTTTTCAGACGAAACACCCATGTTTTATTGGACACCGATTTTAGACGATTTCAACCCTGGTACATAATTTAAACCCATTGCAATGTTATTAGATTTATAATTTTGAAAGTTTAGAACTCGTACATTCTTTGGGTCACAACTTTTCAGACGAAACACCCATGTTTTATTGGACACCGATTTTAGACGATTTCAACCCTGGTACATAATTTAAACCCATTGCAATGTTATTAGATTTATAATAAAAAGGAAGGAATCTATCAATTTAGTTATAATAAAAAGGAAGGAATCTATCAATTTAGTTTATAACATCTAAGATAACATAGAACAGTATATATATATCAGTTATACGCCTCACTCCCTATTTGCGCCTATATAATTGACTTCAGTGGGACTTCAGCGGCACCCACAGTACCGCCACCAGCGGCACCCACAGTACCGCCACATAATGGTGCGAAGTAAAATATAGACCAACTGTAGCTACAACATAACACTATCTTACTGTAGAACCAGGAACTTTCCCGCGCTGAATCCAGCGCCGATTACGCCCATAATTTCATTGTAATTGCAACCAACTAAGATATTTGAAAAGAGTGCAAATGTAACGCAGGACAATTTGACCCAGTCAATAGGGGAATTTCCATACCCATTATGAGCCATTATTTGCTATCCTAGAATCTTACGATTAGTAAGCCATTATTTGTACCTCTGATTAGTAAGCCATTATTTGTACCTCTATTTCCAACGCAGAAAATTCCAACGCAGAAAGTAGTTTCTATGTTAATATATTTGCAACGTAACCACGCATATATATATATAGGAATTCATGTGATTACGTCGCATATTTCTCACGACTCATAATCAAGAAATGCTACAATTAAAACCAAAAATAGGTTTGGGACTCATTGAAGGGTTTGAGACTCATTGAGGATATATGAAGGGTTTGAGACTCATTGAGGATATATGAAGGGTTTGAGACTCATTGAGGATATATTATATGTCATGCCTACTCAAATATATTATTCAACAATTGTATTTTGTCTTCAGGCATACCGACGGCCCACTGCCACACAGACAAAACGGCCACAGGGACTCAATGTACAAACTCTGACAGGGAATGACGTAACATGCTACGACGTCAAGTCAAGTTTAACAGCGGCACAGAACATCATGGCCAAAATGACGGTTCGGATCATTTGTATGCAAGAATTTCTTGAACCAAATAATAACGTCATCAACAATAGAAGAAAATTAACTCTCGCCGACCACACAGGAGCCCTTCTAACATTTCTAAAACGAACAAAACCTATCTACTTTTCGGAAGGAGATACGGTCATAATTTCCAACATAAGAGCCAACAATGGGATATTGACTATCCATAACAATTCCTTCTGTCCACGGTAAGTTATTCCATAAGTATATTGCTTTCATAGGGATTACATATTTATAATATACAGTATCATCTTTACTAGATTAACTGATCATCTTTAATAGATTAACTGATATTTTATATCATCTCATTTTTCATATCGTGTTTTTCACTCCAAAGTGATAATGAAATATGCTAAAAAGGTCATTTCCAAATATATAAATTTTAAGACTTGTGACTCTTGTCCTTACAACAAATCACATTTGTTTTTTTTCATGACTGAGATTGTCTTGTTTTTTCACGACTAATCTAATCTGTTAAAATTTCCTTCTGAAACCAGAACATACACATCATTGGACATACCTGACGAACACATATGTGCGGCCGAACGATTATTCGAAGAACCTTCTTATCCATTCCTCACAATACCAGCCATCATAGCAAAAGGCCCGAAAAACACGACATCCCTTACAGCTAGAATCATACAGGTAAACCCATTAATCTAATATCAATTATTAGTTATGCCATATCATCCAATATATTCGGATCATACCATCCAATATATTCGGATCAGTAAATTCAGATTGATTTAGACTATTGAATAGATATTCACTCCCATTTTAATATTGTCATAGACTAGACCGATTTCACTAAATATTTGTGGTGATTTTAATATTATCATACACTGATTTCAATAGATATTTCTAGTGATTTTAATATTGTCATACACTAAGCCTATTTCAGTATTGTTATAAACGTTATATTTACGACACATAACATTATAGAATGTATTACGCTAATAATCAGATCATAATTTTCCAAAAGATAAAAAAATCAACCATTTCAATTCAGACCGAAGATGCGAGAACAGTACTTGTCGGCAAACTGCAAGAATCGAAATTAGTTAAAGAGATAACACTCCAAGAAGACAACAATACTATCCGACTGACACTGTGGGATGCAGCAGCAGCATACTCGGATTTCAATATTGGCGATGTCCTGGAGGTCCAGGACGTACAGGTCATCTGGAACAAACATTACAATGTCCCAGCGCTGACATGTAACTACATTGATCAGATAAAAGTGAGTACCGACCATTTTGACTGTTTTCAAACATATTTTTTAATGACATAACTAGTGCTTAAATATTTACATACTACTCCAGTTTTACTCGTAGAATCACATTTATTACCCTACATCGAAAACCAATAAATTATCTTATAGAAAAAAGGGACAAAGAAATACATAAATACTATAAATAACCTTTGTTATTAAATATTCTGCTTACATAAATAGTATAACGTTTATTATTAATTATTTTGCTTTCTTCTAATAAAGTAATTCCTACGGAACAAACACAATACATCGACCAGGACGCGCCACCGCTACCTTTATATATTTAACCACCAAAGCATAATTTACATACATTTTCCACTATATTTCAGGTTATGGTCCCTGAAGATGTGACCGAACAATGTGACATTGTAGGACTGGACCAATCATCAATACCAAACAGATTCGACTGTGTCATAGAAAGAGATACAGGGATGGAATTTGTTACAGTGGATATGGTCGACTTTTCCAGTGCTCTAGGACAGGACTACCAAAATTCTGTAGAAAACCTATTACGGTTCTTACCAATGCAGGTCACCATTGTACTACAAGGGCAACACATCACCCACATAGAGGTTCTCAACCATTCAAAACAACAGGATGACGACACTGACGAACAAGAAGAAGATCCAGACAACAGTGACAAAGAGAGTGACAAACAGAACGCAATGAATGATGAAAACGATACTGATCAAGGGGACGAAAATGATCAAGGGGACGAAAACGAGTCCCTTTCATCAGAGGACAGAGATGATCAGGATCATGAGGAAAATGATACTGATGAAGAACATGATACTTATGAAAACGATACTGATGAAGGAGACAAAGATAATGAAGGAGACAAAGATGATGAAGGAAACAAACATGATGATGAAGGAAACAAAGATAATGATAAACACATGGAGGAAGAAGACATGGATCAAGGCGAACAGGAAATACATGACGACATAGAAAAACAGGACGACAGAAAGGGAGAAAAACAGGACGACAGAAAGGGAGAAGATGACGAAGACACACTCAGCTTAAACACAAACCCTAGCGTAAGCAACTTGTCTGACATCTGTTTAGATACGTCAGAAGAGGAGGACCACGCAATGGTTGAACCCGAAACCAATTAGAAATGAAACAATCATGAACGATTTATTAGAGTGATATAAATGGTATTTTTCTACGTTGATACACTAGCTCATTAATCTGTAACAACTATTTTTCTACGTTGATACACTAGCTCATTAATCTGTAACAACTAGCTCATTAATCTGAAACACATTACAGTGATATAAATGGTACTTTTATACATTGCTACACTAGCAATATTTATGAGCTACACTGAACGTACATTAGATAATATACGAGATATAAGGTTATATTCAAAAGCGTCACCAGAACTAACCTTTTATATAGCACATTTTTGTTAGGCTATAACACTTTTATATAGCACATTTTTGTTAGGCTATAACACGTTTTAGTTATGCTACTTTCCTATATTCCTATATTCTCAGTAACGCTAGTTTTCTACGATACTATACATGTAATTAGAGTAGACTAGATACATTCATGTAGACTAGATACATTTGATTTTTATCAGCGATATAAAATCAGATGTAAGGTTATATTCAAAACCGTCACCAGATATATTCAAAAGCGTCATCAGAGTTAGCATTGTTATGCTATACCACTTTTACTTTTTAGTTGTAGACTAGATACATTTGATTTTATCAGCGATATAAAATCAGATATAACGTTATATTCAAAAGCGTCACCAGATATATTCAAAAGCGTCATCAGAGTTAGCATTGTTATGCTATACCACTTTTACTTTTTAGTTATGCTAGTTTCCTATATTCCTATATTCTCGTTGTAGTTTCCTATATTCCTATATTCTCATCAGGTCTAGTTTTCTACCACGCTATACTCTCATTATAGACTGTATTAATCGACACTAGATATATGATATTAATCGAGACTACATCATATGGTATTAGTCTAGACATGCCAATGCTATTTCTCGAAATATGTTATTACATTGCACGAGTGAACATAGTACTTTCAAAGTCACCATATTATTATCGGGTTTTGTACTTTTAAGTCACCATATTATTCTCAACATTTGTTCCAGTATATCTCTAAAATAACAAATGTGACTTAACAAATGTGACTTAATACTTATGAGTTGTAGTATTGCACAATATTTACTCGTCCATCGCTTCAGTTACTTCGCTTCAGTTAGTTGTGTACTGAAAAATATTTGGCTACATAATAAAAAGATTCAAATAAAATACAATCTTGGTTTATTTCTTCCCAAAACACAATATCCTCCGATCAATATCCTCCGATCAATTGATGATGTTTACAAATTAAGCTAGACTACTTCGTACAGATGCACTAATTCTAAGCTAGACTACTTCGTACTGATGCACTATAATTCGTACAGATGCACAATATATCGATTCGACCTAGGACACACCGACCTTCTTTTACTGTTAATATAAACGACAAAATAGACAAATTGGTACCGGTCTCGCATCCTTGTGCCATTAGGCACTCAATCTAATCAACTTCCAACTATCAACTAAATTGTACTAATCAACCAATCAGCTAATTATTGCTTTCTTGTTATCATCCATCATCATCTATCATTATCATCAGTTAATTTTGTTGTTTTCCTGCCGGGTCTATATATCGGATATTTCATATTTCAAGTCTTCTTAGCTTCTTTTGATTGATTAATTAACGTCATTTGCATAGAATACAAATAACATAAAATGATCTACCAAATGTTCCCCCATGATTAAGTTCTCCAGCTGTATTGGTGAGAGCTTCTTTTTGGAGTCGGTGACCAATGCGTTTGATTTTGTCTATTGGTAAATAAACGAGTAGACAAATGACAATTAACTCCCTCCATTGTTTCCAGGTCTGATATTATCCCACGATAAACCGCTGGGGAAATACCTGCACACGCCTAACTCTTCGGGACGCTTTCATACGGTGTCCTGCAGACAGGCTCAGACCGCACTCAATGCATTCCTCAGCGAGGTCTCCACGTTCGTACTTATGGAAAACCACGCGTACATTACACTCATCTTCAAGTAATATTATCTAGATTCTAGTTCTTACAGCAGAGGCTTTGTATAATATCTGTTGCAGGGTACTTGTAGTGCTAGTCATTTTGTGTCTAGCGTCTTTGAATTGGTGTGCTCATCAACTGAAAATGTTTTACTATATGGTACATAATACATTCATGTGAATACAAATTGATAATTCGAAAATAGATTAGGTTAGCAACCACATTCGCTTTCAACTACCAGCGTCCTCTTCTCCTATAACTTGATTAGATTTGGCAGTTACTCTACCTTTTCATTTGAAACTGTATCCTCAGCTATTTTCGGTCATAAATACAATTCTTCTGTTCAAGTCTGTTATTCCCATTTAGAAATAGCGTCTCTATATCCAGTGTTAATATAAGTAAGCATTAAATTATGAATCCGAAACTCAGGGAAGGTGATTTATTTGATGAAAATACACTGGTTCCATCCTCACAGAGATGAAGACAAACCACCAACCTCCTTTTATGTGACACGGGTTGTACACAAAGCGCCATGTTTGGTATTGAGACTTGCCTTTCTTGGTGGAACATCTGGAGAGCAGCGATACAAGGTATGGTATACATGTATCATGGTGTGGATGATATAGACACATCTTTATGCTCCATTTCGAAGTTGTAATCTCTGGCTGTAAAGCATAGCGTGAAATTGGTTCTAATTCTTCTCTTAGTGTCTCATCTCTTTTCACTAACTCTCACTGCTGTGAATATGACTCCACTTGGATGTTGTTATGGCATTAAGCAACCATCACTCACTCACTTTTTTCTTAGTAATATTAGTATTTGTGCAGGATTTTAAACTTATGAAAGAATGGTATGGATCCCCACGCTTAAGTTTTAAAGAAATTAATACGTTCTAAGGACATTTTTGTATTTTTTAGATAAACTAAATGTTAGCTTATTTTGTTTTTGTATGTTTTGTAGGTGTCTCACTTTCACGTAGATATCATTTTGGGGAAAATATAAACTCTGGATGATGTGTTTCCTGGAAACCAATGGAATTCCCACCTCCCATTGTCTAAAGTTACCATAATTTCTTTTTTTCTCACAGCTTGTTGAGGAATTGACGGTCGGTATCAAGATGGTAATGTTTCCGAAGCGAGGTACATCTAAAACTGACAAGTCTAAAAAGGAATTCACCTCGCCCAAAGCAGTACTTGACGGTCAGAACCAGACGCCTATCCAGCAGTTGCCATCTGCAGAAACCCCATGCTGCCATATCATGGGTAAACCTGTTGAGAAAATCTTAATGAGGTATGTTTTACAGGCTATTCGTTATTCCTCTTTGCTTTTAATGTGTATGTGGGTGTGTGTCTTGGTGGTGGGGGGGCGGGGGGGTAGACTTTTATCGTGCCGATAAGAACGCTCACTAGACACCATCACGCATTAAGATTTCGTCTGAGAAACCTAAGAGTAAGATGACAGACGATGGGGAAATGTTCGGTGGAAACCAATTGTAACCTATGCAACTGCCATTACACATTTAGTCTGAGAATTCTATCCATATCGGAGTAAGTGTGTAGGCGACGCAGGTTAATATCGTACTGTCTGTCTTAAAGTTTATTAAAATACATGTAGAAGCTCTCACTGAGCCGCTTCGCCGCGCCCCCATGGAGAATGTCGTCAACATGAGAAAATTACACATCTTCTCACGTTTCAGATATGAAAGGTTACCTCAAGACTATTTTCTCGAGACGCACCAGAGTGACTTGCAGAGTACTCAGGCCTACCCCATGGCCAGTGCTAACCAGATTGGCACCAGCGTCTTCACTACACTCTCGCGCTACCTCTACCACAGGCGCTGGGTGTGGTCTGTGCAACAAGGTGCCGCTATGCCTATGTCGATGCATGCTGTCGGAAGGATTCTCTCCAACCTTTCTAAGTATAATATTTCTATTTATATATATTTAAGATTTTATATTGATTCACTTTTGGCTGGCATTAGGTGATCACATTATATAATTTGTAAATAACCGGTGCTCAGTGTTGATATTAGTAGGTTAGGAGTGTTTATGGTCAACCGACAGTAATTGGATAGGCTGGATTAAGTTGTGATATTAGTGGTATTTTGGGGTATAAAGTTGGACCAGATGGATTAGTACGAGGAGTAAGACGGCGTGTATCTGTTTATATACTGTCACTTGTTAGAAGAATGGGTAGGAAAGTTAATTAGCTATCGGAGCTATATGTATAGCTCTGATGCTATCAAAACCGTGTTTCTAGCAAGACGCTGGAACATGTAATAGTTAAACAAATGTAATTGATTCATGAAGTTATTTGATTAGTTTGGGAGCTTTGTGATACGTATAAACTAGAGATGTTATATGAAATAGAATCACTTCTAGAATGTATGGCAACGCGACAAAACATTCACCATGTGAACATGCGTATTTTTCTATAAACAGTTTAAAATTTTAATGATATACGGCCTTCAGTAATAACAAAAAGAAAGTAAAAATAAATAGTTACAATGGCTTACAATTTGTTTATTTTGAGTCATTGAATAATTTGACTTTAAATACTTCGTTCTTGTTAATATTCAGATGTTGACTAAATCAACATAGTAGTTTTCCCTAAGCGAGTGTTGGTATAAAGTATTTCGCAACATTAGACCTGCTCTACTCTTTTCAGTGTTAGTTTATTTTTTTATGACGATACAATAGTGTTAGTTAGTGTGTTGATAGTGTTCTTATGTAATCTTATGATGTATTTCTTCAATTATATACTTCAAGTGTTTGTATGAATGAATATGCACCGGTATCTTTATTTATTAACCTTCCTTTTACTATGTAGAATCCGGCTTGAAGAAGGATTCCTCTTTGCCAATGCCAACTCTGGCATCATCAATATGATAGCGGAAGTTGAGGTCCAGGTAAGCAATCTTATCTTTATTTGTGTACCATTTTGAAGGTCCTACTTCATATACTTATGGGACATGTGTGTTTTAGGGTACACATCGAAATTTCGATTCTCGGAAAAGTTGGAATGGATAGAAAAGTGCACCGTTAAATTTAGGAACATCATAATAGTTTTCAAGGACCAAATATAAGAGGGATTTTGCACTGTATTCTTTATCGACCTTAAACATTCTATTGAATATTACTGTCAGGTTGCTTAGTCAAATCCGTTTCACAATTTGATAAAGCTCCATTTACATAATATGTGGTCGAAGGGAAGGGGGCTCGCTGTATATCGGGTTGGCCGAAGTATTTTTAATAGATGTAACTTATGAACAACATAATAAAGTTGGTGTTGATTTTATTAGTTTCTCAAGCTTTCGGGCATATGTAGCCCTTCATCAATAATATGTTGGTTGGCAGCAGAATAAGGTATATACATGATATGCGCATATTGTTTTCTTCATCATCAGACTAGATATGTTGTACTAGGGAGTATTAGGCCAGCTCCTTTAGCTGGTCACACTCTAGCTCCTGGGGTAGTATAGGCCTACTGCCATCTATTGCTGATGGGAACCACTAACAAAATTTGTGCGTGACCCTCACACTTTTTCGATGTACATGTTACTAGTTTAGCTAACACACAACTTGGGATACATTTTGGGGAGGGTATCTTTACGAACTAAAGGGTTTCACTTTGGAAGATTAAATCTTTATCTGAGTGCTTTTCGCCAGTAGTCATGTGTTCATTAACTATTTTTCATCTTGTGTATATTATGATATTACTGTATGTCACTTTTTTCACTACAGGACAACAATCAGGGTGGTGCTATCTCCCCACCTCAAACCCATACTTGTCTACTTCAGTACCTCATCTTTCCTCCACAGACCACCACTATGGCAGGAAGGTATGAACAGTGCTGCTATTACCTTTCACAATTATCTCCGTTAGCATCTTCGAATGTTTTTAACAGATGTGTAATGAAGAGGTTCACCTCCCACCCAGTGCACGCCGACGTGGTCATCAAAGGCCGGCCATGTGTACAGTTGTCTATAGTTATACGCATGTACAAGAACCATTGCTAAAGATCGGAAAGAGTAGGGTATCGCATCCCATTAGCGTGTAGGGCGTAAAGCTACCAACCCCGCCCGCCCCGAAACTTACAAGTTGCAATAAAAGTAGTCTGAACGATGGTAAAAGACATAAATATTACAGTATGGACAGTCATGATGACATAAAGATTATCTGCTGTGGCAAAAAAATGTATATTAGATTAACTGTAATATTATAATGAACAATCGAACAAGGTGATGTCATTATACATATTCAGTAGTATTAATTGCCTAAGTTTGGTTTATAAAAGGATTACAGAAGATAGTATTTCTAGTTTGATTGACATAGTGAAGATCCGTTATTCTTCCAATCAATACAAATTCACTTTTTATTAATTTCTTGTAGAAAAGGTGACCTCACCACTATCTTCCATTTTTGGGCTTCAATACTTATATTATCCCATTCGGTTTGACACTTATATATGACATAGTAAGATATTTTAGTTGGTTTCGATCTGTTCTGAACATAATGAAGCAAATGATGATGTATAAGCTCAACTACCATACTCCTAAAATCCACCATCAGGTTGCGGCACTGTGGTACCAAAACGTGTATATGTGCCACATAGGGGGATGTTGTATTACCCAGTCCAAATAAAAGTTTAAATAAACTGCTCCTCCTGCTCCTGCTCCTCTTGCTCTTTGGGACAAGGATTCTTTTACGAAATGCCAATAGACTGAATGTCCAGAATAGTATTTTGGTATGATTTCTCGTCCATTCATAGCTGCAGTCTCGGCTAATGTTGTCAATCTTTTTCTACTTTTTTTCTATTCTTTACCAATACATATGAAGGTCACCAGTATACAATATTGAAGGGATAATAGAAAAGGTTTTTTGGATTTCCAGTTCTTTTTATTTTAGTTTGCTTACTTTTTTCTTAGTTGGGAATACTTTTTGCAATAGCAATATTAGCACCCTTTTGTATTATTGTATGCAAACTGATAACCTGAAAAGAGGAAACTACTTCATTGGAATCTTGAATAAAACAAAATACCGGTACTATCTCTCCTGATATTTTCTATGTCAGTTCTTGGCTCACTAGCTGTCCCTAATATTCCTAAAATGCCCCAGTGTAAAATATGCCAACGCTTTCCACTTAAATTCAACGTTTCTATTGATTGTATGAATAAGACATGCACTGGAAGACATGAGCCCTGGTCAGAAATACATCACCTCTTTGTCAACCTGATTTGATGAACGCACAATATTTTTTTTTAAAAACAAGAAACTAGCTTAGAAATGTATTGCATTATTTGCTGTTGCAGCACTTCTGTGGAGGACATGGATGAAGGCGATGTTCCAGAAGCTGACCGTGAGCTCTTGGTCATAACAGAAGTCTGGGTGGAACCTCAGCATGGCCGAGTGGTCAACAGTCCCCGTGAGAGACAACATTTTGATGATAGGACCTTCCAACAACTGGCTACAGCCGTGAGTTTGTGTTTCTTTCTCTACGCCATTTTTCGCAGTTGAAGCGGAACAAATGTCCCGCTCAGATGCCTACAGTCACCGTATGAGATGGAGGATAGGGCTGGGACTAAATATTGTATGTTTTAGCACAGAACTGTAAGAGGTTATAGTTTTGTGGTTTTAGAGTGAGATTCGCTATGTGGGTGACGGGTTGTTGAACAGGGTTACTACTGGGATTAACGCTGCTCCGCCCATTGAATAAAACATTTTTCCTCCAGTCCATGTGTTGTTTTCCTGTGCTCCCTGCACAAAACCTTAGTACCTTAATCATGCACTACTACTTTCATGGCTACTACTTTAATGGCTTTAAGCCACTATTTTTTTTTTATTATTCAAAATATTTATTCAGGAGAATAACGCTGATAGTTCAAATTTCTGTTTTTAAAATCATTTCAAAATTCCTAAGGTCTCAATAGTTAAACTTTTAACTTTTTATTATTTAAAACATTGCAGAACAAAATCTATCGTGGTTTTCCTTCCTAATTTTTATTGATTTGTTTATGGAAAATCTTGATACTTTAATTCGCCTATGAATAGGTGACAATGTCGGTGGGTACTAAGCTCCCTTCGTAGGGAGGATTTCAAGCCCTACCAACAATACACCCAAGGGTCGACGACACTTGGGTGGCCCTTACTAAAATTATCTAATAGCTTTGAAATTTGGCGCAAGCAGCAAAAATAAAATATAACAAAATAAAGAACTGCTAATACCTATCTCAATAAAGGTGAGCAGGGGTTTTCTTTAACACTGATATATCCTAGCATGAGAGGAAAGAAAACATACAAATTACCAATACGTATGAACTGTATCACTGTTAATGTGAATTGAAGTCAAATGATGAACCGATATAAAAGATGAGAGGGGGAGAAATGTATGAACAAGTATCGCGTGAATTCTATTCGCACCCTAGTTCATGAATTCGCCACTAGATTCGCATTGTGCATTTGTATTTGCCTGTACAGAACGAGATATTCTTGTCTGTCTTTCTTCCAATGCACAGTTAAGTGCATTAAAGCCAACATATGTTTATGTTTTATATAAGGTGAAACATCTAACTTGCGTGTTTCGTTAGGTTCATTGTTAATAAGGCAATTCACTGTCAATGAATTAACAATATGAAAAATACGATATGAAAAATACGCAAAAATAACATGATCGAGTAACCAAAATCAATCTGGGCTTCACGCTCAGTCTTCTCTGGTGACTGTTGCACTTTCAATATAATTTAACTCGTTCATTGACGAAATCATAAGCATCGACACCACCACACATCCGTATGTAGAGAGTGGTGTCAATGCTTATGATTTCGATCAATTAATACTGAATGTAGAGCAGCACAAGCTGAGATTTTCGTGAGAAAACTCGGAATTTCAATGACCTGTTAGAATGGAAAGACACTACTCCTGATGAAGGGCAAGTAAGCCCGAAAGCCTTGAGTTAAATAATAAACAACATCAACTTTATCTAAAGAGCTTTTCTATTTCATCATCCATTCCACCCTCGGTTCCCCCGATATAAAGCGATCTACCTTCCCCCTACAGAATGGAAAGAATATCGTTGAACTTTATATTGACTCCAGTCTTTAAGAAATGAAACAATGTTGTTGTCCACTTATATCGCTGTTCCCGACTTGATGTTCTACGTGTTGTGCCCCTTTCCTATTTTACGGTATTGAAATAACGCCTTACTACTCGCTTTTTTGGTGAATAGTGGATGACACCCCTAAAGCTACCTCTATCATCGCTAATCTCACCGTCCGTATAGATAGGCTCGTATCTTTTGAATCCCACACATCTACGGCAGCAGTAACGGATTATTACGTCAACTAGCCAGGATTAAATAAGGCCGTGGCTTCCTTCCCTGCAACCCCGCTTACACACCGGGGAACGTTTAGGGCCGGGGAATGTAACATGTACTATTCGCCCAACCACTGCACAGTGTTACACTCATGACACAATAATGATATATATTGAAATTAAGTGTGATTTGAGAGGCAGAAAGTACATAGGAAAATTAAATATGAAAATTCGGTGCACTATTAAATCTCCCCCGAAGCGCTCATTTTCCAAATGACCAAATTTGTCACTCTCAATACTTTTGAGGTTCAGATTCATTCCTACTCACAAACACATTTAACAGTAACTCCATCTGGTGAAATGTTAACAGATACAAATCAGTTATTACCAAACCAAGGAAAGCTATGGCTATGAAAAATGTCTGGAATCTCATTATCTTTGGCACACAACCACGCGTACTGTTCTGGACTATACATACTGGTATCTAAACGTATCCAAGATGAAGGGAAATGTCAAGAACTCCCATTTTTACTAGTTCAGGTAGATAAGAGTTCAAAGATGGCCATGAGAGATCATTGTCATTGGTGCAAAGGGCGATTGGTATGTTCGATTAGGCGGTCCTGTGATTGATTTTTACAATAGCCCAGGTTTAGCATGTTTTAACATGATTTTTGAGCGTGTCATTCCTATAACCTTGGCGCGTTCCTGAGATAATGGTACTTGGGTAGAATATCTAGGTTCTGAGGAAAGTGTAGGTGCGAAAAGAGTGGAAATAAGTGGTTGATATTTATCACCTAAGATCACCTACATTTCCATTTAGTTCGTAAGCCTGGTTGGTGTGCCACATCCCTATACAGCGTAGGAACAATATTCTTATGAATACCAATCAACTGCGATAGGTTCCATTAGTGAATTATGTAGCCAAAACTTATGTTGGGAATAAATTTGTCACGCAGGCGTTCAAATACAGCTTTACATATATTGAGGGAGGGTGTTTCACTGCATTAATTGATGTGGAAAGAGAGAGGGAAACGTGCATACTGTATCGGTTTCCTCTAATGTTTAGGGTAACAAGGCCAATAGTCGTGCATTTAAAAAGAATTTAATTTAAGGCCATGGGAATTTACACCGTATCAAATACACACATAGTCCTGAAACTATTGCTTTCTTCTGTTGCCTCAATGTGTTGCATGGATTGGTTGAAAACCTTTCAGCTTGTGTAAGTCATTTCTGTACTTATCTTGTCCTCCCCGCTCCCTGTATTGGCGTCACCTTAATACTAATCAATAACTCACCTCTGCACCTGGTTTCCATCGAACATTTTAAGTACAACTTATTATGGAGTTTCCAATATTCTGTGTAAAAGTGGAGTATAATGCAATATAGTGCAGTTCCCACGATGCTTTGCGGAATCTAATGTAAAGAAGACAGAACGGGTGTCTGAAATCGTTTATTTAATAAGATGATCAATCTCCGAACTTTTTAAAGTGTCCCCACTGCCACATATCTTGACCTGCGAAACCAAAGATGTTGGAAATGGAAAGAAAACTATACTTCTGCCAGATGGTTTATGGGTTATAGACGGGAAAAAGAATACGGGAGCATAAGAAATGTTGGTAGGGGGATAATGGACTTTAGAAGAGCTTAATTCACCAAACTGAGAAAAGTTGTGTTACGGAGGGTATTATCTTATCACAGTAGGCAACATACTGTTACTATATCTTTAAGTCCTCAAAGTCCACAGATAGTGATATGCATTGCTTCTATCTCTATGATAAATTATATCTGACACTCTCACACACTCATAATCTCACATGCAAAAATATGCAAACACGGCCTCTTATAGTTTCGTAGTGGACAAGATCCCCATGTGTCTCTTCATTAGATTGCCTAGCATAACAAAACGTTTGAAAAGTCGCAAAAAGGACATTTTGCCCCTGGGAAGTATCTAGTGTCTTTTGCTTTGTACTTTTCAAGTTAAGAGGTAAACTTGAAAAGTATTTGTGTCGTACAATTTAGTTTTCGTTTCGTTTCGTTTCGTTTTCGTTTCGTCATTACCACATAAGCAAAACGGCATTGCAGCTGGGGCCTGTTGTATAAGCTAAAAAAGGAATTATTTGTGGCAATTCAGGACTACGCTTTCTTCCCTTCCTTTGATGGGTTGGAATACAAATTCCTAACCACCTTTGAATTTACATAGGCTATTCATACCAGCTGGGAATTTCACACATAGGAAGGATTTGATTCCTCCCAACAGGGGAAGGAATTACCATAAGAATATAACTTTACTTAGCTTATACAACAGGCACCGAGTGTCTAGCTCAGTATTGGACATATTGATTGACACATCATAACATAACACAGGCACCAGGTGTCTAGTTCAGTATTGGACATATTGATTGAATTTTAAGTCTCAATCATCCGATCAGAGTCATTCATACATGTCTATAAGTATGCGCCTACTGGCGATTCATTGCTTGTTTCTAACTATTACCAACAACTTGATTCTCTATTAGAAACTGAAAAGCCTATTTTCCTAAACCTTGATTCTTTGGACACATACCATTACATACATGCAAACATAGAACCTTACAGCCACATTTCTGAGCAGCTATTATCATCATTATTATTACTGAGGTGACCTAGTATGTAGTATGATTAAATTAATTTAAACTTGAAAATTTTACATCTGTCGTAGACGGTGCGGGTGCAACTTGTCATATTTTGTATTGTATACTTCTGTTATGGCTTATGCTTTTAAACCCTATTTCACGAGAGAATGCCTATTGTAATGGAGACCCCGCCTCGTTTCTGATTATGATAGTCGCGTCCTTTCATCTCCAAACTTGTGTTGGCTTCCCTGAGAAGTCATTCTGTCAGTAATTTCAACTGCATTTACCAGTCTGTCTGTCCGTCTGGTATATACGCCTGTATGGCGTTCTGTGCTATTATATAAGCACTTCTCACATAGAAAACTCAAATAAAAGATACGTAGAAAACTCAAATAAAAGATAGATATAAAGAGAATCTACCGACAGTTTTCTCAGGCATTTTAAAATCTGTGGCTCCGTTACCATGTATCGGTTTATCTGTTCACTGCTGCTTGGCAAATAATTATCTCAAAAGAACTAGCATCGAATTGTGCACGTTGTATGAAGCGTCCATTCATCAGATTGCGTTATCTTTGCTTCTCCCCCTGGGCTGTGACATGCCTTCTTATCAACTTATGCCCAATTTTGGAATATTTTAGTTATCATTCATGATATGTATAGTAATTTTGTCTAAAGAAATCTCTGCTGGATCATATCCATTCCACAAATTTCATCTGAATACAGCTCATCTTCTAGAAAGATAAATACTGTCGTTAATTCACTTAGTTTACTCAGTATTTCACGATGTGATAAGAACAGGTAGTGATATATCAAATGTTTGGACCCATTCCTTTACGAAAAATCTTCTTCGAGGTTTTAAACTCAATTCAAGTACGAAATCATTATGGGGGGAAACGGTAAGCGGGTAAATTGATTAGAAATTAATGGTTCTTAAACTCATATACATAGAATGGCAGAAAGAACAGTTCTGTTCATAGTATGTTGAAATATTCCATTCAACTTAAAATCATAGGGTACCATAAATCAGTCAAATGGACCGGTTCCACTTTTCCCTTTTTTAAAACAAATCGATTGTTTGATATTTTCTCCTTTCAATTAAATTACAAAGTCAGTAGCTAAGTAAGTAGATAACCGTAGTTATCTTATCTTTCTCCCCAATGTCCTATATCTAAATAGTAAATTTAGTTGTGACAGATTGGAAATGAATCCAATTTTTACGAGATCCTATACATGTGCATGATATTAGTGGAAAGATTTCAGGACAAGTAGGGGGTCAAAGGTCATAGATTCAACGTTCAGTTACAGTGAGCATATATAGCAAGATAAGATAAGCACTAGAACGCCCTCTTATCTCAGTTATACAGTCATACATGTGTTGAAAACGCAATGAAAAGAGACCTAACACATCTATTTAGGTTATTATCCCAATTTCGCAAGTTGTCTGCTTGCTGCATCCCACTGTCCCCCAATTTAGATATGTCAAACGTTTTCTTACAGTAGCTAAACATTTAGCAAATGATTATCTTTCACTAAGTTACATGCTTCGTTATTTCAACTTTCCTTTCTTTATCTACAACTTGCCAATGGCACTTTTCAGTTGTTGCGTTCGACCTTTTCATACTTAGAAGCAAGAGAGTCAGAAAACTATTCCTAAGTAAACGTGTAGGTCAATAGATTATCCTTGATTTATACTCTGATATGTTTGATTTGATAGCACCCACAATTTCTTTTGCGACTTTTTCTCTTCTCTTGTGTTTTCACTCGTGATGAACAACGAATATAATACATTAGTACCTTTGATTTCGGATAGAGATGAAACGAACATGACAGAATTTGCCATCCGCAGAATTTGGGGAATCTTGTCATACTTTTGTTACTGAAAGAAACAATACCAAATTGTACTAACATTTTCATTAATCTAAAAGATAAGAAACTGTTTCTGATATCACGAGTTCATGTTCTGTTGATACAACTTCCCTCTTCTTATTTCGGTTTGAAAATCCAGACCCACATATAGACAGACAAATAGATAGATATTCTGTATGCGCTATGAAATACAATGTACCGTACACATCTAACTATTATATGAGACCGGGGAGATATATTAGTATACATATATATACCTCCGTATATTATTATATACCTCCCTGATGGGACCTAGACATGACGATAAGAGTTCTTGAAAATTACTGGCCATATGGATAGTTTCTTTGAAAGTTTCCTTTGGTGATATCCAATGTGTCCTCATCTGTCAAACGTTTTCTAGGGAGTCAAAGTAAACCTGGGTACCAGGACAAGATGTATGGGATTTGTGGGATTGAAAGGCATCGCTTGGATCATGGGGGAAAAGCTACAAATGCATCTTTCATGATGCAGGCGTTACGGCAATTTATCAATAAATATTTTAAGATAGTCTATGCCGTTTGTTACCATGTCGGCCTATTGTTAGAAGATATAGATAGTTATGACATCCCTTTGTTTCAAATTTATCAAAACCATAGCTAAATCTGAAAGAATAACCAAGTACAAAATAAATATTCTGAGATTTTAACCGGCAATGGGTGATTTAAATGCATTCCCACGAAGTCCAATAAGATATCGCTTTGCCCTAGTTTCATTCCGGCTCACATGATATCATAAATAGGTCAGTTTAATGGAGGTAATTTAGGATCTGGGCAGAAAATTACCTGTTAGTGGCTAACTAATCAATAAGCAATATTTGATGGTTGCTGTGTTTTAAGTTAATGGCTGGAGATAGGTGTGCTTAAGCCTTAACCAGTAAGAAAATCTTGACTGACCCTACCTCATTAGATGGGGCGCATATCTGATTCTGTCTGAAGATTATTTGTACGTGACGGTGATCAATGCACCTCTTACCTCTTCAAATTGTTACCATGCTAAAATTAATTCTCTAAAGATGGTTCATGAATTTTCGACACATAGCTAGATTTCACATTTAAAAAACCTGCTCGAGTCCTGTTTTTCAATATTCGTCATTATCAAGGCCGGGATTGGGGTCGGGTTAGCCAGAGTAAATCTCCGGGTTTCAAGGAATAAACATTGTTGCGAGAAGTTGCTGAATCGAAACATAGAAGGCAGTCAAGGCTTACAAGTTTACTACCTGGGCTTTTGGAAAGTTTGAGCGACATTATGACCTGGGGAAAGAAGTGAGTGGGAAATGTTGGTTTGCTTGGGAGCGGGCTTCACTTTACCAAGGAACCAAGCTGTGTATTCGTTGATGGGTGTATGAATTCATTTGTTTGTAACATTGGCTGGAAGACCTGCCCTGGCCGAAGCCATAAAACCCTATGTTTTTCGGAAAATATAAACAATAATGGGAGAATCCTCATGATAATTCTTTTTTTGTATGGAACAAATTTAATACCTGGGCTAAGACACTTTTTATGGTTAAAGAATTTAATGCCCAATTTTAGAGTTGGTCATGTTTATAAATGCTTTCTTTGTTGTGTCAAGATTTGCGAATTTTATGGCGATATCAGTTCTCTAGTATGTTTAGTGGATGTTTCTTGACAGCCTAACTAAGGTGATTGTCCGTCCAATTAAGCGACCAGTAAGAATCAACCACTCAGAAAATTCTGGTAGATTCACAGTCCAGGCTCACAGCCTCTCAGATCAGATAAAAAAAGGGATGTCAGGGATTGTAATCCTACTGCGTTAATGGCTTTCCGGACCCTGGAGTAAGCGTCCTAATGGGATTTTAATGGCATATTGCGGTTTGGAGCGAGAGGCTCTCCCTCAGTTTGGAGGGCCTAGACTGCTTGAGTTAGTAGACACGGGTTTCACACAGGTTTCATCTCGCCCCTGGGACAAAAAAATAAGCATTTTTATATTGCCCATGCACCAGCTTTAATTACTCAATGTGTATTGTACTTAAGTAGAGTTGATTGTTATTCCATTTAATAACCATCTTCCTCGTAATCATTGTCTACTGTATACTCCCACCCCGGTGCATGGCGCTGGCTTCTCTCACACACCTGACACTTGGGCTCTCCCATCTCTGTCCAATCACGGGCCGAGCTCTTATCTTTCATGTACACCTACTGCTCGGTCTATACCTACAAATTACCAACCAATAATATTAAAGCATTTCTGTCACAACGTGTCTCCCTTGCATACACCGGTATATATTAAGAGCTCCACGACGCATGTGGGTATCAGATCCGAGAAAGAGCGTCCGACAAAACATCGACCAACTTAGGCACTCCAGGTCCTTCGCGGATGGGCCTTGATCTAGAAGTCATTTCTATTTTAGGTGCGCTCCAGCGTCAACTATTTGATATTTCAAAAATATCACATCCACAAAGGACTTCCGTACCAGCCTCTATTGAAAATCATATATTGTGTGGTTTTTATATGGATATTCGAGAGTGACGGGTCAGGGTAAGTTGGAAGATCAGGTCTTCGGCAGTTTAAAATTTCATATGCCAGATCTAACTCTTCCAGCTCATTCCGGCCGCGTGTAACGGCAGATACCATCGTGGGAACGCTTCATTTATTCAGGTAAATTTTGTCTGGGGAAATCTCACGTGCGCAGTACCCTGATAGTTCTCGTAGTTTTTTCAATTTTGCCTGTTTCAGACCAAATATTGCTATATCTCGGGCAGGATCAGGGTTTTTAAAGGCGACTTTAGCTGGTAGCGACAAACTAAAAACGGTGCTTATTTAATGCATACTTGAAATTGGATATTTCGTGGTTCAGTATTATTTGAAACTTCGAGATTTTCATTCTTGCCATTGACCTTTTTTAAAATTCAATGGTGCCATCTTCTGTATCTATTGCATGAACTATTTCTCATCGAAAGTAGAAGTATGTAATGTAAGAGCTGAATAGATAGAATAGACCTACTTTTCCAGGCGCTTTATTTGGTTAGCTTCTTCCAATTACTCAAAATATTTTACACCTGCACATGGGTTAGTTGGGCGTTCCATGACTTTCGTTTAGTTCCTTCATCCATTTCTTGTTCATTTTCTATCTTATTCCTTATTATCTTTTCGATTGATATCGGATCTCGCAGCCTTTGATTCTCACCAGTTATTTTTCTATTGACATGGTGACTATATGACATAATTATTTGATTCGAACTTAGTGTGTATTATCATAATTCATTCTATTATCGATGTATATGATGTTCCACTGTGACATTGATTTTTCGATATTCACACTAGTGTACCAACAGAGCGGTCTAGCAAGAGATAGAGCATGGTGTATTGGCATGTGCAGTTAAGAACATTTATTCCTTATCTGTGCCCCTTGGCCGTATGCATACCTACCTACCTGTGTGGACCAGGTATAAGAGATAAGGGCGTAACGGTCGGTGCACAGTGTGGACAAGAAAGACGCTTTCTGCTGACTCACACTTCACATAATTTAAATTTACGTTTATCCTAATTAATTGGGGACTATTTTGCATTTAACAATACCCTCTCTCCCGTCCTACCATATTTAGTATGCTCGAGTTATTTCGCGCGCCTGTCATTTATCTCTTAAAAGTTAAATGTATTCCAACATTATGTCAATTGTATTTATTGTGTTTTATTGCGAAAAAGTTAGAATATTTTGGAGTGACTTTTAGTTCATAAAATAGTTAGATGGTCTCTATCTATCAATTGATAAGCTAAGTCTCTTATCCTCCTATGCCTAGGCGAGAGACAGAACGAGGCGTGTTGAGTGGGGGTAAAGGTCGGCTTGGTTAGTGGTCTTGGGAGTTGGTTATTTGAATATATTTGAATATAATCATATTTCTGGTGACGTGGCCGCATATATCTGGACCTTGACTTAGGCCGTCAATACGTTTGCTGTCTTATCTTATCTTACAATCACTTAAACCTGGGGCTCACTTGTCGATCCTTCCACAGGACAGCATTTACATGTCTATCGATTTCGAGTATTGTGTCAGGTAGCGTCCGATAAGAAAGTGTTCATTTTTCTGCACTTCATTCATTCTTCTGCTCTTTATGTTTCATTTCTTTGGACATGTTTCCATGTTTGGCCGAGGGGTGATTGGTGTGCGACTGCCTGCTATTCGTTAATTACAATAGAAGGTAGATGGGTTATTTGGTGTTTATTGCTGGGTTAATAAAATTACATAGATCTTCCTGCGGATATCTTGAGGAGAGGCGTCCCTACTAGGTGGCAGCATCTGCTTCTCCTGTCGACCTTAACGTCCCTCTTTGGGCCTGCTTGTTGAAGTTCCTTTTATTCGTAAGTAGTTCACATCTATTACGTGGAACTAAGAAATGTGACGAACTCGCTATTCTGGATGTGCCGTATCAAGTCATGAGTTGTTCAGTCTTTTCGTTGTTAGTTTTAATATCAATATGCTATTAATAATCAGTTCAATTTAAAACCATAGTTGGACATTGCTTGGGTGCCCCTTCCCCCTACCATATCACTACCACCACTGAACCACTTTACAGTCCCACTACCGCCCACCAAAAAGGCCGCGGCCATTATTACCACTTCAATGGATCCTGACTACAGGCCATTTACTCTTGCACTATTTCGCGTTATCTTTGTGTATTTTCATACTAAATTCTCTATATTATTAATCGTCTGCAACTCTCATTATTGAGAGTAACTCTCAATGTCTCACAGTCTGGATTTCTAGTGCAAGAACTCAGTGAGATGAGCTATTCCCTATCAAGGATTTGGATTTTGGGAGGAGCTCAGTGGAAATATTAAAATTGGTTTGCTTTTAAAAAAAAATATCTATATATCCATTCTCGAAAGATTAGAATTGTTCTTTGCCCAGAAGGAATATTCAATCATGGTGCGATGGGGAAAGTCAGTAGATCTATGTCTCTTTATCTAGAAACATACACTGCATGCTTACTCCATTCAGTGCTTGTAATGGGTGTCACCATTGTCACCCATGGTGGACTTCGGACTTCATGTGGTGTCCCGAGTCAGTGCGAGCGAATGGGTGAATGATAGTAAGTGGAGTGTGTGCGCGGTGATCACATCCATGTCCCTAAACTGGCCTCCTCCCCACTTGTGCTCCACCATCACTGCCATCGTCACCTCCCCCTCCTCTTTTTACTCCTCTTTTTTCTTCTCTCTTCTCCTCTCCATTCTCCTCCCCTCCCCCTCCCCCCCCCCCTCCTCCTCCTCCTCCTCCTCCTCCTCCTCCTCCTCCTCCTCCTCCTCCCCCTCCTCCTCTTCCTCCTCCTCCCCCTCCCCCCCTCCTCCTCCTCCTCCTCCTCCTCCTCCTCCTCCTCCTCCTCCTCCTCCTCCTCCTCCTCCTCCTCCTCACCCCTCCTCCTGTGATCTTTCCATCCAGGCGTTATTGGTTGTGCCCGAGTATATGATCGAGACATACCACCACCAAACGTGGCATCATAGCTCGCTTTAACGGATTCATTATGGCGTAATCGCCTTTTGTCAACTTTGGATTTACTTGAGAAATACTATCAATTCTTTTGGAACGCGGTCGGTGAAATATCCTCATGGATTTCGGAGTGTTTGATACTAGTTTTGGAAATTGTACTTTAGGGGTGGGAAAAAGGAAAACGTGGCGTGCATTTCGGATAGGTCCGCACAGATTTGGTAAATATGGCACGTAACATATATGCTGTAAACCAAACCACCGGTGCAGTAGGATGCAGACACAATTTCCTTCTTTAATTTGAGATATGAAATGATTGCATCATAATCATTAATATTCTGACACTGTAGCTTATTATTTCTGACTAATCCTTCTTTTTTCGACAAAAACAAAAATTGAACTGAGCTTTGAATATTTTAGCTGATCTTTAAGGATCGATTTACGTTAAATCCGTACAGGAACTATTATAGTTTTGACACCAGTGATCAGATAGAATTATAGCTTAATCTAGCATAGTGTCTGATGATTAGTGCCAGTTTAGAATTTGGTACTATAAATTGCAAGACGGATTTTCACAGAGACCTTATTTGGCAGAAGGAGAGCGCTTGTGGTGAAGCAGCGGGGTTTAGGAATTGACCTTGGCCCACTGATACCCCATTCCGACCTGGCGTAATATAGGCCAACATGTGAGCCGTGGTGTGGGCACAGAGAGCAGAGAATGAACTTTGTGAGGGAAACAGTAACACATTTAGACGACAGCCTAGAGCCTACTCCGCCTAAATATAGCGTTTGTTCATTCAGTCCACTGGAATTATTATACTTTGAAGGTTTTACAGTTGATTACTGTTGGTGTAAGGAATTCGATTGATAATACTCATTTTTTTTTTATGAAAATTCTATTACTTTGGGGAGTTCTAATCATTTTTCTGATACTATACATATGTAATGAAAGAAGTACGAAAATAGCTTCCCTTGTGCTTTATGTGTCAAGATGAATGTTTATCCATTCCAATGTAGGATTGTTATCAGTAGTTTCGGTAAGCAATAACTTAATTCACATATTTGATCCAGGGCAATTTAGGAGGATCTTTTTATACTGTTCTATCATCCTGCATCGCTTTCGCCATTATAATACCAAAGGAAACAACAGATTCCAAGTCGAGTGATGGACATTAGAGGGAAACTTTTTACGGTCTTGGAGGCAGTGGAGAGTGTTTTATCTCATCGTATTTGTTAAGACTGGGTGAGATTCAACTCCTCCAACTGCCACCAGATCGGCCTGTCGTCGTCCCCTAGTCCATACATCGACCCAGAAGTCTAGTTCGCCTTCACTCTTCACACTCTCAGTCATCCTTCACGCGACTACATAATCCATAATCCGTTTTGCTATAAAATAAACAAAGCTGTTACAAAAGCAGATGATATATCGCTATAATTATATATATCATATATCATCGATCAGTTATAAATGAACTACCACTGCCTCTCCTCAATGGTACGTAAAGTCTAAAGTTCAATCTGTATATCCGTGCGTGCGTTATCACTGAAACAAATATACATACCGACTACATCCCTTTTCTCTTTCGTCTCATTATATTACCTAATGCATCCAATCATTTTTCGCGAATATCATTTATTCTCACAGATGATTTCATTCATGCATTGATGTTTATTTGACTTTCCCCTGCGCTTATATGCCCTCCCAGGCATCGAACGGATAAAGCGCAAGACAATTGATGGTTAATAAAATAAACGCCCCCTAAATAAATGATGTGTCCTTCCTGTAGCTAAATCGTACATAGGTGGTAACCCCTTATCATAAGGCTGAGTAAAGGAATATAAGAAAAAACACGTTCCCATATTTTCCCGATTCCTGAATTACTTGATGTTAGTAATAATGATTGGTAATATCAAATCATATTGATTGGGATTAACATAAAGTGATTAGTTAGTTGACGGGAAAGGGTCTATGAGAAGCCTCAACGTGGTGAGAGTCCTCCAAACTAAGGGAAAGTCTAGCTCCAAACCGCAAAATCCCATTAAGACGCCTACTCTAGGGCCAGGAACGCTATTAGCGCAGTAGGCGTCTAATCACTGACATACCGCTTTTATCCGAGCTTAGAGGCTCTGAGCCTAGACTGGGTCATACGATGGCTCGTAATAATAAGACAGTAGTCAGTAAAGCACGCCTGAGCCATAGACCACTGGCGTTCAGTTCTAGATTATTTTTTGAGGGTCAAATATGGCCGCATAAAGTAAACCTTCTGTAGCTTTGTCCCATCTGAAACCTGACCGGCCTGAGATTATGGTTGATATCAATCCTTCTCAGACATGTTAGAACATAACAATATGAATATACCTTGCCTTAATGTAGTATAATGATATTCTATATACCGCGGACACATAATAAAGGTTACGCAATATTATGCAATGTTACATAAGAAATACTATACATAAAGAAATGAAAAAAGCGCTCAAGACAACATGGCAAAGCAATATTTATGTACAAAAAAGGTCTCTTTTCTTGTGGGGGTGGGGGTGGGGGGTGTCAAAGATCCATTAAGATATAAATGAGAATGTTACATTACATTCGGCCATCTTGGAATAGGGCGCACAAGAATTAGAAAGAATTCCCCAATGATGCATGCCGTAATGGTTGCTGGACTATCAAGCAAAATATTTTCTATTGGCCTTGTTCAGTACGCACCCTATGCTAATTCATTTGTGTTTATTCAGAACAAGATTTCGGTCATTTATTAACGTCATATATTAGGCAACTCATTTACGATGACATGAATCATCATTCATTCATTTGTATCTGGCATTCTGGGTTGACATAATTGACTTCATGGGAACGGGACCGAGCTCTGAATAATTGCTTAAATTGGGAGAGGAGCTTTGTGGTTCCCATTTTGTGGTCCCCAAACATTTTCTTTTTCAGTGAGCCATAGGAAAGGCACAGTTTTCACATTATTTTTGTAAAAAAATAAACACAAAAAAACTAAACCCAGACGGTCATTCCCCCACCCTGGGCCACCTCTTGAGACTTCGATAAAACTAAGGAAAATCCCCGCCTGGTTTTGGGCATATTTTCTCCGACATCCCTCTGCGTTACATATCACATTCATTAAATGAACATTAATTTGTCCATCCCTTAAGAATGTATGAATGTAAAGGTTACTACCATTATACCAATCCATTTGTCTGTAGCAATTTGGATGAAACCTTTTTACCGGCTTAGGCTATCTGTCACAGACTACAGAGTATTTGATATTTCTAAAATTAAAACAATACTGACCTTGGGATGAAGAAGTTTGATTTAAGTATGTATTACGAGATCATCTAGATAGAATGACTACAAACATCGGGTTCAGGGTGTCCGCAGATAGTTTTAAAAAATCTTGAAAGTCTTTATTTTTATTTTTGGAAATCTAGTAGTCGCGCTGGGCAATAGTCAGAACTAACATTATACTAATTTATAGATTTCTTTACAAAATTTAACAACTCATACAAGTTGAGTTAAAGAACATGTAAATATAAACCTCAAACAACGTTCTTACCCAAATATCATTATTGTGCGTCACCGCCGCTAGGCGGTAGCACAGGTGAGATGATTCTACTAATTAATGATTAAGTAAAGTAATACTTCTTCATCCACAAGAGCACTGATAAACTCCATGATGTTTGTACCCACCTACATGAAATTTATCAGAGTGCATAGATTGCATGTTTTGGCTAGTAAATGTTTTTGTGGTGATAAAAGTAAAAAATGAAACGTTAGAATTGAGTTGTGCCTTATCCCTGTGCTCTCGTTGCTTATCCCCATATTCCTTTTTATCCCTTATTTCCTTAGTGTGTTCGTAGCGCCACCTCCCAGCAAACCTCCGGTTTAGCGGTCGCAATCCTACCCCTCGAAGGCATACATTATCCACTGAAAACCACCGCCTTTTGCGCCACCTAGGTGAACAAACTGTCGACCAACAAACACAACTACTCATGTATACAACCTGCTAAAGTCTTAAAATCAAGAAAGGCATCTTAAAAAGATTTGAAAGGTCTTAAATTCCCCCCAGTCCATCGCTGCAGGCCCTCATAGTGGCAAATATGTTGGGCTTTCTGTTAAATTATCTTACTTCTAAATGACCCTACCCATACCCTATACCCTAGCGGATGATTTATGGTGGAAGCCCGTAAAGGCAAAAGCTGAATAATCTAAATAAAATAACAGAACGAATATATCTCTTTATAGTGATACCTTCAAAATTAAAATAAGATACTGTTTTAATCTGTCTCCTTTTATTTTAAAATGGCAATATATATTTTACAACCAGTAGCTATGACGATTTCATATCGTTATCCGCACATTAGTTACGCTTTTAAAACAGTGTAACTAAGCTACTTTAAGTAACTCAGTTTTACTCATTAACCAATATGATTGAGCTGCTCAGTGTTTACCTACGTCAGAGTACTTGCCGTCATGTACGAGCGTTTGACTCACTCATTGGTAGCCCAGCAAGCTATACACACATATATATTTGATCATTCCTCAATGTTAAATTAAATCACAATGTTTGAAATCAAGAAATTATGAAAATAAAAGAATTAGTGAGATGTCCCGCCTTATTTCATGCCAAATAAAGTGTGGTAAAAACATGCTGGTTCCACATGTCTGTAACTTTTCCTTTAAAATAAATTCCTTTGCCAAATGGTCAGATATCATTTGAAATGAAGAAATAAATATTTACATAGTATATACCATTGCTGAAATTCTATGAATCTCTTATTTATATTTAGCGATACTGATAAAGCAGATGGAAAAGCAGAGTCCAGATAAATAATTTTATTATTACCCTATATGGGTTAATATCCGTTTGATCAGCTATGATGAAAGCATTAAGAGCCCTTTCGGGAGGGTTTTTTGTAGGTAAAGTTTTTTTTCCAGGGTGGTGGGCGGGACATTTTTCTGGTCAGCTCTACTACAGGTGCCCGAGTGACCGGCGAAGGACAGTTATGTGATCGTGACGTAGTGAGAACATACATACAAATCCCACAAAAATCGATTTATACTTTGATTATTATGAACAATACACACCGTAGTTAAATAGATTACTGCTAGATGGCCTCATCGTTCCGTATGGACACTGTTCGTTATCAATACTTCACGTTTTCCTCTTGGTATGTAAAGTGTAACAGTGAAAATATAGTAGCAGTGCATAACATCGTTATTCATATTTTTTTTAAATCACAATACAAATGTATTCAATGATGAAACGATAACTCAATTTAAGTTTTGTTTTCTTCCTCCAATCCATTATACAAAAGTGTATACATGTATGTTGTAGGAATGATCATCCTATCTTGTGACCCTGGCATCTGGATGATTTAATTGTCTCCAATTTTAATAGGAACTGAGTTATATCGTCTTAAATGCGTAAAGGGAGGAAGCGCCATTTCGTGAGAACATGCCATACTTATTATATTAGTGACGTTGTTCCCCAGTTAAAGGAGATATTCAATTTATACGATATATACTAGAATGGTCTAATTGATACTGAACGATTACGGTGGAATATTTCCCCCATAGAAGTGAAACAAGAAATGCTAGTAGATTGACTAAGGTGTTAGAGTTAATGGGTGCATCACAGAATATATACGTTTGACTCTATACTGTATGAAATCAAAGAATGTACTGCCGTATACCCGCTCATAGAATGCCCCACAGGGATTACAACTGTCACCATAACTTGTGCATAGTTATGAGTATGGGATGCCAATCTGTTGTTGAAATGGATTCATCATATATCATGTATACCATTACATTTTTAAATTCTCATTTATAGGTCTTGTACCAGCTTTGACTTATTTCACTTGTTACTAGTCCTTAAAATGACTCATTTTTCTACTTCCAGACCGTTCCTCGTGACCTTGAGTGTATTTCCACAATGGTTACTTTCGAATACCTCTACTTGATGTGCCAAGATCAGCAGGTCCCATCTCCGTCAGTAGAGCGGTAAGGCTTGTAGATCTTCCAAATCTTTTTACATCTTGTTACACGTAAATATATGAATATGTAAAGGTGGATCCTACTTTGATATGGCTCTATCTCTGACAGTAGAGGTTTTAGCCATTCAGTGCACTTGTGGATCTTGTGACTCTCTTGTCGCAAACACACTGCATTAACATACATTTGGTGTTGCCATACGTTTACCTTTTGATGGGAAAGCTTATCCCTGACGTTTGATCTGTTGATTTAACAGATCTTGTTCAATATTGTCAAATAATTAGAATAATGGCAAACTGTGATCAAAAGTGCTCAGTAAAGAAATAAACTTTAGGCCACTGGCATTGAAATTATAATCATCCCACTTGTATGGTAATAGGGACATAGGCCCACTTTGTAACCTTCATGGGGATATTTTTACCAGAAGATAATTTTGCATCCTCCTATTCACATATTTCCAGATTACTCCAGGCACCAAAGATGCCACCCATCGACCCGATACGTGAGCCCGGTGCCCCTGACTGTGGCAATGTTAAAGTGGTGGAGAGGATGCCCTTCTGCTTTGACCTCCTCAAGGTGTTATCAAAATGTCAGCAGGCGGAATTGCTTCTCTCTGCATTCATACAAGGTAAGAAGCAGTCAATCCCTCGCCCAGATGGCGAAATGACATTGATTTCCTACGTTACATTTTATGGTAGTGATATCTGTTCTTTTAGTTCATGTTTAGTTTACTGTTTATACTAAAAAAAATAGTGGCTTAATTAGCAAATTTAAACAGTGATTCCTAAGTCATATTTAGCTTCCTAAACAGGCTTCCCAGATGAAACTGTTTAGTAATTTTGAAACTGGATACTGTAATTGTTAAGAACGTTTAACAAAAGGAGTTGTTGGGGCTCAACTGAAACTGTTTTGCTTGGGTGGTATGAATGCACTTTACTGGCATGATGTGAATGTTCTGTCAAAAGTCTCTATGAAGACCTTATTTTACATTGGATTTCCAGATGTGTCTCCTGATGGATCGCAAATTCAACCTCGTGGTAGTGAAGGTGGCCGCTCCGTCTGCTCGCAAGTCAACCATCCCAACATTCTCCTCATGAACCACTTGTTGGAAAAACTCGAGGACGCTCACGACCGCGAGATACAATTAAGTGACGAGGATTCCGCCATCTTTCAATCCATAGTCCTTCGCAGATCGCGGGATGTGACAGCACACCCAGTGCCATTCAAGGAAGTTAAGACCACAAGGAAGCCACTAAATGCCCACTCTTTGAACACAGCCTCCAACTCGTATAGTTCTCATGGAGATGCGGAGAACACATCACCAGAAGCTGAACACTCAGAAGGGCAATCTGACTCCAGGGACCAGGTAGCCAGAGAAGGGATTCCCCAGTGGAGATGCTTTCTTCGATCAATCAATTCAACGCATTTGATTCTATGTTTCGCACCTGCAACCTTTGACGATCTTTGTGCTCTAGTTCTTCCTGAGACGGAGAGTGGAACTGCTGGGGATGATGAACACACTCTTGTAGAACATAGTGAACTCGAAGCAGAAGGAGCAACTTCTGGAATAGGCCAGGAAGCGATAATTGTCGAAGAAAATCTTTCACAAACTGAAGGCACTGAAAGTAAGCAAACAACTGCAAGTGAAGTTGACAGACCAGAATTCGACTTGACGGAAGCTGATACTGCAATGTTTGATCCCTCAGATGCCTCTGCAGATTCTGCAGTTGATTCTGCTGTGATTGAAGAACCAAAACAGTTTGAAGGGGATGAGAATCAGGGGGACGAAGAAACAGAATCAATGGAAGCCTCAGAATCAGAGGCAGCCCAGAACCAATCGATAAAGGAAGCTCCGCCTATTGCTCTGAACATACCAATATATGTATACAATTGTCCTCTGTCCACTCTCACTGACCAGATAGTCAATAAATGGACACATCAAGCTCTCCCCGATGTCTTTCATGACTGGACAATGGACATTGACACGCCAGCAACAGAATTGAGACACAGCCTTACTGAAGACTCTGGAGAGTCACATCGGCACCGCACAGAAAGTGAGCATGTGCGAGAGAAGATCAGACAGTCCATTGATGATAGGCAAGACCATTCAACTGGACCCCAGCTGGAGTTTCAGAATCATTTACATCTTATGAGAGAGAACTACCATCGGTCATTCGTGAAAGGTTGCATTTATATATTTATATATCACATGCATTTATATTGGGCGATTAACTCTTTGAGAGTTAATTAAGGCTCTTAGATTTCCCTAGGTCTTGTTATTATACGCCCTTCACCGTACGAACATACGAATATGGACATAGATGATACAAAATGGGAGGATTAAATGATCTATTTGAATGTGTAATCAGTTGTACGAAGCTCTTAGCTAACATTATAACCTTATGCAAAACTGCTTTGATACTGCTAAAATAGCTTCAACAGGTATTACTGAATTAATTACATCCCACAAAATTATGCAATACGTTAACCACATTGTCCATAGTAATTTGTAAGAAAATCATTTTGAAGAACAGAATCACTGCTGAGTAAGCTGTACTAGCTAATTGTTGAAAGCCCCAGCAAGCTTGAGAATCTTGTATTGTATCCTGCTCATTATGAATTATTTCGAAAATTGATTTAATTGCAGGTGTTTATGACAGCCTTCTGCACGGTCATGACATGCATCATCATGATGTAGATGCTGTCATCAATGGTATTTGTGAAGAGTCGCTGCCTCTTGAGATGAACATCACTCGCTTTCTGCACAGCACCTGCGGCCACATCCGCCGCCTAGTGGGACGTGCCAAGATTGAAGAGCAGATGAGGGAAGACAATGCTAAGATTATGCCAAAGTGCGTGGAGAAAGAAGAGCCAGATTCTCTTGACCATGAAAGTTCTGATCCCAATCTTGATGCCTCCGAACCCATGTAAATACTGCTTAAATTACGATTGCCTCTCTTGCCTCTAGTTACCACAAATTGCCTCTGTTGTAAATTGAGAATTGAATTACATATCATCCAGCGCATAATATGTAAAAAGTAAATAAAGGGAATATCATTAATTTTTCAGTATTCCACTTTCGGTCCCAGCGAAGAAACTTTAAAGGGATTGTCACTTTTAAGAGCACAATTGATTTATGATTGTTTCCTGCTTGTAATTTTCTTTGTAGCGTTATGCCTGGTTCACCAAGGAGGGCACTGGACAGTTTCAGTAAGGTCGACCGTATACCCATAACATTACCACTCGCTGGTCTCAACACTGCGTCTCGGTGTGAAGCAGGACCTTCCCTTCACGCACTCATTGAAAAGAAGTTTTCTGCCACTCTTGGACAACACTTCAAACCAGTTCCTTCTAATCCTGACTTTTTCTACTACTACGAATCGGACACCCAGGTAGGTTGTAGTTTTATAATTTTATAGCATATAATTATATGTTTGAAATCATTTTTTATGCTCCCAGATATCATTCTCTATGCTGCCAAAGCTATCTTTAAAAATTCTGTTGAGGTCATACCTCCCATATTTAAAATAAATACATTCTTGTCATTACGTATATCAACGTGTATGGACGGAATATAATACTTGTTGCTAATAGTTCAGAATAATTATTTTCTGTACAGTCTAATAACTTATAAATTAACTTGGGACAGGGATGTCTATATTATAGTTTCATGTATGTGTATCAATCCATTTTCTCAAGCGAAAAATGACACGTGGTTTTCCTTTAGTCCAAGAGCTCCTGTCTCGACGACACGGGTGGTGGCGCCTTTAATACAAGCACAACAAGCGATTCTCGAGGTAAGCTCGATGTCTCTATCAAATGAAGCATATCTATTGGTACACTGTGTGCGTGCTGTAAGGGAATGATTGTCAGCCCTTTCACTGTTTCAACTATTCCACTAACCATGATTATAGTGGAAAATAGGATTAGATGTGCAACCTCACGTCATCCCAATCTGCTAGTGGTATATGTGTTGGTGGTCGGTAAACTAAATTTAAACAAGTTGAATTTAATTTCACAGATAAAGTTCTTATTGCTTTGTTCAGAATTAAACCTAGTTTGATCTACCCCGAACTATCTTTTATTAATTAATGTATGATGTCGTTTTGACGGGAAAATTATGTCGATCTAAGGAAAACATTTGTCATTTCCTTTAAGTAGGGCAACGATTGTACAATTGCATCGTTACCTAGTATAAGTGTACTACTATACCAGAAATGAACACATCGTATTCTCTATACACTCCGCGTATGGCTAAAAAGTCTATTCCTTCTAAAAGCCCGCGATTACCTGCAGAAAATGAAACAATTATGTATGACGTATGCAATCCATACACACCAAAATGATAATTTCACATATACTCATATATATAAGAACGATCCGAAGCGGAGGACATGATGCTATTTCAGCTGTTAGAAAATGGTCGATAGACGGTTTCCTTGACACTGATAGAACATCTTTGTTACTCGCTTTTGTATAGGCATTTCCCTTGTCGCACCTTTCATAGATCATCTCAAGATATCTTTGTATACAATCTGACAATCCTTGTTTTGTAGAGGCAGACCATTCCGATGTTTTCCATTCCGATGTGGATGAACCTGTGGCAGGGGAGGATAGTGAATGTGACTTCGAGTCTCAGGACTCAGTTACAGATATGGATGGGTCAATGAGCGATATTGGTGAGGGTTTTCCAGCGCTAGATGGACTCCCCCCACTCTTCATTCACCTGGTATGTTCTGTCAGAACTAAGGGAAGGGCCCTCAAGTCTATGGCCATCAGAAATCTACCCACGTGTTTAGGTAAGGGCCTTTTAAGTAAATATGTTGTTCATAAACTGCCTAAAAGGTTAAAGGGGGGAGTAAATAGCGGAACAAATGTACTGTACCTTCTATGGGTCTGCACAACAAGACAGTTGTATTTTGGATGGGACTAATCTTAAGTAATATATTCACACATAATCATAATGGCATTTTATACAATCTTAACTCCTCCTATTTTATATAAGGAATATTTCTATTAAACATCTATCTAGGACACGGGTTGATTTTTTTCTGCAGGAGATCTGAAGTCTGCCATCGGGGACGAAGCCGAGTGTGTTGATCTGAGTGAGTTGCAGGTCACTGTTGATGTCATCTGTTTAATGATGCCCTCAGAATATGATTTTTCTGAGTCCACCAAGCGCCCACCCAACTACCAGCGTACTACCTCCTACACCTCACAGGGTTCCAACCTTAGCGACTCCTTCAGATACGACCGCCAAGAGACACAGCTCAGTTTTGCGGGAGGGAGGTAAATCATATTTTGTTTATAAGGATTCTATTATAAGCTTTTATTTTTGTCAGGCCTTTCAACTTTGGTTATTTTAACAAAACATACTTGTGCCCCGAGGGTACCGTTGTTATTGCATTTGTAGTAAATATATATCTTTCTTATGATCCCTGAATATTACTATTTTTAATTGAATAAAAGATACAGATTGTGTGAGTACTAAAGGGATATTTCTTTTCGGATTTTGTATGATATTGAACTTAGTTTTGTTAACTATTTGTTATAATTCATTGTTATTCCCATCAACTTTGCAATTATTTTATTCGTATTTTTGCTCATAGCCTTACACAGGAAGTATACGATTCGCTGAGATGTTTATCATCGAGCCAGTTCAATGCAGTTCACGCCCTCAAAGATGAGGTGAAGTAACGCACATGTATACTGATATTATAAGGATTCCCCAACCGATAACCTATTGAATAGATAAGAAAATACTTATTTGTTAGTCGCCTTGATATTAGTGATTTCTAACTTCCAATGAAATATTAATAGCTTTTATATTGAAAGCTTTGACCGCATTTTTCAGGTTCTGTGGTTGTTACATGATGAGATAGCCTCGGCGCTACTGACCGTTCCTGCTACAGTAGAGACTCTGGACATGGTCACAACACATGTGAGGCAGTCTGTGAAGAAATCTTGCTGCAGTTTCGAAACGGTTAAACTACAATTTGTGTATGGCCCTGAGCGAAGCCTTACACAGTTCATCCAGGTAAAATTTAGTTTTTCGCCGATTCTTATTCTACGTTTTCTATTCAGAAAACTGTCTAAGTGTCCCTGTCCATTTGAATGTGAAATGTTTGACTATATATGCCTATGCATTTCCATTGAGATTATTTGGTGACTAAACGTTGCCTCTTTTCTTTATATATTTAGGCATTTGAGCGCATTGAGCTCTCTGGATACTTGCTGAATAAAGAAGCTAATTATTATTACCTTCTACTTGACCATGCCCGAGCCAACAACCTTGCCCATGCCAAAGCTGTCTCTTCTGCGCTTCACGATCTCTACACTGATAGCAAATCTTTCAAGCCAGACACTGTCACTTTAGACAACAGTCAGCTGCTTCCCAAAACCGCCACAAATTTAAAATCCAGTTCAAATTTCTCCGATTCAGCTAAAATCAATAAATCGGACAGCGCTTTTCCTGAGAAAAGTGCCGACAAACTGTCCGTGATTGCCGACCGCTCGAGACACAGTTCCTCAGAGAGTGAAAAGAAGCGGGCCACTTTCAAAGTAGACCTTGTTGACATTCTAAATGAGGGAAGTGATGATAACATTCAAGAAACAACTAAGAAAACTGACCCTCCTGTTAGTATCCTGCAAACTACTAGCGTCAGTGGAGAGGGGGTTGAAAAGAGTGCAGATGTAGAAAAATCAACTGAAACTGGAGGAGGGAAGCGGGAATTTGAGGGTAGTGAGGGAGCAGAGAGAAGTAAATTTGGACCTATTGGTGACGATATAAAGATATCTGTCATCAGACCGAGCCCTGTGAAGGAGCATGCACCTGGCACTGGAACTGTAGACCATGCTTCTGAGAAAGACTCAAATAAGGAGGTTTCATCTACTGATTCTCAAAACCAGACAAGCACACCAAAATCTGCCACTGAGACAAGAACGCTCCACTTTGCAAATTTGGAATCTAGAACAACCTCCTCCGGAGACGTGGCCACGGTGTCCCCTATTCAGAACTCTGAGAAGTCGATTCCTAGGAGGACAGCCAGCTCTGCCAGTCTCGAGAAGTTTAAGGCTGGTTTGAAAAGTGAGCATGGAGCTACAAGCTCTGGACCGCAGACCCCCAACCGGTCCAGGCATCAGTCGGGACTGCAGACCCCACTATCAGGATCCATGTGCGACACTACTAGTCAGGGGAGTGGGTGTGAGGATGGGTATGATGGAGGGTCCAGCGACTCCGCGGAAGAAGAGGAGGAGGAGGAGGAGATTGCTACATCGTTCAGTGAATCTATGCTTAGACACAGACAGCTTCCCGATTTCTGGCTCATAATGATGGTCAACCAAGGACAAGTTGATGTTTATTTCCACACCAGGTGAAATACTGTTTCCTGAAAACCTGATATTGATGTTTGGAGGAAGGGTTAAGGCATTGTAACGTCCCATTTGTACTTGAAAGGGGGTATTTCTTATTTCCGGATCAGAGTTGTCTATGTGATAAGGGGAAACATAATAAACCATGCAATTTATAAAATATAAAATAAATATAAAATAAATAATCATGCTGATATATGAGATTGAAAGTTAGTACCTCAAGGATTTGAGTAGATTCTACTAACTATGCTGCTATATCACTTTTCATTTCTTTCGCCTTACAGAGATATCGCGGATGGCATTCCCACCAATGTTCTTGAACAAAAGCAGTTGTTTGAACATGTTATATCTACGATCAAAGAAATGTGCCGGACAGTTAATCAGGTAAGTTGAAACTGGGTCCGAACTAATCCTCGAACATAACCTTCTTGATCATTAATAATCTGAATACAGGATCAATTTTTTTAAACGTGTACAAATTGGCAGCCATTTAAAAGATGCAATGATGTCGTAGTTTTTTCTGACGCATGTATTTTATTTTGGCTAATACAATCTGGTTCTTCCTTCTCCAGCGACTGCTTTTGCAAGAGCTGTACAACGACCGCTTTTGCAATCAACTCCTTGTCCCAGAGGCAGATGAAGATGTGCAATGGCCTGGGCTGGATAAGTCCTCCGGTACCTACACCAAACACAGGCAGCAAGGTATTTATATGTTATTGGTTGTCATTACGCGTGTAAAATGTGTCCCTACGAGTAGTGGTTAAAGGTATCTTAACATTAGAGAAACTGAATATAAATTATACAGATAAATTGTGCCCTTAAAAACATGACTATGTGTACCTGTGAACATGTGCCCATACTAATTAGTAATATTGATACCCCAAATGTTGGCGAAGCCCTTATATGTGCAAGCTGCCAAGATTTCTTCCTAATTTGAACTAAAAGGAAATATCAGTTTTCACGTACATATCGGTATCTTAAATCCACTGCATAGCAGCACTAAAATAGAGTTCAGGATAACGAATAATATGTTCAAATTGTGTAACTGCGTAGCTCTGGAAAATACATAAAATGTATGTAAATTGTTGATAAGGGTAAATAACCCTATACTGTACTACCTATAATTACCTTATTAATAATGTAAAAGTGATGCCTTTCACCCACTGTTACTTTTAAGTCTTTATTACACCCCTCTGCTGTAGTTGCCTATACCTTCAGCATTGTATGCACCACCTAGACAAGCAAGTGCATAACATGTAAATTATGCACCTGGAGGTGCATAACGAAAGTAGGTCCGGCAGCTATGCCTGATCACCAGAAGTCAAATTGTGTATTAATGGGCCACCGATCGTTCACCTTAATTTCTCTTGAAATAATAAATATAAAGCTTCAAAATGAAAAGTTCTACCATATAATGACATTAAAAAATGTTATTTTGCTAAATTGCTAAAGTATATCGACGATAATAATTTATTTTATTAACTAGTCAACTAGCCACGACGGCATGACAGGCTCTGACTGACAAGTAGATCGAAGCTGTTATTATGAATTTGCGGAACTTATATTATTGCCCACTCGATCGTTTTACCGATTTTCTCTGGAAATAATAAAGTTAGAGACTTCAAATGAAAAGTTAACGGAAGAATCGTATGTAAAATGCGATTTTGCTAAAGTATATCGATGATAATAATTTATTTCATTAACTAACACCGATAGCCTAACAAGCTGTGTCTGACTGACAGCTATGGCTTCACGTGTCTGACTCATAGGCCATGTGGCTGTGGCGTATCCGATTCGCAGCAGAGGGACTTTTTTCTTTTGATTTATTCATATTTCTTATTAATACAAAATGAAAAGGGATGTAATAAATATGGAACGAACTTGCTAGTGGGTACGTTCATTTGTTATGCACCTCGAGCCTCCGACGAAAGGATTCTCGGGCTAAAGCCCTCAAATCTTTCGTCGGAGTCTCTTGGTGCATAACAAATGAACGTACGCACTAGCAAGTTCGTTCCATCTATTTATGCCCTAGAAGCATGGTCATTACTAGTTTCCACTTATTGCAGCTGATTCTGATGACTCGGATACGGAGGCAACCCAGGATCGCTACCTTGAGGCAGCTTTACATGTGAGGCCTGGGTATTTTGCATGTGACTGTGTTTGGAAGAAAGAATTTATTCTCCACCCTAGGCTCAAAACTAAGGATCCCCATCGTGTGTGCAGAGGTAAGTGTCATGGTACCGATTCCCCGATTATTCTATTGGAGTCTATTTAATCTATATTAGGTTGGCTTTGCAACAACTTTATGGTTTCAACGGTACAACAACATTTTCGTTTCACATTTGATAAATATCATCAGTCTGACAATCCGAGCAAAAGTTTCTAGTTTAATCCAACATTTTTCAATTAGGTAATGAAGTTACTACCCGATGCAGAACTATAATTATGACAATGATGTCTTGTTTATCAGTCTGATACATTGTTGTTGGTCAACTTGTACATCACATTTTGTGAAAGTATAACTGGTTTATACACAAATCTTTGCTAAAACCTTTGTCACCATAAAACAGCCATTAATCAACTACTTGGTCCGCCATCAATAAAATACTGTAGAGAACCGCTCTATTTACTTTGCATTTAAAACAGAGCTCCAATCTCTAGCGGTTGCAAAGTTTATGATCAAGGGGTTTCCGTCAGTCACCGACTAAAAGTAAGACAGTAGTGTAAGGCTCTTGTTGCAAGAGGTTAGGTATTATTTTGACCGTTATTTTTTATTTTTTCCTTTGGCCACTTGTGGCATACAAAGATTTAAGAAATAAGGAAATCTTAGAACATGTTATAGCCGTTGAAGACCGTATTAATAGTTATCTTCATTGTTCTATGCGCGATTACTTCTACAATTATGATTATCTGTCTTAATTTTTACCTCTCTTTAGGTATGCAGGTGCTTAAGAATATCTTGGTAACCTTCGCAGTTACTAACAGAAAAAATATGTTCGTCATCCAAGAAACTTCTACTGGGGCTGTCTTCTACCTGAGGTAAATTTATTTGACGTCTTCAATTCAAAATCAGGGACACTGCCTTAAGAAATGGGGGGTGCTTAGGTGGTGTTACTTCAAGAAGCCGTAGCCATTGAATATTATTGCCAATACAAATGTATAATAACCACCAACTCATATGTATGTATTGATTCTTTTTGAATGTATAGCATGCTCACTAAGTCTCAGAAATAATTACCGATTACAGGGCACAACGAAAAACACTTATTTTAAGTGAGAGTGTAACTGTATGTTTCCCTGAATAAAATATGTTAAACAAAAATTACTTGTAGGGTTGATGAATGTCATACTCCCCAGCGGCAAAATAGTGGTCAGTCTGGAACTACAGAAACAAGTACGAAGGAAGAGGAGGCACTTCTGTCAGGTATTTGTCAGCATTTAGTTTTGTATATTAAACCGGGTAGAGGGTTATATAACTCCCTTCTCTCCACCTTTATTAATAATATCCCTTTAATTTGTATTCATACGCTGAGAAGGTTAAAATGACCATTTAAATATTTAAGTGTCTCGGAGCTCGTCCATGATCAGCTTACCGCATCGGGGTGCAAGGCCTTCAGAGACTGACGATGACTCTCACCCGAGACCAATGGTAAGCTTATATGGAAAATCAAAGTATTCAATGACTGAGGAATCTGACTGAGTCCCTTTTTATTGGAAATTTTATTTGAATTCTAATCAAATAACTAGCATCCTTAAACGATATGAAGCCAGGATTTTTATTTTGGGGTCGGATTTATTTGGCTGTATATGGGACCCTGCGTTTTTGGCCAGTTAGAAACTTAGCCAGGCTTAATTCAAATTGCACATAAATCTCCTGTACCCGATGAAAAAATATATATATTTTGTAAATGTGCTTCCAGCGTTCATCAATGTCAGAATTCCCTGGTCAGCGTTCAATGACGGAAAGTATGCTAACTGATGAAGACGGGCCCACCTCTTCTAGCGTGCGCTCCTATCAGCTGGATATGGGGGACAGCATCGTCTTATCAGCTTATGGTATCGGTAATGTTGGTAGGTTGAAATGTTTCACTACTCTTATCATTGATGTGATTTCTATTACTGAAAATCTTGATTTATTTCATCCCTGTGATATTAGTTCCAGGAAATAAAATTGTCTAGTTTTGGAGCTATTTAAATTTTGTTAAAATCCTCTTCAACAGATATGTCCATTACATTGGAGGATATGTATTTGTACCGGTACCTTATTGCTTTAATGATTTCCATTGCGGCTGTGTCTTATCATATACATGTATGTACACCATCACAAATCACGACGAAATACATATATATCAGTTATATACATGTACATTCAAAACCATTATTCTTCCATGTATAGGGCCGGATATTAGCCAGGAATTAGTATGTGTCCTACAACGCCGTCTTGATGATGCGGTTTTGGAGATTTTAGTTGGCCTTTATGCGAGGAACCCCATGTTCAAACTCATGCCGGAAGATGTACAGGTAAGATCAACTAGGTCGATTTTCAATAATTTTTCTTATTTGGCCATTGACAATACAAATAATAAAGTTGACTGGAATAAGATGTTAGTACGGTTCAACTTATACTACAATTTCTTAGAGCTATGTATACATACATGTATGAACGAGAGTAAATCATAAATTTAAATTTATTAAATAATTGAATTAAGGGATATCAATTTCCCTTTTGTTGCATGAATATCATTACTTATTGTTGAAAGTGACGAGTCAGCACCCTGCTCCTCTCAGTGCTACCATGCTAATGAGGACGTCGTTCTTTCCTCTGCATGGTGTGGGTTTCCTATACTTCACTGTACTCTAGGCAACATGCAGAGGTGCTGCATGTAAGCACCGCAATAAAGAACTTGTACCGTAACAAATAAAAAGGTCGTCAATATTTGATGTCATATGTATTATCATTTATCTATGTTTATGTGCAAGGTGGAAGAGCTAGTCTGTAGAAGATATAGTCCATTTCTGTATCATTATGTCAGAATAGAATTCAATATATTACATATATTTTGTTCTTTGTTTGTAGTTCATCCAGCCCAAGTGCAGCTCACCTAAGCAGATCCTGAGGCTGACAATCCCCCCGTCAGCCCTGCTCAACCAGCACGCCCTATCCTACTACCTGTGCCAGAACATGCTGCAGTTCCTGCACACGCCGCGCTATGCAGACCCCAGCGCAGACAAAGTCTTCCGCGACTACTTGCAGCCCAAAGCCCCGCCCATAGAAGATAACCATGTCTTCTTATGTTGCACACGGCCGCAGCATGCGGGGGGCAAGGGTGAGTTGAAATATTATATTGTATTTTAAGTCGATAGAAAACCAACATTATAGTCTCAGCAATTTGGTATGTTTGAAGTTTTATTTGATGATTGATGGATTTTATGAGTGTGATTCCAACGTTTCGGATCTGTTGATTGACCCTTCATTAGGGAACTATAACGTGTTTTCACCATTGTGAACAGTCCGTGCAGTATGAGCGTATATTTGACTCCCAGTTTGCTGGTGTTAATTCTATTATCGATACCATCCAAAAATCTCTAATTTGCAAGGGTTTTAGCTTATCTTAGACGAAGCAATAGGTTGTAGAATCATAATATATGTCACCATAATCTATTCTTGGTAGAATAGCTGCTTCATATATAAGTAATATAGTATTGGTTTTTTTAATTAAATCATTATTGATTAAGGAAACTATAATGACGTAGTCGGTACCCTATTGTTAACCCTTCATGAATGTATATCACTCAACCCCATAAATCTATATTTTCTCAAATCGGCCCTATTGGGCACCAGGGACGTACTGCTTGTAGATGTCAATATTTTTCAGCTTCATTCGAATTGAAAAACTTCATATTTCTTCAGTCTTAAGTAGCTTTAAAATGTTAGCCATATCTCAAGGTCGGTGAGATTCGGTGATATTACTGGAGAGTAATCATTTCATCAAGGTATACATTGTGTACGACTTTCCGGCACCTATCAGGTGTTGATGTTTCTATCATTTATCAAATACTTTGTTTTGACTTTTCTATATTGATACGTTGCCCCATGTTATTACGTTTTTCTATCTTGGTATATTGTGTGTTCGTAGGCGTGGCATGCGTGCAACAGACATTTGTTGATGGCAAAGGCAATAAAATTCAACTGATGAATGCCCCCAAACCTTCGTGTATAGCCTACAAGGACAGCATAGACCCATCTATGTTCGAAAGCTTAGTATCCACACATGTCTACAACATAGATCCTACGAGTAAGCTCCCAGGTATGTAAACTTAAATGACTTCTTCTTGAATTTGAACTGCGAAATTAAAATAACTGAGCTTAAAGCTGCATTCTCAGTTTTAAATTCTAAACCGAGAGGTTCCTAGAGTCCTGGATTCGAATCCCATAGCTACTTACCAAAAGCATCATTTCACCTCCCACCCAGTGCACCTTGACTGGGTTACCAAAGGCTGGCCATGTGTATAGCTGCCTTGGTTTTACGCAAGTAAAAGAACCACTGCTAATATTAAAAAAGAGCAGGTTATCATATCCCATTAGCGTGTTTCCTCTCTCGTTAAGGTTATAAGGACCATTAAGCAACCAATCCTGTCGCTTTCTATTCTCGGTAATACCTACAGCGTCGGGCGAGCTAATCCAGGACCTAATATGTTATGTGACAATACACATCACTGCACGAAATATGTCACTGCACGAAAGTATCCCCAAACTGCCTCTGCTCAAATCCCTTTGATCTGAATTTCTCGCGATATCTTAGGAAAAACTAACAGTGAACATAGAACGTAGGTCATTTTACACTATACTTCCCAAGTCTATTTATTCTCTGTTTCTCATTAAGGATTATGCCATCAGAGTCTAAAAGATTTGTGCAAATTTCCGTATTTAGATAGGACCAAATATACGACCAGTATGTGGTGTCAAAACAGGGCGTAAAGCAACCGATCCCCCCACCCCCACCCTCCCCGCCCCCAATTAAATCGACCAATACTTTCTCTTACAAATTCCAAACATAAACATTTATACTTTAAACATTTATTTCTTATACAGGTTATGCATATGGTTTTATCACGATGCTATGTAAAATCCTATTGCAAAATGCTGAATGTAGAAACTGCAAAATATAATCACATCCTGAGTCCAGAGGAATTCATTCTCCCTTTATTGAGTAAAGAAAATTGTATGAGCTCCAATATATAAATTTGTTAATGACTTTTCTTTACCCAGGGCCCACTGCGCTTGTTGAGTTTGCCATTTGGACTCATGGAGAGGTTGACAGCCAACTTCCAGATCGCCTCGTTTTGGCACTTAAACATGCAGTCTGTGACGTCATGATGGAGTACCGATTGTTGACAGCGCCCCTCTGTGATGTGCCCTCACACTATAGTAGTGGAGTGGACTCCCCCATGCACTCAGCCCCACAATCACCAGTTGCGCACTACTTTAGTGGATGTAAGTATTTTGTATTGTCACAGGAGGCTGAGGGGTAAGAATTGCCATTGAAAACATCAGTTCTGCAAGTGCAAGCCTTCGCCTCATATATCCAATGTACCCCTATCGGGCAAATCTTTTTCCCCCTCCCTCTTGTTACTCTGCCTCTCTCTCGCACCCCTGTATCTCTGTTCGTCTCCATCTCACAGTCTCTACTCTCCACAGTCAACTATATAACTATTCAGCTGTGGCTCTTCTGCCTTGGACCAAACAGTGGAGCTGCTTGCTTCCCAACCTACATATATATATATATGCATGTAAAATGAGTTCCTCTTTGGTTTTGAGTGCGATGCAACTTGCCAGAGATACACGATTGAAACATCTAATTCTTTCGTTTACAGAGTTGTAAATATTGACTTTCTTTGTAAGCATAATGCTTTAAAAGAAATAATAAGTCGCCTTCAAAAGAAATATAGAATACAGTTATTACTTTCTGGCGATTGTAGTCTCGAATCGATACACCCTAATGTGTTTAACACCCAAGTAAAAGGCACTTGTCTTTAAAATATGAATGCTCTTCCAGATGAGCAAGGCAGTTACTCGGCGTCTCCAGGCCATGGGGAGCTCGTGAAGATGAGTACTGATGGGGGTCGAACACCCAAAGAGAAGACAGTCTTCAACCTGCCTTCCCTCTTCAAATCTAAGTCAGCTTCAAGAGACAGCCCAAAGGTCAGAAATAACATTTTATAAACGAGTCTTTTGGTGTTTTTTTAACTTCGCATTTGGTGCGTTGATTTGTATGGAATAAATAGTATGGCATGTGATCGCAATAGTCACAATTATTTAGTCAGTGGTATACATATATTTTATATATATATATATATATATATATATATATATATATATATATATATATATATATATATATGGTCAGTTCTCACGAAAAGAGCACACAGGCAATTTTGGACTCTACATGAAAATCATTTTCTTGTATATGAATAAATATTATATCAAACGATGCACCTTATATAGACCTTTGAGGGGACATATACTTTTATAGAGCTAAAATAAAAAATGGCTGCCCTATATGCTGAAAACTATCCAAATTACACACTTTTCTGAAGGGAAAAAATATATTTTGTCAAATAAAGTTTAGTCAGCATTGTAAAAAACATCAAATGATTATAATAGGTGTTTGTAATAATGCTTACACCTGTTGGCTATGCATACATAACAAATATAGTGTTTCAAAATATTTTCAATTTCTTTAAATTCACTTTTTGATTTGGGGAATTTTAACGTTGCCATCCCAACGCTCTTTTGAAGTGGTTGCCAAAGGATGAAAAATAAATATTTAGTCAGAATTTGTTCATGGAATGTAATCTCCAACAACTCTATTTTAAATTGAAATATTGGCTAATCACATACTCGAAAAACTGTTTCAATGAGAACTGAATGATTAAAAAAAGGTCATGTTGGGGAAGTGTTAACGTTGCCAACCCAACGACATTCATTTAAAAAATGTGCCTAAACAATTTTAGATTATCTAATGAAACTTAGTCATTTTAAAGCATCTGTTTAGAGGTTCATGCCATAAAATTTTAAATTTTAATCTAACATTTTTTCTGCTATTTTTGGACTGAATTTAGTTGGTGTTGCCACCCCGATGCAGCAGTGGGGTGGCAACACAAAATAATGGCACAGAGTAATTTTAGTTGAGACCAATGACATGTAATATAATGGGAAAGCTATGTCATTTTGCTATAAGAATCAATAAAAAAATATTGATTTTGAAAAATCATGAATATTTGACAAGGTATAGAACAAGGCCATGTCCTTTGATTTTAAGTGTCAAAATAATAATACGATTTTCAAATGTAGTTCCTAAAAATGAAAAAATGAAAAAAAAATCCAATTTTCAACCAATGTTTCAGTTGAAACGTTAGCTTAACGATAGAATAATTAACAAAAATATTGAAATCTAAATAATGGTCTTCATTACCACTACAATGTTTCTATCTAAAAGCATTGGTATGGCAACGTTAGAAAATGAATGTCCCACCAAATGCACAGTTTTTAAAATTAGTGTTCCCAATTTTTATTTTGAACCTTTCAATATATGTACAATGATATGTGCAAATGGCAAAAAGTTTCAAGGCATTTGAAATTTTAGCCAAAAATACCCCCCGTGTACCCATTTCGTGAGAACTGACCATATATATATATATATATATATATATATATATATATATATATACAGATGTTGTTAGTTGCTACGGGTTATTCAAGCGTGAAACATTGGTAAACGCTTCAACGGTGCTAGTGTCGGTGAATTCTGTCTTTTATTCTTCATGACATCAGAAAGAACTTGTCACAGAGGGATTAATGATAATTAATGTTACCGTGTATTCGTCTTTCATTCTTTCCCAACTTCAACCTTAAAGTAAAGTTTTCTACAAAATGCCTCATACACCCAGAAGTCACATGTATAGGATATAATATGGGTTCTCTTCGATTATAGCCTTGATAGAACTCTTTTGAAGAAATTTAAATTGATACTTTTTATTCAAAACTCCCAAGTTGATGGTGTTTCTTCATGTTCATCTTGGATCACTTTAAGTTTCATATAAACATGTAGTACGGTATATAGCATACATATGCTGCCGAAAAGTTTCCCATATTAGACCAGTATAAAGCACTAGATGCAAGTTGTTATGAACTGATTCAATCAAGTTACTGATAAAGAGTGCGTCTTATGTTACTTGTCAACATTTCCTTACTCTCCTTTCCACACACCGTCAATGCATTACTTATAATCCATTCATTCCCCAATGCATTCATTCATTTATCTAGATGGAGATTTAACTATGATGTGCAAACATTCTTTATCAATGATTGTTCTTCTCTCAGGAGTCGCCAGTGTCCTCGCATCATTTCCCGATGACAGATCACAAGAGAAAAGAGTCGGAAATTAAACAGAAAATACACAGATATGAACATGGTGAAAGAGGTATCCTACAAGAAATGTTTTCTGTAACGATGGTACACTGGCTGGATTTCAACCTGGAGCTAGGTATAACTCATTAATAAGCAGCTAGGGATATCATATGCGATCACTTTAGAATACATGTTGAGATGTAATTGTTTAATGATACGTGATCCCGATTTCTCATAACGAGTGGGGCATTTTTTCGCGCATAACCACCTTTCAATAACACCTTGCTGTGATTATGACTCATAGATTTTCATCACATACATTTGAGAAAAGCGACTACGTGTCATAGTATTGTCCTGAATATAACAGAATATTTAAACTTAAAACGTTCTACATTCTTAAAACATTTTACCTCTCTACATTCAAACGCCACATTTTACACCGATCGTGAGGAAACATCGGTAAAATAAAACCTCATTTAAATTCAAAAGGGATTTACATTGAAATTTCCAGGAGTACCTGCCACTCAACGTTTCCAGTGTGAATTAGCCTCGCGACACCCTATAGAATATGTGCTACGAGAGTTCAATTCTGTGATGGGGACCCTAGCCTCTGACATGGTGTTACGTATATTTAAACTGGCTGATCCACAGTGCACCTCCCACGATGGCAGAACACATACCTACTTGCCTTATACTGTATCTAAATCAGGAACTCATGTAAGTAAAGTTTCTTCCTATTGCTGCCTAAAATCATTTTCCCATGTTTCTCTCATACCTGCCCACTCGCATTCTGAATAAATAAACTGAATAAAGCATTGATGCATCAAATAATGATTTGACTCTTGGTAGAACACTATTATCAAAATTTAGACACATGACTCCTTGATGCGACTGAAACGGGTAATTAAATCAGGAAGTTGTGAAAAGATTTAAGAAAAAATGAAATTCCTTCTCAAATTCAATATTTTCAAATGGTTTTGTCTATTCATAATCAATTTTATCTGCTGAAATTTCAGAGCCAGGAAAAATCGGACCGCTGTGATTCTTGGGCAGATTTGCCTACATGTGTGCATGTTCGTCTACCGGGCAAGGCATCCGAATACATACTTATAGCCAGGAATATGGCACAGTGGCGAAGTAGTATTGACATTCCCAACACTGAGGACGATGCTACCACGGATGCGCACAACATTCAGCGCTGTATGTATTTTGTTTGTATCGCATTCACTTTATTACTGGGCTTAAGATAAGATAAGATAAGAGAATTTTTTACTTCATCACATTGTTCTCGTCTGAAATTTATTTTTGTCATATACATCTTGCCTATGTTAGAGAAATGGTGGACTTTCTTTAAAATCCCACAGGTATTATTTTAAGATATATAACATTTTAGAAATAACATTATTACTACATTTTCCTGGAACATTACTTTGAAACTGACCAAGATCTGTATGTGTTTAGTAGCTGTATAGATATATAGTGAAACTTGTAGAACGTAAGTTTTTGTTGAAATTCGGTTTTAAATGTTATCTTAGTAAAGGGCCAATGTAATATAAATAAGCAAATATTCCACTTCCCATATAACTTTTAGCACACAAGAGCACCCAGCGGTTCCTGCCCATGGAAGCTGGGGCGCGCCTTACCAGTGATAAGTCTGACTCTGGAGTAGTCAACCCAGAGAACCTGACAGAAAAAGCTTTTGTTCCGAGGCAGAAGCTCATGTTTACAACCATACGCGACAAAAAGGTTGGTAGCTCATTTAATTGATGATAAATTTATTCCTCAACCAAATTTCTCAGGAAACCCAAATATTCATGGCTTTCATTTGAAAAAATATTCCATCCACCCAATACAATTGATCTATTTCAAATATAAATTACAACAGCTAATAATTTTGTTCCGAGCATCTTCGATAATGGTAGAAAGAAAAGTAATGAAAATTCATATGTGATGATACTGTGATTCAGATCAAAGTCTACACTTATAACTGGGTGCCAGACAATCAAAACAGCCTGGAGATGCAAGTAACCAAGATGGTGGATTGGCACAACGGAAGAAGTCAGCTACTGACGAGCATCATCAGCCACAAGGCTGGCCTTATACAAACTACACGCGCATGTTCTGGTGATCTCAAATCTACCGTAAGTTAACATTTCCTATCCTCGTGTTTTACTATCTAACTTTTAATGCAGAAGTACTTTGTACTTGTACTTAAAAGGATCTGTGAGAGCATGGAGCATTATTTGGACCAGAACCAAGTATGCCTTATATGTTGTGCGTTATTTAGGTTCCCAAGACTCACTTCTGCTCCCTGTCGCCATTTATCTAGAAGTATTGAGAGGAACTATTTACGTCGTTTCAGATATTATCCCATTTAAAGAGTGAAATGTATTTATGTATTGAATACCTCTGCTGAATTGTAGCTTCCACCACTACTAATTCTGAGCTCGACATAATTAGACATTAAATTCATCTTACAACTTAGCATAAGTTAACCCTAAAATCATTTTTTGTGGCTATAGGATGGCAACATGTTCATGTTGGGCAGTGACTTGCAACCTTTGGTCAAATACACCAACCCTCCACACACGCTCCAACAACAACAGTCGTCAAGAGCTCGACACCTGAGTATATCCAAGACACGCTCTGCTCAACACAATCTGGCCATTCTGCACAACATATACAGGGACAAGCAACCCACGATACCCATGCATAAATCCCAGTACGCCAACATGAGGGATCCAATTCACAGACATGGCGCACAGATGTTGGACCTGAAACGCACACATAAGAAAGGTGGGGTTCTGTCCATCGAATAAGAGCATGCTAGCTGTAAATTAGGTGACCGTATCAAAATGGCATTTGAATAGAAACGAAACCTTCTGGTTGTATATTGTCTGGTTGAAATGGAGATAGACAACCAAACCGAATTCTTTTGTTCTTTTGGAGGAATTTTTTTTTTTTTTTAAATATTTTATTGGCTGAAACAGTTTAACAATTATTATTTGTATAAAGAAAGACGCATGACTGACAAGATGCAGTTATATTTCGTGCGTTGCCATGACCAAGTAAATAAGATTCTACAGAAAAATTATCATCGTTACATGTGCTATATCGTTCACATTCACATTAAAGAAAAATTCCAAATTATACAGTCTTACAAATAGATGTTATTATTCGTCAAGCTTTTTTCTATATTTCCATCTCATCTACAATGAAATGGAATGTGAAGAACAGTTCACAGAACCTCCTAAATGTCCAAGATAAAATCTTTACGATATGTTGTCGAAGAATGCAATCGAAAGGTAAAAGTGTTTAATAAGGCCCTATCCTATTAATGATCACATTTAGGGTCGTTTTTACGATATAAGTTAAGACAGATCTCTTGTAAGTAGCAGGCTTAATAGATTAATGTGTGTATTATTCTGGGTGGCAAACTGGGATAAGAATCATATGAATGTACTACTGTCATTTCATTCAATACATCGACGACTTTCTTGCCCCTTGATTACCAACAACCAATTAAAACAACTGTAATAACTCTGTTCATATAATTATGTACTAATATATGTAATGACCTTGAATCTGACATATACACACATATTACGGTAAAACAAAGATACTAGTACAAGAACTATATATCTCAGTATGTACGACACCGCTATTACCTATAATGTCTTGTACAACAAATGACCTTATCCATCTAGATAATGTTCAGTTAGAAAAATTAAAATATTGTGACATGTGAAATGGAATATATACCCAATTCTGTCTTTACGTTACAGAGGAAGAGAAGAATGGGGTTCTTCGACATTTGTATGAGAATTGGCAGCAGAGAATGGGGCCTTCCCACACTCCCATCAATGTAAGCGTCTCTACATTTTATTTATAATATCGTTCTTTTTCTCCTTTCTTCCTTCCCTTCATATCAATCTGATCAAAACTCCATAATACTCTACTTATGTATTGAACTAGGCAATGGAATTGATATTTCAAAGCCGCCTGGATGCCTAGAAATAAATACTAGTGTATATACAAGGGTGCCATACTCTCAATTCCAGAAATCTTTACTGTGATTATAAATTCTGCGATATTAGCACATATATATTTCCTGAAGCCGGAAACACACTCGTGTAACTCCGATCCCCAATAAAGGGAACATAACTATCTTGGGAAAAAATTCGACCAATTTCATTGATACATATGTGGAAAGAATTATAGATACTAACTTACTCATTCATCTTGAATGAACTGAGTTACTGATTGACTTTCGTACGGGCAAATCAACAATAACTAGCACAGCCAAATAATGAACTCGTTACTAACATGCATTCAATGTTAAATATACATTACCTGTACATTTCGGGACTGCGGAAAAAGCCTTGGAGTCTGTGGCTCACTCAGTATTAATTTTTGAAACTTCCCTTTTACAATATCTCTAATGATACTTGTGTTTGTTAATTCCCTTAATAAAAGCCAGTCAGAGAAAGCTTAATCCCATTCATATCATTACATAATTTAATAATTACATAATATATATAATTTAACACAGCACTTACACTTGCAATCTCTTTAAAAACTAAATACAAGTTTTCAGACGTTGATAAAACCATAATATGTTCTATCCTGTTTAACCTATACCATTTATTCTTTAGGAAAGTGACCTTGAATTGCTGAAAACATCATCCCGGCTCATTCACAACGTAGCAACACCACTACTCCTCAGTTCGCACTGGCGCCAGACCGTTCTGGGAAAAAGTCGATCTTCTCGCCACAACTCACGCGCTTCCGACACTCCCAACGCTAGTGTAAGTCAACTTGAAAATCTTATTGCTGCATTCTGTTTAATAGTTCATAAATACCACGATTCTGAAGCTACAATCAAAACTGTGTGCGATTTGTACCTTACCCTTATAGAAGCGTATGCGGGACATGTTTTAAGAAGAAAAAAGCCCAGTTTCAACAAGGTTCCCCCTTTGTCCGCTGAATTGTATTTTCCATTTTTCAAACGTGCATATGGGAACATATTTTCTTAATTAATGGTCATAAAAATATTCACGTACTCTGTGTAACCAACTACAACCAAAAGATCATTTACATTATTGAGTGGACTAAATGTAAACAGAGCTATACATACACGTAGCTCTGATATAAAGAAGGGGACGTAAAAAACCAACATGGTTTCAGAACACAACACTCAACCCATCAAGCCCTTGCCCAGCTTGTTGACGATATAGCCACTACAACAAACAATAAGCAAACCACAACAGCAGTATTCATAGATCTAAAAAAAGCTTTTGACACACTTGACCACACACTCCTCCTAGAAAAACTTGAAAAATTGAACTCAAGCCCAAATTCAACCAAATGGTTCCAAAGCTATCTACATAATCGCTCACAAGCTGTCACAGCAAATGGCCACACATCAACCACCCTACCCCTTAAAACTGGAGTGCCCCAAGGTTCCATCCTAGGTCCACTACTATTTCTCATCTACATTAACGATCTCCCTGCTAACCTACCCAATGTCAAAACCCAGTTATATGCAGATGACACTGTCATCTACACGTCAACTAAATCCTACAATGCCTCCATCCCCACAATACAAACAGCCCTGCATGCACTTGAGACCTGGTGCAACACAAACAAACTTACTATCAACACAAACAAAACAAAAGTCATAGCTTTTACCCCAAAACAAACAGCCGCACCCACTGTTTCCAAACTGACTCTACAAAACACTGAGCTCGACCTAGTTGAACACTACAAGTACCTCGGCACCACACTAGACCACAAACTCAACTCACAGAAACAAATAAATGCAATAACACAAGCCACAAACAACAAACTCTACATGCTAGCACGCATACGACACATGCTCACCAAGCAATCAACACTGAAAATCTACAAAGCGATGATCTTACCCCTTCTGGATTACAACTCAACAATATATAACTTTGCAACACAAGCAAACATAAACAAACTGGAACGCATCCAAAACCGAGCAGTCAGGATCATCACACTGACAAGAAAACATGATTCGGTAGCAGGGATGCTACCATCTCTAGGACTCGAGTCGCTGGATCGAAGGAGGACAAAACATCTACTCTGCCTCATGTACAAACGATCCCGAGATGCACCCACAAACTCACACACACACACTAAGAACACCCGCTCGCAAAACAAATACAACCTGCCACTACCCATGCCAAAAACTGAAACTCTCAAAAGTGCGCCCTGTTACAAGGGTGCCAAAGCATGGAACGCCCTAGCTTCAACAGAAAAGAACACCCTAACATACGAGCAATTCAAGAATCGCCTCAAGATTAACCAAATCTCACTCAATACTCACTCAGACTGACCAATAAACCAAACCAAATGGTATGCAGTATCTTCACGCTACCATAACAAACCCACACTGAACCGATGACATGCTGTATCTTCAAGCTGTCCAAATTCAAATCCATCCAACTTATCCTAAAGAGTACTTCACCTTGTTACCTATTTTGATCTATGTGATTATGTGTTTAACCTAACTTGATCTCGAGTAGTATTTTTACATAAGGTATAGTCTAGCTAGACACAGCAGTGGGAGGAAGACCATGGTATTTCTGTTGAATTATCACCCGTGAGCCCATTATCCTCAAGTGTTCGTCGACATCCATTGTTCATAATATTATTTGTACACTGTGCATGCCCATTTATGTTCATTTGTCACCTCACGGAAGATTAGCTGTATAAAAATTCTAAATAAAAAAAAAATAAACCGCAAACTCTTTAAGACAGATTACATATGGCCACCTAAATGATACTCGTACAGAACAGAAAAAAACTGTTGCTGAATATTTTGTTGATATATATTCCATAATATTGAAGCAGATCTGGTGATTTATCCAACATTCTAGATCAGGGCTAAAAAAAGAAAAATACAAGAGAAGACTACAAATTGAATCTAAATGGACACAGGCACTTATAACTCCTTTGTAAATTTATATAATGCCAAAGGTTTCTGAAACTATCAGTAACTCATACAAAACCCTGCAGGAGTCATATCCAAACTAGTCTTTGGATACAGAAGAAACCCAAATGTCAGTAATACGTTAGTTTCTAGTGAACTAATTAGCGGGCTGCCACCTAGTGGACAACAAACAAAACCGACGTTACCTACTCGCCACCTGGTATTCAACATTTAAAACGCCCACTGCATGAAATTAGGCTCATTTCGCTAGCGAATTGCTTCACGCTATTCGTACCAGGAACCCAGTCGTTTTGAACTACTGCATGAAATTAGGCTCATTTCGCTAGCGAATTGCTTCACGCTATTCGTATCAGGAACCCAGTCGTTTTGAACTACTGAATGAAATTAGGCTCATTTCGCTAGCGAATTGCTTTACGCTATTCTTATCAGGAACCCAGTCGTTTTGAACTTAAAATTCTTGACAAATCTTAACTAATTTATTTCAACATCCCCTGATAAAGTAATTCTTGAAAACATGACCTTGATTAAAAAAAAATGTTGCCAGTTCAAATTTAAATCAAAATTACTCAGTGCAACCAACTCGATCCCACCCGGCTTTCCAAATTACCGTGGAACTATTGGACATAGATATAAATGTGTAATAGGTTAGCAGCATTCAGGTGGATGAAGCTCACTGGAAACCTCAAAACCAGGCATTTTCAAGTCTCAGTGAAAAAAAAACTACCCAACTTCTGTTTTATAATGTCATACGCGGATCAAGACTGGATAAATGAATAAACAAATACATTATAATCTTTTTATTTGGGAGAGGGTGCCATTATCAGAAAGATTACTTTGATAAACTGTAACAGGAAACAACCCTTACCTTCGTGTGTGGAATTGGGTTGACGCCAACACATCAAATGGTCCAATGTCTGTATCCATAAGACATTTATTTTTATTATTTTTTTCACTTTGATTTGAAAATACTTCTTAACAATGTTTGCAAACCTCTTATAATCTTAGATAAAAAAAAAGATTTATATATTAGTTGTGAAAATCAACAACTCCGACCCTTTCTATTTTGCAATGGTTCTTTTCCAACAGCGTTCACGCCACAGTTCGGGAGCCAGTATTCGCAGTAAACGTTCTGACAGTGTAGATAGCAAGAAGCGGGTGGACTCACCTGAAATTACCAAGTCAATGAATGAGGAAGTCTGGCATATCAATCTACGCTCCAGCTTTGTCAGTCAGTATATCCAGTATCTGCAGTCACTCGGATTCGTACAGATCAGGACCCGCAGTGTGTCACCTAAAAGGAGGTATGCACAATTTACATTTGTAATATTTACGAATTTGGCTTACAAAGTCACTGCCTTGAAGATGAACAGTCCAAGGGCTCTAACATCCTAAGGCAGAGGCTAAAATGATTAGTAACCTCCATTTCGGGCCTGCTATTGCACTGATTGCGTATAATCTCTCTGCTTCGCCTCAGGATTATACACGAAACAGTGCACCAGCAGCCCCTCAATATTGGTCATTAATCTATTGATAATCAACTATAGAAAGAAATAAGCCCTCAACATGTTTTGCTACTTAAACAAACTACATGCATTTGCTATTCTCAATAGTGTTTAACATGTCCTTTCTTTTTGCAGTAGTCGGCATTTTAGTGGTGATTTGCCAACCCGTCAGCAACATGACTCTTCGCCACAGACAATCAAACCAAACTACGCATACCTGCAGAAAACCCTGCCCGGAGGAATAATGCTGCTGGAGCTTGGCTTCAAAGAAGTATACTTCTGCGTACATGTGTATGCTTTTGAATGTTCACGCCTTCCGATCCGTAGCATAAATCCCCAGGTAATATTGACTTTAGTTTCGTTCTTAGAGAAATGGCTTTTTACCGCCTAAATAGATATATAATATCTGAACAAGCTTCGCTTGATTGTATCAAAATAAATTATTGTTGATCCTGCTGGTGCTGATGCTCTTATTGTTGTTCTCTATCTGTCGATGTATATAACCAACTGCGTTTAGATTGCGGCAACTAATTATAAACGTAGACTTGATGTAGTACCTTCGTAAATCGGAGTAATAGGTTACCATGCTAACAATGGGCGTAAACTAATTTAAAGTGGAATGTTGTGATCATCGTCCCAATTCTTAGGATGGATTTTTAGGTCTTGAGGTGAAAGCCTCTTGGCGGCTTTGGCGCCCATCAAACTTTCAACGGGGGCGGAGTAGTCTGGGTAGCCTCTTTTCTGACCTTGTTTTACCACATTAATCTCTTTCAGCATTTTCTCGATTTTTTAAGAAACATTTTTGGAAACATTCTACTTTTCATGGGCGCCTCCATTTTATGATTCTTAAGCAGGGAAGAAACACGCTCCTATTATAAATAGGAAAAAACAGACTCAGCCTAGCACCACCGGATTTCAGTTGTGCCTTGTGTACACATTGCAATAAACAAATGTTGCCATGAATTAATGAAACTTAAAGTGCAATTTCCCTTCAAAATAAAGCAATTTGGGAAGAACACGATTCCCTACACCAAATAGGGTGAAATAGAATGCTTCCCTTAGAATAAACCAAAATAGAATTGAAGAAGTCCTTTGCCTTCCCCTCGATTGTATTTTCATCAATATTGGTCGGAGAATAAGGAAGATGTTAGGGAAAGTATACTGGTGTGTCAGTAGGCCTTTCTGTGAAAGATAGGTCGAGATGAAAATTCCTGTCAGTGCATACCACCTAATTTAGGTAACTCTCTCAAGCTGGCCACGTTCATCTTGGTTTTTCCTTTCCTTTCTTTCTGAAAAATGGAGAAAGTGAAATGAAATGCAAAAGATATTGCCTGAATTATTTAAACTGGAAAAAGCATGTAGCTGGCCGATAGAAGAGAACGAATTAGCCATGAAACATTAGTTCGGGTGACTGATAATCTCATGTAAAGTAGTGTTGATCATCTTCATCTAAGCTGTGCGTCAATAGACCTGAAAATCACCCTTGCTACGCCTTATATGTTTTGAAGAGCTATTTATTGAATAAAATACAAGTGAAGAAAGCCGTTCTTCTGGTAAATTCCCGATTACTGTGAATTTTTGTTCACAATCCGTGAGTTTTGGAGTTACAACAGTGCCTACCCTCCAACGATGATAAAAGTGGTGAAATTAATCCAACTTCAATGTCTATTTATGGATGTGACCACTATTTCAGGATATTACTGATTTCCATGAATACAGCGGCCCGGTAAAACCTTTACTATTCGCTGAAATAATCACAGTAAATGCTTATTAGTAATGTAAGCTCATTATGCTACGAATCGTGTGAAACCTTCAAAGAATAGTGCCTTTGGGAAATGTGTTTAAAATATGTTTAAATATTGGTAGCGGGGATGTAGGCTATACAAGGAAATAGTGCTAGGTCAAGAAACCTTACCTGGGGGCTGTGTCTCGGGTGAAACCTTAGCGTGTTCATTGATCTATTGCAATCTCTTAAGTGGTATATTCGTACAAGCAGATACCAATAAGGCTTGAGGTGGGGGTATTAAAGGCAAACGCTACTATCTAGTGGAAAATGAAAATAAATGTCATTTTTCTGAAACTTTGAAATTTGATTCTTGAAGTGTTTCTGGTCATAAAGATGGAAAAAAATCAATGGGTCACCATGCTTAATTTTTAATTAGAGTGCTTCAAAATTTGGTATCTCAAAAGAACCAATGAGGATCAAAAGGGGGGCTCATTTTGGAGTACCTCGACTTCATAATTCATATTTGTTATTTATATTCCCTCAATTTAAGTAAGGTTAACAGTTTTAGAGAGAGTATTATTTTGCCAATAATTCTATGCCTCTTTTTTATAGAATGCATGGTTATTTTTATTCTGAAAACAAAAAATATGAAATGCAAATTTTAAATTAAAAACTCGAAAAAACCCACTTTTTTTTCACTAATTTAATGAAAACATTTTTTTTCTCTCTCATCGAAATTAAATGTCATTTTTCTGATTCTTTAGTATATGGTTCTTGAAGTATGTGTGTTCATAAAACTGAAAAAAAAATAATGGGTCACCATGCTAGTTTCTGAATTATGGGGCTTTGAAACATGGCATGACAACCATAAAATCTGCTGTTTCAATGTGTTCTATGTTTCCTAAACATGTCTATTTCAAACAGCTACAATTATTTTTTTAGCGTGATGACATACATTTTTTTCCCTATATATGTGTAGAATATTACCTGCACTATATGTGTAGAAAATTTTGGGACATTAGGAGTTTTCATTTTTGTTTTATTCCCAAAACCGTGAAAGAAAAATGCAGCACTTCCCAATAGACTTGCATACTAAATGGGTACAACTGAGGGTACCCACAGTTAGCTCAGTTCCCCAAACATGTCTATTTCAGACAGCTATAAAAAAAATTCTAACTCGATGACATATGTTTTTTTTCCTTTTAATATGTAGTATATAACCTGCACTATATGTGTAGAAAGTTTTGGGACAGTAGGAGTAGCCATTAATTGTTTGTTTTATATTATAATACATGAAAAAATTGGCCGTTTGCTCATAGACTGCAGTGCTAAAGCAATAGTACGTAAAATGCCCGTATATTTGGTATATGGAAAAGGGGGGCGTGGCAGTGAATAGTAGCGTTTGCCTTTAAGTAATAGGTTCACACCTGCCAACCTTTGTTCTAATAAAGCCATCGCATTACCTTTCACCGGGTAAAGATTCCTCTTCTGTTTGCTATTGAAACGCGCCTACAAACTAACACATGCAAGCTAATGAATTGATACCCTAAGAACCGCCGGAGAAGTTTTCCTAAATATTCTGTGTTTCATAATTCATTGCCACAGTTATTTCGTTTATTGAGTTGCCCTTTTTTCTGAGACACAGTCCCCCTCTCTGACAGTTTTCATCTCCCTGTGGGTAGTGACTCTGCTCGCGGTTCTGCTCCGTCTAATCTATGTTCTCAGGCCCCATAGATTTTCCTGCCTTTTATGTTGTACTGTATTACATTTCTCCTTTAGCATGAAGAGCAATTCCCCAATATAGCTACGCCAAGGTGGGCCTCATCTTCTTATTAGACTAGTCCCTTAAAGTTAATTTATATGTATATTCTTTAAGTAATGTATCTCTTGTCTATCCATCTTTCTACCTATCTATCACCCCTCTTCAATATCCTCCTCCTCACCCGCCTCCACTTCTGCTCTCGTCTTCTTTCGATTTTAATCACTCATTTTATAGCTTGTCTAATATTTCTTTTTAGCTTGCGGTCATCTTCACTGACGAGTGCGAAAAGTTTAAGGATTTGACGCACGCTCACTCGTTCGCGCATGACTTCCACTTGCGCACTATCCAGTCCTATATTATGGGATGTCTCCACGTAATTAAGACCAACTACCACCTCAGTGGTTTCCTACAAGATTTCGTACGTCTGTATCCCTATGCCCCAACCTTCTCACGGAACTACATCCTTGCGGGTAAGCATCTATACATCTATACTGATACCGTATATATATTAGTGGCGAGTATAAAGTAAAAAGTCCGATAGGGGACGTGTATGTATTGTATGTCACTTCGCTTGTTGATGCATCCAATGCAAATCTGACATTCAAATGTTTACTAACATTTTTTATGGAAAACGACTGAGAATAAGCTAGAATAGGTAGAATCTCCTGCTTCAACGGTGTGATGTATGAATGATGCTGAACATGATATAGTGGTTGATGGGGAAAATGAAGCTTTGTGCATATATCATGTATGACTAAAAATATTTGATGCTGAACATAGAATGTTTTATCTAGCCAAGCCTTTTCTCTCACATACAAAGTCCATTCGAATCAGATTCAAAATGGCGCACGGGCAAGCCCCCTATTACTACTGCTGCGCTCGATCTTAAGTCCAGCTAGACTAGCTCTGGACCATTCCCTCATCCTGGGAAAAATAATTTTCATTTGCAAAGGGAGTTGGCGACCACCTAGCTGAGAGACATTAACAACTTATTGTATCAAAATATTTAGTCTAAGCCTTGCATGTTGCTGAAAATAACATTTTCTCTACCAGGTGTATGTAACCTGACGTTGAAGAACAATAGTGACAGCTGTCAATTATTTCGCTATATGCTGGACCACGATAAGTTGTATGGCATGCGCGCCATTAAAATGGTGCCACCCGTTGAGGACGACATGGAAACTGTAAGTCTTATATTGACACATTGACCAGTGCTTAGATACTAGATGTGTATACCACCTATAGAAATAAAACAAAATATGAATGAATTTTTAAAAAGTGTGCCAGATGAGTTATTAATATCGCTCCCTATTTCACACTACTCGTGTGCACTATGCAGTTCAGATAGTGTTTGCTATTAATTTTGCTCATTATTTCCACTAAAGACCGTTTTGGGAAAGTGTAATAAAGCGATGAATGGTAATATATAAATCTAAGTGTAATTCAAAAGTCAGATGTTCATGTTTTATCAGTTACTTTTGTATTGTAGGAAAATGAATACGCATTGGTGAAACAGTTCAGTGGACTCCCTGAAGACGATGCTATCCAGTTGAAAGCCAAGCCCAATGATTATGATGTTGGATTGGTCATAACCCATGATTTCTCATACCGAGCCTTTGATTCAGACCGACCAACACTAAGACTAAAATATTATGTGCTTCTGACAAGCCGCAATGACCTCTTCCCTAGGCATACATTGGAGAGACGGCTGGGCATATTCAAGTCAAACTCGGCTAAACAATTCCCTGGCAGTTAGTACCGTTTTTTGTTACCTTATTTCCCCATGCTGCCTCCAGTACACACTCTTTGAACCTCCACTGTCCCCGGGGATTGAGACAGTTAGCGTTATTGTGTTAATATAGAGGAATGTTGAAGATTCTCTGTTTTTACCTAAGGAGAAACGGAGGCTAAAATGCTCTTTTTTTATGTTTTACCTATTCTCTCTCGGTGAATTTTCCAGGTATTGGGCAGATAGAAATGCCAATTGGAGATGTAAAGTTGGCAGTGGAACCTGGAGAAATGGTTGAGATGACCAACCAGACTGAGCCTTTGGTTGTACCTCCTGTTGTGCAGTATATCAGCGTCGAACGCGAGACAACTAACTACCTTGGCTACTCCAACAAACATCAAACCATCATCTACAATACCTTGCTAAGACAGGCTGAATATGCCAGGTACATGTCTTGTCACTACCATCTATGAGAATGGTGCATGATTGATATCCATCACGGTGTAATGCAGATTTTTACAGCTTTTTTTATTGATATCATTAACATTCAACTCCCCTTAATCTTGCATATATGGTGTTATATGATAAAGAACATGGGAAATAATCCTGATTGATTGTTAGTACATGTGTGTATATAATATTTGCCTTTTCTAACTGTCATACGTATCGTGATATTTTTAATTAAGGGAGAAGATCAATGAGATGGTTGGTAGTGCCATGTCCCAATGCAGGAGAGACCTCTTGTGGCAAAGGATGTTACTCCCTGGCAATGTCACAGAGGAGGAGGGTAGACGAAAACGACGCAGCGAGCATGACGAGGGAAGGGATCCAGTAAGAAATCTTAATTCTTGAATTATCATTAGATACGTATTGCTGATACGAGTATCGAAGATAGAATACTTGTTCACCTATTGAATTGTTCACCAATGTGAATATATATCTAGTTTTGTATGTACATGCCGTAAAGACTATATTTTCCTGCTCCTTCTGTTTTGTAGCCTTAGAACTCTTAAAACTAGGATCTCAATAATATGGCAAAAGGGGAAAAGACAACAAATTTAATCAAAATAATGAGTTTTATCTTGTTTAAGATTGCTGAAGTAGTCCCCAGGCAGAACAGTACAGAAAGTTATATTTACGTCCAGCCTAGTGTACAAAACCTGTAACATGTCACTCAGGAGCCCTCCTCCTTGCATTGCAGTTCTTGACGCGCCTCTCATTCACTGAGTTTCAAGAGCTTCTGGACATAGTAACCAGGATTAACATTAGGGACATAGATGCCTATATCTCCACCCTAGAAAACATGAGCATGTCCTGGTACCATGGCCTCGTCCGGGTGCTCAGGAACCAGTATGGCAGTCAGCACCGCTTCTTTGCGAGCAGTGATGGGCTGGTGCAGTATGTGGTGAGTCCTCCTCCCTTTCACCCCATTTTTTTTTAAATAAATAAATCTGTTTGTACGAGATGAACATGAGAGACTTTATTTTTACTATTGGTTTTCGACTTTTGATTTGATTTATTGAAAGCCCTTTTATGATCTTTTTTTATTTTCTTGTTTTCTTCAACCTTTCTTCTCCCCCTGAAACTTTCTTCCACATAACTATATGATACATACTATCGAAATGTTTCCCCCAGTTTCTTAGCTGTTTGATTTGTTGATGAACTGTCTTATTCTATCAGAAATTGTTATGTAGGCATAACACTTGATTAATTATTTATTGCAAATACAACATGTATCAAACAAATCCTGCCATATTTCTTTGCTGTTGTTACAGGTTGTCTTGAATCCCAATTACCTTGACACATTCATGATGCTGGGCGTGGATTCATTAGGAAATAAAGCTGTAAGTATTGGGTCTCATTACTATCATAAGTTTGCTTCGACAGAGTAATGCGTACATACATTATTTTAACTATAATACATCTTCCATTTGTTCTTTGATTTTGTACGTCGATGCCCCTCCAGTGCTACCACTGTTATGATCTCATAACTTAAAGACGCTCTAAATTAGTATGTCATATGGAACGTCATAGTTATCATTATGACACGAACATCTCGAGGCTGATCTGATTGGATCTTCCCCCAGGGTTGTCATGGTATTATGGTTTATATCTCTTGTTGTAAGCAGAGATAATCTCCCATCGATATAGTTTTACATTGTTAAGATATGTACGTAATTTAGTTTTAGTTAGTAGGTAACTGCATGTTACATTGTGAAAACAAATCCCCACTGTTGGAATAGTTAGTCGTTGTGAGGTGGGTTCTTGTAGGGAACCCTGTATGGGGCTGAGTAGCTACAATGTAGCTACTCCATTTGGTCTTTGGTAAACGCTTTTTTAAACAATCACCATTTGAAACCTCTGTAAAAAAACAATCGCCTCCTCGATCTACATGGTTTAAATATAACTTCTAATTATCCTGTACTTTTAAGGACTCAAAAGTAATTTAATGACTTTTAAGGGCCTTAAAAATGTATTTTCATTTTTAATGATGCGTGGGAACCATGTAGTATTCAATAAACACGTTCCTCTAATGTTATAGGAGCTGAGTGCAGTTTATCGGTGCCGCTTGCCGGAGACCAGTCACACGCCAATGAATCCCAACCTACCGGCGAATGCAGTGCAGACGCTGATGGAAGGTTTCGTCAACACCTGCTTCTATTACATGTGGACTGGGCTTTTGTGACACACTCCGCAACCACAGACTCCAAAGTGGGTGCGTCAACAGGAACAACTCCTTTGCCAACATAGAAACATACCTGGACCTGTAAACTGGTTGGGTTACATGTGTTATGGTCCCGAGAAAATTTAATTACATGATCATGAAATCCGTCTTGGAGAACATTTGAGCTTAAAAGGTAACGGGTAAGTGAAATGTCGGCAATAATGTCAAATAAAATTGTTTTGTTAAAAGTTTTTTAATATTGCGACTAATTCTGAGAATATCTGCAACTGTATTAAAGTTGAGCTTTGAAGGTCGAGACCTTTCATGTATTAAAAGACTAGTATGTGGAAGGTATTGGAATATGATTCACAATGTCTTTATGGTGCTGTTCTTATTAATTTTCAGTATAACATTCAGAAGAATATAATTCTGAGTCAAGATTATGAATTACAATAGTATAGAACTTTGCTCTGCTTGGGTCACAACGAAAAATGTTGAATCAAATGTTATCGTATAATGTAAGGTATCAAAGTTGACCCGGGATAATATTCTTAGGACGCATTTTATACGTATGATATGATCATGTTATATGTGATGTGTGCAGAAGTGTAATAAGAGACCCAAAAGATGGGGTAATTGCCATATTATGCTGGTTAACTTGGGGACTAACTTTTTATCAGGGCGTCTTGCCTAATTTCTCAACTTACTTCCGAACTTTAGAGATGGGAAGATTTATTATTTAACTTCAGTAGTCATTAAAAGAAACACTTTGTAGACGCTGTCCTAATGTCCTAATTTCTCAACTTACTTTCGAAATTTAGAGATGGGAAAATGTATTATTTAAAGTCAGTAGTCATTAAAAGAAACACTTTGTGGACGCTCTATGCCCACAAAGAGTATTCCCCATCGTGATCGACCTCATAGATACTGTATGTAAGCATAAGGGTATTCCAAGCGCTGGAAGCCCTGGAACTCTTTCATTCATATCTAACCTAAGCAAGGCAAATAAGCTTTGCCACGCCATAAAATAGAGAGTTGGCTAATAAAGGAAAATCAAGAAAAACGCATTAAGACAGTTCTGAGAGGTAGACTGAACGCTAAAGTAAAAGTGAAATCGCCACATTAAACCTGCTCTCAATCTTGTGATATCTCAATGTTAAACTATTCGTTCTGTACCTTGATGTTGTAAAATAAACAAATACTTGTACCTGCTGGGTCCATATTCATTTCACTTGTAGTTGCACCTAAGTATAATCTTTATCAATTTTTAAGCTATCAATCATTTGTACCCAAAATAGGGTCATTCCAATGTAGCGCAGGAATTTTAGCTAGATTTTAGGCCAAACCCGAAAGACTAAAATGTAAAGCTGATTTTTGGATATAATATATATATATACGGGACACGTGGGGGAACATTCCCTGAAAAATCCCCAGGTGCTTTTTGAAATTTTAACGGTTTTGTGTCATTTTCCACAAAAAACTTTGGAGGAGCATCCGTAAAATTAGTCACTGACTATTTTCTTTTTTGATTCATTTTTATTCAGGTTACAGAGCGAAGTACATCATATTTTCATAGATAGCTCCCCAGATCACCATATTGGTGGTCTTCCTCTGGGCCCTCAGCCAGAGAAGTATGAACTTTATCTTGTTGGTGTTCAAAAATAAATTGGTCCTATTCAAGACAAATCACACACATATATAGGTGGTAGACCAAGGATTTATTTACCATATATATAGTAGTTAAATACTAATTAAGTATAATATATATATATCTCCGTTGTAAATCAGCAACAATTACCCCTATCCACATAAATGGATCAGAAGTAGAACCCACAAATTATAGACACGTAAATGCAATTAAACTCCCTGCAAAAATTCTGGAGAGTAATTCAGTCGCAGCTATCAAAGTATCTGGAGAGCAATGACGCAATATTGCATATCTCCCTTTATGTAACGCAGCCCAGATTCCCACCATCATCCCATGACATGTATACAATGCAGTTACCACAAAGAATCACATTTATTTGGCTTTTTTAGACTTCAAAAAGGCGTTTGACTCTCTAAACCACCAGATCCTATTTCAGAAACTAGAACCTAAGGGTGTAAAGGGGGATGATCTAAATTGGTTCAAAGGGTACCTTACAGGGAGAAAACAAACAGTCCTGGTAAATGGCCACCTATTGGGGGAGTCGGAGGTTGAATGTGGGGTGCTGCAGGGGACAACCCTGGGGCCAATGCTGGATGTTGTTTCATAATGAAGGAGACATGGAAAGTTTTATTTGGAAAATTTGTGAATGGTGTTCAAATGTTACAAAGAATGTCCCAGCCTGGTGTTTCATAATGTGAGACATTCGCACATTCACATGCCCATCTTCACAGTACTTCACAGCTACAACAGTGTGCACCCAACCATGATCGGGTGAGGGTGGACCATGGGACTGCCCATGTGTATTTGTCTTATTACATGCTAAATGATAGCAGACAGGGAGGCGGCATGGGCTGCGAATCTTTGAGAAGTCCCTGTGAATCTTTGAGAAGTTCTCAATTTTGATTATGAAATGGAATGTGTCCCTAATGGGATGCTTTCTACTTAATTCCTATGTCCCTGATTATGAGACAGGGCCCCGATATCTCCATTAATAAAAAGCATTGGGGATTTGGCATTCACCAAAGTAGACTCCATTCACTTTCTGGATATCATCACTTGAACAGCCTTTAATTAACTTATGTAGTGTTTCCCAGAATCTTTTAGGGTTTCGGTAATTAGCTCTTAATATTTTGTTGTGGTAATATTGCTTTTTTAAGTTCTGTGATCGCCCTATTCACCTCAGTTCTTGTTCACTTAGTCCTTAATATTAACTCATCATAACTATTTATTATCCTTTTTCTGTCGCGCCTTGTGGAAAAGATAGTCCCTATGTTTCATTAGATTGATAATATCAGGGTTAATCCAAGGTTCCTCTACTAGTTCGATTTTTTTTTCCTACTGAGCACTCTTCGTTATTATAAGTTATCAAGTTTTGTTCTAAGATTTTCCTGGTCTAGTTTCCGGTATTATCTACCTAGGATACATGTTTTTCAGTTATCATTCCGGGCTTTTTAATGACCATATATGTACCTAGGTGGTCACTAATATTTATGTTAATTGTCCCACTTTTGTTAATGAATTTATTGTTGGAAAATATAACATCAAAACATAATGCTTTTTGCTTGCCTATCGAGTTGGGGTATTAATATGGCTATAGTCAATGACAATTCGCCCATGATAGATATTAGTTTCTTTGTTTCATTATTCTCAGGTTCCAGCAGGTTAAAGTTGAGGTCGATAATGGTCGTTTCACCAGGATTGTGGATGCTATTTATTTCTACGGACTGTAGTAATGACTCAATGAAAATCTCCAGAAGGGGATCTCTACACCAAGGAGAGGCCAAATTTGGCCTTCCCTGGTGCGTTTACGATTATAGTGATGGCCTCTAGCGTAGACCAGATATCTGAGAGAGTAAAAGAAATATTAGCCTTTAGGTATAGAATCCATTCCACTCCATTCCATTCCAGTTTGTTACCATCTTTTTCAAGTCTTATAATATTATAACTGGGGACAGCAATATGGCTATCAGGGATGTATGGTTTCAGCCAGGTTTCTGTAAGGCCTAAAATCTTGTTATTTCCAGCATTAGAAAAGTGGGCAATTTCTTCGGTTTTCTTGACCATAGATCGAACATTAAGTTGCGCTCTATTCCCTCTATTAAACCCTCTTACGCTACCGATACTGTAAATGGTATCCATTGCATAAGGCGGGCATGAATGCAATGACTACATAGTTAGCAGACAATATATTTTATAGACGTGGACAAAATCCACCGTCTGATAGGGTAAGAGGTGAAGAGCTTTGAACATAATGGTGATTTGGACAATTTCCAAGATCAAGTGAGGTTAGAGCAAGACATATGAGGGTAAAACAGCAATCTCCGCGGAATTGAGTCATTTATATTCATTGGTGCGATAATTCGACCGTTGCTGAAACAGGGCGGGGGTAGGGGGGGGGCGAGGACCCCCGGTCCCCTATTTGATTTAGTCACAAAAAAAATGAAAACATATCCTGATGAAGGATCGACCCTGATCCGAAACGTGGGAATCAACATCACTATATTACATGGAATAAAAGTACAAATATATAAAGAAAACGGACAGAATACTAGTTTTGGTGTACTCTCAACTTAAGAAAATGAAAAATAATTTGATTTTCGCTTCATACTCTGGAAGGTCCAGGTCTAAACAACGGGTACTCTCAAATATGTGACCTGTAGTGGAGGAGTTATTCCAAGTTATGTCGCAGACTACTTAAATAGTCGCAGCCTAAAGGCGCCAACTACAGAACTTTGCGAGTTTGGCAGAGTAACTGGTTCTATCATTTAGATTAGAAAATAACATACAACTTTATAATTCAAATTCCCTCGGAATTGAGCGTATCTAATTCAATGAAAGTTAGACAGACTTTCATTTCAGGCATGTCATATCTCAGCACAAATATTCCAAAAACAACCTTCAAATGGAAATTCACGATTACTGGGCTTACCGTTTTTGCGTACAGGTAAATAGTTTAAACCTGCCGCGGCACCTAGCTTTGATGTTCTCTTTTAGTGAAGCGCAGTGCCACGCGCCCAGGGCAATTAAGCGAATGATTACAAATATGTAACACCTCGATACTCACCTTACCTCATATGACTACTGAATATGTTATCGAGATTCCAAATTCACCGAACATAGTGAGGTTAGTAGATGCTATCAATTATATAGATCGTGTGTCATATATACTAAATTGTAGTGAAGGGGCAGTAACTAAATAGTCTGTAACGTGTAGATCACCAAATAAGATGTAACATTTTGGCCTTATTTGGCAGGCATTATACGGGCCGCTGACAACTACATGTAGCACTGTCGTATGCCTGATTAATCAGAGGAGATAGATGGAAGGGGAGCATGCGAAGGAGGAGGTGCATGGAAATAGAAGCATCCTACCCCTCCTCGACCCTCTTCCTCCTCTCCAACCTCCCTCCTCCCTCCTGCCCTTTCTCCATCCTCCTCCTCGTTTGTAAGATTGAAATTCCGTCAACATCTTACATGGCACCAATGGAGCGAGGGGCAACTAGCAGGGTGGAATTGTGGAGCGATAAATACCGATTAAAATGCTATTAAGTCACGCGTGAAATCTTTGAAATGTCGCTATTACACTTTGAGACCTGCAGCCACTCGTATAGTGCAAAAAGAAAAGGTCGGTGATCAATTCCTCAATAAAAACTTGCTTGTCGACCTCCACCCGGCTCCACCCCCCCCCCCCCTGCACCCCCCCCCCCCCCCCACACACACACAAACTGGGCAACCTAAAGAGAAGATATTCTGATCACTCCGTTTAAATGGATTGAAAGGGAACTTATATTTGACATATACTATGACATTCGATCAAGGAAATATAGATCTATACATTTCCACCCATTTATTTAAAATGTGTGTTCATATTAATAGATCCAATAGACGAGAAAGTTGAAGAAAATGCTGTGGTTTAGGCACATAAGGCAGTCTGCTGCCGTTCACGACACGTGTTATATATACATAATAATTGAATATTTTCTTATAATGTAGGTTAGATTAATAACATCTGAGATGGCTTTACTATGACAGAAATGAGCATGAATCGGCGTTTTTTTTATATTATTTTAATTTTAATAGTTTAACTTTTGGCATCACCATCATGGAAAATGTCAATTAAATATAATATTAATATTAATATTAATATCTTATTATGGAACTATATAAATGGAGCCTAGCATAGATAATTATAGTGCTGACATCCAGAGGTTTAGTGCTGAACAATGCCTGAATGGGAAATAGAATTTGTTCTGTTTCCATTCATAAGTGATTTGGGTCCTGGTCCCATACCTTTTGTACAGCTCCTGAATAAAAATTGTTCTTTTTTTAAGAAAAAGGGCGGTCAAATGATATCACGTGCATGTGCGAAATATATGATAAGGTATAAGTTTTTAAAGCAACACACATATATAACCAAAATTATTTCTTATTACCTAGTAATATTAATATTAAAGATTATCTTCAAATCTAGTATGTAGGCCTAGTCATTGATCAATCTAAATTTTACCAGTCTGCCACTTTCTTTTTTAACGCGAATATTGTTCCTACATGTTCAAGATGGTTAAAACATAATTAAGCTTGTAATATATCGAAATAAAAATGTGTGTCGTGAAGATTTCATTATTAATATTGCTAAATTTCGGGTATATCCTCCCCAACAGTGTAATAGATCGTTTAAAGAAAATAATAGGCCTACTCTCTCAGCCGTTTTTACAGCTACATGTAAAAACGTATGTTACGCTGTCCATATATCAGTATAATACCCATAACCAAATTCTAATTTTCTTGCAATTGCATTTGGTAACCTAAGCGCAGATTCTCTCACTATATCCGTTACGCCCCTATACACCCAATATCCCTGACAATGGACCCAGCTGGTTGGACTGCAGGGGCGGATCCAGGGGGGGGGGGTTCGGGGGGTTCGAACCCCCCCCCCCCCTTGGGCCCCATGATGCCCTTTTTGCCCTACCCAAAAGTGCCCTTTTTCCAGCCCCAAAGTGCCCTTTTTCCAGCCCAAAAGTACCCTTTTTCCAGCCTCAAAATGCCCTTTTTCCAGCCCCTAAGTGCCCTTTTTCCCCCCCCCCCCCCAAATTGCCTTTTCTCCCACCCCAAATTGCCATTTTTTCCCCCCCAAAGTGCCCTTTTTTCCCACCCCAAATTGTCTTTTTTCTGCCACAAATAGCCTTTTTCCTGTCCCAAAACGATGAATTTGTCTCAAAATTAGCCTTTTGAGGGCTACAGCAATGTGACAATGTGACCATGTGACCATTCACTGTGTAACTTACCTATTTGCCCCCATATTTGCCTAAAGCGGTAGTTTTCGACCCACCCTATATCTTAAAACTTGTTGAAGGAAATTTCACTTTTAAGATGATTAAAAAATTTGTGCAACCTTCCGTTTAAATTGGTTAAAAAGGGCCTCATTATGACAAATGATAATTTTTCAACTGGTTTTCTGACTGGAATCTATTAATTGTTTGAAAAAGTAAACTGGTTTTCTGACTGGAATCTATTAATTGTTTGAAAAAGTAAAAGGGGAAATGAGGCTATAATTTATCTAACAATTATTGCTTTCTTTCATGTGATGTGAGTATAGCCCTTTGTGCAGGCTATAGGATCTGACCCTTTTGTCATGTGTAAATTATTGAAGTAATCCTTTCAACTCTTTATGGGATAGTGAATGGTGTACATAGGGGCATATAAAGTCTAATAAGGCTATTCAATTCTGAAGATTATTATTTTCACCTTATGTGAAATAATCCCTTTCGTTTGTGATATGATGCCCTTACTGGTATTAAAATCTGGCCATTTTGACATACATGAATAGTTGAGATAATGTTTTTAAGTGGATACAAGATATTGAATTCTAATGGTGATTAGAGTGTGGCCCATATTGTTTTTATTGCGAAATAGATCAATTGTGATGTGTTTCAGGAAAATGAGGCATAGGTCGCAAAATTGATATTTTTCAAAGTGGTTTTTTTACAAGATCCCTTTATTGAAATATTCTGATTGTTAGAGGGTCTAGCACTTGTAGCCATATAAATTTGTGTCACAAATTTCAGGACATTGTATTAAATAGATCCCTGAATTTTGAAGGCCTTTGTATAGAGTATATTTAGTTATTTACTGGTAGTTGCCCATCCGGAAACATGGCAAAACTTTTTCAAAAATAAAAATATAAAAATTAAAACATAGATATACTTAATATATTAAGAAATACTTATTATGTGTCCCAGTGTTTAGTATCATTGGAATCACCTTGTTCTCCTTTCTCAAATATGATGATATCTCAAAATCCATTTTTTGCAACTTATGACTCATTTTCCTGAAACACATCTCAATTATTTGTGTGATTTGTATTTAATAGTTTGAATTTTGCCCGAATTTTGATGAATTGTCAGGTTGAATAGGGCCTCATTGTGATCCAAATTGATTTTTCAACTGGCGTTTTATCTTGATATGTTGCTTTCATTGTTGGGAATTTGTTTCTAATTTTACAAAAATATCATTAGTCATTTCAATCCCATGAATTTTGTCCAACTAATGTATTATAGTTTTTGTCATTATGGTGACATTAGTATATCCCATTTGAAGCTATTTTACAAAGCCCTCAGGCAAATTCCACCTGTTTCTGGCCTGAATTGTAAATATCGATTTTGTAAAAAATTATGTCAAAAAACTATGAGGAGAAAGACTAAAATAATCAGCCGTTTACTGAAAGAGGGGGATGAATTGGAAAGAGAATTACTTTTAATATCAGAAAATAACCCCCAAACCATTGTAAGTATATTGATCATCAGGTATTGAGACTACTACTCTATTATTTTTTTCTACATCATCTGTTATATAATGAACAGCAAATATTGTTAAAATACAAATTATAAAATTAAAATACAAATCATATTTATCCACTCAAAATGCACCAGGAGGTGTATATTTTCCCGGGAGAACCCTCCTGGACCTTCCTCTAAGCGCTTCGCGCCTTCGGTGCTCACCAACATGTGCCCTTTTCTAAGACCTGAACCCCCCCCCCCCCCCCTTCAAGAAATCCTGGATCCGCCCCTGGACTGTCCCCCGCACGCTCTGCACGTAAAGGCAGGAACTATGAAGTTTGAAGGATTGCGTGTCAGTTGAACAAATAAATCAATCCGTCTTGCTCTAATCTTGTGTGCGTTATTGTGTTCACGTCATTACGTTTTCGGTACAATTCCATTTTTCCAAAAAAATATGCCGATAATAAAGTTGTGAAATAATTCTCCGAAAGTTGCAGATTTATAAGAGTGGCCACCATAATGTTCGATTACCAGGTGTACGAATGGCTCAATTGTCTTACCTTATATGTATACTAGTCACATATATAATGTCATATATATATATATATATATATATATATATATATATATATATATATATATATATATATATATATATATGTTAAAAGGCAAATGTTAAAAGGCAAACGGAAACATCAGAAATAAATGGATCTTAAATGTTAAATTCGGTTCTTCCTCTCCTACTTACAACCAAATATATATATATATATTATATATTTATAGTTGTAAAAAAAGACCTTTAAAGTAGATGGGGGTAATTATGTTCTGAAGAATCATTTATAAATAGCTGAGAGGTAATCAGATCAAAACGGCCTATCCTGTCCAGCTGCATGGACAATACTCGAGCATGCTGTCCCCATGCAGATCGATTGTTGCCAAGCTAGCCATCGTTCGCGCCAATTTGATGACACGAGCCAAAGGTTTATTTGATCGACACATTTTGCGCACGTGCAAAGATTTTAACAAATCATCGATTGTTAAATGCTCGATAAGGTTGTAAGGATATTCATCGAATACCAATGCAGATTTTTTTCAGGTTGAAAATCACTCTGTGGAATGGTACATACTCGAGTTGAAATCAACACTCTCACCAACCCTACTCTGGTTACTCTAAGCTACTCCTAAAGACTTTAGTTCACAACATTTATTGCAAATGTAAGTTCCGTAAGTTCCGTGATAAGAGTATGGCCTTTCATGTATCGATCTTTCGTGGCCTCACAGCACCACGCTTGACCGTTATGTTGGGTCAGCAATTTAAAGCAAAGAGAGTTTCCATATACTAAGGACCAACGAGCATAGCTGTATACTTACAAATACTCGTTGATATGACTTAGGGCAGTAGTGACCACTGCAGCACTTGTTAGCTCCAGTTGAACAACATTTTGCTGAACAGCCACGTGGACTTACTTCATCAAGGATAAGTTGGGAGAACCCCACACAGTTGGAATACAGGAGTATACGTCTTAACAAACACAATTCTCAGGTGAGGCTTACGCCATAAGGGATTTGAGTCATGTTGTGAAATTTGAAAACTCGAAAAATCTACATACTCTAACTATCTCCATTATTCACTTTGAAATGAACCTCCCTGTCGAAAGTCATCATTTCACTAGTTGGCGTTTCATTGATAAATTCATCATAAGATAAACTAATTCCCTACAGAAGAAACTTGTCTGTTGGCATAGTAATGTTAAATACACGTTAACTGCATTTATTTATAAATTGCTGTAATAATATATCTTAAATAGTCTGGTGGGGGCATGGCGTACCTAGATAAAATTAATGATCAAATCCCTATAAATCTCCTCTTATTTAATTATTATAATTCTTTAATACCAATCTGAGTCGAATCCGACGATGGTATCTCGTAAAATGCGCGCTAAATCTAATCATGCTGCAACAAAAAGTATCAGAACTGTTTATATATTCTACTTGTTGCATCTATCGATGTATACATATTATAGATACACGTCTAAACGGGTTGTCATTTTGACCGTTACTGACCTCTAAAACAAATTTACGTATATTTAGCAGATGTATTCCTTACTCTGGCACGACGCACAAATGCCTTTTAGAGTGTTTCTTGTGTATATTGGTTAGCTAATCGGATGACAGTCTCACAGGCGATTAAGCCCTTAAAATACACTTGAGTGTTGCCTCTCGAGGTAGTTTTGACTAAGTTCGTTAATTGTCCCAATATACACAAGCAATTGCGCTGGAAACCTGCGTATATGAAAAATCTTTGATTACTAGACGATACAACTTACTATAATGATTCATCAGGACACTTTAAATACATTGGAATTACCTGTAAATGAGACGGTACGGCAAGGGAATTTTATTGGTCAATTCATGTGAAATCAGAAGAAAGGTATCTTGACGGACCTTGGGGAGATTAGTGTGCCATATACATAATAATTGAATAGAGAAGAGGTAAATTAAATAACCAATATATTCTTTTTTGCAAATTAGTTCTATTCATGATTGCCTGCCATCTCGGGCTTCTACAATGCTAACGAAACCACCTTTGCTTTGTCACGCATCTTATTGTTTCAGAGGCTTTAAATCTACATAGTCCTACATCATAAAACTAAATCACACAACTAAAACATCATCGTGAACTCATATGCCGATTGAAGATTAATAGATTCAAAGATTTCAGGGAAATATTTAACATGACGCATTGCAGCAGAGTTTGGGGGTCGTGACTTCCGTATTTACATTCCGGTAGATTTGAGTGACTATATATTTATTGCAAAGGTTGAGTAGGTAGAGTGAGTTGCAGCTATTTCTAGGGTTGTCGGTTGGCTGAGCTGCCAACACGATTAAGGGTTGTATATAATGTATATTGGGAATCGTGGAATACCCCAGGTATAAAAACTGTATGTGGCACAGTGAGGGAAGACAGGCAATTCATATTCATACTAGACATAATGGGAAATATCATGGAATTGACAGTTACTTTGTCCAAACTATTAAAAGTCTTGAAGTAAAATGAGTTCTTCTGAAAGCCAGCATGAAGATTATTGATAAGAAGAGCGGAATCACATAAGGACGATATAAAGGAGAACTAATCTTTGAGATAGAAGGGGAAAGTATAGAAAAAGTTAATTCTAAGACTAGAGAAGTGCACAATGCAGTACTCAGGGTTGAGGAACCAGATTATGCTAAAATGCCTTAGAAGTGGCGAACACTAGGCCTATATGCGTGTATATATGGGGAATAGAAGAACATGAGTAGGAAGAGAAAATGGACAGATTTGTTTACAATTCCTTATGTGTACACCGCGGGATATTCGTCTTCCAAAATCAAAGCAGATAAACTTGTTTGGTATACTAGAGAGCTTATTGAACATAACAAAGGAAGAAAAGGCTTAATATATTAGCTAACAAATCGAAAAAACCTGACGATGTACGAATTGCTAGGCAAACTATAGATAATGGAATTGATGCAATGATGCAAAGTACAGAAAGCTAATTATAACAAATGGTTACGTATAATTGGACAGAAAAGGTATTCGATAAATAGAGGATATGGACAAAAAAGACAAAAACCAATTAAATCCCTTCGAAATGTTATTGGAGAAGAGAAAGTGGTCTGGAAGCTGCTAAAATCTTTAATGGGTATTATTGAATTGTTAGAAATGATGTGTGGTGCTCGGCTCTGGATTGGCATTTGCTAAACCAGAGCCGGGGCTACGCGGCTGTCACCTGAGTCCCGCAAGTGTAAGTGTGTAGTAGCCGCGCTGGTCGCGGCTGTGGTGGGTTCGACCGGTAGAGGTCGTAGTGTTTCGGTGGTCTACATTTTTAACTTTTTATTGCTGTGTGATACTGCTTATTCTATGTATTTGCTGTTGTTATTATCTGATACACCTAGTGTGTGTGCACACTTGAATGATGTCCACTTGATATAATGAACCATTTCTGTCGTTGTTCTCCTGTGAGCAACCCGGGTGTGGAGAGATTGATATTAAATACAGAAGCTGGCGAGGTCCATTAGATCCTGTTGTTGTCGTTGTCTTTACTCAATAGATTAAGTCTCATAGTCGCTTAAGGCCGTCGATCAGACACTACAATTTGGTGCCGTGACCAATTGGATTTTTGCTAGCAGAGTGAGACCTGTCTGGAACCATTGGTTGCCTCTAACGGGGAAAGCCAATGGAGCCAGAAGGGCTTGGAGCTCGGTTCTCCACTGGGGGGCCGGGTAACCTGTTGTCGGTTGACCAGTTTTTAGAGCAGACGAATCAGACGATTCAAGATTTGGAACATAGACTGGCTCAGTCGAAATTGAATTTAGATGAAGTAGATCGCTCAGACCAGACTTATGTTGAACCAACAGTAAAGGTAAGAGCGAGCATAGAAGCTGATACCTCAAGCGGCGATGATGATTCTTGGAAAATGGCTAAGAATCAAAATCATGCCGGTCTGAAGGTTACTTTGAGGAGAAAGACAGCCACGCTTCCCCGTAGTGCCATGAAAAAAGCACCACGTATAGAAGATGTTGGTGTAGATATAGATGAAGATTTAGACGATGAGTTTGTATGTGGGAAATTGCCGCCTATGACTCCAGTTAACGCTGCAGATATTGGTAGTTTGCAGTCTGAATGGACACAAGATCGTGTAAAAAATAGGCGTATGACCTATGACAAAATAGATAGGCTCATCACGAACCAGGTGAGTACCTTGGACTTGATGAGTGATTCGGTAATGGAGTCTGCTAGGAAAGGGAAAGATGCCCAGGAGAAAGCGGCTAAGACCGAATCGGATTTGGCTGTATCAAGACAAGAGGAGACTCGTTTGAGATCGGTGATACAAGATCAGAGCGAGAAGCTCATATCTTTAGAGGCAAGATGTGTGTGGGAGCACAAAAATAATGAACGGATGAAAAGAAATATGGAGGAACTCCATAGCCGCTTGGATTTTCAAGTCCCTCCTCATAGGTCTAGAGGAATTGCTTTTGCTGATGAGCTGGATAAGGTTAGCACTCCGATTCAGACGAATCCGGGTGGGATCTCTAATGAATCGTATACTCGAATTATGAATGAGTTGCCAGATTTTGACCAAAGAAAGGAAAAATCGAGTAATGATGAAGTGATTCAGCCTCATTACATGTCAGCTGTGCCGGATACACCAACTGGCGGGCGGGCGTTTAGAGGTGATAGGAGGAGTGCTTTAGAAGCTGCGCGTGGTTTGCGCGCTTCTGGTCCTGATCCAGTTGGTTATGGGATTATGGGCGCTGTAAGGCGATCTTTGCCGGCTAACATAGAAAGAATTAGGCGGTCAATAGATCCAGCCGCGGGTTACTTGCCTGAGGCTAAGGGGCCTGCATTTGGTGTGCCTAAGTTCAAACCAACTAAGCCCATGAATAAGCCTAGATCTGTAAATTTCCCGGAATGGGATGGTAGAGAGGATTGGCGTGATTATCAGCGACGTACGGTAATGATAGCAAATCCCAAATAATTGGGACGATGAAACCTACAAAATACAACTGCTAACCGGAGTAGGTAAGTAGCTGCCGCAAGCTATGATGCTGGAGCCGGATGATTTCTCGGTGGATGACCTTTTGCAGATGCTTGAATATGACTATCAAGCGGAGAAGACGCGGAAGAGGGAATTCTTCAACTGTAGACAGGATCCTGGGCAGAGTCCGGCTGCTTTTAGCCAGAACATTAGCTTGAGGGCGGTACATGCTTTCGGTGAATGGGATGGCATGTTGCATGAAATGGCGGTAAAGATATTTCTTGATGGGTTGTTGGATGAAGGCATGGCGCACTATGTTGCACTGCAGGAGCCGACCAATATAGTTTGTGCTGCAGCAGCCGCAACTCGATATAGATAAGTATTCGGTACCAGTGGTATTTCTCGCACGTCGTCACACTCACACTCGTTCTCAAGCGGGGCGGGTGTGGCAACAGTAACTACTGTGACTAAATCAGAACAGGATTGGGATGAGAGAGAGTTGGCTGAATTTCAAGCTTTCAGAGCTTGGCAGAAAAAGCCACGGCCGCAGGCAGAGGCGCTGCCATTGCCAGCTCCTGAAGTGAGTGACAGTGGTAAGAAGGCTCCTTTTGATAGAAGGAGTAGGAGAACACCTGGAGCTCCTCGGAAATGCTACTATTGTCAGGAAGAGGGACACATGTGGGCTGACTGTACAAAGCAGAAGACACATGTCAAAACCATGGATGATTTCCATACTCGTACTGCGGCTATAGAGGAAAAATTGGCTTTGCTGTTAAACAGGGTCGGATCTTCTTAAGCGATAATCAGAAGAATGGAGCGGTTGGCGAGGAAGCAACTGCTAGCGGGAGTCAGTCCACAGCCGGAGACGCGGCGCCTGTGGCTACTGAAACTCGCCCGATAGAACAGCCGCCTAGTGACAGTTGGGCTAGGGAAATGGAGACTGAGATTCGTTCAGACTATGAGAAAGTTGAGAAGAAAAGATTGGAGTTGGAGAAGGCTAAGGAGTGCAAAGCTGCAGCTGACTGGCAGTTGGCTGGTAGGCCTAAGCTTAGGTCGCGGAAGAAGGGTAAGCCTCTCAAGGCTTCTGCTTCCAAAGCCGGGTGATAGTGATGGTGAGGAGACTGCCAAAGCCGCTTCCTTGCCTAAATCCAAGAAGAAGGACAAGAAGTCTGACGATAAGAAGGACAAGAAATCGGATAAGGAGACGGATAAGAATATAGACTCTGGTACCGTGTCAGATGATGCAAAATCTGACAGTGGTAAATCAAAGACCAAGAAGAAGGAATTTAATTCGCCGAAAGGTGCACCGAGAGAGACTAGGAAAGCCCATGATAAGCAGAGGAATGCGAGCAGCAGCTCGCGTGGCTCCTCTGTGGATGATCAGTCGCGTGCCAGTCACACAGGTGGTCCCGGCTTGAATACAGTCGAAGATGTGGTTAAGGCCTTGGCAAAACCAGGTTGGAAGGGTGCGGCGAAGAAGCTGACTGACAGCTCTATTCCCGTGCGCAACCAAGCACGTTGGTGGTTGAAGGAGAAACTTGAGGGAATTGAGTTAACTCAAACAAATATGGCCAACATAATCCCGAAGAAGAATGACGGAGTTACCATTGCTCCGGAGTCAGACGATGAAGATGAGGTTCTGGGAACTTATTGGAAAGACGCACCAATAATGCCCCGTTTTGAAGATAAATTTCATCATTTAAAGTCTCGTACTGGCAAAGCTGATGGACATCAGCAGATTATTGATTTGGTGATGGATAAGTTAAATGGCGCCCCTTTGCTATGGAAACCAGGGTATAGGTGTCCATTTACTTGGTGTCGATATTTGGGCAAGGAGATTAATCCTTCTGGGATTAAAGTCTATCGCACTAAAGAACATTTCTATCGCCACTTGTGTGAGGAGCACTGCCCGGCTGCGCATTCATGTGGAGTGAGACTGGACAGATGTTCTGACTTGGTCAGACATTTGATGAAGGGTCCTAGTGGACATAGGAATGGACCTGAATGGGTGCGTGAGATGTCGGCTAGTTTCAGGGTGGTCGAGCAAGAGGCGGCTAACCTCGGCTGTGTCAGATTCTCTAGGATGGGAAGATACGATCTTGATCGTGCTATGACCATCGGCCGCCATTGAGCCCAAGTTGAAGCCCGTCACAGTGCTACTGAGGCTAGGAAAACTGTGAATAGAAATTTCACTGATGCTCCTTTGCCTACCAAGAATGTGTGGGCTACTAAAGGGCCTTCCCAAGCTACTATTGCTGCTGTGTTGACCGTTGCTCGCCCGAAGGACTCGTCTACAGTAGCTGCATTAAATATGCCTGCGGCTGCTGCTGGTGCTCCTGGGGATCAGGCGACTGATAAGCGGGTAGTTGACCAGGTGGACGTAACTGTGGATACAGTGGGTACGGATGAGGGAAGTACTCAGCCGATCGCTTCTGTGCTTCCTTATTTGCCTACTGATGAGACTTTGTGTACCGCCGCTACTGATATTGATAGAACTTTGTCTGATGGCGCGATGTGTATCAACCAAGCTGTCACTAGATCGTTAGATGCGGTGAGGGTAGCTGTACAAGTTGCTCTAGCTCCTATGGTGGATATAAGTGAGGTGAAAGCCGCGGCAGCAGAGATTCCGGCTATGCGCGCTAGGATTGTGGATCTGACTAGACAGTTGGATTATTATAAACGGGAGGACCACCTTTCTAGGGAAACTATACTGGATTTAAGGTGTCAGCTTTCTGCTTATGAGACTGGTGTACCGGAGATGAAGAGAAAGAAAACTGAGAAGAAGGAGGAAGTAGCAGATTCTGATGTGGTAAGGAAGTCTGATCTGGAGAAGATCATGTCTGACTTGCTACAACAACATGCAGCTTCTCTGTTGAAGTTACCGGTTTCTCCCCAGAGAAAGCGGGAGGTGCAGACGCAGACGCCTGCTGAGGGGATAGTTAAAGTTTCGCCTCGGCCGCAGCGAGTTGTTACGCAACCTCACCCGCCTCTACAGAAATTGACATTGCAAAGGTTGCCAGCTGTATCTACAGCTCCGGCTGTGACTCCTGTCAAGCCTATTATTATTAAGGAAGTATTGAAAGGAGCTCCTGGTCTGGATAATTGGAAGTCTGTAATGAATCCGTCTGTTGATTTGGTTTCTCCGCAGCGTTGTGATGTCAGGTGGAGTCAGACTTCTGCACAGTTGCCTGCCCAGTCGCCATTGCAACAACAGATGTTGCAACAGTCTCTGCAACAGCAACAGCAGTTGCAGCAACAGCAGTTGCAGCAACAGCAGCAGTTGCAGCAACAACAACAGTTGCAGCAAACTTTGCAACAACAGCAAAGTCAGCAGTTGCCGCAGACGCAGTTGTCTTTGCCACCTCAGTATAGTCCTTATATGATGCAGGGATTTGCGCCTCTGTCGTTGTCCCAGTTCAGTGGAGTACAGCGGCAGATGGGGGAAAACCCAGCTTTGCAGGGCTCTCCTGCGCGTGTTCATGGTCAGGCAGCCGCTGGTATTTTGGATGCGAGTGGCGCTCCTATTGCACCGCCTGGATTTGTTGGTGTTACTCCTGTGGGTGCGGGTGGAAAGGGGTCAGTTCCACTGTCAACCGTGACTCCGCTTTTCGCCTCCCCTGTGAGGAAGATTGGCGATATGATTGCTAGGGCTATGACTTTTGGTTCGGTGGTGGAAGAACAACCCACACCAACCAAGGAAGGTGTATTTGAAACACAGTCAGACCCAGGTACCATCTCAGTGGGTAATAAGAAACAAGATATTTTGAGTTCTCCCCATGGTAGTGATACTTGGGAAAGGAGTGTTGAAGAAGATGATAAGAACATGGATATTGACCCGGCAGAGGAGGATGAATTGTTGAAGGGAGACGCTGATGAAGCGTACCCGACGGCTTGAAAATTTTGCCTTAAAAGTTGGTCTAAGTTGTTCTTGAGATTTGTTGTTATTTGGATACGTGGGACGTAATGGACTCGAGCCGGATGCGGTAGTGGACAGCCCAGCTGTGATGATCCGACTTGACCCGGGATGACCTGCCATTACTACCAGTCTCCTTGGTCGGGATATAGCCAGCGTGGACACTATATTTTACTTTGAACAACAGCAATGGATTATTACGACCTACCTACTTGTGCCTCAAACGAACTCTCTGAACTAGGATGTTACCGGACATTTGTGCTGTGTTTACCAACCTACGGACAATACCTTGCGATTTGGAACACTGTGAATACTATATATACGGACTAAACTATCTCATGGATTGAAGTGGATACATCTATACACTACCTAAAATTCCATGTGTGTTTATACTTCAACATTGTTCGTGTATTCTGCAAGCCGGTATGGATTCCTATGTTTTTATATTTTTACTCTGTGATGATTCTTATATTGTTTGATTGGCAAATGTACCTACTATTATTGCTTACATTAAAACTTGCTTGTAAACCTTATGGTATAGACTCTTATGAAAGATCTAAAGCGGTTGTGCCCTCCTTTCAAAAAAGTAGGGCACATGTTATTGGAAAAGAAAAAGTGGTCTGGAAGCTGCTAAAATCTTTAATGGGTATTATTGAATTATTAGAAATGATGGATGCTTTGTAATAAACCTGCGAAAATGTAATTCGAGTAACTGTTTAAATGTTGATGTAAACCAAAGTTAATCCCACTACTGTAATAACATTACGAATCAGGACACAACAAAAACCTAGGGCTGCATGTGATGGAAATATTCCCCAATAAACACTGTTAAAAGATTAAGAGAAAGGCATTAATCATTATCAGCGCAATTCAGTTGTCCACAAAAATGTGATGTAGAACGTCATTCAACCCCTGCCATTTGCGTAAGTCATGTGCCTTTTTCTGCTTCGACTTGTTTAAATACAGTTCCATATCCTGATAAATCATTCTATAGCAAAAATGGGAGATATTGACTGCAATCCTTTTCAGTGCTGAATTACGTCACGAGAAGGGACATGCGCATTTTAAAGAAACACACTGTGACACAAATGGATCAATCAACTGTCGTTCTCTTCTTCGTTACCTTATTTGCCGTAAGTGCCGCTAACCATATCGTCTTTGAATGTTCCCAAATGGAACTGACATTGTCTTTTGAAATTTGAATCAGCTTGCCAAAGTTAAGTTCTTTTCCATCAGTTATTGCCCTGTCAAGAATGGTTGTATTTTAGAAAGGGAGTGGGGTCGGAAAATAAATCTGATAAATTTTCGCGAATTTGTTAGTGTTTCTGTGAGGCCGAAACGCATGGTAAATCCTGGCTTATAGAACTAATACAATTAAATTAGATATAATTATTTCCGATGGATCGGCTCCTTTTGCTAATATCACCTGACTGATCGTTTTAAATTTTCTGCGCAGTTTTGCAGATCAAAAGTTTCACTCCGGACAAACCATGCAGTTATCATTACAATACATGCGTTTTGTAGCTTCAAAAGACTGAGTTATGAAAGGTTTCAAACATTCTTTTTTCAGACTATCAAAGTATCTTCCTCAGGTAAGATATCTTCCTCGGGTTTCCTTACGTTTGACTTTAAAACACGGACGAATTGTTGCTATTATCTTATTACATATTCATATTAATACATGTAATTTAACTGACCTACTATTATGCACATTGCTGGTTATTTTACACCTCTTACATATATACTTATTGAAGAGAGGTGGCTATATAAGGCCTCAACGGGAAAAGGATTAATCCAAAATATTTAAGCCGTGTACATCACATTTACTACAGTAACAATATCAGATTTAGAATCATCCTTTATTTTCCACCTGTATTGAAGCATCACGTTTCATGTCCATATAAATACTTTCAGATTGTTCATTCCCGACGGAGTGGCAGTCAAAGGAATGGTTTACACACTACACAAATGATAAAAACATAAAAAAGTACGTCTCGAAAAACACTCTCACATGGGATGACACGGGGGACGATTTAGCACCCGCAGGTAGGCCTACTTACATTAATTCTCCTATAAACATTAGCTCAAGTTACTATGGAGTGTCATTTATACATATTACCCAAATATACAGAATTTTAGTAAAACTATTCCTAATCTACCTAACCATATTCCTGATTAGCCTTTTTCTCAACGAACTGGCATCTTATTTCGGGAGAATTGGTCCAGCTCGGCGGCCAACCCGGAATGTGCCTACTTGACCCTGACAAAATAAGATATATGTTAGCCCCATCTTTTCCGGACCTATAAATGACACTCCATTAAGTTCACTTGCCAATTATACATGTTGTGAATTAACCCCAAACCGGGAGAATTAGTAGGCTAACCCGGAAAATGGGGGTGGGCTGCCTACGTCGAGGTGGGGTGCCAACGTCGGGCATTTTCTTTTAAGTTTTTCAAACCTCTACACATTACAGATCCTCTCAAAACTCATTGAATATGTCATCCAATATGTGGGGAAGGGTTTAATGGTAAAAGCAATTTTTTGTTGAGCATTAATTCCTAATAGTGTTAGTTGATAAATCAACAAAGCTTACCCCGACGGAGGCACCTAGGAAAAAATAAGCTTAAAATTCAAATTGATGCTGGGAGAGAAATATCCATCCAATCCAATAGCGATTTTCAAGTTATATTCCCCAAATACCCTATTTATCAATGCACAAATATTTCCTAATTCTGAAAAGTTTGAAAAAATGACTTCTGATTTCTGGAGAATTGACCAGCTAAATATTAAAAAGCACAATTTTGGAATTTTAGGAAGTTTCCGATTTGGTCTTTAACTCTCGGCTAACCCGGAAAATATTACCCAGTTCACATGCATTTTCAATGGTTAATTCGTAACTCATTTTCCGAGTTGACCTACTAGTACTCCCAAATTGGGGTTAATTAGTAACATGTATCAATCCACAAATTACTTGTGTGGAATTGACAAGGAGGTGGTGACATAATATAGCATTTTTATGATTGAACATGCGGTTGATGGGAGGGGATGAAGGTGGGAGGAAAGCAAATTTATGGTTAGTTTTGAAGGGATAGAAGAAAATTTAGGAAAGCTAATTCTGAAGGGGGCAAAATGGGAAACAGATTTTCATGTTATAGGGTGTGAACTGGCAAAAGAGAAACTGTGCTTTTCCGAAGCAGCAGTGTGTCTAGATAATTGGATGTCAGCTCGGAGTGAATTAACAAAAGCTATGCCCCAGTCAGGAATTGATCAAGTCTAAGTAGAAATAATGGAAAGGGAGGTTTAGCGAAATATTAAAAAGCACAATTTTGGATTTCTAGGAAGTTTTCCGATTTGGTCTCTAGTTCTCAGCTAAACCGGAAAAAAGTCCCCACTTCGCATGCATTTCCAATGGTTAATTCGTCATTCATTTTCCTGGTTCTCCCGATTTGGGGTTGATTTGTAACATGTATAATTTGACTTGAATTGAATAATGCTTGTCAGAAATTATGTTGAATACCTCGTCTTATGTAATACCCAGCAGCAAATAAAGTTCAATTAAATAAATTACATGTTAAGTAAGAGAGTAAAACATAAAAACCATGAAAGAATTAGTCATGGATAGTTTTTATAACTTATGATTTATCAACTAATTTACCAACATTTCGGTGACCAATTCACCTTCATCAGGGTAAATAAATTACATCTCCAGAAATAATTTGCCACAGTGGTAAAGGAAACGCGATGAGCTACACCTATGTCATGAGTTTCGTTTTACTCGACTCCATAATGGTGTGTATCCAGGAGACGTTGGGCGACAGGGCCATGTTGCGACGATATAATTATCTCCTATACGGTAAGTGGGAACACATTTTAATGCGATGCCAATAAGTTGCATTCCAATAATTATCGATAGGAATACCGCTCTTTAAGAACTAATATTTCCGAAAGCATTTATGTCCATAAACTAGTGTTTAATGATTATAGGATGCTTTCATTGTTTTTCATCATAAAGTATGCAAATCCCATTGAATGATGCATCAGAAGTACTTTATATTCAAATGTGTTTAAGCGTGTTTACCGCCAAATTAATATAATGTTTCCTCGTGTAATGTGGCGTAGTACGGGTCTGCTCGCGGGTAACACTTTCCCCTCACCCGTTTACAGTAAATCCGCGTGTCTTACATTCCGCATAGGCAGGTCTTATATAAGTATACCTCATATATAAATTACATATATAGGCTACCCAATCTTCACATCAGTATAATCGCAGAGTATTCCAAACCTTTTAATAAATAGAATAGAAATACTCTAAATCGTTGTCATTTTTACACCAGAATTCACGAACATCAATCTTCTTTTTGTGAAAGGCCTTGCCTTTATAATAAATATAGTTATGAATTTTCTTTTCTCCTGAATTCCCAATAAATCCAAATAAATATTCGAGTAGATCGTGTCTGGGGGAAATGTCTTAATATTAAGTAAACAATTTTCTAAGTGATTCCAGAAATGCATAATCCTAGGCCATTCAATTACAATCTGTATGCCTTACTCCGCATAGTTCGCCGCAAGGATTTTCTATGACTTTAATTCTACCCAGAACAAACTAACTTGTGGGTCTTTTCATTGGTCCATATTCATTCAAACTCAATGCCATGTCAAGCATTTACTCTGAAGGGATATGTTAATTTAATTCTGTATCAATTCCTCGAAGAAATAGTGCTTCTTATGAACAATTCGAATAAGCATTAAAATCCATCGTGCCCTCATTTACTTCAGCGCCAGCGAAATTTTTGTCGAAATGCACTAACGAACAGCAATTAATTGACATTTTATCTTCTGCTCCAAGATGTAACACAGTAAACACTCTTAAGGAAGGGCTTGCAGCAAGAATAATGGAAATGAACACCGAAATACAATACCGTCAATGCAATTCTCGCCATATTATTTGGAAGATTTTGGAAATTATCCAACATTATGTTGGATAATTTCTAAGTATTGGACAAAATTTATAATCCCCTCTCGTCTTTCGTTTCAGACTTATCAAAAACTGCCGACTATTGCACCACTTCCTTCGGAACCGAGAACAGTTTGGAATGGCATATACAATGTATGTATTGATTTGTACATTAATTCACTTCAATAATTACTGTCACGTACCATTTTATTTAAAACCGCCAAGTGCATTAAGTAGTGCCGGGTCCACACATTCAAGAGCTCACAATTCTTACGAATTGGGGTCTCACGACAATTCGAGGACGAATTCTTAACAAAATTGGCCAATTCTTACGAATTTGTGTTAGTTTTCGTGGCCCACACATGGCCCACACATTCCCGAATTGTCTTACGAATTGTCTTAGCACTTTTCTTAAGGACTCATTTTCTTGTGACACATCAAATGGGAAAAAAATAAAAAATAAAATTTCGGGGATGTACAGAAGGGAGAATGAGCATTATAAAAGTGAGAAAAAAATTGTTGATACCCCAGAATGTAGTGATGTTACAGACTTCCAAAGTTACCTGCCTCTCAGAATTACTAACATTTTTAGTCAAATCGTAGAATCTCTTAAGACTTTCGGATATATTTGATTGTTTTAAGGGCCTTAAGAATTGTCTTGGAGTGGTCTACGAAAAAAATATGTTTCTTAATATAACATAAGAATTTGCTCTGATTCGTACGAATTGGAAATTGCTCTTAAGAATTTTCGTAGTACCAATTCGGCTCAGAATTCAGCACAGTGTGGGCCAAAATTTTGCCTACGAATTGTCTTACTGACCCACGATTTGTCGTACGAATCGGAGTTCTCTTCGTAAGAAAGCCCACACCCGGCTTAAGTCGATATTACAATTCCTTTAATATTCACAATTCTTCCGCAGTTGTTACTGATTTTAAATATGCGTTACTCTTCTTTTCAGATCCCTTTGAATTGAATGCAGGAAAGTCCCCCTTTGAAGATGGCCTTTATCAAGTTTCTTACATAAAAACGCCAGGAACGGTCATGTGTGAAAACGATTTGAACTCTGTCGTTAACGTTACTTCGAATACATTGCAAATTAAAACCTGTTATGCGGAGACTTCGTCCTATGGTGAGAAATTGATAAGGCCTTCGCTTTATGTCCGGACAAAATTCATGATGAAGCGTGTCTACATGCTGCTAATGCTACTTATTATTACATGTAGGCTATACTTATTACATGTATATATGTGTTATCTCCGGATGGACATTGCCGGTGTCATATCGAAAAGTCACCCAGTCGAAATCGAACCCAAGGGTAAAATTTCAATCGAAAGTGACCCCCGACACGCACACTCTCTTCCATAATTATCGAAAGGCCAATAATAAGCCCTCTCTTTGTTGGTTTGACTCTTTTATTCCATTTTCAATGCATTTCTCTCTCTCTCTCTTTCTCTGATCTGCCCCCCCCCCACACTTTCTCTCTGATTTGTCCTTAGTCTGTACCCTCCTTCCCTCTTCTTCTCTCCTTCAGTCTCATTTTTTTTTCATTTCGCTCCCTTTTCCTATTTTGTCTGTCTTTCATCTTCTTATGTCATCATTCCGCCCCGCTCCCTAGCTGCTCTCGCTCTTTCTTTCTCTGCCTCTCCTCCTTTCTCTATTTTCCCCTTTCTCTTACTCTCTCTCTCACATACACTCTGTCCTCCATTTAAAATATGATATATACATTCTATCCGATTCACATTTTCTACTATATCGTCAATAATCCCAGGGAAAGCAATTTTTCGTAGGAAAAATATCAGGTGCAACTTGTTTCTCAAATATCTATGAATTTGGTCACCAAATTATTAATTCATAATGAATGAAGCCCTTTTAATTATCTGGTAGAGTTGTTGCGCATGTATTCATTGCCTCATTCTCACAGGAGTAAGAATAAAATCAACTGGCAGGCAGAAGCAGTTGTGATGTTTATGCCTTCGAATGAATGAGTAGGCTTGATAATAGCCCCTTAAATTCCACATTGTCTCCACGTTTTGGTTCCGTTTTGAGCAGGACAAAGATACCTTATATTTCGGGTTCATTTTCCCACGTTGATTGAGGGCTAACGTGATGTCCGAACCTGTCCAAATTTATAATACTTACTCCTCACATTATATAACTTCCAAAGGGTTCCTCTGTGAAAAGCTGTTTGTTCGTTTTAGGAAATCCATTACAAGCAGGGCTGAATATTGTGGACGTGTTGCCTGGATCTACAATAGATAGTGACAACCTCGGGGACGTCATGCTTTTAGCTAATACCACAGATCCTGTTAATCCATCCTTCTTTTGCGCAGTAAGGAGTACATTAATTTATTATTTGTTAACCTAATGTTTTATAAAGCAATACATATCATTGCCACTGTAATTATTCGGGCACCTTAAATTCTGCAAACATTTTACATAATATATTAAATACAGTTATCTTTCTCGTATGGCCCTCTCCCTTCTTCTCTATCTCTATTTCCTGGGCATGATCATAAACTGCCTCCCACTCAGCTCTCCCACCCTTGATATAACCATATTAAATGTGTTGATAAGGGCGTAAAGCAACCAATCTCACTCACTCACTTTTCTCGTATGGAGAATATTGTATTGATTTGATTTGAAAGGTATTTCATTCAGGATATGAATTATACAATGTGCTTTTGTCATCACAACCTCAGGCATTTTATAAGATATTAATTTATAACAATAGAGCGCGATTACAATTACATAATAGGGACAATAGCTTCAAAAGATAATACTAATTACAATATTCAAATTATCATTATTTTTGGGGGTTTTGGAATCGTTGATAAAAATACAAGTATAATTAAATGGTTACCTTCATTATAAGTGCCAGTAATCAAACGCGTACACATAACATATTAAACCCATACTTTTCCAGAGGTATAGAAATGAGACAGATAAGATATATATCTCACTAAGTGTATCTTACTCTTCCGCTGCCGATTGCCAAACAAACAAAGGATTCGATGCAGCTGGGGATGGTTATATCGCATTCACGTTATCAAGTAGGTTTTCTTTTATTCACTCTCACTCTCTTAACTTTTTGAACGAGATTAAATCTCGTTCTTTATAATGTCTTAGTCCTGGGCTGTTTGGCCGACCGTCTTTGCGTCCTCCTTTTCCCGTTGAGACCGTCCTCATAGCTGTTATTTTGGCCGTCGATGGGGGACCAAAATGGGTAGGCCAATCCACTTTACGGTGCTTAATTCCCAATTCCATGTACTACTTATATACTTGCAGTATAGGGTAGATATACTGGCCAACCAATGATGTGATAGGATTTAGTGGGACTGTTGCATAAAGTTAGGGAGGAAAAATTTGTATTGATATGAATATTGGACCCCTACTTCGTTTATGGCTTTCCCTACCCTTGAATGGCTGGATGTGTCTGTTTCATAAAGTCTGTAAGGAAAACTTTCTCCTTTCTATCTCTTCCCATCTCTTGTCTTTCTCTATCTCCTCCTCTTTCTCCTCCTGCTTCTGCTATTCCTCTCCCCCCCTCTCTCTCTCCCTCTCTTTCTCCCTCTCTCCCTCTCCGTCTCTCCCACCTCTCTCTCTCTTTCTCCTCCTATAGTGTATGTAAGTAAAAGCCTACTTTGCCAAGTGTCCTCTTCCTCCTTCTCTCTCTCTCTCTCCCTCTCTCTCTCTCACTCTCTCTTTCCCTCTCTCTCTCACATGATTCTCTCCTCCTCCTTCTTCTCGTCCTCCTCCTCCTCCTCCTCCTCTGCGTGATTGGCTTTCCCAGCCCCGGAAAATAGTTATTTTTGCCTCTCTCTCTCTCACTTTCCTCCTCCCTCCTCCCTCTCCCCCTCAGTTCACTCCGCCGACTCATTTTCCTGTGACCCATCACATGATATTCTCTCCTCCTCCTCCTCCTTCTCCTCCTTCTCCTCCTCCTCCTCCTCCTCTGCATGATTGGACGCCTACTGCGTTGCTATAGCCAAATGGTTTTCCTGACCCTGGAAAAGGATTTTTTTAAAATGGCTTTCCCGGCCCTGGAAAAAAGTTATTTTTGCCTCTCTCTCTCTCTCTCCCTCTCTCTCTCTCTCCCCCTCTCTCTCTCTCTCCCCCTCTCTCTCTCTCCCTCTCTCTCTCCCTCTACGCCCCCCCCCACTCCCCCACTCCCCTCAGGCGAATCATTTTCCTGTGACACATCATACAATTTTTTTCTCTCCCTCACTCTGATTCGAACCTGGGACCCCTCACTCACCTCACATACTCACATAGTCCAGCATTCTAACGCCCTCGGCCACAGAGCCCAAGCCAGGGCAATCACAATGTACCTATTGATAGCATACTTGTAAGTATTGTTTGATTGTATGTATATACAATGTGTGGCAGCAATACACACAGTGTCCAGGATAGTCAAGGGCGGGAGTCTGTGCTTCACATGCAAGGATCAATGCTAAGTGTCTTTTCCAATTGTTGCGTCATAGGCGGCTGCCTTATGATGGATCATTGGTGCCACCTTATGGACTCACCCCTCACTACACCCCTTCCCAGCATCCCTCGCTACCTCCTTCCTCTTCCCCCTCTTCCTTCCGCGTCCCCCTTCCTCATCCTCACTCTCACACACTCCATGGTGCAACACACACGCACCTCTTTTTTCAGTCCACCAAACTCCTTGGCGCGATCTCTACACAACACGAGATGGTCAAGCAAAAAACCACAGAGCCTGCTAAGACGGCTAAAAAAGGAAAAGGTAAAGGGGTTACAAAAGCAAAGAATACACCCACCTGTAATTCTGCTAGAATAACTACGACACCTCTACCTCCGCCTCCGCCTCCAGGAGATGAGACAATGGGTGACGCCAATGGAGCGCAGCAAACCCGGAGCACTACAGGACGCGACCATGAAGTCAGGTTGGGAAGGCTGGAAGGATCTATGAAGTCCATTGATTCAAAGCTGGATACATTCATGGAAATGTTCGCCCAAAATAGACCAGTCCACGAAACTCCGAATCAGCCACCCAGGTAACAAATTGAGGTTAACTTTACCTCAATTCACGTCAATATAAAGGGCAACTTTACGTCAATGGTTTACGTTAATATTTACGTAAATGTGTGGACTCAACTTAACGTCAGTATTAACGTTAATCTTAACGTTAACCTTAACATAATATTGATGTTAATATTGCCGTTAATATTAACCTCATTTTAACGTTAGGATTAATGTTTAGATTAACGTTAAAATTAATGTAATATTGATGTTAATATTAACCTCATTTTAATGTTAGGATTAACGTTTAGATTAACGTTGAAATTAATGTTTACTTAACATCTTACAGTTTATAGAATTTTGATGTAAAATATAGGTGAAGCCTATTCACATTAACTTAACCTTCCTACTTCTATACAGTTTAATGTCCATTTAATTAATGCTAACTGTGGGCAAAATATTAATGTGTCAATTCTGTAAGTTTTATTAACATTTTATTTGGTTCATAGGGTTCATCATTTCGTTCATCATTTTCCTGGTGTACTTTTTCATACCAGCTCCTGTAAAAGATAAAATACAGCTATAACAGATATTATTCGAAAATCACGAAATGGAGAGAGAGAACATACACAGGGTAGGGAATACCTTTTCGGGAACTGGGATTTGGGCTTATCTTAGGTCAGGATTCGGGATTCACAAGGGGATCACAAGGGCCTACGGGATTCGGGAAAGGGATTCAGAGCCAGATTTAATTTTTCCAGGTAGGGATTGCAAATAGGAAAACGGGATTGCAAATTGAAAACCTGCGGGATTTGGGAAATGGGGCTTATAAAAAATGAGAAACGGGATTCAAGAGGGGGTCTTCCCTACCCGCCATACAGAGACATAGAGTCAAGAAACATGAAGAAAGTGAGAGAGGAGAGAGGAGGGTGAATGTGCTGAGAACAGAAATCCACTCGACTACTTTTAAAAAGTACTTAGGTCAAACCCTCTCATTGAAAGAGGCACTCTTATACTCAGAATCTCATTAATCCTTTAGCAAAGAATGGAAACCGTTTATAGCATGCAAATGATATTTCAAACCAATAAATCGACCACAATGAAGGTACCAATAAAGTAGTAACATTGTTTAAATCAGTCTTTGGCTGGTTTAGGCAGGCCGTCTGAGAATTCTCTTATTAAAGTTGTATATGGTAAAAAAAGATCAGAAAGTCAGTATCTGTACATTAGGTTTCAGTTAGCCTATACTAGGCCTCGACCCGCTCCGGGGTGCGGGAGGATACGGGGATGATACTCTGTCTAGGTTTCAGTCAGTATCTGTAGTACATTAATGCTACACCTCACTTCAAAAACCAACATGCCAGGAAACTTAAAAAGGATTTGCTTACCTTGGCGAATGAGTAAACGTTCTTAACTTCCATGTAATGAATCTTGATCTTGTTAATCCAGTAAAATAACAAGATGAGCGAGGGAAATTATCCTCCAATGCAACACACGTTTAGCCATAGATAGACGTTTGAACTATACAGGAAGTTGTGGTTACCAAACCCGGATCTGTCTCGTATTTGGAGGAATAGGCGGGAAAGAGACATACATAACTAGTCTTGCCCAGACCTTTATATGATATATCAACTATTTAAGTATAAACATCACCTCACATGTCAGGTTATATTATTGATTTACAATTATTATGGCATTCAAATATTAATTGTTGTATGTTTATGATTTTCATTTGTAGCATTTTATCATATCGATAATTTGCTTAGTGTTCCAGGCAAACTCTACAAAAGTTCATCAATAATAATAAGTCTTTCATGATATACCATATATATATGTAATTCTCTAAAATTCTCTAACAGCATTTGATTTCAGGAGGTCTTTCTTTTAGAAAAGATAAAACTCATTGAATCTCTACAATCGTTGGTGTACAATTAGCAGGGAATATCAGTATAATGCAGATGAAGTTTGGAAAGGCTAGGGCAAATATTTCGATTCCTATAGCTATGTTTCAGATACCTATATTTTCCCTATTATTTTCCCTTATTTCGGCCATGTTAAACCCGTCTAATTGAATCATTTAATGTAAGATTGTAGTAAATTGCCCAGTAATTCGGCTGGCAAAATTAATTAAATAAAAAGTCAGAGACAGAGAATGGATGTTGGCCGGCAAAAGGGGGCCTTGTTTTAAGCAGAAGTCTGGCTTGATTTTGTAAGTTATCCATTTTATTACTATATATACAATGACAGTTTAAATGAGATTGTCTCTTTATGTGTAATATAGTTATGGTGTAACGGCGACATCACTACACAACCTAACTTCAATCTAAATACATCAATATTTAAACATATTTATATTTTTCACAAAATTCAAGCAAGCCTTAACAATTATCAGGAAGGTAGGTATTGCATAAATGATTTTTAGAAAAAATATTGGAGATATATCACATGTCGTAATGCTACATTAAGTATTACCTTATCTGTTCAAGGAATTTTATGTAAGGGAATAAAAGGTTTCAGGAACATTGTGGGCTAGTAAAAATCTTTTATATCAAAATGTACATATATTTGGGCATCATATGTCTTGAGCTCTAGATTCCTAAATATTTTAGCCCAATTTTGCATTTTCTCTTAATTACATGTCTTTCCCAATTTCCAACCCTGAAATGCAAGACCTTTCTGAGAATGGCCCTACATATTCCAATTTTAAATCTGAGTTGATGATAATTGGTCAATGTGTTGTCTCCTCTATTGTTGCTCAAAGTATAGTTATAACATTTGCATTATGATAATTATGTAGTCTCTACATTAAAGGGATATATGCATGCACATTGCCGGTATATAACTATTCAATGTTAAACCACCCTTGTTACTATGATTCAAGAGATAGAAATGAAACGACCGTAATATACAGAGTATAGAACAAGTCTAATGTTACCCTCGAGGGAGATGTCCCACCATGTGACTCATCAGTTTGCACCAAATTATGACCACTCAGTATTTGCACTTGATTTAGTTCAGTACCAGTTGTCCTTACTTAAAACTCTTCGTCTATTTGAAACTTAAATGATTGTTCCTGATAATTAGGATCAAAATAGAAATATTCCCTCCTCTCTATTAGATATGCATATGATCAAAAACGACCTAAGCTTAATAAACATTCAAAATAACATTGAAAGTTGTCAACATGATTATTCTCTAAAGAAACTAGATATGTATGTTTGGCACATATATCTTAATATATGTTTTGCATTGCTGGAATGAAATCAATGTGATGTTGGGTTGATAAACATGTGAAATTCCTAAAGAAACCTCAATTCTTGAAAGATTTGAATAACCATGGTAACCGTATCTCCATGGCAACTGATCTGACACCCTTGAAAACTATTTTAATGGATTCCTTGACCCCCAAAACCTTAACAAAATGGTGCAACATTAAAGATTCGGACCACAACTTGTTTAGTTACGAGCACTTTTTTACTTTGGCGGCCATCTTGGCAGCCATCTTGGATTTCTCAAAATGCTAAAGGGTGGCAATGCGCCATCCACCTGAAAATCATTGGCCAACACCCATATATTAAGAATCCAGTGAGAAAAAAACTATATCACAACTTTTGTATGTTAGCCATTCTGGCTGCCCGACATAATATATAAGCTTAGAGTAACATGCCTTATTCTACTCTAAGATATGAGCAATTGACGAAAATCGATTATTTCAGTAGAGCAAATTTCATTCAGTCATCGAAATGGTAAAATATTATTATTTTCGTTGGGGAGTTTTGAATCAAGGGAAAAAAACCCACTAATTAGAAATATTGCCATAACGGTTCTAGCTTTTCATTGATAAATAAACTAATATCAGCATGAATCATTTTCTGCAAGTGTTATATTATGTAAAACATACATGAAACTAATGGGGGTCTAATGATGACGTCCATGCATCCTGTAACAGGGGTCTGGGTGGAAATATTAACGTTGATTTATCAGTAAGTAAATGTTAAAAGATTGACGTCAAAATATTGATGTTGATTTACCAGGAAGTTAATGCTAAATAATTGATGTAAAAAATGTCAACGTTGATTCACCATTAAGTTAATGGTAAAACATTGACATAAAATATATCAACGTTGACTTATCAGTAAGTTAATGTTAAAAGATTGACGTAAAAAATATCAACGTTGATTTATCAGTAAGTTAATGTTAAAGGATTGTCGTAAAATTTATCAACGTTGATATATCAGTAAGTTAATGTTAAAGAATTGACGTAAAGAGTGTTAATGTTAAGTCACCATTGACTTAACGTTGAGAAGTTAATGTTAAGGAAATTCACGTTCAGTTAATGTTAAATTGAGGTAAATATTTTAACGCTAACAAGAATAACGTGAAATTGAGGTTAAATTAACCTCAAATTGTTGACGTTAATGAATTGACCTTTGATTGACGTGAATCAACGTTGATTTAACGTGAATTGTTACCTGGGCATCTCCTCCAGTAGGACCGTCCAGTGTACCGCCAGTCATCCCAAATCCGCAGATCCTAAGGAACCAAGAGAACCATGATGGTTTTATAGAGCAGGAATTCACCAGAGAAAGTTACATCGTCCCTAAGAATGATGGTAAGGTTTATTTTGCTGCCGACCTACTCACTGACAAATTAATCGCCAAGCCCTACATGTATTATGAAAAGAAGCTGGAATTCCGTGCAAAACTAGAGCCTCTGGACTACATTCATGGAATAGTATCTATGATAAGAGATGTCCGCCGCGCCGACCATTCACAAGACCATCTCATACTGGTGCACCTGCAAGATGTTGTTGCAGATGCCCATGTAATGCCATGGCCAGTGGTTAGAAAATTCAGTCAAACATTATTTGATGATGTAGAGAAGGGTTGTATCAGTTGGGGAGACTTCAACAGGATACAAACGGCTAGAGCCATGAATGCAGCTATAGGGGAAAACAAGACGGCCGCGTTTTCTCAAGCAGGGAGCGCATCCCACGCTTCATTGAATCAGAGGAGGCCTGGCGCCCAGGCCAACTCCAATGCCAAGAAAGCGGCGTGCCAGGATTTTAATTCTACCAGGGGATGTAGGATGCAATATGACCACGTCGACAATGGCGTTAACTACTTCCACGGATGTGCATATTGTTATTCTGTAACCACCCGAATATTTGGTAGGCACAGCGTGGTTAATTGTGAAAGACTAGAAAATGACCTGGGGAAACCCTCTACCTCAGCCGCCACACGGGCGACGAGGCCACCCATGACACAACAAATGCACCAACATGTTGCGGCCGCAAAAAACGACCGGGCCCCACACGAGCAGTAAATCGTGGGGGGAAAATTATTGCAAAAGCACTAAATGAACCCGAGTGCGTCCCCCCAAGTGCCTCAGAAGATCGTAAATATGGCTCACCACTAGAGACGCATAGACGCAACACCAGGCCTATGGACAGCGCCATCTTGGAAGATCACAGGAAGTCTCGCTTGTGCGCAAAACAGAGTGAGACTTCACACGAGATGCAAGATGGCGACCATAACAATAACAGAGAGCATGAGTGGGTAAGCAAAACAGACGTTTCACCTGTTTTATCAAATATAGTAGCACACGATTCCAAGAAAAGTGACAATATAGATAGCTCGTCCATTAACTTAAATAATGTGCCATTGGAAGAGAGCATGGAAATTGTAGGCGAGCTACATTCATCACCGGAGCAGGTCAAAACATCACAGGCACCTGACTTCGATAGTATACGTTCAATGTGTGAGAGCGATGTGTCAGATCCGACCATAGACACATCTCCAAGGGTTTTCTCTAGTTACCGTCAGGAGAATTGGCCCTGCACTATGTCCGGGGTGGGAATAGATACCACCTTGGCAGACATATATGCGGCAGTAAAGAAGTCATCAGGACTACCCAATGCCCTCGGTGCCAGGATGAGGGTCCCCTCTCAGCTTAACATTGAAGCCTGGGAAAAAAGGCTTCATAAGATGCCAGAGGGGAAGGAGCTCTTGGATCTCCTCCAATTTGGATTCCCACTGGGATATTTAGGGCCCATAAGCAATACCATCGATGTCCCTAATCACCCCAGTGCCATTAACTTCCCACATAGTGTAGATAAGTTTATCAACAAAGAGCTTGAAAAGGGTGGCCTAGTGGGGCCGTTTGATGCCCCCCCCTTTTCAGACTGGTGCCATGTATCCCCTCTCATGACACGACCAAAACATGAGCCTGGGGATAGAAGGATCATCTCTGATATGACTTTCCCAAATGATACATCTGTCAATGCATTTAGTCAGAAAAACGCAATATTTGGGAAGATACGTTCTCATGGTCTCCCAGGCATAGATGCAATATCAGAAAGGATACATGATATAGGGCCTGGAGTACACATGGCGTCTGTAGATATCAGCAGGGCATACAAGAACTTCCGCTTGTGCCCGAGTGACTGGGTTCTACAATGCATGCAGTGGCGAGGGAGTTTCTATGTAGAAACTGCGCTGCCATTTGGGGCCCGCTGCTCCAGTATGCACATGCAGCGCGTATCAGATGCCATTGCAGACATGCTCGCCGAAATGGGAGTATGGGTAAAGGTATATTTGGATGACATCATCTTAGTATCGGACACAAAGCAAAAATGTGTTAGAGACCTTAAACTCGTGACAGATCTTCTCAAAGAACTCGGCCTCCCGGAGGCTGCCGAGAAGAGGCAAGATGCAGGTACGTTGGTCACATGGCTGGGAGTCACTATCAACAGCCATGACATGACATTATCAGTACCAAAGGAAAAGCTCACAGAGACCATCAAGCTCATTAAAAGAGCTTATGATAAGGACACAATGACAACCAAACAAATGCAGTCCATTCTGGGCAAACTGCTGCATATAGCCAAGTGTATACAACCAGCTAGGTTATTTGTGGCCAGGCTCCTCGAAGCCCTTAGGGAGGCGAAAGGAGGAAATATCAAAGTATCTACTTCTGTCAGGGCCGACCTGGAGTGGTTCATGGAGTTTGCTAAAAAATGGAATGGGGTAGCAATCATACCGGGCCCCAGACCCACTAAGGAAATATCAGTTAACTCCACCCCAACAGCTATAGCAGGATGTGACGGTTTCAATGCCTATGAAATACAGGTGGCTAAGCTGGGTAATGGAGTGAGAGCGAAGTCTGAGTTGGAGGCACTCAATGTTGTTGTCGCCCTCCACACATTCATAAACAGGGCAGATATGGGGAGCAGAATAGAGCTTGCCTGCACTGATGATAGTGTAGCACAGGTACTACAGACAGGACGGGGCAGGAATACGGTGCTATTAGAATGTGCCCGTTTTGTGTGGATGCTTGAAGCAGTCATGCAAATTGAAATATGTATCACACATACCCATAATAATATTTCAGACCTATGCACACATTTTGCCAGGGCTCATATTTCTAAAAGACACAGAGCCCATAGTTTAAACATTATGAATTCCCTAGAGGTGAAACGATGCCGTCCAAATATGTATATCTTTGGCTACATGTACCCTCTTTTGTGCTGTAGATCTGGGGATCCAGTCTCTCCAGACCCTGGCAGAGAGGAGGCAGGAGTCGGCGAGAGCATCCGGGACCGACGCCAACAGGAGATCGGCCACCAGCACATTCCTTGCCTTCCTGAGAAGAGGCGGAATAAACATTCAAGATATTGATCACCACATTGTCTGCGCCTACCTCGAATACCTGGCACAGCACATAGAATCGCCGGCCACCATCAAAAATCAACTCTCCTCAATTAGGGAACATCTCAGGAGGAGAGATATTCCCACTACTCAACTAGATCATCACCGAGTAAAATTGGCACTTGATGCAATTGAAAGACAGTCGTTGTATAAACAGAAAATAAAACAACCTGTCCCCATGGAGACATTTAGAGACGTCATTAGGACCGTCTCACTGTACCACGAAGGTGTTACTCTGAAAGCAGCACTTCTTACACTCTACTCTGGTGCATTACGACAATCAGAGATTGCTCCATATAGTGTAAAATCATACAACCCAGTCATCAATCTTACAAGAGGGGATCTCACCATAGAGGATAACAGAGTTACCCTTAAAATAAAGCATGCGAAAAACCTGCAGAAATATAACCAGCAACAGACGAGACAGTTGTATTCCGTAGAAGATGATATGTGGTGTCCAGTCCAAGCCATAAAGGATATGGTGCAACAAATCCCGACCATGTCACCACATGATCCTTTTCTAATATTCCAAGGTAACAGGGCGCCAGTGCCACTGACATTTATCAAAAACAATTGGGCCGCTGCCCTCAAGTCATTGGGAAAATGTAGCTCCACTTTCTCACTACACTCCATCAGAAAAGCGTCCGCCACGCAGGCATACGCACAAGGCCAACCAGAACTTAATGTACAACGGTACGGTGGGTGGGCATCTTCAGCCCACAGAATCTATATAAATAATGACACTACAGCCTCGGTATATGGCTCGCTAGCCCGTGCCATTCAACCTACTCACTCTCATCCTCTCCCATAAACAAAAACTCAATACCCTCCCTCCCACTCCATTTCTACCTCCTCGGAGGCTTGGCATTTTATTTTCTTATTTTCATTTCTTTTTAATTATATAATTCTATGTTTTTATTAATTAAGATTTTATTATTAATTATAACTCATCATTATTACATAATGCAACTGAATAAAATTTCAATTCTCCAAGCCACGACTCCACTCTTGTGTCCAGGTGTGCAGTAATGTACACATGCATGAATCCCAAACCACTGGTATAGTGTGGGGGGGGGGGGGGGGGGCAGTAGCCCCCCCCCTGAATATTTTGCAAGTATTTTAATGAGGATATTTTATGAGTTGTCATATGGTACTTTCTTCTTCCCCTCCCCCCTCTCTCTCTCCGTTTCTCATTAATAAACTTATTCTAAGACTTATGCTATTATTAAATTATTCTTATACTTATAATTATACTTATAATTATACTTATAATTATACTTATAATTATACTTATAATTATACTTATAATTATACTTATAATTATACTTATATAATCGAAATCTCGTTCATAACGAGTGCCGTGGCACTCGATTTTCTCTTGTTAAACTAGTACTATAAGTAGTAATTGAAATGAAACAACTCGCTTCAATTCGATTTTAGCATTTTATTTCGCGAGTTTTTAAACTAATGTTTTCCATATCGACATTAATTTATTCTGGTCCTCTATCTCGGCAGGAATGACAACTTTAATGACAACTTCAATTCATGAAAAAACAACTCTGGACTATTCGACGACAGCGAGTTACCCCATTACGAGGCATGGCGTAGACAATATAGGTACAACTCTGGGAGACAGAGATGTGACAAGCGAAGCAAGAAGAGCAAGTACTATTGTATTGCCATCGACCACTGGCTCTCAAGTGATCCCTCGTGGAGTAACAAGCGCTGAGCCCACCTCGGAAAAGACTAGTAACGATCCGACCCAAACGTCTCCAGTGGTGACAAGTCAAACAAACGGGGTATCACAAGAAAATGCAGAAACATCGACCAATCCTTTTGGTGATGTTAATGTAGCTACCACAGAAAAAACAAGTGAAGATCCGACTCCCAGGTCTCCAGTGGTAACAGGTCAAACAAACGGGGTATCGCAAGAAAGTGTAGAAACGACGACAAATCCCGTTGATTATACTTATGTAGCGACTACAGAAAAAGCAAGTGAAGATCCACTTACATCAAATTTCGAGACTTCACATGTAACAAATGCAGATATAACTACTGCTGGTGTTAATGCTGTTTTTGTAACTACTACAGACTACCCCCAAAGCAGCTCCAAGACTACTCAGACACACAGCATGACCACCATAAAAACAGAACAGACGACTTCCCTTGAGTTGACTAGTGATTTGACCACTAATGCAATCATGCTAACTAGTGAAAGAACCTTTGGAAAAATGACAACCATTCCTGAAAAGACTGAAATACAAACATCTACGCTGCAAAATAAAAATTTCGTAACAACTGTATATGTATCTGAAGTGATTATCAGTCAAACAGGTAGTCATGCTGGGACAACAGTTGCAATGACAACTGATGAGTCAAGAATAATGGAAACTACAGATGATTTGACCACAATGCCTGCTACCACCAGTAGGCCTAAACCGACATCCATTTCTGCTGATACAACAGCTGGACTTATAACAGGTACGCCAAAATTTAATGTTAAAATAGAAATCACAGACACATGGGCATTTGAAGAATATTTAACTCGGCCAAGATTAGTGCTATAATTATTAATGTGTGGAAAGGATAGATATGATCAAATTTAGGTTCTGCATTCAGAAGTATGTTCATGCTTGCCATATATATAAATATTTCAGATGAGGTTACCACCATAACAACAGGAAATGAACCGACCCTGCATGTGCAAATGAAGTCTTTGGATAATTATGATTCTACATTCAAGAATGAAAACGTAGAAACACAAAATTTACTCTTCCAGAAACAATTGACTCAGCAAACTGGCGCGGGAGGAGGGCAGATCAATAATGTCAACATATCCCCAGGTATCCATATATTTCTATGTAGTTAACCTATGTCGAACCGGCTAAAAGAAATCAAATTTCGAATGCATGCTGCTTACCAAAGTTCTTCCATGTGAATTAATATTTTGTACATTTTAATTCTCCTCATCTTAATGGGTTTGATTTCATTATAAATATATAGCATGTATTGTGATGGAAATCACAACGAATGAAAGTAAATGAAACTAGCTTATATGTATCAATATTTTCTATAACTACAGGCAGCATATTGATTGACATGAACATTGCTTCTGGAAGGCAACCGGTTAGTAACATCGTTGACAGATTGAGGTCGTTATTGAAGGGCAATGCCCTCCTCCTGATCACTTCCAACGGGATTGCTTTGACTATGGACCCCAACTATTTTCTCACCAGCCGCGTTCTCAAAGGTAGGAGACATGAGATATGACTTGTCCTTTTTTTACATTTTTTTAATTCAGGTAATCTGCACAAAGTAGTCTCGCTCCAAGGAATGTTGTTCGTCCTACACTGATTTACAATTCTATTTAATTCTTCGTAGTAGGTTCCCTTCTTTCAAACTTACAACATCGTTACGTGATGACAGTTGAAGATAAATTAGGGGAAAATACATAATTGTTTTGTGTTCCCATCAAGAATTTGTATATGGATGGGTTTCGACTTAATTGGTTGCCAACGATTCGAACTTGTTTTTATCGACATTTTTTACCCAGGAGTAGGAATTATCCCGATGATGTTTTTAGCGGAATCCAGTATTTCAATTAACATGTGGAAAACGATACATATATATGGTTGGTATGCTAATTGAACCCTGTATCAATTCCCCGAAGAAATAGCGCTTCTTATGAACAATTCGGATAAGCATTACAATCCATTGTGCCCTTATTTAGTTCAGCGCCGGCGAAATCTTTGTCGAAATGCACTAACGACTGGATTTAACCATTTTCAACAGCACACTGTCTTAACATTATAAATTTATTGTTTGCACCATCTGCTGTGCTTGTAATAGGTACTCGTAATAGGGTGCATGGGGTTGATAGGTCTTCTTAGGGATGATGTTTGAGAGTATTCGGATACTCTACAATATATTATATGAGCAAGTGTCAGATGACATATTTCTGTTGATTCAGATTGCGGATTGTGTGTGTCAATTCGGATCTCCTTAATTGACTCCTTAATTGTCCATACATTGTTGGCCGTCACAACTGCTGCTTTAGCATGACAATTCAATTGGTATTAATGGTCGTCCTACAATCAGCTGTCCTTCACTGTTTTTTATTTGTTCAGTATACTGAAACTTATATATTGACCGTAAAGCTGATGTGCGTTTCTTTAGAGGCAGTAATACAGGTCTGGTAGAAGTACAAGCTCAATCATAATACCTTCATGTACCTTCTGACAACCTATAATTACTTTGATCATAATTCTTCGGATATTGTTTATAATTATCAGCTACTGCAGAACAACCCGTTGTTGCGATACTAATTATATTGATTGACAATATTTCACATAGAGCAGAAAATAAAAATGTATTAATATTTAACTGACAAGATCCAGCCTCTCACCCCAGCGAAAATCATCCACAGCGTCACCGAAATAATCAGAAAGGCTGCATTATAACCACTATAAAACATTCCAACTACTAAGCATAAAAGAACTATGCTCAGCTTAGTTTATTTAATATAAAGATATCATTTGTAATCTTCGTCCAAGCCCAACGTGTCGTTAAATATTTTAGACAGATGAGGTGCAAAATGACCAACCATCCCAAATTCTGGATTCACCATGACTATCACCATGCAATATTGATTCATTGGGTAATAACATGGATTATAGATATTAATCTCCCCTTTTCTTTTAACAGTTCCTTCTATATTTTACCAAATAAAGGAATGGGATTCTCTGTTCAATCATCCCCTGGTGAATTGATGGACGAGCATAGGGCAGGAATGCATGCAAATTGTCAATCATCCCTGTAACTTTGACTGCGACTATTTTCGGGGGTTATTAATGTGGGAGGAAATACCTTTTGTGCTGATTAATTCATGGGAAAGGCCTAGAGTGAATATCTGCAGTGGTACTTACTTACGTGAGAAAATGGTAAAGAATACAGTGTTATGTTCTCATCTTGAGGACATTCCCTTCTGGGGGCAGCTGCAGCAGCTGGCAACAGCTATAGCGTTTCTTCATATGAAATACATGCAAATTCTCTGATCGAGGCCTGAATAGGAAAGAAAATGAAAAAAGACAGATTTTGTTATAAATGTGTATCCTTTTATATTTCGAATAGCTACATTTGTAAAAGCATGTTTCAATTCACTAACCAAATAATAAAAAAGGAATAGGGTTTAGTATTCCCAACTTTGTTTCCTAATATTTTAAAAGCATTGGGAAAACCTCAGATGGATTCAAATCTGCCCGTCTCTAATGTCAAGCAATTCTACTTTAGGTGGTCCATGTTCAAGCAATCCTTGTCTGAATGGAGGTGCCTGCATAGATCTCGCCTCTACCAATACATTCCTGTGTTCATGTCTTCCCTCGTTCTCCGGAGATGAATGTGAAACTATTGAAACTCCAATTCCTCCTGGACTCGACCAGACATTTCTGATTGCTGTGGTACTTACTTTGTCCGTTCTCTCAGTGTTAATAATTGGAATTATTTTTGGGGTATTATGCGTACGGTCAGGTAAATCTACGAGGACGGAATATCAAGAATTCCATGGTAGTCGGTCGAGCGGCGATGAAGAGGGCTTCTTGGTAGCAAAGACGTGGCTTCCAGCATATCGGAATCATGATAGTATTTATTATACTTTGGCTTCACAGAAGCTTTAGCGTGACATTTCGTTTTTGATGTTAGTATTATATGTTATTTATCAACAAATGTACATGTATATATTATTTATGCTGATTAAATTCCCACTTAAGAGCGCCATAAAACTACACTGCCGTGTCCCATTAAAATGTCACATTGTGAAAGATTACCCTATGTTACGGGTTAATTGTTTTTCAAATGGAAAGAAGTTGCATACATATTTGTAACATTCTAGACCATTCCTTGTTTCATTAGTTCTTAAGAATACGTTAGCCCATCCTCAGATGAGAGAATCGTCTGTTGCTTTCACTTAAGCTACTGAAAGCCTTTTCTAGAGCCACCAGCATGTATGGCTCAGTTCAGCTTCTTCTACCTGTGTGAGACATATATCGTAATGGGCACACATCACAAATGGAGGTATCGCATGTACACGTCTTGTTTAGTATAAGGGTTGAGATTTTTACGAAGATCGTTAGATACATGTATGTGTCATGTTAAAGGCAATGGCACATTTGAGAATATCTTTTTATACAGGTCAAAGTCCCCTCTGTCTACCTGCCAACCTGTCCATGTGCAATCTTACAATATTTATGTCCAACTGCCCCAAACAAATTCCATGAATCCCAATATTCATGTGCTTTATGTTATATTTTTACATTCGACAACTTGGAAACCTTTTATTTTTAATCTTGCATAAAGTATACAATGAAGACAGTATGGGTTGACAAGCACAACCACTAACAATATATATTTACCTTTTGTTACACACAAAGTTGATGGATTAAGACCTACTTTTGTTAGATTTCAGCCTAACGAACATAACAAACGATTTGGACTGGCACTGCAATTATTGTTGTTATCCGTCCGAGACCTATTACGTAGAATCGATTAAATGAATTACCTACATAATCACTTTTTTCTTCGGCTTCGGCATAGCACTCATTATCTCCGCGATAGAGAAGGTGCAGAATATTGCCATCTACCAAATAAATAAGACAATTTTTAATTAAAAGCTTGATTTTGAGCAAGAGACCGTGCATTTAATGACCACCATAATCACATGTTGATGAGAACAATTCGGAAGTCCAATTCCCCGGAGCTTGGTTTTGATTTTCCAGATTTGTTAGGAACAGATACTAAAGGATAAACAATGCCGTCATAACTTTTTAGATCCTTCTTGGAAATATTGGAACATTGTCACACATACTTACCATCCTTACCATCCTATACAAGGGGAAATAGAAAGACGGAATTTATAGAAAGAAATGAGGGCGAGCAATAAAAGAACAACAGAAGGAAGCTGAGGTTTGCGACATACATATGCAGTCACTGAATCACATTGAAATCGAAATTAAGGAATGTGGATCTAACTACGTATCCGTTATAAATTCTTTATTTAGCATTTGAAAGTAAATTATACAATTATTTCATGTAAAGAGTCAGAGTAATCTGAAGTAAGAACAAAGAGAAGTTTGTAATCTTTTCGCTGTCATATTCATCCACAATACTGTGTAACTTCTATGTCGTTTTATAGTAGCAATAACAATATTGAAAACAAAACTATTCTGTTCTCGTCATTGGGGTTACGATTACAGTGTGCCAATATGAAAATGGTCATACAAGGACAAGTGTATTATAAAATTATGCGTGCACACATAAAATAATGCAGGGTTTGTTAAATATCCCAAAAGTGACCTTAGAATATTCGCATAGCTAAACATTCTGAAAACATTTTTTCATGATGCCATGTTATTCGTTAATGAGGCTTCGTATTAATATCTGAACTCAAAGAAAGGGGATAGAAAAAAATTGATGAGGAAACCAAGTTGTAACTGTCACATAGATAAAATAAATAATTCTGGGTGGATAAGAAATTCACATATTGCATAGTTAGTAGACACGATTCAGACTATCTTAGACGGTAATTATTCGATTTGGACACATAATGGGGACCTATAATATTTTCAATGATTTTCATATCGAAGAAACGCAGCTGCAAGATTACGAGGGCAACGATGTGAACTTCCTGTGCTGGCAATTTCATATAATTCTGATGAACCATTTACAAAACACAGATCTATTTGACTGCATTTGCTGAGCATGGCCTGGATGCAATTCCTTAGTTTCCTGATTGCTGGTGCCCAATTCCAAATAACAAAACCAATTCAAAATTAACAAGAACTCTCCCGCTTATTCAATCAACTCACTCCAACCCCTAATGTTTATTTGGAGACCTGGTGCTAAAACAAACATCAGTGAATACCTGTGTATTATATTATAAATATTCATTGATTAGGGTTATTTCCGTTTGCATCCTAAATACATATTTATTGTGTATCAAAGTAATTCTGCATTAAATTGTCTTCAATAAGAGGGAGAAGATCCAGTAGTGTTGCACTAATTTCTCCTACATCAGGCACTGGCTAATTACCTATGTGCATGGGTAATTATCCAGGTTTCCCAATTCGTGAAGTCTAGGTTCCATGGATTCATTATGAAGTGTAAATTGTTGAGATTCACTTAAAATAGTTTGTTTCAATCAGCTAAGGAGAGGACTCAAAGACAATTGAAACCCGCTCCTGTTTTGTTATGGGTCAGGTCTACTAGAAATAATTAAATTGAATTGTAATGTAGAACGAAGAGAGTACAGTATCTTATAATATTTAATGAATGCATAACAATGCCCAGCACCGAGAGATGTGGCCAGCTATATATGTGTGGGCTACGTACGTCCATCTGAACTGAGATGCCGGTATAACATTTCTGGTGGGATCAGGAGGTGTTAATCAGTTAGGACAGAGGACACTGACACGCATAATATACCCCAATTCCTCTAGGAAAGAGTGGTCGTTTAATTCTTTTAGATTTATTTTTGGGTCGATTTCAAAGGTTAACAACTATTGGTGTGGCCATTACTTTCAAGAATAATATCAGCATGTATATCTTGTTGCTCTGAAGCAGTTGTTATATCGGCCATCTTTTTCGCTTTTCGTTTGGTAATGAATGAGAACCCTATATGTTACTATGAACATGAAGCTGAGGGCGACTAAAGCTAACATCCTCTGAGGTTTCACGGTAACCCATGCTTTATCTGAGTCATCCTAACTGGATTTTCCCATCCTAACTGGGTTAACCTCTTTCTGCTTTGGTCCCTTTGCTATGTACAAATGTATGCTCTGATTGGTTGGTCCATACTACGAAATAAACGTTGTTCACCTACACGTAAGTTAACTTTCCATAGTGAATAAGATATGAAACGCTATAGATCATTCCTATAACAGATCCTGGAAAGCTGGAAGTGTTCCCCAAGTTTGTTTTGTACTAATTCATATACCCAGCGCCTGGGTGGATTCTAATGTTCTGTGGCATTCTGATTCCTTGATTCCTGGCCAGCTGCAAATTGGAGGTATAGTGCTGAATGGTTCTGACCATGTGCGCCTTAGCTAGGGGCCAAATCTAATAGCAAATGTTCTAACAATAGCCTTTTGGGGGATTTAACATAGATGTAAGGGACCAAGTCGGTTTATAGTGCAAACCTAAGGATAAACTCATGTCGACCAAACATAAATATAAAATATGAGAAACATATTATCATGAATAAACCGTGCATATATATATATGAGTGAGTGAGTGAGATTGGTTGCTTTACGCCCTTATCAACACATTTAAGATGGTTATATCAAGGACCGGAGAGCTGAGAGGGAGGCAGTTTATGATCATACCCAGGAAATAGAGATAGAGAAGAAGGGAGAGAGAGACAGAGAAAAGAGACAGAAAGGCACTTTAAGGTCTTACCCAGGACCACAATATATATATGAATACCTGCTTACTGCTGCATGTACGTATGTTCATGAGATGAACTTATCTGGCCGGCCATTTCCCCCCTAAATCTCCATCCGCCCCCCCCCCCCTCCGCAACCTAAAAATGGAAGAATGGTTGCCATGACAAGTTAGCACATGTCGTATTTCAAGATGATATTTTTTTTTTTTTTTTTTATTACTATTACGGCCAAACATTTACAATAATAACAACAAATACGCACATCAACCCTGTTGATACATTACTGCGTTGCCTGTTACATACTATTACTTCCAAGGAAAATCAAAGAAAAAAGGTATATTCCATTTCTATTATGGAGTCTTCTACATTGATATATTATACAAAATTACCATATAACTCTACTTTCGAAACAATTCTTTCTGCTCAATCTTCACTCAAAATTAGTTATTTTCTGTGTCGTTACGTACCGTACAATAATCGCCAGTCCCCATAAGGACTTTTTCATCGCATAGGAAATTGAATAAAATATATTAAAACAAATTTTTCCTCCAAAGAGTGTTACATTCATTTAAGGCTACATTCCATTATAATTCAGACATAATTATAACCTAACTTGGTCATTCAATTCTTCAGACTTTGCTTGGTATACTGCCTTTAGATCTCGTGCAAAACTGTTCTTATCTTCGTTATCTCTTATAATCCTGTCCATCCCATATAGGTAAGAAAAATAAATCATAGATTCTGCATCAAAATACCTTTCATATGAGTACCTGATTACTGCTGTATTTATGTTCAGTATACATCAAATGATCTGGGCATTATTCCCCTGACCGCCTCCCCATCTCTCCCCCAAGGAAATATGGGGAAATGTGCAATCGGTTGCCATATGTTACCGATTTCTTATTTCTGGATGTGACCCGTTCTAAAATGATTGAGCAATCAAAAGTGAGTGTTTTTGTACCAGAATTAGCTTCCTTTTCCCCCTAACTAACTCTACTAGTTCTAGCCTGCCTCTTCCATTTTCACTTGTGCCACCCAATCTCTGCCCGCAAAGTCAAGCACCTCGATCCCTCCCTCCATAGCTCTACATCTGGCTTTGCAAACCTGGTCAGGCACTCAGTCTCATCAAGTTGGACTATAAGTCTGGGTGCCCAGTGCGATCAGTCCAGTAAAATACAAGTTGATCAGCCAGCTGGATACTTCCTGAGCAATTCTACAAAGGTTTCCATGGCTATCAAGCTTGGTCTTATCTTAATTATCATCACATGACCATGTCACAACCTTAAGCATCCTCGGTTTCTCCTATCCTAGATTACTCCCAGGTTCTGGTTGTGGAACCGCCCTAGCTTTACCCTTTCTTTCCTGTTCCATGACCAGCTTCTTTATCATCCTCCCCTGGCATAGTGCATGTTTGGTATATCTTGGTTGGAGTCATCCTCCCTAGGCAGGCCCTATACTCCGCAACCAGTCAATCACACTGACATAGGGAGGATTGGTCAGACTCAGAGCTGTCTAACTCCCATCAAAAGTGACCTCATCTTATGCATGACATGGCCTATATAGTATGGAGTAACTTAGTATGGAATAATGCACGTTGCCTATAGGGTCGATGCATCTTCATCTGCCCCAGTCTGGTCAACATATGCCCTCCTTAGCCCAGCAATCACAATACTCACCTCGTGCACCAGATGGTGACAGCAGATCTATGTCCGCCATCCAAATCCCCAGTTTCCTCTATCCCACAGCTGCCATCGTTGTTACTGAGTTTGGAATGGATAGGAGCTTGGGGAACCATGGATTGTATCTATTATCTATATCGAGTTTGATCTTCTAGGTTATCTCGGGAATGTTGTGTAAGTACAGACTGGATACTTATTGAAATCAAGCCCTTTTATCTAGAATCCCAACCCCATTTAATAAATTAACCCTGGTCCGGTAGGTGACTATAAACACAGGGAATACCTATAGTTGTCTAATGGTTTTAGTACACGTTTGTGCAATGGTTCCCACTGTGATATTTGAGGTCACCCTGGCTCTTTGAATCAGCGTTTTGTCGAAAAAATTAAATATTCGGGGACAATCAGCTTGCAGTTCAGCATTATTTCATGCAGTAGAAACCGACAACTGTGTACAATAATGTTTTGCCATAGCAACCGGGTTTCCTTCGTTATTGTTTTTAATCCTTTTTAGAAATGTGAAATAAAAGTCGTATGATCTTTTACTATGATATCAATTTAAGATCAATTTTGGTCTGTGTTTGAGCATGCGCACAATTCACATCCCTCAAATGAGTTTGCTAGAAACCAACATATATTGCTGCTAAATTGTTTCGAATATGAGTTTTGTACGTGGTTTTAATCATTTCATCGAGTTTGGTGGAGGTGGCATATATATATATATATATATATATATATATATATATATATATATATATATATATATATATAAAGTTACAAAGGAAATAGTTCGCATTTCAGTCAATTTTATATTCATTCCATTTCGTTCAGCATAGTGTTGAGTATCTATCCATTTGAATTCAATCTGTACTCCTTTATGTATATGTATGTGTTCATGAAATACGTGTATGTATATGCGTATGTAATACGTGTATACATGTGTATAGCCGTGTATGTATATGGGTATGTGGCATATCTATATCTATATCCATATCTATGCACGTCCATCTGCAAATACACGTATGTGTAGTGTCTGCTATTGAAGGTGATCGTATTTATAGCAATAATGACACTTAGTAGTGAATTGTGGTTCCTGCTAATTAGTACCGCACTAACTAACGAACATATCACTAACTCAGGTTCTTGGTCCTTGCCAGCTTTCCATCTTTATTCCAACAAGCATCAACATTCCAACACCTCAGGAGGTCAGTACTGCAAACTGAACCTGTCCTAACTAGTCTCACAGGGACTAGTGTATAAAATACATACACCACACATAGGGTGTCACATCACATTATACATGTTATACAGAGAATACAGGGTACATATCACATAAGACAATACAGTAGTAATCACACATACAAGACTGCAGTGCATAAGAGTGACCTCTTGTGGTCTATATATACAGCACTGTCCTGGAAACCCCAGTGGAATATACAGTCACTACACCTGGTGCCTATATAGGGAAGGAGTTGTAGAGAATGAGTACCAAGGCCAGTCAGCATGACTAAATCCCAGACACCACAATACTCCCCTCCCTCATTTTTAAAGGAGAGAACAACCGCCCAATGCACAAAGTGACATAACAATAAGGTTGAACAGTAGTATGGCAGTAAAGTAGACAGTAAAAATAGACAGTACAAACAGGAATCCATGCTGGAAAAATGTATATAAAAACATTGACATAATCATATCAAATGGACCCTAGTATGCCTGAACATCGGCCGAAACCCCTTACTTTCCCGAAATGGGATGGTAAGCAGGATTGGAGAGAATATCAGCGGAAGACGGTTGTGGTTGCTCGAGCAATGAATTGGAGCGATCACACGTATAAGGTGCAGTTGATTGCTGCAATGAAGAAGGCAACTATGGCTAAGCAGTCGCTGTTGAAGAAATCGGCTGTGGTAAAAGCTACTAAGGTGAAGAAACCCGGGAAGAAGTTAACTGAGAAGCCGGCTACTAAGGTGGTGGAAAGGACCAGTCCCCGGAGGGCTAATCCCGGAGTTGTTGTGGCTGATACTCAGCTTCCCGAAGCTCAGCTTGCTGCAGCGGGGCAGACGGAGAGAGCTCCTTCTCCCGCAGCCTCTGACGTGGTGGTTGTGGACAGTCCCGAGTCTACCCCGGCTCCCCGAGCGGAAGAGGGAGAGATAGTGGAGGATGGTGCTACGGCTGCTGTTGGAGACCCGGGCACGGAAGGTGTCACCCCGGACACTGCTCAGCTTACCGCTGTAGGTGTTGAAAAAACACAGGAGGCGGAGGAAATGGATACCACTCCTGTTGTTGATGTTGTAGCCGAAAAACCTGAGGATGATGCTGGTTTTGTGGAGGTGAAGTCCAAAAAGAAGAAGCCTAAAGCTATTTCTGTGAAAGTTGGTTCGGAGAAGGAGGTCCAAGCGATTGAACGGCAACACGGGATTTCTCGTTACAGGTCGGGGAAGTTTGTCAAGAAACGTGAAGACCCTGACTTTGTTGTGAGAAATTTAACCCGGTGGAACGCTTTGCAGAAAAAGCTTGACACTTTTGTAGTGCTGGAGGAGGATATTGCCCCTGTGGTACCAAGTGTGGAGGATACCTTCCCTGTCTGTCCTGAGTCCGAGGATGAGGATGAGGCCATGGCCGAATACTCAAACGGGACTTTGATGTCTAAGTACGAAATGGAATTTCATTTCTTGAAGAGTCGTACTGGGCGGCAGCCGGAATCAACCCGGGAGGTGGTGATTAACCCGACGGTGCTTGTGAAACTGAATAGTGTGGAGCGTTTGTGGAGCCCGGGGCAGAGGTGTCCTTTTGTGTATTGCCGGCATTTGGACCCGGCCATCAATCCGGATGGGGTTCGTTCTTACAGAACGAGAGAAAGGTTCTATCGGCATCTGGTGGAGGAGCATTGTCCGGCTAGTTACCAGCTGACCTGCCCACATGCTTCGTCTTGTTTGGTGAGATTGGATCGCCGATCAGAATTAGTGAGGCACTGTATGACGCAGCACCATGAGAAGAGGGACACTGCACTTGATATGTGCATAAGTTTTCGGGTGTTTCAAAAGGAGTTCCCAAATTACGGGTGTCAAAAGTTTGCGAGAATGACCAGAGGAGATTGGGAGACCGTGTCTGTTCTCGGGAGGTCTGGTGGTTCTAGGCGGTTTGTGATCCCCAAGCACCCGTCCTCTCATGGTTCAGGCCCGGCCCCTGCGAGTGTTTGGAAGAAGCCTCCAAGTAGCAGTTATGGGAGCGCTGATCACATGAACTCCTCCATTGAATCATCGGTGGTAGACCATAGTTCTATGCTGTCTGGTGCAGAGCGTTCGGAGCGTTCGGAACGTGTTCGGCCAATGGGAAGTCGGATCCCGAATGTTGATGCCACCTATGATCATGTTTCTAGGTCTTTGGAGAGAATAACTGCATGTATGGACGCCGGAGTTTCGGCCATTCAGTTGACTGCTTCGGCTGTCATGGCAGATATTCGCAACTTAATTGGTGAAGCTTTTGATCCGTTGGAAGGAATCCAGGAGTTGCGGGAACAGGTGAAACTGATTCCAAATCTAGAACAGGAAAATCTGGACTTGCAGGATCAGTTGAGGTTTTATAAAGAGGAGGATAACCGTTCGCGTGAAGTAAATATGGAGTTGCGTCATAAGTTGTCCCGCTATGAGCAGCAAGGTGGTCCGGATTCTAAGCGGAAGAAGACGGAGAAAGATAAGGTGGAAACTGAAGTGCAGGGTAAGCCGGAGGATCAAGTTATGGAGGAGGAGGAAAAGTCGGAGAAAACCGGAGCTGTTGGTGGTACGGTTAGCATTTCGGATATGCGGGAAGTGATGTCGGGTCTCTTCAAGGAAATGTTTGAGGAACACTTGCCTCAGCCTGCTGTTCAACAATTGCCGCCTCCACCACCTGTTGCTATGACTATGCCGACCTTTCCCTCCTGGGATGCCTTTTTCCAATCTTTTGGACAGAATTTGCCTCAATATACTGCCGCGGACCCTAATATGAGTGCTTTCGCGGATCCGAATGCGCAGATGGCTATGCGCATGGCTCCGCCTTTGTTTAGTCCACCCGCTGTGTCTAGAGTTCGGCAATCACCGCAAGTGCCTCTCTATAGTACTGCGGTGGCTGGTGGAGTTGGTTTCGGGGAAAACCCACCACCATCCGGTGGGTCGGTGCCACATGCTGTCAAGCCGGGGATGGTACGGGGGGGAAAACCCGCTCTGTTGCCGAAACCCCGCACTATGGTGACGCTGACTCCTAGGCCTAGCGCTGCGAGGATTACTTCCACTCCGGTTGCTAGCCCGGAGAGAACCGCTGTGCTAGTTCCCGATAAGGCTTTGGATAGTCCCGCAAGACTGGCGTTGGAGATGAAGAGGCTGGAAGAAAACTTGACCCAGGATACGGGTGAGGGTGGAGTTGTGGATTCCGATGCAGCTGAGGAAAGTCCTGAGATGGAGATATCTGTTGAGGAGGAGAATCGGTTGCTTCGGGGTGAGAAGGGCAGAGTGATGGATGAGTATTAGTGCTCTTCCACTGTTTTTTGTAGTGTGATGATGATTGTGTGTTTATTTGTGGTTTTCCGGATGGACGGCGGCGTGGGAGCGCCAGTATCATTGGCATCTGGCTACGCCGAAGTCAACCGGGCCGGATGCAGTCGTTCGCGGATATTTCCAGTCCTCTCCGAGACAACAACCCCCTGATTCCCTGCAACAGACACTACGTGGACATCTACTCTATTTACATGGACATTATTTTATGCTAAAGCATATGGACCTCTGTGATTTTATATACCGGATTTATCCTACCAGTGATTGTGATCATACCTCGGGTTAGAGTTTTTCTTCATTATTATTCTCCCAAGTTAAAGGTATGTTTCATATTGTATTGTGTTGTTATAGGAATATATTGTTTTTACTTACACCGCGCGTGTGTAGGCTTTTAATATTCCTTCACTTTACTTTTTCACATGTCGTTCTTCTATGTCTTTATGTTCCATTTCCACTGTATGTGTCTTTACGATTTAATGTATTATACGTCTTACTTAGGACCTGTTTAGTTCTAGCCAGTTCGTGTCTAGTCGGTCCTCCCTCCAGAAAAAGGGGGGGAGGGGGGTATTGTGGTGCTGAGTGTGGTGGTGCCGGGTCGGAGCGGTTATCCCCGCTCTGGCCCGGCGCTGCTAGCCAGTGTCCCGAACTCCCGGTCTAGTCGCCCGGTTATCCGGGTGCGGCCGGCCTGACTGGATTCGGGCTGGCTGTTCTATCTGTTGCAGGGATGGTTTGCCACCAGATGTCGTGTGGGGGTTTTGTCTCTCTTATTTTAATATTTTACTGTTAGCATATGTCTGATGTCAATTCTTGTCTTAAACTACCCTTTCTTTACTATAACTTTTTTGTTCTAATCCCTCTCTTCTGTGAAGCGGAGGGAGAACCTTTTTCACTGTGGTTGCAGCAGGAAGACTAAAGTGCTAGCAAGGACTCGGAGATCTGTGTTGTTCTATTCTTGTTGTTATTTACCCGAATCGCCGTACAAGTAAATAAGCAGACATTACATATGTATATATAATAGTGTGTGTATAATATAAAGCCTGCATGGTCATACAGGTTGGTGATTTCTAACCAGCAGAGAGAGGATCAAGAGACAAGACATTTTCATCGGGTCCCTTCCAATATGTAGGTCACATTGTTTCGCTATTTACTCAATGTATTTGTATTCTTTATCGCCAAATGTTGGAAAGATAAAACGATCTCCACATTATCCTTCTGTCAGGTCGAGAGACAGTCGAGCTACTCACGAATCACTCCAACTTCTTAGAAGACAGAGTAGAGTTGTAGAGTTGACCCATACTGTAATGCACACATACTGGCGGGCATTGGGGAAGAGAAAAAGTAGTTTTATTGAATTAGTTCTCCATGGAGAATGTACTGATAGTTAACAAGATATATGTCGGTCAGTGGACACTCGGTTTGGTTCTGAAACAGATCGCATATCCTGTAGTTCAAGACGACCCCGAGAGAGTTTATTAGAAGGTAAATACGGGGGTGTAATTTATAACGATATGACCGACGTAGCTAAGGATGGATACGTGTCTGCATGAATAGCTAGGTGCACTTTATTGACTCGCATTCAACGTGCTTAGCATTGGCTTATATCTATAGCTCGATTGGGCCTGTACGGTGCACTAGCCCCATGAATTCCGAATCTTTGATTTACAGGCGTTCGTTCTCATTCATATACTAATGTATCATTTTCCTTGGTGATGTAATTATTTGTTTTATGTTTCCTAAATCAAAAAGCAAGATTTAATGCTTCCACGCACCTAAGCGCAACTAATTCTAATTCTGTAGCAGCCACTGCTTTCTTAATCGTTTAATTTAAGATATTTTAACACAAATACGTCTTAATTGGGCTTCAGGACAAAAAACATTCGCCCCTATAGCCCTAACTGATAACACGCTGCCTCCCGCTACTTTTAGTCTGATCCGATATCCTTTACGTAGGTGATGTTTATTTGTGGTTACAGTCAATTAGCACCTGGTCACACCCAATTAGGTCGTACTCTGCCTGCCACTTCTCCAGCATCACTACACCTCTCACCTCCTTCATGCATCCCTACTGGTCCCTAAAAACACCAAAATCGTTGCGGTTCCACTTACAGTTTAAACTAATTAAAGTTGCAAAAATTATAAAATGTGTCATACCGTAATATATATTCTAGTTAGCAGCATATTATGACGATGGTAGAGATCAAATTTGCGATCAGGAATGGGTAAAAAATATATCGGAAAGAAATTTAATGTAGGCTACACTGCACTGATAGGTACTTCATTTTATTTTATATGTTATCCTACGGGGCTACCATTTTAGTCTCGTTGATTCCAGCCGTCCTTCAGTTTGTGACTTTTTCATAGACACATTCGAAGTGCGACTGGGTCCGTTGTATCATTAATTTTCAACCTACACTGATTTTAAGTGATCACCATGCATCTTTTTGCAGAATGTGAAGTAATAATTCCGAGCGTTGGTCCCTAACTAAAACAAGAATGTTGTGAAAAGAACACCGTATATATGTTAAAAAGACACAGATCAAAAGGTGCATTCTTTAGAGGCAAAGTCATTCAAAATACTATAATTTTATTCGAATGTATTGTTTCTTCGAGTAGGCTTTTACGATGAAATTAGGCCCAAGAATATGCAATTAAGTTTGATTACATTATTCGAATTCCAATTAAGTTTGATTGCATTATTCGAATTCCAGAAACCTATTGTAATGATTGAAATGGTTGAAAACTCATTCAGCTAGCCTGTTGTCCATTCCTATGGTGACAATGCCTCCCCCACTTTCCAGTGTAAAACTAACAATCGAGACATCGAATGGCATCATACTTTCTAACCATCACAGTAATTAATTATATGTATACGATCTTAATTATAATCTTTTTAGAAATATGTGTATGCATTTTTGTTAGGTCTTTCAGATATCTACGTATAAATGTAATCTCGATATTCATCTGATTATTCCATGATATATTCCGTAAATAGCTTAAAGAATACTCCTCTTGCAGATATTTAGTCTTCATCAACAACTTTTGATTCTCGTTCTTCAGTGAGAAACAGGTGGTGCTGTGGTGAATTTGACGAATTTGTCCTAAATTAAACACCGAGCAAAAACAACACATCAAAGGCTGGTTTTATGACGATCGAAAAATCTTAAATATTGATGCAATTATGCGGTCCTAGAGCAGACAGCGAGCTAAACTGATGCATTTGCACGTTGAAGTTGTACTGGAATATTTTGATTACGGCTCGTACTTAAAATAACATTTACACGACCTCAATTAAAAATCTGCGTTCAACAAATTACAGATTTTCACAAAACATGCATCATACAAAATAATTCAATATCATATATTCAAACTATCTTAGTAATGATCATCTCGATTATATCAAGTAATCCATACTATCAATAACTTCCCCTTAAACAATATGTAGTGAACCCTGGTTCTTAACTGGACGAAATGCATGGAAATAAAAATCCAAGAATGGATTATAAGCCTTGTACTGTAACAATGGCAATAACTAATGACAAGTCTGGCAAAATGGTCAGACGGACATTCAATGCTGGATAGTTGCTTGCCACAATCTTGCTACTGCAGGTAGAGTGGTGTCTCCACAGGGGTCGTTCCTCTGTGAGATGGGGCGCCGTCGGCCAGAACTGTTGAACGATTAGTCCCTAAAGTTGTGTTGGTTCTCGTTGTCTGCGAGCTGACATCCCTGAGGCGTCAGTCGAGGGGATGTCAGTGCACAGACAACGAAACCAACACAACCGAAGGGTCTAATTGTTTTAGTCTCGAATTTTTGGGATCCTTTCAACACTTTGCAAGCAACACAAACTTTAATAACCTCACAACAAAACATTGGGGAACTGTTTTGGGATCCTCACACACACGGCCACCCCCGGTCACCACCAAAATGGACTGGGCTAAACCCGCACACGCTCCCGCTAGAAACATGCGCTGGATCGCACTTGTCCAGCCGTGTTCAGCAGACCAGAACCAACACGTTGGTAAACAAGGCCCGTGGTCACCGGCCCGGAACCATCTAGTTGTCCGCCCTCACATAGTTTACCAGTAAATACCCCCAAATCCCAAAAATCCAAGACTAAACCACAACAATCCCCTGGGAGATGAGGTACTGAATAAATACTAGGCGCCAGGCTACTAAGGTGGTATATCTACTATCTATAGACGCTTCCCTAGGGTGATGAAGCAGCGTCCATGGTCTTTAGGGGCACTGCGGTGATGGGGCAACTGGGACAAACAAAATCAAGCAGATGTCCAACAAACATGATAAACAGCCTGTATTTATATAAGTAGCGCTGACTCTCAGTAGCGCTGACTCTCCATTTCGGCAATACAATTAAGCAAGACAACCCAGCTAAACTGGGTATCGCCATCCCAGCCAAGAGCATATTATCACAAGTAGACATTACATGTTAGGTGTGCAGTTCAGGATATGCAGTGAAACCCATAAAACATTTTTAGTCAGAAAACACACAGCCTCAGTGGCACATTGTGTACCTGTGCATCATGCAAAGTGAGGCTGACTCAGATAACTAATTGACAGGGCTCAGCGCCACTCCTAAGCAGGTGTACCAGAAAGATGGCTTTATTTGTTTCAGAGGGAGAGGAAGAGGGTGCCTACAATACCCTTTTCATTGATATTGTTGTAGTTGGGGTTGGGAGGTGGTGGACGAACGATGTATTGGGGTACGTTCGTCCACCGCCTGGGGCGCTAGGGTCTTGCGTTGTGAGCAAGGACGGGTCCATGGGGGGAGGGAGTATAAATAGGGGTGGGATTTCAGGGTAAGGGCAGTTGGAGCCCAGGCAGGGTATGCGGTAGACCTCCCCAGATTGATAACAGAGTAAATAAACGAGCCAAGATCGTCAACTCAACCTTTTGCTTTGTGTCTACATTCTTCGGAGACAGACGCCAACCGGCCCTGCTGGGCAGATCCCCATCCAACTCCATTTAATTAACAATACAGAAGTCCTAGGTGGTGCGATCCCCACACTAGGAGGATATAACTTCTGCTAGGTCCCAACTCCCATAGTAAGTAATAGCTTCCCACATTTAAATATCGATTGAGACGAGCTGAGATGAGCTGAGACGAGCGAGACGAACCAAGACGAACCGAGACAAACCTTGGACGAGGCTGGACGAACGAATTGACAACCATAAGAACCATGTTCTCCACTAATTTATTTAACCGATCTTCCGAAACAATTGATGGCAACAACAATATGTATACATGGCTCTGATATATGTTTACTGCACTTGTCATATGGCATATGGTGATAAAGCCTTGGTTGCAGGGAGGGTGACAGCTACCCCACCAACACCCCTCCTCGACTTTCAAACAAGAGACGTATTCCTGCACAGCTGAGCAAGAGGAAAGGCTAGTTGGGTTGTGGTGGAGGTGATGGCTGCAAATATGGAAAATTAATGTCTGAGGGAGCTGTCAGTTCATTTCTTCTGAAGATGATTTTGAAGTCCTCCTGCTTTTTTCACAAGAAGATGAACGTTTGGAGAGTAAAGACTCCATCTGAGGAGATCAGCCACTGTCCTGCTGACAGATGAAGATGGAGTGTGAAACCTTCTAGCTGTCATGCAGCACAAACATCTTCTCGTGGATTTCATTATTCGAACACAGTGGCCAATGGCATGATATGAAATGACATCAAGGGATGAGTACTGCTTCATCAAGCATTGTGAGTGGCTGGGTTGGCCGCCCGTGCGTCAGCTGTCTTCCCATTGGCTGAAGCACGGCCGTGCCCTTGCTGGCGTACAAAGCAGTCACATGACCTTCGCCCCGTAGTAAACATGTCTCATCCAACATATAATCATCACATATGAAGTCGGTGAGGGCGTTTTCGTAGCAAAAGTCAGGTTCGTAGCAAGAATCTTCAACAGATATGAACTCACATTCTTCGTTGCCTTCTCCTTGTGGCGGTCCCCGCGGGTTGGTTTCCGCGGGGCTCACAGGTTTTTTGACTGTGCTGGCACATATGGCTGTTGGACAGTAGGCATTGGGCGTGTCTGGTACGCATGCGCTTGTTGTGGTGGATTTATCGGTGGCGGCTGCATGAGATAAGCCTGGTTGACTGGGGAATGATCCCTGCTGTTCAGCTGCCTCATCTTTTGGCGTTTCATGCAGTCATTACTCGAGTGCGTGTGCCTACTGTTGTTATTGAGGGCCTGGCAGTAGGCGCAGATGTGGCTAAATATAACCTGGTCGCTTGTGTGTCCTTCCTTCTTGTTACATGCGCCGCGCATGTTATATGTGGGGCAGGGGACCGACATCGACTCTGTCATCATGATGCTTCTCATTGACATGGATAATCTGATGCGTTCATACTGTATCTTGTCGGCATCGAGCCAGGTAATTTCGCCTCGCTCCAGCTTGTCAAAAATTGCGTTTGACCATTTAAGGACGCTGCGCCAGGGGCGCTCCATGGCATCTTGCACCACCTGATTGAGGTGCAACAATAGAAATGGCTTGTCGTCCTCGTCAACGACACTCTTATCCATTAACATACAGGTGAACGCGTGTATGAACTCCATACAGGTTATGTTTTCCTTGGCTTCTGCCCTGTCACGTGCCGTCACTATGCCTTCACGCTCTAAGAATACATGGGGGCGTGGCAATAACTTTTTGATTCTGATGTCAAAAGCACTATTACCTTTGATGTTGGCTGCGGCGAACATAGGCGCTGCCTGTTCCATTTGCGCTTCGATATATTGCTGTGCGAACGTGTCAGACATCAACTGACGGGCGTGTGTTATCGGTGGGTGTTGTGGCTGGGCGTGACCTGGAGGTGGCCGGGTAGTGTGGTACTCAGGTAGCAGTTGGTCCAGTGGCTCAGGTGGTTTTTCGCTAGTTTTCTCCTTCGTTTCTTGTTCAGTCTGGGCCTTTGCCTTTTCCTCCAAGGCTTTGAGGACCATAGTGGCGATCTCTCCAGGCATGCCCTTTATTGATTCTTCTAGTGCTTCAACCCTGCCCTCCATGCTAGCTGTAAGTATCAGAGCCTCTTCTGGCCCTTGCGGTGGCCGGTGGTCACTACCCTCAGGTGTGTCAACAAACAGGTGAATGGCAGTAGCCGTTTTGCCCTCGCGCTGGCCGTCAGAAATTAAAGTACTTGTTTTACCTTTCTTTTCACCTTTTGTGCGTCTATTTCTCTGTGGCTTCGCTGTATAAGGTATCTTTTCTCCCCTGTACCTGGTATTGGTGCAGGCAGAATACATATGTCGGTGTTCTGGTGTTTGTTTTTCGTCGTAACGTTGACCAAATATTCAACCAACAATGGCGAAGGTAAGAGTGAATAGGAGCGGGGAGGAGAGGTTTATGGGTAAGGTAGTTTGTTAGGCAGCCACCACGCGTCGCCACCAATGCCTTGTAATGCGAATCATTACTACAACATGAGATTCCACAATAATTATGTAGGCTACACCAAATTTGCTGATATTACCCTATTCTACCAGGTTGTATTAGTTTATGTTGCGTTTTTAGGTTGGTGTAATATTATCTTCGATTGACTCCCATCGATTGCGATACCAAGATAGTCACCTTCTTCTTTTGACACTGTTGATGTAAATATTCCACAGAATGACATCGTGCTTTTTTCTATGGGTTTTCCTTCATTTTGAGAACGTAATACTATTGTCGTCATATCTCATCAGACATTATTAATGATTTGATATTCTTACATACCTAATATACATACCTAATATTTTAGAAATTAGGATTAGGTACAGTTAGCTACAGAATCGCCTCAGTTCAACCTTGAATCTTGCATGGCTAGTATGCTCATAATAATCCTTATTGAGAACATTGATTGACATTATTGATTTCGCCTGCTTTATCTCGTAAAGATCATACATTTGTGAAGCGAAAACCAGACTTTTCCTCTTACATAAAGTTTCAGGCTTAGCCGATCACATATTTGTTGCATAAAAGGGTATGTAGAGAGGGAGCATGCCGAGGCGCTTATTGCTAACTTAATTATACATGGTTGAGTCTCAAAAACAGAAAGTCTGAGAATACATAGCCAGGTAAAAAACATTTATTGGACAGGTCAACAAACGGTTGTATATATTATATGAATGCATACATATGTACATTTGAATAACAAAAGTCTTTAACAGAGATAGATCTGTTGGTCCTGTTGCATCAAGGTGTATTACATGTATGGGTGACCCCTCGGCATAAGGTGACGTCAGATTGACCTTGTAGCCCGGAAGATACCGACAAGCCATGATGAAAGCAACACAAATGAAGTACTCCAAAGGGCCACAAACTACTGAGTGTATAGGCTTTTATATGTCAACTCCTATTAACATAAACTATGTAACCCTATCAAACAGTCAATTGTATTACCTCAACCTAACTATCTAATACTTGAGGTCATGTAGAAACTCGACAATTAATTCTTCTGTAAAAAATAATAAGGTAATGGAAGTAATGATTGTACCGATTTAATATTTCATTTCATTTAAGGATACAATGGAAGACCTACTCTGCAGAATTGTCTTACCTTTTCACGATGTAACTGTTTACTTCCTGAATAAAAATTCAATATATATATATATATATATCTGTTTGGTCACGTCATTATTCTATTCTATTCAAATATTCTAGGTAATTAGTGCAAACATTATGGTTTGGGGGTTGGTGGTTGTGGTAGATACTCGGCTGGTAGCCTCCATATATATAGATTTCCAGAATTATCGAATTAAGGGAGATTACAGCGTAATGATCGAATCCAAGCTGATTATATTACTTTATATCGAGGGCTCTCGATTATCTGAGCGACAACTGTAAACGTATTAATGTTCGCGCAGCATTTATTTTTGCTATTTTCGAGCACCCACCTTTGTGCGTGAAAATAAATCCTGCGCGAAAGGTATAATTAATTATTTCATAAACAATGTGTGAGACTTCCTTGCTGCGTGAATTTAAATCCGCGCGAAAATGTGTCAAAGTACTTAGTGCGCGCAAATCAATGCGTTTACAGTATCCCTTGCCAATATTTCACAGAGCATGTGGAAATCGAATAAATTTTGGTTCACATGGAGAGATACCAGTACATGTCCTCCTAACCAAATGAGTGAGAGAATGAGCGGAAATGATCGCTGGTAGGTGCCCTGGTGAAGACACTCAGGCGTTTGATCTCGCTTGGGCCAATTAATGCTTCCCAACTGTATTTGTCGGCAAACTGAACCAACAAGAGTTGGACTTACATGAGAATAATTCGGAAGAGCATCCCGCCCATTCTCTTTCTTTCAGATACCCGCTAAAAAGGACTCGCGCCATAATGTCATGGGATATGAAGAGACATAATGAAAATGATGGCATTTTATAATGGCAGGACATTCTTCAAACATCGGTATTATCTGAACCAAATAAAACCAAAATTAAGCATTAAAATTTAATGATTAGTTTACACTCCAGTCCATGCAGTATTGTTGAATGTTATTCACATAATGCTGACTATTTTACCCTTTATTGTACTTAATAATTTACTTTATCGCTGTGGATACTGTTGCTAGTACGGCGCGGTCGGAAGAGACCGACATCTTTTCCCGCAAGTTGGAGTAGATTGTAAATCATTATTGGAAAAAATGTGGAAATATAGATTCATATAGGCCGATATTGCCGACAACAGCTGAAAATAAGTTCCTGACAATGCAAATACACCCATAGGAAGATACATATTATAAGCAATGGTGAGATCGCTTCAGAGTTCAATGTCCACTCTGCATCGATCTTAGAAGACACACGTTTAAGTTAAGTCCTCTTCAACGTGTTCCATTCCTGCACCGACTGAACTTATGAGTGTTATGAGTGTTGTAGATGTCTGGAGAAGGTAATAAAATGTTTGGGTCCGTCAGCATACATGCTATTGATGATGGAGGCTTCTGATAATACGACTGTAAGGGAGAAGCGCTATACCACGTTTTCGCGATTACTGTTGGTTCTGGTTGTTGTAATGATCTAGTCAACGAGAATCCAGTAATATAAAGGGACAAGTTGTGACCTCTCAATTTAAACAGTCAAAGGATCCCTGTGAAAATCTGAGTGCAAAGTTGAGTGTTTTAACCCAGAGCGCGAAGTGAAGGAAACCCGAGGATCGAAGGAAATCCTAGCAATGTAACCACCAATTGTACAGCAAGTAAACAGCTGCCTAGGTCGTTTATAATCCGCTTTCAATATTCTCTATTCTAGTAGGAGTATCAAACAATTGATATTTGTTTAAATATTACTATATCCAATGCAAGTTTGGTAGTTGAAACGCGATTCGTGGAAAAGCTACATTCGAGTTTTTTTTAAAAAAAATATGTTATCCGAGGGAGATATAATCAAGCGATCACTCTGAATAATTATTCGAATTAGGCCAACAACAAAAAACAGGTGTGTTTCCGATTTATCTGGCTGAAAACTAGGTAGGGGGGTGGTAACTTTTTTTTTTTTAAAGAAAACATCCTCTCAGGAACTGAAAAAATGTCTATTTCAAAACAATAGTTGTTTTAAACGTGGGAAATGTGCTTTTTGACAGTTCCGGTTTCGGAAAACCTGGAAAATATGGTGAAAAAAAATCAGGTATGGTAAAAAAATGTTTAGGTAGGGTAAGGGTTTTCTAGGTAGGGGGGGGGGTAAATCGGAAACACACCTATTTTTATTTTTTTTGGCCTTACGAAACGTCATGTTCAGCGTTGAATCGGCAGAACCCCAGCAGAAGACTTTAGACGTGAGCTTTGAAGCTTTGAAGCTTTGAAGCTTTGAAGCTTTATAACATCTGAGATGTAGTATAAAATCCTTTAGATGTCTTTGTAGAACAACAAGTACATGTATAATGTTGATAGATGAAAAGTGTCTCTACTTGAATAATTCTGAACAACGTTGATGCCACCAGACAAAATCGGAATGATTAGTGCATATTTCAATCGAGAGATATATTTTCTTGGCATAGTTCAGGATGTCAGGACTGGAAAATATAATTAGTCGTTATGATATTGGATTTGTCTCATGTAACCTGACATATATGGTGCTAACATGATAACGTAATAAAAACAGAAAGCATATATTCGACAATTCTTTATTCTATTTTGCCAATCTCATAACAAAAGCCACCGGCGTCAATGAACCGATGTTCAATACACTATTTTCCGATTTATCCATGCAATTGAGTATCAATTTAAAACATATGCATTTCCTCTCAACAATGAAATGGTCGTCTTTGTAACTCGATGTATGAAACCAAAATGTAACAGAAAATAATAATATACACGAAAATGTGTTGAGTAAACAATGCAAGAACAGACCTTCCTCGCTAATACTAGTACATATAGCTTTGTTCAAAGAAAGCTTATAAAAATATCAAGTCCAACCGGAAATATATATCTATTTGCAGATAATGTTCTTCTCGGTCAAGCACATATATACTGTATACGGTATATGTATACCTGGCCGCAGAGGACATGTCACTGTTAGTCTAACCTCATAATACTATGATTACTTTTGGTCTACAATCAAATGCTGTGTATAACGATTCTCACTAAATATATTTTTGCATTGCATTTGAAGCAGAAATATTTACAAACTGTTTTTCCCCAAATAATCTTATGGACACAAGAGGCAATTATTATTACTGAGAAAATGTTGGTCCTATATATAGGCTCAGTAATGATGGCGAACATTGAAAACCTACACATCGCGCACACACCATCGTCGGTTGACTGTGATAAGGAATTAACGCGCTGGGGAAATATATTTTCAGCTTATATACGTAAGTACGTACCGAGTGTCACCGATGAGACCCCAAGAGACAGATATGAAGCATTAAAGTTGACGCATGTGACTGGAGGGTTTGGATTAGGGTCTTAAGTACACGGTATGCACTAAAGAGGCCTGATGTAATAAAATCTAACAAAGAAGAGGTAATGATAAATTATATGAAACCTGTAGGTCTACTGTTACTTCAAGCAGCTAATGTGGAGCTTGAAAGTGTAGTCTTTAGCTTGTACGTTACTTACTTACTATTGGGTGAGCATAATTATCCATGTGTTTCCCAGAGTCGGTATGAGACGTGGACGTGAGAAGTATTTAAATTATTTTTACATCTTCCTTTATCCTGTTTAATGTTTGAGATCGTTAGTTGGTGAGCCCAGCTTGATACGAGGGTACTTAATGTTTAAAAGCCAAAAAGGAATATTGGATATAATATGTGAATGAATTAATGTTCCCGTTTCCCTAATGACAATAATGGTCCTTCTCCTGTTCAGTGTGGATACATTTCTATATATGTTTACTACTAGATTTACCAGAAGATTTTGCCCATGTAGGAACAGGAGATATCTAATAATAGAGTTTGTGCCTGTTACACAAGTGTCAAGGATCTTGACTTATTTGTAGAATGTAACCACAAGAAGGTGTCCGTTCTGCCGGCATCTTAATATTCTTATTATCCGGAATACTGTAAACATACAAAAAATGCCGTCAAATGGATCATCTATATTCTCCTCTGCAAAAATAGGACCCACATTCGCTTAGTGGTACTGATATTACAATATAGATTAGATACAATTGGAATCATGTGGTAATATGGTAGACATGCAATGACCTTCAATATACGTAGATGGGCGCCTATGTTATGCCGGAAAAAATATTGACGACGACCACTAGACGTTTGGAATAGGAAGTTTTGTTTTGACAAAGAGACTTTTGAATTGATTAAACGGTGTGACCTTCCGCGTTAAAAGCACAGTACGCCTAACACTGCCATGTTAATGGAAGGTTTATAGAGAAGGTTGCTTTACGGTGTCATAAAATCGTTTAGATCGCGGGCTTGGACTGGATGAGTGTTCTGCGTCGTTAACACGTGAGCTACGCCCTCGAGGGTAAGGGTATTGTGAAAGGGCATTTGTTTCTGGTCCCCGCCTGCGGCAAGAATGACAAGACTGCAATTTATGACACTTCAGCAATCGCTTGAAAGCAAATCTGAAATCTCTGTTGAAGAATGCGTAAATGATTGGATTTAGAGCTGAGTTAAGGTATCCGATCCAAAATAAGATCGAGACGACCACTGGCGGAGTGTAACAATAATCACAGAGATGTGATGTCAAATACCAAATGAAGAATGGCAACCAACAGCATAAGAAAGCGCCCATAATGACGCCAAGAGTCTTAGCAGCTTTATGTTCGCGCTTCATTTTTTTCCGGTCCTGGGTGAATCTTCGGTTCATGGTTACTCCATTGCCATTCGCTTCTTTGGCAGAGCCATTAGTTGTCTGGGTTGAACTGAGGTGTTCTAAAGAAGGGGTAGATTGCTTGGTTAACAGATATATCTGTTTTTCCTGGCGTCTTGCTTCTCGGAATATTTTAACGTAGGTAAATACCATTATAATGGCAGGCGTCCAAAATGATATAAATGATGAGAGCACGGCATAATATTTGTTGACTATAAAGGTACACGAAAATACATCTGTTTCTAAAGCCTCTCTTTGCTCGGCGGTGGTATACCAACCCATATGAATAGGAATGTGGGATATAAGGGCAGAGGCGCCCCAGACACACATAAGCATTATAGCAACTCTTCGTTTCGACATTTTACTTTCATAGTGAAAGGGGTCTGTAATGGCAATGTATCGGTCCATACTAATACAACATAAATGTAACAATGACGCTGTGGAGAACAGGACATCATTGGCATTGTAGGTATCACACATGACCTTTCCGAACATCCACTTGCCTGCTATCTCCTGGCTCGCATTGAATGGCATAACTAACAAGGCGACCAAGAGATCGGCGAAGGCCAAGGAAACGATGAAGGAATTGGCAATTATTCGCAGCTTCTCGAACTTAAGAACGCTGGTAATCACCAGAGAATTTCCAAACACGGCAAGGAACATTATTGTGACGGTTGGTATGGATTTCAGAACCGTCAACCATGGTGCGGGAGGATCAGATAGACTGGTGGCATTTTGATTCAGCAGCGCGTCAAGACTAGAACTTGGAGCGTATTGGTATCCTGATCCCAATGTTGGTGTTGCTTCAACAGAATGGAAGATGAACACGCCACGGTCACCTCCTGCGTCCCCCATCACGAAGGATTGGTCTGCAGATACCTTCCGCAGTCACATTGAATCTGGTTCCTCCCCTGCAAAGAATAACAAGGAATACGATGAAATAAGCATTGACGAGAAAAGCTCTACTCAACCGATCGGTCTGACATGCATATCAGGCACATTATAGGCGCAATCTGCTACACATCATTTTCAATGAGACCTAAGTTATTATCCCCAAATGGGATGGTGCCAACATTATAGATTAGAATGTATCGATTCATTTATCCGTCTGGCTGCCTTATGCATTTTTACTCAAACACACACAAAGACTCACATACATCTCTGAGTTATAACATTATTTTCTTATTTTCAGATGAACTGCTAGTTGGGATTTTAAGCCGTTTACGCCAGAACCACTGATCCTATTTTGAGGATGCAAGTGAGCCAAGATAACACGGTCCGAAATGACCCGATGACAGCAACAGCAGCTAAATGTGAAATGTGACTGAAAAAAATACGGTCCTGGTTTGGTCCTTTACTTTTTCTTTCCGAGATGTTAACTTATCTATTAATTTCATTTTTTTCTCATTTTTCTTCAATGTCAACCGGCACTGTCTAAAGATAATATGTGCCTGTTATGAGAAGCATAATGCAATATTTTCATCAACACCTTATAGTATATAGACTAATGGTCATTGGAGGTCAAATAATATGTAGGCAATGTAGGCAATGTAGGTTCATCGGAGGTTAATGTAGCAATTTAAGATTCCCACGCATCCAAAACCGTATAAGTGTGTTGCGCAATATACATATATGACGTGCTAGGCCCAAATCTGAATCGTAATTTTATGACAGTATTGTGATTCATTCTGTTATCTATAACGGTCCAATTATTTATGATAATTTATTGTCTACTTAAGTATACGCCCCATTACCAAATCTAGCTCTTGTGACAATGCCCTTTGTTGAAGCATCTCATTATCAGAAAATTAGGTTGAATCAATGGACTGTTTGTCTTGTCTGTAAATTAATGCTCTATATAGCATTTTAAAAACAAAAAAGCTCTATATAGCATGTTTACCTCTGAAAAATCCCAATATTTTGAGATTTCATGTTTGATCAGTCATCAATGAATACATCAATGAGTTTGAAGGAACTCCACCTCATGCCCTCCCTCCCCCAATCAAAGCATACAAGACAGGAATCCCAGGAGATCGGTTCTAAACATTTGTGAACACAGCTATTTGGGCAGATCCATTAGGAAAACTAGAAGGAAATTTTAGTCTTTAAATACGTAATACTGATTTCCCTTTTAATACCCTTGAGTTAAGTATATAATATATATGTTAATCCTAATGGGTTCCTTCCATCCACTAACACTAATTATAATATTAGAAAATGCAGAAATTAATCATATCGGTCCTGCATCATTGAAATTGGATAACCAAGAGGCCTTGAAAACCTCCCACTAGCCGGAGAACTGCCCCTTACTGCAATCTGAATGATTGAATAAAATGTTTTTCAAATTCGAATTTCAATCAGTGTACTTTATGCAATGATATGATTAGACATCTGCTTTCAAAAAGCAGTGTGTATATATTGAAGAAGGGTATAGGCATTGCACAACTATCTATACATTTTATCACTAAATGAAGGTTATGGAGAGAGTGGTTCATCGCTTCATCGGAGGTAGACAAGATCAATGCGCGATTCACAATATTGCTACTGAGGACGCTAAAAGGATGTGATGGTCATTACCTACCAACCAGTATCAGGCTTCGTTTCATTAACTGTTTTTTGCCACTGGTGCAGAAAATTGGCTCCCCACGAAATGTAATTAATTGTAATTTATTGGCTGTTGTCTTCCACTTGAAGAGCATGCAACAATGGAAGCCTAGCCCTATATAATCTATTCTCCCGGAGAATTGAGGACCACCAATTGTGCCTAATATAGCCATAAAGAACACCTTCATAGAGATATAGCACCATGGCAAACGTTGTTTATATAAAGGCCCTATAAATTTGATAAGACCGACAAATTGCTGCTCCATCCAGTGCCATATTGTTGTCTATATTTGAATGGCCCATAAAGGTAATAGATATAAAACAATTCGCTCGTGAGCAAGGTATCACATGTTGCATAATTTAGCAGTATTTCTTTAGCATTTCTGGCATTCACATGAGTCGTTGGAGCCGCGGCTTATTGACAAAAATAGCTTGCCTCTGCATTTGGAATGAAACTCTTGAGATGGCACGTCTGTTTCTCCCTGTGCAAATTAGAATGGACAATGCTTAACGCTAAGGGATATCGTGAATTGGCCTGCAGGGCCTGTTACCCAAGCCAAACAGAATTCATGACTACTCAAACTTCAATATGAATCCCTTGGCTAGTTTAATGTCCGTCAGCATTGCGGCTGTTACTGGTATTTCTGCTTAAATATGCTATGTGACTGTATTGTACAAAAGAGGGATTACGGTTATATATGAAGCAAACATATGTATCTACTTTATACATATGTAATCATGCGTACCAATATATAAACACAAATTATATAATATTGATACATTAAACAGTAATATCGATTCAATAGAAACAGCAGAGCTGAGACCGTCAGCGGTTTCATTTGACTATAGACATGCGCCCTTGGTTTAATACCAAGGACACATGACATATAATTATATTACATTTAGAATTATTTTATACAAAATTGGGGAAATATATTTGCCAACATTATAGTAAGTGAATGATCTATATGAGATCCAAAGTATTCTTGGTGGATGGAAAAAATGATGACTTGTTGTAAGATAACATATGAGATGCGATGGGTAAGCAGCAGGAAAGAGCTTTCCAATGATGTATAGAGCTTAATTTTAGGCCTATTAGGTATATTTCTATGGTTGCGGTGAGTATTTAAGGGACGCAGTTACTGGAGGAGCCTGGAAACTGAGATACAGACGGTCAAAGTTCGGCGAGTGACCTTCGGTGCGCCATCCTTGGTTACGGGCATTTCTTATCAAACGATTTCTATGAAATTTGGGACACACTTTACTAACTACCATAGCCATAACATATACCAAATTCAGTTCATTTACTTAGTAACTTATTATTTTATCGCGCAATGAAAATTGGGTGAAATTTGGGCAAAATACATTTCTAGGAGACTTTTGTGGGATTTTATGTCGGACGCGTCGTCATGCAAAATGACCAGTTCATATGATTGGATTTTTCTCAGATTTGGGGCAGGTATTATAGACCTGTAGGGCCACAATATATAAAAAAATCAGTGCATTTCATTTAATATTTTTTATTTTATTACCCTGTTAACATGAGTATAATAATTCTGTACAAAATTCTTCGGTGCAGTGCTTGCAATATAATACATGATAACACACCTATTCATTCTAACAAAACAAAATGTACAACAGTATTCACCAGTAATAAAATCAGTAATAAAATCAGTAATAAAATCAATAAAATAGCAGTCAGCCCCTACCCCTACCCCTCCCCCTCCCCCTCCCCCTCCCTGGCCGGCGTTGCTCAACATTTCCCCTCCCCCTACCTCTCTTTGCTGGAGGAGGTGCAACCTCCCCATCAGAAGAAGATTCTGAAGATTCCCTTACCCTGCCCCTTCCCCTTACTGTTCCTCTACCCCTACCCCTACCCCTAGCTTGAGGTTCCTCTTGAGGTTCCTCCTCCTCCTCAGAAGATTCATCACCACCTAATTGTAATGATTCGTCAGAAGAAGATTCCCTGTCCCTTCCCCTTCCCCTTCCTCTACCCCTCCCTCTTCCTCTAGCTCTTCCACTTCCCCTCCCTCTACCTCTTACTGGGGCGACTGCAGGAGCCTGTACAATGTAGCCATCCCCCCCCCCCCCCCTTCCCTGACCCTTCTTCAGGTACAGTTGGTTTGGGGCACATAATGTCTTTGGTTTCTTCAGTACAAAAATCACGAATAGAATTAAAAAGATACCACTGTCTGTATGCAGACAGTCCAGGAGAAGGTACAATGGGTGGGTTGTCCTGAGGGACATCACCCACATCAACAGTAAGCATTTTAAAAGTACCACTATTTTCAGGGCCTACAAATGGCCTGAAAGAAATAACACCAGGTTTGTCAATAGAAAATTCAAAATGATGATACCCTTTGATACCTGGAAAAGATTTGGAGAAAGGTGACAGGAATGCCTGCCAGTCGTACAATGGAACACAAACAGTACCCCTTTCATCACCTACAAGTTGGGCCTGGTTGACCCCCCCTGGCGTACTGCGCTGCACACTGTCTTTTAATTGCTGAAGAGAAGAAACGTTGTCCCGACGAAATTGTTTTTTCAAGAGACCAAAGCACCAGTCGGGGGCAAACTTAGTGTGCCCAGTAATCAAAAAGTTAAGTCTAATAGACCTGTGCCTTCCAGTAAGGACACGCCACATCAAATAGGCCAAAACATACCGGTTCTTGTTCTGGCCACTACAATTGTCACAGTTAAGATCTAAATCTTTCTCCCCCAGACCATAGTTTTCAAAGTAATGATTCAGATAAGAAATAACTGCATTTGACCCCTTACTGGTGCAATGGCTCTCATCTATAAGGTAGTTAACTTGTCTAGGCATTCCTTCCATGCAAATACCGAACAGGCCTACCTTCCTCGGGGTGAGAAAATAAAGGGGACCTGGTTGCATCGGGTAAGAAGGTAAATGCACTTGTTGTGCAAAGTCAAAACTGAGATGTACTCGAATGTCACATGAGCAAGGGGCATGTTTGCCAAGGGGGGGTTCACCATTGTCTCTGTATGCTTCTTTTGCATCAGCACAAAATTTCTGATAAAGAGTTCTTTCGTCGGTTACAGTGTCTAAATGTTTCTGCTGTTTCTTTAACTTGGCAGCTTTCACAACTTCAGGTAAATTACTACTACAGGAAATGTCTCTGTTATTACGCTGGCACTGCCAGCAGAGGTCTGTCATGGGACGACTTGTGACTATTTTAGGAAGATATTTGCGCCATAGATGGCCAAAAGTGGAGTAGGCAACAGCCCTATTGTCAGTCTCTTGCATGGCTTGTGTGTAAAGACGATGAACTTCAGCTTTTGTAGAACGGCAAGGGAGAATTAAGATGTCGTCTCTGTGGTGAGAAGATACTCTGCCTGGCAAGACAAGAGCATGTATTTCGGCATAAGATGTGATGAAGTTGATAGTGTTCTTCAGGTCATCTATTGGCAAAGACCTGACAGCACGGTGACCACCACCCTGTCGTGCACGAGTGACCAGACCATCCTCAGCGAAGGATTTTAGCAAAACTGTCAGCAAGTTTTGGCTAATCCTAGAAGTGAAGAGAGAGAAAAGAAATAGAAAAAATAATTAATAATAATTTAATCGTTGGCAAAGGTAGAAATTGAACATAATGCAGGATCTTAAAATGACAATACCAAAATATTGATTCTTAGCAAATAATCATGTTATTATGAATAGCTATCTAATGTTCAGTATTAAAGGGCACAACAAGATTCATGATAATACTCACTTGTAAAGGAATTTAAAGGTAGCTTTGCAAATAGGCTTGTTATGCATCCTGTAGTGGCTCTTTGGGTGTTTTCTCTCTCCCTTCCACTGGCGCCCCTTCTTGGTTGGACTGCATCGATCACTGTTGTCAGTAACAGTATTGAAAACGCCAAAGAGTGCCATGTCGAGCTCATCTGAAACGACAGTATAACAATAATGTAAAAATGAATTTGTGACTGACTAATATCACCGACACCAATGTTAGTCTGAGTCCCTACAGTTATCCTACGTAATTAGTTATCCTATGTAATTGGGTAGCATGTGTCCTCATTATTTAACAAGCTACAGCTTAAAATACTGAATGAGTATTATACATGCATGTATGGGCAATGAGGCAATAGAGAAAAACATTATTTTGAAATTACCTCGATGGATTTGGTCATGTTCCGACCGATGAGAGATGCGCTGTTCCACAGTGAACTGGTCTATGCATGGCCCGCCGTTAAACAATCGGCAGTTACATCTGAAATGGACAAAATCCTAGATTTTAATTTGCCCATAATGACACAAACAAACAATGTATTTTTAACCCTACATTCCACACGAGACGAGTAAGGAATCTCAGACGTCCCAAGTAAATAGCTACTCCCCAGATCTCGAGGGCCTTAAACTCCCCACGCACGAACAACACCATGCGACATAAAACATACACCAATTAAATTTTAGAACCTCTAAATATACCCACAAGGTATCTAGCACATATAACAGCATTGGATTATAGATTTGGAATGATTTCCAGGGATGTACATAGCATAGTTTTCAGATCGCGTCCCCCAGCGTGTCAACACACACGATAGAAAAGATGGCTGCAGAGCACCAACACTTACCGAAATGTGGAGCACTTTTCCTGTTCCTTGTCCAGGACTGCCTGCATGTGATCAATAATAAGAATAGGTTCTGATGCTTCTTCAACTTCTTCTTCGTTCGTCTCCGGAGTTTCAGGCTGATCAGGGACGTCTGGTTCTCCATCCGAGTCAGATTCCAACGTCTCTGTTTCCTCGTTGAACACAAAATACTCTTCAATGAGGTTACGCCATTCGGCGTTGTCGACAACACCTCCCAAATTGGCTCGAGCGATGCCATTAAGAGCTTCTGCGACGGTGGCCTCAGCTTCCATGTTTAAATAATAAACCTTGGTCCATTTAAAACTTTGTTGGAGAGTAAAACACGTCTTGAATCGTCTGGAATCGAGGAATAACTGGTCGCTTCAATTCAAATCCAAGACCACGCTAGAAGATGGCGTCAGCCGGAAGTTGATCTTTCGGAGCGGCTGGAACAATCACAGGGCTGTATCGACCCCACGTGGGCTCCCTTGACCACCCTAGCAACCATTGTTTACGCCGAATGCACTTGGAGAGAGCTCTGTGATTGGTTTACTTACGCGGCGATTCAAAAGGGAAGAATCCCATTGGCTAGAGGAGATTCGCGGCTTTCCGAAAATAGTTTTTCAAAAAAAAACATAATAAAGATTAATATTACGGGAAAAAAAGTTTTCGACCGAAAAAGTCCTATACCACCTTTGGAGCCCTATATCTCAAAATGAAAGTTGCCGACAAGGGACTCTTTTTGATGAATCGACTCACATATGATATCACGTGTCTTTAATTGGGAATATTGATTAATTGTACGCCTATATAGTCTGAACAGAGGATGAATGCAGGTATAACCTTTCGGGATAACAGTATTTTTGTTGAGTCCATGCAGAACATTATCGTGATTGAGATAAAAATATGATCAATGGTTCATCAGACATGCATACGTCATCATACATGCAGAAATGCAGAAGTCGCCGTACGTTACGTTTCTGACCAAAATAAATATATTTTATTTATATTATATCTTTTACCCGGACAACATTTCATCTAGCTCATAATGCGGATAAAGGATGATAGACAAAGCAATGAAATCCCCGCGTAACATAATTCTGGATTATCTTGAATATCGCATGATTCTGAGGGAAATAAAAACGTTGAAAATTTAAACAGCATGCCTACTGGGAAGGGTGGTTGAAAGCTAAGGTCAAAGTAGTATGAGATTTTTTTATGCATCTGTATTTGAAGTAAAACAATCCTAGCTTCGAGAGTTTCATAAATAGGAGAAGGATCCCCAAATCGGGAGGGAGAAGACGGCAAAAGGGAAAACCAGAAGTATTCCCCGGACTATTGGAGAGGTATATATAAAACCTCTATCAATAATGTGACCTAAACTAGACTCCACACGGAAAACTAATCTTCGCAAATAACAAAATGGCCAGCACAAAAGAAATAGTATAACACATGATATGATTAACATTCGTTCAGCTCATCGGAGTCACCTCTAGATAAATTAGTTTAATTTGATCTTAAATTAAAAAGTATTACATTAATGAAATACTTACAAAAAGTTGACCTGCAGCAATGTTCTCACAAGGTGACAAGAGGTGACAAGAGGTTGACCCTCACTGACAGGTCAACCCAGGTAACGGCAATTCACGTCAATATTTAGATCAACTATTATAGCAAATGGCCCGATGGAGGGTTCAAACTGATCGAGACCCATCAGAAAACGGGACGAACCCCGAAGGGGTGAGTTCCCGTTTTCTGATGGGTCGAGATCAGTTTGAACCCGAACAGAGGGCCATTTGCTATTTATTACACACTCTATTTGGATGTTAAAAAATAAATTTAACTTGTTAAGCCTATAGTTTAGCTCGAGGAGGCTTCATTCACCGCAATTTGTAGGCTAGGTTACGCGGTCGGGACGACGTCATCTGGCTTACGCTGCACCAATCAAATTGCGTCTTTGGCCGAACGGCACACGTGAGCGGTTCGTATCAACCGAACGGCACCCCCAAATGGCACCTTTCTAACTGTTCACGTGTGTAATAATACGTTAAATTGGCCTGTAAATGAATTGTTACCTGGGAAGCCATACGTTTCCCCAGAAAAACAAGAAGCTACCTAAATTGGTAACTTTGGAGTTCAGGTGATGGGACCCACGCTTTCGTTGAAGTACACGGCTGCTTATGCCTCTATTGGAGTCACCTCTAGATAAATTAGTTTAATTTGATTTTAAATTAAAAAGTATTAAATTAATGAACTACTTACAAAAAGTTGACTTGCAGCAATTTTCTCACAAGGTGACAAGAGGTGACAAGAGGTTGACCCCCACTGACAGGTCAAGTCATACGTTTCCCCAGAAAAACAAGAAGCTACCCAAATTGGTAACTTTGGTGTTCAGGTGATGGGACCCACGCTTTGGTTGAAGTACAGGGCTGCCTACGCCTAAGGCGGCGGTGATGACATAAATACGGTGTGCTGGGATCTATCTCTACTAGCTACATCAAATTGTAGTCTTTTACAGCTTCATATATACTTATCTGCATCTGGCGTGCAGTAGGGTATACCGTCGTAAAACACTGAAGAAAGGGCTAAAAGTGCCAAGACCTTGGTCTCTGTCTTTGATAATACAGACTAAACTCGATCCACCGGTATATAATTTATCAGTCTGTGAAAGTGCAAGAAGACATTCAGCAAGAAGGCACTCATGCTGTCCGGTGGTGCTTATTCAAATTCCTTTATGGCAAGACAGGCATGGACGGGTTCGTCGTCATCACCTTCCTGATTTGGCAATTTGCGTTATTATTTTGTACATAATTCCTTGGCTAATGCAAGCCTCTCTAAAAATGCAGGTTTCATGCAGATTTCAGAAAAATTATCAATCACAAGATAAAAAGCTTAAGTGATGGGAGAGCTTGGCGATTAAGTCACTAATGGGAACTCGACAAGATTACATCTTGACTTTTCAATGTGCTAAATCCTTTCGGAATATAGGCGTCACTCCAACGTACAAGATGGAATTTATTCATAGAAATAAAGACAGCAATGAGGGGATATGGTAAGATTGGGTCAAAGCTATTCTATAGTGCAAGGGTCTTGTATGGTCATAATACAGCAACTTACAATACATATTCAGTCAATTCAGATAACTGATATAGAGATCAAGTCACACTGTACTAGTGTGCACTAATTAGGGTAATTATTCGAATTATTTACTAGGATTACGATGAATATGTGTGGATAAATCAAGTGAAACATCTCGCGGTGAATTTTGTTTAGCAGCTTATTCAGTTTATTTATTAGGATGTTGAATTTTAATTAGCTCACTATTATTTAAGTATTTGAGAGTAGTAAAGTGAGATTAATTCAGCAGGAGACTTTTCGCAGCAATATGCTCCGACGACTAATTCTTTTTACAAAAGACGACTAGCATAAACAAGTTATGAAAAACACTTAATTTTGATTTGATTTGATTTGACGATTCTTATTCTGGCAACTCGTCTCGAGCTCAGGGGGAGTTTTCTCCATCAAGAGCTAGGAGTTTTCAGTTCTTCCAGCATGGCGACTTAACTGAATTTTCCTTAGTATGGGAGAGACAATGATGCAGACCGTCGATGACAATCTGAATTCTCCCTACTTTACATAATACATTAGTTCTATGAATAAATTCAGTCCCATCGATCCCCTGTTTATAGAACTTTCTTCGCAAATCATTTGATGCATAAGGCCCTTCATAGATTCAATAATTTCCGATGACAACCTAATTACCATATCCTTTATAATCATTAAAATGATGGAATTGCAAACATCTTTCAGTATATAAGGTACAAAGACCCATAGTTCTGCCTCGCAAACTAAAAATTCCTCACCACCAAAAGGCAATCATAACATTATAAAGAAAAAAAAATAACAACGCTAATTCATTTATTGCTGGCCTTCCACTGGTGTCTGCAGTCTAGGCTCAGAGTTGAGAGGGCCCCCTCCCCAACTGAGGGAAATATCACGCTCCAAACCGCAAAATGTCATTATAATTCCATTAAGATGTCTACTTCAGGGTCAGGAAAGCCATTAGCGCACTTGGCGTCCAATCACTGACATACCATGCTTATCTGATCTTAGAGGCTCGAGCCTAGACTGCCTGTGTAGTAGCACTGCAGCAAGCACGGAAAAAACTAACAACGCTATACATGTATTAAACAAAATTGAAGCTAAGACCCTCACCAATTACGATCTGATATTGAGAATTTGTTATTTGGTGTGGCATTGGAGATATCTGCCTATGTTTGAGGTTACCTTGGAAACCAATATTTTATGTATACAATGATGATTTCTCAAATGATGAAAGTGCATATATAGATAATTAACTGAATAAAGGTGTGAAGTATTGTCATACACTCAGTGACTCATGTAATCTTCTGAACAGGTATACTCTTATATTATATGCACTAGCAAAGTACCCGTCCTCTGGACGGTCACCCTCCCTCCCCCGACTTCCCCCTCTCCTTCTTTTCCCTCTCCCTCTTCTCTGTCTTTCATACCTGTTTTTCTCTCCCAACCCCATATCCGATTCCCCCCTCTCCCTCCCCTCTTCCTCATGCTCGTTTTTCTCTCCCAACGCCATCTCCATCTCTTCCCCTACATCCTCTCCCTCCTTTCTCCCCCTTCTTTCCCTCCCCCTCCCCCTCTCCTATTCCTACACCCTCTTCTTCACTCTCCCACTCCTCTGCATGTGGGATGGTCACCCTCTCTACCCACACTTCCCCTTCTCCCTCTTTTCACTCCCCCTTTTCTCTGTCTTTAATGCCTGTTTTTCTCTCCCAACCCCATCTCCGATTCCCCCCCTCTCCCTCCCCTCTTCCTCATGCTCCCCCTCCCTGCTTTCTCTCCTTCCCCTCTCTCCCTTCCCCTACATCCTCTACCTCCTCTCTCCCCCCCCCCTCTTCTTTCCCCCCCCCCCCTCCCCCTCCCCCTCTCCTATTCCTACACCCTCTTCTTCACTCTCCCACTCCTCTGCATGAAGTTACGTCCCCCTGGATGTAGCTTGTGGCTAAAAAGGCTTCAAAATCACATTTCTACCCCAGATACCTTCACAAACCACATACGACGTCCTCCAGAGAGGATGGACAGAACTCTACAGAAGAGTAAAACGGTTTGTAAAACAACAAATTCCGAGAACATGTGAGACAAAGAAACCCCTCTATTCTACCTAAGAAACCTCTCTTTTCTACCTCTTTTCATAGAAATGGCTCTACCCGTATATTATACGGATTACCTTTGAAATGGAATGTTTTGGCGGCTATCTTGGATTTCAAATTCAATGCTTTTGGCACCACACAATGGCTATTCCTTTTTCAGTATTTTTGATAAGAACAAATTTCAAATCTCATTGGGTGGTTTTCTGGGATTAGAGATTCAATAGAGCAAGTGTTTATTGCCTATTATGTTTATTTCTTATAATATGGAAGTTTGGTAGCTCTCTGACAATTCAGAATGGATTCTCAAATGGTTATATATAATTGTCAAAGACAGCCAGAGGCCTGAAAAGGGTAGATATGTGTCTGAAATATCAATATTGTCCGATCTATGTGAAAGTATTTGGTTAAATATAAGTAATCAATCATCATACACATATTTATTTTTCAGAACATATTTTTCTTTTGAAACTCTTCTAGATGCATACACGTGTAATTTAAGTGGAATCTTTTGTGAGAGGGGCGACATTGCAGCCCCTCACCGGTACCCAGGTTTGCACCTACGACCCTCTCCTGCCACTGAGTCGACCCAGCACAGCTCAGTCACTCCGCATCCCTTCAACGTATAGCTTTATTATTTCACCTCGGGAATGGAGTGCCCATAGACTTTGTATAGGCTTGTTATATGCGAGGAAGCGGGAAGAAATATGTTTCATTCCTCCCTAGGGAAGAAACAGATGACCCAGTTTATCCTTCTGCGTTTTCATTGGCTATTCTGAAAGTAGGGCAGGGTTGTCATGGCGTCGTCAACGTCACGCCCGGCGTCAACGACGGCCGTCATAAACTCAAGCGCCACTGGAACGATGCTTGCCCTTGCTGTGTTGCGCTCGCATCAAGTTACCGTAATTAAAAGCAATCTAATATGTTTAAAATCGTTTGTAAGAGGTCAAATAAATCTCGAACTAACCTTAATGCTGTCTGTGGGATCATTCTTCACCTCGTTTCCGGCGAGGGGAAACCCTCGGTGCTACGCTTCGCTCCGCACCTCGGGTTTCCCCCGCCTCCAACTCGGTGAAGAATGATCCCACAGACAGCACTTCGGTTAGTTCTATATATTAGTCATATATGGATCCAGGCAGCCATATCACCCTGATTGTCCTATCAACCAGGCAGGAAGTCAGACTCTATTTTCCACTTCTATCTCCATCTATTGCTGAGGAATCGATTGGTAAGATAGGACCTAGCGTGTCGTTCAAACTTTTGCGCTTGTATTTGACAGTACCCATTGCATTACCTAAAATAACTTGTCCTTGATTAAGCAAGCATCTCAACTGCGATTGCACGTCCCTGTTTTGATAACCCTTTCATGATTTAACGTATCTACTTAGTACACTTATTTGATTTTCAAATTCACGTATAGAATTGTCAAACAATTTGGATTTTGCTGATCCACATGACTCCCCTCACGTTATGGCAAAGCTTCTGTTAGTCTCGAGGAGATTTAGCAAGCTTTGCTAGGTTGGTATATACACCAGTCTGTGGCGATTGCAAGTACCATACATGTATTGCTGTGTTTTATTGACAGATGTCGCTCGCTTTTATATGCTCTGCTTTTACATGCCATCACTCTTTATTTGCTTATCTGATATAACACCTATATGACCCTATTGCAATAGTATTGTGTAGTGTTGATAACCCTCATGTGTACGGGGGACTTGCATGGTAGCCCAGACAGTAAAAAAGCTAAAACAAGCGTATAGACTCGGGGGTTGGGGTCATAAAGGTAAAAGGTACTCGTATGATTTAAGATGTTTCGTACAATATAACACGGTCATACAATACAATACAATATTTAAAAAAATTGTACTACCTTGAGAAGAATCACATTAAGGAGGCTTTGCCTTATAGTATCATAAGTATGGCTAATTATCCATAACATCATTTTACTAGGTAAACTCTTGTGTCCCGAATAACTCATATAGTCCTCTCAAGAAGAATCCATACGAGAACAACTTTCCGATATGAGACTTTCAAGTGGCCTCACCCCTCGTAGACAAGCATTTTCTATAGTTTTATGAGAGAATTTACACCAAGTTCGGGCTAGCTATAAATACTCTCACACATTTAGTAGACCTACATTTTATAATAGGATCTTCTATACGAGGTCTCCTAGAATTGAGATCCTGTAAATTACATCTTTGAAATGATCGTACATATATGATACATTTCTATAAAGTATGTGCTTGATTATTCAAGTGCTATAACAACCATCAATAATGACAGACATTAATGACATAATTTGAGGAAATGTTGAATGAAACATATATTAGATATTATATCTTGTATATCTTGTACTGATTAACATTTTTATAAAGTCCATTGTAAATAGTAACCATATTTTCTCGTAAATATTTACGAGATCTTGAAGCCATTTAGGACAATCATACATGTGAAATAATGTGTTAAAATTATGAAACACCCCCCAGGTTTGCCCCCACACCCACTGACTCTTACAAGTACAACACACAAAGATCAACAATGCAATCCTGACTCATCATCTTCCCAGACAGATGACTACATAATACTAATAGCCGCATACATACGATCAATCTCCGATCGTTTCTGTGCATTCCACACACATGTTCACGGAGTGATACAATAATTCAATGTCCATCCATCTCTAATTCCTTCCCAACCATTGATTTATTCTTGAGGAATAGGAACCTTAAATCAATCTCTACCGAGAGCTTGGCGCAGATGTGCAAACAATTGCGTCTGAGAGTTCAGTAATTATGATATTATTCCTTTTGATTGGCGAAAGACCGAAACCTCACGACGAATGAACATCCTCAGCCCTTGAGTGCGTTCACGATAAGATTAACTTTTTAATTGAAAGGAGCAAACAGCAAGACTTTACTTACAATATCGGTATTAATTAGTATACCGGTTCTGGCAACATAAAAAACACATTCATTTGCTGAGAATTCCCGTCAGTTAAAGGAAAAGTAGGATTTAACTCCTGAATATCTTATAGGGCTTTGAAAGGGCATGTCTCCCTCCATTCTCCCTTAATGCCCTGCAGGCCAATAAAAGGGGTTACCTGACAATACTTTCTGACGTGTTTGCAGAGAAATCGGGGAAATCTCAGACTTCCGGCAGGCTCTGGTGGATTAAGGCGTGCGATTGTCTTCGGTTACCAACAATGGCAAATACAGAGCCAGAAACCCACCAATGAGACAATAACAATTGCTTTTTGTTTCCTTTGTCGTTCGTTTATTGCCAATTCGCATAATCTTTAGCCGTTTTGCTTTACCACTGCTATTTACATGTTCCATGCCCATCTGTATTTATAAGCAAACAGCAGAGAACTGATCTCAAAGCATTCAGGAGGAATGTTGATCATGATCAATCCATAGCTTCCTCGCAGACAGCAATTAACCAATCGCGTAAGCTATTTCCAGACCAGGCTAATCAAAGGCTTTTTTCTTTTTTATAACAGTAAGGCATCTGGCTACTTGAGGCAGCCAATGTAATGAGGAATGGCGCGCTTTTCATAAGAAGTAACGATCAAGATATAAAGCCTCCCAACAACACTAGCTTTCTTTGGCAAAAACTGCTTGAGAACGTCCGCGTGACAGGTTCTAAAGACATGGATTTTTCTCACTTGTTTCTCATTTGATAACTGCACATGTATTCATGTGTTTGTCCCACATGTTGATGATTGAGTAAAACAGAGCTAGCACACTCTTTATCCTGTTCGTGTGGGTTTGCCTGTCTAATTTGAAGAGCTTCCTTTCCTGCCTGACTGATTAGTGGAATTGAAGTCACCGTTTGGGGATTGGATAAAAACGCATGATTCTTTATACTAACTCTCAAAGGGGTTCTACATTAGCCTTATCTTGAAGCCAAAACACGGGCAATCGCCGGTAATGCACTATAAGCAGATAATCTATATTATAGATATTGTTATAGTATAAACTATATATGTAATATAGTATTATATTATTTCCCACCCTCTGAGTGTCAAACGACCCATAGAACACCCACCCATTTTCCTGGGTTTGCAATTTCGTCTGGAAGGCCTCGGAGAGATTATAACATTTTGATTTTATGAGTGGTTTTGCTACAATGAGTTTCCCTGAATTTCCCGCTAACAAGTAACAGTGATTGTTACCGGTAAAAGTGTTTCAGATTACTGTATAACCGCTGCAGTGGTTTACTGTTAACAGTTGTAGCTGTCTAAGTTTTGGTAGTTCACCATCTATCTCATTGTGTTTCCCAAGAGGACATAAAGCTTGTGAATGTGGATGTATTGTTACAGTTACATAGGCAATGTCACTGAAAGCAGCTTAATTTGAACAACAGAAGAATCTCAGTCTGCAGTGCGGCACAAGTCTGTAGTGATAAGTGAAGACTGGGTCCCCTTGCAGAGCTAGATGTATGCTCCGTCTACCCAGTCCTGGCTTCAGCCCCACAGCAGTGATAACGGTCTCCATACTACCTGCTGCTCTGACCGAACCAATGTTTATAAATTAATTTTCACTTCACCACAAATTGCTCAGGTTTCAGAGCATAGGGCTCTAGAAGCTAAACTGTGCATGGTTTTTTTGTTATTTTGATGTGTGTGTGTGTGAGGGTTTAGATTGCCTGGCCTATACATCGTCGGAGGCCTCACTGATGCCACACATAGTTGTGGTTAGGCCGGTTGGTCCACTCTGTCATGTTGATATCATTTGGGCCGTAAAAATGACTCTAGCTCTAAGACTGTACCGTCCACAGGAGGGTGTCTGCAGTAGAGACTTCACAGTGGTGTAGAGTTGCCTCCTGGCGGAACTAGCCGGAACGTAGTATCACGTCCGGCTCTAATTGGGGGACCACTACATATGCATATATATCTAAGGTTTATAGGTTCTAGGGTTCTTTTAAATTGATATAATTAAATATTCATGATTATATGATTACTACCCGTCTTAACAGCACCATTAATATAACAGTATCATATTAGGGGCGTGAGGTTAATGACAGGTTAACTCTGTAGTGCGAAGTTGACCTGGGGTGAGGAGAATGTTGCTTTAGGGTAGAGTATGTGACTGGATGGACATCACCTCAAAGTTAAGTGTATCGGATATTACATCACAGCCCACGCTTAACATTGTGTTAGTGAAAGTCGAACCTGATACAGAAAGTCGTACCTGAAGGGGCCAAATGATAACTATCTCACATCCAATGTATACATCAGCGTGCGGTACCCGAGGTCTCCACCTTACAAAGTTGCTGGACAAAGTCCCAAGGGCACAGCAGAATGACTACCCTATACTGTTGTGAGTAACCTAATATATGACGTAGAACAGTTTCAACATGCAAACTCGGTTATGTTTTGTGGAAAAGGGCGTAGGAGATGGGGTGCTCTCCTCATTTACACCTCTCATTGCCAGGTACTGTTTGTGCCAACAATGACATGTCATGTATGCATGTCAGAACACTCAGTTCTGATCCGTTCACAGTGTTCCAACCTGTCCAAAGCATATCACCCTACGAAAGCTCCCTGTATAGGTTTTAGATCTCTTTTGATTGGCATGAATGTTTTACTTCATGGTCTATAGGAGCTTGATTTTAGCTGGGGAACGAGTTGCTATCAGATAAGATCGCTTTTGCATTCGTAGAAGCGTTTTAGGAGATATACGATTGAATGACAATTAATACCGATCGCAGCACTTGATGGCCTAAGGGTTTTGCCTAAAGAGTGACTAATAAACCTTTCCCATAGCTCCTATGGTTGATCTTTGCTATGTGCTTACAGTTAAAATTAACTGCCGCCACCACCAATGTAGCCTCGATCTACGCAGATAAGGTTTTGCAAATACTGCATACTGCACATATCCAGGTCAGAAGCCTTGCCATATCCTGCTTCATTCTCGTAAAATACCTACTATTGATTTTGGAATTTTCCACATCTCGCAGTCTAATAGCTTCTGGTCATTTTTGTGTCGGTTAGGATTTGGTCATCACCCCTTAGGGATGCATGGAAACCACATTCGTCCAATTATAGATAATATAATGTCACTCATGTGTGGCATATTCCGGTGGCCAACAAGGGATTTCACTTGGAATGCGCATTCAGTGTCACACGAAGATTTAAGGACTATTCTTATAAATGAATATAAATTTTTTTCAATAACGATGATCTCCGTCAAAAACTATCGGAAGAACTTCCAAAATCAAGTTTTATTAGTAATAATGCATTGGAATAAAAACGAAGAATAATGTGCCAGTTCAAAGCTATGCATGTCTATTGCAATATAGTTTATTGATATATTGACCACGTGGTATATGAACACCACTTATTCCCTATAGGTCAAACAATGAGTGAATGGTTTAAGATTGTGTTTGTCGTAATAGCTGAGAATGTAGACACACCATACTTGAAGGAGATATAGCTCCCGAATCAACTTTAGCGTGAAAGAAAGTATTCGCCCGTATTTAATATATGGGAAGAGGGGTTTCTTTGTCTGACATGTTCTCAGAATTTGTTGTTTTACCAACCGTTTTTCTGATCTATAGAGTTCCGTCCACCCTCTCCAGAGGACGATGTATGTGGTTCGTGAAGGTATCTGGGGTGGAAATGTGATTTTGAAGCTATTTTTAGCCTGGGGAAGCCTTCGGGAGAGCCTTTTGTATGGACAAAGGACTGATCACATGATTGCCTCTTGAAAGTAAATGTAATGACGTCATGCTTTTGATAGCTCATGGGAGAGGGAAGGGGGAAGGGAGGGATAAGAAGAGAGTTGGGAGAGGGAAAGACAGAAGAGGGGGAAGGGAGGAGAAAAAGAGGGGCGGCCGGGTATGAGACACAGAGAAGAGGGAGAGAAAAAAGAGGGGAGGGAGAGAGTGTAGGAGATAGGGGAGACAAGGGGAGAGGGAGGGAGAGTGTAGGGGAGAGGGGGAGAAGCGGAGAGGGAGGGAGAGAGTGTAGGGGAGAGTGAGGAAGATGGGGAGGGGGAGAGAGAAGAGGGGGAAGGGGAGAGAAAAAGAGGGGTGGAATGGAGGACAGAGGGGGAGGGGGAAAGTGAAGAAGGAAAAGGAGGGAGGGACAGGGGGAGGTGCAGGGAGAGAAGGAGGTACTTTGCTAGTACTTGTATAAAATGGAATAAAGTGTCAAAACAGAGTAATGAATAAATTATAAACCTTGATACTTAGAATCGTTTCCTGTATATAAATATAAAGAACAACCCCTGAAAGGTGACCGATAATAAAGGGGGAAGGCCCTATTCTATCTGCATGGGAATGCCTTGATACAATACATATTCGTTCTATGGGAATGCCTTAATTCATTACATAGCCTTACTAGGGGTATTATTGGGGGCAATAATAATACCCTTACTGTGGGAATGCCCCTAGCTAATCGTTCGCCTGGAAGCATTAAGTACCCTCTTTATGGGAATGCTTGGAGGCGTTACACCCTTGGGTAGGGTTAAAGCCCAGTCAATCATGTCGGGGAAGCGTGGGCTGTCCGTGCTGTGAAGCCAAGAAGTGCTGGAATTTCTTAACATAAACCACTACAGCTAGTTACTCTCTAAATGTATAATAATTTCGTTGGCCTTTACAAAGAGGATGAAATAGAATACCAGAGCTTCCCAAGGCAAAGGCATCCCTATCGATGCGGCTATGCTGGGGCCTGTATTAGAGCAGTTTCTTTTTACAATAGTGAATGTCTGCTTACATATCGGGTAAGTATTTCTATTCTCCGTCTTATTAAAATTCCTTACAACCTATGTATGTTCCACTCAAAATTAGGTATAATGTTTCTATAATAAGAACCAAATCCCTGTACAGGTCGGATAATTATTCTTTACAGTCAAAGTGCATAATTTAGCAGAGGTGCGTATTTTGCGTATGTCGGATGAAGGATCTGAGAAACTTATACATATATAATAGAATGTACTTTTCAGTCAAACCTCGTCCACTCCAAGCCGAATTTGCCTGTCCCGGAAGTTCACCGGAAAGTTTTCTTCACGGGTGAACATTCGGTTCGATTCTGTATAGTGTAGAGGCTCAACCGAACGTGAAGGGAAAAGGCAGGTGGAGGCTATAGCAGTTCATGACGGGAATAAGGTAGGTATTGGATGAGTATAGATGTTTTGTCCCATTCCGGTGTTATTCTGCCTGCTTAACAAAGGTGGAATCACCGCTGTCATGGGGGGGGGGGGAGGATATTGTTATATTGTTGTGGACATTACACGTATTCCCAAACGCAGACGAAAGAAATGCATTCTTAGTTTTTATTGTATTAATTTTCTCTTCCCGAATTATGGGAGATGTGTGAGAGCTATATAGGGGAGGTAGGGAGAGGTAGATGGATATATGGAGAAAGAACGTGGGGAGAGAGGAGAGAAAAGGGGGTGGGAGAGAGAGAGAGAGAGAGAGAGAGAATGGGGCACGAGAGGCGGGTCTGGGATTTAAAGTGGGTCACAAAAGTATGATGTCCGCCGAGGTTGGTGCGCTCGCGTTATGGCAAAGTTATAATTCCCTGCAGGGGAAGGATATATGCTATGTTCACATTTAGGCTAGATAACTTCAAATTATCGCCCAAACTTAGTTGTAACACGCTGTCGTCACTAAATTATATAATATATATTATTTTATATTAAATAATATTGCAATCATTCATTGTCTTGCAAATTGCCAATGACCACTTCCACGGACAGACATGGCTTTATCCTACAGGGTTAAGTGATCTGACCTTTTGGTTATACTACCTTGCCTTGATGGAACATTAAGTTTCTTCGAACTTAATTAGCCTTGATTAAAGTTCAAGTGCCATACTATCATTGCAATGCGAGTCCTTTGTAATAAAACATGTGCGATTGAAACATTTTTAACTTTTTAAAATGCATTTAACGATATAGTGAATTTCGTACTTAACCCCCAACTCTAATATAATATTAAGACCGTTCTAAAATATACAATTATCCCATAAGTACCCCATATTATTTAAGATTGTAACCAAAAGTTAGAAGTGCAACGTTAGTACTTTCAAAGAACCTGTATCGGCCAAATGTATATTAAAAGTCATTCACTTAAGAAACTTATAAATATAATTGTGAAACCGGGGGCGATATGGGCGCGCCACGTTTTTCGTTCTTAATCATATAAAGCTCTATCTATTTTGTATGCTTACTGAAGAAGGCTACGGATCATAGCCAACGGCTGCCCAACTACCATCATACAAAAGAAATCTAATTGCGGTTTGCATCTGACATGTGAATTTAAATTGCTGATCAGAGGGAGTACATGAAAGAGCACGTGCGGTCGGTGTTCGTTTTTTCATTTTTTTTTTATAATTTATATTAATATCTGTTTTGTTATACCTTGTGCTTTAATCTCACTGAGTCTATGTAAAATATATGTTCTGGTAGTTGTATTTCTCTCTTGTAAATTGATATGTACTTTTACTGTCATTGCGCATATATGTATAATCATAGAACTAGCTCGTTCTATGGTATAATGTTAAAATGTCTTGGTCTAGCGTAAATCTTGGTTCTTTGAACTCGTAATGTAGCGCTAGTATTTAACTAATTGTAGAATTGTTTTTCATCTTTCGTGCTTATCCCACTAGATTCTTTTTGATATATGTCTTATCCCATCTTTTCCCTGTTGTGAACGATGGAACATAAAGTACAGCTGAAAATAGCGTCCTAGACGTAATGGTTGTTTTTCTGAATAAAAAATATCTAATCTCCACAGCAATCAGGTAAAACAGAAAGTTTCCACATCTGATCAATGAATTAAAAAAAACTTTACAGATTGACAGATCGGATGCGACGACTTAAACATACATCTGTTATTCATTCTGTTGTTATTGATAATTATATGATATTTATTGAGAGCAGTGTATAGTGACTCCTTGGATGCTAGAGGGGAGCTGGGCGCCAAATAGTTTGTTACCAATGTCGCTCTGCTCCGCATCCCTACACGCTCAACACTTCCCTCGAGCCTGATCCGAAAATGTGTGTGTTTTGAATAAAGAGCGGAGACATAATGTACTCTGTTCATGCCGCATCCTTTAGTAGGTTTCATATAGTGTATTTTCAACTCCATCGAAGTAAGAGGAATTGTAAGTTTTTCTGACATTTAATATCAATTGTGGGCGAATTTAACTCAATGGACACATTTTAAAACTGAGACGATCATATTGTGGTTTGCTATATAAATTGCACACCAAAAATTACTATATTCATCAACGATCTGTCAACAATATACAAATCAAATAAATTGCATTCTACTTACAATTAATTCTAAGTTACAATATCCAAATTTAGCAAGGAATATATTATGGGTAATCACTCTTCCCTCATTCGTTACCATTTATAAATGTATTTATTTTTGCATCAAAATGTGCACATCGGTATAGAATGTCTCCGTTGCCATTAATGTTGTCTTAAATAAACATGAATCATTTTTAAAGGAAGAAATCTCTGTGATATAGTCGGGTTAGTCAGCGTCCGGATAACTTCTTCACTACAGCTGGCTACTTGCGTGAACCCCTGCTGTGAATGTTTACTCGCAGTATTAATGGAACATTAAACTAATTGTCTTTGGGACACAATTAAGCAGTCGGCGACTTATTAAAGAACTGGATGACTACTTTTTTTCCGAAGCTCCTGCTATGCGAGTGATTTCAGATCAGCAGGGGTTTGCGAGTGAAATAGTAACAGTGGAATACTTGCCTTATTCACAGATATCTTGCAATAGCCACTTTCTAAAACCAACGTCTGCATGGAACCAATTATTCCTCCCCCTCCCGAACACATTCGGATAAGCAGGTCCTCCATTGTTGTGATATGACATCCAACAAACACGTAACACATGCTGCATCATTTAAGGGGCATGTGGTGCAAAACATGTTTATATCACTTCCCTATTGCATGTGAGGATCTGATAATACTGGGCGATTCCAGCAGTCAGGTTCCTAACCTGGCAGTTCATGCAACACACGTAACATCCTTATCGCAATCATATCGCCGTAAACGAGAACTGGCTTAAGGGTCATTCTATGCCACACTATTTAATTTCTACTTATCCAGACAAAATTGATGCATTCCATCTAGAAATCCTCTTCACCATCGATTTTGTCTGAGCCCACAGAATGTCATTTATTTCTATCAAACATTTTTCAAGCATATCAAAGATATTTTGGCTATATCCTGGCTACCTATATTGGCATCCATGTCGTGCCTCACAATCGGATGAATCACTGTGTAAACCAAAGATTCCCCATGGAGGCGGGAAGCATCTGTAGTACTTTTTTGTAAGTGCAGAATGCCTTTTCTCGCTTCTTCACTAGAAGATATACGTTCTTCTAATTTCTGTAGAGGTGACAGATCAATGGTTGCAATAGAGACTTGCTGCCAACTTTCTACAGCCGTGGCAGCAGCAATATGCTTGCTTCCTGGCGTATCCACTACTGATTCATCTATTGGAACCCCAGTTCCACCGGCAGTGTCTGACCTGCCGTACATGTATGCTCTACGTTTACAGGTACCACTTTCCTTCAGAAGTTGCCGTCTTTAGACTGTAAATTCCCAATGCCATATGCCATGCCAACTTCATGTGGTGTTCACCCACTTTTACCCAAGACTTGCAATAGGTTTTAATCCTAATATGTGAAACATACAACACAGGTCTGCGAAGTGAGTAATAGAATTCTTGAGAAGTCTATGCAATCCCTTTGATGGTCTTTTGTATCACCAGTCGACTGCCTGCTCGAATCAAGTTATGGTTCTTCAACCTTACTAAGTGTTACTACAATATGTATGAATAGTGATTTACGCTTCATAAGTTCATAAGTGAGTCCCATTCATTGGATCAGGGGTCCCTGGTATTTTTCGCAATGGAAGCCTTTTACCAAACTCTTACTCCTCTTTTGCTCAGCCAAGCAATTATGGCTGGAATTTATGGAAGGAATTACTTTCACATACAAAATGGCCATCATTTGGGGAGTTAGTCCTTCCACTGGAATGCTCCCTCCTACACGCCCTTAAGTTAAAGGCAGCGATATGTGGCAGCCTCTTTATCGCTGTCCACGTCTTCATCTCCACATTCATATAGCTGCTAGAGCATCCTTGAACTGTTTTTTACCGTTGAATGCGGTACCAGACTATTACAAATTCATAGAGGAGATTAGGCTGTCATTGCATTCAATCCTTCTCCCCTGTTGAATCTTTTGTATATTCCACAGCCAGCTGGTGTGATTTACAATCTTACATCCTATCCTGAAACCCCTCATCTGTCTTCGAACAGACTCAAGGACATTGACTTCCAGAAATCAGACTACTGGGTAAGCGAACTTACACAAATAAAAAGTGTTACATTTCTTTTTACTCTATACTCTGTGATCGATTACGGGGAGACAGAATCAAGGGAAAAGTTCCATATTTCCACAATGTATATATTTCAACAAACTGCATATACGACATCATAACATTGTGATTAGAACTAGGCGTTCCAATCGTTCCATTCTCTTCGTTTACTTCTTAAGATTGGGAGGAGGGAATAAAGACGTCAAATATTATTGAGATGTAAAAGTCAGACAGTAGACTTTCGGTGTACGCAGACATGGAATGTCTAGCTAAATATGAGGAAATAATAAACATTGGTGTATTATTTAGTTGGCGCAGCACGGTGGACATATGTTAGAATATTCCTATTGAACATGTAACACATATATGTATATTATTATGCGAGAATATAGCGCACGTGTACACCTCCACGCACAGAATGAGCTGAAGTGATATGAATGAAATGATAAGGAGAGAGATATAGGGAGGGAGGGCAAGTATATGACAGGGTTAATTAGTAATTTAAATGCCCGGGAGACGGGAGCAAAGCTTATCTTTGCCCAAAGATGCATAGTGGTGTTTGGAATGAGAATTATGCTAGTGATTCTAGCATACATGATGCAGATTGCATACAGGGATAAACACGATGTACGGTTGTAATATCTAGGTTAGGTTGTTTTAATTTTATATGTGATTTACATTCTCTTATACAACATGAGTCAGAATAAAATGGTAACCGTGTATTTCTGAAAGGCCACCACTACTTATTTTAAATCTAGTTTTTATTCTGCACTCATGTCTTTAGATATTCACTTGCACAGTCAAATAATACACAAAAATCCAATATATGACTCACGTCTGTAAATAGCTGTAGTTTATAATTACTAGACTTGGGCTATCACCCTCTCACCCTGCATCATATCTTTTTCTATATTTTTTCTAATTTATATAAGCTTGGTTCAAAATTAAAGTATCTCTTATTAAATGAAAATCAATTGTTGTACTATAGATATTAACTCGAGAACTGAATCAAATTTATAATCTCTTGCTGTTGATATATAATTGCTTTTTAGGTCAGGAAACAACGAAAACCAGAATTATAATTTTGTGAGAGTGTATCTGTCTGATTAATCCTAAATTAAATTTTGTCAAAAAAGCCACAACAAATATATATGTAATTGAATACAACACATTTAAATAAGATCGGCCAAGCACCACAATTAATTTCATTGAAAAAGAAGCACAACTAAATTATGCTGGAAAACCACATTTATTTTACTGTAGTCACAACCAAAGAGAAATGGAATTACATGGCTACAGAAATTTATGAGGGCTAAAAGGGAAAAAATATATAGAATAAAATCGAACACGTTCGTTGTATTGATCAAGGCTACACTGCAAACATTATCAGTCCCTTCTTACTTTGAGATAACGTATAAATAAATCGTCCCGAAATGGCCTCACATAGGGAATGGTAGACTCCGAATTATGTGTTTTCTAGGGAGGCTAATTAGTCAACGGCAGGGACTTGTAGAGGCGCGCCAGTTTGTTGACGTCTTGTTGACAGGTAGTGCAAAACTTCAATACTGTGAACATGATTACTCTGTTCTTTCAGCGCCCTAAGAGATCGGAAGAATTCAGATAACCAGATATCCATCTTTAGCACAAAAACATTTCAATTATGATCACCAGGACCTTTAAACCTTTTATGGGACGATGAATAAAGTGAACATTTATCACCAGCTAAGACTGTGGGATTGTTTATTTCCGGTCAACACATTGGTGCAAGTGCGCGCCGAGATTACTTTAAATCACTCACCGCCGCCATGACACCTACGCGCCCTATTGTCTCCGCCTACCTGCAAGCCTGACCTGCCTGCTCACTGCCCAAATTTGCCGCGCCTCAGTTTGATAGTCAATCAGCACACCGGGAGGGACCACGTGATCTTGGGGCCAATTACCCATTTAAGACACACGTTGAAACCATGCATATACCTCATAAAGACACACCACTGCATACGCTACAACAACGCTACTACAACTTCAAAAGCTGAAAATACAAACATTTAATCTCATGATTATACCCGGGTGCATGGTCTACAAATTAATAGATCATGTAAACTAAATGATTAATTGGTAATCCTCCACATACACCTTTAGGAAATTTGTACAAGGTTAACTAGATTGCGGACCGTTTCATAAATCAACTGTGATAAACGTCTGTAGCAATTATGTAGCCACTATTCGTCTCTACATATATTTGTCTGGACATTTCGACTCTTGTAATTCCAATTTTTTTTTATTATATTATTTTCATAGTTTATTATCTGATGATATAACGCTTATAGTTAAGGAGAAATGTACGTGCCCCTGGTATCGCTCGAAATGGATTCTATACCAAACGTGTTTAGACCATGGAATAGTTAACCCCTACAAATAGACAATGATATTTATATTAATTCATCTTATTTTTTAAAAATAGTCTTTTTACGTTATATCAAAGTACTGAGGATGTTGCATTGAACAAGAAGAGAGAGCTTTTTAGAACATATATGCTATGGGACATTGAACCCATGCAATTGATGAGTCCATTTGTTTTGCTCCCACCGCATTGAGGGGCATTTGAGTTTCCCTTTTGCATGGGATAGTAAAATTAAATGTACTTACTATATATCATATAATATATATGAAGTTCTATATTTTACTAGAAATCACTGTTCATCAGGACTGGCTGAGAATAGCAACCACTATTGTAATGCTTTTTCTGAATGCACATAATCTAAAATCTAAAAATCTCCCAAGTTGATTTGTTGAACAACATAAGTGAGAGGACTGGGGAAAACGTTCAATACATTTGAATATGTGTAAAAGAATCTACGACGAAGATGATCAGGAATTGTTCTATTGAACGACTTGAAGTTATGGACATCAGCATTTTTAGTGTCTAGGAGGGAAGAGGTGAAATCGTTGCCGCAGCAGGGTCCGATCCCAATAGTAATACACACACACCGGTGGGTCCAAAGCCAGCATCATATAGACCACTGCGCCAGTCTGACCACAACATTAAATCAATGAATTTATATCAACAACAAATAAACTTGAAACAGGGGTGTCGGTGCATGTATGGTGTGTGGTGGTGGTGGTGGGGAGGGGGCATTTAATGTACATCTAAATAAATGTACAGGTGTACATGAACTACTTACTGCATCCAACATAATTATTGTGATGGTTATTGTGATGGTCATTATCTTCTGAATTACCAGAGCTCCGAGCCATTTCCAGAGAACATCAAACATGCATGGTCACTCTTTCAGTGGCTCCTACAGCCCGTAGATATACAGATATATATGCTAGTGTGGATAGATTAATTGCTGCGTGGTGGGCATCCGCCTTGCCTGTCGCTGAATCCGTTTTCAATATTCATAGCTGGCGATTATTGGTTCGCCGCGATAAGGAAACAATCATTTCATGTCATAGTGTCTTCATAAGGTAATGAACAGCTCACATTTTGATTAGTATCCAGCGCGTATAACCTAATAACATGCAAACTAATTCATGACAGTAACGAGCGGTGCCGATTGGCATAATTATATATTTAGATACCTCGGTCTGTAGCCATGTTGGAAGAAGAAAATGTGCTGGTACTTACTGATATGAATAAGCATGAAGTTATACTGATTGTTTTCAGTTGAGAGATAAGTGAACCTACTCGAGCAACAGTTCTCGTGATTCGATAAAACACGCTTATCGATTATTGGAGGGATAATGATGGTTTGCCAAACTTGTTGATCCAAAATCGTTCAAAAGCTTTCCCGTAAATCCCAACACATTTCTAACTTCCTCCTTTTTGGACTGTTTCTTCATTTGCATAATCATGTATAGACATGTCTAGATTCTTTGCTAAATTGAGTGTACCACAGATGCAGAAATATAGTTATGCCTTGCCACTGTGCAATACCAGGGCCAGTCTCACTTAAGTCTTGCATTTGGAGATGAAAAAATCGAAAAAATTAATTGGCAGTATTGATTTTCAGAGAATTATGAATGGAGAAATGATAACCTTGAAAGCCATCAGTCGTGCAGGTGTACATAAAGCCTTGATTTGAATTCAATCTTACTCACGTATTGGTTTCGGCAAATATGGTACGTGTGCACACGTGCGCCACATCAATGGTGGAGGGATATCAGTAGTCAGTAGTCAGTTCGCTTAACACCTGGGATCAGAATAATGGTTATTGCTATTGCTGACAACGCTATTACCAGATCTTAATTGTCTATCTCCTGCTATATAGCTGTGATTTTCCATTAGATGTCCAATATTAGGCGGCCTCTACATAAGCCTCGCCATATGTACTCCTATCATGACAATTGCTTTTAAGGTAATTGTTACAACACTCACGCATGGCCCAATCCTCTGAATCCTGCCATGGTGACAGACTATTATGAACTAAATTCGTTTTATAATTCTTGTCTCTGGATATCAGCAGCGTCTAAAGGACTTTTTACATGACATTTATGTAAAACGCAAGGCTTTGTTTTAAAGTCAATTAGCTCTTCGATTTTCAACCCAAAGAGAGACAGATAGCTGAGATGTTGTTCTCTGGCAAGGAAATGGTTAGAAGCATACTGAGACCGAGGAAAAGGGTCCTCGTTCAAGGAAGCCATATTTCAACTATGTGTAGAGGCTTCCTCTCCGGAAGAAACTGCAATGTACACGGACTACTTAGGACTGTCAGCAGCAGGCTGTAGGTATAGGGCTACGATAAATCGGTAGATTCAGCTGGCATCCGAGCAGCACAAAACATTCGAGCCACTTGAGGCACTCTTGATTGAACATGGAACTTCTTTATTCCACCGCTTAGTTAAGGGATTATTCACTCTAGGCGGTGAAGTTAGATCATGGTTTGGGAACCATCTCTGAGGCGGGATCTGCGCAGCAGAAGGAGAATAAAAGCCAATCATTTTCTACTAGTAATGAGCTATCCATTCATGAATCTGCAGGAAATCGGGAAGTACTCTGCGTCCAGATTCTTTATCTTCCCATGAGATAGATTTATAACATTGCTTTTTATGGCATTCTAGCCGGACTGGCTCCAAGATGCACAGAACGTGTATCTCTGTCAACGCCCATTCAAAGTGGAGAACATGAACCGTTTTTCCCTGTCCAATCTTGCAAAATGTCAAATGGGAAAGTGCGTGCGATTTATGACCTGGTAAAATCAGACCTTTAAGTGTTTTACGTGAGGCCAGAACGCAGGTGCCCTGCCCACCCAGAATGCCTGTTGCTGTGCAATTGTTACCATGGACAGGGAAATTATTGATGAATAATTATATACAGCGGTTCAAAGTTCGACAATGCCAAAGATAGGGTTCTAGCAAATAGTGCTGCGATATCAAGTATTTTGATCCACTGGGGAGAGAGATCTTTCCTTCCTTCGGAAATTCAAACGATTGATCTTATTTTTTTTACAAATTGCATCAATATAATGCCGAAGGCCTAAACAAGTGCAGCATCCGATACCTAGTAGTAGTTTTACGTATATTTTTATTAGCGTGAGCAGCATTCGGGTTAATTGATCAAGCTCTGAAAGTAATTAAGGAGACTATCAGCGAATTCGAAAGGATTTGATTCGGATTCCATCCCACTGTTGCCTCTAGCCATTCATATATATAAACCAGATCCTATTTTGAGAGAAGGCGTAGGCCACATGTGCATTTTACGCTTGATCCATCCCGATCCAGAGTACATGACTAACCAATTAAATCCCACAGTGCCAGTGGGCTCTAACGTCCCGCAATAAAAGAGCCCATTGTTCTGTTAGACACTTTGCTCTTCTGGCTGGAGAAGGTCACAAGGGACCGTAGTCACAAGGTCACAAGGGACTCTACAGTCACGAGTAATCTTTTGGCGGTGATGAATCTTTATATAATTATGAGGAAAACCAAGTCCGCATAAGCTCCTGTAATCACTACGAAATAGTTGTCACTTTGCTTCATACTTCGCAGGCAGTCTAGGCTAAGAGTTGAGAGTCCATTAGGACGCCTACTCCAGGGCCGGGGAAGCCGTTAGCGCCCAATCACCTAATCGTATCCATAGTCAGTCATATAGTACAAGTAACCGTGGAAACTAATTTTCCATTAATAGTCTTTAGTTCAGTTGCACATAATGCCCAATCACTGACATACAATTCTTATCTGATCTGAGAGGCTGTGCGCTATGGGCGGGCACATCTTTGGGGCGGGTCATGTGTGATGTAAATGACGTACTCTGATTGGTTAAAAGCACCATCTGCTGGAGAGGGACCACAACTATACTGTTTTAGGCCCAAGTGTCTTTTATCTTCACGGCATAATTTGCATATAACTTAGGCTGTCCTTGATTGGAGTGATACCGCACATAACTTATTCTGAGACACCAACGAGACTAGAGAGACCTTCCAGTCTCGTTGGAGAAATTAATCAAATTGTTATATATAAATAAAACCTGATTTCAATGTGTTGAATTAAAATGTGTGATACATCATGCATGTGGTTATACAGTTCTGTATTATATTGAATTCAATTCTATCAATGTAATCATGTCTGGGTCATTTACACCTTAAGGCATTGTGGTATATATGTGTATGCCATTATATTGGGCCGGTTCATCGACATCCTTTGTAAACTAACCTCAAGGTATACATTTCATCGGCTTAGTCTTAGTGCAAAACTTCATAAAATCTTGTATTACGTTACGGAACGCAAATGCCTCAGGGCAAGGCTTTTTTCCGAAATAGAAATGGTTTTCTGATAATAGCTAGAGGTCAAACATTCCCTTTGGCCCCATATTGTAACTGCGGGAATTAAGGGGGTGAATTGATAGTATCACATTGATGATTGTGTGGCAGCTATACAGCTACCAATTTACACGTAAAACACCGCAGGTTCTATAATTATACTTCTGGATAAGCCTTGTAGAAAAAGAGCTTTAGTTAGGCATACCAATGAATCTTGCTATTTAGGTATGAGGTTGTGGTTAAATGAAACGGTGGGTTTATTTCCCGGTATATATGATAATAGGACTTCGAATAAGTTGAGAAATGACTAACTGAATCAATATAAATCAGTACAATTTAACATTCTCTTAAATAAAATTTGGCGGATGAGAATTTAATGGAGTTTTAATCCGAGCAATAACTAGGATTCATGTTACTTCCCTGGAAGTCCATCGCTTTTAATTTGTTAATATTTTGTGTAGATTACAATTAATTTGGTAAATTGCATTGCGCATCACTCTTATGATTGATCAGATTCTTAACTGAAATTCTCGTAGTATGAAATTATACCAATAGTATTCATTTTCCATTGAAAAGGATTAATAGAAATACACACGTACTCATAGATACCGCAGGCACAAGGGAATTAGAGGAGACTATACAGGAGGGCCAATGAGACACAAGTTACGACAACTCTGAAGAAAAAACTGGAGATGATTAGCGATATTTGTCCGTGACCCAATCTCAAGATATGGCCTAGAGCAGGACCTCATGCCTTACATCAACGAGTATATGGACATCATTCCATACTCGTTGCGCACACGAAGTAAAAATATGCCTTATGCATCGTATATCAGCCCCTGATTCCCAGAACTAATTTGCACAGGGTTGGTCCTAGGTTAAAGCATAGAACCATAAGAATATATTATTTCACCAGCATATAGTCCTATGACATAGAGGGCCACAAGTATACGGCAACATTTCTAGGACACAGGATATGTGCCTGAAAGTGAGCAGAATGGGGATGTCTGTATAGTTATTATACTGATCATATAGTACACAAATTATGCCTTATCTCTAGTTATTTGTATACTTATGTCCGCCTGTTTATGTTTACTGTCAATGCGATTATGGCTCCTCACTTGGCTTGATGCGATACATACACGGAGGAGAATGCTCATTATATAAACAAACAGACTGAGTTTAATGAGAGAGCGCCCGGGTGTAACCCCTCACCTTGTCAACTAAGTTTCTGTTCTAACTACGGGATACAATCCACAACACCTCTAAAGCCCATGTAACTCCTTGTTCGTTCCGTGGATATACCCCAGCGCGCTCCTCTGAGATTCTCTCTCCAGGGAGGGGAGTGTTCAGTCTAGGCTCAGAGTTGAGGGAATCCCTCCAAACCGAGAGAAAGTCTTTCGCTCCAAACTGCAAAATGCCATTATAATTTCATTAGGACGCCTACTCCATGGCCAGGAAAGTATTAGCGCAGTAGGCATCAAATCACTGACATACTAATGTTATCTGATCTGAGAGGCTGTGAGTCTATAGCTAGGCTGTGGGGCGTTGTTTTTTTTATAGAGGAACAAAATTCATTTCTCAAAATAAAATAATTAAGTCACAGATGTTATGGTGTAGGAACGGAAAGTAAATATTCCTGAACACCGTATACCTTTTAAATCAAAGTAGCAACTTGAATCATTGTTATACAATTCAATTTTAATTTAAGTACGGGCGTGGCAATTCCACAAGCCATAAACCACTTGGTATCTACAAGGGTTGACAGCTAATTTCGGACTCGGGGTCAGCGCATCAATGTCTTGTTTCGCATGGAAGAAGCGAGTGACTCCACGTTGGAGAGTGTCTGTGGCGTGCAGGACGAGGATCAGCTTGTGAAAAGGCAAGGCCAGATCAATGTTTTCATTTTGTGGTCAATATTAGGGTCAATAGTGGGCAAACTATGCATCACCAATTATACATGTCGAGGCCTTAAAACTCGATGCCAACTCGTCTTGACCACACAGAAAACACATCTTGCCAGCCCTTAAAGACATATATATATAGAAGTGAATCCCGAGGCATGCTAATCAAGTTCATAACATATAAAAGAGAGATCAGTGCTGTCGTTACGGCGATATTCAATATTTATCTGACGCCAGCCATCCACATATATAAATACATACCGGGATAATATCGCAGCAGAGAAATGAGAAAGACGATCTGGATATTCGATAAGGCAATAGGTTTATTATCGATGTCTTCCTGGAAATAGGGGATAAAGCTCATAATAAGTGATCTCCAGAAATGAAGCCATTGCAGGGTTTTAACTAGCGTTACGAGGGGCTTCTGTCCAGAATAGGCATCTGTGGAATACTTTAGATTCTCGGGCATTCATCTTGCTGCTGCGTCTTACCGTCCTCACCGAGGAACTCTCCTCGACAATCTCCCTAATCTGGCCGTTATACTTAATAATTAGAACGTCTACCGAAATAATTTGCTTGTGGTGCGTATGAATTTAGTGGGACTATTTTCAGGAGCATAAATCGACAGATATTTGTGCAATGGAATGCAATATTGGAGAATCTTGCTATTAAAATAAAATCGTGGCAGGTTCATACCAAAAAAGGCCAGCCAGCCATATAGGAAGGAGCTCGCCAGTTCTCGCCACCCCTACACATACAGAACCAGCTGTCACAAGATAATCTGCCGCACAAAGCGTGGATGCATATAATTATATTGGCTTTGAGAAAAAACACCCAAACAATAAGTCTGCTCTTACCACTTTCCAACCTTGGAAATAGCTGAATATTCTGAGACTTTCAAAATTCTACCTCGCAAGTGAAAAAGAAATTCCACAAGCAAGCAATTAAATCACAACTTTATAATCGTGTCCGAGGTACCCACATTATGAAGACATTCAATATACTTTTAAAAGATGCCTCACTGCATGGCAACTACACTATCTTGGATCTTGAATTATTAAGGATGCTAAGATGATAGAATATAACACACGGAAAGGACTCCCTTTGATAGCGATAATGGATTATCGAAATATGGTCCAACCTTTACGAGGGTCAGTTCATTCCATTTTGATGCGCCTCATATATTTCTTCATCTAAGAATGTACTTCCTCGTCCCAGTGAAATGCGTCGGTAGCACAATAAACCATCGTGCCAGTCACCAAAATACGCCAAAGTAAAATCAATTGCTCACATGCCTCCCAGTGACTTCGCTAATAATCTGCCCTGGGTTGACCGTGTAACGCTGACCATCGATGGCTTTCTCAGGGGGTGACATACTGGACGCTATGACAAAATCGACCCTGCTGCCATGACCAATAAAGTGATACTGGCGCTGGACACCAGCCAATCTTGACCAAATGCACTACTCCTGAACGATGAAATACCATCTGAGGAATGAGTCGAGGACAAGGGACGCGGAAGTGCCGCACCCCTTAGAAAGAGGTGCTCTAAATCGGAGTCACTCATGCTCTAAGTGGTCAAGTGTTGTACTAATGAAGAGGGCAATGGCCGGAGATCGCCTTGCAAAATTGGATCTTTTTCGAACGCTTTCAAAGACCTCCAAGGACACTTATTCGGGACAGTTCTCCCAGATGATAACGATGTCAGACTAATGAGCCTTAGCCCTTACTCAGCCAGAAGTATGAACGACTGTTCACTAACTTGCGACCTTTGGTTTTGTAAAAGATACCCATCACATGGTCCCGGACATTCGCTATATATTTATACTGTCGGGCTAATAAAGTATCATTTGTTGTAAACATCGGACCGCACTATTGTGTACGTAGTTACTCTCCCTAAACAGTTTCTGGAATACGAAAAAGACCTTGTTGTGTGACTAACAGGCGCGCGACTATGTCTGCATGTCGTGGTCATGATACTAAGCCCCAAAAGTAATGACATCTCCCGCGAAATATACTTCCATTAACACTTAGCGTCGAATGTGAACAAACCGGACACACTTGTGCAATTCTATATAAGTTAACAATGCGGTGGTGCGTTGTTAGGGGATGTGTCACGTTACCGGTTATATGTGCTTTTAGAATACTTCAGAGATAATGGGTGTTCCTAGCACAAAAACAAGGAAGTATTTGGCCATTTGGTCACTTGTGTAGTTTGCATTTGCCAGGAGACAAATAATTGATGAGTGGTTCACCGCTGTTGGCTATCATAATAGTAGACACCGAGTCCTTCCAACATTTTAGTGAAAATTTAAGTGAAAATGTAAAAAAAAGAAAGAAAAGGTGAAACATTCAACGGTAAGTCAAAGCTCAAGCCACAGGCTCGCAAATGTCCTACCTTTGAGTAAGAGATCTGCCATAGATTAACAAACCATGAATGTTTCCGAACACCCGTTTTAAAGCGCAAACACGGGATATTTCGATCCTCTTTCCTCTTGTGTGATACTCGGTTCTCTGCAGGAACGCTAGTGCCGTGGAAAAGTTCCATTTAACTCCGTCCAATCGTATCCACTGACTATCGTGGGGTTATATCTCCCAAGTGTAACCGTTTACCTATAAAGCCGTAACAAAAATTACCCACTATCCCAATTACCTGATTGGCATCGACACCATGGCAGCGGTAACGAAGCAGTGGCCCTGAGAGGCTGACAGTTCACGTGTAGGCCAACGTTTCCCCATTTCCCCACACAGATGTAACTCAACAATCTTGGCAAGGAATGGATTGTTCAAAGGCTTTTAGTGTTTATGGTCCCTCAAAGTGAGTGTAAAACTTTAAAGCAAATTCTATATATAAGTTTCCCCATTGAAAATTTATAATTGTTAACAAATTGTAAATTAGTAATTCACAATGGAAAGAACACATCACACAGACAAAACCCATTGGATCGCGGGAAAGTCACAGGACGTTACGATTTACCGTACATGTATATATGTTGTGTGGACAGGTGAATTCTTTTTTTCATACGCCGGCAAGACCGATATATGCCGAGAAGGTCACAACCTATTGGAAATCGTTCAGCACCAAGGCCCTGTAAGAATATTTCTTAAATGGTCTCACCTTATTTTCTATTCAATCAGTCATTATGTTCGAGGATGAGAAAGTGTTGGCCTGGTGCCGTATCCAAATTATTAACGTTATCTCCTGCCTCCCGGATGGATCAATGAAACCAATATCGCAGCCTCAAGCTTATGGGGCATGGGTTTAGAGGAATGGGGAAGACGTGAACTCATTCAATATCCCGATTCAGTATCCAGTGAAACTGCTGGTCTGCTTGTGCCTACCGGTTCTGTATGGATCACAGTCCGCCCGCCTCCTAACTGATCGGTGGACGCGCCAAGAATGAATGTATCATCTGCCGTCCCGTCCTGCCTGCCGAGCTATTCCTCACTCCACTTTAGTTTCCCATCCACCGCTAGGGCTTGAGCACACGACTATACTCCCGCCACGTACGGCTATACGTCGCTCTTGAGTACCCTTGTTGTAGCCATCGCCGAGATGCAGAAGATCAAAATGTTAGTCTCTTGTCTCCTCCGATAGCACCCACACAAGCTCCCACCCCTCTCTTGTTTATCCGACGAAGTCCCATCTTCACTCATTAGCAAGATACAAGTGTTTGAAGGGCTAGCCTTCTGTTCATTATCTTCCACCAGGCTTGGCGCTTAAACCAAGCAGCACTAAGATAAGCATTGAACATTCCTTGACCAGGAGGAAATAATCCTACCCCGTTCACTCTCCATGCATGCATACCTCTATAAGCTTTTAATTCCGCACCACATACTATTCTGCTAACAAAATAAAGCACATGAAAATAGGATCTAAAACATTGTTAACCTGTTGGACAATTTCTTGAAAAGCAAATATCAATATACTCAATTCAAGGCAAATGAAATTAAAACGGAATTACCCCCCCCCCCCATGGGACACACATTTCAAGAATATATTAGGTTATTTGTTTAATAAATAAACATACAATTCAATTGGCATGGATTTCAAGGGTAAATTAGTCTCGTATAAATAATTTGCGAACGCCGCTGTAATCGCAAATTCAGGAAAACCCTAGCGGCTATCTGACGACTATACGCCAAGAGGATTATAGCCAAATTTTTAGCGGGTGTGATAAGAATGGCCTAGCTGTAAATATAAATGAAAAGAAAACTAAAATCCTACTCTTTTTTTTTTACAAAGAGAGGAAAAGAGTATCACAAAAAGTAGCACTTTTCTATATTGCAAGGCATAAAACATATTATATTCAAATACTTACTATGAATACATATACAAATAAACCCATGGTATATATCTATAGATCTACACCAACGAACTAGGTTTGATGTTTCCTCTCTGATAAAGTTGAAATGAAGAGCGGCACAATGTAGCATCCTCGGACCGATCCTCTTTTGCATTTTAAAAAATATCAAGAATTGTGACTTCCAGATGACTGTGAAATATGTAATCCTATGCATGTGTACATCACAAAGACTGAACCACGACCATTATATTCATAATAACCTCAACAAATTTAACACCTTGACCTATGAAGACGGGCTTAAGGCTAATAAGTATAACGCAAGGACGAAAAAGGTTTAGTGTTCAAAGGCAACAATGCCTCATTCGATCATTAACACCTTTTTTTTAACTGATTTTTATTCAGGTTCCAGCGAGGCATATGCCAGGAGAAATATAGAGTATATAAATATGGCTCGGGCATGCCCGGTATTCCGCCATACCCTATACCGTTTATTATAATGAATAATGAAGTGGTAGAGTATAAGGAGGTTGTAGAGTATAAACAAGATCATGTTCTTAGCGGTATGGCTTGAGCCAAATTTAAATAAGTGAATTCGAATTAGCTATTCCTTGTCACATTCGGCGATTAATCAGGTGTAAGCTACTCTGACACATGATATATAAACCATCTTGAAAACGCGACCATCTGCTTGGACATATAGTTCCCGAATTTTCTTATATATAAGTTTAAAATAAAAACAAAATGGGGTCTTCAAAATAATAAATGAATAAAAACCTGACGAAAGGCACTGTGACTGAAAGATCTAGTTAATCAAAACCAACATCAGAATCGACCTTATTTATTTCATCGTCAAGAACCACACCACCCGAATCAGTGGATATAAAAGCGATATTCTCACCTCTACCATCTCTTAAATAAAAACAAATGGTTGAGATAGACGGTTTAACAGAGCAATGCACACTACATAGACGAGATAAATAACTACAAGCTGATAGAGTGGAGGGTGGGAGTAGGGGTCGATTTCGAAGAAATCGCAATATACCCCAGTGGGGGGACTTATCTCTCGAACGTCCATAGGTAGACTTCAGAAAGTTTGGAATGACCTGGAAGAGAGCAAATGTTGGTTGACTTTCCGTCTTTTAAAGTGATAATCAAGAAAAATGATATCAGAAACTTTCCAAAAACGGTACTTGTAAATCTATATATGCGATGCTATCGTTGCTCTATGTACAGGTCTTTGTTTACTTCTTCAAAAAATGTGTGTAGACCTACGGAACTATATCCGTATTATACGTAAATAGGGGTTTCTTATCTTTGTCTAACATGTTCACAGAATCTATTATTTTACCAACCATTTTTCTGATGTGTACAGTTCCGTCCACCCTCTCCGGAAGACAATGGATGTAGTTTGTGCAGTCCTGGCTCTGAAGTCGATTTCGAGCCCGATTTCGAGGTTTTGCAGTAGCTCATGACCGAGTAGACTAACCACAACTATGTGTGGCATCAGTGAGGCCTCCGATGATGTATAGTCGAGATCTAGGCAAGCTAGGCCCTCACACACACATCAAAATAACAAAAAACCCATGTCCAGTTTAGCTTCCAGAGCCCTATTCTCTGAAACCTTAGCAATTTGTGGTGAAGTGAAAATTAATTTATATACAGTGAGAATGGAGATTGGTATCACTGCTGTGGCGATGAAGTCCGGACTGTGTGAAGGTATCTGGGGTGAAAATGTGATTTTGAAGCCCTTTTTAGTTTTTTAGTTGTGTTCTATACAACTATTTTTAGCCGGGGAAGGTTGGGGTAGCCTTTGGGAGAGCCCCTGTTGGAAACTAGAAGACATTGAGGTCATATGCCTTTATAAATGTCCCACCATCTGCGGCAATGCGGGATTCCCTAGCAACACGTCCTGCAGAGTCCCTAGCAACGGGAGAGAGTGAGAGAGAGAGATCAGAGGGGGAGGGGGAGAGCGAGGAAAATATAAAAGGAGAGGGAGCTGAGGGGGGAGAGATCAGAGTGGGAGGGCGAGAGCGGAGAAGTAGAGGAAGAGGGTGAGAAGTGGCGAGGTCCTGCCTACTGGTTCATTTGTCATTCCTCTCTACCTACAGAACCAGCACAAATCATCGCAAGGCTTACCGCAGAGCTTACCGCAGCCAGTGGAGACCACCCTTTAATGGACAGATAATGAAAATGTTTTAGGACAGAAATTAACAATGAGTGATGTATACTGTAAAAAAAATCGTTGTACTTTGTGCCAGGGAGAGGAAGAAAATGAAAAATATTTGTCCTCCTCCATACCACAGAGAGGAAGAGGAAGAAAATTAAGATAATTACTAATAAATTATTAATAATCTTATAAGTTGATATGACACCAAAACCAGAGAATCAGCGATTTTTGTAAGGTGGTTTTTATTTTTTAAGTTGTGTTTTGATGTACGATTCCAACGTTTCGGTAATTATTAATAATTATGATACAAATTATCATTGTAAAGCATGAAAACAACCAACCACGTCTGGTTACGTATCATTAACAAGGTATTCAATTCTTTTGGCAAGATGGGAAAATAAAACCTAGGATGCAATGCACATGTACAGTATGCACATTATTGATGACATAAACCCACCCTGCTCCCTGCAGACATAATTCGGGGAATATCTCGGAAATTAACACAGCTATTATATTATACTCCTGTAACATATATAGATCATAAGTGAGAAGTGCAGCACCAGACACGAGAGATCTGATGTTTTCTATTATTGGTATGTATAGTCCTCTTGATAATCTACTTAGCTTTAAGTCCTATGTCCATTACCATTGGTACATGCGCTGCATGCGGTAAACCCCATAATGTTATTAAAGGATTAATGCCCGACGTTGAGGGCAGGATGGGTGGCTACAACTTGGCTACAGCCATGTACAACGTCATAACAGTACCCAGAGGCGACGTCAAGGGGTGTAATGACGTTAGTATATATACGGCTACATGTTTCAACCTCCTCTCCTCGCCACTCAGTGGAAGAATAGATCTTTGAGTCGAATTAGTCCTAGACAAAGGCGTTAAAAAAGATGGAGGATTTCTTAGATTTTAATATGCTAAAGAGATGCATCAGAATAAGAGGCATGAGATGTTTTGGGATTTGACTTGAGTCGCTACTAAACCTCATAATACATGAGTGTATATAATGTGGCTTAGTAGTATGCAATACTGAGTCACTTCTTACTTATACTATATTACGCTTGGTGTAACATATAAGGAACGAATTAATTGAAGTATATTTAACTGCCTGAATGGGTTACACCCGTCATACCTGATGCTCATTTGTATAGGCTAACCTCTTACACTTTGTTGATTGACCGATGGGCAGTCGGCTGTAATTCAATATGAGGGCGAATGGGATAAGAAAATGTCAGCATGTACATCTAGATGCATACTTATGAAATAACATTAGAAGTTAAAATGTAGCATAATATCATAGAGTAAACGCATACAAGACTTAAGCTAGGAGGAATTATATTTGATACCTGGCTGTTCTATTTGATTTACAAAGAGTATTAGTTTAGATTCTTAAACTCTTTCCATGCTGTGTCATCTTGAAGGAGCTCAATTACGCTTATCAGCCGTCATCTATATACAATACCTATGTAGTGAACTTCTATCCCTTATGGTGATTCTACAGTAAATTGTGACTCTTGCTATCCATCCAAGAAGAGATAACAAGCTCTTACTAAACAACCCAGGTTCGATCATGGCCTCTCAACAAAGGGAAAGTAAAACCAAACACAGTACTCCTGTTTCTGTAGGCTTTATTCCCCTTTCAGTATTTTGACTCAGGGTGCAAAGGCCAGACACGGAAGGACCTATGCTCTGGCATAGTCACATTTGTCCTCCATAGCAAAACATGGTTTAGTACACAATACACAAAGTAACTGGTACAAAGTACACAACAGAAGAAGTACAGGTGATATAATTCAATAGGAGTGGTCTTAGTTAGGGAATCGCTATGGGCCTGGGGAGGCCAGCGCAATGCACCATGGGAGATTTTAGAAGGAAGGTAGGCCACTTCCATGGTTTGTTTGTTTGAAAAGTAGTTCAGTTCTTATAGCTTAACGTTATACATTGATATTAAGGTTGTTATTGTTTTCATTGTTCTTGCTCTAGATATAGGTTTTTCAATCTTTTCTTAAAAATTATGACATCAGTTTCTTGTCTAAGATCTAACTGTAAATTATTCCAAAGGCTAGCTCCTTGATATAAGAATGCCTTTCTGTAGATTTCATATTTAGGCAATTTCTGCTCAAGGATAACACCATCATGCCTTCTGGTATTTCCAGGAGTTTTTTGCTGAAATATTTTCTCTCGATTATTGTGGTGGACATCAAAATGGATCTGTTTTAATAGGTTAAAGTTCATTTTCTTGTAGAAGGGTAAGGTTTTTGTATTTCTATGGAGTTGAATTGTGAGATTAAGCTTGGGTAATTTCAAGGCCAGTTTCAGTGCTCTGTTTTGAATTGATTGGATTTTATCAAGTTGATTTTTATTAAGGGTCATATAACAGAAGTTAATATAGTCCAAGTGACATAAAACCATAGATTTGGTAAGTTTCATAGCACAGTTCTTTGTGAGGCTGGCTCTGATTAGCTGGATTGTTTTTAGTCTAGATGATATTTGACCTATCATAGAATTGTAACTCTTGTCGAATTTTAAATCTTCTTGAATGGTTATTCCAAGATACCTAAAGTGTGTTACCCATTCTATTTGTGACCCATTGTCGAGCTCAATAGGTATTTCCTTATTATGTCTTTGTAATTGGGCTTTATTCCCAATTATCATTGATTTAGTTTTATTAGTATTGACACTCAACTTGTTGTAATTACTCCATTTCATAATTTTCTCACAATCATGTTGTAATGATCCAATCAATTCTTCATAGGTGTTTTCTATATTTACAAGAGCTATATCATCTGCATATAAATTCATCACTCCTTTTATTTCTAACTTTGTGATATCATTGATGTAGATAATGAACATAGATGGTCCTAAAATCGACCCTTGTGGGACTCCTGTTACTAGGCTAGCTTTTTTGGAACTGTGTTCTGCTATCCTTACCTGTTGGCATCTGCCATTCAGATAACTTGTTATTATTTTTGTCACATTACTACTAATATTGTATAGTTTCATTTTATCAATTAAAGGTTGATGTGGGACACAATTGAACGCTTTTTTGTAGTCGAAAAATGTACATGAGATGAATTTTTTGTTGTTGAAACCCTGTAAAATTGGACTGAGTAGAGATGTTACACATGCTGTTGTTGATTTCTGTCTTCTATATCCGTATTGATTATTAGAAATGAAACCTTCTTCCTCCATATGGGTCATTAATGCTCTGTTAATAATTTTTTCTAGAATTTTTCCACAGATTAATCTCCTATTACAAAGTTGACCCGTAGGAGGCTCATGGGCATAGCCGCATGGTTCGCACTGTTTTGCTTTCCCCATCATGAATAAATCTTCAAATAAACGACTCAAGTTCACAACGAAAAATAAAAATTTTCGAAGTACGTGTGGTCCGTTGGGGAGAAGGAGCAGAAGTGGGCGGAAGGAATATTATTGTTTTGACATGGAAGGGGGAGTCATTGTGACGTAACACCGTCGCTTGGCGTGCGCGGAAGGGAGCGTGACCAAGGGGCGTAACCTGGCGACGTCTCTAATATACGCGGTGACCCTTCACCTACACATATTTTCTACTAGGTTGATATTGCCTTTTTTGGGAAGCGGTGTTACGACTGCACCTTTCCATGCCTTAGGAAATAGATTTTTTCTAATTGAAAGTCCAATTACATAATGGAAGATGTCAGGTATAGCTATCAGGGCGTCTTTATATACTCTTGAGTTTATGTTTAGACATCCTGACGATTTATTGGAGTCAATTTCTCTTATCAGTGTTATTAGTTCTTCTAGGGTGGGTACCTGCAGATTAAGTGGCTGCTTATCAGAGATTCTATTTTCTAATGTATTCGGATTTCTCTCTTTAGGTGTGCTTTCATTAATCTCTGCACCTATAGAGGTGAAGTAGTTGTTAATAATATCCGGAGTCTCCTCTTTGTTAGCTAGTTTTTGAGTTTTTGGATCGATCACTTGTTTAATTCCCTTATTTTTCTCGCTATTAGGGATTACATCCTTGACAATTTTCCAAAACTTCTTTGGATCCCCTTTGTTTTCATCTAATTTTCCTCTAATATAGTCATTCTTCGCTCTTTTAAATGCTCTATTTACTATATTTCTAAGTTGGTTAGCTCTCTGTTTATCCTCCTCGTTGTGTAACTTAGTATATCTATCTAGGTACTGATCTCTTTCATGTTTGAGTTCAATCAGCTCTTGTGTTACCCAAGGAGTCGGTTTTATTTTTACATAAAAGCTTTTCACTGGGCATATATCATTAAGAATCTCCAGTATGTTGTGATAAATCATCTCCCAAGCATTATCAGGGCATTGTTCAGTCCATATCTTATCCCAATCTTTCTCTAGGAGTCTTTCTTTCATAAGTTGAGGAGAATATCTCCTATACGATCTACCTTTTTGCAATGTTTTTTTCAGTCTCGTTTTTGGTTTCTTGTAAACAAAGTAAATTGGCAAGTGATCGCTAATTCCATAGCATACAGTCCCTACTGATTTTATATTGGTATCTTCACTGCTTGTTATGTGATCTATTAAGCTCGGATTATCACTATGTCTAGTTGGTTTCTTTATGAACTGATTGAGTCCATTTATTCTTAAACTATCTTTTAGATGTTTACTGTTGGCATCATTCTTCAAAAGGTTGATGTTAAAGTCTCCCATCAAAAAGATTTTCGCAGACTTATATTCGTCACTAATTTCTCTATAGATCTGAATTATTTTATCCACAGCTACTTTACTGCTAGCAGAAGGGGGTCTGTATATATTCATTTGTATAATATCATTCATTTTCTCATACTTTATTCTTATTACCTGTAGTTCCAGGTTACCATCGCTTTGGTTATATTTCTCACAACTTTCATAATCTGTATTTTTATTAATGTAGGATACTATCCCTCCCCCTTTCTTATTCACCTTTCGATCCCATCTTACATGATTAAAACCTTCTACCGCTATCATCGAGTCTTCAATGTCCTTATTAAGCCAGGATTCTGTACATACTATCGATTCTAAATCACTATTAGCAAAGTCAGCTTGTATTAGGTGTATCTTATTCATGAGCGATCTAATATTCATGTGAATAAATTTTTTCCCTTTAGTTTCGAGTAATTTGTTCAATTTAATCTCAGTCATGTAGTTTTGAACTTCTTATCTCTATACATTTGTTCAGTTCTAATTGGGTGAATGGCCTTTGCCACTTGTATACATACTCATCCGTCAAAACATAAATATAACGATACGAAAAAAGTGTTGTTGATATCACTGTTTTATATACACGAATACTGCAACATTGTTGTGGGTAGGCCTTTGCCTTATATCCCAGTAGAAAAAGTGTTAATGAAATAGCTCTAGGTCTTGTTTCTTGTATGCTTTGATGTGTTCTCTTATTACAGTTGGCTTTTGCCATTCTGTTTATTCGAACCATCTCCATTCTACAGAATAATAATATTTCTCTCATAGAAACGGGCAATATTGTGTGCCCATTCTTGTAATAATCTTTCTCCTGGATGCAGACCATCTGTAAAATATGTGTAGAAAGCCTTGACTTTATTCCTAGTTCTCCGATGTACCCGGCTGGTTATAGTCGGGAAAATGATACCTTTGTGAACATGCCACAATAGTAATTGCATGTTTATCATGTTTACTATCTGATCCAGATTGGACTGCCACAAGTATCTGTTAAAGTGTTCTGTTATATCTAGCGACATTCATACCGCAAATCCCAGCGAATGAGAAGAGAATATCTGGAAATTGGGTCTCAGCCTCCAACCATACATTTCTAATTGTGTTGAGTACTGAGTTAGCCGTATGCGCAACACCAATATCTCTAAGTACTACCCTCCTATCATCGAATCGCTTTTTGGTTATGTCGCGTATTCCTCCCATTATGAGGATCATTCTGGGAGACACCCTTTCGTTCATGAGAGTAAGTTTTACTTGGAGGTAGAGATCTATTATTCTGGCTCCGGGGAATGCATATACTAGTACATTGTTCATTTGCAAATATCGATCTAGGTTTCTTCCCCTAGAGTCAGTAAAAATTAAAAGATCAATCTTATCTGTGTTTCGTTCAGGCATCTTCAGTTGAATCGTCAGATCTATGATTGTCCTCTTTATGCAATTCTTCTCTATCTCTTCTATCTAGACCGATCTCATTCAAGTAGTCTTCGTCAGGGAACTGAATCGGTTCGTTGCCATACATCGATTACACACCTCTGCCTCTGCCTCTGCCTCTGCCCCAGGCACCTGCACCTGCACCTGCAAATGGGGTGCCTCGACGTCCCGTGCCTCTAGTATTGGCAATCATGTTAGTAAGCTTGGGAGGGGGGATTGGGTCTGCAAATCTAGTTACTATATTTGGATTGGGTTGAATAGTATTCTCTCTAATGATTTCGGTTCTCACTTGAGCAAGAATTAGTCCCAAATTGTTCTTCCCATAAAGTTTGGCCTTTGGCAAGTTGAGCTTATATGAGGAAATGGACACTCCAGCTCCCCAGAAGTTGTCAGTCGTACATTCTAATAAGTTGTGTCCCTTAGTTGATACTAGGAAGCTAGCCAATTCTTTATTTTGGGCGAATTTGCATTCTAGGATGTCTTTCATCCTTTCTAATTTAGATTTCTCCCAGATTTCAGTTGTTCCAACCTTTTCCCCCTCACTTTTACACTTTCTGGGATCATTTATGCCTAGAATCAAGGTGGCCATTGGCTGATTTCCTACGATTTTGGCTTTTGACCATTGATAAGCCTGCTCTGCGTTCTCGAAAACATTCTGATCGAACTTGATTTTACATGGGTAGAAATTAGATAGAGGCGATAATTCTCCTTGGAATCCAATTCCCTGCACTATCCTTCTAGTTTTAGTTTCGCCGATCGACACGCCCCCAGGGATCTTTTCTAATTGCTTGTGACCATAGGATTGTTTGTTTACAATCACTCTGCCTCTGTCTAATCTGGCGTCAATCTGCTTTGCTTTCGCATAGGACACAATGGCCCTCATGTCTGCTTGTTTCTGAGCCAATTTGGGGGGCAGATCAGGATTAAGGAAGCATTTGTTGTTGTTATCGGTTTGTTTCAAGCTAGCTTTTCTCCTACTGATTCTTGAACATATCGAGATTGATGCAAATTTAATTAGGATATTCCGATCTCTTTTGTCGTTTTGGCCTTTTGGTTTCCCAATTCTTGTTACATATTCAATTTCATTTGCTGTAAATGACTGATCGATCTCAGATAGAAGTTCGCAAACTAAGTTCATTGTAAGCTTGCTTCCTCTCTCGTTTTCCCCGTCCTTTTCTTTGAAACCAGTTAATATCATGTTTGCCCCTCTTTGGTTCGAATCAAGACTAATACAGTAGTCTTCCAAATACGAAGTGTATTTTTCCAGCTCTTGATGCTTTTTCTCCATTTCAGAGATTCTTTTGTTTAGATTTTCGTTCTCAAGTACTGTTAATCTGGCTCCCAAATTATCGATATCATTTTGCCGATCAGTTAATTCAGTTATCTTTACATTTGTATCTGTTCCAATCTTAGTCATTTCAGTCGCATATGTTTGAAGCGCTGCCTCGAACGTTTCTTTATCCATATTTGAGCAGTTATTTCTACTTTTATTTAGACAGTTCAACCAACAACACTTTCCTAACCAATCGTACGATTCTCTAGTATTTACAGACCTGAAAACTACATCATGTAAACCCTTTGCTAAGATCTTAGGCCGATCGTTCAGCCCTTCATTGTGTACCAAGATTTCAAATAAACAATCGTTACAAATGATATATAAGCAGTACAGGTTCAAAAGAATTGTTCTTGGAGCATAGACTTCACTTATAGCCTGTATATGTGGACATTTGCCTAGACAATTGTCATTGTTCAGTGTTTTGTTACTTCGGTTAGCGCCTATGGAGCGTTAGTGATAGGCCTTTGCCTTGTCATACGTTGCTCGCATTCATAACCTACGCCTACGATCGAGGTACATACATACAGACATTTCACAATATACAACAAATAAAAGTCAAGAATACATATCTGATCCGATGAAAAGGTGATGATAACTATTGTTGATGATTCTATGATGAAAATAATCCCAAAATATCCTTCAGAACCTCTAATTTGAGTATTGAATGACGGAGCGATGTGCCTGCACAACTGTCGCGGCCGCCATCTTGGTGAATTCGGTTGGTGAAATCAACAGATTGGTATAGCATCTATGAGTGGCAGGCATCGAGTTCCTTTCTTAACATTAAACAAGACTCAGAGAAGAAAGGAGAGCAGGATTTGGACGGATTTAATTAGACATTAAGACTTTTCACTAAGTAGGTTTACTAAAGCATGTTCAGGATATTTGTATCCAACAGCTGAAAACCAAATTTAACATGTATCATAGAACAATTACTGTTAACAAAAAACGAAAACATCCTCTGCTAACTGAGCGTCGGCCGTCACAGCCGTCATAGGGGTGGCCTGGGTGACCAGGGGAAGTGCCGGAGTGACGGTCAAGGGTTGCGGTAGCTACCCGCACCATATGTGGCCTCCCTTGCAGCTGTTAAGCTGCACTGGGAGCACTGACTCATGCCCCAGTAGAGTATCTCAGGATACTCCTATACTACAGTTGTAGACGTCATACACATTCTGGTGTTGGGAAATAGTTAAATTGAAACCTGTAGATAGGGTAAAGATTTGATATTCATAAACTATATAAATGGAACAGATCCAAAAGGCTTCTAAGGTGGTTGAGCCAGTGGTTTTTTGTTTTTTTACAATCCTTTATTCAAAAACACCTGCCATTTGTGCATTTACATTACTAAATCATCATTATTGACCAAAGAAGCTCTAGGTAACCACATAGTAATATCCTTTTGAAAATATTCACCCTACAATGCTACTGTCCAAGTCTTATGTTCACAAGTTTCTCATTTGTCATCATAAACAGTCACATGTTTCTATCCACCTGATTTAAAGGTATACGTCCAACAATTGGATCAAACTTATCATTTAATAATAGAATAACTTGTACTTTTCTTTTTTTATCTCACTCTCTTTTTAATTTTCTACCTAAATATCAATTCTCTTGTTTCATCTGTTACCATAACTATAATCATTGGTACTTTTGTCACCACATAATCATTACACTATCTTCAAAAGTGTGTGTGCTTTGCATTTAGAGGATCAACCAATCCCTAACGATTCACTGTCCCTCCTCCAGATACCCAGGGAGAAAACGTTCTTTTCCAGCCTAATGAGCCTAATTTGGAACTCCTTTCTGTCCATCACTTCATCTTGTAGTCCTGCAAGTTGTTGCAGGTTCCTGGGCCTGACCATATCTGAGACTTGCTGTAGGCCTACTTTGTTCCGTGTTGTCTCCGAAATATCCTCAACATTTTCCATAATCTCCTCTAATTGTTCATTTTCCATAATTTCCACCACCTGTTCGCTTTCCCTCATTTCCTCCAACCGTTGGATGGACTCGAATAGTTTCTGATAGCTAGCTTGGAATCTCTCTACCATGGTTCTGACAAGGGCCAATCGAATGGGCTTTAGCTCAAGGTACTTACGCTCACCCATCTTCCCCATCAACTTTTCTCCGTTTCTTATTTGTTTTGTAATTAAGTTTTTTGACAATGTAACAACAGCAAACAGTTAATGCTACGGTTTGGCCTGACCCAGATCCCGGTTGTCCCTGACCCAGAGATGAGCCTATAAGCTAGCTTTATCCAGACTGGTTTGGGTTCAGATCCCTAGAGTAATTAGACACATTAAGCAACTGACCTATCCTCCTCTACGCTAACCTAACCCTTAATCTTGAGCTGTCTACGTCATCACTTCCTGCGCCCCTGCTTAGGTAGGGACTCACTAGCGTAGGTCGAGTACCTATGAGAGGCATCGTTTACGTCATGTTTTCCCGTTTTCCCCCATCTATCTGCTAAGTAATTGAAACTATTTTGGATATGATAAACGAATTATTATGGCTCTTAAGACATTTTTCTATTTATTTAGTTAACCTGTAAATGGAATTCCTTGAGCCATGATTCAAGTGCTTATGATGGTTTTGAAATGTGTGTCCCATTGATGCCCGGCAGCGTGACTCCTCCCGTGAAGGGCTGCCGCACATACACCTGTTTATTGCCGTTATGACTGAGCGAGGGTAGCCGTGGTTGATAGGACAGGGGAACTTATATGCTTAATCTCATTTGGCCTCGCCTACCTACTGCTTCTTATAAACCTGAAATAAAGAAGTAAAAAGTACGAGCTAGGCTTGCAAACGTTTTCTCAATCTCAAGGTAAACCGGAAGTCATTTGCTTCAAACTTTGCCCTTGAAGGCCGACCCAGTTACATAATAGTTAAAACAAAAAGAAAACAGGCTAGTCTTGCGCTGAATCTCATATCCACTACTGGGTGATTTGATCATGAGGTTGTGTTGCTTTGGCTAGGCTATTGGCCCTCGCTCTTGTTCCTGGGCCAATAGACCAGCTGAAGGAACATAACCTCATGATCTAATGCCTTTAGTCGTTATCTGTTGGGATGTTACAGTCATTAACAACAAATGGTCCTGGGTATGACCATAAAGTGCCTGTCTGTCTCTTTTTCTCTGTCTCTCTCTCTCCCTTTTCCTCGGTAAGTTCCTAAACTGCCTCCCTCTCTGCTCTCCCGCCCTTGATAGAACCTTTATATGTGTTGATAAGGGCGTAAAGCAACCAAACTCACTCACTCACTCATCAACAACAAATTATAAATGACTTTGAATCAAAATGAACCAGTGGAGAGCCATGAGCTTGCAGTTTTGAGCAGTAAATATTGTTTTGTATTTTCGTTGATGTAAGCAGTCGGCCTGGAAGCAGATGTCCAACACAAGACTGGTCTCTAGGCCTACAACAGCCCTTGTCATCCCAACAAATGGTGCCTAAACCTATATAATAGTTAAACCAACAAGAAGACAGGCGGTCATGTGTTGTGTCACATGCTCCTCACTTTTGATATTTGTCCATATAAAAAGCTTTGGAAAAGCTGAATGTCAATATGAACGAGACTAATCTACCTTCTCCTCACCAACATGGGTTTTGTAAAGGTAGGGGAGTTGAGACTGCATGAAGAGCTCTCATAGATATTGCCTCGATCCACAAAGATAATTCTACCTTGATGTACCTAAAGCTTTTAACAGTATCAATATCCATTTGCTTCTACTAAAGTTGTCTATGTATGGGATCCATGGTAAATTGTTGGACCTTGACAAATCTTACTGTAAAGACCGTATCCAGTACACATTATTTAATGAAGACATATCTGATCTAAAAACAGAAATAACCCAAGGCTCTATCTTGGGCCCGATTATGTTTAGTTTGTATATCAATGATTTATCAGATCAGAATTTCAACAGCTATATAAATTTATATGCTGATGATTGTGTGTTATGCCTGCCACTGTATAATCTAAGATATGCCCAGTTACTTGAAGCAGACCTCTCAGTTTTTGAAGATTGGACGAAAAGAAACGTTTGTAAAACAAAGTTTCAAATTTTTCTCTCTAACAAGGCCAAATTTACCCATAACATCGAGTTAACAATGGCTGGAATCCCCATAGAATGTGTTTCTAACTTCAAGTACCTTGGCATTATTATTGATGATCATTTAAATTTCTGTAAGCATGTCAACGTTGTGTGTGGAGTGGCTGGGAACCACATCTGAAAAATAGTGCGTTTGGGTCACCTTATAGATGGCAAAATAGCCTTGCAAATTTACAAGACCTTTGTACTGCCTGTACTTGAAAATAGAAGCCTGGTTGTTGATTTTGGCACAAAGAATAACTATGGTGGCCTCCAATCCCTACAGAATTGTGCATTAAAATATATTAATAAGCTAGGCATGCATAAAACAAAACCATGCTCATATCTCCGCCACCATCCCAACAGGGTGAAGCCTATTAGTCGGGATCCGCTGAGATTTCCAAATAATGCACTATTTCCCATTTCACCAGCCTACAGACCTATCTTATTCTCCCTATTAGACTATATGAATTAGATTTCACCAATGTTTTTAAGCTCTTACTAGTACAATTACTGCACATGAGACCGCACGCAGTACTGCGTATGTCTCTATGTATTCTTCCATGCCGGCATGCTCGATCACTCTCGCACATTGAAATACACTTGGCCGTACTCGTGTAGGTTCGGGTGAATTCAGAGTAATGGTTTCACCAAGTAGCACCACCAGTGCAGCACCACCATAGAGCATATAATGTGCAAAACCATTGCCTACCTCCGCGATGGTTTGAACATGGATTTAACACTAAAAAGAAACGGTTTTAATGCGAATGGCCACGGGAGGGCGGGACATCTTGGAGGATGGTGGGTGGGATGGTGGGCAATGTCAACCTACAAAAACAATCCATATTTATGAAAGTAAATACCTCTGAACAAATTCCATAATCTAGGCAGCATCCTAGAGTCTCATCAGAAGTATGGGCTTCTTCCCCTTGCATTAAGATGGGAAGTTGTTAAAAATGTTATGTCTTTCACACACTTACGACCCAAAAAAGACTGATGAGAGAGGTGGATATAATTTTAGGGGGGGAATACAAACAAAATTGCTACCAAGAAATGGAAAAAAAGCTCCTTAGGCTGGACAACACTGGGTCGATTACCGACCCTTTGAAATAGTTTGGACAAAAATACATTGCTTGAGGATAAAGCACGGTTTAAGGCAACGGTAGTCAGACTTTATTCGGCCAAATTTAACACAACAGGCTTTGCGTGATACTCTTGTGTATTTGATTCCTGTATTTGATATTTGATTCTTGTTGATTTGTCTGATTGATTTAATTGAGTTGGATTTATTGTGTCGTTAATTAATCCTAGTCGAGCTAAGTGAGACATGAACATATTGATTCTGGATTTTTTCATTTCTTTTGAAGAGATTTTCGACCTCTGTTAATTGATGCACGGCGTCTTTCAACCCAGAATTCATCTTATAATTCATCACCATATTGTGTCACACACTATTTTATCATAATGTAGAAAATCAGAAAATTATTGATATATGTTCTATTTTTTTTTTTTTTTTTTAAAAGATTTTATTTAAACTTGGATACCGACTCCCCTTTTCGGGGTTAGTTCTGTCGGGCCAAGATGCAGCTGTGTTTGATACAGAGTCTCTGATGTTTCATCTTATATACATATATACATAGAGTGGAGATTTATAAAACATGCATTAGTCTAATGTGTGATTTAACTTACTTAATGCTAGTACGTCTTAAGTAATGTATCCATATGATAGTTATATAGTATGTAAGCTGAAAATATTGTATTCATTACAAGAGCTTATTAATAACAAAAAAACAAAAGGCTATAAATAGAGTGTGGATATCCCGATTAAAAAGGGCTTCGTTTTCATCCCAGATACATTCACAAACCACATATTTGTCCATCGGAAAGGGCCAACCAAATTATACTCATTAGCATAAGCATAAGTATTAAAAATACTAGCGGTAGCATTAGTAAATAGCTAGACACAGCAGTGGGCAGAATAACTATGGCAATTTGCATATGAATTGAACCCGTGAGCCCATGTCACAATTATGTTTCACTGTATTGTTTGACTTGCTGTATAAACATCCATATAATATACGGGTAGAGCCATTTCTACGAAAAGAGGTAGAAAACAGGGGTTTCTTTGTGTTACATGTTCTCGGAATCTGTGGTCTCCCCATCTACTTTGTTGGTCTCTACCCTGTCTGGAGGTCATTATATTGTTTTGTGTGGACTGACCCCTAGGGAATTTGTATTTAATTATGCCAAAAATAAATGTAGAAAAATGAATGAGTGTGAACTATATATATTTCTATGCTTTTATTCTAATGTATGTGGGCCGTATTATAACTCTAAATGTAACGTAAAATGTGTAATAAGGAGTAAGCAATGTTTAATTTGTAAATCTATATGATCTACCATCTTTTTGACGAATGAGAATTATCACATTGTGAAACTTTCATAGTAGGTAGATGTGGCAGTATTCACCTAAACCTGTAAAAAGAAATCAAAAGAATGGGTAAAACCACCTAGGGTTGGGGATTTTGAAATCTAACATTGTGAAACTTTGTTAATGAAATTTATTTTAAAAAAAGAATAGGAAAGGGGGAGAGGAGGGCAAGAAGAGGGGGGGAGAGAGGAAGGAGAGGATTTAGGGGAAGGGAGAGAGGGGAGGGAGGGAAAGCGGGAGGGAAGCATGAGGAAGAGGGGAGGGAGAAGGGGGGGAAATCGTAGATAGGGTTGGGAGAGAAAAACAGGTATGAAGACAGAGAAGAGCGGGAGGGAAAAGACGGAGAGGGGGAAGTATGGGGAGAGAGGGTGACCATCCTACATGCAGAGGAGTGGGAGAGTGAAGAAGAGGGTGTAGGAATAGGAGCGGGGGAGGGGAGGGAGGGAGGGAAAGAAGAGGGGGGAAGAGAGGAAGGAGAGGTTGTAGGGGAAGGGAGAGAGGGTGAGTGAGTGAGATTGGTTGCTTTACGCCCTTATCAACACATTTAATATGGTTATATCAAGGGCGGGAGAGCTGAGAGGGAGGCAGTTTATGATCATACCAATGATATAGAGATAGAGAAGAAGGGAGAGAGACAGAAAAAGAGACAGAAAGGCACTTTATGGTCATACCGAGGACCAGAGGGAGAGAGGGGAGGGAGAGAAAGCGGGGAGGGGGAGCATGAGGAAGAGGGGAGGGAGAGTGGGGGGGGGGGGGAATCGGAGACGGGGTTGGGAGAGGTATGAAACAGGTATGAAAGTCAGAGAAGTGGGGGAAGTGTAGGGAGAGGGTGACCGTCCGGAGGACGGGTACTTTGCTAGTCCTCAATAAAATAAAAACGTTAGCAACTTTTAAAAATCTGCAACCAATTTACAAATCTTCTTTCGTATTTTTAGGATTCGTAAATGATGATTAAGAGGAATATTATTTAGAAGAATATGGTATTTTGGAAAGAGAAAATATGAGAGGAAACAGATTCTCTACATTGTATTACGGTGTAAGCCACTAGAAAGGGAAGTGTGTCGAGCTAAAATTAAATCCTGAACCACTGAGAAAGATTGATAATTCAAAAGACTTTTATAGACGAATATCGAGATGGTAAAAGAGAGAGAGAGAGAGTGACAGAATATATTATATGTATTTTACATTGTCTCATACATATAAATAATGATGGTTAACACGAACAAGTTATGTCTTTTGATGTAGTAGTGTCTTTTGATGTAGTTATGTCTTTGTACTTATTTTAATAGCGGCACAATTAGTTTGATTTATGCTTGTTAACAAGATAGGTCTGACTATTTTTATATTGGATTGTGATGTTTTGTTCATGAAATTGATATATTTTGAATATATGACTTGGCACGTCCTCTGGGCCTGAATTCGACCTTCATTGCAAAGCATGCAGTGTGCCTGACCGAAACTGATAGAAGGCACTGTGAGTCAACAGGAGCTAGATCTCTAGCAGAACTTTACACCTGTGCCATTCCCCCACACAGACTAAAGGGAGGTGTCCTCTAAAGCCGGGAATCCACACAGCGACTTAAGGGCCCAGTCGCCCATCAGTCGCTCATATTTTCCACCCAAGTTGCTCAAACAGTGAGCGACACAGGGGTCATTAACCTGAAGTCGCCCGATGGGAGGTCGCCCAAGTCGGTTTGATATGCTCCATATTGTGTGTGGATTCCGGCCACATAAACACCTTCCAGTTCTAGCGACTTGAAGTGTTTCAGCCAATCACAAGCCTAGAAAGCTGTGATGTCGCTCAACCTTCATGTAGCTGTAGTTGTTAGAGCAACTGGAATATTTTTGTGAAAGATGTTGTGAATATGTTGTGAAAGATTGGCGACACTACCATGTAGCCAAAGATAAATCTCTAGTGGACACCTATTTGAAGGGGTGACTTGCATGTTGTCGCTCATTCAGAATCGTTCAATATGTGTAAAGTCGCCACATCATTAATACATGTCGCCAAATTAAAAAGATATTAAACTGTTGGTTGAATTTTGTACAGTCGCTCAGGGTTTTTGGGCATCAATGGATTTAGGCCTTAAGGAGGCAGATGAGTTGGCTCAGTCGCTGACACGCGTTAAAGCCGGGAATCCACACAGCGACTTCAGAGCCAAGTCGCCCATATTTTCTGCCCAAGTCGCTCAAGTTTTCAGTCGCTCTATGTCGCCCGTCATGTCGCCCATGTTGGCTGCTGTGTGGACTCCCAAAATAAAAACTTCTTCTAGCGACATCACTAATTACCTCGGCGACTTGCATGGGCGACACAACATGAGCGACTAGATTAAACATTTTCATTCCAGTCGCTCAAACAGTGAGCAACACGGGGGTCATAAACACCAAGTCGCCCATCGGGAGGTCGCCCAAGTGGGTTTGATATGCTGCATATTGCGTGTGGATTCCGGCCACATAAACACCTTCCAGTTCCAGCGACTCCAGCGACAGCGACTCCAGCGACAGCCAATCACAAGCCTAGAAAGCTGTGATGTCGCTCAACCTTCATGTAGCTGTAGTAGTTTGGGCGACTGAAATAGTTTTATTTCACCTCTGAAAACTTGGCGACACGACCATGTAGCCAGACAAAAAACACTAGTGGACACCGATTTGCGACTTGTATGTTGTCTGAATCCTGCCATAATGTGCAAAGTCGCCGTACATTAATGCATGTCACTCAATTAAAAAGATATTAAATGATTTCTAGAATCTTGCAAAGTCGCTCATCTTTTTGAGGGACAATGGATTTAGGCCTTAAGCCAGGAATCCACACACCAACTTCAGATCCAAGTCACCCATCAGTCACTCATGTTTTCCACCCAAGTCGCCCAAGATTTCAGTCGCTCTCTGTCGCCTGTTGTGTTGCCTACTTTGGCTGCTGTGTGGATTCCGAAATAAAGAACCTCTTCTAGCTACATCACTAATTACCCTGGCACCATGCACAGGCGACTCAACATGAGCAACTAGAATCCACACAGCAACTTCAGGGCCAAGTCACCCATTAGTCGCTCATCATTTCCACCCAAATCGCCCAAGTTTTCAGTTGGTCTCTGTTGCCCATTGTTTTGCCCACTTTGGCTGCTGTGTGGATTCCCAAAATAAGAACGTCTTCCAGTGACAGCTGTAATTATCTTGGCGACTTGCACGGGCGACACAACTTGAGTGACTAGATTGAACATTTTCATTCCAGTCACTCAAAACGTGAGTGACACGGGGGTCATTTTCAAGAAGTCACCCGTTGGGAGGTCGCCCAAATAGGTTTGAAATGGTATACAATGTGTGTGGATTCCAGCTAGGGAAATAAAACCCAGCGACTTGATGTGTTTCAACCAATCGCAAGCATGGAAAGCTGTGAAGTCGCTCAACCTCCATGTAGCTGTAATTATTAGAGTGACTGAAATATTTTTATTTCAGCTGTGAAAGCTTGGTGACACAACCATGTAGCCACATGTAAATCACTAGTCGATTCCAATTTGGATAGGCGACTTGCATGTTGCCAGTGATCCTGATTCCCTCAATAATGTGCAAAGTCGCCGCATATTAATGCCTGTCGCCCAATTAAAAAAATATCAAAAGGTTTCTAGAATTTTGTAAAGTCGCTCATGGTTTTTAGGCAACAGTGGATTTAGGCCTTTAAAAATGTTCATTCTTGTCGCTCAAGAGGTGAGCGACACAAGGGTCATAAATGTGAAGTCGCCGGTCAGGACGTCACCCAAGTGCGTTTGATATGCTGCTTATTGTGTGTGGATTCCAGACAGTCAAACACCATCAAGTGACTTGGTGTGTTTCAGCCAATCACATGTCGGGAAAGCTTCGAAGTCTTCAAGCAGTTGGAATTGTTTGGGCAATTGGAATGTTTTTATTTCAGCTCTGAAAGCTTGGCGACACAACCATGTAGCCACACATAAATCGTTAGTGGACACCAATTTGGACAAGGGACTTGCATCATGTTGCTCATCCTGAATCATTTGATAATGTGCAAAGTCGCTGCATATTAATGCTTGTCGCTCAATTAAAATGATATTAAACAACTGGTAGAATTTGGTAGAGTCACTCATCGTTTTGGGGCAACTGTGGATTTAGGCCTTGAGGAAGCTTCATCTGACTCATGATGAAGCTTACCAGATGCTTGGCGGCCATGACTAGCCATGTCCATGGTCCCATCCAAAGTTGGAACATAGGTGCATCCAGCTGAGTTAAAAAAGTACATATTTGTCACAACCACGTTATGTCCAGGGGTGGGGGGTGGGGGGTGGGGGTGGCACCAGATTAGAACTATCGTCACAATTTGATGGGAATGAAGGGATGTCTTGGGCTATTTACTTTCATAAGTATGGAATGTTTTTGTACGTTGACATTGCCCACCATCCCGCCCATCAACAAACACATTAAAATCGTTTGGTTTGTGTTTAATTAAATGTGCAAAACGATCGCCGCGATGACGGGCGATGTTTTGCAAATCATACGGTGGCTGCTATGACGTCACTACGAGCATGTTACCAAGTACAGCCGAGTGCGAGGAGGAAGGCTTAAGCACTGGAGATCGCTAGACATGCATTGGGAAATCAGGGTATGTGCATTATGAGTACAATATAGACACTATGAACCCCGATGTTTTGCTTCTTAAAAATGTTGAGGATGTCAAATCTGGCATTGGTTTTTCACCTGGATGACGAAAACATAGGATATCGGGACATCGAGCCAACTTTGCTAGACTAAATTCGTCGCTCCAGGGGACTGGTGGTGCGCTCTAGTGCCTATGGGAGAATCAGGATTCCTTAAGGAATGCCACGGCACCATTTCGTCCAGATCATGTCGTTTCCTGGTAACTCTGGGACTTCCTGGTCTGCACCCATTTCTCACAATTCAGTGAAATTTGGCCACACAGGTCACAACCCTGCCACTGAAAAAGTGCCAACAGGGTTGCGACCGTTGCGATCCTATTTTGACGTGATCCCTTACTTGAACATACCATATCCTTGCATCAGAGCAACTACCGGTCACCGAGGAAGTCTCGAATAATACCTACTCCAGCTGCAACCTAGATGCCCAAAGACCAAGCCTGCCGACTGTCTAACCAACAAATACACTGGTTCTGTAAATAACCCTAGATTTCAAGAGCATTATGCAAAATCCTGCATTTTTTAATTATTCAGGCAATGAATAGCTCAGAAAAGCAGGTCACAACAGATTGGGTGTTTTTCCTCATTTGTCGGATTCCATTTGCAGTAATCTCTAAATTAATTTTAGATATGGGAAATTATAATATGGATATGTCTGAAATTGATTTGTCAATATCTGAAATTAGGGCTTACACTTGGTCACTTTTCAGTATAGAGGATACTAAGTGTCCTCATTGGTTAATGAGAAAATGATCAAATCTTGCAGAGTTAATGCGTTAAAGATATATTGATATATATAATATTATATATATATATATAGGTAGCAGGGGTTTATTAAGACCATCAGTATCTTGACCTTCTTTCACATTAGGTTTTCATATCATGTCAGTAATGAGAATAAATCATATAAAACAAGGTTTTTATTTCTTCTATAATTGGACAACGTCAAATAATGTGCATGTTAATGATGTATGATGACTCTATCATGGCTTTATTCCTTGAACTTCCTAGCATTGATACCACCGAAATGGCATTGTAGTAACTCTGCAATAAAGTAACGCCATTCCAGATTTACTGCTCTGCGCAGGGGACACTATCATTATATTTATTGGCCGCTATTAGGGGCTTTCGAGGGGGCAAATTACGCTGATAGCTCGTGGATGACACATCTACAAACAATGGTTTTATTACTGTCTGGTCAATTAGATAACGCATAGGAACCTTTATGTTCCATTTAAGAGCAGCAACCTTCGTGCTTTACACTGGTATGATACATGAATCAGGGGACAAATCAAATATTTGGTCACAAGAAAACAGGATAATGTTTTGTTTCTCAGAAAGCACATCAATATACAGTTATACCGTTCTTAATTGTACTAATGAAAGTTTGAGCTTCTTTCAAATGTCCATGATAAGTGCCTCCGCTGCATTCTTGAAATAGAATCAGATTAAATATATGTCTCAGTTCACCTCCTCTAGCAATAACACATTCTACAAATAATAACACATGCCCCTTTATCTCCTCCTGCTGCACCTCCTTCTGCTGCTGGACAATCTCAACCTTGACACTAATTTCATTGCTCCAACCATAGACACAAAGTGCAAATTAATCCATATACAATCTCAGACCAATTTCTTTCCAAACACAATATTATTAAAGAAATGTATATACCACATCATGACAACAATACGGTACATTGCTATTCTCATAGAGATGCTGGCTCGTCAGTTGAGACATTGAATAGAGGTTTAATGAGGCTAGACACGTGGTGTTATAGGTCAATAAAATGTCAATAAATAGCTAAGAAGAAGGTAACGTTCTAAATTTCACAATCAGTAAAGCAAGAGACACACTTTAAGCCGATCAACCGACGGATTTCAAATTCCGTTGAACATCGGTCAGGAATGGTCTCAGACCAAAATCACCAATATATTCACCTATATTATTTATGTTCGATACAAACATTTGGCCAACATAAAGATGTCTTTCCTAAATCGGTCGGTCAGTCAGATTAGTGTGCCCCATGTTTAACTTTACACGTAATATTAAACATATACCTTCAAGATTCAGCAATATATTCTTGTCACATGTTAGAGAATAATAAGTACCTACTATTACTCATTATAACTTGACCTTGAAAAGTAAGGTAAGGTTTTTTTCTGAAGTTGGTAGAACCTCTGACAGAAGAATAATTGTGCAAGGTCTCAACGTGATTGCATGAATAGCATGAATAACAACTGAGATATATAACGATTTTTTTGTATCCGATTTAGGGGGATATAGTGACGGTTTAACCTTTGACTCATTCCAGGAAAATGATGCATTTTGGGAATACTAAATCAACAGAACAAAGTTAAATTGAAATGACATCTGAAATAATAAGAAATGCGTTTGTACCGACTTCGGCGGTTATTTTGAAAATTGACCTTGGACAAGGTGAAGTATTTTATTGAAAGAACCTTATTAGTGTACATATTTAGTTAGCATATGAAGCAAATAGAGAAGAAAGCTCAAGAAAGCTCAAGAGTTGCAGAGGGAAACAATCACTTTTCATGTCTTATTATAGATCTGTATGAGGTACATACCCATTGACCGTTGAACATATTTCAAGAAAACAATGCATACTGGGACAGTAGGCCACAACTTGCAGATATTAGGGCTTACATGCATAATTCACGACCCCCAGGTCAAAGATCAAACGGGCACATTTTCAATTCAATTCAATTAAAAATATATTCAAGAGTCAGTATAGTGGCAGGCACGGTGGTCAGCAGCAGAATGACCTCTGTCCCGGTATGCAACCAGCAAGTTAGCAAACCCAACACTAGGTGGAGGTTCAGCATATAGTCATAATAAATATTTATATCACCAATATAAAGTGGTAAAGAAAGTAGATAAATGTTTATGAAAAGATAAAAATAGGATGAATAGATGATTGCTCCAGTCTAATTAAATAACACATATCTTATGTCTCTTATGGTACAGAGTAGTGAGCATGAGATCGGTCTCCACAATTTTCAACTAGCCTAGATAGTAATAATAATGATAATAATGTATTGCCGAAGTACCGCTATAAATCTCAATATAAACAAGAAAGCCTACATGTATATACAGTGCACCTAAAGACGATGTACAAATAGGAGCCATGCATCAGAAAGGAATTTTACTGATCCCATTTTGGTAGGGGAGATATAGTTGGAATGTTTCCGTTTCGTTGGTTTTATTTCATGAATAGCTTACATGCAAGAAAACCTTTGTTGCACTTGGTTTCACTGAAACCACATCTTTCTGAACCATCCCCTGGACTAACATTAATTTTGACAAAGAATTAAGTTATAAGTGTGGAGAGACATCGTATACAAATTAATTGAAAATGTAAACATCAATATAGGATCTTTTGCAGAGACCAAACCGTGTCTTTGGCGACAATATGCAGCGCCAAAATAAATTGTTCCTAAACAACTAATTTTGCCTAATTTAATTTTAAGAATCAATTACAACATGATTAAATTTAGTTTCGGTTTAATTAGGGCACCAGTAAAAAGTGTTTTTTTTTCATTTTAAAGTCAGATGATATCGGGGCGGAGTGTGGACTCGGAACCAAGAGGTGCGCATTATTTATATTGGCGCCATCTGAAATATCACAACGAGTTTATTTACTCAATGGCGCCATCTAGAATAATTCGTTCAGATTGCAGCCAATGTTCAACCTATCCACTGTACTCCTGGAGTTCCGTGACCTATCCGATGTCGGACTACAGTTTCGGTAGGGATTCAAAGTAGCTAAATTAGTTACCCCATTAATATGTTCTGTTCTGATTCACATGTTTAAGCTTGTGCGAAACGCTTTCAAGAGTACATTAGCCAAATTTGAGCGCTCGTGAGGAACTGTCAAGTAATGATTTTTGGACGGTAGCATTAGATGGCGCCACTGGCTGAGATAGGGATGCCACATTATATGTGTATACACGTACTTCAGATAAAGCCAGTATTTGAAGGTATAACATTGTCATACAAATTAAATGACATGCTTTAAGGCTATAATGAGATCAGATCATTTTTCTTGAGCCATTTCTTCCACATAGGAATACACATACATTTTCCTTAGCTAGTTTGTATAATCATTGGGCATGATCTATCGATTTGTTTTTCCTGGTCCAAATTGACTCCCGTTGGATATCACTACAATTATTAATATTACACTAACCTTTAATGCAAATACTAGATATACCTACTGACTACTAACAACTCCTGATGAGCTTTTACAAAAGTGTTCAGGAAAGTATCTTAGGCTTTTATAAGTATATATATTTAAGTGGTTCTCAAAGTTATAGAGATGTTTAGATAATAATGTTGTCGTTGTATCGACCCTATGTCAAAGCATTAATTATAGGTTTCCCAAAGTATTGAAATACTTCTCGAAATCACTACTCAAAATCACTACTATTAGATATATTATAGGCCTTTGAATGAAACTTTAAAAAAATACTTTTTTTCTATCACTGATCGAGGGTGCCTTGTGATCTTATTGATTTACCCCTCTCATCCTATCTGATTGGCATACTAAAGTTGTTTTTACTTTTACTTCTCCGGTTTGTCTATCCGGAAAATTTAATTAGGCAAAACCTGTAACATGTACTTTACTCATGAGATTTACTTCATGAGAATGTAGTGTTTATTTCTTCTCTATGGGAAGGGTATGTGGCCGGTGGTGCGCTCTTGTGTGTTATGCTTTGCACTATTTTATTAGATCTGTCTTATCAGAGACACCCTTTTTTGCATATAACTCCACATGGGAGCGAGGTAGCTCTGCTAGACGGTAACGGCACTGCAGCTATAGGTATCGGGCCGCACCCATAAGCTAATCTCAAAGGATCAAACGCCTTGCTTTGCCTCTTGCAGCTTTTATGTAGTGTATAATAGAACAGATTGTAGATCAGGGCTAAAAAATACAAGAGAAAGCTACACATTGAATTTACAAGCAATAAATACAGTTGAACCAAATGGAATGGACATCGAATTGGTGGAAATCTCATTTGTAACCTTATATAACGCCACCGCAATGCAGTTTCTGAAACTATCAGTAACTCATACAAAGCCGTACAGTAGTCATATCCAAAACACTCTATAGAGATGCATTTAACTATAGTCTTTGGATATGGAAGAGACCTAACTGTCAGTAATATGTAGCTTCTAGTAAACTAATTAACTCATTAGCAGGCTGCCACTCAGTGGACAACTAACGAAATTGACGGCACCTACACGCCACCTATACTATTCAACATTTTTTTTTGTTTTTGCAAATTATTTATTTTCTTATTCCTGCCTTCTTGGCTTTTACATACTAAGACACATAATGTAAATCAAAGGTAATCAAAATTAACCGTCTACTATTGAGAACACTCCTCGGGTTGGGCTTCCTCCAGAAGCCGTTCTCCGAGAGGGATTGGGCGCTGAGAGGACAGTTTTACGTCACGCCCCAACCCCCTTCCGTTGGGACAGAGAGCAGCAAAGTTGCAGCGGCAGCCCGGTTCTAATATTCAACATTGAACGCATACTGCATGAAGTTAGGCTCATTTCGGTAGGGAATTGCTGCATGCTATGTTTTTCTTACCAGAAGCCCAGGTCATGAAACTCATTTTGAAGAGTCAAGGCAACTTAAACATTTGAAAAATCTATTTCAACACTTTAACATCTCCCCTTAAAGGTAACATAGCTTATATACATACATACATACATACATACATACATTACATAATTACATACATACATTACATACATACATACATACATACATACATACATACATACATACATACATACATGTATGCATATATAATGCACACATACAACCCTGTGTGTCCTGATGAAATCAAAATTAAATTATTATTTCACATGTGATTAATAACAATTAACAGCAAAAAGAATCTATAGGCCTAGTCATTTATATCTTTGCACCTCTTTCTATCATGATTTTATTTTTGTGGGTTTTTGTTTTAACCAAAAACAACATTTGTTGAATTTGACCAGTCATGTCCGGTCCTTAAAGGTCAATTATATTCATCTACATTAATAATTATTCATTCCATTCCATGTAAAGTCCATCTATAATAACCTTTCGGCAATTGCTGCGCTATGTGCACATGATAGAGTTGACAAATAGCATAATGAATAAAATACAAACGGATCGACAGAGACAACGGACAAACGGTTGTGCAATGAAATGAGGCATATATGATACCTCAGGGTAGGAATTTATACATTGAGCAAATCTATGGTCTGGGACACACTTCCAATGGAAGAGGATGTTTGTGGATGAATGTGATGTGGATGTCTCATAGACATTCGGTTTTATGACTGAGTAATTGTTTTAAATATACATAACTTTTATCTCCCCCTTGTCTTCCTGTGCATACTGTATGATGCTTGCTATATTGTGTTTTTATGCCATTAGCCTCGAGGGGAAGGGCGCTCCGTCCCCTTCCTCAGTTTACGAGCCAGGGGACTCTTTAAAACCTGCCAAATGTCATGGAAACTGAGCACCTGTTGCACATATTGCACCAGATGAAGCAGTCTCTATTTCGCTTAGCTGTCCCCACAAAGGAGTACTGCTAGAACCATCGAGGACAAACCCTCCGCTCATCACCACACGCCGCTACTTGATAAAGGGTTGCTTCGACCTGTGCATCACTGAAATTCATATTGTGGCCGGTCTGATAAATATACTTCGTATGCAAAGCACGCCGTGGGAGGTTCGGGCAGAGGGATGTTGTTATGTGGTAATTTCTAGTACTCTAATTTGAGGGAGAATGGACAATGTCGAGTAATACGGTAATTGATAGGCATATTTTTATTTTGATATCGATGGTAATGTGGATCTGTCATATTCTCTATTTCAAGTCTTCTTCCCGAGGCAGGCGTCTGCGAGATGTTGCTACTCAACAGCAGATCCTCAAATGAAATAGGAAGTGATCTCATCCCCATTTACCTCGGTTCCACCCCGCCTCCTAGCACATAGATAAGCTAGGTAGGCCTTTGCGGGGAAGCAGCCTTCCCAACCTCCCAAGTCTTAAAATGACATATCGATCTCAGGATCCTCCAATCTCGGGATATACTTTTTCTGTGGCAGGCGACTATAGTTCTCTACTCTGATGTCTGTGCTAATGATATTCAAGTTTATATTATTGGTGTTGTATAATACTGAATATAATACTGTTGAAATACTTAATATTGAAATAAATTAACATGAATTTAATGAATTATTGTGGATATCTTAGTGATAAGACTTATAAAGGAAATACATTAGTAAGATAACACACTATCTTATAAATCGTGTAGGCATAGGGTATATAGTCGACTGATGTTCTCAAAAGCTTGAGGAAATTGCCCACGGTGACTTGAGCTAATTATAACATTAGGAATTATGCAGATATCACGAAGGAATATCTCTGTCAATGTCAGCAGTAGATATAGATGATGTAGAAGTAGTTTGGTCAGAACACTATGCTATCAGATGTGACGTGTTTTTAAACAATCAGTCGCATTTCAACCAATCCTTTTCCTTTCGATGGTTAGAGACTTATAAATAGAGATGTTTGCTCTCAAACTTCTCCATTAAGTTAAATACTCTTTTCTGTACCTGTTTATGATTATTACTCCTCGTAAAATATTTGGTGATACTTTGAGTAGAAGTATGAGATGAACTAGTAATCAAAAATACCTAAATACTCTTAATTTTTGCCCCTTTTCTCAGTGCAATATTTTGCCCTGATTATGGCATTCTCTGTTCATAAATTGAATAAGAAACTGTGTATAGATATTCGTGACATTCTGTATTCATTTGGATAGTGGTATCCCAATATCTGTATGCCACATAACCAATTTCTTGAAAACGATTCTAGGTCTTCCTCGGCCCCCCCCCCCGGGCCTTTCCCCATATAGGAATTCCTCTCCCAAGACGTCTCCTTCCCAAGGACTTCCCCCATAGGACCTTTCCTGCCTCCACGTGAGCCCTTCAGCAAAGGGCTCTATATAATTGGCGACACCTGACGGACTACACCTCACACTATTACTATTACATCTCTCCACACAAGCCACTGGTGCCACAACTGTCAACACAGACACGTCACTTTGCAAATTAGCTCTAACAAACTTGGCTTATAACCATCTCTACAACCCATAATCAATGTCAAAGACCACAAATACAATGAATCCAGGCAAGAGCAAAACGGGGAGAGGAAAAGGAGCAGAGACCAGGCAGACCGCAGCAGCTAAAAGAACCGCTGAGGCTGCCCTGAAGGATGGAATGGATGGAGGAACCTCTGGAGGAGGAAGACACCATTGCAGCGATCAAGAAAGTGTGCGTTGATCAAGGCCAAAAGATGGATGCACTATAGAAAGGACAAACCAGAACATATCTTCCCAGTTAAAACAACTAAACGACCTAAAAAAGGTACAATTATCCGATGACGCTGACTCGGAGGTCCAATTCAATCTGAACAGACCATGTGCAAAGGTCAGTGGCCATTGTGACCTAATTAACGGCATCCCCTTCCCTCCACCATATTCACTGGCCGTTCTGCAAGACATTCGGAGGGACCTGTTTGACCTAGTGGAAAAAGGTAAACGAATGTGGGATGATAATCAAGGAATACAAAACCTAAGGATAAGAACTGCTGCTAGAGGAGACAGCAAACAGAGGAATTATAGTGCGGCGGCAGAGAAACCCAGTCATAACAGCAAACCCTTGCTACCAGAGGGCGCTGTAGCTAGCTTGCATTGACTTTAACACTACTAGAGGATCACTCGGATAATTATAAGACCTATGCACATACATGTATGTGCATTCTGTGTTGGTACCACCAAGAAAGTCCTAGGAGGACACAACATACTAAACTGCGAGCACCTGCATGACAAGCACCAACAGTATGGGAACACCCCTGGTGCAACACAGGCCTAATTCTTACCGTCAGGGGTGGCAAAAAACGAGCAGGTCCCCCTCCCGAGGTAAGTCAGAGTGGGGATGAATTAAATGTCCACAGCAAGTCCACAGTATCTGTTAACAACAAAGACTCATGTACAACAACTAACTGGGAAACACGTGGCAGACATGCCCCCCCCCCGCCCCCTTTTGCTGTGTTTACATTTTGCCTGAAGTCTCAGCGGAATGAGAGCATGTGAGAAAGTCAAGGCTGTGACCAACAAGCCCCCCACACAGGTGTATCAAGTTCACCAGGGACATAAGTGTGGACATACAATATAAGGACAGTGGACTAAATGAAATACCAAATCAGAGTGGTAAGAGCGTGATTGACTGTAGTAAACACTCGGCCACCGAGTCAGCTCTGGGGAGGGCTCATATGGTTAACATAGGCCAACCCAGTCTACAGACAAGCAACAGACAGCAACAGACAACAAGCATGAACATATCAGATGATGATAAGAACAACTGTGATGTGTGTCCATAAATCAAGTGCAATTTATGACCTCGGGGAGCTGGACTTCCATCAATCAAAATTAATGTGAGTCAGACTATCCCAATAATGACATTATGCTAGATCCCAGCGTATTCAGGGCCCACTGTGTCACCACCTGGCCAGAAGCAAACTTTGGATCAGGGCACAGTGAGCTCTATCACTATACGTGTAGTTTAGGGAAACAGGAGTTCCAAATATGCAAGATATGGGGTGCAAGGGTACCGGTGCCCTCCCAGCTCAACATAGGAATGTGGAGGGATATCTTGTCAGATAGCAGGGAGGACTCTGAACTAACTTGACCTACTCACATACAGTTTCCCGTTGGGTTATGTGGGACCGGTGAGTGACACAAGGAACACCCCAAATCATCCATCCACTGTGGAGTACGCAGCTCAGGTAGACAAGTTCATTAAGACCAAGCTCGAATTGCGAGGCTTGTAGGTCCATTCACAGAATGTCATGACTGAAGAGGGACACAGACAAGAGAAGGATAACAAGTGAAATGACTTTCCCACCAGACACGTCCATCAACTCATATATGTAAGAAAGAACTCATCATTTAGAAAAGTTCGTTCACATGGTCTCCCTGGAATTGGTAGGCTGTGCAGGGATATCATGGGAATCAGACAAGGAGCCTATATTGGTAGCATAGACATCTTGAGGGCCTACGCAAATTTCAGATCAGACCCGTTGGACCGGGGACTGCAGGCACTGCCATGCCATTCGGGGCTAAGTCCTCCATCCATATGCAGTTGGTAGCTGATACAATTGTCAGGATACTAATGCACTTGTCAATTGCACCCCCACCCGCCACCCCCGGGTAGGTAGGGGAATGGTAGGGGAATGTCTGAGAAAATATTCCCCCACCCAGGCGGAGATTTCCCTTAGTTTACAGCAATATAAAGTGGACGGGTAGGGGAATGTCCGCCAATACTCATTTTATACCTTGGTTTGCAAGAGAGGAATAGCATTGCATAAAACATATCAGATGGTAAGATGCACTGGCTAAAGGGGGACCCACACATGAATTGACATGGGCCGATTTCAAAACAGAGCCGATTTCAGCACTCCCAATATTTAAAAATGTGAAATTGATAGGGCAGAGGGTGGGGGCAGTAGGCTTCCTATCACCACAAGAGAGCCTAGATAGACTCCATTGATGAAAAAACAAACTCCTAGGGGTATGGGGGACACGCATATACCTACAGGAGACTTGTGACATATCTCCTCCTCCATCACCCCTTACCCTAACCCCCTCAACAACCCCCTCCCATGAGCCCTCCCCCCACCCCCTGGGACCCCATACCCTAACCCCTACCCTAACCCCTACCCTAACCCCTACCCTAACCCTACCTCCAACACTAAAGGATCTTGACATTTCTAGTATAGGGTACACTCAAATTAGAGTACCCCATCATGTTAAGCACGTCATGTTCAAGCCTTACACTATTGAAACACTATATAGAGGGTGGTTGCAGCCTGTATAGTTCAAACATGACAGTCACTGGAATTGGGGTACCCTTCTTGAATTAGAGTCCCACATCATGTTCAGCAAGTCGGGTTCAGGGATGACACTGTTGAAACACTATATAGGGGGCAGGTGCTGTCCAAAACACTGTGTGGGCTGGAGTCATGGAAGTTGGGTACCCCATGTGAATTAGAGTCCCCCATCATGTTCAGCATGTCATGTTCAAGCCTGACACAATTGAAACACTATATAGAGGGTGGTTGCAGCCTGTAGAGTTCAAACATGACACTTAGTGGAATATAGAATCCCATATAGTTCAGCAAGTCATCTTCAGACATGGCACTCATGAAACACTATATAGGAGGTAGTTGCTGTCCACACATGTATAGATAGTGGTTGCAGTTTGTATTCAGTATGCCTTTGTAGCTGCTGTCCAAAATGCTGGGGGGGGCTAGTTAGGGGTTGACTTTCTTAAGGGGGCCCACACATGGCTGATTCTAAGCCGATTTGTATGTATGCATGAGTATATATCATATATACATATATGAATGAATACATATATGAATGAATGTATGAATGAATGCATGGGTGTATGGATGTATGCATGGGTGTATATGTGTATGCATGGGTGTTGATGATGTTTAGAATTCAGATCTGATTAATGAAAATTCAAAAAATATTTTTTCTCCAGCTCTACAGAGCTATGTCAACCAAAAACACCATTTGCAAGACTTTTTTTATGATGGCCCTTATATTTTTGCAATATTAATTATATATAATCATTCTTTGTAACCATCTCATATATTTGCTATGTTAGTTTGTCTAAAAAAAAGTGTCCTCCGAAAAAATTTGCTCCAGGGGGGGGGTCGGGGATTTACAGGAATTTCTTGCCCTGGGGGTTCGGGGATTTCCGCAAATTTCTCAAAAGGCCAAGGACATTCCCCTACCTAACTGGGGGGTGGGGGTGGGGGGTGGGGTTGCAATTGACAAGTGCATAAAAGAAAATGGAATCTTTGGCCAAATGTACCTGGATGACTTGATAATAATCTCAAATGATATTACCAAGTCACAGCGAGATTTGGCCTACGCGTGTGAATTATTACAAAAGCCAGGCTTACCAGATGCTATTGACAAGCACCAAGGTCTGACTACTAGGGTCACGTGGCTGGGCATAAACTCAGTAAAATTCACACTATCCATCCCTAGACCAAAAGTCAAGGAGATACTAAGAAGTGTAAATAAAATGAGGAGCAAATCTCACACATCTCTAAAATCAATGCTATCTCTCATAGGCAAGCTACTTCACTTGGCAAAATGTGTAAGGCCCGCTCTCCTATTTGTCAACCTTCTCCCAGAAGCCATCAGAGACTTGGATGGGCACAATGCGTCAATCACCAATAATTTACTTGCTGACCTGCAGTGGTTTAGTGAGTTCAGTGAAGGGTGGAATGGTGTCAGTATCATCCCACATTGGCGGAAGTTCTACCGGATCTCCTCTGAATGCACCCACACAGGTATTAGTGCACCTGACGGGTGTCAGGCATATGACGTGCAAATAGCCCCCTTGGGCAGAGGTGTCAGATGCAAGGGAGAACTGGAAGTAGCCAACATAGCCATCACACTCAAGAACTTCTTGGGTGATAAACATAATGGTGCAAAAATCCTTGTGCACTGCCGTGACGACAGGATAGGAAATATAATAGCCACTGGGAGATAACAGAGCGATCATGGAATGTGTCAGGCACATCTGGATGTACCAGGCACACAGGAGCTTGCAAATAGACTTTGTGACAGACTCCTCTATATACCACTCCCCATGTTTCAACATGGCTAGAGCCCACCTGTCTAAGAAATATCTTGCCAGGGCAAAAGCCATGTGTTCACAATTCTCAATTCAGCTATGCAACCCCGATCTTTCTATATTTAATTGTGTTAATTCATCTCTACTTACCAGGATTAAAATTATCAGGAAAGGTAAGGAGGGGCACACCATGGCCACGGCTGTCCTTATAATGTTCTACTGTGCCCTAAGTCAGTCAGTTGGAGGTGGCCCCACAAACAATAAAATCATTCTCCCCTCTCACACATCTCACCGTGGCAGACCTAGCTACAGCTCAAACAGAATCAAGGCATACTCAAGATCAAGGCACGGAAGAACACCTAATACTACAATCAACAAACAATAAAGACAGTCTACAGGTCTCACAACAAGGAGTGTTGTGTGGTTCAGGCCCTACACACAATGAAAGAAAAACAAGGAGACTGCGACCTCGCAGTCACTCTCATTGCCTTTAAAAATGGACTGCCCATGCCCATATCTTATATAAAGAGCGCATTGGGACAAGCTGTATCTTCGAACCAAGGGGTGTTGAGCAGGTATACTCTAACATTCGCTCAGAAAGGCAGCGGCCACTGAAGCGTATGTTATGGTCAAAGATTTGTCTCCTGGAGGAGCGACTCACATAAAGTTTATATAAATAACGACCCTTCAAGGGCCATCAGAACATCGCTATCTTCCACACTTTCTACCACCTAGTATAGTTCAATTATACCCACCACACCTCACCCATATTACCTCTCTTGGAGGCTTGGCTCTTTATAATTATTATTCATTATTATATAATTTCATTCATAATTAATTATCTTTTTTAATTAACAGGGTTAACTTGCTGGTTAATTAATTAATCAGCTAATTAGTTAACACTTTATGAATTTATTTACATTACTCATAATTCCCTCCTGATTAAAATCGACCCAGATTTACGCAGGGAGCATGGATAGACAGCTACCAGAATTTTAAGAGGGTAAACCTCGCGCTACATTACGACATGTCTGCTACCGTATGACACCCCACTCACCGATCTCCAAAAGCGAATGGTGCATGACATCACAGTGTTTAGCGGACCCGTGCAAATGTGTTACATAACTCAGTGGTTGCATTCGGGAAGCATGTTAGACATAGACTATCATTTTAAGGAGGCTGACTACAATTCCAAAGTTAAGGATAGTGCATGATTGTGTGGTCGGAAATTGCCGTTATATGGTTCTCATATTCTCTCTTTTGCGACATGTCCTGTCTCATAATTAGGCCCTAATGGAAAACTTTTAACAAATCATCGTGAGAAATTGATTTTGAACAGGTTTGTGATGTTTGTTTCAAATGAAATTGGTTTCTGTTACATTTCAGGCAATTGTACGACATATATGTATGGTTTAAATCTGAACATAAATCTCGCACTAGTCAGTTTGTTGACAAATCACCTACGGCCTAGATTTCTGCGCAAAACATGGATATTTCTGTTGAAATCAATATGTATAAGAAGTGTATGTGGTAGAATCCAGTAGGAAGCTATTATCTAGGTCCAGGCAGTCGAGTTTAGAGTTGACAAGTGCAATAACGATGTAAACAGTAAAATAGCTGGCAAACTCAACCCCCGACTCAACCTCAACCTGACTCAGCCTGACACTTGCACCACTCTCTACCAAAAAATCCAGAGAAGTATAGCCACCAGAATATGTTTTTCCTGTGATAAATTAGTTGCTTGTGACTTATAGTTAACCTTATAAATTGTTCAATGACTGCATCGATTTGTGCCCGCCATCCCGCCACATTACAAAGCCGGGAGATCTGGCCACTAAACTTGGTCTGGATATTCAGAAAGAAGGGGTCGTCAAGTGTTTTGCCTGGTCATGTCTGCCGCCATGCATTCTTATGGTATATCACCATAAGATGGCGCAGACAATTAGATTATATATTTTGTTAAATATTCGTACCGATACTGATTTGTCCCGTTCATAGCAATTTGCGGGGCTTTCCTCACTCCAACGTTATGACGTCATTGACTAGTGCCTCTTTTTGAGCTGCTGGCGCAATGACGTACTGCTATGTGATTGGCCAGAGCACTGACCCAGTGCTCAGTCAGTTCTATGAGAAGCCTTACGTACCGTTCCCATGCATTTCGTGCGGTTCGAATCATTTAACGGATCGTTGGTCGTAATTTTCCATGTTTTTAACACCGACCTGTTCAGTACTTCTGACTGGCTTGATCAGTATAGGTAGTCAAAAGATATTTCTTCTGGCGGGAGGTGGCGGACAAACCTGGGGAAAAAACAGAAGAAAAGTGGAATATAGGTGGTGCGGTCTATGTGGCGTTGGAAGTGGTGTATGGGGTGCCGTTCGTAATGTTTTGGAAGAAGCTGCGCCTTTGCATACAAAAGGGGGATTTGGCACAATTGGTCTAGAGTATGTGTGGCACCAGGAATCGGAAGGATATCGTCACAACAGGAGAAGTCTTGGGCTATTTACTTTACTAAACATTGAATTATTTGTACATTGACATTGCCCACCATCCCGCCCACCTCCCTCCTATGGCGTCTCCCGACGCCTTCCAAATCGTTTCGTTTCTTAGCTTTAATCATCGCCGATCATGAATGCACATGATACGGCGATTCCCCGCTGCTATGACGTCATTACATGGGCCTCGTTCTGGGTAGGGTTCCGGTGGGGAATCCCCGCGCCTATGACGTCATTACACGAAGCTCACCGAATGTGGCCGAGCGTGAGCCGAGTAATGTCGGCAACGAGGAGAAACAGAGATACATAGGCATAAGCATGTAATGCTGGAACTGCGTAATTATACGAGTAAGACCTTAAATTTTTTGCTGAAATGTCTCTTAAAATCAATAAGCTTGAGACTGGGACAGGTTTGAAGTGTGTGTACATATGGGAACGTAGGGATTTTTGGAAATTATTTGCAGATTTGCGTCATAGGTGCTGGCCAATGAGCTTGGGTCGAATTGCTGAGCTGAGGTTTTTATGCATGGCATTGCCACTTGGCGACTTTTCGTCGAGTACAGGGACACCAAACAAATTTAACTGCTTTGTGGTCTAAAGAGTTATGAGAATATTATATGTGAATTTAAAAGAAATCTAATGACTTTTTCCTGATGAAATATGTGAAAATGTGTAGAATTATGACATTTTCCCTTTGCGGCCTATGGTAAAGATTCCTGTAGGAGATCGACCCCACAGTAGGGAAATAAGTATGGAAAGGTATTTAATAAATGGTATCTTTGAATTCAGTATACTTCAAACTATACAAGGACCGATTTTAGGGAAAATCTAATGCCTTTTTTCGAAATTGTGGCCAGCCTCCTTAAACCTGTTTCTGTCAGGGTTTTCCTTCTGCGCGTCTATATCATATAGGCCTATATTGTGGGCTCAAGAGGCTTTATTAATAAAATGTATTTAACTCCAGCCTTGCCTCCTCAACTATGTTGGCGGTGCTCGCCAATGACAGTACAGTGCAACTGTGGTGCCTGGCGGGACCAGCTAATGTCATATCGAAAAGTATGTCATATCAAAAAGTGAACCAGAGGTCTGTGATAAAACCTAGATAATTGCAATAACATCAATACAGTATATAATTATAAATGAGTCCTTTCATCAGTGTTGGGCAGTAAATTTTGATATACATAACAGAATTCAATATACTTATTAACTGTCACGGTTATGAGATAAGAACGGAAAGTTATTTGCTTCCTGGTTTTGGCGATGGAACTTCCTATTATATTATCCGTTATAAGTCTTACATTTAATTCCCCTATGAAGCTTAGTCAAGGAGCGGGAAGGTCGGGAGAAAAGGATCTAGTGGAGAAAAGTCCTGTCACTTCAATGAGACATCACAAAATGAATATGAGGCATATGAGCTAATTTGCTTAAATTTTACACGAATATGAACATCAATATTGATATTTAACATTAACGACAAACAAATCTTTGAGTGTAGAACTTCTGTTAGGGAATATGTTATACATATAGTCTCAACTCACCACACTAATCAATACACTCGCTCCTTATAACCCACATCAACATGTTAATTACATGTGAGTTATATAACAACATGCCATGACATTATATATGAAATTTATTTATAAGTGTTAATTATCAATACCATAACATCTTTCTTACGGCAGACTCGGTCTGTCTCTACAAGGAGTCAGTATAGTAATGATGTATTACTGTCAGTGAGGAGGTTCGGGAGGGAAATGGCCTGGCGGATGTTTTCGCGCAAGAGTCAACGTCATTTGCATGCTGGATCGACTAGCACCGCCTAAACCACTCCATCTCAGAACTTTCGATCCTTTGGATTGATGAGTCTGGAATCCCTTGGCAAGTGTAGAATTACTCTCGTAACTTTGAATCCGGTCAGATAATGGCCACAAAAAGCCTAATCCTGCGTCCAAATTGTTGCGTATAAACTTATTTCTCTTCAACACTTCACCACAAGTGTGTTTAATGCATCGATTGGAGGCTTGCATGGGCCGAATGGGAGTTTGATATTCAATCTGGATAGATTCATGTGGATTATATTATCTGTGATATAAATTATATGAGATATTCTCTATCCCTGTAACTTTATCACCCATACACTCAGTGCGGTAGATTTTACCCCCGCCGCATAGACTTAACCCACAGCGTCTTTTCATGTTTAGATATAATATATTAACTATAGGAAATGAAAGTTTAGAATCTGTTGGAGTAATTAAAAATAAGTTTTCATACTATGCTGACATACCGAATGCACCCATTTCGAGAGAATTGCTCATATAATTTGTATAGTCTTGATACATATATTAGATTAAATATATAAAATATAATTATAATTTTATTATTCATACCTCTGACAGATCATTATTGCCATAATATCCATCTGCAGTAATTTTGGCATGGAAGCCGAAAGAAAATAATGTAAAGTTGAATCTTGGATATATGTGATAAGACGACAAATGCGGTAACATAGTCTGAAAAATCCGCAACTCAATCAGGACCTTACAAGTGCTGATCCCAAGTTATTGACGTTTTTGTGAAATTTCCATGAGAAAAACATTGACCACCATGGAGAAATGCAGCTGCTTATAAGTGGGTAAAATTGTGAAAATCTAATTTTGATATAGTGAAAATCAATAAAATGAGGGGATTTACAGGCTTTTTGAGTACAATATTCAAAATGAGGGATTCCAGGCAATTTGGGTGTGCCGATTTTAAGTCTATAGTGTAAGGCCGAATTCTGTGTTTTTCACCTGTTGCCATGGCATCGATTATGAAATGTTCCAGACACGGGGATGGGCGGAGGAGTGGAGAGGGAGAGGGGTGCCGAGCTAGCTGCGAGAAATCTAAGTCAGAGGGTGAAGAGAGATAGAGCCAATTACAGAGGGAGAGTAGGATGAGGATGAGGAAAGAAGAGGGCACCGAGGGTGGGGGGAGAGTGAGAGGTTTGACAGAGACAGGACGAGTGAGAGAAATGAAAATAGAGGAAGAGAAAGAGAGGGACACATATATCAAGGGAGAGGGAGAGGGAGAGGGAGGAACAAATAAGCAGGGAGAAGGAAGGGCGGAATCGAAAGAGTATCGGTGGGAGAGGGACGGACGGGAGGAGGGTGCGAGAGGGAGATATATAATATATATAGGCCTTGGAATACTGATATTTAAAGATTATACTGTCAACACTATGCGCTTGACTGGCGCCTTTTCGATCATCAACCGTCGCAGACGCTCCAATGCTAGTTATATGAATATAGAGAGAAATATCAATAAATTGTACTTTCCATGCTGTAAAGGTGCATACATGTACATAATCAAAGCAAAATCAATAGCGAATACAACACATTTATATATATCCAACCTAACCATGCATGGTTTGTTTGAAAGCAAGTAGTTGTATATTTCTATATAATCCCTTTGATTTGATTTGATTTAAAAACGTTCAAGTATTGTGTAAATCGGGTGTCTTTTAGAATTATTCGAATTAATGATGTTCTTTTAGTCTACTCAACACGATGTCACTCATTATCGCATCACACCCGTATAAATCTACAATTCATGTGAAATAATTTAATAGAAACGAAATGAAAATACCCTTAAAATAAACATATCTATCTAATTTTACTCGGATTTAATTCATGCTTTTATTGGGAGTCTCGAATCTCACGAATGTCTACTGACAGAACACTGGATGGCGTACTTTCAATTTTAAATCTTACCCATGACCCAATTGAATAATATTATGTTCATCCTTGCATCTATAGCCTACTTATTCAAAAACAACGTCCCTGAAATTCCCAGAAGCGTTTCTTCCTTCATGATGAATTTTGTCACAGTCATCAAAATCATCTCTTCTTAAATACTTTCTTTTTTCATGCCCCCTCCCCCATCCTATTGCTTGATGCAATTACTTTATCTTCTTCAATGGTAGTTTTAATTGAATTTCAATGTACCGTGCATGGAAGAAATGTGCTGAATGCGTAATCAGAATCCTAACACCGTAAGTCATCGACCGAGCCATCCTAACGGCCGAGGCTATAGCGATCTGGTCTTGCACAAATGGGAAAAAAGTCGTCTGCTTGATGGGGGCGTGGCCACGTTCATTCTGGGGATCTGTGAATACCTTGAGAAGCCGATTTCCGATACTCTGTCGCCACAGACAAATCGAAAACATAGATCAGCGGGGCGATTAGATCCATCGCTTTGTTCACTTGTAGTCAACCCTTGCCGGTGGCACCAAAGCCATTAAGATAGGGACCTGTGAATTAAAAGAGGAAAAAGAAGTCGATTAAGGACCTGAGAAGACGGACAAGGAAATTGACTGAGGCTTTATTGTGACTCAGGTGTGCTGTAGTCGTAGAGCTTCATTTGACTCAATGCACCGGATATTACTGTTTTTAGCTTCTTTTTTTATTTATCAAACAGCTCGTATTTGAAAGCATCAAGTAGGTGTGCATGTTTGATATATTTTAGTTTTGGATATCAATATTTTTCAAATTCGAGAGGCAAATTCATACTTGAAGCATGAACCAATATGAACCACTTGTGATCGCATGCACAACAATGATACACTGATGTTAGGTTTAACCATCATATCTGAGCACATGTTTGCATTTCAAAGCAAGCGATATGCAATTATAAAGACATTGAAGCTGCTATCAGTGCATAACATCCCATATTCATAGCATTACCATTTCACATATTGTTCATGACCAAAAGATTTAACTCTACTTGAGGAAGGATCCAAGATGGCGGCGCCCATGGGCGTCTCGTCCCGTTTAAGTCTCGTTCATACATTTTCTTCTTGTTCATACATATTTAATTTTTGTTCTATTTTCCCTCTATTATTTCTTTTTAAAATCAAGTGAACATTCTGGGCTTCTGTATTACCTCGAAATTGAAGTCAAATAAAAAGTACCCTAAATTCATATCCATTGATGCTTAATTATATATTACTCCACCTGCCTATATATGTATCTGCCTATTCACTCAATCAATCAACTCCTTCCCTTTCTCACATAATTATTGACATTGAATCGCAGCATTCATTTCAATAATAATATGCATCGTCCATAAAACCCCTATGGCACTCATATGAATCTCGGATGAAGTATATGGATATTGATTTATTCATATAAAGATCATGATTGCGATATATCGGTTATCAATTTGGTAAGATGGCATTTCAAGTATTGACAAGAGAGAAAAGGTAATAATTAATAGGATGAAATACAAAAAACGAGGGATGGTTATATGTAATGAAAATAAAATCTTTACTAAAAACTACTCTCACTTTCATAATGGTTGTCTGTGGTGTTTCTGTATACATGCTTAAAAGTGTATAGCGGGAAATACATTCCGCATGGGCCGTGAAAAAAGAAAAAGATTTATGCATGCATTATATATATATAATTATATATTGACAGATACTCATGTGTTTCTATGGTTGAGTAATATGATAGAACCTCACGAGTAGGTATTATTAGCAATAGGATTGCATGGGTCCGAGTCAAATCTTTTCCATGGCAGCACGAGCCCGATAGGGCGAGTGCTGTTATGTGAAAAGATTTGACTCGGAGTTGGGGTTCTATTTTTACACCACGATGCTAGTAATTAATGAATAATAAAAGACAAAGAAGCCGTTTTTACTCACAAGTTTACCGACGAAATTCATCACATTGGCTTAGACTTAGGCTGTTCCAGTAGCTTTCCAAACAGACTATATAAGCTCTCCTCTGATTGGTCAATCAATAACCTCAACTGTCCTATGACAACTGAACGTTTATGCAGTTTTTCAACAGGATCCAACCTAATTACATGTTCCTTACATTTTAATATCGTCATAAAATGATTTGACTAATGTTAATTTAAAGATTTACAACATGAGGGGATTGTTATCCAACAAAAAACGTCAACGAGATTATCTTTGTTTACATTTGGCTATTGGCTGTCACTGTCACTCTCGATTACTGGAAGCACACGTTTTCTCTTCGGTGCTGGTGCCAACATTTGTTGTGAACTTGACATTGTATTATCTTTTGACACCTGTGGATTGTTACCGTAAATAACCTGTATAGACCCACTGCCACTGTTGGTAATATTGAAAGTGGGTTGGAGATTAGATGTAGGATGGACATTTAATTTTGCATTGGAAGAGTTCTCTGACAGTGATATGGATGACAAAACAGATCCTCGTGACAAACTGCTTGGCATGGAAATGTTCCCTGCGGCGAGGGCCAAAGTTGTGTTGCTACCAGGTAAGGCATTTTCTGTTGTTTTACGTACAGGATTGTTCAATAGGGAACCAATTGCCTTCTGTTGTTTCATGTTTAAAGAGCTGTAATGATTCAAACTGGCAACGTTTTTATGACCGCTAATCTGAGCCACAGCTGTTGGGGGGACTCCAGCTTCCAGCAAACTGGAACAACAGGTTTTTCTTACCGAGTGATTTGTAAGACGTCGGTCACTAGATAAGCCTCCCCTTTTTGCTATATTTTTCATGAAAGTTGATAGGCTATTGACTCCTAAAACCTGGTTCTTGTACCATATATTATCTGCAGCCAGGCGCTTGTTATTTACTTGAATAAAGAACGGGCTATCTGGCCTTTTGGTGGACTCAGGTCTGCGACTAAAAAAGTTTTCCAAAATCTTAATCGGACTACGGGAACTCAGCTCCTCATTTTGCACAGGGAAGATTTTAGGCTGAAATGCTCTTGTGCTTGTTGATGATGCACCAGTTCTTGACTTTGTAATCTTCTCTGTCCACTCATAGTAGACGTCAGCATTTTCATTGGATTTTCTTTCCAAATCCCCATAACATAACTGCCGAGCTTCATGCATGCCTCTGAAGCCCAGACTTTTTGAGACAAGGTACCATACAGTTTGTTGTAAGGCCTCGGGACTATCCACCCCTAAACCTCCCTTATCCCATAGCATCTTTTCGTCATCTTCTGATAATGCTTCAGCCTTATTTTTCTTGTTGCCAAGACCACTACCTTTAAGTTGCTTTCGGCGGCATTCCAACACTTTCCTTGATGTGGAGAATTCACTGTCTATGACAATATTTTTCCCATAATCAGTGTCCCGAAGATACCTGTCTATCCCCCTATGCAGGGAAGTGAGAGTGTCAGGCTCATACTCGCTCTCATCATCTTTCTTTGTTGTCATAAGCCATCTCCCTAGAAGAGCATCCAATTCTTCATATTTAAACTCTTCTATTCTTTTATCTTTAATGCCCTCTGCCTCTACAAAATTTTGGAATTTTCGTACAGCAAATGATGTTTTCCTCTCTGTGTTTATATTCCTTGCTTGATTGACATACCTTTTCAAGTCCCTCACACTGTTTACGAAATACTCACTGCTTCCTTCCAACACTTCAACATTAATATCCAAGGTATCTTCCATATCATCTTCTAGTAATCTGTCAACATTGACTTCGAAATTTGCTGCAAAATCATTTTCTGACATTTTCGTTTGATCTTATTTCAACAGATTCAACTCTAGCTAACTCTGCAGTGATCTGACGATTTCTAGCAGACGACAGAAACAAATGGGCCGCGTAACTATGTCCCTGCTATTGACCAATCAGAGAGCGCCTTACAGAGACAGCACATACAACAGCTGGACGCCTCCCACCGATGTAGCAATATAAACAATGTAGAAGCATGGCAAAACGAAGGGGGTGTGTTTGCCTAATGCAACTTCCAAAAACATCAACAGAGCCATGTGGTATTGATAACAAGAATGCATAGTAGGATTACACGCTCTCCCATACAACCAGCATGTAATACTATGATAGAACCTCACGAGTAGGTATTATTAGCAATAGGATTGCATGGGTCAGAGTCAAATCTTTTCCATGGCAGCACGAGCCCGATAGGGCGAGTGCTGTTATGTGAAAAGATTTGACTCGGACCCATGCAATCCTATTGCTAATAATACCTACGAGTTGGGGTTCTATTTTTACTCCACGATGATATAGGAATACAAGTCAAAAAATATTATTTACAAAGAAAATAAACAGTTGACAGATCGGAAATATGACCATCCTAACTTTAATAGCTTGGAGACAGGCCGGGAGACAGGTAGGCCTAGACCTGTTGTAACTTTTGGTATGTTTTTGATCGATTTTCTTTGTAAACAATTATCATTACAGAACAATGGGGCTTACAATTATTGTAAACTAAACTGTCCCCTTTCAGAATCTAGTTTCATTTAATAAATAATGTGCCTAGGAGCTAAAGAAGCAGGGGAAACAACGGCCAAGGTTTCCTTGAAACAAAACTTAATTTCACCGGAAGTAGAACAAATGGCTGTTCCTAAAAGCTCGCCCCCTCCCACCAGAGTATCATTGAGATGCTATGTAACAGCATGGCAAAAGGAGGGAGGGAGTTTGCATGGTAGCAAACCGGAAACAAGCTGCTGACTTCCATGCGATCCTACACACATGATTACACAGTAGGATTACACTCCCACCCATACAAACTGTGGTTAATCCTCCCTTCATCGTGGAGTAAAAACTCCATCGTGGTGTAAAGGACACATCTGAGGCCAAGTAAATGGTTAGAGTGTAGATTACACTATTTCTTTGGTTATTATTATCCAGGATGTTTATACAGCAAGTCAAATAATAATAAACATGTTACCGATAGGTTAAGTATGGAATACATGAATCCGTAAAATGAACACCACTATGACGTAGGCTCACGGGTTAAATTCGACCAAGAATAGCCATGGTTTTCCGACCATTGCTGTGGGTAGAAAATCATACAAGGTCAATCAAGCTGTGGGCGGAAAATCAACTCTATGTTCCATGTCACTAAGAATGTCCATTATTATGCAAAGAATTATAACGCATAAGGTAGTTGTAACGTCTATTATTTATAAGGAGTATGTATGTATTATTCTATATATATGTGGTCAATTCTCTCCAATAATAAGCAATACCTTCTGAAACTGTGTTCTTACCACATTAATTTTAGCCACCACAAATGGATTCTGTGATGAAAGAAAAGCAACGGGTACATCTCCTCATTATATGCATCTACCACGAATATCACCCTATTTCTAGACCCCCCCCCCCTTTTTTTTAAAGAAAAAGACTCATTTATCAATTAAAGTGTCAGTAAACCCCCAAATATTATGAGCAAATCCATTTCCTTGCTATTATTGAAATGTAACCACCCCGGTTTTACTTAATCCAAGTTATTATTTAGTGAGTTTTACCCATTTAAATGAGTGAAAACGTAGTTCCACATTTTAACACTCCATTCAAGGCACCACTGTTTGCCTACGTCATTAAGGTGCACCAATCTAGAAATGTACATGCAATGAACATAATAAACAACTCTCATAATTGCTGCTAGAAAGAAGGAGGGTGTACCAACCCAATTATTGACCTCTCATGACTGGTTCTTGAATAGGTATTAGCTGTATTGCATAACTGCTTCAATTGCTGTGAGATTGGGGGGAAAGGTAGGGATATTATGTACATTTCTGGCGCACCTCTATGACGTCACACAGCACTCTCAGTGCCCTCTTGTGCTAAACAGACCTTTTCAAGTAAGCTTTCTCAATTCGGGCCTGTAAGTGACTATAAGTTAGACATAAATGGAGGTAAAAAAATTGATACTTGGATGTTGTATTTATGGCGGCATGAAGTTTGTTGTCCTAAAAGTGACTATGAACCCGTTTACTGACCCTTTAAGTGATAGCCAATATCCTTTCCCTCTCTTATTCAATGCTATTTTTGGCTTAGTTTTCCTATAATTATTTCTTTAGATATTTAATGACCCCATTAGTCTTTCCCAGTTTGTATTAATAAATCTACAATATATGAAAGTTCAGGAAAATGCTGTGAGGCAGGCAAATCCGTCGTCGTTCATACTGCATATGTATTGCTATTTTCTCAGAATATTAGATTAGTTCTCTATGTTATGCCTGCATTTAGCGCTATCAACGACTGCAATAGGACTTCTGCATCATGGGAGAAGGCTTTGCTATGACAGGAAATGAAGTAAACGGTCGCCTGCCATGCTTATGTCGCCATTCGTGCTCATTTTTAACATCTTAATAAGTTATTTTCCTTCATGCTGATAATGGAATGGAAATCATCAATTAAATCTCACTTCTCATTATAATCTGATAATATGAGAATACGATTTTCAAAAATTAAAAACATTTTCATATAGAATCATTTCTTATTTAATAGATGACATTTTAAAATTATGTTTAATCTTGATCATCAATATTTCAATACTAATTTCTGCAAGCTTAAGTCCGCCAATTTCTTAATAATGATCATATCGTTCCCATGTTTCAGGATATACCCAGCGCAATTGTAGCTATATACCATATAGATATAAATATGGTTCAAGAAGATTTAATCTTTCGCTAAACTTGGGGCAAACTGACCCATGTACATATTCCTATATTCCTATCTTAATATCACCAACACAGGCACTGATTCTATATATATTCCTACGTCATATTTTGATATAACTAACACAGGCACATGTCACATTGTGAGGAACATAGATGATAGAGATCAATGTGTCACCCAGATAAAACAATGGGGTAGAGAAAAGTATGCACACCAAATAATCGAGATGTAGTTGTATCAAGAGTGGAGGAAACTAACTTGAATTGACAAATTTCGTAATTCTGAAATCCCTGTGTAATTTGTATTGGCTCTCCCTCTTACATGACTAAGAGAGGACAAAGGTTTAAGTGGTATTTCATCCATAATGTAATTTACATTTGATGGGTTTTCTTGTTGAGAGATATTGTAGTTCTCTAAAGACACATCACTATGCCTTGACTGTATGGTTGATTATATTGACATGATAATAACAAATATAATTAGTAAACAGGTTTGAATGTAAGGAAGGCATGATCATCATTAATAGAATATTATTATCTCGTATAAGGTGACATGTACGTTCCAGAAGTTAATCCTGATACATACGTATTGGTAAGGATATCTCTAACTTAATAGAGTAAGGAAGGTATTTTAACTTTCATTTTTCTCTGGTATGTAATGCCCAAATTGTATATATTATGTCTTGAGTTCTTTTGATTTTGCTAGGCAACGCGTGCAATCGTCAATGGCGGACACTGCGTAATTTTGTATGATTCGATTCAATATTAAATTGGCCTTAGATAAACAATAAAAAAGAAATGCGCCCCCAAAATGCAAAATTGAATGACTGAATTATTGATATTGATGACCTGGGATGGGAAGAAGTAGTGAAGTAATTCCCAATCCCGAAAAAAAATACCCATGTAAATTATAAATCGAATATAAGGTTTGTATAACCATTAATTGAATTTGATGTTCACACAAACTGTATACGTCATTGTTAGTAATGGGAGAATGGAGGATGCACTTGGTACTTATTCTTTCCATGAGTGGTGTCAAACGCTGATGGAAATAATACTTTAGAGGGTCGTATTGCTGATGGACAATGCGTGTTAGGAGGAAAATATGCTCTCACAACTGAATCATGATGTGTTGGATTCCTTTTAGCAGTCAGAGGACGCGTTGACTGTTGTCAAGGAGACGTTCAGGCCCTGCTTGCTTCACCTTCGGTTATAATTCTGCCATAATAAAACAGTTTATCTTTATTCATTGCAAACAAATAACGTCACTGCAACTTTTTAGATTATGAATAATGTTGTTTATTTTCCTATGTTTTTGTAGTATCACCCAGCTCTCTTCCCAGGCCTCTGTAGAGATATGCAGATGCTACAAGATATCAAGGGCAGTGGGTACGGTAGATCTGCATAGCAGAAGACTAATGTCCTATTGCCTGTATATTTTGACGGAAATATAAAGAGAAAACTTCAATATACGTGGATGAGGGCTGCATTGTACTACATGTACGATCATATAATAACCACTCTTTACTCATCCTCAGTGCCCCGGTTCCACCACTCGGTCATTTTATTTTTTTTTCATTTTCGGACAACCGAGCAAAAACAAATCACATTTTTCGACCGGTTAGTCGGCTAGCGCAGACTCAGAATTTGTCTCTGCAATAAGCCCTCGGTGATTGAAATCCAGGAATTAAGCATGTTTGATTTCCATTGTTTTTGTGTTCTCTCCAACGATTCTGAACCATTTCTAACGTTTCGGACAGATGTCCTGGCAGTTGGAACGGCTATAGGTATAGGATTGAACAACAAACTGGCCATTAATTGATTGATGACCGTTTATTGAATCATTTCTAAATGGGTACATCCCCGTTATAACTGATTTTAACATTGCTTTTGAGCTGTATAGACCATGCACTATTGTATAGATGACTTTGTTTGTCATATTTGTTCTCAAAATTAAGCTTTTTACTTGATTAACTTATAAAAAATATCTTGTACAAATGAATGCAATAAATAGAATGATATCAATATTCAAATCCTATCTCCCTCTCCTACCTTAAACATTTGCACCAGGCCACATCTTGCGCAACAAAAGGAAGTTGCTGAATGATTTCCAACTATTTAATTTCTAGTATGCAGTTAGGTCCAGACACCCCACATTCCTCGATACCACATCCAGCGATAAGCTTAACCGCAAGGCTAAGACTAAGGCTAAAGTGTTAATGACTCCCTGAAACTTAGGTGACCAAAACTGCCTTCTGAACCTGACTGTATGCGAGGGCCCCTTTTTGATTTTAGCATATCTAGTGTAGGTGACGTATTATGATATAGTTCGTGAGTAAAATGTCCCTGTTCATATAAGTGTAGATCCCGTGATTCACATTTTTCCTAGAGTTTGAAGATTGATCTCGATGGGAAAATCCATCTGATTAAATGAAAAAGTTACAAAGATCGGGTTTCAATTGTCCGAGTGGTAGTTGTCTGAGTGGCGGTTGTCTGGGTGGCGATTGTCACCTTTGTTTATAGAAAAGGACAACGCTATTATGGACATGGATTTAATTAAGATATGGTCTGATTTCATTACATGAAATAGATATGCACAGTGTAAAGTGTCATGGTCGCACACTTGAGTATGAATTCATATTCACGCACATCTGGTTTAGACTAAGCCTAGGATTGATGTATTCTTCACTAATGTGTATAGACTATAAGATGAATAGATATAATTGGCTGTACGTGTACCACATACCATAAAACAATATAATTATTAATACAAGGGACATCAAGTTTAATAGCTTCTTTCTTGAGAAGTTATTATACTAACATAATCTAATATATCTTTGCACCAATTCATGTAGTCATGAAAGTCACACTTTGTATTGAAGGAACAGGGCACTAGCTCGTGTCCGACCCATTTTCAAATAGACCCCAATTCTCAAAGTCAGTGGGAATGTTGACGTGTTTTCAGCAGACCTTTGTGTCTCCAATTACCATATATATATATATAAAGATTTTTTATTCAAGTTGATCAGTACAGTTACATGAAATGGACAGGAGCCTCTGCGAACAGATCTTCCAGATCCGCCCATCGGATATACCTACTCCAATCTCCAGAATAACAAAATAAAATACAAAGCGCAACTTCTGGATACATTAGTCTTCAAGTTAAAGCTAATACAGCACCAATTTACAATGAAAACTCACCACAGAGTCTATTAATATGATATGTGATATAATGAGTAATAATTATCTTGTGTAAGACATTAACCCAATAGACCTGTTATAATGATAATCGGTTAGTAAAACCTGTTTACTATGTATTATTGTGAGCAATAATTGTCTATGACAATACATGTTTGCCCTTCCTGACTAACCACAAAGAACCACTTAATCTAACACTAAATACTGTACATCGCCTACTCGACAGCCACCATGGACTGGATCCAGCGTTCATTCATCAAGTTCGAACCCAACAATCGTTCGAAACCCAGTAATCAAAAGACATCAGGTGGAACACGTTGGCCTTTGCCAACCTAATGTGTGGAATTCAGGATGGATACTGCATTTCACCCCATTTCTGCCTACCTACTTGGTGGGGTGGGATCGGCGGGCTTGTGGAGCTAAACTCAAGAAATGTCCCAGGACATGTGTTCTGACAGTAAAAATGGAAATGTTTCCAGTGAAATGAAACATATTTTTATGACAACCATCAAGACGCCAATTTGTGTTCTTGGGCCGATTTTGACGTTGTCACCTTAATCATGACGTCACATCTCCCGTCAGACGCTTGTCAACGCGACCATGCTCCTTTATATCGAATTTTCGTCTAAACACCTCATATATACACTCCTAGCTCATATATTAGTCATACTCTGATTGCTTTCTTGTTAAAGCATTATCATGTATCTTTTTGTATCACTAGAAGTCCTTGTTAGGAGCTGCAGCTTATATTCATGATTTAAAAAATGTATATTGCCTACGTATCTCTTACGATTATACTGTGTGTTGCTCTGTCTTGACAACGCCTTCAATGTCTGTTATATATGTACTATGACTAGGCTGATTTGGCCATTGTTCATTACTGGCAAACTGCTGGCAATGACCAGAGAATCTGAGTTGAACTTGTTTAGTGTTAAGTTTACCGAATAGACCCATAAAGGACCAGACTCGTTTGAGATCTCTACATATATCCCCCTGACAATAAAAAGGGTATAGTTTGTAAAGGGGCTAGAACTGTTATGAATCCCACATTACTACAAATCCAATTCTAACAGATCAGAAGTCTTTAGATACAACCATGGGCTGTAATCCGGTGAAAACAAGCAAATTAATAACTTCTCAATAATATTGTGAAAGATCAGATGGTCATTTGTGACCTAGAAAATAAATGGTGTCAACAAAGATCACCCATAATCTTCCGCCGTGTTTAAGACATCAAATTAACTGCCAGATCTCAGTATGGAATACCAGGTCTAACCTGTGCCATGTGGATTGAACCCCGGGAGACACCTGTGAAAATGAATGTAGTCAATGCCATGGTTAGAAAAGCAAGATAATGCCAAAATACAAGATTGTCTGCAGCTGGACAAACCTCTGTTCAATGCTCAACACTCTGGAATTACATTAACTGTAGTCTACACCTATTGTTTTTCAACTTTTTCAATGTGCATAGATCGTGAATAAAAGCAGATGTTATGTCCATGAGGTATAGGTTAGGTGGTAAACAAGGATCCACTCACACAGAAACATTGGGTTAGTATGAGTAGTATGGAACTGTCTTCCATCTTTCAAAGCATGCTTTCACGAAATAATGTCAGTTTACTGGCTTTAACACCCAACAAGTGAAATGAGAAGTACTATTCAACTACAAAATTAATAGTATTCCCTCATCCTAAACAAAAGAGGCGATAGCAGATTGGATGAAAAGGAATGCAAAATTAGATTTGACATTACATAAGCCCGGTGCAAATCTGATTGAATAGAGAAAAAGTCTATAATCTATAGCCAATCATAAATAGTCCCCTCCAACAAATAGTAAATCAATCTTATTATCACAAAATAAATTATTGTATATTTGCATTTAAAGACATGGTCACAAACCAAACACTTACACGGGTATATTCAGTATTGCCATGAGAGCATCATTGCATTGTACAGTCTCGGCATTTGACATGTGAAGAGCTACCTTGCTCAGTTAACCAGCAGGAAGGTAACTGCAATAGCCAGCACTAGATATCTAGTGTATAGCACGTTCCTATGTTATCTGCAGGCTTGTATTGTTATATATCTTCAATTTACTGTGGGGCCACTCGCTGAACTACAAATGCAATGTTTGCGATTCTTTCGGTGCCCATTATGGTGCAAAATATCCGTGTCCTCTCCGCTATGTATCACCCTCCTCTTTTTGTTGACATTGGAATTCAGCGTGATAATGCACCCGCTTTATATGTTACTACTTGTTAGAGATAGGCATCATTGTTCCATTTATCCTGCTCGATGTAGGAAGGATATATCGGCAATTATAGGCAATGGATGGGGCGCACTGTATTTTATTATGATAGAGAAAGTACGAGAAATAATTATATATAATGCGTGAATCTTTTAGTGCAGGTTTGCACTGGTAACAGGTTCTATGGGGATATTGGAATATAATTTTTTATTGCGTAATCAGAGTTGGAGATTTTAAGTTGAAGAATGAGTGTTTAAGGATTCCTGCCAAAAGTAAATATATTGAAACAATCAGCTTTGCAGTTCAGCACTATTTTATGCCGTAGGTATCGCATAGGAACTGGTTTTATTTCTAATTCGCTACTTCTTTGCTAGTTTGAAATATAACAGTTATGTTTACTACAGATTTTGAGAATTTTAAGTAAATCTGTGCTCTTGCAAAATGAGCGTTTATGGGTTCCTGACAAAAGTAAGTATACTGAAACAATCAGCTTTGCACTTCAGCATTACTTAATGCAGTAAGTATCGAAAATGTTACAAACCGAAAGTATTGCCATAGTAACCAGTTGTATGTAATTATATTTGATTACATTTTTGAGGAATGGCGAATCATATTTTTTTAAAACTCATAATTATAATTTAAGATAACGTTTGCTGTGTATGTACGTGAGCATACGTACAATCTACATCCCCCAATTGAATTGAAAATCTTATAAACCGAAAGTTTGCCATAGCAACCAGTTTTATTTCTAACTCCTTATTTCCTGCCAAGCCCTTTTCCTTTTCTCTCCTATCAAGCCTGTACACAGTACATTTCCAATATAAAACACATGAAAATACAGGGACAAGTACAGGGAGAAATAAAACAAATTCAAGCTGGGGCAAGACTCTCTCTCTTTCTCTCTTTCTCTCTTTCTCTTTCTCTCTGTCGAAACACATTGACTATACCGTCATGTACTCGGTTATGATATACAGGTTACCACTCATACACGCCATTGGACACAGATTAAGTCATATGTTCTCTTAAGTAATTTTTATACAACTAGTTAGATATTCAAATATTTGTGTATGTTTATATTATGCTCTTTAAAACAACAAAAAAAGAGTCTGGAGCCAACAATGTAACTGTTATTTATTAACATGTTTTGTTGTGAAATAAAGGAACCGTTGGGCTCCATTGAATAAGAATACACCTTTGGGCTGTTGAAATATAATTCTTTATTACTTAATTGGAATACTTATTTTGAGAATTTTAAGTTGCAAAATGAGCGTTTATGGGTTCCTTACAAAATTAAATATACTGAAGCAATCAGCTTTGCAATTCAGCATTACTTCATGCAGTAGATACCGAAAATGTTATAAACCAAAAGTATTGCAATAGCAACTGGTTCATTACTCATATAACTCATTACTTCTTTGGGCATGTTAAAATATCTATATTTGCATTGTTTTGATCTTGCCTCTCATATAGATGTATCATCGATGGACATAGTTGGATACAATGAAAATGAACAACTGCACTTACAGCCTTTCGATCTTGAGTACCTTATTGTGTTGATTTATCAAGTTAACCTTGACTGAATCCCCAATATATCAATTAGCAAGACAATAAGTTAAGAGGTTAACATAATTACCTAATTATTACTTAATCACGATTTTGAGAATGTTCAGTCTACTTGCAGTGCGTTGCTCCACTACCCTCGTTGTGCTAACGAAATCCCATATGAACGTATTTTAAGAGGCCAAGTGTTGCTACTGGAAATATTGCATTCTGCATGGCAGTTTTTCTGAGGTAATTTGGGAAAAGATATGAGGCGCTTATAGGGTTAATGAAGTTTTTTTTATGCGAAACGAGGCAGAAAGTGAGCGAGGTCAAATTCTGCAACACCCGCAGCATTTTTAAAGATAATATATGGTTCTCTGTCATCATTCTTATCATTAGTAACGATTAAGATATGGAGATTCTTTTTGCAACGCACCCCAGCGTCTTGAAAAATGAGCGTTTATGACAAAAGAAAATATATATTGAAACAATCAGCTTTGCAATTCAGCCTTATTTCATGCAGTAAGTAGCGAAAATGTTACAAACCGAAAGTATTGCCATAGTAACCAGTTGTATATAATTATTTTTGATTACATCTTTTAGGAATGCTGAATAATATTTTTTTAAACTTATAATTTTAATTAAAATACTGTTTGGTGTGTGTGTGCGTGAGCATGCGCACAATATACATCCCCCAATTGCTGATATGTTTAGGTTTATACCTAGGTGATACATGTTATCCACCATGGATAATTATATTGATTCAGAATGATTGCGTGGGTATTGTCTGTTCGTGCTGGTAAATAATGATGTGGAACTATATAATATTGTACAAGTAAACTTCTAAAGCTATAATGTTTAGACTGGGTTTCTTTTTACGAAAATATAATTTCACTTCCTTATGTGGTGGCTGAGCTTTAGTAAATCTATGGGACTGTTCCCTATGATTCTATTGATATCTGAATATTTTTGTTCCGACGCGGAGGGATATATCCCTCCAATATTGAGGTACAGATTGATTTCTAGTTCTGAATATGAACCCATCAGGGGTGGTCTTTACGCAGACAGTGTGGCTATATGCTTTAAACGGCGAATCTCTGATTTGCTTGGCTCCCTCTCCACCTCGATTTATAAAGGAATAGCGGGACATTTTGTTAACATGTTATCTCGGGCTCCAGACGTTAGGGCCCAACGACGCTAGGGCCCACTTTCACTTATTTTTAGACGTTAGGGCCCACCCACCTTCAGACGTTAAGGCCCAAACCTCGGACGGTAGGGCTCACTTTCTCACATTTTCGGTAATATTTTCTGACATTAGGGCCCACCCACCTTCAGACGCTAGGGCCCACCCACACTAGGTTGAATGAAACTATCAAATAAGCACTCTATCAGACGCTAAGGCCAATCCCAGTTACATTTTGATGTTTTAGTTAATAATAGTTACATGTTAGAGTAAAGGTGAATGACAGTGTTTTGATAAAATTTATAAATAGGCAAAAGCGCATGAGGGACGATCTGTCGGCCCATATTTCCCGAGGGCGTAGTGATTTTCGGTGAGTGAGCGTAGCGAACGAACCGAAAATCATGTAGCATGTTTGTTCTATTGAACCACATGAAAACATCCTTGAATGATACATGTACCGAATAACAAGATTGTGCATTGAATATGTCAATGCATATCGTATGTTAGGCATATCCTAAGAGTATGTTTTACTTTTTAACTACTTGGCTAATGTGAGTGACCATCAAATATCAAGAACTTATTGTCATGCATAAAGAATATAGAAGTACGTATTAAATGTCATAATGTTTACTATCATTTGAATGCACATAACCCCATCTTTTCCATCTCAAAATCCATATTTTGTGACTTATGACCCCCCCCCCCCCCCGCCTCCATTGGACGTTAGAGCCCACCCCAGAATCAGCCGTGGGCCCTAACGTCTGAAGGTGGGTGGGCCCTAACGTCTGGACTTTGGGCCCTAACGTCGGAGTTTTCTGGGGTCTAGCGTCTGGGCCCTACCGTTGTTGGGCCCTAACGTCTGTAGACCGTTATCTCCCTCCAGTCGTCTCCCATTCCTGGTAGAAAGTGGGTGGAGTTATTTCAGTTATGATCTAAGTATACGTTAGATAAAAGAATTAACACTAACATGCAATTAAAAAAGACGAGGACCATCGGATCAGGGGCGATGAGGTTGTGGCTCAGAGACAATCTTGGGAAGTCACTCAAATGCTTTGCTGGAGTTTGCTTCAGCTGATTTCAAAGGCATACAATATTCTATGTTGGGATATTCCCAGTGCGTATGTCACCTTACCTCAAGGAGTCACACAAGCATTGAGTGAATTTGGACGTCGCGCTTTGACCAACCTATTCTGATGCCTTTATAACCAAGCTAGAAAGACATTTTGTCTCTAACCTCAGCTGAGTACTATAGGATATTGCAGTCGCCTCACATAACTGGGCTGAAGATACTGGGACTAGGGAAAGAGAGGGGGCCTTTTACTATCAGGATTGAAGAACTAATGGAAATGGGCGAAGTGGGGCAAAACGACTGTATATATTGGGAATAGATAGCAATGATAACTGCTCCCTCCTTGCTGTGTGCCGGTTTGAAAGTGATTATCCCCAGCCTTATCCCTTCATATCGTCGACTTGTTTAAGTTTTTTTAGTCTCAAGATTTGTATTGCCTAAAAACGAGATCTCAAACAAATGTCTATCATATCAAAGTCACTATATTGTCCCCACTCGAGAAATCAAGTACGTCCCATACATGTGCCCATTGACATTGCAAGCTTTATTAACACATCAACGAGACGAGTAATGCAATGAATGATATTAGATTGTACTGGCGCAACAACTCACTCACAAAGAAACACTCACACACATGCACACGCCCTATCTCTCACGCTCACACAAAGGAAATGTCACCAATTAATTAAAGAATGAGGAGCTCAGCACCAGAGGCACTCCGTTCCGTGCTCTGTGTACCTATAGTCCACTTAATGTTGTTATAATACATCAAAGACGTTTAGCATATATATCCTTTAGAACTGTACTCGGGTTTTTATTATTTACATTCTCGATCACCCATGTATGCATGAAGTGTTACCTCTCCCTACCTCTCTCTCCCCTTCTTTCTCTCTCTCTCTCTCTCTCTCTCTATCTGACAGATTTATATATATTTAGACTCCTTTTGGGCTTTAGCGGACTGTTGAGACGTTGTCTAAATACTATAAACATCCCACCAATGCCATGTTCTCCTTGCTTAGAAATGTTTGTCAGGAATGAATTAAAACTGGTTTGGGTGAATAGCGCATGGAGGTTGAGTAAATGTACGCGTGCAAATAATTATGATTAAATGGACATGAAAACTTTAGTAGAAGGATATATGGTACCATGGGGAAGTTAGCCAATCAGAGAAGTTAAAATAATGAACTGTTTTGCTGTGTTCATTTATGAAACAGAGTCGACAAATTCATTGAGCGTAACTGGGATTAATTAAACGCAATACAGGCCAGTGGGGAGCATTAGAATGTACATGGGTACCCCAACGGCAACCAGTGGGTTCATTAATATTTGTAATATTCGTGAACAGTATATCAGATAAACATTTTCATGGTAAATGGTTTCCTTGCGCGGATGATGCGGTAGTAGCAGTGTCAGGGAAAATACGACTCAATTGAGGGCTAAGGCACACTCCTTTTACTCTTTGCCTTAGGTGTACTGAGGTTATAATCTCCGGACCGTTCAAGGCAGTGATTTATTAAGCACTTCTGCTGCTTAGCTACTGTTAATATTCTCTTTTTCCTAATGCAATAGACAATACCAAATCCCCAACCCGACATTCCTGAGAAATCTGTTCAAGGAAGTTTGATTGAGTTTAAAAGTATTCAAAAGATCAATTTAGCGTCAAATCCTTGTTTTTGCATAGAGGGTTGAGGGTTGTTACTCAGAACTAAAGATGTGTCTTGGAAATGTTTACAAATTCTACAGGGTGTGCCCCCTATTTTTTAGTATGGGCCTTAGCCATGTTTGTACTAACATAAATTCGTTAATCAACAACCCCTGTGAAGCCCTCTACCATGTTTGTTTTATTTTTTTCATATGATATGGACAACCCAGATCAGAGGCGATTACATTCTTATCAATACTTTTGCTGCCCATCGTGTGGGGTAGGCCTAGTTATGAGGAAATTAGAGGATACTGTCTTTGTCCTTTTGTTGGTATCCACAGGAGGTACAGACAATTCCCACCGCTGGACTTACTGTGATCTGGTAATCTGATGTGACATTGCATGGATACAGGTGATTTCATCATGTCTAGGAGAAAAGGGGTCTGACTTAATAATAACAGAATTTATGTCCCCTTGCGATAAAGAAATACTAGTTTATTATAGAAAGGATTTTGTGCCAGACGACCTGTCCACAATAAGCGGATTACACTGTAAATCATCACACCTAAAAGAGACATAATGAAATATCCATGTTTGCTTGATTTCGATCTTCTTTGCCCATATACGGTAAATACCTTATGCATGAGGTGAACAATAACCACTGTCAGGGCTGTCAAGGGCCTGAACCTGAAGAGCCAATCAAAGTGGTGCGTTCGTTGAGGAACAGCTAATGACAGGGCTCGTTCGATAGTTAGTTTCCTCATTTGCATAGAATGTTGAAACTTAGGGTATAGAATAGGCTGCCAAGTGATGCAAACCAAATAAAATACAGAATGCAGGTGAGGCTGTGCCACCACATGTACACCTTTTACTAGGGTGGGTCCAAATATTGGGTTGTATATTATGATACCAGACTTTGAGAATTTAAGGCAATACACACTGGTGGTGGCGGGGGGGGGGGGGGACATCATAGTATCTGGTCTACTATGATGTGAATTAATAATAGTGGGGTCATACTTTCTCTACTCTTATAGCCTATTCTTATAACCACAACATACAACATATCCTTCAGTCAGGCAACAAAAATCATTTCACTTCAATATCATATAACGATATAAATGATACCTAGGCATATACTCATTTAGTGTTAAGAGCTATCACTAGACATGCTGTAATCCACTATTCGTTCTTGTATTGCTATCACCCTTTGGTAAGAAGAGCGAAAGAGAGTGAATAAGGTGTAAAAGTGGAGAGAAGGTATATAGAGAGGAGAAGTAGAGAGAGATGGACATTTTGGACAGTAAATTACAATTTCAAGAGTATCTATTCCAGAATAGAAGCAAGCAATTTGTATTCTTCCAGTAGAGTATATGATGAAATTTTATGTCAAAACAAACTAATCATGAGCAATTTGGAAAACTTAAAAAAATGTAGGACTGGTGCGATTTTTTTTGCTTTGTACTTATTGTTCACAATTTAATGTCTTTACATCCAAATAAAATTACTTAGATAGTAAAAGATCAATTGCAACAATAAATCCCAAAGCATGTTATTAAAACCACCATGTGTACCAAGTATAACTAAAATCTTTTAAAAAAAAGATAAAATAAGGTTTCTGAAGGGCCGCGTGCATACATATATTGTTTTCTTTCTACACCGAGGTCAAAACATAAATATTTAAGTTTGGTCAAGTAATACTATATGCGTCATATGGAATAGAGTTCTAAAGAACAGAGAAAGTTGTGAAAAGTAAATTTAGCACGTATTATTATGTGTCTTTGATTTTGTACTTTTTCTATACATTGTAAATCGTACATACCGGTACATATAAATTTAAGATATTAAGTTGTTTTGGAGGGATTTTTTCCCAAACAATTGTAAAGGTTCATTAAGAATTACTCACGTAGCACAAGCAAAACAAATAGGTCGGAGAAACCAGCCTCTAGCAATGGGCCATGACAACACCCTAATGGATCTGCCTAATGAATATTAATGACCAATAGGAGGTTTCACATTTTCCCCAGTATGTGGTTAGTGTGTGTGCGGGTCTTGCTGCTTCACTTAATGCACATGTGCAGTTCTTCCACCAAATGTTGATGTGTGAAGACCGCCACATCACATTAATGTTGTCGATCTGGGGTTTATTGAGTATTGATGAAGCATATCGATCTATTGTCTGAAATAGTTAAGTAATGACTGAGGCGCTAGAGAATCAGGAGGAGTTGTATGGTTCATGTTTAATGCTGAGGAACAGTCATAGATGAGAATTTAGCTTTTAGGGTAATATCTGACTCAGACAATCCTATACTCACATCATTACCCTAGAGCATTCCAACACCTACTGACTAGATTAGGAATATAAACTGCTGATGTGACCTTCTCTCATGTGGGGTTCCTCATTAGGGTAGGAAAAATGGGTATATATATGTTTTATTATTCAAGAAAGGGAGGAGCCCACATTGGTACACATCAGCTTAGCTAGACATAAATTATACATATCGAGTTTAGGGTTCGATCACGCAATGGGTGTTTCAGATAACATAATAAACATCTTGGATAATAAATGTTACTCTGGGCAATAAAGATATCAGGGGGACATTAACACTTAGACCATGGATGTCCATTGGCGGGAAGATGACACACAGCCGCCTTAACACCCTCCAGTGTGCCACCACAACTCCCTCTTCCCAATAAGTGCCTGCACCGGACCCAGCTCTAACTTATGTTTTTGTGACACATTCTAAGATTTTGCGGATGAATAAACCTGGGGTTTGTCAGGAACAGAGCCGTAATTCTTGTAGGGACAAGTGGGCAAAGTCGGCCGCCTTTGTTGAAGGTATATGTGTCTACTGGGTCTGTGACTGCCCTGATCCTGATCCAGGGGCAACGCCATCATTCTCTACTTGAAAAGTATCGCAATTGCGAAATTGTGGAGAAATGAAACTTTTTTTTTTAAAGAGGGATTTTGTGAAACATCCTATTCCTTAGGGAGTTTATAATTTCTCAACCTCTCAACCCAGTTTTAGGTGTGCCATGCTAAAGCCTCATAACCAGGTGTGTTACACCCACCAAATGGTTTCCTGTAAATTAAAAACATTTGTCATCATCTTCTGGAAGGGTGCAGGTCCAAATAGTATCCCTTTGAACTGATACAACCACTTCACAATGACGAATGTTGTATTTCCTTGCTATCATTGTCCATGGCTACCTACCATACAGGTCTCTCCCAATCTAGCATACTAAACTAGGTGTTCCCACCCAAAGCTCCAAGGCTATCACCCATGGCGATGAACACAAAACATTTGTGGTTGTATCTTTGAGCTTGCAATAGTCAATACAGTTGTGTGATGCCATCTCTATTCTTGCAATCACAGTTGGTGATCCCCACGAGTTGTTGCATGACTCAATTTTTCTGTGTGCAGGAATGGCAGTTCTTTACTATCCTCCATCTCAAGTCTGTTAATTGACAAACAATGATTTAGTTCACAAATTGGCGTGGTATTCCCAGTATCCTTCATGTTGTTTACCTAGTGCATAAACCCTGTCTCACTCCCTGGCAATTGAAACCTACCATGTTTTGATATATTACTAAATCGATATAATTATATAGGTATCCGTGTAAACTATTGAATAGAAGGATTCACACATCCACACAGACTCGTAGTATCATCAGTTTTACAAAATAATGGAACAGATTTCTCTATGACAGAGATCGTTCACTTGGTTTAATTGCGTCTGCTAAAAAGCTCAAGGGCAGACAGATCATGACTGGACTGGACTGGATCTTCACTCTCTGCATGTTCAAACATGATTGTCATGACTGCGCAGTCAGCCATGACATCTTTGTTTGCAGACTCTATTTATGTTCCCTGTAGTAATAATATCAGATCAATCATTGGATTTGTTAGGGGTAGTTTGGCCTCAGAGGTATTTATTTTTTTCACATTTTTTCACATGACTAGATCACCTCAATGGTGGTCTTCCTCTAGTACCTGGGGAGCGGAGGTGAAATTGTAGTCGCGCCCGGGTTCGAACGCACAACATGCTACTCATGAATGCCACTGGGCCGAACCTGCGCTTTAGACCACTCGGCCACATCCTCAAGTACGGGAGATACGTCCCAACTGTCCACCAATCATTTGTTAGCCTGCTTACAAGTGATGGGTTTAATCTTTATCTGCAAAATGTGCACATTCGGTCTGTGGTGCTATCGAAGCAATAGGTAAAAACCCCACAATAAAAGCAGCTTATGTGGTAGTTGCCCACCAAAAATCCACTAGCATGCATATGCACTGTGTCTATACGTCTGATATCTTTACTACATCATGGACATGAACATGATTCTGAGTTCTGCAGGTGGATCACTTTTGATTCGGTCGTTGACATTTTAACCACCGTGACCAGTGCTTGGTGTCATAGGTGATCCGGCCTAGTCATATTGGAGGATTGATCTTTTTCTCTTTCTGCACCATTCTTGCAAGTGTTATAACGTTCACGCTTACTAGAGGCAAGTCAGGCACATACATTTCCTTGGTGATGGCATGAAGCCCATCGTTCACTCTTGTTCCTTTATTGTAGAAATGGCATGCACTAGCAAACTGTTTAAATTCTTTCACACCCACATTTCTGACGACAGCTTTTGGTTTATGCATGCTGTTAGAGTAAACTTTGCATTTACTCTTCTGCAGAGTTGATCTTTGGGCTTTTTCACTACGGCTGTTATTTACTTTTCCAGGCATCATTCTACGATGACACAAAAGCACATATCTCTGCCACCAATTCAGTGTATTGGGGTCATCTACTGATGTCACTATTTCTGATATTCTCTGAGGCATGTGTCCTCAGTTCGCTGAGTTGCAGTCTTTATGCCTTACCATCCTTTTCCTTGATGCACTACCATACCATGCAGCTGCTTTGCACAAGACCTTCCAGGTGGTCTATTAGCTTATAGACACTCGTTGATTTTATGCACAATATTACAGCTGCCTGTGGCATTCGAGTCTTTGGGATTTTATAAATTGAATTTTTATTCCCATTGAAATATAAAGGAAAATTGGACATTCGTTTCCTGGTATGCAGCTCTTCCAGATGGTCCTTAAAGAGGTACTCTGTGATTCACACTAAATTGAGCGTTAAAAGTTCTACCTGTTTATAACTTCACACTAATAGATGTCAGTTGAAGTGAAATTTAATATATTGGGGAGATGATGTTTCAATCTAAATTTTACGAAAACATCTAGGGGAGTGCAAGTAACAAGCATCCCTCCTAAAGGACTATTCCCTCTCTTTACAACACTTCTCTGTTGGAAATTCCCATTATTGTGGATCATCAGAAAGTTAAAAACCTGTTAGCGCAACCTACGTGACGTCATGTAATTACCTTGAGCCATTTGAGGTGAAAACATCAGACTTTCGTGACTCCTAATATCTTCCGGTATTCCTGTTTTATGCATATTTCTTTACAAATTGTAAGCATAGGAAAATCACATTTATACTGTGAAATTCGATTGTAAACATTCTTTTCTACTGATAAACCACATTTATGAAACTTGACACATTCATATTAAAAAATAATAATAATGTTTTTAAAAATTGTTTAGCCATAAAATGAGCACCAAATAGTCTCTCTCCACTAAAAAATTATTGATTAAATTACTCAATATCAATATTGCGATCTAACTGTGTCTCTAACTGTGATATTCATTATTTTAGATATTATTATGCCAAGTTTAAGGTAATACATCTTGAGATTAAGCAGGTAATCTATCGATTTGTTTCCCTTTATGCCATCCAAAACACAGAAATGATATTGCAGGAGCTCAGAACAAATTAATGATAGTATTCTTTGTCTTTAAAGCTCGGATCATGTTCTGCAGAGGAAACTATAGCAAATTAGCACGAATACAACTTTAAAACTGATTTGGCTCCATTTCCAGTTTTAATGGATCTTACATGTCTCTTCTAAATCACATAAACTGATGCAGACCAAAGCGTGAAAGGAGGCATAGGTATAGCCCACATAGCAGAAAGGAACGAACAACGAATCCCTTTGATTAGCATTTTATATTCTTTTTTATATGAGGGAAGTCAAGATGTAGATGAACAGCACAAATTGAATGACCATACATGTACGGTATTAAGGAAATACAAGTTAATGCCAGATGTTCATGTACACAGGTCAAAAGCCAATTAATAATGAACTCATGAGATGTGTGATTATATAGCCAAACAGAATGTCTTCTTTGAGGAATATTCCTATCCTCAGTAAATCTTCATAATAAAAGTTACACTAAGCCTGCACTTTACATCCTCCATTCAAGGCAGGTGAATCTAGGCAGGGGGGAGTTTACCACAGCTGCCGATGCTGCCTGGGCAAAGACTCTTGACAGTGTGGCCTACACTTCCACCTACGAGTGGCTTCATTATCTGGCAAATGTCCTGTCCTAATGCGGCCATAAGGTTTTTTTTACCAGTCGCATGGTTATTATTAGATGGAGAGGTAAGCACTTAATTAAAATAACTCAATATGCCAATGGCTGTCGGTCTGATGTAGGCAGAACCTTTTCACTGGTTGAAAAATACCCCTGACAATTCCCGAGGTGATGATCTTGGTTCCGCTTTCGTCTTCCATATTTGAACATTAAATGGGATATCCCCAGCAAAGAATCTAGCAGAAATGTGTGTCATGTTATATGGCCGTCTCAGTAACCTCGTGACAAAATCTTTGTCAAGTAGTTGAATTGTTTCATTCAATAGCTTTCTTGAGAATGCCATCTAGCCTGTCGTCCAACGTCTATCCCTAACCATAACATTTCCGGGAACCTATTGTTTATTGACAAGGCTTTTAAATTATTCCGGTTTTAAGAAAAGTTGCCAAAAGGCTTGATCTTTTCCGACACCCGAACATGATTTATCAGTTCGTTTCTTCCCGTTGTCTAATTTATATGTATGTATGTAAGTTATCTATCTTTGAATACATAAATGGGCAAATCTACCATTTGGTCGTCATTTGACCCTAAACTCGTTTTTTGCTTATTTGAATGGGAAAAAATGATAGGAGACATTTTTCAATAGTTTTATTGTGTCCGCCAGTCCTAATTACATCAAAAATACCCTTTATTTACATAGTTTTTCCTAGGAATTTAGGCATGGGGGTCCCAAAACTGGATTTTAGGTCCTTAAAAATGAAGAAAAATGAAGAGAGGCCCATTAAAATGTTGGAAATAAATCAAAATATTTATTCGAACATAGTTTAAACTTATTTTACCATTGAGCCTTGACCCTGACTATTCCATTATTTGTTTTTTATTTGTTTACTATGGATCTTTGACATAGTAAGAATCAAAAAATATGTTGGGAAGCCTAAATGTCAGCGTCACGTGTGGAACATAAAATCCATGACTGGAAAAAAATAATAACCTGGAATGAATAAAATATACTTATTTTGTTAGCTCTACATGGACTTGACATATTAAAACTAAATCAGTCCGGATTTCTGTTCATAATTTGGAATAATGGGAACAAAGGTAATAGTTGGGCAGTTCTTATGTCAGCGTCACATGAGTATTTTTAGTCCACCGCATTTGTTAAATATTAGGATTTTATAATTAATAATATACATATAGATGAGATGTCGCACATACTTCATTAAAAAAAACACAAATCCACCCAGGTTCTCCTTAATGGGAAGGTAGGGTGGGAAATGTGTCAGCGTCACGTGTGTATTCCACACGTGATGCTGACACTGCCAGTGACACTGACAATTAACACTGGCATGTGTCGTTGGGACATAAAGGAACCTTTTCCCTAAAAATTTTGACTCTAAATACTTAAAACAGAATTAATATTTACCGTCATAAAATACCATTACAAGTATTCAAGTCAACTTAAAAGGAAATCTTTTGTGGGGGGATGAATATTATATATTTTTGTATATAATATTCTAAATATACTGGATTGTAAGTGTACATGTGTAGAACTACAGTCAATGCCCTGTGACCCTTGCTGCTGCCATTACCATTACCATTACGGAATCGTTATTTGGCTGTAACTTTTCTTCTAGTTGGAATATTTTTACAAACTAAAAAGGGTTATGATCCTTATGTCGAGACCTATAACGTACACAATAATTTTAAACATTATGTGCCTATTTGTTTTAATTTATTTCTAATTTAAATCCTCATTTATGTAGAAATATGTACCATTCTCCTGTGCACTTATCAGTCGAGTTCCAGTCACAGTCTCTGCCAAGCTGCCCTGACTACAATATTCATTATTAACTTTCCCAATTTTGTCTATATTAGCAGTAATATGTCTAGTTTATGTACGAAAAAAAGTAAATTCATAGAAGCAATTAAAAAAAATAAGAATTTTCAGTCCTGGATGGTCAAATTAATGACGACCAATTGGTGGAATTGCTCAAATATATAGTATTATGGGCATGTATATTATATATATTACGGGGATACATGTGTGCGGGTGGGCGTGTGCATGAGGGGGGTGACACCTATACATAATAATTATGCATATATACTATATGCAGGTACATATACTCGTGTGAGTATGTGGGTATGGGGGAAGGAATTTGGCTGAACTTGTGAGAGGATCACAGGCTCAGGGATCATACTCGTGATTACATCTAGGATCTATATAGGCGCTTGTTTTTTCTAGTTGGGATAATACGGATGAACGTGAAACCCAGAGGCTAACCTAAAGCAGACCCTACAACCAGAGATAATAGTTCCGGTGCTTTTCCCAATTACCTGCCTTAATGAGATTTGAAATGATACACGCTATGCTCGGTCAGGATGACATGTTTCTGTTTCCCCAGTAGTCTCATCTAGTTCGCCCTTCTCGATGCATGCGGTTTCTTTCAACTTCTAATCAAAGGAGATTACTTGAAGTAGCAATGACGATCCGTAGTATTAGAAAATGCATGTTGCAAACAAATAAGCAAATGAAATGAATTAGCACACACATATGTACAGGTATGTTTCGGTTAGAAGCAATCGTGCTTTTCCCAATGAATCAAAAGGAGTTAAAAGTATCTACTCACCAATATATTGGTCGCATTTGTCTCACAACTTCACACGGCGATGATAAAATTAATAGTTTCCTGGGACAGCTCTTGAAAATCCTTCGAACAATTGCTATGTACGCCAAGTGCAATCGATGACAGCAGCAAGCCCTGGATAGAGACATAACCTTTATGATGATGGCCTTTCCCAGCCGTGAACAAAAGATGTGACAGAAAGAACTATTGTGGCATTTCAAAGGTCGGTCGTAAAAAGTCCGTTGTCATAAGCAGATCCTAATCCAATGTCCCTAAACCAAAGTAGTTTACGGGTTTGGCTCCTCCATGGTATCGCCTTGTCATAATGGGGCGTATTGGTGGCAAGGTATCACCATCAGCCATAGCCTGACCCTACTTGAGAGGATCCATTATAGGGCAGAATATGTCGTGCGTTATGAGACGAAATTGCATTCAAAGAAAACCTATTATTTGCAACCAAATTTCAGACACCGGAGAGAAGACATTGGCAAAGGTTCCGGCGTTTCTATACTCTGTAGTTGAATTATCCTGGAATTAATATCTTAAGAAATGTGCATGCAACTATTTGCTTCGAAACTCTTCCGTGTTTCTTTATTTCATATATATCAATCAACCGAAATTGCCGAACTATATTTCTGACGACGTCAACCGTATGTTCTACCTTTGTTATTATCAATCAATTATCAAAAGTATTTAGCTATTATATGATATATCATATGTAACATATATACCCGTCGAATATAACAAATATAACCACATATTGCTAAGTTAAGTTTATTATGAACACCTATAAAATGGAATGCAGATTCTTCCCTTTTCCACATAATGAGGTACTGCCATATATTTACGACCATATAGTTGTTGGATATAGTGCGGGTCATACTTGTAGCATTATATTTTAGTTTTTACATCAAAAGCATTATCCTTCCTAAAGATGTTAACAGATGCAACATTGGAATGATGTAATACGTTTGCGCCTTGCTGATGTACGCTCACTCATGAACGTCTTTGATCAAGATATACTTGATAATATTATATCCAATATGAAAACTGTTACAACATCACATATCTTCTAAAATCCTTTTAAAATATACCTTTACATTCACGTTTTTATAAACGTTATTCGAAAATGTTGGTGTTGAGTATGAGGACACACACACATATCACTATTATATATATAATATATAATGTTAAATCCTGCGTCCTGAAATTGAGAAAATATGCCAACCATTGTCTGAACCTAGGAAAAACGCACAATCTGATGCATATAATGTGAAAGCTGAAAATAAAATAAACCGCCAAATAATTTTAAATAAATTAATTAACTTGAATCGGTTTGATATGAAAAATCAGTTTGTAGCTGTTGTATCGTTGTGAATATAGAACCTTTACGATCATTTCAGCTTAGGATTTGATTGTCCATCTAGATGTGTTCTTTCCTTATTAAAACACACAAACAACACCATGTTATTTTCCAGAATATTAATAAAGTGTACAACTGGCGTTAACGGTCATTTTCATCTTAGATCTTAGGAATATAAACAAAATGAAAGAACAGTTTGGTTAGGGCGGCGTGAAAACATTAACAACAATTATCGCTCTTCAACACCCATATACCTAGGAGAACGATCACAGGTCACAATGGTCAATTATACACTTTCGTAGCCATCCGTGTGCATGGATTTCATAAGGGGTACAGAATATAACTCCAGCTTCAGCGTTAAGATCACTCTCCTGTCAATCGATTGATTCCTACAGTAATGACTATTCATCCAGATAGACGTTGGAATGGCTATAATCCTTAGCTCGGTATAAGTGCTGTGACATTCATGTAGCCGTTTCGGGGATGAAATACGATGATTTAATTCAAAAGAGAATGCGGGCAATCACCTCCAGGTATAGCCCTTAATCCACCGGATAACTAGACGTCATCGTTATATGATATTGGTGGCCCCAGGCCTAAAAATTGCAAACGGGAAATAGAACGCCGATTGGTTGGTATCAGATTGTAACGACCAACTATATCTGACGGGCAAAACACCCCACGGGTGCAAGGCCAGGCATGGTTCCATATACTCCTTGTATAAAAGAGCCTCTGATGATGGAAGTCATGAAGTTTTGCGAGGAAAAATGGTATAAAATTAACATGTATCTGTATAAAATTGGACATTATATATAATCATCTCAAATTCTCAATCTCGAACTCGAGGCGTGCACAGGCGAAGACGTCATGCTAGGCTGGAGGTGGTTGGAATTATTTGTATTATTGTTCGCATTTCTCAGGTCTGCCACATTAAGTCGGTAAGGGGAAGACGTGTGCCCATAAGGGGGAGGTGGGTTCCTACATGGGGACGCCATGGGGCTGTAAGGCGATGGTGGTTGTCTGTAAGAGGTACAGGGGGAGCGACAGGGGGATCCAGGATACCTGTAAGGAGACGGTGGGTATCTGTAGGGAGAATTAGGAAATCTGTATGGAGATCCAGGGGTCCGACCAAAAGGAGAGGGTGGCGGTCTTAGACCGCCATCTGTTTGTCAGTGGGACACTAATATAGTCATTTCTTCCGGCCTGCCCCACTGACTGGAAATCCGGAATGTTTGGCCATCATCGGTTCGCCTCCGCCTCCGCAAGATGTGGATGAGGATCTTGCGAAAACGAGTGCCAATAAAGCAGTAAATGACGAAGTTGGAACAAGAGTTAATGGTGAGGAAAATGTTACTGACAATATTGACATACATGAGCTGGGGTTTAGGGAATGGCACATTAGACCAGGTGCTTAAGGAGCTCCATGCCCTTAGGAAGAAATCGGGCGTCTCACAAATGATGAAGACTACTACAACAACCACGAGGGTGAGGCTATATCGCTCTTTCCGGTGATTGTGATATTCTCCAGGCATTTCACGCCGCCTCCGGTACGAGTCTTTAATGGCTTGTATTAATCGGGTGTTGAAGAAAGCCAGAGAGGTAAGAGGTAAGAAAAATCTGAGAATGAAAAATAGCATCGTTTTGTAAATAAGTTTATACCAAGTGTTGTTCCATAGGGGCGTCTTTTCAGTGTGTGGCAGTGTAATATTTTCATGAGACATCCTTAATCGAACTGTCCGCTCGAAAAAGCGGGGAAGGTTGTATATAATAGACACACACCAAACTAAAATTACAACACGTCGCATTCTAGTCATTGTGGAATATTGAGGAGCGTGGAGAGGCTTACATATTGCGACGTATCGGTCAGCAGTTACGACTACAACTAACCAGACTGTACACGTCTGTGCAATGGATGCGCATGGCCAAACGTAGGGCTCCATATATGGCCAAGTATGGCGAAGGGAAGGCATCCAATCAGTTGCTGTGTTCACTGCTCGGATCGTTTGATAGAATAAACATGTCACCAGGTAAATGATATCAGTAAAAGCTAAAACCTGTAGGAGAAATCCAGTTGTTCGCCGCACTACCCTGTCCCTGCCAAGCACTACAATAGACACAAGGTTGCTGGAAATTCCGAAGACGCAGAGGAAGGAGACGACATATATCTCCATGGTAATCCGGAAAGTTATCAAGTTTGTGTCAACCGGAGGCTTCATTGTTAAGTTCATGGTGCAAACCGTGTACTTTTCCCAATGCCCACTCGGGAAGTCGTATTGAAAAGTGATGGACTTTTTAAAGGTCGTCTTATCATTAAGGCTACTCCTTGCCTTACTCCCAAAATAACATCTATGAGCGTATCAGCAGCCCACACAGTTCGCAAGCAGTACGTGAAAGATGAAGAAGATGATGAAGCAGAAAAATGCTTAGTGTCTCTGTTTACTCACAGACAACACTGTGTATATCAATCTCAACCCATAGGCAGAAAGGTGTCGCAACTTCCCTGCTCCTTTTACGTCAGAAGATCCCGTCGATGGTCGTAAACTTTCGCCTTAGAGATCAAGTCACATAAGCACCTACAATATATATGTCCCAGTGAATAGAATCTGGCTTGAAATACTTCATTTGATGACGATTGGCCACATCCGTAACTGGTAAAACGTCTCACAGTGATAGGCACCTCTGAAGGAAGCCAGCTCATTGCAGTTGGGAGCCGTCCACTGCTGAGCTGCTCGCGCTTTCCCTCGCAGACATGCAGGAACTTCTCATAGAATGCTCATGGCACCCTCGCCAAACTTTCTCACTTAGTGTGCAAGCAATCCATCGCACCGACCACACGCACAATTCAACGGCTGCGAGACAGGCCGTATCTGAGATGTGAAGAAACTCTTGATGCTTGATTGAAGCGGCGATTGCAACTGTGGCAGGAAAAAAAGACTTCGAGTTGTATCAAGTAAAAGAGGTTGTGTGGGTAACAGAGTGACGGATGGAAAAAGGCTGGAGAGGGAGGGGGTCTTGTAGAGTGGCTGGCCTGCCCGTAGAGGCTGTATTGAAGCACTGACAAGCACCAAGTCCCAAGCCTCGAGCAACACTTAAACCCTGAAACTGCCGGGAGGTGGCAGCGTTGGGAGCTGCACCGAATATGCTGGAGGAGAAGTGAGCACAGGTTGCGCGCGAATCAGAACGATTTAAACCTACGTGCGCTCTTTGATGACGTTATATGTCTCTGGAATCCCTGCAAATGGAAGTGGAACGAATCGCTGCTTGCTGCTGTGACACTATTGGGTGGGTGCAATTACATGAAACCACCAGACTAGTCCCACTGGGGATTAATGACAACATTACTTCCTCCAGCTCTCACATGGCATACGCTCTTGCCACTGAAGGAATCGGGTTTTTTCACATACACATTTTATATTCATATTAAGGGAGGGAAAAGGGTGTATTTATAAGGTGGTATAGTCGATTTGGAAAAGGGGAAGCGATGGTGGTGCATGGTAAGACAAGAATGAGCTCCTCGCATTATGGGAGGTGTCAGGAGATGTTGATGATCTGACATGGATATGTGCTAAACATAATTATCAATCTAAAAAGATGCCAGGCATTTTCTGAAACGAAACTTATGAGGGAGGAAGGCCCGGAGGAAGGCTAAATGCCATGCATTTGTATTGGCCGATGGATATAGCAAAAAGTGAAATATAGCTAAATATGCTGCTTTAATTATGTCCCTGTTATTTTAACATCTATGTAGGTCAATGTGAATCTCATTGACGCTACTCTTAACATTTCCTAGCAAAAGAGTCCATAACCTATTTTATATAAAATCATAATTAAAATCAGCTGCACCATAATTTTAAATACATCTCAGAATTAAACACTTTCCAAAAAGACGAGAGCATGCTGTACAACTATACTGTGGACATATGTGTCAGGAACTATGTCAATACAGGTATTCTTTTTTCTCCGAAGCAGATTTTTTTTTTATATATATGGAATGTTATTATCAATATACATCTCAATATAATCAACAAATTCACAACTATATAGATAACTTTGTCAAAAGTATCAATGTATGCATGTCATGATCTTACAACTCGGACTAGGGTCGATTGCATAGTTGTCTGGTGTATAGGATCGTGCTGTATACAGCAGCTGCGGTGTTAGGTGATCCTGCACATTCTCTATATGAAATAAAGAATTGTAACCCTATGGAATCATTCTACTGAGGAGGTTCACCACATTAACTGAAACCTTTAATACAACTAACCACGTGGTATAAGTATTAATATTTCCATATTATGAAATACAATTTTTAGTGTAAATGGTGAGCACCATCTGTCAAATGACAGCTCTTCCAGGAGTACCTTTGAATTCCTAAATACATAAGTCTCCTTGCATATAACGAGAACAATAGAGATCCTTACAATAGTATCTATAAACTATTTTACATTTATAAACACGCTATGCTTACTCTACATGAATAAATGTAGAAAAGTATATGTTATGCTCTGAATTGAATAAATATGTCCCTTTTAATTATTTAGAACTCTCGATCCAGACACTCCAGGTTTCCACTAATACAAAACTGCTTGCGTACTACTTTAAAATTCTCCAACTAGTCAGCGGACATGCCGTTTCTCGTGGTACATGGCCGGGGTAGCCCTTTTGATTCCTATGGAATTGTTCTAACTAAATGACGCAAGCCTGTCACCAACTGTGATTCAAAGTATAAAACATAGGATAGAAATCATTCTTGTGGCTTCCCAAATGCAATCTATAACACAATACAGTGAGATGGCTTGACAATATCGCATACGGCGGATTCACTATCTCCTACACCCGGTCGTTATGAAGAGGTGTAACGGCCTGACTGCAATCTCTGCCTCTGGTAGAACCATGAATCAATCAAAGATTCGGTTACATTCTTGAAATTCCCATGAAATGAGCAGGATTGAGGAAGCCAGTCCCGAGTTGTTAGTTCTGTAATTGCTGGAGAAAACCTCGAGTTGAGCGTTTCTACTACGTTTGTGAACAACACTTCCTTGTTTGCTGGTGTTAAAATTTCTATTGTAAACACCACCAAAAGACACATTTAATATCGTTCATACGCAACTGGGTATTTTGTATTATGACGTACAAATGTTCAGAAAGTTCATACATATTCGGCGCACATGTGCTCAGTCTTAAGAAAATCTGTGAATCTGTCTGATATGCATAAATATTTATTTGCAGACTAACAGAATTGCAAAACATTCATACATCTTGTTTAATGTCTGAAACTATATTAATGTTAATATAGTAATGCGCTCAACAACCTAAAATATGTTCCAAATAATATCATAAACTATGAAGACCATAAAAAAGACATGACATCTTATTGCCATGTAGACATATTCAAATCGTACATTTCTTAGCAAGACTTAAACATATCACACGCATCTTAAAAAATTCCTATGTTTTATATGCATTATGTTTGTTCATGCATACATATACAGGAGTCAGATCAGCTGACCAATCATAGTGTCCTCTTACATCCTTTAGAAGTTTTATTGAATCGGTTCAAAATATTTTGTTTTTGTTTTTTGCAAATGCCTTTATTTCTGACACCTGCCTTCTGGTTCAAAATATTAATCATAGAAAATGGAGCATGAGTGCCAAGTAGAGAATATCTATAGTAATATCCAATATAATGAAAGATAAATTGGAATTCAATGTGATAAAGAACTTCCATTTCAGGACTCATTTCTGTAAAAGGCGGGGCAATATATATCTCCAGGGTTTGATACGGCGTTTGAATTTGAATACGTATAGGCAAGCCCTTGCCGCCATATAGCTAGCTGCGACGGGGCCACGCCCACTTGTTGTTTGTGTACGGTCGTCAACCACGTGATGGGCTCGACCAATAAGAGCACAGGAAAATTGGAACACTTCGTATAACTGCCACACCTTCATCCTCGGTCGGGTCGAACAGACCTATTTGCATGTGTCAACATTGAAAATTTTGAACCGTGCAGATTTGCCTATATTAAAAGTATTCTTGATGATACAAATGTTAATTCTCATCAAAATGTATTTGTAGGTATTACAGATGGTTTTCCAATTGTAGATTCCCTCCCACCCGGGTACCATTGTGATAATTATTCCTCTATCCTACAACCTGGGGCTCGTGAGAAGATGGATATTATTATTAGTGATGAATTTGCTGAAGGTATGGTCTCCCAAGTAGATAGTAAACCTCGTTGTATTCATGCTTTAGGGGCGGTGCCCAAGCCTGATGGTAATATTAGACCAATCACAGATTGTAGTTTACCTGTGGATATGTCAGTTAACTATTTTTGTGACTCTTTGGTAAGAGAATTTAGCTACAAAGGGCTAGACGATGTGGTGGCTATGCTTGATAGAGGTGATTATATGTCCACTATTGATATTAAAGTGACTCTTCTCGCTGTTCTGGGCTAGAATCACGAGTAATGGAATTTCTTCCCAATATTCTAGTGTGTTGTGTGTCTGAACCTCCCTAACATATCCCTGGAGATGCGGAAATTATATATTTCATATTCTAACTGATATTTTACCGTAAAGAGATGGAATTTATTTATAACGACCGTCGTCAATTCGGGTGAGCGACCGTTGTTGTTAGTGAAGTTGTCATGCGCAGTAGGTCACAGGAGAAGTTCCTCCAGTCAGCGCTGAGCTGACCTAGCTGGGCCAGTGTAACCACAAGCTGACCGGGAAAGTGACAAGATTTTGTTATGCGTTTTTTAAAGTTAGGAAGAAAGTCCAAATGATACATTTAATCTAAAGGTTAATCAGCAAGGGAGAGGGCTAAATTAGAACAAAAAAATAGGCATGACACTGTCTATTTTGCGATTTGAACTAGATTGACAGTTCTCCTAAACCATATTGTGACCTAGTTCTATGAATTCAAACCACCATGGAGGCGGTGCAGGGACGAGTGAGGCAAGTTACAAAAGGATTGTATTTTCACAGCAAATGGGAAAGCTAAAAGAAAAATAAGATCGCGATAGGAGTAAGGAGGTTTGATTTAGTTGTTGAGTACATTTTTAAGGTGATTTTCGACTACTCCCAAACCTACGTTTTTAACTATCTTAGCCACTTTAAATCAGCTTATAGAGCTGTTCCCATTGCCCCAGAGCATAGAGAGTTATGTGGATTTATATGGGATGTGAATGGTGTGGAAAGATATTTTTGTGACAACAGGTTGTGCTTTGGTCTTAGAACTGGGCCTTGCTATTTCGACGAAATATCTAACTTTATTGCAGATGTATGCAAATCATTATATGGAATTACTGTAGTAAATTATTTGGATGATTTTTTCATCAATTACTACTTATATGAAGGTTGTATTGCTCGTCAGAATTTAGTAATCAGCTTGCTTAGGTACCTAGGATTCTATATAGCATGGAAAAAGGTCTCCCCCCCCTGCTCGTGAATGTGTATTTCTGGGCATAGAAATTAATGCTGATGATATGACACTATCTCTTCCTCCTGGTAAGCTGGCTAAGCTTAGGGACTTAATCCAGAAAGTTAGCAAATTCACTTACATATCTAAAAAGGATGAATGGTTATATGGCTCATTGTGCAACTGTCTACCCTGGAGGTAGGACTTTTTGTCGTCGATTTTTCGACTTGTACAAAAATATGCTGGATAGAAAAGTAAATTCTTTAGCTATTGACGATGGTTTCAGAAAGGATTTAGACTGGTGGAGTGCTTTTGCTAATATTTTTAATGGAATTCGCCACCTAGATAGGCCTAGTTTTCCCCATCCTCTTATTACAGATTCCTCCAAGAAAGGTTATGGTGCTGTCCTGGATCAGGATTGGGTTGGTGGGACCTGGAGAGGGGTAGAAAACCCTTTTATTGACATGGATTGTGGTCATTTAGGCCCAACTTCTGAATTTTTGGATAGTGAAGATAGCAATGTCTTAGAAATTTTCCCAGTATTAGTTGGATTGAAGCGTTGGTGTGATAGGCTGAGGGGGTATGATGTTACCTGCCTTATAGATAATACCCAAGTTATACATATGATCAGAAATGGCAGCAGTCGAAGCCCTGTATGTATGGAACTTATGTATGAAATATTTTGGGTGTGTTTTATCCATGATATTCACTTGATACCAGTGTATATAAACACTAAGAGTAACATTGTGGCTGACACTATTTCTAGACTTCCTTACCCAACTACTTTCAAGGAAGCTAGTGTTATACTAGGAGCTGCTCACTTACGTTGTGCTTCTTGTATTTTCTCTGATTGTAGGGACACAAGTGTGGAAAAATAGGGTATTATACCCACGTCAGTCTTCTGTGTGTCCCTCTACCCTGAAACAAAGGCAGCATCAATGGAGGTTTTATCAAGACTTCATGTCTTCCATTGACATTCAAACCTTGCCTGTTAATGAAGAAAAAATGTGTATGTATGCTGCATATTTATTGACCTTTATGAAGGCTTCTTCTGTAGTATCTTACCTATGTGGGGTAATTTTTCATCTTAAAATGATGGGCCTTCCGACTGTATCCCTGTCTAGTCCTGCTATTAAGGCTGTGATTAAGGGTATTTTTAAAATTCCAGGGTCGGCCCCATCTCCCCCTGACCCTCTCTTACCCAACCATTTAAAGAGAATGTATTTAGTGTTGGATAGATCCTCCCCATTGGAGATAGTAGTATGGTCTGCTATTGTTCTAATGTTTAGATCTTTGCTTAGGGTCTCTCATGTTACTATATCTAAGCATACTCTACTTAGGTCCCATATCGAATTTTATGAATGGGGTCTGGAGGTAAAGGTAATGTCTTCAAAGACTTCTGATGTTCCCTTTATCATTCCTATTGCTAATACTAGCTGTAGAGCTTTATGTGCTATACGTTGGCTGAGGAAATTATATTTCTCACATAAATCTCTTTCAAAGGCCCCCCTTTTCTCATGCCCTGCTTGCCCTCCTCTTACTTATGATAAATTCATGTCTGTCTTTAATAATTTGATTATTTGAGCAGATTTAAAGGGTAATTTTTCCTCCCATGCCCTTCATAGAGGTGGGGCTAGCTTTATGGCTGCCTCAGGAGCCTCAATTCTTGATATTAAATCAAGAGGTAATTGGAAATCATCTGTAGTATTCCAATATTTAACTCCTTCACATTTACGAATGTTAACTATTGACGCTCAGACTTCATCAAAATTATAATAATTTATTTCGGTGGGTTTGGCGTGGTTTTTGGTGGAATAAATATTCTATGTTCGCCAAACCTCTCCTTCATGTCATTATTAATAGTTGTTAAAATATTTTATTCGTGCAAAATATATATCTATGCTTAAATGCCTCCCACGACAGACTATGTATAGGCAAGCCCTTGCTGCCATATAGCTGCGACGAGGCCACGCCCACTTGTTGTTTGTGTACGGTCGTCAACCACGTGATGGGCTCGACCAATAAGAGCGCAGGAAAATTGGAACACTTCGTATAACTGCCACACCTTCATCCTCGCTCAGGTCGAACAGACCTATTTGCATGTGTCAACATTGAAAATTTTGAACTTTATGTCTTTATTATGGTGGAATAAATATTCTATGTTCGCCAAACCTCTCCTTCATGTCATTATTAATAGTTGTTCAAATATTATATTCGTGCAAAATATATATCTATGCTTAAATGCCTCCCACGACAGACTATGTAAGGTTTGCTGGGTCTATACTGGGTTAACAATTTTCCCACTCCAATGCATCATGCATTCATTCATGCGATGCCAACATGTAACTTAAAGAAGCTTCAGCCGATCGATATGATGGGGGATTAACAGGGCTTGTCGGAGCTTTCGTCCTGTTTGCTTACATTGGCTCACGGTTGGCAGTTTCAGCAACCCCATCTCATGCGCATAATCAGACATGTGTTCTTACTGGCTACACCTTCCAAGGTCAACTCTATATTGTTTGTCGCGAGAAACGGTCACCTAAAAACTGGGGAGAGCTTTCGTTAAATTTAAAATAAAGGCTGCCTGATATTCTGCATATTACAAAATCACCATGTGTATATGAAGATAGATATCCCTGAAAAGTGAAATCGGATCTCAGGGTTCCAAGAAAGCATATTATGATTATTTGGGCATATTAGTCTTAAATCCTAATAATTAAATCCTTCACACGCAATTTGTGTTTTGTTCTGCAAGGCCGACCGCTGGAACCTACTATTGGCAGTCGAAAGTCGAAACCATTGAAATGGAGAATATAAAAACATGAATAACACCTAGATGGCCGAATCGCTTTTCGATCCTTGTGGGGAGTGTAACAGTCAAGCTCGTTTACATAAAAGACGGATGGCCAGAATAGCACATTACTTTAAGCGTCTTTTTAAGACATGTCAAAGGCATATTACGATATGTAAATTGTTGTTTCATGATAGCTAGTATCTGATGAAGGGTTAAAGGGTAGATCCCTAGATTTGGTGCACTTCTGACTGCTAAGACAGATCTCCAGAGGTTTTCTGGGCAAGTTCCGATGAGCCACTGATTTTTCCTGCATGCATAGTGTTCACTTCCTTTCTACAATTTAGTTATTCATTTATAACTGCACAGAACCCTGATTATGCTTCATGAGGGATGACGAAAATGCCAGAATCTAATAAGTTCAGCAGCACTGTACTTATACATGTATATTACTTGGCCTACCTATATCTTAATTTACATCACTTCATCCCTCATTAGTTTTTCCCAATGATCCAAAGATTCTGAATCTGGAAAACTGATCGGGAGATTGAACTAAAAGGTCAGCAAACAGTGAACCAAGAAAACAGGGTGAGTGTACCGAATCCAAGGCTACTGATTCAGACCATCTCTTTTCATCAATAAAACTTTAGCCTCCAGCTTTTACATCTATGTCTCCCCACGCGCAAAGTGCTTGAGAAACAGGTGTGAGGGAAAACTTTATAAATGCGTTATATAGATATTTATTTATACATGTATATCTGGATCGATGGAGATCATGGGTTTTTGAGGCAGATGTCACGATATTCTTGAATATTTTTCAGGAGTGATGTCCGGGAATTTGTAATAGCAGATACGTAAAAATATGCAATTCCTCGATAAACCAACTCCTGAAAGAAGTATCATAATTTAATTATAATATCATATGATATATTTGATATGATTTAACTTATTATAAAGTATATATATCATTATTCTATATTTTTCGTCCATATGAAGCGAAATGAAGCGGCCAAGGAAATTGAGCACGCAAAGTTTCCCTGAATCGAATCTTCGACCGCAACCCCCACCCCCGCACACACACACACACACACTCCCAATACAAGCTAGAATCAAGTAGCGTTAAATTGAAGCTTTCCAACGACACGTAGGTGGATTAAAGGAGTTAGATGATCACCATTCTTCTTTAATTAGCCTGATTGAGTACCCACGGCCTCTTTACTTCTGCTTGGAGACTTGTCAGGTGAAGCAAAATGTCTCCAATTACAATGTTTTAGTAAAAGAAGATTCGGGGATTATAACTCTCAAATAGAAAGATCAATAAGGTAATGCTAAAAGTAGTTGGACCCAATGCGAAACCATCAGTTTCATGGACACAGATTTTGTTTGTATCACCGTTTCTTTAATGCAGGGTCTACCCGGTATATTCTTTTTAAAGGATTCATGATGTCCCAAGCGGAGTTATTTTATAGGGAAATTCCTCACCTAGTGATTAGATGCGATCATATAAGCGACCGTTAGCGATTACATGCTTGTGTGGAGGACCTTTATATTAGGGAGTTTATTATATAACATATCTATATATGCAAATTACAGTAGAGGTTGGGTAAAGTGACTAATTAACACATAGCTCACACTGATGTCTATAATGAAACAGCAATTTCTCCGGGTCAATAGCACAGGGTGTATCTTGCAATAAAATATTTCTTCAAGCTTTCTCACACTTGATCCCTCGTCAAAAACGTATAAAATTTTCACTTCGCAGTGGACGTACTCTATATAATAAGATTCTTTTTAGGATCGACAGAACAACAAAAGGTAATTAACAAAAATAAACCTTGATTTATTAATTAATAGCAAGAATTTCATTCATAGATGTAGGTTAATGGGTCATTGAAAACTACTATTATATAGACTTCATTTTTTTTTAAATTAAGAAGCACCTGATTATACAGAAACACAAAGCGGGCATGAAAAACAAAACCGATGACTAATACAAGTGGGATAAATTAATGGACTACACCGGTCAAACATGTTTGTGTGTGTGTGATTTAATGTTTATTTTTTTACGTACGAATAACAGTTGAAAAATAGGTTCCTCCTCTCGCGTGTAGCGATAATACTATCATGTTTTATTTTTTTGTCTTTTCACTCTTTGTAACTAAGGCCAAGCGAGAGCTTCTGCAGTGGGTTTTGTCGCTTGTTAAAAAATATATATCATATGTGCAAGGGTAGATGTAATTCTTGATGCATAACACCCCGAGACTAGAAATACGGATCCTATATTGGGGGAAAGGTTTTTGTTGTTTGTCCAATGATTCAAGTTATTATGTTCTCAAACTTATGTGCTATCATATCCTCAACCTAAGAATGACGACATTAGATAAGTTTAAATGGTTTGCCGTAAGTAGGATATATAAAGGTGGGTTAAATACGGGTTTGTCTACTTTTCCCAAAAGTTCTTCAGGTGGTTGAGGTGGCAGGGTTGCGTTTATAACTAGTTATATACGTAAGCAACGCTGGATACGTTGTATCATATCAAATGCGTAATACTTAAGGGCCTAGTCCACTAGGCCGATTATCATGCGATTTTGCGCCGCAGAGGACTCTTTTGCACTAAATTCTGTGAGAATCGGCTTAGAGGACTAGGCCCTTTAGGCCAAATAAGCGCATGACAGACAGTTGATACAGCATTATGATCACCAAGTCAATTGCCTTAAAAATAAACGAGCGAATAATGCCGAAATTACAATTAATTTGATGTAAGATGATTCACAGTGCACGGGACAAATAGTCTCTGGAGTTGTCATGACCACCATAATTATGTCTGTAATTTCGTTACGATAGAAGAAAATAGGGACGTACAAAGTTACCGCCATTAATTTGTTATCTTCCCCGAAGGTAACACTACTGTTTGATTCACTTTGCGCATATTTGCGCTCCTTAAATATTATTTAGGTTTGTCTCCATGCCGCATGTTGCAATTACAATAGTTCAGCCTGTTCAGACATGACAAATCAGCTAAATAATATCAGGATTTCGTTGCTTATAAAGAAACTGAAGCCGTACATACCTGATTGAATTTGTCAGGGTGATTAAGATGTATTACATTCAAGTGAGATGTATGTGAAGTCTTTGTCCAGTGTGACACATCATTTTGTATAAAAAGGCGAGGTCCCCAGCTTCTCTCTAATACCTCAAATACCACTCTGACGACAATCAAATGTCTGCGCATTACCCATGTACATATAACCAAGAACCTGGAAATAAACCTTAACATACTATCGTTTTTATAATAAGGCACTGGTATGTAACACGTTGCACAAATCAAGTATTCAGGGTGCATGGTGCAGGGAGATACTATGGAAAATAAAATAAGTGGCTCAATTGATAGAATAGGGCAGCCAGTTATAGGTTTATTTCAGGAATAACGACATAAATATCTATATAACATTCCCTTTTTTGATAGGTAGAAATAGACCATTTTCGGGGGCTAAAATAAGATATATATTCACACCCGACTCTATACGCTGGACAAATGACACGAGACGAAGGTTTGGCTGCAGATATATATTCTTTCATCCATATTGGTACATATAAAAATTTCAAAGTCTATGGTCGATCTGCTCCAGTTGGAGGCTCTCCGCGTACTGGCCATTGGAATGTAGTCGCTCCCTATATATACGAGATGGTCAACGTCGGCAAGGTGACGGCCGGAGCGGGATCTGATTGGCTCGCTACTTCCGCCACTGTGGTCGACGATCGTCGTGGGACATCGCCTCTACACACCCGACTCTATACGCTGGACAAATGACACGAGACGAAGGTTTGGCTGCAGATATATATTCTTTCATCCAAAACAGCCAAGCTAGAGGAAAGGGAATATAAAAGAGAGAGAAACACAAGTACCAATTCAAATCATTTTTGAAAGTTTTTGGTCCATTTTCTTCTTGAGGTTCAATGGAGGCTGGATGTATTTAAATACACAGTTCGATTTCCAGTTACCTCTTGATTTAATTTCAGATATTGAGCATCCAGAATATGCCATATGAGTCGCTCCGCCTCTTCTCAAAGAATGGGACGAGAATCGACCCTTAATTCCTGATTTTTCGATAAGTATAGCAAATGTCTTTGAAAAATCATTGTAGGAAAAGTTCTCAGCAACATCAACACAGAACAAAGGTGATGAGAGATTTGGTTTGAAACGATCAACAAACAGTAAAAGCCAATGAACAGGGCATATAATATAATCTGGTAATTTATGCACTGGAATTTGAAGAACATCATCCTTCCTAGAAGTAGTCTTTGACGAGGAAATGTTCACCATAATACCCCAGCTATGGATGTCAATGTCCTTCCATGACAGTGTATGGGGAGATGTAGTAACGTGCGAGACCCTTAGTAGTGTCCTGAACATTAGGAGGACTGCCAAAAAGGTTTTAAATTCATTTAAATCCTCAAAATTAACTACAGTTTGAATTTTCCTGAGGTGATGGGGAAGCAAGGGGGCTGCCTGAGTCGAACCTTTCCCAATCTGCCTTGCTAAGCCAGCCAAGGTTGATTTAATGCGAGGATCCGACAGAAGCACAGGAGGAAAACCTCTGGTTACATGAAAAAAGTTTACAGCTTGAATATAAAGCTGGACTGAAGAGAATTTCATATACTTTCCTATGTGTGAAATGTAGAGGCACATCTGGTTGATGGAACATGGGACATCTGGGAACTCATAGAGATTGCAGAATCTTTGGTAACATCGCCACTGTCCCTCCCTGAGCTTCATCGTCGATGGTGCCACTGATTCCATCCTCAGCTTCTGTGCTTGCTTCTCCAGTTTCCTGCGACCTATGGAAAGACCAAGCTAATATCAGATTCAAACAGCAAAGGGGGGTCCCTCGTAGGGCTTTGATACAAGCTGAATCAGGTTTGCTATATAGGAGGCGTGAGAGAGAATCCGCAATTAAATTGTTTTTCGTGGAGATATATTTAGGGTCTAAGACGATGTCATATATAAAACAGACCCAGAATAACTCTCTTAACCACTGAATACATGTTCTATTAACACTAGATCCGTTCCTGAGCATGTACATCACCTGTGTATTGTCTACAAAAACCATGACTTTTCTTCCTTTCAGAAGGGATGACCATCTCTTGATTCCAACCAAGAGCGGCCAAAGTTCCAAAACATTTATATTGTCATAGTCTACATTTGAATCAAGTGGGGAAGGGCCTATATGAAGACACTTCGATTCAATTGATAAGGTTTCCTGTTCAGGCCATGTTCCTGCAACCCAGTCATCGTTCATGAAGATACCATAACCTTTCTTGGAGGCATCAGATATGATAGGGTAATCGAAATCCGGATGATCGATAGAACATACTCCATTAAGCACCATCGAGAAATTCTTCCACCACATTAAATCATCTTTCATCATGGAGGAAATGGGTAGCTTGCTGGACCCACTTGAAACCATTTTCTTGTACAAATCGTAGCACCTGCGACTAAATGTTCTGCCTCCTCTCACCAGTTGAGCACAGTGGGAAATAATCCCATTAATTATTTCTAGACTTTTCTTTGAAATGTGGGTTGCATTTAAATGTACATCAAGGACTTTCCTTAGCTTCAAAATTTTTTCAAATGGAAGGCGAAGGACCATGGCCTCAGAATCAATCTCAATCCCAAGGTAAGTACATGTAGTTGCTGGGGAAGTAACTTTCGACCAAGACACATAAAAACCAAGGTAACGTAGGAAACCTATCACCTTGGCCTGGCTAGATTGACAACCAGTAAGGCTTGGGGAAATTGTTATAAAATCATCCAGGTAATTCACTATCCTAACCTTGTAGTGTTCAGCAATATATTCTGTGATAAAATTCGAGATCAGGTCGAAGTAGTAAGGCCCCAGTCGGGACCCGAAGCACAAGCGATTGTCTACCAATGTACATTGTTCACCATCCACCTCCCAACGGAAACCCATGTATTGTCTATGAGGAGGGAAGATGGGGACTGATCTATAGGCTGACTTTATGTCTACGACGGACATGAAATCGTTACGATTTAAAATTTCCACGACATCCGTTACACTTTTATAAGAAAAATCCTTCAAGAGGGAAGAGCAGTGATGATTTACTGATATATTAATGGGTCTGGAGCAATCAGTAATCGGTCTAATTCCCCCGTCTGACTTGGGAACAGCCCCTAGGGCATGAAAACATGTAGGAGGAGTGTCAGTCGTCATAACCATACCTTCCGCAAGTTCAGCTTTCACTATCTTGTTCATTTTCACTTTACTGTCGATTTCTAGAATGGAATTGTAGTTAGGACAGTCATAACTAGGCACATCACTGTCCACAATTCGGAAACCATCGGTGATGCCACAAAATATAAGCCAGTCGTCGTCAGATAATTTTCTCATAGGGTTAAATATAATCGCAGCGAACCGACATGGTTTGAGTTGGGAACGAATGCCGTGCAATCTATGTATACAGCCACAATTTCCTTCGAGACAAGCTTGAAAAACGTCAACTATCGAGCCCTTGGGCGTAGCTGGAGCTTGAAAAATAGGTATTTCACGGTGGTTACCTGAACAATCTACAAGGCTATCGATTTCCATCGTCTGATTAACTTCAGAGTCATTAAATTCATCAATAATCGTGATTTCGTTATGTAAAACTTCGACATTTTGGGTCTTGTTGCGGGCGCCGCCATCTTGAATCTCGTGGGGACCCCCCCCTTCACGCGAGAATCCGTCGTCATTAGTTACGCGGTCACCGGGGATACCCACAACAAAAGAACCCACTTCCGGTTGTTTACGTTCGAAAACACGATTTGCTTTATCCTATTTGTTGTTTTTAGAAACAGATGTACAGGATTTGGCGATGTGATCGGTAGAATTACATTTTGAGCACTTGTGGGCAAAATTGCAAGCTTTAGCATGACAACCTTGAGCTGAGTTGTGTCGGAAGCAAGGTAAATCCTTCTTGTCTGTCGCATTACTCTTACGGTTACTGGGACCCTGGGCCTTGCGCGAATTCTCATAGCAATAACATTTTAGGATTTCTTCCTGATTTATCGTGGCAAAGGCAGATATCCCCTTATTAGCAGCTCTAGCACGTACACATTTGTCGTAAGCGATGGAGGCCCGATGAGAATACATATGCGAAGCTTCTTTCTCCCCCATAACCAGTGCATGTTGTAAAAGACCAGAAATATCTTTACCCTGAACATAAGAATCACGTATTGTTTTCAAGGTAACAACCATAAGAATCTCAAAATTGTCTACTACATCACCTTTGTCGAGATGGGCACGATGCGAGAATTTTTTGGTCCTCCTCCGTCCGGTCTTTTTCTTCCTATGGCCAGTAGAACTTGACCCTGACGACGATGAACTCGAATCGGAAGACGACGACCTGCTCGATGAGCTGGAACTATCCACCTCTACAACCTTGGGTGATTTCTTGCCTTTGGCAAAATTAACATGAAGATCCATCATCATCCTCTCCAAGTTAATCATGCGCGAAGACATTTCTCCTCCAGCTTGCTTAGCCTCTGAAACGAGCGGCTTGACAGGTGTAATATGAGCAGCAGAAGCCTCCGGAATTTGAACGATCGACTCGGTTGATTTACTCTTCTTCATGCACTTGAGCCCAGTAGGCGCCCCATGCACAGATTTGCACGTTGAACAATATCTGCTCTTTCGTCCGGCCATGTTGAGTTGAGAAAATATTAAATATTTAAAATATTAACTCGGAAAATAGACGAAAAGAATTTCAAAGTCTATGGTCGATCTGCTCCGGTTGGAGGCTCTCCGCGTACTGGCCATTGGAATGTAGTCGCTCCCTATATATACGAGATGGTCAACGTCGGCAAGGTGACGGCCGGAGCGGGATCTGATTGGCTCGCTACTTCCGCCGCTGTGGTCGACGATCGTCGTGGGACATCGCCTCTACATATATATTGAAATAAGGGTTAAAGCTGCCATGAGTTTTCATGAAGCTATGAATGTTCTACAACGATAGACCAGATTGGAGTAAGATGTAAAGGATATTGCAAGTATAATACAAAATGGTGTCTCATGCGATTAATTGTACATTGGGAGAAAGTAAGACCCATCTATAATAATGTCCATGAGTGCCAAGGAAGAGCTCCCAAATGCTGAGTCAAACTGGGCTGAATGACCTCATACAGTTGGTCGCTGTATATATTATAGACACTCTAAAGACGCGGCATTATCTGGAAAGTAATGATGTGATCTAAGATGTCCCTTGCTGGTGCAGGAATGTAAAGTTGAAGATCTGACTGGTTAAAACGGTAATTCAAAGCGAAAGACTGGGTTCAACTGTGGCTGCAACACTATATCGAAAGTGTGTGTGGGCACTATGAGAAGAATATATGTAGTTATAGACATAGTGACAAAACTGAACTGACATTGTTAGAATTAAACTGACTTACGGCATTACATATCTATACATGAAACCTTGTGCCATATATTAATATTTTCAATTGTATGTATAATTATATAGAGTGAAAATTGGTCTGCTATATCTAGTGGAATTAATCCATCATTTCAGCACAATTGATTTATAATAATGTTGAAGCCGATGACACACTTTCAGACCAGACTAAGCATCCATATTGTCCTAGATTGTATTCAGGCAGGTATAACCACTGACCAACAAGTATATGTACACGTTGCTCGATCAGACCCAAGAAGCCAGTCTCTCCCTGTAGACAGAGGTGCACCAAGTTTTGTCGCCCCCTTGTGAGAAGCCATGCACTCGAATTCGTTGATACGAAGTGAAACGAATGGATGGAGAAACGTGCGAGGCTGAACCTGAGGCGATATTGCCTGGTGGGAGTAGGCGTTGTTGCCCAGGGAGTTTTGGTTGTTGCCCAGAGTGTTTTGTGTTGGTGGGTGTTACAAGAAGGCTAGAATCGGGCTCGACTGGTGTTGTTCTAGCAGTTTTGTCGCTTCTTGCGGTGACCTATATAGACTTCTGGAAATAGCAGTGGTTTGATCGAGCCTTGGTGGACTGCCTCGCTTCCGAGCCCCCAGCCTCACCCCCAGAGAGATAGGATGTTGCCCAAAGAGTTGGTGATGTAAAGTTCATGGAAATGGCCACCTTTTTGCTGTGACAGAAGGTGCGGTCTGGTGGTTGAGGAGGAGTCGCGTTGGCACTCACCGCGGCAGCCATCATACTTGGGTTGACCTAGTTTGACCGCTAAAGTGGCGTCAACCCCCAGCGAGGATGGGGTGAATGGAGATGTGCTGTAGGCGGGGCTGTAGGGTGAAGTGGAGCGGGCAGGCGGTCTAGTCTGGTATTACCCTATCAGTGGTTGAAGGTGCTCGCGGTGGGCTGGAGTTTGGGGAATGATAAAAAGAGAAGAGGTCTAGTGGGACTTGTTTTTATTGGTGTCCCCTCTTTGTAGGTGGGGTTGTCGATGAAACCCTCTTTTAGTGGGGCAGTTGTGTGTGGGCAAAACAACTTAGCAGTCACGCAGTAAGCAAATATTGAATACTTCCTTCTACAGAAGTTTAGGTCTATGAATATCAAGTGAATAAACTTAGCTTTTGAATTCCTATGATATCAGCCTAATTTCAATCAGAACGATTCTTCTCTGCCATTGAATTACATTCGGGGGTTGGTGTATGTGTTCCATGTTACAAGTCACCTTCCAAGTAGAGGTCTCAAAGTCGGAAATTGGCAAGATAAACAGCTTCTACATATATAATGTGTTTATCCTTAGAGGTCAGCAGCTGAAGTGGCCAGTAGTAACAGAGTTGAGTACAGAACAGAACAATAACCAAATACGAAATACGCTGTACCTTCACATAATATGGTTCCAGATATCTTCATAAAACTGCACCAATCCCATGCAGGGAAGCAGGTACTAGGGACACAGCCGACGTGCATTTTCCAAGACTTAGGAGGCTGCGGGAAAGACAACAGCTGGGTGCTGAGGGTGTCCAGCTAAAGGTGCAAAGATCGATTCCAGATAGATCTTATTCAGTTCACCATGCCAATGTTCCACTCCATAATATAACGCGAAAGTTTCATTTTACAAGACCAGAATAGATTCTACGTTCATTGGAGACGTTATCTTTCTCTAAATGCACACGGAATATAACATATATATATAAAGAAGGCATATATATCGTTATTATTTACAGGTCTCTATATACACCCATTTTTATCCCGTAGATCTGGGAGAATTAAGTATCCAAAGTGAAAACAGTTGGGCGATAACCATGCAAGCAGCCTCTCCCATGGGAGCATGAAATATGACGTCATTAAACCTAAGGGCATTGGCCCTGATGACTCTCTGGCAGAAATTATTAGCTGCTTAATGATGTTTTTTTTTCATTTTCTTATTTCTTCATGTTCTCATGAAAGTAAATGAATTCGCCAAAATCTTCTCATGATTCCCAGGACAATTCCTTAACGTAGAATCAGAATACTTCCCTCTGGCATCTGAAACAGAAGCTCCGAACATTATAATAAGTATGTATATGTATTATATATTACTGTAAACGTATTCATTTTCGCGCAGCTCAATTTTCGCGCACCAACAATTCCTCCTATGTCAACAATGACACAACTTAAAATTCAATGTGAAAATAACAACTTTTACTATTATGTAAGCAGTCTTTTGTTTTTGAGTTGGGGATAAAATATTATTAAACACCATTTAATTTACCTTAAACCAACATTTGTTCAATTAATTCATGCGTTATTCTGCCCTTATAGATTATAAATAAGATATTGCTACTAATATGGACGTAATTGGGAATGTAGTGTTAAGGATGAATATTGTAGTCAGGGCAGCTTGGTAGTGTGTGACGTGAACTCTGATGCTAAGGCCCCAGAAGAAGAATACATATTTCTACATATTATATGAGGATTTAAATTAGAAATAAATAAAACAAATATACACATTCTTTTAAAAAACATTTTGTACGTGATTGCTCTCGACATAAGGGTGATAATGTTTTTTAGTTTGGGAAAATATTCCAACTAGAAGAAAAGTTACAGCCAAATAACCATTCAGTAATGGTTAGGATAATGGCCGCGGCAAGGGTGACAGCTCATTAATTGACCCTCTGCCCACAAATATAACCCATTATATCTAGAATATAATCTATAACATACATTCCCCTAGCTTTCTTTTTAAGTTGACTTTAATACTTGCACTGGTTGTTCTTGAAGGTATATGTAAGTCATGTTTAAGTATTTAGAGGCAAAACTTTTAAGGATAAGGGTTCTAACATTATAAATATGTTAGAGATAATGATTCTAAAATTATATATAATATATATGTGTGTCACCATAACGTGTAGCTACACGTTACGGTGACATCATCCCTTATCAGCCTTGGTCTGACAAATTAAACAGCAGTGGGGTGTTTAGGATATATTTGTATTTGTATTTAAATATTTTTATTCAGCAAAAAACATTATGTAATGAATACACTATATCTCATTCGTCGCTGACTCTTACAAATCCGAGTTTATCTCATAGAAAAAATAGAGAATCCATATAATAATCGTTATAATGACTGTACATAACTTACAAAGTAAGAACAATGCATATATTTTAAAACCAACACCATATATATGTTTGAGCTATGTGATGGCTTATCTTCACCCTTACTTTCATTCATTGAACTCTAAATATTTTTCTTTTTATTAACTATAAGATGTTCCACACGTTACGGTGACATAAAACATTCCCAAATAATATTATACGCTCTAATTCCGAAGAAAACTAAAATATTCAACTACATCCTATTCAAATACATTGAAAACTACTAAAACATCTCCACTAAACCCATCTTGGAGTTTCAAATCTATTTTATTTTAGATTTAAATACCGCACGTTACGGTGAGATACAGACTTCCCCACACATTTTTGCATTGCATATCCACCACGGGATTATTAGAAATATATTTTTTTCAAATTATTCGGTACCCAGGGTGATGATATGAAATTTGAATAAACATGTAACCATGAGAGGACATTTTGTTTTCTCTTTACGTCCTTTTTTCATATTAGCAATATTTTCTTTAATTTTTAAGCAACTAAACAGTGTTTTTTCCCGCTGGAATTTAAAATATTGATGCCAGATATGGAAAAGTAACCGGGGAAGCAGACTAAAATGATTGAAATAACTCCAGACCAAGATGTTTTATTATAAATTCAAAAATTTATTTTATAGTGATATGTCGACCAATTGGTGGAATTGCTCTCATCCTAATACACATGTAGCTATACAATTCCATGTTCTAAACCCAGATTCTCAATTAAAGGTCAAATTTAATGGGGAATATTTCACGGAGACACTATTGAATTTATTGACACTCTTGAACCTATGTGTATGCATGTACACAATCAATTAATTATGTTTGCATGGTACCAAACTGTTTGGTTAAATTAATGAAATCAATTTACGAAATTGTATTTATCTTATTTAAATGAGATTTCTCGTGATATTCAAAATGGTCAAAACCATGTATAAAGTTACTAAGGCTACTGTACTCAATAATATGTCGTTTTTAACCTGCGAAGCAAAATATGTTACACCTATTCAAAGATGAATAAAAATATATAAAACTGCTGCCTATCCAACTGCCCGTCCAGTTGTTTGTGTTACTAACTCATGGGATCTTTCAAGGAGTACGCCTTACAAATGCCAGATGGCAGCACTGGAGTAATCTTCTACGATGAATGTGGCATCAAGGGACATCTCTCCACCCTATAAGTACAACTCTCGTAATGCTTATCTCTCTCCGCAATTCTGTTTTTGTTTTGCTTTTATTGGATGATTTAACCAAGGATACTGTCTACCTACTTATCTTGTCTGATCAGAAGTCAAGGGGATCTCAGCCAGTTCGTATATTGTGTACCGACTGTGCTGCAATGCATCAGTCTGCCACACATTATATACTGCAAGCAATAAGTCCGCGCAAAATCAGTAGCCACATCATATGGACACTTTTTAAAAAAAATTCATTGTTAGAGGAATCCCTGATGATTGGGATTGAATATTTAAAAATTGTTATATTGAGAATGAATGATAACTCAATTATGCAGTTGGAGTAGATCTCAGCTGACTACAGTAGTAGGTACTTCATGGTCGTGCTACAATTCGCTTTATACATGTCAGTTACAAACGGTGTACATCTAGAGGTATGTGGCACCAGAGTATCGTCACAACAGGGGAAGTCTTGGGCTATTTACTTCCCTAAATATGGAGTGTTTTTGTAGGTTGGCATTGCCCACCATCCCCCCCCCCCCCCCCACACACACGCCATCCAACATCCCGCCCACCATCCTCCAAGCTCCAAAATCGTTGAATTTTAGTTTTAAATCCATGTGCAAACCATCGCCGATGTCGCCGATGTTTTGCACATTATACGGGCAGAATGGGTGGTGTGGAATCCTCGCTGCTATGACATCATTACATGGGCCTCGTTCTGGAGTGTGTTACCAAAATTACCCAAAGTTTACCGAGAACAGCCGAGAGTGATCGAGCATGCTGTCATGGCTTCAGAACTAGAGTCCTAGAGGCATTACCGTGTGCTGTCTGGTATTCAGTAATTATACTAGTAAGAGCTTAAAATCCTAGGTGAAATCTCTTTCATACGTTCTAATGGGGACAATGAGATAGTTGAGGAGTCTGGGCAAATAGGAAATATACCATTTGTTTGGAATCTGAGCGGATCCTGTCTAATAAGCTTCAGCCATGGGGCTGGGGGCGAATTTTTGAGCTCAGGTTGTTTATTACATAATTATTAATTATGCCACTCGCCTCTTGGTCCAGCGCTCTCGGTTGAAGATGCTCGCCCTTGTATTGGGGTCCATCAGTGGCAAATTGTTATTATTAGGGCTTAGTTATTGCATAAAGTAAAATAATAGAGGAAATCATACTTGGATCGATTAACATACTTGAAAATGTCAGGTAAATCTTCACTGGTGGTTTTCAATACATTTCTGAAATATCCTACATAACTCATTTGTTGTCTCAAAGGTATCTTAAAGTAATCAGCAATACGTATACACTATGAATGATATCATAAGTATCCGTGGGATTCAAGTGGGATTCACATTACACTTGGGAGACCACAGTTAAGATTACCTTAAATTATGTTTAGGCATTTAACATTATGCTTTGAAATTTCTAAGAAAATGATTATATCATATTATAGTTCCATCATTATTGAAAGGCATAGGGAAATTGATACCCTCGAAATTGGGTATATTGCTCACTGAGGTAAATTCAAATGTAGTGATCATGAACTTCATCAGGTAATTTACGGCTTTGTTAATTTCCACTTTTTAGTTTAAGTTTAAATAGGATTTACACATTAGAATGTATTATCTTGTAGGGTTCTACAAAGTTTCGGTCTAAAAATCGAATAATGGTCCAAACAAAATTAAAATCCAATTACATTATTTAGGAGACCGTTTATAGTTCCATACATTGTTGTTGTAAGGTTTTTATTTATGCTTTCGTTGCAGCTCGATGTGTCCATCGTTTTTCGTTTATACATACATGTGGGTAAGATTTTCAGAAAATGTACAATTCAACTTCACCAATCCTCTCAAATAACCCAAATTTCAGACAAAAATAAAGTTCAATGCCAAATATACTTGAATTTACCTAGTATTGACCAAATTGCAGCCTACTTTAGCAGAATTTACTAAATGTGTACAGCTGCCAATTGTACATTTTCTGAAAATCTGACCCATGTACACTATGTTCCACTTCACCTGAACTCAAGGGGAAATCAGAAAAAGTTCAGGTTAACCGAAAATTCAGCTAAAGAGAACATACATTAAGTTGGAAGTCTCCAGGGAAATTGCAAAAGGTTCAGGTTAACTAGAAAATTCAGGTAAACTAGTTCAGCTTAAGTGGAACATAGTATAATGTATTTTCTTTTCATATAATATAAATGTAGATGTATACACGTGTAGAGATAAAACGACATGACAGTACCTCCCGAATGAGTTCAATGAATTCAATCATTAATCATCAGCCCAACTGAAGACGCAATATCATGTTACTTCATAATACCGATGGAATTACTATTCACATTCAAGCTTGGTTACCACTATATTCCTTCCTTCAACAAGGAGGCGCACTGTTAATGTGGTCTCCTATGTCTCTTTTAAATGCAACTATTGCATATTGCTTATCAAAGATAAACCCTTGCTAAAACACAATGGTATTTCCCAGACAAGAATTTACCAAATGAACCTAATAGTGAAATTTCATCAATAAATGACAATAATTTTATCGACAATGAAAGGGAGAAAGACTCATGGAAGAAATATTTTTCGCTCCTTTATTTATTTTTCTCACAGAGAATAGCTTCGGTATTCACAATAAGGTATTTCTAATGCTTCGTGACAATAGGTTGGTCCTTTGGGTATTTCATATATAATTATGTTATAATTGTGTTAGAGCTCGAATTGTCGTTGCCAAGTGTGAAAGTTCTCGGCTACTACCACAGAGTGTATTGCTCGTGAGTCCTGCATTAGGCTTTCAATGACACCAGCAGGTGATTGGTCACGCCATACAAAAGGGTAATATGAATGCAGCCTCCAGCAGCGAACTTTTTTGGCAGTCTGTCGTCGTTCCAAGCGATGGTTCCAGCCAGAATTCCTGCAGCGGAAACGACCGTATTTGTTACGTAGGAAGCTTCGCGTGTCCCTTGGCGCCGGAAGCCACATGGAGGCAAAAGGGCGCATGTGCAGAGGGTAGAAGATGTTCCGTGGCACCCACTTACTTCGTTTGTCTAATGTCCAAACATGAGTTCGATTTTCTTGGTAATATTTTACATCAATAAAAGGCCACTTCCAAGATAGGTTTCCTGCGAACGGGGCGTTGCGATAAAAAAATTTGAATTTGTGATACCTTTGGTGTGTACTGTTTTCCTTGGCATCCTGAAATTGAAACGATTCCGTATAGTCCGCATATGGCCGGTAATTAAATATTATATCATTTTTATTGGCATCTATCACAGCTCCTGCTTTGTCGTTAGCAATTAATGTCTCCGGTCTACTATCTTCTTCGTATACTGTGGCAGGGTCTCCATCCTTAAGATAAGCACCTTCCGTCAAAAGACTATAATCATATTCATTGATGTCGTCATGGTAACCAAGAATTTGGTACTTTCGCCATATAGACACATTACTGAAGATATTCTTTATTTTGTTAATATCAGAGTATCTGACCATTAAATCGACATCGTCGTCCCAGGGAAGCATACCGTGGGAAAGATAGGAGCCTAACAACGTCCCGTCACACATAATGAATGTCACATTGTTCTGGATAAATAATTGGGACAAAGCCCTCAGAAGGTCTATGTATCGATCGTGGTCTGTTTTATTCAGAGCGCGTGGGAAAAAAGGTGCAGACATCCATTTGATCTCCTCGGAGTGTAGAGCTTGACGCGCAGTTTCCATAGCATCAATATTAGGAAGTAGTGCCCCAACTCCAGGTTGGGGGTCACCAGCCTCCAGCATTTGCTCATGTTCATCGAGCTCCAAGCCCTGCGGCTTAAAGGAAAAGGCAAACTTGAATATAAGCACCGACAACACAAGTCCATACAGGAGCATAAAGGTGTTAAAGCAACGTTGGTAATGCCGCACTTGCCATTTTATCACTCGGTCAAGGACAACTTGGCGCCAGAATGACCAACGCCTTCTTGCCATTTTAGGTAGCGTGCTAGGTGTATTGTAGAGATTCTAGATTGCAGGTAACATCAATAGGGATGCACGCACCAGACCTGCAAAATCAAAGATATACCATTAACACCAAAGCTCTAACATTGCACGGTACGCACAAGGCGAACCAAAGTATATAAAATTGTTAAAGCTGTATTCTGCAGCTATTACGACAGCAATAATCTAGCCGAATTTACTCATTATTATGACTTAACAAGCGGGCAAAATCATCCAAACTTTTGGTCAAAGGACTTTTTGATAGGTTGAAAAAGAATGGAACAACAATTATAGAACATCTTTAGTTTTTTACCAATGTTAACCAACTTTAATATTAAACGTTAATAGGACGAGGGACTGGAGGAGCAACATAAACCACCTTCTGGCTACTTTTACTTTTAAAATTAAATTCAGGTTCTAATCAATAGGCCAGTGAACCATGTAGGGAGGATCTCACCACCCCTCTCCACCTAGAGAACCAGCACAACAATAATCACGAGGATTAACAACCATCACTGTTAAAATAATTACTTATTTAATTTAATGCTTTAAAGTATGCACCCTTCACTGAAATTGTAGTTATTAGTTTATGTTTCGAGTCTCTATACATGCGTTGCTAGTTGTAAATTATATACATGGCACACATGTATACATACGTATTACCTTCTGGCGTTTAGGAATGGTGCACGTACATATGGGGTTCGATTCTGAACGAGTATGTTAATCTCTTGATTTACTTAGCCGCTGGTGCATCTCTTTGTTATAATATGTAGGCCCACCCACCCTCTCAAAACTCTCACACCAAAAGAACACCGATACTTGTGTTTGTATATATATAATTCTTTATTTCGTTTTCATTTTATTTTGCCTGGGAAATTATTGCTATAAGAAGTTAAATACATTCATCGTACATGTACCAGGAAGATATAATCACTTCCCCAATAAGAAACCCACAACGTAACATTTACAAAAAATGGACGGGAAAATTCGATCATTATTAAATTTCCTTATCTGGCTTGACAAATTGAAGTTATAAGATGTGAAGCTGGCCGTATAGAGGGGACCATGCTTCTGTCATGGATTACTTGCTAAATTTAGATGGATTAATAAGTGGTTTCAAGGGGTTTAACCAGTTATAGATTGAAGAAAAAAGACATCTCGCCATTGCGCTGCCGCGCCTAGCCACATAAAAACAGCTAGAAGCTAGCGCGGGAAGCAGCGGTGCCGACACTTGCATTGAATTTGGTGTAGTAACGGGGACGCCCAGCTATAACTTTCGCTATTTCCTCTCCCTTCAGGCACTCCGTTGCATGCCGCAAACTATAATAGAGTAGTCGACTGATATTGTAGGGCTGCTGGTGCACTATTTCGTGCATAATCCCAAGGCGACGCCGAGGGATTGTGCTCTAACAGAGCACTAGGAGACCCCAAATAGAGGCTATTAGGACTACTATTAATCATTTTAGTCTCTGGAGTCCCCATAACCATTCAAGGCAGAGACTGATGTATAGGCCTAATAATACATGCGCTCTTAAAGCATAAAGCACGTCCGTAGCCATAGACATACAACTGTAGGCCTAACGCTAGTGGGAAGTGACCCTAACCTAGTGAGGGTGCCAACGTTTGTCTGTCCTCTACGGCTAGTGAGTAGTATAGGATTGGGAATAAAGGGACGGCTAGCAGATGTATGTGTACGATACTAGGCCATTGTGTCTATTATTCATATTATGTTTTTGTCTCTTTTGCAAGTGTAGGCCTAAGGAGACGGAAATCTCCCTGGTTTTATTGACCTCTACTTCAAACCCACTGCATTTCCATTCACATTTGTCAATCAGTATATCCACAGTCGGCAGCCCAGCCTTCAACCTCTGGCAGAATGTTTGGTGCTGCCATATATTATTACCGCACCTCCTGGTTCCGAGACCTGAGTCCTCCCCAGTAATTTTGGAGAAGGCATTTGAACTTGGGTCTGGAGATAGGGACGAATACCAGCTAAAGTGAATACTATCTCTCGTTTGAGAAATACTCGTCCCTCTACAGCTAGGGAGCTGCTGACGTGTTCTGGGGTGTATTTGGATGGAATCCATGTCCCCCTAAATAGTGAGGAGTCATCACTTGCCTCATCGTAGAATAAAGGCAATTATTTCGCACTATGGAATTGAATCCCTTCCACTTCACAAATACTGCTTTCGTATTGCTAGTTGGACCTTTTGTCCGTAAAACCAAGTAGGTCTATTCTTGTAACTGACAGTTGTGTATAGGCCTATACACGCAGCTCGAGCTGCTGTTCGTATGGTAGGCGAGGGTAGCTGACTGTTTTTTGTAACAACGAGCGTCCATAACTAGTGAAGCCAAAAATGTCGGAGTAAGCTAACGGCACCCCATGTGGACGCTGTGCAAGGAGAATCCAGCAAGTAAAGGTGATGTTCTCGACCTGAGACGACTCACCAAGACCTCTGGAGGATACATGTGTTCCTTGTTCCTGTAATTTTACCTTGGCCGTAAACAGTTATAAGTTAAAGGCGAACAGAGGCTGATAAAAGTGTTTTACTATTTGAGCCTATAGCCTCTGAAAGTACTCGGAACATGGGAACCGTTTCATTTGTACATTATAAAATGTCTGTGAATGTATTACTGTTTTTCTTTATACTTTTTTTTCAAGTGTGTAGTGCCAAACATAATAATGCGTGTTTTTTATACTTCCATTTCTTGTTATAGATATTTGTCAATCACAGAAAACTCTTTAGAACCCCTGAAAAGCTTGGCCCAACTTCTTGCTGGAAAGGGAGGTTCTTAAATTCTTTAAAATATTTGGATGGATTTCAAATGACTACTGCTGTGTCATTCATTCTGTCCTGAAACACTCTGTCAATATATCGTATTCAGGATTATTTGACACCGAAAACACCGACGTGTTTTTTCCACCGTGTTTTCTTCCTTTGTTTTGCATCAGTTATCATGTGCCACTGCACCAGCGGCTGTGTGAAATTAATATATATGGACTCGGCGGTCCAATACGTGCGGACATCGACCCAAACTTATTCCAAACGGACCCAATATCCTCGGGCTTGCAGAAACATCCTTACCTAGCAGGTTTCAGTTGCAATGTACTGCAGTATACATATCTCGATGGTAGTAGTTTAAGAAAATGTGGAAAATATGTTCATGGTCGTACCGATGTCCGACACTAAGGACATCCAAATTTTAACCCCAGCACATAATAAAGTACATTAATCTTCCCCTCTCCCCTCTCTCTCTCTCTCTATCTCATTATAGGAGTTTAACTTGTATTATCCTAATATGTGTAGTAAGTCATCGAATTAATGCACTGATGTAAAGCAAATACATGTTTTCTACGTTGGATGATCACAGCAACATTACAGTACAATTGAGAACATAGGAAGCATGATGCAATACTGTATTCACTCTATCAGGATACTAAAAAACTAATTATAGGAATAACTTTAACCACATCCATTGTAATGCATGATAGAAATCGATTATGTCCTTTCATTTCTGAGCTTGAAAAGGGGTTGGAGAATACACTAAACGCCTGGTCTGCCCGCTGTTCCATGGCCCAGGGATTTTTTTCCGCCAGTTACGAAGACATCCTCCTGCCTCCCCTGTTTCCCTGTTCGATATTGATCCCAACATGTGTCCTGCGGCAAATGCCCTAGCGGGAAGCTTCGGCGGTGAGGTGGTCGGTCGCATTTCCTTGCTATGCTCTCCCTCGCGCATGTAGTACACTGATGTATGTTTCAGGAAAATATTCACCCTATGGGCAGGATAAAATAGCCAGTATTGACTTGCTAAATATGGAATAGTCAACCCAAGAGGAAAAGCAATCATGGCTTCAGGGTATGAGGCAGATGGTGAAGATTTATTCATAATTCACTGTTGGAGAGGCTAACCCAAAACTAGGGACAGAGAGGCTTGAGACTAGGGTTTTTAGGGGACTTGAAATTAGGGTTTTTTATTTATTGTGTGTTCCATGTTTCGGACACATTAATTAGCGCTTCAAGGAGGACCTATTTATAGTTTGTGATCATTAAAGTAATTCCTAATAATACTTGACCCACTCATCCTTCTGAAAATATGACACTATAGAAATTATCTGGTTTTCTGCGGGACCATATTGTTGTATTTTTAAAAACAATTTATACTTAACATTGTATAACGCCTATTATTAGAAGTTATATTTCTTTAATAATTTACTGATTGGAAATAAAAAATAAACTGTGCAACAACAAGAACAACAATCTGCCAGTGCACTCCCATCCATTCAAAGTATAAACTTAGTTCTATGGGAGTAGGTGAACAAAAAGCTGACCACGGATCATCCTTTCAATATGTGGATTTGAGCGATGGACTGATAATCCTCGTGCCCGACCAATGGCTTCGCTCCCTTGCTCAAACGCTTGGTTGGCTGTGCCATATCTATGCAAATGGATTTGCCCGGGTCGATGTCGGGGATTGTGTAGAAAATTGAATGAGTAGACATAATGGGCTCTCCTGTTCCCTCACTAATTTATAGAGCTTTGTCAAAGAGAAAAAGACAGCTAGTGCGAGACCTTGCATCATTGCCCCCAGGAGCACTACACACAATATTTGCTCGTGGGAACCAAGGCTTTATAGTGGTGCTCCCGAATGGTACACGCGGCCGAAATTAGCCAATTACCTGACCTGGGTGGGTCATGTCGTCTTAGCCATAAAGGCAATACAGGATTATATATAGAACTCGTGCCGTGCGAAGTTCATGCAGGCAGCATGGGTGTTCCTCTGCGTGGACATAGTTGCACATCTACAAGCTTGACCAAGGTGTATAGAATATATTAGGCAACGCAGAAAAATGCTTTAACAAAAGGCTACCTGAAATTTGCATTTGTCGCGCCAGCCTCAAAGCAAGAATCTATCCTATAATCGCAAAGTCGAATTCCCAACACATCGTTCCCCTCAATTTCAGCTCTAGAACCTAAAAGTCACTGCTGCTTCAAAGCTAATATGGCTAAATAATTCCACATAGTGCAACTCATTTGAGCAATATAAGTTATTAATACCATTCACTGGCGCGCTTGTAAATGGCGGGTCTTCTCTGGGCTCGATGAGAGGAAAGATAGTGAGAGGATAGAACAGCGTTGCTTATACTCCTTGGAATCTCCTTCCCCGACCCCCAAATGTTATTCAAAAGAATCTAATGCTTAGAAATGGGGTACTCCGGTACACACATATCTATAACGTGAGTCGATCGAATAAGGGGTAATAAAGGTGGGCGATAATATCAGAGCGTGAGAAAATATGGCTTCGTTGAAATATGGGTGACTCCATGGCTTCCATAATAACTAGCGTTATATATCTCGTAAGTTATATTCGTGAATATGTCCAACGATTTAGGATTTATTCATCCCAGGTTCCCGGCTTAACAGCAGCAGTTTGGACCTCAGCGGTTTGGGCCCTTAAGAAAATGACTTGTCTGAGAGATGCATTTTAATCAGACGTAGACCATCGGACCTGACAGGGGCATTAAACATTAAGGGGGAGGAGATGCCGCCAGGGCAATTGTCAAATCCTCATGGGAGACTATGGGACGGGCGATGCGTAATGCCATGACGACATGAGGCATATTAATATTTGGCTGACATTTATTATCTCCGCAATGATAGATGCCCCAGACAACCTGTCAGCATCCAGATTCAGCCTCATCTACTATGGGGATGCACCATCGAAACAATGGCAAGTAATGAGCTCCGCCTTTACTACTCATTTTACTACCCGAAAATGTGTGCATATATGCATGATATAATATCTTATATAATATATATGTAGATGGATAGATAAATAATATTCATACGAAATTAAAGGATAAATAAGGACCATATGCTCCTGAAGAAGGGCAAGTCGCCCGAAAGCTCGAGAAACTAAATAAAACAACAAAGATCAAGTTTATTATGCTCTTTCGATTAACACATCATTTAAAAAATTAAATAAGCCAGCCTCCCCGGTATACAGCGAGCCCTCCTCCCTCTACTGTAAAGGATAATTGGTAAGTCGGAATTTAGGTCCAGAAATTATTCCTCAAGTGATGAACACATTAGTTTGATCAATTATGAGACTTAATATCGTAAAAACTAACGGTTTAAAGTAGATCTACCTTGTTAAGCTTAAACTTTAGCTCGAGAAATCTCGAGATGCTGCCATTTCTAAGTTACACTGCGAGTAGCGCAAGTCTTTGAACCAACGTAACGATGAAACCTGAACTGATCATGTGTGCATTTCGGATCAAGCAAATGACACCCCCTGACACTCCAATAACTTGGATGGCCAAAATAAAAGTATTGGTTATAACGCACAACCTTGTTTCAAGACTGCCTTATTTTAAACTACCTTGATGGGAATCCATTATTAATGCAAACCTCTGACCTATTATATATAGCAGATTGATCTTTGTGTAGTATGATAAGTATCACATGCCTCCCACATTCCACGCACGGCACCCGCATAATGTTCGTAGGGTTGGCTTGTGCGACCAGTCCCTTCAGAGTTACCCCCGGTGTCTACTGGGCAGACTAAATACAGGAGTCTCTTGGACACCAAAGAGATAATTGGCAAATGCATGAAAAGACTGACCAGATGCTAAGTGACCATGCATGTCCACTGGTCGGACCCTAACAAGCTAGTCCACGGCATTCTTAATTAAGCCTGGAAAAACGGCTTAATAGACACCGGCAGCTCCTATATTGGAATAAACAGAGGGGTTGTACAGGGGGGAAATGTTTCATCCTTTGAACAAGTGTGGGTGCAAACCTGGTACGTGGGGCTTTCTCATCAGGTGTGTGACTCAGCTCTTTTATTGTCTGAGCTACCTCCCATTCCATTCCCTGCATAAGGTTGCATAAGGTTGCTTGGTTTGGGTTGTGCAGAGTACATGAGCCCAGTCCCTTCAGAGTTAGCTTCTATATTGGGAAGCGAGGAAGGATTGTACAGGGGGAAATGTTTCATACCTTGAACTTAAGTGCGTCTTTTCTATAATATTGTATTTCAAATATTATGTCTATTGGCCTGAAACGAAAATTTAAAAAAAATTGTGGGTGCAAACCCGGCTTTCTCATCAGGATCGGTGACATTACCAAGACATGACAGGGTGCACTAGCCAGCCACACCAAACTATCCAGTGCCAATGATACTACCCAATGTGACAACACGATGTGACACCAGCTCAGGAGGTGGAGCAAGTTCATGATCAGACTTAACATCGATGTCAATATCTTTCATACCTCCTCCATCATGAATGCTCCCAGCTGTAAATAAATACTTTGTAAATAAACAAGAGAGGGAGGAAGGGCTTTGATAATTCCACCTTTGAGACTTTGTGTGATATTAGGGTTCATTACAGAATTATCACCAATATCATAAGAATGTGAATATTTGTACAAGTAAGTCCTGTCCTGTAAAGTTAAAGTACAGGTATAATGCCATGATAGGATACTCTCTTCTCCTTTGTCATAAAGATGGTAATAAAACAAGGCATAACAGGAGTAAAAGAAATTGTGTTCTGCTGTGAACATAAATTTATTTTAAATGCTTATTCTGGAGGTTTGATGTAATCCTTATCTCAAATTAGTCAGTACATATAGTATGTACTTTGGATATTGAAAATATATTATATTGAACTGGTTGATTTTAGTCTGGCAGATAGCAGTGTGAGCTTGAAATTGTAGGGGTCACAATGGTCACAACCATCAGGGCATATTTTCAATGAAGATATATTGTCAAGGAACTGCTCCCGGTCGAATCGACCCACTCTCTTCCTGGATGAACTAGCCCTCCTTCGACGCACAGGTATTTCATAAATGGAACTTTCCACACTTTCATCACGATGTCTGGACTCATCTTCCTCTCTGAACATTGATCTTGAGGTACGCTTATTGAATACTACCTCCGATGACGAACTGGAACTTGCTACTTCAGGATTTTCAGATCTCTTGTCCAGCTTCTCGACCATGTCCAAGATAGTTTTCATCATGCCTTCCAAGCCGTTGACACGCCCCGTCAACAAATCGGCCCTCTCCGAAGCAGACATTTCTTCAGGTATGTCATTATTCTTAGGCCTCGTACAATTCTTTCCTGTTTTACCGTCATGAACCGTGTTACAATGACTGCAATGACCCATATTGTCGAAAAATTCAAACAAATCCACAGCAAAACTAGCAGAAAAAATTTCTGACGTGCGTGCGGGTCAGGCGTAGGGCGTAGAGTGAGGAAATGGAGGAGTGGATGGAATATTATGATTATGACGTAACGTCAATAGATGCGGGGGGCGTGGTTACCGCATCGAGTCTCCAAGGTCTCGGTCAATATAATCGGTGATGGGTCACCTTCCCATATATTCTCTCGGAGCGACCTCAGCGAAACTATTTTTATGTGACCCCTTAATTAGCAACCTAGATGCTGAACCCAATCATCAGATAGAAGCTTTATCCACCCAGTTGCCCTGTTATCCACTTATATTCTTGGTGACTTCTATGACACTGGGGTCTGGCCACCAGAGCTCCACCAATGTGTAGATGGCATTTTGTTCACATTTGCATTCTATATGATATATATTTATATTTAAAATATCCCTTTTCTCTGACGAAAATACATGATTAGAATAGGAATTTACCTTCCAATCTCTCTTTATCTCAAGATCAGGATTGTGTCGGAGTGTGGCAGATGATGCACAGTATGCATCCTTCTGTACTATATTTACTCATTAATTTTTCAGAAACTCGCCGACGTCTAAATGAGGTCTATGACGCAACTGAGCCAGTGCATGGGGATTCCTCTATTGGCCCAGAGCTACAAGTCCATGCTTCATACAGGTCTAAGGTGTGTACTTATGAAGCCCCAGCGATCTAATTCTCAACCGAACCAGGAATATCACACCAACGATAGCACGATCTTGCAAGGTGTACCGCAGTAATTACTATTCGTTGCCGACGTAATCAGTCGAGGCCTGGTAATTTATTATTCATTGTTTCCCCAGGAATGCGTACACATAATCAGTCACCATTGTCCAACAGGGATAATGGCTTCATATCCACCTATAGATAGTCTCCTGCAAAACAATTTCGAGCTGTGATGGTAATGCTGGTACATACACATATTCATCCCCGGTAATAGGCCGGTCAACAAAGAATGGTTGATACCTGTATCAATTTAGTTGCAATACCATAATAAGGGTCCAGCGCTTCAGGCTATGGGTAGAGTGATAAAGGATGAACGCTGTAAGAACGTTTATTTTTTTCATGTCAAAATTGACGCGAAGTGACCGGTTAAACTTTAGTTTGACCAACAAAGAACTAATCTTAATGCAGGCGCCTTTGGCTACGCATGCAAATCACCTTACCCATTGAAGACTAAGGATGCCAGAGGTTACTCCTCTTATTCTACTTCGCTCCAAGATAAGCTAACGGGCTCTACTGATGTGCAATTAAACGTTAAAGGTTTCTACACGCGCATTACCGATTCTTCTGGTTGGTTTTCCTCGCACCGTGGTGTGGACTTTCAAACAAATAAAGCGCCTCTAAGCTACACCGAGGAGGAAAAGGAAATCGTCTGATGTGGGGTCGGATCATCAGCAGACGACTTCTAATGGCGACGCAGACCGTGTGGCTGTTTTAGGAGGACGTGGACCGAATTCCTAACGACCTGAGACAATCCCATATCCTTGGCCCCAACTCAGAGTCAGATTTCTGCGGAAATACCAGCGTCCAATCATTAATAATGATTGAATGGTGAAATTAACGTTCTGCCCGATGTTCCGAGGACGAATTTCATGCGTTGATCCATCACTTGTGTGATTATTGATCTGTGTCTGGCGTCTTATTACAAATCAGCACTAAGTGAGCAAAAGGGTCTTGTCAAAGACTGTGGCTACTCCTTATTTGGTAAAATCCACATTATATTAGCGGGACTCAGGTGGCTTCGTTTTAAGATTGCCAGTAAGATCTATGATCTGTTCATAACGTTAACGGCACCTACATTGCTTATCGATTAACAGGTTCACGTCCCCTGCTCTTATCTCCCAGGTTAAATTAAATCCTGTGCATGAACCCAGTCTCTCGACGAGGCTTTTAAACTTGACGCTTTCGGACATGATGTTCCACAATTACCTGGATCTACATGAGAAACATCAATGTTTGTTCAGCGAAGTTAAAAACAAGTTGACCGATCATAATACACATGCAGAATAATCATGTGTTCCTTGTCCCACGGTACACTCTGATTAAAGATGCATGACATGCATGTGAATTCTCTTTATATTCAAATGAGGTGATTGTAAATTTTCTAAACCTATATATTTTTACAGTACCGAGTAGCTAAACACTGTAGATATGTTATGATGAAGAAAAAGCTTCCACTATTTAATATAGATTCAACCCTGAAGGCCTGTCAAACTGAATATACGGTCGACGTAGGAGTGTCTGAGCCTTCCAGTTGATCTTCTATAATGAATACAGAGCTTCCACTATATTACATATATATGTGTCAACCATCACATGAGGACTTAAATTACTATACTAGTTAGATCTCGAGTAAATGTACAATTTGCCATTTGATTCTAGAATAAGGTGGGCGTCGGTCAGGACAATGACTTGTATTGCTCATGATCCAACCTTATAACAATAGCAGCCCCATTTGCAGTGCGATTGCTTTCACCACCATCATTTGCAATTCAAATTGTATTCGGGGCTTGTGCCTCATTCGAGGCTGTATAATATGCTCCAATGATACTAAATTCCACAGTCATACGAGTACAAGATTTGCGCCTAATATGGGGGACTCTGGATCACTGGATTTATGTCTTCTGGGACACGGCATTTCATGAGTAAATTCGATACAGACATTGTCTAAAAGGATAACTATGCCCAAACCTGAAACCGACAGGAACGAATGAACAATTCAAGGACAATTCATGATTTACTTTAAATTTTAATTCTAATTATATGCGGTACGGTTGATATTGTTTGGCTAATGGTCAACGTCTGAAATATCTCTGTAACATGTATACGTTTGTATTATTTCTGATCCCCTAAGGGATGAACTTTTACTGCAATTAGACCGAAAGCAAAACAGACTTTTACCCAAGTTGACTGGGATATGAATCACGGCCATGATGCTAATCCATGATGTTTCATATGCGCACAAGAAAGATTCGTTTGCGGGAATTCCTGCACATCTATTCCTTTGCTTTGTTAGGGAATCTCTACTGTAGGAGCAAATAAAAAGCATTATGTGTATAACATATTCATTCCTTAAAATTTGCCAACTGCTAAGCAAGGGTACATGGCTAATGGAAAAGAAATCCCTAGGTCTCAAATCTCCAGTATATTTCATTTGAAATTTTCTTGGAAAATGACCTAGATCAAAACACAAGGAAAATTTTCAGCATTGGTTCAATATATTATATCTTGGACCCTAGAGGTCATCAACACTTTAAATACTCGTGTTATGTGGATTTCTAATTAAAAATAATCAAACAATCAAACATCAAGGTAATTCAAATATCACACCTCATTGTCGTATTTGTCACTATAAATCAACTCTATATCAACACACACATTAAGACAAACTAAGTCCAGAACTGATTAGATATGACCTAGGTACCACTCCCATGAAATATGCAGGTCGTGTGTTCAATTCCCGTCAAGGGCAGCCTGTCTCTTTTACCTGGGGTCAAACAATAATCAGCAGAAAGCCCGTCTAGGGAACAAAACCTAAGTACTGTAACAACAGCAAGCATGTGCACCTATGGAAATTACATTTGTTCAATCAATAACTCCTAGGGGATTTACAAAGAACATATTCAGATAGTGTAGATTCAATCCGGCACAAGTTTGGTTTGGTTTATTGTGGTTTACAAGGAACACATAAAACTTGTTCCTTATTTTGAGTCCATTTTCAATCTAGGCTTCAGGACGAATATGTAAAGAATTTTCAACTTTGCAACACTAAGAAAATTCCACATAATATGCAAAACATTAAGTGTGTAACCACTGTATACAAAACTGTTACAGTTCTTGAATACTGGCATACAAATAAAACACCGATACATCCTTACATTGATAGGCTATTTTTTCTTGCAAACTGAACATTTGATCAGTGCAAAGATTCTCACTAGTAAAGCCGTTGTGGAGGCAAACGTGCAAGTGATTGCTAGCCAATCATGCGTTGGCGCGAAACCCACTAGGAATCAGGTCTCACAAACAATCCATATAATACACAGGTAGAGTGATTTCTACGAAAAGAGGTAGAAAAGAGGGGTTTCTTTGTGTCACATGTTCTCGGAATCTGGGGCCTCCCCATCTACTTTGTTGGTATCTACAGGTCCGTCGACCCTGTCTGGAGGTCATTAAATCTGAAGGTATCTGGGTAGAAAATGTGATTTTGAAGCCTTTTTTAAATCGGGATATCCACACTCTATTTATAGCCTAGGAAAGCCCCTGTGAGATACTACGTCAGTCATTAGCCACAAGCTACTGAGTCAATCTATATTGCCGTTAACATCATTGTGTTATGTGTATATTAACTAAAATGATCAATTTATGGTTTTTCCATTTTTTCTACATAATATAATTGAGTTATAGTAGTCAGCAATGACTGAGATATAGTGTATTCGTTACATAATGTTTTGTGCTGAATAGAAATATTTTAAATACATAAATACGATTCAAGGGGGACCCAACTACATGCAGAGGAGTGGGAGAGAGAAGAAGAGGGGTGGGGGTATTGGAGAGGGGGAGGGAGGAAGAGGGTGTAGGAGGGGAGGGTGAAGCAAAGGGAGAGGGTGGGGAAATAGAAGAGGGAGAGGGGAGGCAAAAAAGAAGGGCAGGGAAAAGAGGAGGGGAGGGAGAGGATGTATGAGAAGGGACAGAGGAAAGGGAGAGAAAGCAAGGAGGGGGAGCTTGAGGAAGAGGGGAGGGAGAGGGGGATTATCAGAGATGGGGTTGAAGAGAAAAACAGGTATGGGAGACAGAGAAGAGGCGGAGGGAAAACAGGGAGAGGGGTTAGTGTGGGGAGAGAGGGGGACCGGATGGAGAGGATGTAAGGGAAGGGAGAGAAAGCAAGGAGGGGGAGCATGAGGAAGAAGGGAGGGAGCAGGGGGGGCAGGAATCGGAGATGGCGTTGGGAGAGAAAAACGGGTATGAGAGACAGAGAAGAGGCGGAGGGAAAAGAGAGAGCGGGGAAAGTTTGGGGAGAGAGGGGGACCGTCCAGAGGACGGGTACTTTGCTAGTCTTGTATATATATTATTATTAATGGAGTATGAATAATTCACATATAATGTTATAGAGAAATATAGCACTGCAGCCATAAGGAAATTGGGTCAGAGGTCAGTTTCTATAGGACACGTCTATGGCCATCTAAATAGTAATCTTTATTTGGAAATCTACACCTTTTTAAACATATATACAGAATTTTCATACATTATTGATGCAACCCATAGTATATATTCATAAATGCATAAATCGGTCTATTTGTCTTTAAACACAAGAATGGACTGGTTAGTATGCACTCTACTTTACCACCTACGTTGCTGACCGACACTTACAGCACGGATTGTTGCTAAATAGGGAGAAATGACCCGGAACGGATTTTGCAAATGTGTAATTTGTAGCATTACGAGATGCGCGTGGACGTACCCTATTGATGCAAATAGTATAACAAAATATAAATTATTTGAGACTATAGAATTCCCCGAAAGAAGCATACTACGTTGGAGTATATCCCAACAAACTACCCCTAAAAATATGTCTTCTGCAAGGAGTTTCCATTCAATATAATTATGACATCTAAAAGCAATATTGTCTGATATTGTCTGTTGCAGCGAAAGTTGGGAGAGGCCAATCCAAATATATTTTCACACCTCAACCTCATCCCCCTCCACCTAAAAAGCAAACTATTTTCGCCAATATTGTAGCAAGTATAAAATGAAATCCAAATCTAAACTTTAGGGCTTCCGCTCACATATGATGTATAGTGGTGTACACGATTCTCTATGTCGGATATGTATACATGTACATGGGTTTTATTTGCTGAATATGGAACCATTTCATACAACTTCCGAGATTCATTGCAAATTAAAATTCAGTGTGGCGGTTATGCAAATCAGGTATTACATCTATATAATTGATTGCGCGAGAGACAATAGTTCACGTATAAATGTGTACGTTCAGAAAGTTCAATTAAACAAACCTTAAGAAGTTTACCCCTGCGGGTCTTTAAAGCCAATATTCATCAGTTACAGAGCAAAGCAATACAATAATGTTAACACATAGTTTACAGTTGAACGCTATAATTGTGTTTTGTGTTTCATGGATAAGAGTTCATGCAGTTGTCCAAACATTCGAAATATTTAGGATTATTGACGTATCCAAGAGATCATTGCCCATTGCTTATGGCTATAAAACCTGAGAAATAAATGGCTGGTAGTTGTGTACAGACCTTAGCGACATATTGATATGACATCAATTTTACCGTTCCGTTTACCATGTGACGCACAAATGAGTAACCGATATTCTGGTTATGGTAAGAGTGTTGAATGCTATTTCTGAAAATCTCTGTCTCGGTCATCCATACTTATGATTCAGCTCCAGACATTTTCATGGTGGAACAGTGTTCACTGATGTAGTCTACTGCGTTTCCACGCAGCTCGATGGAACCTGATACAATTCTAGGATAGCATATCACCAACGATCCTCCATACATGTATGGAGGATCGTTGATATAACGTAAACGCTCTGCCAATAAACTAATCTTTGTTTTGTGTTTTTCTAGGGCGAACATGCTATATTAGACACAGCATGAAGGTGATGCTAGAGGGTGCTGAGACGTGTAGTGTCGTCGCTGGTCGAGCGATGATAATGTCTGTCATGTCCACAGTCACAAGGCTTTCAGACACGGGGGCAAAAGATCTAAACGGACATTTAATGTCTTGCCGCCCAAGCAGGAAATGCGCGATTTTCTATTTATCCACGCGCTATATGAATTCACTGCCAGTCTTATGGAGATTCGCGTTATGTGCACCACCTTCAACTGCTACGATGTTCCAATATTAAGAAGGGTTAGTCTCTACCTTGAATGGTCCAGAGGTTATAACCACATGAGGTAGAAACTAAAACTATTAATAGGCCCAATTTCTTCGCCTCGGGATCATACACAATCAGTGCACCAGTATGCCAGAAATGTCTGTCATTAATACATAAACATAAGGGAATTGTTATCTAAACTTACCTCAAAGCCCTCCATGCAAAATGCACGATCGAGACGTTGAACTGATATCTCCCAGCAGTGTATGGCCATGCTCCGTGGAATTACCCCATCCTAACACCGTAACAGCATCTTACTCTATAGGAAAAGAAGGTATTGTCCATGGGAGATATATGTATACCCAATGGAAATCCTTCCCCACCCTAGCTGAACTGCAACAAGAATTTGACGTATTCCCTCTTAACTTGTCTCCTCTAATTGCGGCATTATCCCCATCACGATTTTTCGTGAGCTGCTCGAACACATTTTGTGTCTGTTCTTCAGAGGGCAACGTCTATACGTCAAGTTGTCCAATCATGCGTCAGAATTGTTTGTTTGTCCTTCGACCATGTCGGTCGAGGACCATTGTCCAAATTTTGCTCATTGCCATGTGGCTACTGAGGGCGAGAACTAGCTCGATGTGCAACGGTTCCGTCGGATTTGTGACAGAGTTCCAGTGTTACTCTCTGGATGAGAATGTGAATGAATCTACATTGCCTGTTGAGCGGATCGAGTGGCGTGACTGATCGTCGGTTGTGCTAGCTGAGACAAGGTTAGATCGAGTTCCTCCGTTGCACCCTGCAGAAAAGCACGTGGTTGGATAATGTGGTCATTAAATCCCTTTCTTAGGCTTATAACCAAATAAAGAAGAGGAATGGAGGGCGTAAGGCATGGTGATAGCCCTAGGATTAAGTGGGGATTATCCGCGCCATCACACCAGTAGAACCATAGCCTGTCCACCGTGCCAGCTGTTCCTGAGCCCTTGCAAAATATAGGATAAGAGGAGAGACGGCAGGAATCTGTATGCCAGCAGTGTTGTCGGCGCGACTCTACTCTTTCCCCTGCTGGAGAAGCACGGCCTGCTGCTGCTGCTGATGCAACTCCAGCCTGCAACAGCAGCAACAACATGTCAGCGTCAGGAGCAGCAGGAGCAGCAGCGGCAGAGGCAGCAGCATGGAGGAGGAGGAGGCCTCCTGTTCTGCAGGAGGAGCACTAATGCTTAATGCTCCAATGCAGCGTCAGTCGAGGGGCCACATCAGAGTTAAAACGGCTGGTACAAGAATGAATGTGTCTGAGTCACCAACTATGTCCCGGTTTTGATTATTGGGGCAAAGACAAATACAGGCGAACCACCATTGCCATGCATCCTCTCTCTCTCTCTCTCTCTCTATACCCACGTCTTGGAATCACCAATAGCCATCCCTCTCCATCCAATACATGATTGCACTGTATCATGTGAAGCATGTATTGGCGTAATCTGTGCTATATTTCTGCATAGGGTATTATTTGATTGGGCGTTCTCACGAGCTACACCAACTATACCATGAATGCTCTTATTTGTGGAGACTTGTTCAACAAGTTAGCCCGCGATGGTCCTTGGTGTTATCTTGTTACTACCAGATAATTCAAATGGCTAGCACATAGCGATGTCTATTTGGGATTGAGAAAAATCACCAGAGCTGGATTCCTATGTGTATTTGCTTCGTGACCAAGGCAAATGACATCCTGGCCATTTGCTCGTCGCTGGATGTAATCTGGAAGTGGCCGAATGTTAAACTATGTCTGAGTTCAATATATAGATCTATGTATGTTCAATGATAGGTGGAATAGGTTTTTCGCATTTGACGGTTGTTTTCTATTTACGATTCTACACATATATATATGTTATTCATTCTTCCTATTCTTTTTGCGACTATTATTAAATTGTGAATGTACTCGATCCCCTAGCTGCCAGTGGTGCAATTAACTCTCATAAACATACCCCAAGGCCCTCACTGGAACGTTTCGGGGCTGTCACTTACGTTAAGTCTCAATATGTCTTTAAAATCAGGTTTCCTTTTCACAGTGGAAGCGTTTTATACATAGTATTCACATAACGTCACCCCAGTCAGCGGCTATCCTTACTGGCAGCCATAATGTGTGTCTGCATAGATAGCAGGAGGCACTAGATCGACAGGCTTTCCCGTTTCGAATGTTTGATAATGGCAATTGTACTCATTATTCAATCATGACACACTAAAAATAATCATATAACCTATCAGCATACTTTATACATTCTCTAAAACTTTCGGAGGTGAAAACGGCCGAAAAAAGCATTTTCGAGGCTTGGAGCACACATGTCCAGCTAATGTTAACAGGGGTTGACATATAGTATGGCGAACCGCCGCGAGCACCGTGACGTCAGTGAATACTATGTATACCCGACATACACAAGTGGAAATTTCTTAGTATTACTTGTATATGTTTTTTTCTTTTATTCCGAGACTAGTATAAATATACAATATAACGAGTACTTGTTGCTACTGAATTAATTGTCTCTTCTGCCTTAAGCTAAGAATAGCATTCTTGTAATGTAAGCTTATATTATGGGAAATAATATTTATAAAATATCAAATCTCCCTTGCCTAAAATCCCGTCGGAAGATTTGCCTGCAAAAGTGTCCTCTTCTATTAACTACTGTTTCGCGAATCCCTTGACAACACTGGGATGTAGAAAATCCCTTAATTGGACATTTTCCTGGAGTTTCTCCTTCCTTCACTTGTTTTATTATAATTATGTATGATTTTTTAGTATAGGTTTGCACTGAAAACTAGTTCTAACTCATTATGTCTTTGGTGATGTTGAAATATGATACTTTGTTTTAACAGAAAACCGATTTTGAGTAGGGGGTTCGGTCGAAAGTCGGTCGAGTACTGCACAATCGGCTTGCAGTTCCACATTGTTTCATGCAGTAGGAATCGAAAATGCTAACAAATGAAACCTCTGTTGAGTTTAGATGAAATTAGCATATTGCTGATATTTGGGTTTCTCCTGTATTCAAAGACTAGTTCATCTCTAAATTGTTTCAGATATGAATTTTGTAGGTTTTTAATGTGTTTTTAAAGTATGTATGTAAGTGTGTATGTAAGCATGTGTCTACATTATGGACATCATGTGTATGCACTACTATGTATGTCTGTATGCATGTCTGTATCAGTGTATTCATGCACATGTATGTAAACACATACTTTTGCATTGCATATCATTCATGCATGCATGCATTGATTGATATATATATATATCAATCAATGTAATCTAAATATGGAAAATATATGGACTAAATAGGGATCTGCTCTGAGAGTAGCATTTTCATTAGATTAAGACGGACTGAAAATCGTATCCAGTGAGACACGTCTTTCTGACAGATAGAGAAGGATGTATGCTGATGAGACAAACTGTGACGGAGACGTATTTTCACCATGTTGAAGATTATCGTCACTGTTTAGTTACTTTGATTCGCCCCGATTTAACAGCTGCGACCAAGTGGTTATGCCCCATAACTGCATTAAATCCCTTCCTAATTCCAAAATATGTCGACACTATAGCTGTTCTCGGTTATTTATGAAAAGCTTTTACTTGTTAGGTGCAAGCCCCTCCTTATCCCAGAGCAAAGGCAATATTTAATTTCATTTTCATATTCGTTTACTATTGTGTATGCTTTCATTCCAATCAAATACACAATGTTGCCACGTATTTTATTCTCGCCACTAGAGGTGTTATATTTCCATGGCGAATATGTGACTATCCCTAATTCGTTGCACATAATACTAGTACACTATTCCTGCATCAAGTTTTGTTTTACCTTCTCACAGTTATTTACATTGGAATAATGGTTTAATTTAAACATCTTTGAGCGAGGGATATTACAGAGTAGGTAGCGCCACCCCGACCAACATGGATGTGATACTTTTACAGATACGTCCTCCAGAGAGCAGCACACTATACAAACGACCTACACCAAGAACTACATGTACCGGTATTCCAGTTGTGTCGCCAATAGATGCTGTACTAATAATTGTCATAAATAGGCTCTTGAAATGAACAACACTCATACATCTTTCTTCGGTTGATAGAGGCAAAAACATTTGAAAGAAAAGCTATTCTGTCGGATTAATATATAAAGATGCATTTTCGCAGGTAATCTTGACTAAACTGAGTTGAGATTTTGGATGGTAAACCATGAAATATGCAGTTTAACTAAAGTGTAAATAATTCGTATTCAGCGTCTCATCATGGATAGCCGTCTTATTGCAGATGTACATCTCCTATTTGTAAGTATGTATTGGTTTTATCTTAGGTTAAATTGTTGTGCTGGTTCTGTAGGTGGAGAAAGGTGGCAAGGTCTCCCCTACGCGATTCACTAGCCTATTGATTTGATTAGAACCTGATAAACATATCGCTCAATGTAAATAATTCCTTATTTATTGTAATTGTTTATCTCTATAAGGTCTTTTAAAAGGATGACATCATGCAGCCAAACACTTCAATGGATATCTTAAAAATGAGAAGCCAAATATAAATCCAAAAGTAACCAAAACCAAGAAGTTATAATCATAAGAAGCGGAGGGAGTAGTCAAGGCCCCCATTGACTTAAGGCGTTCACGTTAGACACAAACCTTTTGCCGTAATTGTACTGAAGGTCTCTCTGTTGTTCTTGAAAATTCTACAAAATTGCATGCCATATGAAGCTTATTATTTCATTATTTGGAAAGTAAGAATTAAGTTTGAATTAAGTAAGAATATCTATATAATGCTTGGTTGAAATATTGAAGCCCTGAATGAAGTTGGAATGATAATTTCCACTTGACACTTGGCCACCTAATTGCTTCCTGTCCGCCATTTTTTTTTATTCCATTTACAGGCCAAGTCATTAAATTACAATTGATAGTTACAAAAAAAACGCGATTGCCGTTTAACGACATAATATTATTTCTAGCGTTGCCTATTATAATATCTCAACCTTGTAAACTACGATATCAACAAAACGCAAACAATACAAGTGCATTAAAAGTGAAAATCCTATTAACAAGTAGTTTATACTGTGCTTATAAATTTAGACTCCCCACATTGAGAAGCATGTGCATAGAATAGGCAACTACAGGGTTATAGGTAATGTTTGAATTATTTCCGAACTTCCGGGGAGCGAGACATGGGTCATGACTATTCCCTTTTTATACCTTCTTCCCCAAACATTTCAAACCATGACAAATCTAACCTCATTAGTCCTAACAAATGTAGGTATCATTAGGAGTGGAGAAAACCACTCTCGATGATACCTACATTTTCACTTCTCGTTATATCCGAACTACCGTGTTTAAATGATGAAATTACCTTGTGCGGTATTTTCCCTGACAATGTTTACATCCATATATGCAAGATAACAAGCCTTCGCCGCTCAGTAGTAAACACGTGACTCGGCAGTCTTAACGAAACACAATGCGTGGATCTGCGTGTTGCTAACATGATAACAAGCTAAGTTGTGATATAAATAACAATACATTGATATAAATACATTTAGTGTATATGCTGATGGCCTGTTACTATTTAAAAATTATCTGCAAATACCTACACTGTTTAGATCCCTGAATTGAACTTTTTGGCACCAACTCTATTTTTTTTTTCAGGAGAAGGGTTCAAATTGTCAATTGATCAATTGAGTTCTTGTCATAAGGGGAAAAACTGTTTCCATGTTTTCCTCTACAATCGCTTTAGTGGTCCTGGGTAAGACTATAAACTGCCTCACCTTCATTTCATCTTTCACAGCCCTTGATATAACCTACAGTGGTTGCTAAGGACGTAAAGCAACCCGCCCCCCCCCCCCGCCCCCCCCCCCCCCCCCCCACACACACACAAACCATTATGATCAAGTGTAAAGCTCTGTTTTTGACCATCTGGAGAAAGAAAAGTAATGGATTGAATTAAAATTATTCCTGAAGACCCAGTAGCCAATAAATAATTTGTGTTGAAAATCTAAAATATTTGTAACAGTCTATATTAAGTCGAACGAAGTCGTACTCTGGATACCTATCCGGATTTTTGTGTGTTAATAATGTATGAGGACTTGATTTTGACATTATGGTTCATACCCGATTCATGAACCTTGTTGTTTTATTCACTTGCGGAAAGGTTATTTTGTATTTTAATCGGCAGAAAACCTTTAAAAATGTAGTCAGACTTTATAATGCTTTACAGATCTGTTTTATTATCTAACCTGTAGTCTCCTCAGACAAGAGGCATACGTAAAATCATGTATAATTGAACGTTATTTTATCCTTAAATGACTACTAGTGTAGAATTATGTCTGTTTTGCTCAAACTCTTAAAATTGTCTTCAAGTTTATGTTGTATCAGTATTTGCAACAGTATATCTTCATACAATGAAAAGTTTTACCCATGTGAAATTTGTATCGAAATAAAATCTATTACAAGTAACTGGAATCTCGAAACGTTTCCCTTGGAAACGAAAATTAGTTGAATAAACATCACACAGGTTGTGAATACTTTAAAACTGCAAATAAGTACACACCTGTTTTTTATTCTTTTGTATTTAGAATTCTGAAGTGATAAAGTTTAACATCCAAACATATTAAAACATTAGGAAGTGTCAAAATGTAACCCATATGGGGGACAACCAGAGTGGAGCAGGAAAGGTGGTGACGACATTTCAATATTCATTGGGGTGTTGCACTGGGGTTCAAGTTGATATGGAAGGACTGGTGTATATTATATTGTAATTCTATTTCTCTATAATCATTGAATACAATGCTGCATGATAAAGGGTACATGCCTTCTGTTATATTACAGTTCTAAAGTAAAAAAACGACTTAAAAATTTAGTGACTTTTCACCTCAAATTAAAAGTTTTCCTCCTACCTACTCTCTTTTGAGCTGCAGCCGGAAGTATACATATCTGTGATACATATCTGTCAATGTATATAGATAATGATATTATCGATATACATTGATTACTATACATATTATATTTATAGTAATCCCGCGGCTCCTGCACCCTATAGACTCCATCTCAGAAGGGTGCAGTTGGAGCTATCTAGATCAGAGATTTTTGATCATCTTATTTCTGGGAGTAGGGATGTTTAATTTCATTCCTTTTGCAAGTGATCTCAGATTGATGCTTCTCGTATCCTGCAGGCCTAAGCAATAGACAAATTCAATGTTATTTCTCTCAGGGTGAGTTTTGGCAAGTCTGATGGCTGAGTTGGTGATGGTGGGGGCGGGGGAGGGGGCTCACATAATTATATAGTTAGTTACCTTGATTTCTTTTTCATTTTAAGACACCCAATTTGTTATTTTCCTCTAACAAGGGTTTCTTGCAACATACTTGCTACTGAAAAAAATCAACACCCCAAAATCATAGATCAAGGAAATGTTGATGAACTGATTGCAATGTTATACCTGGCACTAAGTTCGTGAATTTTTTTTATTACAAAATAGGCCGTACATTTAAATGTTTTTATCAAATAACGCATGTCAGTATGTGAAAATGCCTTTAGTAGAACAGAAATAATTATAATGTTAACTCAAATGTACCGCTTTTACTTGTGTTATTCTAGTATTGAAAATGTTAATGTAGGCTTTAAAGATACAAATAAAGAAATATATGGACAAGTTTACTAGAACAGAATATCCAATGTTAATAGTATAGGTAAGACTGTTAATACTGTTTGACGAAATCAAAATGTTGGACTCATTGTGTTCAGATAAAAAAAACAGACAAAGCAAAAGCTTTCCCCAAACCGTAAGATAGTCCATACAACAAATGCTTTACCTTTTTCCTTGTTTTTGAGGCTAGGGGAGAAGGACTCATCCTCATCACATCAGGAGGAAAAATAAAGGGAACTCACTAAAAATGGTTTACGTTTTTTGTTAGCCTAGCTATTTGAGAGCATTTTGGGGGCAAACTTGTAATGCATCTGTGATAAGGGTATCTTAATTGTTAATATATGTTAGGAAGCTGTTGTGTTGGAAACGCAAAAATGAAAGATAGTTGCCAGTTATTATAACTCAAAACTCAAAAGTCCCAAATTCATCTGAATTCATTATAGCCTATATATATACGGAACAAAAATAAATAAATATTGGGGATATCTTGTAGGGAAAGTTAGTTTGTTTTTTTTACATTTTTAATTGGATTTAGATGTATAAACGTTTTGAGGGGTCTCCAAAATGATTATTTGCCTCGGAAATGTCCTAGCTTTTACCGATTGGGAATCTGTTTTCGCTAGAATAATTGGCATGTCAGTCCAAGCAAAATACCAAAATACATCTTCAACCATTTCAGAATTTCAAGGATATATGATATACATAATTTGGGTCTTTTACTCATCTCGGTTTGAATGTATTAATCAGTGACAAAAAACTCTTACTTATTATTCAAACTGTTTTCATGTTGCCTCACCAAAATTAAGTCTTTATATATTGTACTATATTATTGCACAAATAACCCACCACAGGCCACCACAACTGAGGTTTCCTCGGATGACTGCCGCTATCGTCCACAGACAACGTCCTTTGTGTCGAAATCCAATTGATTCCTTCTGTTTGCAACATGAATGCACGTTACAATGCAAATTCAAAATTTGGTTGGTCAAGATGTTCAGACGAGAATTTGGTGTTTGGTGTTGGACGGTTTGACCTCATGTTGTCTAACCATTGTGAATTATTTGTAGGCATTTCAAAAAAGGCAATGTAACTTACAATTAACGCGAATGAGGGAGATTTAATTATGTAGGATTGGAAAACACAATGTTACATTATCAAATTATCGTATCATTTCCATTATTGAATGCATCTGTGCATCTTAGCAGGATGGGGGCGGGTGTGGAGAGGCAGAGCAGGTGGGGGGACGATAGGCTGGCGGCGGGAGACATGTGTTACATATCTTGTACTTTGCCCTAATGCCCATCCGCCCAGTTGAATTTGCCTCTTTCATTAATATCATTAATTCATTGCTGTCTTTTATGATTATTGTATGTGATCTATTAAGAATGTTTAGTTTGGATTTAACAGCAGGTGGTCCATGGCAATATCCATCATATCAGAAATATTTGTTTATTTAAGATGTATTTAAAATGGAGTATAATTGGTACTACATATAAGGCATAGTCTATCTAACTGAGGGTTTGGGGACCTTAAATGGAGAAGGATTGCAACCCAGCAATCTTATCTGTCGTTTGATTTATTGAGGAATTGCTCCAGTGTGCTTAGTGTAATTGGGATATTGTGGTAAACTCCAGGGGTCGGGAGTATGGCCTTGATGTGTGGAGGTTTTTTTTTAAAAAACAAAACAACTCTCAGATGCCGCCGTGAAGGCCTTGGCAGGCTACACCCTTCGCGGCTGCATCCAATGAGTATCATCAGTATATTATGTCATTCTCGTTGCTGCATCTCAGTATTAAATAAGGCATAGCGAATCGCATTTATTCACTCAAAACAAAGCTGTTAAAAATGTGATTTGGGGAATTATCTTACGATTTTTACACTTCAGGTGCCTGTCATACCACCGCAAACAACCAGCTCCTCTTTCCATTTTTAAAATGTTGATCTCACCTGACCTGTTTATGTAGTCTTAGTCTGGGGCCAACAGGTACATTGTTCCAAGATAATTACTGTAAAAGGAGGCTATCAATCACTGTATTACACGTGCATGCGTGTTTAATTTATTCAGGCTATGTTAGAGGTTAAAACATTAAATATATACGGCGGATGCACTGGCCCTTAGCCCAAACTACACAGTATATTTCTATGCACAATATGCCAATCCCGAGGTTCGAAGTTAGGTCTTCCCCAGGGGCAAAGGGAGGTTAGAAAGCGCAACTACCACGTGGCGACCATCCTAGACAACTTTTAGTTCGACGCCTGGGTTCGACGCCAATGTAAATGTCTTACTGGTTTAGGAATCGCTGTGAAACACTTAGAAATCATTGTTGAGAATCACATTTTTAACTTCTCAGGAACTGAGAAGGTTAGTGGATCGAGTACCATTCTGTCAATCATCTTTTTATCGTTTAAATCCCACATAAATGTGTTAGCATAATTGTGGGATGTGTGAGGTAACAATCAGTGTGAAATCATCTGTCTGATCAGTTTGCATGTTTGCAGAAGGCTTATCTACTCCACCCATTTCTCACATCCACCATACACCACTCCACCCTGCCCCCCTCTGGTTATTACATAATAAGACAAACCAGGCCTGCCCCTAACCCAGTCATGGTTGGTTGCCCACGCCCTCCCTTGCCTTCCAGCTCCAACCCTCCCTCCCTCCCTAGCCTTCCACCCATTACCCCCATTTCTCTTTCTCTCTCTCTCACTCTGAGTGCTGTTTTAGTCCATTCTACTAATTTTAGAGAGATGCACCTGAAAAACCCAAAATCATAATTATTTTAACAGACCTTTTACTGACCTCAGGAACCCTGTATATGACAGCAAATATTCTACATTTTCAGTTCAAGAAAGACTAAATTTCAGTAACTATGACTTGACATCGCACACAAATAATTGATCCTGAGAAGTTGTTTCCTTTGGAAACGTAGGGTATAAACATTAAAATAAACTGATTATAAAGTTAAATAGAAAAATAGTTGATTAAATTATTGATTAACTTAATAATTAGTAAACTTATAACTTGTTATATAACTGTGACAATTGAGAACGATACCTCACCCTTGGGGATGTTGTTGTGTGGCCGGCTGCAATATGCCAATTTGCGAAAATTATAGTGGAGAAATTTCCTTCCCAAGTTTCAGGCAAGGGTGCACATTCACTCCTTCCCAGCAGCATAAATTAAGCGAGGTGAAAGGCTTGAGTAAGGGTATTCGATGGGTGTTGGTCTTTATGATAGATTATGCCATTTAGATGGTATATTAGAATAGATCTCAACCACATGTTTAGGGACCGAACATATTCAGGGATTTTAAGATTGATTATAAGAACATCGTAATATTAAATGATAGATGATATTTTCTTAGGTTCCTGGGCGGAAGTTGTTTTCTACCTCTTGAACATACTGTAGAAGATGTGGCATTTTAAAAACCACATGTTTAGGGACCGAACATATTCAGGGATTTTAAGATTGATTATAAGAACATCGTAATATTAAATGATAGATGATATTTTCTTAGGTTCCTGGGCGGAAGTTGTTTTCTACCTCTTCTACCTACTGTAGAAGGTGTGACATTTTAAAAACGATAATGAAACTTTTTTGTTTTGTTTTTGGTACGACAATGAAACTTAAATCTCCATGGCGATTCCACTGGCAGCAAAAGGGCTGTGCCATCAGAAAACATGACGGCGCATACGGTATGTGCCTGTCTCGCCGACTTGTCTTAATAATAATGCTGCTAGTGATGTTGATTATAACTTTGAGATGTGTTCGTGGGTATTGATATCAGGCATGCCTCTATATTAAAGCGATGGGTGCGATGGGCGTGTCAGTCTGTTTTGGTGGGCGCTTATATAGAAGTTATACGGTATTCCGAGCCTCAAGATACGCAAGGTATCCAAAATTATTTTGCAATCGTTGGTTGGCTTTTGAACATTATATATCAAACCCATTTAAAACTACCGCTATTAGTTCCTGTTTTCATAGATAAAATAGGATACCAATCCCCGTTCAAACAGTCAAACGGTAAACAAGGATACCCCAGAATTCGAGCAAAAGCAGTTGGGAATCATTGCATGGTTGGCATTCTTCAGCACGATACAAATCTGAGGGATGCGCTCATCCTATCAAGAGTGGGTCTTTCAAATATTTACCCATAAGGGGTGTCCGCAATCCGCATTTGGATGCATGGGTCACGTTCCCAAGCATCTCTGAGCAGTAGCATGGATAAGGACATGACGAAAATATCATGACGCTTAAGATTTATATCATTATCATCGGCGTATCAAATGTGGGCAGCATTAATGTGGCGATTGTAGTGACAAGAATTTTGAAAACCTCTTCAGAAGAGCGCTAGTTTCGGATACTCCCTGTTGAGACTGCATGCCAAGTTGATGTCTTATGTATAAATTTATCCTCGCATAAATACACAGAAATGATTAATTCATCGGTTGAGGTGGCAAGGTTTGCTGCTTGCTTACGATAATATTCCCTGAGTGCGAAAGAATATATACAACGTGTTTTCCATAATTTGAGGCAATTAACGACTGTTTTAACAGACCGAACAATTGGTCAACATAATAACAAATGTTCAAGTACGAGAGCATAGAGAAATACAGGTATAGTTGCTTTTTCCGGGAGGAAATGAAAAGATAATCAAAGGACTCGATAGGGTTTTTTTCTATTTGCACTTCCTCTCTGGCGGGTAAAATCAGATATTTTATAAGAGATATTGCAAAGCGATCAGTTACTTTAAGAGTTGCTAGTTCTTGTTTGTTATACACGGCGATGATTGGAGTAAACTGCAATGGGCAAATTGGATTAATAACCGTTTCCTGTGGTAAGATTAAAGGGAGCGCTTCACAATATGTCTCATAATAATCAGTCTAGGCTCAAAGTTGAGAGAGTCCCTTCAAACTGAGGGAAAGTCTCTCGTTCCAAACCGCAAAATGCCATTATAATCCCATTAGGACCGTAAAATACGATTATAATCCCATTAGAACGCCCACTCCCGAGCCAGGGAAGCCATTAGCGCAGTAGGCGTCCAATCACTGACATACCATTCTTATATCTGAGAGGCTTTGAACCTAGACTGATTACACCTAGGTTGCGCGCATGTACTCACAGTATATCAAATATAAAGTTTACATATAGTTATACATGCTTTTATACATTGTACATAAATAAATCTATATATCTAAATATAATATTATATTTATATCTTTATTTGTGAGCATGATTATCGCACGAGGAGGCACCATCCATCCAACGCTTTATGGCAAGACCGATGTAGGTTTTTTGAAAACGTATCTCCTACTGAAAATGGAGAAAAAAACTATATCAAACATTCAGAAAAGATAGCATTACTCATTCCGCGAGTGTATTTTAGAGTTCCTATTTCTTTCGTCGTGCTTTTTACTAATTTACAAGGTAGTGCCAGAAACCTTTGCAAGAAGTATATCGTTCGGTATATGACATACCTTATCTATAGGTTGAGCCATTGGGATCGAGCCTATAAATAATTTTGTGATGTTGCGCCAGATATAATATTATACGCATGCCCAGAGGTGGGCCACTGTACCAAACCAACTATATGCAAGGAGAAATAATCCTAGCTCAGTAAATCGTAGCAACTTCAGCGCATAAGATCGTAGATATTGTTTTTTGGGGGACTTGGCGCGGATATGTCAAGCACAATGTACATTAAGATTCTCTCACTTTTGAGGACTTATCGTGACATATTGGATGTTATAATCAAATCAACACATGAAAAAGCAGAAGGTTGAATGACGTGTACGTCCCCGCACCAAGCGGGCCTTATGCTTTATGATACTTCCCGGTGATATATATTGCTTATCTAAAATCGTATCTCAAACTGATTAAAACTAAAATGATGAGTGTATTTCTTGGCACGTCTTGTAATGAGTTATTTTATGAGGTACGGCTAGTCTGATGGTGAAGCTTCAGATTCATCTGATAACTTTGTACATGTCTAGATCCTCTGATGATGATCCGATTATCTTATTTATGAAAAAATACACACATACACACGTACACATTATATTATGTGATATAATTTAAGTGACGATTGATGTCGGAATTTCCTTTTTTTTCTCCAAATTGGTGCACAATTATCTATAATTTAAAAAGTATCTCGATCGGGTAATCAATAGAATTTAAAAGCACCGATAGTTTAGACCATAATATATACGCGCTGTCAACTTGTGGTTCTTCCGATTCTTTTGAATTTCCAATAATATGTTAAGCGACTGTCAACATCAGTCATGAATAATATTGCACTGATACAAAAATTAAGACCACTCCGCAGCTTGAGTGCATATTGAGACGTACTTCAAAGCAACCCCCAACCGCCCATCAACAGGCGTCCCATTCCTCTAAAGCCATAATGCAGAGGGGGTGCGCTTGCATATGAAGCATACTGTACCGAGGTTTCCCAGTCATTCATTCCGACGTTGTATTTGGAAATAACTACGTACCCTATGTCGCTTCATACGGTCTCCTTCTATGTGTTTGATAAACTTACACTAGGCATCAATATGTGAAGTACTTTTTGTATTTCTTATTACTGGCACGACCTTTACGAATTACTGCATACACGATTTATTGACTGGCAATTATTTGCTCTATGTGAAAGTTCTATAATTTCCGAATGCACACCAAGGGAAATTCCAAAAGAAGCAACGCGAAACTCTGAATAAATACTTCTAAAGTACAAAAAATATGTGCAATAGCATCGGTACTTGCCATGTCAGAAAATCTCTCTCGTAAGTGAATTGGTCACTTGATATACAGTGTACTCAAGAAATATAGAGACTGCCTCGATAGACATATATACTTGAGCAATTTGCCTACAGGAAATATATCAGATTCTGGAGTTACCCAAGCCTGGGATCACCGATAGGTATCACTTGGCCTACGGTGGGCTTGGGTCCCGGGTCTGATCATTCTTCAGTCGAATAGGTACCATCAAAATCCATGCGTCTGGCATGCCCTTCACTAGCTTTCACTCGCCATGTGGCAACGCTCCTTCAGTGTTGCAAGACATTGCAGGCACATCGCTTCTGCGATTCACTGGGATAAATATCCATGTTGCCTGATTCCTTTCTAGAACTCAGGCTCCATCCTGTGGACGGATCTTTTTTAATATTAGCATTCTTCAAGGATAGCAGAAAACTAATACCACAACCATCCCACTCTCATACCCTCCATCTCCACATCTTCACTCTTCACTATACCTCCACCAGCAGCACCACACGGCCACCACTGCCACCACTCCATAACACCCACACCACACAGGAGGCTTTCTTTATGCGAAAGGCACACGTCCGGATCGCCAAGGAAGCGATGCCTCCTGGCGCTTTAAGTCCCAGACACCGTGTGGTGGTCTTATTTGCAGCATACGATCGAGAGAGCATGACAAAGCGAGATGAGGAGGCCTCTAGGAGAGTAGCATGCGCTTGAAAGTGGGTGTGTCCATTCTGCGGAATACTAGGAGGCTATCGGTGATTTTCCTTGAGGCCACTGTGAGTATACCCTTCGGCGGCCTGGCCAGACGGAGTAAGCGCTTGTCCATAGACCACCATGCTGGTAGTAGAGTTGAGTTGCCTTCAGCTACTTCAGGGTTGATGGAGGTTACACAGAATAAGGAAGGCAGCGTCCTTAACCAAACTTTAGAAATACCTCACTTAGGCAAAAATCGTGGATTGTCTAGTGATTCTGTGTAGTCTGACTGAAAGGGGGGTTGCGTGGAACCCTACGAACCCCCCGCGTTTCGCCTAGTGGAATACTATGGGAGTAGTGAGTGCTATATTCTTGCTCTTGTGTATTGTCGGCCGAACAAAAACTGCTTCCATCCACCCGAAGGGGTTAAAATCGGCCGGAGAGGGGCACGGGCCACAGCGGCCCTTAACGCCGCCTTCCTCTGGTCACCATCCCCCTCTTGAATTTAAGTCCAATCCTTTTGTGAAAGCAGAAACGGAAAACACAGATCTCTCCGCACTAGCAGAACCGAAACCTTCTACCCAGGAGAGACATAAAGGCGAACCACTAGATGCTCCTTCTCTCCCGCCTTTCCATGCTACCTCTGACGGCGTCCAATTAGACATTAGCAAGAAGTGTCTATCAAATAAGTGCAAAAACAACAGTCATGAAATCAATGTGTGGCAGGATAATAATACTACAGAAGAAGCCAAGTCTGAGTGGGATCCTCTCAACCATCAAAGACGTGCCAAAAAGACAGGTAAGAAGGGCGATAATCTATTTCACGCATCTTTAATATCCCTTAACACCAGTGGTGCCTCGAGTCAGTGCATATATATCTACCAGCATGCATGTACAATGTTTTTTTCCCTGGGTTCACAGACAATTTCTCTAAATCAAGCATAATTAGAGAATAAATCCTGGCCTCAAAATAGATTTTCAATTGCTTCGGTTTGAAAGAGGTGATCGGCCATTTACATGCATGCATATAGCATTGATGCTCTTTCAGTTACACTATCAGAGATCCAAAGGCTACAAGGATGGATCATGTCGACCTCCTAGATCCCTTACACTTCCAGGAGACTTTTTAACATTTGTGTGTGTGATACTTTCATTCACATTCATTCATTCATACATGTATACATCTACGTAGCCTACATGTATACATTATTATGCACGTATTACTATATATACACACGCATATATATACACATACCGTACATATAGACGTATGTCTATGTGCCAATACTGGTGTGTAATTACTCGTGCATTATGCCTTTTCATTGGTTTACATTCTGGAACATGCCCTCTATCATTGTCCATTCACTTGTATCTAGGCCTATTGATGTAAAATGGGGTAGCAGCTTCATTTCGCAAATTCACGCTTTTGGCTTCAACAAAACGGCCGTAGTGCCCATTACAAGCCAGACGTACCATTTACCCAGATGGCAGAAAGGCTCTCTATTTACCCGACAACACTGGAATCCAGCAATGAATACTTCCTCGAACTACTCCAATGTATTCTTAACCGAACTTTACATGGACTGTCAGATCTGGTACATGATATCAGTCGAGTAAAACATGGCCTTACACAGAGGTCCTGGTATTTTCGCAAGTTCTACTTCTAATATATAGTCTGGAAGAAAGCCTTGCCTAGAGGTCACTGTGACACGCATTCTTGGGAAGATGGCATGTAGAAAAATATCGTACAAACAGGGGAAATAGTTACGACGGCCAACAAAGGAGGTAATTAAGTTGTTTACTGAGGTTTGCTGAGGAGAGATCTGGGCTGATATAACCCACCTTAAATAGTCTACGTGTTGTCCCTGAGTTTGGAACGCGGAACTACACAGAAATGTGCACATGATTTGGCGCACATGAGGAAGTACAATAACATTTTTTTTAAGAACACCTCTTAAGGCCCCCATTCCTTTAAAATTAAGAAAGAACAGATAATAGCCAATGAAATTAGTATGAAGCACTCAACGAATGACAAACTACGGTCTGGATCAAGAATCATGAGGAATGGCACTCGTTTCCATTGGACTGGAAAATAGAAATTAAGGGTAGTTTGAGTATATCAAAAGACGAATTGAATTCATATTAAGATAAAACAATAGATCGTCAACCCATAGGATGCACTTGGAACTAATGCTCCTCTGAACAAACTCTACTAAAACAAATCCAATCAAGACCCCCAGGAACCGAGGTTACATGGTGGAACTAAGTAGGATTTAGTAATGAATAGGATTTAAGCTTATTTAAGAACCAAATGTCCAAATAAACATCAGTAACGAAATATGTGCTGAGAACAAAGATATCATTATATAAACCTGCGCGAGTTTACGTGTTTCTGCACAAATGTTCCTGGCCTTGTTCAGGTCGTTCAAAGCATTCTATCACCTATCATGTCTGTACACTGGAATTGAACATGGTCCTTTACACCGATATCAACAAAAACACCTTACATAGCTTATTTTTTAATGAATATATGTATGGTTTCTGGGTGGGAAAACGGATTCATTTATTTGTTTACACCTGACCTAAGGTAATGGCGGGATGACAGCACCGCGCGAAGAGTCTAATCTTCAGAAGGACCACCCTTCATTCACAGATTCTTCAATAAGACATTAAGAGAACTTCAAACTTATAATAGTGTTCAAGGGTAGAAGGGTTAATCCACATGAATGACTTTTCCCCATCCTACCGTTCTAACGAGTTGAGGAAGGGGAAATGATGTCACGTTTACATGTGGGTGCAGTTAAGGGATGTCACCAATAATGGGTGATATATACGCATATTGTCTTGGTTATAAGAGTCGCAAATAAAAATGTGACATTGTGGATACTTTATTCGTCAATTTCTGACCCATGTAAATATTCATCTAACAACAGTGTGAACATCGTCAACAACCAATGCTGTCCGCTCGCCATTAATCGGATCGGATTGGAAGATTAAGATGTTAACGTGTACATAACTATACCGTCAATCATAAGCTTTATACCAAAGAGGAGGCACACAACTGCCTCCTACTAATGGGTAGAATACACAGCAAGATAGCCACAATATTTTACTCGCTTTTCCCTGGTCTTTATATCTTTGAACCATGTCTGATTTCCTTACAACCTTTTAGTTTGATACTACTCAAATTCTTTGCCCGAGCCCTGAGTGACAAGTGAGTTTGGAACAGCTAGTGTCGTGATCACGAACTAGCAAGCCTTGTTCAAAGCACGCGTCAAGAGAACAATAAGGCATTCTTAGCTCCGTGATCTAGGATTAGATGGAAATACAAAAAAGGATCTTCTTTGCTTGTACCTAAACAATGAATAGGCAAATATCTGATAAGTGGGTAGGTCTATGAACCGATTATTGATATATAGCAACCACTAGCTTTTCCCTATCCACATAGATATCCGTCATAAAACTGTATACATAACTGCATTAGTTATGGTTAGTTGGCTGAGTTAATTCTGACATACTATAAGTATACAAGATATATTAGTAGGCCCTACATGTCAAATGAAATTACCGCCATGCAGGGAAAAGAAATGACTTATAGCCCAAAAATGTCCAATCGTTCGTATCGTACACCTATTGATAGCTGTACATTTGATTATTCAAGTTCCAGAGATGTTGCTTTTTAGTGTATTGCATGTTTGCAGGGCTTGCATAGAATGGTATCCTGTCGATTCTAGAAGTACATTAGTATGCTTCTTCAAAATCTTCTTAAGTTGGCATATTCGCCCTGAATAAGATATGTGGGCATAAGTTAAAGAGAATTATTCTTGACCAATCAGTGAAAACCATCTTAGAGTAGTGCAGACCGATCGGATGAAACAGGGGTTGTTTTCTCTACATTATTTAGCAATGGAGTTCCCCGACGGGGTTTCGGGTTCCGACAGGTGTGGGCCTGGAAGGGGCCTGACATTAGCGGGGACAGTCGGCGACAGACCAGTATTTTTCAGACGCTAGGTGATAACATCAACCCTAGAGCCAATCGTCGTTGAAAGCGACGCAAGCACTACATTGCGTATGTTCACCAGAGATAAATGAACATAAGCCATAGGTCAAACAAACATAGTCGTGGATTATCATTTTTTCTGGAAGGAATCTCTCATCCTTCGTACAAACGGAAACATCCCTTCGGCAACCACCTGGAACAGTGGTGGATGTGGGTTAGAAGTGAATGGAGACCTACCTGATTGTAAGCATTCTTAATAATTGCCCGCATGAATGCCTAAAAGGCTAAATTGAGGTTTTATACAAACGTACGTTCTGTTGTGTGCAAAACTGGCCTAGGGTACACCACAACTTGAAGTCTAAAGAGTGAAAATACTGGGAATATAGAATTAAATGTTGGATCAGTTAGTTCAAAGTTCGACTTTATTTTTCAACTCACCTGGGTGGAATAGTCAGAACGCAAACTTGGCACATTTGAAATATGGAGAGTGAAAATACTGGGAATATAAAATCAAATGTTCGATCTATTAGTTCAAAGTTCGACTTTTTAAAAAAAAACTTGTTGAACGTAAACTTGACACATACCGTTGGTACCGTTGGTACCGTTTGGAATGCATTATGTTGCAAATCTGTAGCGAAACCATTTTTTCCAAGGGGAACCGGCTATTTTAATTGCAATATGTATAGGAGGGAATATCAATGGAATTTACGCGAGGAAAAAGCTATTCATATTTATTGATTTCATCAGATTTTGTCAGTGCCAAATGATTCATTTTTGTCCCATTTTATTTGCAGAGCACACATTGAACAGCCTCCATCACTATGAACTGGTCGTTCCTTCACTAGTTGACCACCGTGGTGTGTTTCTAAGCTATGACGTCACAGATAAAATGCACTCCACTTATAACAAAAGACGAGTGCGTCGCAGTTCGCAAAATCAGCATACATATTCTGCAAAGTATGAATCCCTGGAAGACAAGGATGAAAAACCTATATTTTATAGTCTGTCAGCGTATGGAAAAGATTTTCATTTTAATCTGACTCTCAATACAGCCTTATTGTCGCCGAAGTATGTCTTGGAATACTGGAGCGGAAGTGGGAACGTTTGGAGGCGGAAGAGCATGGGACGTCCGTGCCATTACGTCGGCCACCTCAGTTCTAGTCGGGAATCCCGAGTTGCTCTTTCCAACTGCTTTGGCTTGGTAAGTAATTTCCTTTTACAAGCAATGATTAAAATTGTCCTATAAATCGGAACGTTGTGATTCTATGACTTGGTTTGCAAGGATATATTATGTATGGCGCACTCGCTAAAAAGTCCAGTTCCCAGTCCCAACAAAGGCCGGCGACAGGGATATATACAGGAAATGTGAACCATGCGTGAACTGAAAGTAAATGGGAATAACATTTTACATAAACTAAGGTGCTAGCAGCACGCCACAAAGCACTCTCCAATAGTCTTTAGAGCGTTACTTTAAGAATAGACTATTCCGATGTTTTCGGTCATTTCTTTTTGAACTGATAAAATTACTTTACTGTTCAGTAACTTTACATATTATAATCCAAATGAAGGGGTGCTTTTAGCGCATGTTTTCAATTCCAGAATTCTTGTTATATAGAATACACAATAATATCGACACGTATAATATAATATCATGTTACGATAACTATAACATTCTTGACCAACTTTTTTCAGGCTCGAAAAGAGCGGTTCTGGTCTATACCAACGGTGACCGATCAATATTTTCAATAAGTTCTTATATACATTCGCCTATATAAGTGGTATATAAGTGGATTTAGGAACCAATAGCATTATAGCTTTCGTATTGTTACAAGGGTGCTTTTCTGTTTTAATATAAGGGCATAGAACTGATTTCTGGAGATGGCATCGGTTTAGCGAGATTTCATCATGCGGCTATGTTCGAGCCAGTGTGTGGGGAAGTAGATATTTCGGGAAAATGCATTAAGTTGAAGCCTTTGCCTAATGACTTCGGTTCAAGCCACAGTAGATCCACATAGATCTCCCCTTCAAAGGGTTGTTTGGCACACCCCGGAGGCGAGATCCTCTGAATGATGGATTTAAGTCTTGACCCTATAGTTTGATATTGAAAACAGCCTCCTAAACCAAACAAAATAAGATTTTATTCTTCATGGAAGAAGTACGAACATTAACCATCGCATGTGTACTTCAATTCTGAGAATTGCCACTGTGAAGAACACTGTATTTGTATAACAAAGGTAAGATAACCCACACACATAGTTTAAAACAACATGGGGCATTTTGCCCTGTTTTAAAAACAATTTTTGGCATATATGCATATCTTCAGTGAAAAAACGATTTGGAAGTGTTGTGTTATTCAAGCTATTTTAACTATACCTATCATCAAATCAATGGAAGCGTGAAGAGAAAGTTTGTATAGTAGCAATGTTTTAATTGTTCTCGATCTAAACAAGCTCCCAAACAATTTTCTCATTTATTGCTGCTCCACTCCACTTGTGTTCCCACGTTCAAGGAGTTTTTTAAAATTCTCCAAGCGAACATTATGCCCCTGTGAAATCAATGCATTTCCACTACAGCGTGGCAAATGTGCATGCCTGCTATCTTGCATATGTATATATTGTACGTGTACCAATCACACACCACCCTGTGATTGGAGATTGGGAAGGTTAACTGCACTCGAGTACTACCACTGCACGCCGTTTACAGCTTGGGTTCCTATAATGCGTTCATAGATGCCAAGAACCAGAAGGTGCATTCTATGGAGACCGTATGACCCTTGGTATTTTCCACGAGGTCTACAGGGCTTTCTTCCTGTGGTATTGTAATAAAATACTTTATTTGGGATCTCTGATTAATCAGTGCATACTTTCATCAATTATATATGAATCAAAAATGATTTAAGAAATACTTTTTTTTATAAATCCCCATCTATTCAATATGGTTTCCCAACAAGGAAATTTTGGGAACTACAATGATAGAAACCCCTCCTAATGCAGGTCGTTGACTGGTAGTAGAGTGTCAAAAATGCGTGTTATTTTTTAAGATGTGATTTTGACACCTCTCTAAGTGCAAAGAATCCGTCGGACAGCACCCACCTGGTAAAGGAACAGACACTCTTGACACTGGTGAATCGCAAATACCCACTTTATCACTCAGATAGAACTAACATTCTGTTGTATAGTAATGCATCTGTACCCACTGACCTGCTATCTAAGCTTTCGGATCAGCATTCAGCGCCGAAAAGCTGCATAGCTCTAGGGTGATTTTTTTATGGTAAGGGCCATGTCTATTTTTAGAATTTCAAGAATCTCAGATGCATTTCGACTGTACAACCAGTATAGTATTCTTACACTCCATGCATGCTGGTTATCACCATGCCTCTCTGCATGACTAGAATTCAGGAAACTCGGACAATCTGGGTTGCGAGCCTGAAATTTGTTTCCCAATAGAGGTACTCAGGGATTCGTCTTGCTTAGATGGCTCAACATTCCAAGAGACAAAATAGCCGAATTTTTGTACAATAATGTGGTGTATTAGTAGCGTGAGACGTGCTTTTCAATATTATCATTTATCGCCCATCGCTTTCTCTTATTTTGTGAGAAAACAAAGCAGTTGATGAAAAGTCGGGAATGCTGAGTCTGTGCGTCAGAGGGTCCGACGAGGTACAAAGCAGAACCAAAATAAACTAATACCCTGGGACCCATGGCGCCCCCTTCTAATTGTCCCCTGACCTAAACTGTATAAACCATGGCTGAGGCCGTAGGCTTTTGGTTTAGACTTCTTACCGAGGTCTCGGGGCACTTGTTGATAAACTCATTACCGTCTACTGGTCTGTAATCAAGGGCACATCTGCCATTATTTGCAAAGCCGCTGCTCCGCAATCCTGAAGAGTGCCCTGTTCAGGGATGTATGGCTAGATCCCCTGACCTTTTTCGTATACCCATGGAGCCTCCCAGGAACCAAAGCATCCTTGTAAAAATATATCTAAATACGTGGAACCAAATATGTCTCGACTCTAGTAACGATCACATGGCACCCTCAAAGAACAGGTCTGTGTTTTAGATGTACAGAAAGTATGTTTGAAATGATAATATTCAGAAATCTAACAGATCAATAATGTGGGGTATTCCAGGAGTACAGTAGCGTGAGCTCAATAGACAAGTCGGGGGCGGTGGAGCCCTTTTTATTACAATTTCGAAGAAAAAGAAATCGGAAAACATTTTTATATTGATGGGAGTTCCTGTCATCTGAACACAGGTCTACATATTCATTCAGAGGAACAGATCGAGTATCAAATTCTTATAACAAGAAATCAATTTACATGCTGGCCTTCTCTCAAGATCTCCAGGTCCCTCCATCGAGTCCTCGTACCCCTATTATCGCCATTCCACCCGCATGGTCCCCCCATTCCTTGGCATAAATCAAGAATGAAGGGAATATATGGGTTTATGGGCTGTATTAGATTTAATTGTTTGTGCATGCCAATATTTTGTTATCAAGAGAAGAAAAACCCTGCAATTATATACTGGATGCATCCACCGAGATATACCTGTATGCATACATGGCATACATGTAGGCTTACATGATGTCATAATTATCAAGTTTACGTTGTATCAATTGATGCACGACCCGAATTGTTACTGGATTCCTCTACCCGATTTCTTTTAGAGAAGCAAAATGATTTACTATTTAATGCAATATACCTCAGTGGACACAGTTTTTGCTTGAACTGTTTTATAATACCCCAATGTCTCTAGATATATATTGTATGGTTTATTGCTATCGATAAAATCAACTTTTAGCACCTCAGGGGTAATTTGTTGGGGGATTAGTAAGACTACCATAGACGAGGTATAAAAGGCACGAATGGAGCATATTTATTCAAAGGTTTGGAGTCCCAACCCAGTAAAATAACTTAATATAAGGGAATGGGTGTACAGCTCAGTCAATGGCTAGCATTTCACTTTACCATGTGTACCTTCGTGGTGTCCGCGTGGTGTGCGGTGGTTTGGTTTAAGGCTTGAATCCACTGACGTTTTTTCCCTCTGCGGTCTTTGCAGTTGCATGAAGGGCCCTTGTGCATTACATTCCGAATATACAGTTAGGTCCAGACACCCCACATTCCTCGATACCACATCCAGCGATAAGCTTAACCGCAAGGCTAAGACTAAGGCTAAAGTGTTAATGACTCCCTGAAACTTAGGTGACCAAAACTGCCTTCTGAACCTGACTGTATAATAACAACTGGATCTGGTGAAAGAAGAGTCTTGATAGGTTATGCAATATAGGTTCTTCATAATAATCAATCAATGACATTAACTATAAAACCGCATATTAGCCGCAATAAGCAAAGTAAATAATAATTTAAAGTAAGCTTTTGCAACATTATAATTTATACCAATTACTTTCAAGCCTTTGATAGCTAAATAGTGAAAGAGGGAGATCATCATCCAACCATAACTTCAACTTCCCATGTATTTATAAATGAATCAACTGGTGGATCTGCTAACTAAACGAATTATAAATTTCCATTGAGGACCCCGGCGTTAAAAAAAACAGGGCCACAAATACATGGCACCGTCTATACCAAACAATAATATGTACTAGTACGATGGGCCCACAGTTTACTATTTGTAAGATTTGATTCACAATAAAATATTTTGATTCGAGAAAGCACCATCTAAATAATATAAAATATAATATAATATAATACTTGGATGGAATTCTCATTTACCTTCAACATCGCCCCTTCATCAATCATGATTGCCATTAATTGTGTGAGAAGGATACGTTCGTCCTGCTTCTTATTTTTTTTTACCTCGATCTCCTGTTAAGTAGGTAATGTGGTCCTCACCCAGTGCCCATATGAAAAATCACACCAGGAGAAGCCTGGAGCACAGTGTCTGCTGTCCTTTAGAGATCTATTCATTACTTCTGTTTATCGGTGATAATGGCCTTTTTTTGGTAGATGTCTGCAAGGTATTGGCTATACCCATAGTTGTGCTGCATAGCTGACATGACAATCATGGATAGCTTTGTCCTCTTGATATTCTATTTGTATACGATTAGTAAGGATGAGGCATCTACGAATAGTTTCTTCAAGACTTCCCCCGCCTAAGGCTTGATAGGGGGTTTGACTTTTCGGGAGCGCCGCCATATTCCTATTCTCTCTATGCGGGTGGCATGAGCAAAGTGAGCCACGGTAAAATATTTGTTTTTAAGTTTGTCCGAAGGCAATAATGTGGTCACAGTCGTCCAACACCAGCGGGAAAACTTTTTTTCCTTGTGAAACAACCAACTCTTTTGTTACTTTGAGTAATTGAATGTGAACAATTAATTATACGTCGTAATTCTATGAATAGTGCTCTGTAGGGATTTGGTAGGTCACAGAACTATCATTATACATATTATAGGCACTATTCAAAGTCCCTGTCCATGGTACTGCCAAGATTACCCATTTTAAAATCATGTGTATGTGTGCGAGTATATATATATGCCTATATCATGTGAGGATTTATGACCATCATTACATTTTCTGGCCTGCTGGTGTGTAATCCTGAGGCGAACTAGCAAGGCCAGAAATGGAGGTTATGAATCATTTTAGTCTCTGCCTAAGGTGGTTTTAAATAGCCCCTGGACCATTCAAGCTAGAGAATAAAAATCTATGAGAAGTGATATCTTATATATATAAAGTGGAAACAGCGATTTATTGTCAGGCATGTTCTTGGAATCTGTGATGCTATCACCCATTTTTCTAATTTGTACAGTTCCGTCGGCTCTTTCTGGTGGAAAATATATGCAGTCCTGGCTTCAGCCCCACAGCAGTGATAACAATCTCCATACTCCCTGCCACTCTGACCAAACCAATGTATATAAATTAATTTTCACTTCACCACAAATTACTCAGGTTTCAGACAATAGGTCTCCAGAAGCTAAACCATTGGAAACATGTATGAGTTTTTTGTTATTTTTATGTGCGTGTGTGAGGGCTTAGATTGCCTGGAGTATACATCGTCGGAGGCCTCACTGATGCCACACATAGTCGTGGTTAGGCCCGTCGGTCCACTCGGTCATGTTGATATCAATTGGCCCGTTTGGGCGGTGAAAATGACTCTAGCTCTAAGACTGTATGTGGTTTGTGAAGGTATCTGGGATGAAAAGGTGATTTTAAAGCCCTTTTTAGTTGGATTCTGTACAACTATTTTTAGCCTGGGAAAGCTGGTGAAGCCTGTCAGGAAAGCCTTACTGGGAACGTCCCACTCAATTTATAGGATTTTGTATGGACAAATGTTAAAAGTAAGGTGCAAGTGACCCATCATATGACCATCACTTGAATGAAAATGTAATGACGTCACGGGAATTGGAGAGCGGAGGGGGAGGGGGAAAAGGGTATGAGAGACAGAGAAAAGGTGGATGGAAAAGAGGGGAGGGTATGTGTGGGAGAGGGGAGTGGAGGGAGAAGAAGAGAGAGGGGGGAGAAGAGAAGATGAGGAAAGGGGAGACAAAAAGAGGGGAAGGAGAAAGTGCAGAGAGGGAAGGCAAGGAAAGAAAAAGAGGGAGGGAGAGGGGGAGGTAGGGTAGAGAGAGGGGGAGAGATCAGAGGGGGAGAGAGAGGGTAGCAGGAATCGGATAGGGAGAGGGAGAAGAGGATAGAGAGAAGAGGGGAGGAGGAGGGAACAAGATGGGAGGGAGAGGAATGGACAGAGGAGAGGGGGAGGGGAGGGAGGGATAAAATGAAAGAAACAAAGGGAGAGGGTGGGGGAAATCGGATAGGGAGAGGGAGAAGAGGATACTGAAAGAAATTAGGGACAGAGAAGAGGGTAGGGGAGAGGAGATCGGGGGAGGGTAAGGACAGGGAGAGAGAGAAGAAGAGAGGCAGGGAGAGAAAATGAGGAGAGGTAGGGAGAGAGGAGGAGGGGAGGAAGTGAGAGGAAGAGAGTGACCATCCGGAGCGACGGGTACTTTGCTAATGTTTAATAAATGCATACCAACCAATAGCTACGGTACCAGTGTGCCACAAACGAATGAGCAAACAAGTTACAGTTATTCCAATGCAGTGTGTCTATCGTGTACACTTGCAAAACCAATTGTACATGACGGCAGGTATTTTTGAGTTACAAATGAGGTACACCCATTCAGTAGTTTTTCTGCATTTATTGACCCAAAACAGGAGCAGAATGTTTGTAATTGCATACTGAGTGTGGGCAAACAGCGTGTGCAAGGTTTGGCAAAAAGGTTTAAATCTAAACAAGTTTGAAGCTGGGATTCCGTAAGACAAGGAGGTTACACTTAGGGTTTGTGTAGTTGGCCTTGCGCTCGTAGACATTCAATGGCTATCCTTGCACCTGGAACCATCCACACCTCTGAAACTCCCACCCTCCGCATGGCCCGCCTACATCTCCGCTGATGAGAGACAGTAGAGAGACGATGGCGCCTCCACACGTGGCCTCCGTAATCGGCGGCCAGAAATAAACCGCGTGACCCAGACCTCACTGAAAGCGAGGCTTTCATTGGGGTTCAGATCTGTCACCAGTTAGTTCGCCATCAAAGCTGGGAATTGTAGGAAGTTATGTGGAGGGGAAATGTCTGCTTTCTTCTATTTTTATGTTTTTGTAAATTAAAGATACCACATTGATAATTGTCGGGGTATAGTAGAAAAGATAATAATCACTCAAGGCTACGTGATCAAAATTTTCATTGGGCGAGAAAAGTTTCTGATCGGGACATAAAGCTGAGGTTATGACTATCAAATGCTTGGCAAGTTCTGGTTATGGGAGTAATAAAGTCTTCTGAAATAGGTCATACAAACTAGAAGGGTGGAATGTAAATTTTGTACAAATGACCAGGGCCCAGATCGAGCCCCCCCCCCCCCTCACCCCTTTACACTCTCACCCCCCCCCCCCTCACCCCCTCCACCCTATGCAGAGATACTCAATCGTTGCCCTGTGAGATGTATGAATGTATAGGTACATTGATCCACGAAAAACATGTTATATGCTATGTACCACATTGCGACTCACACGACGGTCACAAGTGTTGTTTTGTGTATCAAATTTATCTTTATTTTTGTTCTCTGGTAAGTATCAATTATGTGATCAGCATAATTCGGTATTCTACTCAACACCTGTGAAACCCTTTGGCATTCCTTGGCTCAATATATTTTCACATGTTCTGGGGCGTAAAATCAACCTTTTAGCATTTTTAAAATGCCACGATGAACTACTTGCTCGAATCGTACTTGCCAAAGAGCCTATTACATATTCATCCAGATGGTCTGGTCCTTCTAGCAACAACATTCCCATTCCATTCTGACTTTAAGAACCGCATTCTTTGACAAAAAACAGCCAATTACTGCCCCGTGAATTGCTGTATTCTACAGACATGTCTGAGCCAAATACCTAGAGACTGATGCGGAATTTCATCGGAATTTATTCGTCAGTGACGCTTACTCTCGAGATCCACAATCACATCCAAACCAGGCAGTCTCTTCTGTAAAGAGTTATTAATTACACTAGCTATTGACACCAATCGATTGATTGAAAGAGTGGTTGGAATCAGTTGGTTCAAGTGGTTGCAAATGGGAGAGATGTTCTCCAGCAGGCGCAAGAGATCGCGGTCTTACGCCTCAGATCATTTGAGAACAGTTAGATGATCAAGCACTTGCTGTTCTATCCAATGAAAAATTTGATCGGGGCGACAGAAGAAAGAAGCAAACACTGCATAGCTAATCTCACGGAAGTGTACACTTGGAACAACAAAAATAAACTGATTCAATCCATTTTATTCTCGTTGCTTGGACCATCTTTTAGCAAAAATGAATTGAGTATCACCTGGGAGGAAAAGAAAAGCAGCCCTCTAATTTTGCTCAACCGAGACTGCGCTTAATTGTATAATGTACACCACTGGACAAAAGTCGTACTTACTTAAAAGAGACCATTTCTGATTTCCATATGATAGTTGTTATTAAGTGCATACACTGCGTGGAACCATTAGTCCCAACTGGAAACGATTTTAGCCAGACCCACATTGGCCAATCTAGAATTCCTCGAGGGCAACATGGGGCAACATAATCGAGGCAAAGAAAAGAAACACTTCCCCTATTAATATTGATTGACTCGTGCATTGCTATGGCATCTCACTAATACACGATTGTTGAAAATCAATTTCAGTGGTCATTTAGGGTAGATCAGTCTGCGCTGGGTCGACTCGATCAGAGGCATCAGAATGTAATGGGTTCGAACCCTAGAGCCGCTGCAGTGGGAGAAAAGCTATCTATACAGATTTTAGCTGTATTAGTCCCGGTTAAAAAAGAATCGGGACAAATTGGGCTAATAACAAGAATCAGTGACAGTTAGTTTAAATTATGTTTTGTTTACAATTAGTACAATTCATGGTTTTCCGGTTATTTCCGTTTCCCAAAGGAAACGATGGCAGGGTCCAGTAAAATGTGGGGTTTATGCTGTGGTGAAATGTGGTGATCATCTGGGATTGTTGCTCTCTCCCTGTCTCTGCATGTCTGTCTCTTTCTCTGTTTCTCTTTCCCCACCCAACGCCTTCTCCCCCTATTACGACCATGTTATAAGAATGTTACTCATTTATATATAGTATCACTCATGCTAATTTAGTCCACTGTTCCTTCAAATATATGAACTGCAGGAGACTGACACATAAACTTTCATTGGTTGTCAAGATGTTACTATTATCTTTATTAAACTTTTAATTGTCAGAAACATGCTATATATATGATTTTCAACCTTTTTCACTTAGCTCTCCTATGGAGTACATAAGATATTTGTATCTTAACAAATAAATGAGCGGCTATCAGTTAAAAACGGGCGTAATGAGCGGTACTCAATTCGATAGCATCAATCAGTGCCATCTAGGGATATAGACACTTTTGGTGAAAATGTTCTGTATTTTTATCGATTTTCTTTGTGATCAAAACTAATTTTGACGTATTCATAAATTTCCTCAGTGTTAAGGCTGAGTTTAAAACTGTGTTTCGAAATATTTTTGTATTAATTAATTAATTTTTGTATTATTATTACCAACTTTGTGATTATCATAAGTGGTCTTTGTAAATTATTATTATCGAAACTGCTCTAGTTTTGTATGAAATGTGCCACCCCTCCATTTTCTAAGTCGTATTCATACTTGATGACAAACAGCATAACAAGAAGAAAGTTAGAGGTTCTCAGTTGAATGTCGTTCAAACCTATTTCCGACAACAAAAACAGATGAGAACAAATTTGCCTATTGCAAAATGTAGTTTTCATGTCAGTGCGATTCTCTATTTACAGCATGGTGTGTTTGCTACAAAGGACGAGGAATATTTCGTGGAACCTCTCTGGAATGATACGCGAGACACAGACACAGAGGGACATTTCCACATTGTTTACAAGCGCTCTGCATTGAAAAATATGTATAAAGAAAGTGAATGTGGAGTGAAAGGTACGTCAGATGCTGTTCCATTGATCTATCAGTTTAAGCTAATTAGAATATATCAACGAAAATATAATACATACAGTCACAATCATACACACATGAATACTCATTTCTAGTATTCATATATTTTGCCCACGCCTCTTTGTCAAATGATTAGAAGATTCTGAACAGTATGATTAGAAAGTCGTTCTGTTATTCCCCTAAAGTCACGGCCCAATAGTTCTCCATCAACATTCCGGATATTTCCGTGTTTCGGTCGCCTGTTTCCCATAGTGTTTTTGTGCAATAAGTTAAATAGATAGGAGATTTGAAAGAGGAAGAAAGGGAGCGAGGGAAGGAAGCTAATGGAGGGAGAGATAGAGATAGATAGTGAGGAGAGAGAGAAGAGGAAGGAAGAGGGAGAGATAAAACTGGATTGGGGGAGGGGAGTGTGAGAAAGAAGGCAGGAGGGAGGGATGAGGAGTATAGTGGGAGGGGAATAGAGCGGAGAGGGAGAGACATTGGGGATAGGAAGGGAGATAGTGAATTAAAGGAAGGGAGAAAGACAGCGGGAGGGAAAGATTGATGAACAGGAAGAGGATGACAGGGAGAGAAGGAAGGAAAGTGGGACAGAGAGAGGAAGGAAGTAGAAGGTGGAGCCAGAGGAGGGAGAGAGAGAGAGGGGGGGGAAGCGAGAGAGAGAGAAAGAGAAAGAGAGAGTAGCATAGTAAAAGAGGTCAAAGCTGGGAAGAGGGGTGGGGTCGGGCGGGGGGTGGAGCAAACACAGGGACGGCAATAACAGGAACCCTTGATTTGTTATATCTTCTTCATATGATCTTTAGACAGAAGGAGAGTTGTTGGTACGTGAAGATTTAAGAGACCATCAGTTCTTGCAGGTTCTTGTGTAAACGGACATCAGATCGCCCGAGGGTGAATTTGAGGCTCTTGCATCGTGGGATATGGGTACGCGATCCACTGTTTATCGTAACGATGTGCGAGAGGAGTCATTTATTTGTACATATCTGTGCCCTCTTATATTATTAAAGTAGCTAGTAGCTAGTGAGGGGTGAACTACTGGGCCCTGTTCACTAAGTTAGTAAGGATTTTTCTGCGAATTCCTTCATCTATATGAAAGTAAAACAATCCTTCCTACATGTTATTCCCATCTAATGATTACGTTTTTTGTTGTAAAACTGTGGATCTGTGAGATAGGAGATAAATATATAGCGTGATGATTCAGGGAGATACATTTGTTAGGAATATTATTTACTTGTTGGGAAGGAAATATTATAAGACAATTCCCAATGAAACAGAACTGGAACTATGGGACTTAAGGAATGTACTTATGATTATCTACTTTTCTTGGATAGCACCTGATAAGAAAAGCGTTGGGGAAGGAATATTCCATACACGCATTTATTATATGTGCATTCCATATGAGAGGTGCAATAAGTGGGGTGCTATAAAGATATTCATATAGTATGCCTACTATATGAACTACTTCGTCACCAAGTCGGCTACTTTTTTCAGATTTTACACATCGAGTTTTATGTCCATATAATACATATAGAATGGAACTCGCCTGCAATAATCGAAAATTTATTGGACTTGATTCGTCCACATAAGCACTCTGCCTACAGCATTGTGCTTATGCGGACGAGTCTAGTCCAATAAATTTTCCATTATTGCCGGCTCATTCCATTCTCTTTATTTATTATTCATGTTGAATTTCCCAAGAGAAAATAAGTGTAGGAATTCCCCCACAAAATTCTCTGTACTAACCTTATGAAACAGGGCCCTGTTGACCTGTGAGGATCAGAGTTGGGTGCGCTCATCAGGCACTCATCACTCACACTCATAAAGACGGGGGTGGGGCAGAGAAGAGGGGAAGATAGATAGGGAAGGGAGAGGGGGAAAGAGGAGGAGGAGAGGGAATAGAGAAGAGAGAAGGGGCGAGGGAAAAAGAAAGAGCAAGAGAGAGGATAGAGCTATAGAAACGGAGAGGGAGGGAGAGAGATGGAGGGAGTGGGAGAGCAGGCTAGAAAAAGCGATGCATGGCAGAGCAGGAAAGAGAGGGAGAGATTTTGATATGAGAGAGGGAGAAAATGTAGAGAGAGGGAGAAGGTGAGCATGAGAGAATGGAACCTATATATGGGTGGGAGAGAGGGTGCGAGCAGGTATAAATGTATGGGACACGGTATGCAGATATTTAGTTGTATCCATATTGTCGTTTTGGGGATGTGACTGAGGACTCAAAGAGTTACATGCACATACCTCGATTCGCGTGGATTTTCAGTACACCACCACCCACCCATATGCATATAACAACGTTCAACTCTGGTTTACCGATTTTCGTTACATTCATAACTACGTGGAATTAGTTAATATATCATGGAGTAAAATCTACGATTTCTGAGATTGGATTTTTTTTTCCAGATCCTATAAACCAAATACCTCATTGGTGGCTTTCAAGGTCATCTCCAATCCACAATAACGTTCTCAAACAAATAAATAGCCGAAGGCATCTTGACAGGTGGGAACGCAGAAGACGAAAGAGGAGGTCTGTCAGCACCGAGCGAAATGTTGAAACACTAGTGGTAGTTGATAAAATGATGATCGGGTACCATGGTAACGACGAGGTTGAGCCATACGTCCTGACGGTCATGAATATTGTAAGCATTGCATCTGAGATGTAAGATATCTGGGGTTAAAACCCAATGATTGAACTGATTATCGGGATCAGAGGGATCTCTTTGATTCATGTGGTATGATTAATCGATTCCCAGCGTTCTGGTCATGCTTATATGGATTTATAGTATGTCATTTTTAATTTTTGATCCTCGATACTGTCGAAATTCAATTGAAAGATATTTTGGCCATAAAGAGAGCTGACAATTTAAGGCATTCTTTTTCGTATTCTCTTGAGGTCAGGTGGCCAACCTGTATCATGATGCCAGCATAGGAAATGCAATTAATATAATGGTAACCAGGCTAGTTTTGCTCAGCAAAGACCAGGTAAGTACATGATATTTTTTTATATTTCTTTTTATTTAGTATTTTTATACAGCAATCATCAGATATTACAATAAAGCACGTACTTTGTCAGTTATAATACTGTTGAGGTCATTGAGATTGATTAATGTGCAGTTGGATAAATATATGATCAGCTCGAATATCAGGTTTTATATACTATCAATGAAAAATAACTCCCTTTTCACCAGAGTATATCATGTAATATGAGATAATAATTCCATTTCGGTGATAAGCTGATATCGACAACGCCGCAGAAATTACAAAATTATGTTCTACGATTCCAGCCAAATCTGCAGATCGATCATCATGCTGACCGATCACTCGAGAGCTTCTGTAGATGGCAGCAAACAATTAACCCATCTCAAAACTCAAAAAATTCCAGGGACCAAGGTGTTGCCCACCATGACAACGCCGTCCTGATAACTAGGTATGAGGGAAATAAGAGAATCAGAAAACTTAGGTTTGACTGCAAGTATGTATATTTAATTTCCTTTGGGGGGATTATTCAACCAGAATCTAACACTAAGGATCTATATGAATTGCATGGCTTTAAAAATGATAAGCCCATCAAAATACATTGACTTTTCCTCTGTCTGCGAATTAGTGCCGCATGCCCCACAAAAAGTTCATAAATCATTATTGCAAGACATAGCTCTGAACACTTATCATGAATCATGAATGCAAGCATGACGTATTTGCAACGGACGGCAAACCCAACATGTTAAAGTATTATAGTCGGCCGGCTGGCCGTGACATATGGGCATTACTTGCATTACTTGGGGAAGCACTCCATCGGGGATGTGGCTCATTGCACTTCTAGATAGATAGTCACTCCATCCATGGCGAGTAATCGGTTCTCCATACAGATTGGTAGCCTATGTTAGGGTGTGGGTTGGGGGGGGGGGGGGCGGGGGGCTCAACCTTTGATCATTAAACTTAAGCTTAATCAAAGGATAATTAAGGGAATGTGTAATACAAGGAAATCTATGTTGATTAAATGTAATTAAATGATATCATGAAAATATTCAAACTTTAGGTAATAAAACCATATCAGCAATATGTGGTAATAAATAAGAATTGATCCGGTCATCATGGTAATCATAAGATTGAAAGGAAGTCATGAAATTTGACATTGAGTGAAATTGATTTGATTTTGATTTATTTTATTACCACACGCGTTTTATCTCAACAATGCTCTGATTGAGCTTTAACTATCATAGGTTCTTTCTTATATAAACATTAATACTAACAAATGGTGATGTTACAGTTAATAACAGGAATATCAAATAGAACTGAATTTCATATCATTTTGCAATTTGCAATTTGCATTTTGCATTTTGCATTTTGCAATTTGCATTTTGCAATTTGCATTTTGCAATTTGCATTTTGCAATATGTCACTGTTTTTCTTCATGTTTATAAAGTTTCTACGAAGCTCAATGAACTTAAGCAAAAGGTGACTCTTAAATTTGATTGAATTTTATTTGATGCTCAGAAATGTTAGCCATCACCGAAACCAAGTGAATATAAATGAATTTTATTTGAGTTATGATAAAAATGTCAGAAGAAGGTTAATGAGTGGAAATTATCAAAACATCATATGTAAATGGATCTAATAAACGAGAACTATGACACATTGGGATACAGATTCAATGTCATTCATGGAAGTCGTAATATCTAAAATATTCAATCATGTTTGATCTCAAATAATTTTTATGGGTAAATATCATTTTCATCAGATATATAATGTTATTAAGGTGATCAATGATGGTATACTCGGAGAGGAGTCTAGTGATACCTGTCGATCACCTCAGATGTGTTTTGGTGCCAGTCCATTGTTTATCATAGTTACCCTTCTTTTACCACCATGTGCACCTACTTGACTGATATCTTCGGAGAATATTAAGTGACCTAGAGGGCTGCCAAACCGGTGTGTTATCCTCGATCCTTCAGTGTGTTATCAGGCTGAACATAGTATTTTCGATCCTGGAAGGTGTCTAATTGCCCCAAGCAATAGTCTCATGGAGGGAGCCTGCAAGACAAGAACATGCCAGGAGTCAGGATGAGAGTTGGGCCGGAGTTCTGTGAACAAACCTCTTTGCCTCGTCTGGGTGGGTTCCAATAATTGCCAAAATCATCTTCTTACTCATGGGGTCATGAGGACATGGGGTTCATTCTAGCCATTCTAGCCACTCACTTGACCTGGCTTTTTAATCCAGTGAGCTGTTACCAACTGCTCTATCATGCGAGTCTTCTACAACTGAGCCTGTTTCTCTGAGGGGGGAATGTGTGTGCAAGACATCACCTTGGTGTCATCAGAAATTGCCTCAAGTTTTTCAGAGATTGTGAATTGTATTCTGTGCAGGACTGTGATTCCTGGCACCTTTCGTTCTCTTGTGCCACTTCCTGATGTCTCCAGGTGTCATCTAGTACTACTGTTCCAGGGTTGCTGATGGTGCACTGGAAACCGGCTCTGGCTCCCTGTGATAGGTGATGGTGATCCTATGGTAGTCCGAGGAGGTTGCTGGGGCGCACAGCATGTGTTGTCTTCCAAGACTAACATTTTGTCCTAATTAACATTGTGACAAACAATAGGATTTGCATTACCTTGATGCTTTAGAAACATTGTGACCTCACCTGTACCTTTGGACTTTGGGATGATAAGAAATCCGCGAGCGTTGTGGCGGTAAGAAAGTGTGGGTAGCCTTCTGGCCGGTAGGGGCGCGACGAATGTCTGGCTGAATGAGACAACTTTAACTCAAAATTAGACAATTTGGGCTTGTCAATTTTACAGCAGAATGACTTAAACATTGGAACTTTACTGACACTTTAGAACCGATCACATCACCTGAATCCTGTAACCATGCAAAAATGTAATTCTTGCATAGCAATTTCCTGTACATCTTGTACAGTTCAGTGGCCATTATACGCCATAACAACGTCTGCCAAAGTCTGTAGGTAAAGAGGAATGAGGTGAAGTCCAGGAAGTGTGTCAGAATGAAGAGTGGGTAGTGATGTGCAACTGTGCATATATTCCTTGTGATGGTGTGGATACCTAAGAGGATGGTGAGGATGAGGATGAGTTTTCCTAGTTATTATTACCTCCATGCCTCATGGAGTAGCATTATGTCAACCTGGTGCCATACTATGTCACAACCTTTCATCGCAAACTGTACAGCCAGTGATGATATGGCATTGTAAAAAACATTAGAAAAGTTGAATGGTACTTAAGTGTTCCTTATAAGCTTGCAGGAGCAAACAGGCATGGGCCAAGCAACCCATTGCACCAACTATAATCTGTTCAACTGCTTCTAGAAGTTTCCCCGTAAACAGATGATAAGTTTTCTGATTTTTCCTAGTTACTATTATTAGAGTTTTCCTAGTCATTATTACCTATATGCCCCATTGGGACCATGTGACAACCTGTCATCGCAAACTGTACAGCCAGTGCTTAGTGTTAATAGCCAATGGATTATACCTCACTTCTTTATATGGATAGTTTGTAGCAGACACGAACCAACTATGGACCTAGGTTTTGCCTCGTTGTGCAACACTGATCACCATTGGATTACGTTATATGCCCAATACTGCAGAGTTCCAGGAAAGTAATTTATGAAATATTCGTATCACATTTCATTGTTAAATAGTCTTTAGTTACACTGTGTTGTATCTTGCCGTGTACTGCCCTTTGAAATTATCATTTAAATACCTCCCCCATTATCCCTCAACTTCAAATCAATAATCAAATATATCAAATCAATTTTATCAAGCATTATGTTCACCAATGATACAATTATATTTTTTAATGTTCATCACAACATTGTTGTATAAAACATATGGAATATAATTAATCTAAACACGGTTCAAAGACCTCTTTTCTTATAATAGTCTACTTATAATCGCTTTTGTTTTCTATTATCCCAATCACTCATAATATAGAATTCAAGCAATCACTGACATTAATGAAATAGAGGCAATCTAATCATCTCCTTCTTCTCCTTATCCCAACGGAAAGTGTATTATTCTGTAATAGACAACATTCGCAACCATATGCATCTCCCATACTCTATTGGGGTGCAGATGCATATTGATTAATTTGAAAATTACAACATGATGTTAAATGTTGATGAATATGTTTTGCTAACAGTGTCAAAATATAATGAAGAGAATCATCAAACTCTTTACTATTATTTTCCAATGGATTTCTCTCGCATTGGAATTTTGGAATGTCAGATCGTATTATAATGAAGTCTGGAATGACGAAAAGTCAAAAATAATACTATTTTTCATTACATATTTCTTAACTTGGAAAAGATGTCCTTGCCTTTACATGTTTCTTTGATTGAGATGATTTCTCACTTTCGCTGAGGAAGGCAATGTAGATCAATTCTGCTAAAGTACTAATTTCTATGCTTGTGAACATGAAAATTATCAATATTATATATTAAATATTGTTGCTACTGTTTTATTTTGTTTAAAATACGCTCTAATTATCCCCTAATTATGCTAATTGGTCAGAGGTAGTGTCTCACCCAGACCCCCCCCCCCCATTTCCACCCCACACACACTCTCTCACTGTAGACTACTCGGGTCAGCGCCTGTCTAAATACAAAAGCGCTGAGACGTACCTAAGTGTTCATCCAAGGGGTTCAATCCAGCATTCCCAGGGAATCATTGTTTTACTTACAAGACGCATCATACATCGTATGAGCAGGCGCAGATGTAAGTCCGGTTTCTCACTTTACCATTTGAGAAATCCTAACCTAGCAGTGGATCCCCTGTTCACGTTTACGGGTCAGTTTCAGTTCATGATGCATGTGTTGCCTTCTCGCCAAATGCAACATCAGGCATGTGTTGCCTTCTCGCCAAATGCAACAGGGATGTTTAGTAGGTCAAGCCTCAGGCACATGCAACTAATGGTTTGCAGGAAGGGGATTCTACCTAAGACATGTACAATGCAACCTGTAAGGATTAATATTGCAAGCTAAGATAGTTTGCACATGTTGACAACGAATGGGCGGGATCCCAGTAATGCACCCTCCTATGCACATGTTTTGTGGAGTCTGCTGCAAGGTAGCCCTGAGTTCAGAGGCGTCCCTTGTTGTCCTTCAAAGCAATTGCCCAGATGGTTACAAACCTGCGCGTATTGCACCTTCTATAACACTTTCTATGTTGTTGCCATTATTTGGGAGTTCCAGGGCTTAACATGTTTTTAATTTTCAGAGTATCAGCGTTGCTTTTGATAGATAAAATAAATCTGTAGTTGAGAGATTCATCACCATCATTTTACTTTGCAGATATGACATATGTACTTACAAGAACGAACCTTGCGGAACATTAGGTGGGTTAGATCTTCCCATTTATAAAAATGTCTCTATAACGAAAGTGTCCCTATCTATACAGTATTTTTTATTATGCTTATGAATTTATATCATGTTTACTGTTTGTTTACTTCGTATACTTGTTTTGACAAACTCTATTTGTTGATAGGTCTTGCGCCGGTAGCCGGTATGTGTGAATCTGACAGGAGCTGTAGTATAAATGAAGATATCGGCCTGGCATCAGCTTTTACCATAGCGCATGAAATTGGCCATAAGTAAGCATAGTTTATAAAATATTTGGATATAATAATTAAGCCCGCTTATATCGTATTAAACTATTTTAGGCCGACCACTATTGTCCATTGGTTAGAATGTATGTCGTGGGCACTAACTGTCCATGTGATACTGGTACGTGGTAAATAAGTTGCGAATGAAATCATACACACGCACATGTACACATATTTTATACATACATGTATACATGTACGTGTGTACAACTATGCATATATGTATACACATATACCATATGCTTGCACATCTCACTCCATCATCCCCTGGCTCGATCTTTCTCTTCCGCTCTCCTGGCTTGTTTTCTGCCCCCCCCCCACCTCCCCCCTACCCCACCCTCTCTCTGTTCTCTCCATGCCATGCAAGCTCCCGCACCAATCAACTAATCTCATAATTACATACCACCATATATATCATATGATAATTTAAATCAAAATCCATATAATATAAAGCTAGAGCGATTTCTACAAAAAGAGGTAGAAAAGAAAAGGTAGAAAGAAGGGTTTCTTTGTCCCGAATGTTCTCGGAATTTGTTGTATTACAAACCACTTTACTGATCTGTAGAGATCTGTCCCCCCTCTCTGGATGTCGTCGTATGTGGTTTGTGAAGGTATTTGGGGTGGAAATATGATTTTGAAGCCTTTTTTAAATCGGGATATCCACACTCTATTTATAGCCTGGGAAAGCCCCTGTGAGATACTACGTCATTTCCCACAACCTATGCACAGGGGGACCTAATGATATATCTACTTTTGGTTAAATATGCAATAATACTGTTCCTTCTAAAAGTTCTACTGTAGAGAAATAAAGGCTCCTAATAACGATGTTTGCTTATTAGAGACAAGTCAAAAATAGGTCTGTCTATTGCAGGCTTCAAAGGGGGGAGGGAGAGGACGGAGAGGATGTAGGGGAAGGGACAGAGGGAAGGGAGAGAAAGCGGGAAGAGGGAGGGGGAAGTATGGGGAGAGAGGGTGACGGTCCAACATGCAGAGGAGTGGGAGAATGAAGAAGAGGGTCTAGGAATAGGAGAGGGCGAGGGGGCAGGAAAGAAGAGGGGGAAAAAGGAGGGAGAGGATGTAGGGGAAGGGCGAGAGGGAAGGGGGAGAAAGAAGGGAGAGGGAGCATAAGGAAGAGGGGATGGAGAGGGGGAAGAGAGGAGGGACAGGATGATGGGGAAGGAACAGAGGGAAGGGAGAGAAAGCCGGGAGGGGGAGCATGAGGAAGAGTGGAGGGAGAGGGGGGAGTCGGAGAGGGGGTTGAGAGAGAAAAACAGGTATGAAAGTCAGAGAAGAGGGGGAGGGAAAGGAGGGAGAGGGGGAAGTATGGGGTGAGAGGGTGACCGTCCGGAGGACGGGTACTTTGCTAGTATATTATAAATAGATAGATTATATTGACTTTACACTAAGATGTCCCCAACAAGTGAATGGCGCGAGTATCCTCAAAGGGCTTGCATATCTGCATGTATATCCAATGCAATCGCGCGTTTACATACACAATTCAAATGTCTGGAAACACAATGAGATAATGGTAAACTGCCAAAAGACAGTTACAACTGTTAACAGTAAATCCCTGTAACTGTTAACAGTAATCTAAAACACTGTTGCCGGTAACAGACTCTGATATTTAAATACTTATGGCCAATAAAAAGTCTTTTAGAAAATATTTGTTGTCTTTAATTAATTAGGAGTATTGGATTGGATTGGTGAAGGCGAATTGTACATTTTCTGGCGACTTCACCCATTATATGTACATACGTAGACCCACTTTGTGGTTTCATAGTTTATCGAGTCAAGAAAGCTAGATCACTCCTGTGTTTTAGGGATAGCATTGCTTTTTGTCAAATGGGAAATACATACAACTGGACACATGTGGATAGAATGGTGAAGACAAAACCATTTCTCCATGTGTGGAGCCAGACAAACCAGCCCCCCTATCCCTAAGGACACATCAGCTACTCCACCACTCTGTCTTTACGCAGTTAATTGGCTTAAACTTATATGTCACTGAACACCATTGGAAATGAAATAATTATTTGACAATATTTCTGGCTATTGACATATTTATCAAATAATTCCCTGTAGATCATGCATTTTGTATTGAAAAGAGAGTGAGAGAGTGAGAGAGAAAGAGATCTACCATATTCATTTATAAAATTGGCGTGAGGGAGATCTATTCGTTCATAAAGTGAGACAGATCCAATCATTTATAGAGTGAGGGAGAGAGATCTATTCATTTATAAAGTGAGGTAGAGAGATCTGTTCATTTATAGAGTGAGGGAGCGAGATATATTCATCTATACCATGAGGGAGGTTTAAGATTGATAGTAGCAGGTGATCAGATCATGTTAGTAAATGTATACAGTAGTGCCACATATACCCACATGGATAGTAAGGATACATACCATACATGCAGATACACACTTTTACGCTGAGGGTGTATGCGTACAGAGATACATAGTTACATTGGGGATACACAGAGATGTATCCATGCAGTTGCATTGGGGATACTCACAGATACACACTTGCAGCCAATAATACAGAGTTGCAGCAGAGATACACACAGATACACATTTGCAGTCGGGATACACGCAAATACACTGTTTCATTGGGGATACACGTACACAGATATACATTTTGAGAGGATACATGCAGTTACTCACTCGATGTGGTTACATATATTTGCCCAAGTCAATGTTGATTTCAGTCAGGTGTATATATGCCGTCAGCGTAGGCGATCCTGAAGGATTAAGACGTTCCTTAGCTCGTTTTCCTTGCTAAGCATCGTGTAAGGAACTTTTAGGGAAGGAATTTGCTATACCGGCAATGCTAATCTATATTCCTACAGTTGGCATTTGGTACCTTAGGAAGGAAAAGTAGTTAGGCAAGGAACATTTTAAGTAAGGATTTTTTAGTGGACTTCCTTAGCTAGTTTTCCTTGTTAAGCAGCAGGTAAGGAACTTTTATGGAAGAAATATTCTATACAGACAATGCTAATGCCTACAGGTTAGGTATTTCCTACCTTGGCAAGGCAAAGTAGCTTAGCAAGGAACATTTTAACTAAGGAGTTCTTATGCAACAGGCCCCACTTCCCTCTATCTCCCGCAGTCCCTGGCCCTTAAAAACGTAGGACTTTGCTGCCTTTGATGTTGCTCTCCAAGATGTTAATCCATCTACTAATTTTTCCCTCGTCTTCGCTTTCCTTCAATCTTCCCTGTTGTTACAAGGTGTTACAGGGACTCTATTATGTACAAATAAGTCTGTTTTCTGTCTCTCTATGCTATTTAATCATTTCCTTTTTACGCAGCATTATTCGAACGCTCCACATTACTGCAGCAGTGATCAACATTAGTGGTTTTGGGTTCCAGTAGTTACTCAATATGATATTGTTTGTAATGAAAAGGACACGCTGAGGGATTATTATTGAGAAGTAATTTTAATAACATTATTGTAAAACAATCATGGAGTTGGAGGCAGTCTTTCTACTCTCCGAGGATGACCGAAACCACTCGTGTAAAATGTGCAGACAAATGTGACACTATGAACTGGGTTTAAGTGGAAGTTCCTATTTAAACATAGGTCTGCACTCAAAATCTCATTTCTATCAAGGGTGTCGGATCAAAAGATGGTCATTTTCATAATGCGTGCATATTCTATTTACCAAGGGATGCACACAGCACACATGGCCAATAGAAGCCACACAACCAGCCCATGAAGAGCAGTATCTCTACCATGGGAACTATTCACATTAGTTCAGATACAGAGCTCCAACCCAAAAGCATGGGAGAGTCCGAAATAAAGTCACTATTATGTATAGATGTATAGCCCATTCTCTGATATAAGTGGCTGGCAGTACTTTTCCTTCCAAAATCTATAAGTAATTTAGTAATAGATAAAGTTTTCAATGAATTGCGGCCCAATTGTTAAAATTTCCTTACTTTAGACTAATTTCGCTACACAACATTGCCAATACTCTTTTTGATAAAGCAAATATCCCACCATATACACATCCATCCCCCACTGCAAATACATTACAAATCTTACTTGAACACATACAATGAGCTGGTTCTGAAGGTGTACAGGGGGATAAGTTATTTGATCCCTATTCGATCCTCAACTGGCATCTTATTAGAACCTAAGCATTGGGTGGTTTGGGCAGAAACATAAATTATCAAGATTCCGATAACTAAAATTAGCATTCTTTGGAAATACAAAATATATCTACATGTATATATATTGATAGAATAGCGTCAAATCTGATATTTCCGCTATTTCCTCCTAAACCGCTGAACGGATTGCTGAGATCTTTGAGGTGCACCATGCCACACCTGATGCGAAGCCATTCCGCTATGTCATGATATTTTTTGTGGATAGATTTGGGTTGAAAAAAGAAGGTTTAAAACCCCCATCGGAGGAACATGTATAATGAACTACAGCAACACAACAGGAAACACAACCCTGACCCACTTCTAACCTCATTTGCATATGCCCCATCAGAGGAACATGTATAATGCAATAAGGGGGGAGAGGGAGGGGGACAGGGACAGGGACAGGGACACAAAGACCTTGAACCCTCACAGGGACAGGGACCACAACAACAGCGCAGCAGTGACAAAAATAACATCTTGACAGGGTTCCATTTGAGGTATGAATGTTAATACAGATACTAAGTTACAGAGAGAACTTGAAAGAGAAAGATGGTGGGAGAGGGAACAAGGAGAGATGAAGATGTGAGCCCCACTTTCCCACTAGCAAATCCTGTGCGGGTATTTGCTAGTATTAAGGAAATAAAGAATACTGCTAAAAAGAAAATTAAAGTCTTAATATTACACAACACAGGCATGAATCGATTTTGACACTCAGCCAGGCGCAAAATTATTACATCTGACTCCTTATTTGTCTTTCAGTTTTGGGATGCAACATGATGGTGCTGGCAATGAATGTGGCCGGCCCGGCGGAGAACCAGCAAAAATAATGGCAGCACAACTGACCAAGAACACAGAACCCTTCTCCTGGTCTTCCTGCAGCCGGGAATATATTACAGGGTTCCTAGAGTAAGTCTACTTGGTCACACATTCTACTTGTACAGTCCACTGTAATTTCCGGCGATATTTTAAGAAGTTAGGATCCAAGGCTGCCACTTGCAGGCGTACAACCTCTTCGGCAATTGCATTGGTTGGTCCCGTCTGCATTGGTTGATCCCAGCTCACAATCGCGTGGTGGCCAAGCAGTCCAATTATGCCCAACCTCAAGCGATTCCGCAATGAATGCCCAGGGCAAAACCGCCGTGTGGATCCGTCCCATAATATTTATGAAATATAGTCTACTGTTGTGGACTGTGCAGTATAGTCTCAAATTAGATAGTCGGCAGTATGCTACGAGGTATTATCTGATTTTCCCTCTACGAACACATAAACTTTGAACTACTACAATCGAATCAGAACTGGCTGCCGACCCTATCTATTTATGCTAGGGTCGTCGGCGATGATTACTTGTTCATTTCCGACCACTCACAACACTGTTTTCTATCTTTATTATTATTTCATTTCTTTATTTCACGTTATTATATTACATGTTTTAGGTTATCATTTTTATTATTATCTCATAGCTATTCCTACTTTGCCATCATGTAGATGGATACTAAATTTTAAAACATCCAGATGTTCAAATGATCTAAGAGCTAAAGCTTCCAATATGAAATGTGCCAACCTTTTAAATCTGAATTTCAGGATGTAATGATTGTTTTATGGCTAGATAAGCATACCAATATGTAACTTTGGCATAAAAGGTTCAAGGCTGAGAGGAAAACATAATTTGGGGTGTAATAGAAGGGCTACTGAATGCAAAGTGAAGCCCCACAAACTAAATCTACCCCTTTGTATATGAGAACACAAGGTTCCACGGCAGAATTTATCAAATAGAAAATTAATCATGCAACTTACCCCTTGGAGGGCGAGGGTTAGACTCAACTTTACGATTCTAAAAGTTATTTTTAGTACAAATGTTAAAACATTATCAACTCAGACACTTAATATCTCAAAATATTTTCGCTTTCACAGCTCAGGCCGCGGGAAATGCTTAGAAAACCCTCCACCAGAGCAAGAATTTGATTACCCAACACAGCTTCCGGGTCAAATACACGATGCTAACGCACAGTGTGAATTCCAGTATGGATCGCAATCTCGTGCTTGCCGTCTTGGGGTACGAACAATTTTACAACTTTAGTTGTATGCGAGGGCTTATACTATATTCTTATCGTACAAACTGTTTCCCTCTTATAGTGCCAACTGTTTCCTTCTTCTTCCTGAAAATAAATACATATCGTCGATGGTACTGGTAAATTTATATATACATTCACTTCGACACACTGGTGGGACATAATATCTTCGCAGTCATCTTTTAGGAGTTAGAGATGTCTGACTGGGAATATTTATAGAGTAAATTTGTAGCAGACAACTTGATGAAGGTGTCTGGTCTGGAAGGATTCAGACCCCGAGCGTCTAATATATGGACCTCTTCTAGCGATCCCGAGACACTATTCCCACAGATGCGGGTCTTTCTCCCCAGGATCCAGAGGTAGTTGAATCCAAATCATTGCATGAAAATCTATGTACTAGCAAAGAGGAAAAGACTTGCGAGTATCCCCGCGCTTCCCCCAGCGAGCACTGCTTTCCTCGGAGACACAGCTCGAGGTTGCTGGTCTAGACATTATGACCACAGCCCCGACCACTTTAGACGACCGCCTTCCTGGCTGTCTGGACCCTGGCCTAAGAAAATTTCAAAATTTGGGACTCAGCAGCTCATTGGCAAGTAGAAGACCTCATTCAAACAAGCTCGTTCCCGTTTAATCTCGTGCCATTGGCGTTCCTTCCTCATTGCTGTTAGGCATATTTGTCTTAAATCTGATACAGTATCCATGAGGACTACAATTGGGTCGTTCCTGAGCCATTTGAAGACAGGCCCCATTGCTGAGGGTGGGCGTGGTCCAGGGGTGTGGTTCTATATCCGGATGGCCTAGGCAAGACTGTAAGTTTGTGCCGACATAATTTTCAAGGGTTCCAAGCTTCTATACTCCATGAATAATGATGCTGAAAGTAAAGAGTTAAAATTATTTACCAGTCGTATCATTCAACTTCTTTCCTTAATCTCCCTTTAACGGTCAGTCTATTTTTCTAGTAACCGAATATTAGTATTAGAAATTAAGTGTGCATGTATGTATTTATAGTGACTAAGTTTTTTTATTCGGCACATGTTGAAAATGGAGTATCTATTTTAATTATCCATATACAATATATGTATTTGCGTGTGTGTGTATGTGTGTAATAAATAGGATCGGGTCTAGGTACCTCCAGGAGTAGCCGATAGCCTTCAATGCGAATGTATACATACATTTATAGCCAATACGATTCCTTTTCATGTCTATCGAATGAATCAGTAAGTCAGTAAGCTCTTTCATCATTTTTACAAATGAAAACAGTGCCAGGCGTTTAACCGGTGTATTTTCTCCTAGGAAGTGTGTAGAGAGTTGTGGTGCACCAACCGTAATCAGAAATGCGTGTCTAATAATATACCAGCAGCAGAGGGGACCATGTGCACACGAAAAAATAGCTCAGATGGGGTAAGTAACACTAATTCATTCAGAAATACATGCTCGGGACTAATTCATGGTATATATAGTTATTATATACATACATGTATGTACATGCATACATATATACATAACATAACATACATATGAAAATTTAGTCCATATATTTATTCATAAATTATGTGGATATATGTAGTATTATATATAATATGTAATATATCCATGCAGTGAACCTTAATTCATTGGTCGCCTTGCTTCGTGACGGAAAATGCCAGCAGTGTTCAGATAGAAGAAACACTTATTTTATGAACAAAATTCGATTTTCTCCATTCGTGTTCTCAGTTTACTAATTGGTAATCTTTTCCGAGTGTGTTTAAATAAGAAAGAAATCATTGTGCCCGAGAGCAAAGCGCAGTGTTACCCACTTCAAAGTTCTATTTATCGGTGATAAACGGTTTTACAATTATTATAGTTTAGTATAGAAACAGAACTGTAGGATGTTCATTGTTTTAACTCTTTTTCTGTATTACTTGAGAAAAAGTATTGCCTAAAATGTATTCCTTCGGAATGATCGTTTCGTCGAACTGTGCGAAGGCGGTAAATTCTCTGTGGTAGGTACCAGAAAATCATCTGTTCGTCCTACATCATCCAGACACGATGACGATGTTGCCAAAGAAATCTGGAATATTCCTTCCTTTCATGCACTTAGTAAAGTGCACTGATGTAATATGACATAGCATCACAGTCGGAAGTGCCCGTGACAACTGGTCTGTTGACAGCCTGGCCTCTGAAACAAAGGGACGGTCAGCCTTTGACGTTTACTCGTCACTTTCCGTACAACTTCAGCATTGTGTTTCTACCGGGAATACTATCAGGGTGTGGCCTTTAGTTTAAAGGCATCTAAAAGGCCAGAAACTGGCAGTGCGTAAAGGATAGGGGCAGCTGGAACTAATTGCTTTGCTGTCAAGCCTCATGTCAGCTAACGGCTACTACAGCTCACTCCCCCGATTAAGTCTTCAACCTCAAATACCATAATAGCTGGATAAGAGGCAGAAGGTGACTGGATCCTCACACACTCTTTCAGAGATGAGCGACCTCTCTGTGACCCTGTCGCCGTCCCATCTTTGATTCTCGGAGGAGGTAATGATAAAAATCTCAGTCACAAAGAATAAAATAAAGAGACAAATAGAAAACAGAGAACCAGGGTCAAGGGAGGAATTTTCAGGCAGGTGCATCTTGGTGTTCTGAAGCGATGCCTTTATGCAATGATGATGATGGTTATGCCAAATGGTAAGCAGCTGCCACGATTTGAGACACACCCATCACCCACCCTAACAAGGCAAAAGTCAGGCTCTGTCATTAAAGGCCGCCACACATTGGAAAGACTCAACCCGACATATTTTCAATGGTCTATACATCATATGCGATGCCTCGTGTGATATTTTGGCAATGTTAAATATTTCGTACGGAGAACAATGGGAAAATAGGAAACAAAAGTCCCCAAACCTACGCTTATAAACACACTGCTGGCACCATATTAGGTGAAAGTACGAATGAAGTATTTCATCGTTCTTAGTTAGGCTAGGAAATGAAGGTAAAATTACAGAAATTATACTATTGTCACTGAACATTTAAAGACAGATTGACTAGATATGGTCGTTTTTAGAAGCATGATAATTGAACTTCAAGATGTATGTAATTGAAAGGGCGCGTCCTTTTCTTTTAATCGTGTGCAGATGACACGGCGGGAGTATTTCAAAGGAAACACGATACCAATCACTGTTATGGATTATTGTGAGCAGTCAGAATTTAAATGTGGGAGAGACAAGATTCTGAACCTTTCAGAAAACATAGCAAAGACAACGTTCATGGTTCACCCCACCAAAGTCAATAAGCATATATCAGTTGCAGGGCTATGTACTTATACTATAAAAAATAAGTACAATCTTCATTGGATATGGAAAGTTAAATCCCAGATAGTAAAAAGGCAGAGAGCTCTGATGGGTTTTTGAGCCAGACATATATAGTTGTACTTGTATTATATATATCTCTCCTCAGTCACAACCCGGACTTCCGGTACACAAGATCACCAATCTGACCATTTAGATGGAATCGAGCCCAGAAAATGACATTCATATATCGGCACAGGTCGATTTATATTTGCCAAGGGCGGCATGAGTAATATTGAAACCTAGGTTAAAACAATACAACATGTGTAATATAATAAATAATGCTTAACTAGTATATATGCATAGTTCCCTTATGCCTTGGAATTTCCTAGCGATATTATGTAAAGGATTAATAACCTCCATTTAAGACAGTGAGAGGGCTCGATTTATTGATAATACCCAATACGAAGCTGAGGGTATTATCAACAAGAGCGCCCGGTTCCTGTCTGAAATGGAGGTCATTAATCTGTTTAGTCCATTTTGGGACGATTTTAAACGTCTCTAACCAGTAAACAACGTACATGGACGAGGTGAATGTCCTCCTATAGGGCAGTTATAGTTCTCTCGGGTTATCATAGGTCTATAATATCCGGTCCCAGTGGACAATTATATCACAAAATCTTCGCAAAGATGAACTAGATGGTGTACGGACAGAATCCCGCCAGTGAAAACCCCCCTAGCCATAACCCCGCCGTCAGAACCCCCCCCCCCCCCCCCAGCCAAAACCCCCCTTGCCAATATCCCCCCATGCCAATACCCCGCCTGTCAGAACCCCGCCAGTCAGAACCCCGCCCTGCCTTTACCCCCCATGCCATAACCCCGCCAGAATATTTTATTTAAGCCAATACATGGAGTGGCAGCAAGTTGCCTAAATGTATTGCCATAAGATATAACAAAATGTCTATTCTGTTGCATTATGTATACAATTATTTATATATACAGTCTGACTTTTTATAAACAAGCTAGGTGCTTTTACCCGCAGAAATCGTCAGATAGATTGTGGTTGGAAGGAAATGATTCTCATCTCCAGACCTCGTTCCATTCTCTTAACCTATATTGCGGTCAAGATATGGGGCTGTAAATGGGGTGATTAGGCTGTGGACGTCTGTGGTCATTGTGGTCATTGTGGTCATTGTATGTGGGGCATGTGTGCCACCCTATCGGTTGCCTACATGTGCTTGTGCATGTATACCTTGTATGTGTTAGTCTTACCTAATGATATAACTGCAATATTTGTCCTCATTTCTTAAGGAATGATTTATCAATTATCATCATCAATGTGACATAACCTTAAGTGATGTATCGATTTTAGTCTGTAAGGCAATGATGAAGTGAGCATGACACATGCCCAATAGATTTCAATAGATTTCGATCATTAATTTGTGTGTTCAATCCTTTTGCATCTTAGGGAAAGTCAAAAAGTCTGAGAAGTAATATTTCTAAGACTAAGGGTACATGAAATACATATGTGATCCGTTTTAGGAAAATAGGTCATAAGTCGCAAAATAGGGATTTTGTGATATCACCATATTTCGAAAGAGGAGATCAGGCCGATTCTGATAAGTATTTCTATATTTTAAATCTGATAATTTTATTTTGAAAAAACAAGTTTGCAATGTTTCTGGATGGGTTTTTACCAGTAAAGTAACTAAATAAACTCCATACGTAGGCCTTCAAAAGGAAAGAATATATTTGATACAATGTTCCGAAATTTGTTACATAGATCTATTCATACAACCATAAGTGCTAAACCCTCTAAGAATCAGAACATTTCAATAAAGAGATCTTGTAAAAGAAACACAATGCAAAATAATAATTTTACGACTTATGACTCATTTTCCTGAAACACATCCCATATACTTCCCCCAAAGAAGTTTTTCCTGGAGTAAGGAAGGGTGCCAAATCATCCTGCAACATGTATCTGTCCTTCCCAGGAAAATCAAAGGCATCATGTCACAAGTCTTGGGGTCATTATCAGATCACCCATGGACCCTGTGGTTCTGCCGAGAGGCTGTAAAACTGTCAGGAGGGAAAGGGGAACTCCCATTTCACTCACGTTGAGTGAATCTTTTGGTAAAACGTTAGTAGTAATATACATTAGTTCTAAGGTAAAACAAGTCCCACTTCCATACACACTAAGTAGACATCACACTTAGATACTTTATACTGCTTACGATTGACAAAATTTCGCTTAAAATAAAAACAAAAAAAACTGGTAAATATTATTTCTGGCTATGGCAACCCATAATGTGTGTGTCAAACCCACCATATAAAGCGATCCTCCGGGATAACGTTTTTAGATTTTTTTTTTTTTTTTTTGTGGGGGGGGGGGGGGGGGGGGGGGAGGGGGGAGGGAGCGTTTAGAGTCATGTCAAGGGTAAAAGAAACACAGCACTGATTATCCTGATAAAGTCTGGTCCGATCCCCGCTACACACAGGCTCTCTCAAACCTCTTTCCTGCCATCCCAGTATCTCCCATCACACACCAATATCAAACATGCAGCAAAACCACAACGTTCAACCATATGTGCACCTCTTTTACAACCTCATATCTCGACCACAATGAATACAGATAGTGTACTTATGGGTGGATATGGGAACACCTATCTCCATCTCTCTCTCTTTCTTGCTCGTCATCGTCCTTCCTCCCCTCGCCCTCTCTCCCCCCTCTCTCTCGCTCTCATCCTCTCTCTCCTCCTCCCCTCTCTCTCCTGCCTCTCTCCCGCTCTCTCCCTCTTCCCTTCTCCCTCTCTTCCCCTCTCTCTTCTCTCCCTCTTCTTACACCTGTCCCTCTCACCTCCCTCTCTCTGCTCACTCTCTCGAGCTCCCTGCTCACTCTCTCTTCCCTCACTCTCCCCTCTCTTTTCTCTTCTTACACCTATCTTGCTCCTCCCTCTCTCCCCCTCTCTCATCCCTCTCTCTCCTCACGCTCTCTCCCAATCCCATCCCCCTACTCTCTCAACCTATCTCTCTCTTCTCCCACCTGGGTCTCTGCCCTGCTCTCTCTTTTCTCTCATGTCTCTCTTCTTTCTCCCCTCTCACTTCCCCTCTCTCTTCCTCTGTTCTCTTCTCCGACTTCTTTCTCTCTCCAACTCTATCTCTCTGTCCCTCTCTCCTCCCCCTCTATTACCTCCCTCTCTGTCTTCTCTCACCTGTATTTCTCCCCTCTCTGTCTTCTCTCAACTGTATCTCTTTCCCTCTCTCTCTCTGTCTTCTCTCACCTGTACTTCTCCCCTCTCTGTCTTCTCTCAGCTGTATCTCTCCCCCTCTGTCTTCCCTCACCTGTATCTCTCCCCTCTCTATCTTCTTTCAACTGTATAATGGGAGTCATACAGTTACATATAGGGTATAATGGGGGTCATACAGTAACATAGAGGGTATAATGGGGGTTGTGCAGTAACATAGAGGGTAGAAATGGGGGCCATACAGTAACAAAGAGGGTATAATGGGGGTCATACAGTAACATAGAGGGTATAATGGGTGTTGTGCAGTAACATAGAGGGTATAATGGGGGTCATACAGTAACATAGAGGGTATAATGAGGGTCATGCATTCCATCTCCATCCCACTCCCTCCCATTCCCTCTCTCTCCCACTCCCTCTCTCTCCCACTCCCTCTCTTTCACTCCCTCTAGAGAGAGGGTGGAGAAGGAGAAACTGGGAGAAAAGAAGGAGAGAGACGGGAGGGGGAAAAAGGAATGGGGATTGAGAGAAACAGAAGAGAGAACAAAGAAACAGGGGAAAACAGGGGAGAGAACAGGGTAGAGGGAGAAACAGGGAGAGAAAGGGAGAGGGAGAGGACAGGGAAAGAGGGGGAGAGAGAGAATGTGTGGGAGGGAGAGGGGAGAGTCAGGGAGGGGGAGACGTGGCTGGGGGAGGTTTGGTGAAAGAGGGATGAAGGAGAGAGGGAGGGGGAGGGGAGAGTGAGGAGGATGGGAGGAGGGAGGAAGTTAGGAGGGGAGGAGGGGGAGAGGAGAGAGAGAGAGGGGGAGAGGAGCGTGATTCATCACTTATGAATTGCTTTATAACAGTATAGTATTATTCTGTAACTTTATTTTTTCTGTACCATCGATATCGTTTAGAATGAATTGTATACATGGTCGATTCTCACGAAATGGGGGCAATGGGTCAAGTCATTTTTTCAAACTTCTCAGAATTAGGAAATATTTGTGCATTGATAGATAGGGTATTTGGGGATTGTAACCTGAAAATCGGTACTGGATTGGATGAATATTTCTCTCCCATCAATTTGAATTTTAAACTTATTTTTTCCTAGGTGCCTACGTCGGGGTAAGCCTTGTTGATTTATGAACTATTATTACACACGTGAGCAGTTAGAAAGGTGCAGTTTGGGGGTGCAGTTCGGTGGATCCAAATTGTTCACGTGTACAGTCCGGCCAAAGACGCAATTTCATTGGTGCAGCATAGGCCAGATGACGTCGTCCCGACCTCATAAGTTAGGCCTACAAATTGCAGTGAATCAAGCTTCCTCGAGCTAAACTATAGGCTAAACAAGTTAAATTTACTTTTTAACATCCAAATAGAGTGTGTAATAAATAGCAAATGGCACTCTGTTCGGGTTCAAACTGATCGAGACCCCTCAGAAAACGGGAACTCACCCCTTCGGGGTTCGTCCCGTTTTCTGAGGGGTCTCGATCAGTTTGAACCCGAACAGAGTGCCATTTGCTATAAAAACTGTGGGGAATTACTGACAAATAAGAATTTACTTTTATCATTATACTCTTTCCAACATATTGGATGACATATTTAATGAGTTTTGAGAGGATCTGTAATGTGTAGAGGTAAAACAAAACTTAAAAGAAAATGCCTGACATAGGCACCCCACCCCCAATGTAGGCACCCCCGACGTAGGCCCCTGTCCTAATGTAGGCCCATGGTGGCAGCAAGTAGACTCTATATATTTTATTTATTCCTGATACGATACATGATATCATTTTCTGGCCATTCAGTCAAATATTCCCCACACATATCATTCATTATGCTCAGAATTTAAACTCAATAATAGTACACATTGCTCAAAAGGCACTAAGCGTTTGAAAGATGAATATTAATATAATAATCAAACAAATTGTGCCCCGACATAGGCACATGCAGATTTTAACCAAATTGATTTGTTTTCAAAAGAATTCGCCTACCATGAAAACTTGAAGGGTCTGTCACACAAGTTTGATTTTTTCTTTCATGAATATTATTGGCTTTATATTTGTATCATTGTATATTTTAGCCATGTTTTTAATTGCTATTTAAAAAAATATTTTCCATACTTTTGCCACTTTCGAACTAAGAACGCTTTGTAAATGGTCAGGACCTTTTTATTTTGAGTGCCTACGTTTTAATTTCATTTATTTCAGGTTTTTAAAAATGTCTATTTTCACCTATATTTCATGTACACAATGCACATTTTCAGATTAATGAATCATATATGGCCCGAAAGCTCGAGGTCGGATCCATATGATGGGAAAGGAAAATAAAAAAAAAAAAATGTAAGCTCGATGAACCTTGGAATAAAAAAAACGCTAACTGCCCCCATTTTGTGATTTGGCCATATACATGTGTTATCCTGAGTTTAAAAAAGTGTTAAATCTAAATGTACATTCAGTTGGCCCTTGATCTAAAGTTTTCAGAAAATGTATAATTGGCAGCTGTACACATTTAGTAAATTTTGCTAAATTAAGCTGAAATTTGTTCAATACCAGGTAAGTTCGAAAATATTCGGCATTGCATTGATTCTAGCAATCTGTTTGGTTAGGTTGAAGTGTAATTTGAACTTTATTTTCGTCTGAAATTTGGGTTATTTGAGAAGATTGGTGAAAGTGAATTGTGCATTTTCTGAAAATCTAACCCATATGTTCCCGATTTTGGTGGTTAAGACAAGGGCCTGTCAATATGGTGGTCCAGGCGGGGATACCTGTGGTCTTTGTGGTCTTGCTAAATGCATGTGGTGGTTGGTTATCATTGGAGACCGTCAAAGTATGGCCAAGGGGGCAGTTTTATGGAAACGAGATTAAAATACTTGTAATCTTGTTGCATATGGCCAGAGAGGATAGGAGATACTAGCAATAAAAGTGCCTCTAAAAGGTTTAAATGTTTGTCATTATGAAATAAAATCATTTATTCTGAGGTTGTCATTTAATATGTAATACATGAGGATTAATGTGTGTGCATTGAGTCAGAGTTGTTATAAGTCAGAGGGTAATTTCATCTAAATGTAAACAAAATATGTTTGCGTTGTAAACATCAGTGCCCAACCAGATTATGGACAGTGTTGATTCCAAACACCCGATCCCAACCTTTGCCCCAATCCCCACTGGACCCCACCCCCAGACACACTATTTGTTGGGTTTTGGCGGGGTTTTGGCATGGATGGGTTCTGACAGGCGGGATTGTTACTGGCGGGGTTATGGCATGGCGGGGTTATGGCTAGGGGGATTCTGACGGCGGGGTTATAGCTAGGGGGGTTATGGCTAGGAGGATTTGGGCTGGCGGGGTTTTGTCCTAGAACCGATTATGGTCCAGCGAGTATTATTATTATGTTCTGCGAGATTTTCTCCGGACACCATGTCCACACATATGGGCATACAAACAACTATACATGTATATTGTAAAATTGACAAGCATAAATTGTCTAAATTTTAAGTTAAAGTAGTCTCATTCAGCCACACATTCGTCACGCCCCTACCGGCCAGAAGGCTGGGGGGGATACTGATTAAGAGCGGGAGGGAGAGGGGAGGGGAGATAACCCTGTGACCTGGTCACCACCCAAAGAGATTGGTCAGAGTGGCAGTGGTCACTCTGAACCTCGTTTTAATATTTTCCTGTCATTGTTATCCTGTGGCTGATTGGATCTCTAATCTAACCTGTTGATTAATTGGTCCAGAGAGACCCAAGCCAATCAGCGCAGGCCCAGTGTAATCGTTCTAATCTGTCTAGTATAAAATAAAGAGCAGTGATTAGTTCGACCTCTTTCAAGTGATCCTACTGATCTGAAGCATACATCTCTGTGTGTTGCGTTGATTAATTTCTCGCCCAACTACTGACCCTGAATTATTACGAAGAATGTCCCGCATTTCTTCAATATCATTGTTCCACCAATTTAATGGAGTTACACACCTTTTAAAGTCACCACATGAATTTCCCCAAATTTTACCCCATATAATCATTGTGTATGTATATAAAATGCAAGGTTAACCCAGACTTGTTCTTGGAATCTCAGCATCACATTTTGTTGTACAGTGGTGCTACAAGGGGCGCTGTGTGCGTTATGGTTGGACGCCTCCAAGCGTGGATGGAGACTGGGGCGTCTGGTCCGAGTGGGGATCTTGCTCGCGGACCTGCGATGGTGGAGTAGAATCAAGTGAACGTTTCTGTGATAGCCCTCCGTGAGTGAGCTTTCTCATTTTCCATTTTTATTATGTTTTGTATGATGGCTACCGAGTTTGTTCATTCAACCACGATCAATTGATGTTCGTCTGTTTGTACCATGTTGAAAATCCTGGCATACTATTGTAGTCGCAAAATTAGTGGACTACTTTTTTATGGTAGGATGTACTATTCTAAAGATCAATATCTCAAGGAAATAATGAAGTATATTGTGTTACCATCCATATTACGCGTTTAATATGCATATTATTTCTCAGTGTTTATTTGCTGGAATACAACACCAAGGAAAACCATGTGAAGGCACGTAGAACGACTTCATATTCCATATAACAACAAAACTGACCATTTTATAAACTAGGATGTATGCACATGTATATATACTTATATGCATGTATGTATACACTTAGATATATATTATATACATTCTGCCATTATTTTTTCTAGCATGCAGACCCTAAAATACAGCAACATACGTGATGCAATTGTAACACAGGCTCCATCTGGCGGGAAAATTTCTAATAATACTAGAGAAGTTTGATAGGTAGCTAATAACTCATACTCATTTCTTCTTTCCTCAGACCTAAGCATGGGGGCAAATATTGTATTGGAGAGCGCAAACGATATAGGTCCTGCAATACAATAGTATGTACTTATTGATTTTGATTTGTCACCTAGGTGGAAAGAAGTCTATATGTGAATTTTCCCTTGATAATAATTAACGAAGGGAGGCAGATATTATGCTAAGCTATTTTTTCAGGACTGTCCAATTAATTCTACTGATTTCCGTGAAATTCAATGCAATGCTTTCAACGAAGTTCCCTTTCGTGGAAAATATTACAAATGGAAGCCATTTGCAGGAGGTAAGACGGGTACTGGATTAGTTGCCATTCCATTCCATTACTGTCTTTTTAAAAAAAATAATTGACTTTTTTGATCGAGGCGTCATACCATGTCGTACCGAATGGGACGAACTCTAAACAATCTCTCTAGACAAGAGGCAAATATATTTACACCTATGTAATCATTAAGTACACGTGCAATATAATTGACACTGTGTCTTTTTGTATGAATTAATTAATCGTGTAAATCAAACTCTTTAAATGTTTTAGGCATATCGCAAGTCAAACCGTGCGCGCTGAACTGTCTAGCCATTGGTTATAACTTCTACACCGAAAGATCCCCAGAAGTTGTGGATGGCACCCGCTGTTATCCAGATTCTATCAACATGTGTATCAATGGTGAATGTAAGGTTGGTACAAAGAATTAACAGCTTCGGCATGGCATGCGAATTTGGTTTTGTGATGTTCTATGCGCATGAATAGATACCAGCTGCTAAGACTGAACATCCGACTTGAAGGAACTTGTACACAAACTTGAGAGAAGCGGCCAATGCTAGCATCACCTCTCAAGCCATGTGCATACGCTTTTAGGCCATATAAACTGGCATCACAGGTACATCAGTTGGTGGTCTATGAAAGGATTAGTAGCCTCCAATACCATGAAGATGAGATGACCTATAAAGACATTGCCTATACATTCTCGTCTTTTAATACTTGTTGTGTACAACACTTTCCACATAATTATATCCAGACTAATTATACCCCCTAAATATCATCATTATTCATGCATGCATGCACGACCATTCAAATTACTCAATCCGTCATATATATAAATATGTTTACCTTCTTTGTACAAGCAACAATGACAGGTGAATCGATCATTTATTTGCGTGTTTCAGCAATTTGGGTCTACTGTTTCCACATTTCATGATATCAATTTTTAAATCAAAATATTTGAGAAAATAATGGCATATATTTTGCCGAAATACATAAAGTTAAATATGCTTTGAAAATGTGTCAAGTATTGCAAGCAGGTCTGCCATTACTGGAAATCGACCCAGATGAGTTCTGAGTCCTATTACTCACTTAAATTGCCTCTCATATCTCTCAAATCTGGCAGTAAACAACCCTAATAACTCTTATTTATGAATGACAAGACAGCATAATGTAATTGTAAATCTTAATGTCCTTTTCAGCTAGAAATGAACTATATGTTATCTTCCTTTTCTCTGTACTATAGCATGTTGGATGTGATCGTGTGCTTGGATCAGCAGCAGTAGAAGATACATGCCGTGTGTGTGGGGGTGATGGAAGCACATGTGAGACAATTCAAGGTGTTTTTGACGAGACATTAGATTCAGACGAAGAGGGTGAATGTCTTTTGAGTTATACTTGTACATGTATTCTCATTTCAAATGCAAAGTAAGACAATAAACAATGATAAAGCATGTAACATTATTTCGTAACGTAATACATTCATACGCAAATGATATAGGAGGCACTGATTCAAAGGCTTCTTCGTTTTCCGTTAAGCTTACCGAGAAGTTGTACGAATACCCCAGGGAGCCGTCCACATAAAGGTTGCGGAGAGAACATTCAGCAGGAACTACCTCGGTAAATATGTGACTGATGCTTCAGAGTATTTCATTTATGATATCGATAATGTATTTTTCTAAATTAATTTGTACCATTAATCACGGTTAGAGATTACGATTATTTGCAAATAAAGTCATTTATCCTATTTTATAAAGCTTTAAAATCAACTGATGGTGAATACTACATAAATGGTGCTTGGACTATAGATTGGCCTCGAAAATTCGAAGTGGCCAATACAGTATTTCACTACGTCAGGCTGAAGGATAAGCCTGAGATCATTACTGCACTAGGGCCTACTTCTGAAGATCTCTTAATAATGGTGAGTAGACCAATATTCATTTGGTTTTACCAGATAAAATATAATTAGAATGTGACGTTGTGTAATTTGTTTAAGTTTTATAATACCCGTGCTTGTTACTTGCATATCTCATGTACAGTATTCCTTTGTGGCTTGAGTTTCATCGCATTTTTTATTTTTATTTTACATTTCTTTTTACATTTTTTACCATTTACGCTGTGAAACAAGTGTAGAAATGATCCATAAACGTGCCATCAGAATACCTTGAATAATGTCCTTATCTCATGCATAACAGTCCAGAGTGACCAATGTGCAGTAATAGATTTATTATAGCAATCACGACCCTACTATCATTCCAGGTGCTGATCCAAGGGGAGAATACGGGAATAGACTACCAATATAATTTGGCCATCACCAATCACAGTTTGAATGGAACTGAATTTGTTTGGCAGTACACACCATGGTCAGAATGTTCTAAGTCTTGTGCAAAAGGTGCGTTCACCCTTAGCCGATGATTAGTATCACAAATAGTCACGCGTATAGGCGACGGCGAAATTGATAATTGCATGCACGAAAGTGGGCCCTAACTATAAGCTGATTGTGACCCTGTTTGAATTAATGTTCCTTTTTTGATAAGGTATCAGTCAAACTGTAGCTGTTTGCGTAAGGAAGGACGACAGGACCCATGTTTCTAAAGACTATTGCGTTCCCCATCTTAAGCCAAATGACCGAATAAAATACTGTAATGAAGAGGCATGCCCGCCAGAGTAAGTGAATTCTTCTTTCTAATGCTTTCTTGTTTCTCTCCCTGACGTATACTATTATACGAATTTCATTCCATGTTTATTTTTGTCAGGAATATAGGTGTGTTGTAATATTTTATTCTGATCCCTATTCCAATTATGAGAATAGAGTAACAGGAAATCAGAGTTATCGGTCGAAAACCACAGGTCGCCCTGTCTGGGGTGGTCTACGGCCATAAAACCGCATGTCCATTACCACAATTAGTAACACCGAGGAGATGTAGTACATAACGATAACCATGCATCGTGATCTCTATCGTGACCTGTTATCATGAGCTACGTAGGTTCTAATACGACGAAGTAGTGATTCGAACCAATTGAAAACCGAGTCTATATTATGTTTACGGTTTTTATTGGTTGCATTTTATCATTGCGACAATATTCTCAGCATTCCAAAGTAAAAGGTCAGGAAAAAATATACATCTAGATATTAAATTTAAATCCAAGAAAGTGGGTGAGTTGGCGTGAAGTCATTAACACAGGTATGGCAATACTCTTGGGGATTTAGAATTCGAAATCAAGAAACGTTTAGTTGATCAAGAAACTCCCCACAAAATTATCAAAAATAGATTCCCACATTATAAGGACTAACGATAGCAGTATTCACATAGCATTGACTAATTTGTATTTCGTATGTAGAATGAAAATTGGAGTAGAGGAATGAATATATGTGTAAGGACAATTCGTGGTAACTTTAGTCCGATAATTGCTATTTGTTTATCTCAGTATTTTGATTATATATATATATTTGGAGAGATAAATTTATTTTTAAAAAATACATGGGCTATTAACGAAAAGAGTCACGATGATGGTTCCATTACCGATAATGGTTCATGCTATATATATCACGACTGAGGAACCGGTGTTTCTTTTCGTCACTGGCATACGAGGGTCGACTAAATTGCATAATTGTAATTTTGTTAGCGCTGTTTTGGAAATTTATCACCATGCTCGAGAGACAGATGGATGCTCGAGTGGCAGATTAGATGTGACGAAAATGACAAAGTCCTCGTGTTGTTGCTGGGAGTCATTACTTTTTTCTTGTGAAACCCAACGCAGTCATCGTCCCCGGTAAAAAGTAATGGTCAATTGGGTAGCAGCAACACAATTCATTTATTCAACTCTCCCAAAGGACACAGTTATTTCTGATTATCAGAATGGATAAGGCACATAATGCTGAACCTGTTGTTTAGTTAGTATTGGTCATATTCCTTGGCTATCTATGTATATTGGTTGTAAGAATTTTGAGAATCGCATAGGCATGAACTATACATGTTGTTATGGAGGTTCATGAAAGAAGACAACCCGGGTTAGGAGTGGGATGTTTATTCCCAAAGATCAATTGATATCCATTTATTTGTGATGGCTTCTTGAAGGAGGTTTATTACATTTCAAGTTAAACAGGAATAATAATAATACCAATAATACTTCCAATTCAGCTGGTCCATCGGAAGCTGGAAAGAATGTAGTAAGACGTGCGGAGGTGGGGTAAAGACACGTAGAGTGCAATGTCTCCGACTGATAGAAGGGGACACTACAGAGGACCTGCCGCTGAGAACTTGTGGTAAAGACAAACCAAAAGCACAACAGCGCTGCAACAAGGATAAATGTCCCCCACACTGGGCAACCGATGGATGGTCTGATGTAGGTTCATACATAAACCATACTTATTTCAGACTTAATTTATTAGTATTAAATTTGTTATCACGCTATAACTTTTTACATGTTGTAATATTCTCAGCTATAACTGACATCTAGATAATCTCATTATACATCTTATATAAGCCCAATGTCTGAAAGAATATCCAACTTAAATGGAATCCGAATAGATGAAAATGGAAGCAAAATTGCCCTATGCTCCGTCTAGCTATCATGTATGGGCTAGCAGCCATATGCTCCGTCTACCTATCATACCGGTCTTATTTTAACAATAACTATTTACACTTTACCAAATAGCTATAGCATTTGTACAATCTGATTTTGATCTGTGTGGTTTGCAGTGTCGACCGAGCTGTGGAGAAGGGAATCAAACCAGAAATGTCTACTGTGTTAGCGCACAAGGGCGTTATATGGAATCTTCACATTGTAATGCAACAAAACCCCCACCCAAGAAAAGGGCATGCCATGGTGGTCCTTGTCCACCACCTTCCTGGACTACTGAAGAATGGGGAGAGGTACCAAGATTAACTTACATTGGTTGATATTCCCTTTATTTTGTTACACTATGCCTAGCGTTTTGTTAATTGTTTAAGTAAATAACCATAACCCCCCTCGATGCAGCTTGTGTCTGAATAAAAATGTTTTTCAATTCAATTCAAATATTACAATATAACCTATTTCTAGTGCTCAGCAAAGTGTGGAATTGGTCAGCAACATAGAAAGGTGACATGTAAAACTCATGATGGACTTCCAAGTGACGTATGCACTGCCGGAAAGTCGCCCCCCGAAATACAACAATGCGAAGGAGCGTGCGTGGTAGAGAACATTGATGCAGGTAAATATGATTGTCAATGGGTCCATCTCTCCTGTTTCGTGACGTTCATCACAGGAATTGACTTGGAAAAGGAATCTGGTCATATCCTTTAATCATTGTGCCCAGCTCTTCGAATACATTTATTCTAATTCCAATGCTTGATGAGTCTTTAAAAACGTTATCTATTTTTTTTCCAGAATGCAAAGATGTCAACAAGGTTGCATACTGCCCACTCGTTTTAAAATTCCGATTCTGCAATCGAGCTTATTTCCGCCAAATGTGTTGCAAGACTTGTTCCGAGGAAGGCTTCTGAACGACATAGCACGTCCTACTTGCACCTTATCTCCCAATTTGTGTAAAGAAAAAAATAGGATTGCCAGAGCGAAATTCTAGAGGTGAAAATAATATGTTCCATACACAAGAACTTCTACCCAATGACAGATAAAATATTAATACGCCATGTTTTACATAACGTATAATACTAGTATAGCTTATTGTCCGAAGAATTTTACATCAGCCCCTATGTCCAATATTTCTTTTCGTTTTACGCTTTCATACCTGAGACGAAACACTACATAAATTAAAGTTAACCCTTAAAGTTAACCCCTCCCTTTCCTGGTTCCAAAATATCTAAGAACAATATATCGATCGCTCTTTGGAAGGCTCGAGACTTTAATAAATAATGAATAAATTGAATAAAGGTTTTCATTAGCTATATGTGTCGTGCAATAGTCCAATTGATAGAAGTATACCGTTACATATATATGATGATAATAAAGCCATCTGAGATACCGTGTGTGTGCATGTAAATGTAGAGGTGGTGAAGGGTGACATTATTTTCATGGGTGTACAAACTTTATTCATACTCTCCATGCCATAATCAGCGAGCATACCACAACTGTTTTCATCTTTGCTCAATGATTCATTCTTTCTGTAAACATAGAGAGTAATATACGATGACAACGTTTCAATTGTTAATAGAATTATGTATGATATATCAGCTAGGTTTTCCAGTTGGAAGGCCCTGTCCTACTTCTATAGTACCAACTCCGCCATAGTCCATACATGAATAGAAATGCAGCATTGAAGCACAGCATATTGATGGGACGGAAGTGCATAATTATAGTATCATGGGTGTATTTATTCGCGTGGATCTCAAATTGATATGTTGATGAATTGTAATAAAGTGCAGAATGTTAGTTTCCGAATGTCATTATGCATAGATTTGATCCGTATGGTAAATTCCGAGATCATCTCAAGGCTATCATTGTATTTCATTTGTGTTTCCATTTAAAGCAGGCCATGTTAAAAAGTCTTATTTTTGTCATTATTTTCATTATTTATTGAGAACAAGATTGTGTAACATCGTAAGTTATGAGTCTCAGAATTATTACACTGTCTTAGCATGTAGGTATGCCGTCTATGATTAATATTGTTCACATTATATCAATAGATATTTTCATAAGGCAAACTACTTTGGTGATTAAAACAGTTTGGATAAAATATCAGATGTACCAATATCCTCATTTATAGCGAACTGTCATCCTTATTGATTCCCTCCCCCGTCCCGCCCCCCCCCCCCCCCCCCCCCAATAAAATAAACCTCAACCCACAAATATACATGTGCATAGTAAGAATTCCCATATCCCTAATGATTAAATGTTAAAACATGTGAATGGTTTGTATTTAAACAGATTTATTTACATCTTTGTTACACTGAGGACATGATCATTGTATTCTTCTCCTTCATTTTACACCTTCATACATCTTTTATACTTAAATGATGTCCAAAAGTTTGATTACGGAACTGTACGATTCTTTGGGGTAACCATGCTAGTACATATAAATATCGAGATGACTATTTCGTCCTAAATCACGAACGTGTAAATGAGCTGTTTGTATTGGAAATGGTAACTCAGGGATGGAATAGACTAATCAGAAATTGATATTGATCTGTGGGGTTTGTAATACAAGTCCATTTCGACCAACAGGTACTAGCCGGACATTATGAATTTGCTATAGCTGCATGCTTTACAACGAACAATATATTGCCCGTGCATTTCATTCATGGAAATCAAACATATGTGTCCATTAACAACATACAAGAAGATTCCAAATACAGACAATTAAGGAATACTCCCGCAAAGGAACAATAGTTTTGCTGCAGAGACAGTTATATTTTACCAACAACACATTCGCAATATTTTATTTGTCACAAAATAATCCTGTGCGACTACAGCGCTATCTTTAGCGAAGATGAGGAAGTATGAGGATTGGTGGGTGTGTCTGACCAACAATGTATAATAGGAAGATATCTCAACATAGATTTATTCTCAATAAAAAGTGTATATATATTAACGTTGATACCGACGTGTGTGAGGACACATAATACATACACGAACACTCACGATGAAGTAAAATCACGATGAACCTGAAAAATGTACCAACCTCTTTTGCCTGTGGCGGAACTATTTCCCTTACCTAATCTGTAACTAACAGGCGTATGTACCCTTTCAAACAACACATATTCATTTCTGGCTTTGGTATCGGTCGCGATAAGACTCTGTCAAATAAATACTGAACAATAGATACATTTACAATATAACAATATAAGTATTATACAACCATAATTGTCTTCGACGGGGACAGAATGTCCTGTGGTCTCTATCTCATCAATTCAGTGCATAAATATCTATTCGTAACAGATGAACCATTCTAAAATATTTCAACCATGAGAGATCTGTCTTATACAACATATAAGTAAATCCTACATTTCTCGTAAACAATATGTGTGTATGTATGTATAAAACGGTGAGACGAGCAGCTGAGACGATGCGTCACACACATTTATATTAATTGGATATGCATGTATTACATATGAATGTTTCCACAATCATATTTTTGCTGGATAATTACTGATACTAATAATAAGTAGTCTTTGTAGTAATGCCGCTTCAGGGCAAGCCTGTAGTGTATATATTATATATATATATATATTTACAATTTCTCCTAGTTTGAGACAATAATTTTATTTTCATCAATTTTCATTTGGCTCTTCATACTCCTTGCTAATGGCTCCGATGCCATCGCCTTCGTCGGCGCCGTCGGCGCCTCCACTTTTTATTTGAGGTTATCAGTGAATCTATCGGTTTTACACAAATAACCCTGAAAATGAAGAGAGAAATTTACGATAGTCAATAGTGGATTCTTTTTGTACATATCTTATCACTTTGGGTTTGTATATAAAGGATACGAAAGGTATGGTAGGCAATTAATCCGTAACTTGGCGATGACAGCATCTACCTATAAGCATTAACCAAAGTAGTTTAAAGCTACATTACACCACCGCTTGAGACAACAAAGATAATTCGATAGCTTCAAAAGCCATTTATAATCACTACAATCACTTACTTTGCAATATTCTTGTCACACAGTCTGTTCACCCACTCAGCTTTGGCAGCTACCAAGACACAATGCTTAGCCAACGCTCGTTGACTACGAGGGAAGCCTCTTCTCCAATGATAAAAACGCACGGGACCCCCGTGTGTATATTCCCATCGATGGTGAAGCCGCTTATCATTCATGCCTTGAAAGAAAAGTACAAAATACAAACTCGCCCAACGCAATTTAGCTTAGAAAAAATCCTTAATCACGTTATCATTAAAAGGTTACTTTTCCATATCATAAACTAGAGAAAATCTCACCAATCCAGAACGGTTCGTGTTTTGCTAATTTCCTTAACCAGTCGAGATGCTTTGCAGACTCGACATGTGCCAAATGACCAGTTTGTTGCTCCTCACATACTTTCTCTCCTTCGTTCCATGTTAAACGTTCTGGTAATACTCGGTAACAGTCATCCCGATGACGTTCCCATCCTGAATTAGAATTTTTGTAAATGGTTATTTTAGATAATAACGAGGTTTATTACATGAAATCCCTGTTACAACTTACACTCGCACAAATGTTGCTCTGCAATTGCGACAATTATGCAACAAGTTAATGTAGGCCTGCCACTCACCTTCGTGGCAAGAATCGCGAGTCTTTCGCACTGTGTCTTTGCTAGGTGCCGAGGTATCAGCAATGGGTTCACTAGCCTCTGGTGCCGTTTTAAACATTCTGTTGTCTAGGTGATTGTGGTACCACCGCTCCCACTGTTGTCCATCACATCTGAACATTCGGGCAGTCTTCAGGTCAAAGTACAGCAAGCCCTTGGTCTCTCGAGTGCAGGACTGTGGCGCAACCTGTGAGGGAACATAAATCTCATGTCAAGGCCATTTCTCTGTTTGTTTTCAGCTTGCCAAGCATTTTGCTCCTCATGTTCTTCTGTATGAACTGTACCGTTACCATATACTTGCCGAAGAGGAATGCTCCAGAAATCGGTCTTTTTATTAGTGCAAATATCATTTGGGAGAAGGGGAACTTGGTTTGAACAACAGAAGGTCCATAGTGTGTTCTAGTCCTAAAATGAGTCAAATTGATCGTATACGAATCCACATTGGCATGTGAAAGATTTGCTATTAGGGTGCGAACAGTTTATCGTCTGTGTGACAGTGTAGGGGTTAATAAAGATTAAATTAATAACTATTGTCAGCTCAGTTCTGCATGCAATGAGCCACACTATAGAACTATGAAGGACACATGCTATAAGTGGAATGAGAGGTCTGGAGGACACAAGGTAGTTACACGTCTTTTTTTTAGGAAGTGAGTGCATGTGTTGGGTCTTATAAGAGTTTTAGCCGGTTCACTCACAAGGGTTGCTTCCCAAAGGTTCAGGGGAGGTGGGGAATAGCCAGTAGCAGATACAGCTATTACGTACTACAGATAAACAGTGAATGGAGAATCATTTGTACTCCACATTCAAGAGATGTTCTCGTTCTCTCTTGTATGACACAGCAAAATCATGAATTCAAAAAATGAATTTCACAAGACATTCTCTGAAGCCATTGTAGATACTAACAGCTCTCCATATGTAACAAGTGTTATACATGAGCCATTGTTTTAAGACCTGCTCAACGCTGCTCGCATTATATACCCTTTGCGGTATATGGAATATATTTTTTATATGAATAGTAAAACTATCCTGGATCATGGAATCTACGCGTCACACTTTAATGAAGACATAGAACTTTGTAATAGCGATTTTGGAATCACGAGTCATGGAGGGCATATTATGAGCGGTGCTGAGCCTGCCTTTCATGCTAACGGCAGTTCTAAAAAGGCAATGAAGCGTTAGGGTTCTGAGAGACCTAATTGAGAACAAAGTGATGTACATGAAGGGAAGCAACCCTTGGGCATTTATCACAGCACGTCCATAAGTCATAAGTCCGAAAACATTGTGTCGCAGTTACATGCGATTCATTGTTGTTCAATAGTCTACATATTACATTCATCCTCTGATCAGTCCATCCAGAGGTGTCTCATTCCTATTCAATTTGTGTTTACCGTCTGAGTGAGGCTAGTTTGTTCTGTAGGTGCGTCACTAGTAACCTCATGAGAATCCAGATTGTGTTTCCTTGAACTTGTCTTCTTTTTCTTCCTTTTCCCCTTTGGTCGTCTCTTTTTCTTCCTGTCCCTCGGTCGCGCCTCCTTTGAAAACTTCCAGTCTTCCATTTTTCCTTGCTCCTCTGTTCCATCTTCGTTTGCTCCATCGGCGTCTAAATCTGCCTCACCAAATGAAAATATATCTATTTGGTCTATGTCATCCTCTTCATTATCTCCGTTATCTTCTTCGTCTTCAAGGAGATATTTGTCTGCACCATTTTTCCTATTAGAGGCACGACCTTTACTACTATTTCCTCTGTTCTTAGGAATATCCAAACCGCTGACCATGGATATGTATTGCTGAAATTGAGTAAGTAATTACAGTAATTAGTAGAGTCGAGAGGGACATGTACCAACAATATGAATAGGTACGTTTCATTATTGAGATGTACGCATCAAATATAATTCACACTTACACCATCAGCAAAAGTTTCTTCATGGCTTATTGGTTTAATCGGACGTTGCCCTTTACTTATCATTCCAATATACTCGTCACATCGTCCTGTGGAAAGTAAAGTGACATAATGATAGCAATGGCATATTACAATAAACAAGACTAATGAGATATAAAATAGCATGCCCCATTTTCGAATTACTTGAACATTGTTATTACCATTCCTATAGTCCACGATTTGAACAGTTGCTTTATCATGATCGCCGAGGACGGCGTTCACTTGAGACCGTAACAGAATGCGGAATTTTTCGTTGCTCTCTTCTAAACTGTCTTCTGCAATCTCAACTTCCCAGGAAACACTAGTGACACCTGAAAAGATGTGTATCAAACGGGAAAATGTGAGGATAGATTTAATGTAGCTTAAGAAAATTCCTGAAAGTCCTTATATCCTACATTATAGTTCACCTATGTAGAACTCAAAAGCCTAAGCCTAAGCAAAAGCCTATTCGTTTATAGGAAAATCGAATATTCTTCGATATAAGCAAAGCAACGTCAACTATGTGTTACCCCTATTATCTTCAGATATTATTATAAGCTGGGTTGTAGCGCGTTCAACTCAATGAATCAAGCTTCCAAAAATATTTTTTATCAAATTAATTTATGGCCAAATCTGACCAGAGAGGTCAATGCCGCTTCATCAAATGGTCAAAGGCTAAGCCAGAGTGACAGAATGTTATTTTTACTCAAATTCAAATCACATGCTAAGTTTATTTAATTAATGTAAATAAAGTAATTAAAATAGCAATTTACATATTAGAATCTTCCATGAACATATTGATCTTGGTGTAGAGTTGGGATAACATTATATGCAGAATATTTTGTGACAAAGCAATCCTAAAATAGGAATAGAATCTGAACTATTTCCCCTGAGCAAGATGGCGCGTTGTCGTTGAGACATCACAAAGAGCATAAGTCCGTTCTTTTACATAGGTACAGGCCATTAATGCCTACATACGTTATATAATGCTTAACCATCTCACCTACTCTTACCTGGATCAAACTGTAATTGGCTGATTTCACTGGGTATATAATCCAGGCCTTGTTTGGCAGACTTCTCTTTGGTTCGGATATCAACAAATGCCGAATTGTTAAGTGACCCTCTGCGATACACTGTAATGGCCATGGTTCCAGCGTCCTCACATACGATAAAGTGAGACTGTTTGAATTCAAGTACTGACCACTCCAGTTCAAACCTATAAATAGAAAATGTGTTGCCGTTTATGTTTTCATTTTGGGAATTAATGGATAGGGGCCATACTTATATAACTATGTTATTTTTATCCCATCCCTACATCTGCTGGATTAATATCGAGAGCATTGCACATGTAAATCCCACACCCCCGGGACCCCCGGGATATCGAAAAATCTACCTGAACATGAGATGAATGTACAGATTTCACTTCTTGTTTAACAAAAGCTTCAGCTAGTCAACTATGCAAGAAACCTATCCTAGTTTAGGATATACTACTAAGAAAGAATTAATTCCCAAGTATCTAAGCAATTCCTTAAGAATTAAGAAGATATGTAAACACCATATAAATTGGATATGTAATTCCGGGCGCTTTTACCTACTGCTAATAATCATACCGGCAGAAACTGTAAGGAGAAACTTGTGCATGGAAATTGGCTGTCCTTGTGATGGGCCGCGGTTCAAAAACCTTTTATGGATTGTTAGTTTCCAACCCCATTAAAGTTTGTTATCAATGTCTTTGGACCAATTAATCTATAGGGGACACTTTTAATGTCAATCTACCATCGATTACTTTACTCAAGACGCGCCGATTAGGTACAATGTGGTAGATATAATAGATACAATTATTGTCGATACCAATAAAATGATGCATGATAATCTATAGTTCAACCTTTGATCATCTAGTGTGTTCCTCTTGTTGTCCTGTACCCGGAACGTAAAGCTATCGTTGGTGGCCGTTTGACCCTCGTCCAGTATATAGGCCACATGACCATCATCAATATCCTTCTGAGTGAATCGCTTCTTGATTGGTCTGTGATTGCGCTGGTTCTCGATGTAACCATACGTGGGCTTCTGTAATAAGGTGTACACGATGCCAGAGTTGTCACAGAGGGGGTGTGTACATAGCAAATCATCCTTGCTGATCAGGAAGCCATATTTCCCAGGATCTAATAAAACAAAAGTAATAAATTACTTAAACACCGCTTCTATTTATTGATTTAAAAAAACATAAAACATGAGCCATGGCATGATTTAATTAGGCGATTCTGCACTGAAAAGGGATCATTGATCGGAGAGGACTAAAGTTACTGAGAGGGATTCCTTGAAGAAACAGTTATTTATCATTAGCTCTATTTAGAAATATATGTTTATTGACGTCATGTTATGTTGACGTCAATTTGCAAAAATATTAAAATCACTCTATGCGGAAAAAAGACCAATAGGCCTAGATAGCGCTAGTTGCTAGCCGATATCACTGCATGGAACTACCCTTGGAATAAAAGATAATTGTGACCCAAAAAACGAACAGTAGGCCTGTAGCGCTAGTTCCTAGCCGGAATTACTGCATGAAATTAACCTTGGAATAAAAGATAATTGTGACAAAACAATTCGAAACTATAGCGCTAGTTGTTAGCCTAAATCACTGCATGAAATTAACCTTGAAATAAAAGATAATTGTGAGAAAGAAACCCGACCAGTAGGCCTATATATATATAGGGCCAGTTGCTAGTCGAGATTACTGCATGAAATTAACCTTGGAATAAAAGCTAATTGTGAAATAAAACGAACAGTATGCCTAAAGCGCCAGTTGCTAGCCGAGATTACTGCATGAAATTAGCCTTGGAACAAAAGCTAATTGTGAAATAAAACGAACAGTATGCCTAAAGAGCGCCAGTTGCTAGCCGAGATTACTGCATGAAATTAGCCTTGGAGTAAAAGATAATTGTGCCAAATCAATCCAACACTATAGGGCTACTTGCTAGTCTATATTACTGCATGAAACTGCATGAAGTCTACCCTTGGAATAAAAGATAATTGTGAAAAAAATAAAAGCGCTAGTTGCTAGCCTATATCAGTGCATGAAATTAACCTTGGAATAAAGACAATTGTGACAAAATAATCCGACACTATAGGGCTAGTTGCTATATTACTGCATGAAATTACCCTTGGAATAAAAGATAATTGAGACATAAAAGTCCAACACGATAGCACTATAGTTGCTAGCCGAATTACTGCATGAAATTATCTATGGAATAAAAGATAATTGCAACAAAGAATCAAAAAACTATCTTGGAATATACCAAAAATAGTGGAATGGTAAGATTCCACACTCACTGCTGCCACCTATGAATACTGATGGTAATTCTTTACCTTCTTAAGTGAGCACATAGATACAAGTCTTTTCTTACATAACACCATGACTTCCCTATGATATAGCAATAGATGGGAACTTCCATTGTCTGGTTATCATTAACAGCAGGTGATTGTGGCATGTTACATTTCACTATCTTTGAAATTACTGTATTACCATAATGTTGACGGCTGAGACCAAGTAGAAATAAAGGAAGCATTGAATTATAAAGTAAAGTACCAAGAAGTTCGAGGTTTGGAGGTAGCCTGTTGTTTATGAGCCTGGGTGGTTCCTTGGCCAGCGGTTGGATGAGAATTGAGAAGAAAGCTGCTTTGGTCTGGGTGGAACCATTTTTCAGATAACCTTGATGGTGCAAATCGGATACCATGAATAAGAAAAAATCCATCCCAACATCGTCAGTTCCGTCATTGCGGTATTTAACCTCTCCTTCATCTACATCAAGCTGGGAGAATCGGTCAGCTATTGGCTTTCCTCTAACTAACATTTCCCCATGTGTTGGTCCTTCCGTGACTATATATGTCAAATTGGATGCTGGAGTATCAGGATCAGTTACTCGCAAGAAGGTAAGGTCTACGATGGCTGTTTCGCTTTGGACTACTGTTAGAGGCATATTTGTCTCCAGGGTTGGTAATTCCAGGTCCAGAGAGTCTATGATGATACGGAAGACACCACTTCGATTTTGGTTTGCACCATTCGTTACTTCAAATAAAAAGAAATCTTCATTGATATCAGCCTTACTTAAATGGATGTAGACTATTTTCTGAGCAGCCAAGTCTAATTGAGAAAAGGAAAAGATAGGAGTGTTCTTCTCAGTGATAAGCGCCAGATGGCCGAGTGTTGGAGGACGAGTCACATGGAAGGACATATCCTGTGGTCGATGACTTGCATCAGAGGCACTAAGAACATCGGTTGAGAGAACCTTAAAGTAACAAGAAGGGGAAAATTACACATGCATGTTCTTCTGAGATAGATTGAAAAAAATAGAACAACTTTCATGAATCTTACATGTGGCTTTCTATTTACGTGCTTCTTTTACATTACATTGCATACCTTTGAATCTCCTTCCTTGACGTTAAGATCACGGTTCAGTACTGCTATTTCCCGCATACGTGGGCTCAATATTTCAATTTCAAATGTCTCAGGTGAAGTAGTGAAAGTCCCATCCGACACAGTAAATCTAAATGCGTCTTTGCCGGCCTCATCCATTGCTGCCATATGCACATATCTCACTCTGTTCATGTCAACATCTTCCTGAGAGAAGTTCTGTCCTAGTTTCAATTCAATCCACTCGATGGCGTCACTGGGTCCGCCTCGACTGTTGCGTAGAAACTGGAGAGCCCCCTTCTCGGGTACTTGAATCAATTGAAACTGAATGTCAGATGGGGTATTATCCGTGTCTACAGTTCTGAGGACAACACTTGAAATCAGTCCAGAGCCTCCGTAACTAACCCTAAGTCCGGCATTTTTCACTACGTGAGGTTTTTCATCATTAAGTGGTACAATTTTGATGTGTGCAGTGTCCCTATTAACGTGAACGCCATCTGTTAATTTAAGTGTGAAGGAATCCTCGTAGTGCTCCGAGCCATCATGAACATAAACCAGGCTCATGTCTCGTTCCATCTCCTCCATAGTAATATCCTTCATAGGCAGCTGGAGGAGACCTCCCTCATTCGGAGCATGCGTTAAGAGAATAAGTCGCCCGTGAACTGGGGGCTTTGCAATTGACAATACAAGATTTTCTGTCGGCACGTCCGCGTCGCTGACACTGAGCTCTCCGGGAGCAATCACTATATCATTACCCTCTCCAACCACGAGATTATTTATATGCAATATGGGTTTCTCGTCGTTCTGGGGCACAATTGATATTGGTATAGTGGCTTTCCGCGACTCCCTCTGTCCATCGCTCACTATCAGTTCAAATGAGTCTGATATTGGTTCTATGCCACTATGATTGGCTTGCACATATCGAACATTGCCTGTCTTTAGATCGATCGCACTTAGTCCCAAAATGGGTTGACCAGCGTTCTCCAACTCTGACCCTTTGTCGGGCGTAATGTTCTCAATATACCCATAGATGGGTTGTTTGGTGATGATTATGTGTAACTTTTCTCTATGGGTATCCACGTCCTTAGCGTTCACCACCTCATCGGTAATCGCTCCCCTCTGACCCTCATTCACAAAGAGTGGGCTTCCAAGTAGTATATAGGGTGTTTGGTTATCGACAGGCATAATGGTAAAATTAAGATCCAAGAGTGGAGTGTTCTTGATTCCTGGACTACTGGCTTGATCGGTGACGGCAAATGTGGAGGAATCTAACAAACGATTCGGGCCGATTTCACCGTTCGTGTGGACAAACTTCACCTGTTTGTTCCAAACGTCTGACTGGGTAAATTGCGAAACCCTTCGTCCTTTCACCTTAATTGGAGACGAAATATAACGATTAGTACCGGTTAATATTCACCTTGGGATGGCAATCAATAGATGTTCTATTACTTTTGATTTGATTTAAGATATTCTTAAAAAGCATTACATCTTGTGATGTTATTCTCAGCCGATCCTGATGATTATCAGATACAATAGAATATGACATAATTTCTCTATTGTCTGGCATATAGAAGCATTTAACATAATTCCCACCTGGTCATATAAATTATTATGAATCATATACGAATGACATTTCATACGACTACATTTTTTCGTGTTATATCAAGATAAAGATAAGGACTACGTTAGGTAATAATTATGTGGTAGCTCTCTATAGGCAGAAAAGCAGGCAGCTCGATGCATACATATGTATCTTGATCATGCTTTAATTTAGACGAAGATATACCTTTTTTGATATTTGTCAGCCTATGGCTACTTGTATTATGATCGAGCTTTAATGCAAGCAATAGCTTCCTTCTTACCTGGATTTCCCCATGTTGGGGAGATTTGATGACCACAAAACTCAACATATGATCATCCGTGTCGTTATCAGTGGCAGCCAGGTTGGCGGATGTGATAACCGTATCTTCTCCCTCTTTGACTTGTATTTCAGTCCTTAAGTTCCTCAGCAACTGAAAAGCCGGAAGCAGATCGATATTTTTATAGCATTAACTAGGAATTGGGTTGGTTTGCATATCTAAGCCTGGCGTTGTGGAGTGGACGTCACTGGAGATGCAAAAGATAATTATTATTGAAAGCGCAATATTAGGGAGGTCTGTGGCGCGGAATCTTCCACAAGTATGATTCTCTGCTGCATCTTGACTTAAATCATCATTTCGCTACTAAACAATGCCTGTCAACAGGGTCACCTACAGTTGACCATGCATAATAAGGTTTCTGTGGCGATAGGCAATTTAACAATTGCTAACACTAAAAAAGATAAGGTATAATGATACAGGCCGGGTATATATATCACCCCTTTTTTATTATTCAATTGATCAGCCAAGTAATATTTAACCCCTTAATTTCCTCTCTCCCCATGATATGACACGGCCACATCACCCATCCCAGTTCCTCCTTTTCAGCATTTAAGGAAATTGATATATTCTATTGGTCTCGTCTGATATACCAGTACTCTTTTATCCTATTAAGTAGACAGCTATACCAAGTAAAACATGCTGCCAGAATTATGCTCGCAGCAAAAAGGATGGCGAAGCGGTAATTAATCCAAGGAAGCAGACATCGGGTTGCGTCCCATGATTTAGGAACACTGTGAATTATTCATGAAATGCGGCTATGTGCTTGCCTCATATATTTCTTGCTTAAGGCAGCTCCCAAACCACTCTGTAAGCTGGGGGAACTAACCTATGTAATGGGTGTCGATGGAGAGGTCATTAGCACGGACATTCCGGTGAATAATTGATGTTTTAAAAATATACATTATCCCTGCTCATCAGTATACCGGAAGCACCACACTGCCTTAGGCAAAGGAAGGGGGCAGGACTGCGGAAGAATAACAAATGTTTGATATTCATAGAGAATATATAAATGAATCAAACAGTTTTAGCGAATTTTAAATTGGCTTGTTTTGGTACCTAGAATATTATCATTGTAGCTGTTTCTTTTTTGCTTCTGCGACACTTGTTGTGTTTGCAAGCCCATACCATGATCATTTAGGTGCTGCATGGACGATGCCATTTTAGTGATACATGTATTGCCCATCGTATTCATATGATGTCACCCCAGTCAGTGGCTACCCTCACTGGAAGCCATATTGTGTGTCTGCGTAGAGAGCGGGAGGCACCAGATCGACAGGCTTTCCCGTTTCGAATGTTTGATAATGGCGATTATACTCATTATTCCATCATGACACACTAAAATGTGACCATCAAACCTATCAGCATACTTTATATTACATTCGCTAAAACTTTCGGAGGTGACAACGGCCGAAAAACAGCATTTTTGAGGCTTGGAGCACACATGTCCAGCTAACGAAAACAGGGGTTCACACACAGTATGGCGAGCCAAGACGAGCGCCGTGATGTCAGTGTATAGGTTCCTCCATTGTGACCTCAAGGCCTGTGGTAAAAGGGCCTGTCATGAAGAGCGATACATTATAAATTAATTGAGGATGCGATAATTCTGAAAGCCCTTTGCTTCCATGGATATTGTTGGCACAAATGTTCACAATTAATCATTACAAGTTCCAGTTGTTGCTGCAAGGGAATTATCAGTCCCTCTGTTTCATTAATAAAAAAAATTATTAATAACAGGAATTTAGCTTAGACTGAATTACCTTTGGTTGATGATCATTTGTAAGTTTCACTTCAACGGGCACAGTCTTTGTCACGCGATTTATTCCGTCTGAGACACTTAAGGTAAATTTGTCACTGGCTTCATCAGTCCCATGGTGTACAAATCTGGAAAAAAACGAAGGTAAAATGAGGGCATAATTTCAAATGAATGAACGGTATAATTCCACTCGTCTATTTGTTCCTTCACCATCCGTACGTTAACCGCATTTTGAACGTATGCGTATTGGTATGAACTATATATAAGCTCACATAACAAGATCTATGCCCTCCTGCCATTATCATGCCTAACATGTTGATATAGAAACCTAGAAATGCCTTTTAGACCTTTTAGAAATATGAGATCTCTAACCAAATGAACTGTATGGCAATTAACCCAGTCCTAGCCACAACATTGATGGGCAGAGATGCACTGCATTTCTTTATTTCAATCTTAACATGCTGGGATTTTCCCATTCTACAAACCAAGAGGAAGGTTGGTTTGTATCTTATGTTATTCATATTTTACTGTCAACTCTACCTGGGACCAATCGTCGAAATTTAAATTTAAAAGAGGGAGAAACCTTATACTCGGCCGCATTAAGTCACCAAGTGTGAAACTATCGCCGATCTTCATCAGCTGCTCATCCTTAAGAAGTTTGCCGTGTCGCGGCTGGATGTCCAACACAAAGCGAAGTTCATCCTGATCGGTGTCAGGATCGTATGCAGAGATGTCATTGATCGAGATGCGGACTGCACCCCCTTCCACAACAGAGAGGGGCCGTACAGAGAGGTGTGGAAACTGATTGTTAACGGGGAGGATGGTTATGTCAAATGGCTGGTCCATCACCTGCAACGATCAAAGGAGATATAATGCATGCAATCTCGTAAATACTATAGTGGCTGGATCTATCTGGCCTGACAATCGATGCGGCCCGTTGTATATGGTATCACGAAGTAGTACCAATAATGTATAATTAGTTCTTTGTGTCCCTACAGAAAATAAAAATATCGAAAACTTATATATATGCAGAGATAAAAGAATGCAAAATGGGGGAGGGGCGACGGGATTAATGACAAATACATTAGAAAAGTTGTATAAATGGCGCAATTCTCATGCAAAACTTGGTTTACATTTCTTTCGAATTCGGAAACTAATAAGAGAATGAACATGTAATACAACCTTTACACAAGATTAGACATGTAATCTAACCCTGGGATACAAGAAGGTCCTGTTCTGTATAACTCTAAAATGAAATGGACCTTTCGGTACATGAAGTAAATCATGACCCAAGGATTCATTACGTTTGGGGTTCTTTCTTCTTATATTTATGAAAAGGTATTCAATCAGTAAAATTAATCGCTTGAGTTGCATACATGTTGCAGATTGCGATCTAAACATTATATTCAAATTATATGAAAGATTATTCTAGGATAAATATCATAACAACTATATGTCATAAAAACCTGAAATTGATATTGCAAAAAGTGGGGCATTTTAATGTTTTAAATAGTATCCTAAAAGCGCAAAGGGAAACCCAATAAGAATGATAAGAAGTTTATCCTAAGTAATTTTGAAAATTGTCAAATCCTTGTTGGCCTCCCTTGGCAGGGCGGAGACTACTGCATGCTCTGCCAAATTGCCATGGCTTTTGACTTGTGTCCTACATATAAACTAACTATATATGTGGAATAGCAAGATATATCATCCACGAAGGGGAGCCTAGGACAGGTAGTTGGAGGGAAATCCTGCTAACGGCCACTGGTCATTCTACTATATTACAATGCACACCACTATATTTGTGTTTTTTTCCTTTTTGGATAAGGTAAAAAGAATATCAGTTTTTTTCCTTTTTGTTATTGTAATTTGCTATATATAGGGACCTGCACATAGGGAGATAAGTATAACTTAAGAAATAACCTCTCATTAAAGCTGACCCGTGATCGGCTAGTTAACACTTGCTCACTGTTGTCTTCCCGTGTGTGTTCTGCTCAAGGGAAATAAAGGCCGAGTGTGAAGAGTAGAAAGGTAAATTGACTCAGGGGATCATGTGCAAACTGCACGCGCATTCAGTGGCATACAGCATGATCACAGGTGATAAGGGCCTTATCCACTAACCTGATTCTCATGCGATTCTCACATAAAGGGCCTAGTCCACTAAGCCGATTCTCATGCGTTTTTGCCCCGCAGAGGACTCAATGGCACTAGATTCTGTAATCGCATGGGAATCGGCTTAGTGGACTAGGCCCTTTAGTTAATGGAAAAGAGTCCTTTGCGGCGCAAAGCCGCATGACAATCGGCTTAGTGGACTAGGGCCTTATAAGTTATATACAGATTTTAGTTCGTATACAAAGGATAAGTCGTAATGGTTATTGATCTTACCAACTCTTTTGGGGGTTTGGGCTTTGATTTTCGTGAAAGATTAACTTATTAAAGCTTCATACTACTCTGCGCAGAGGCTGGTGTCTCTGGAATGCTGAGCACATATCATTTTCCTACTCACCTTGTTGCCACTAGAGTCAGATACGGTGAAATGGAATCTTGCATGTCTGCGTATGGGTCCTATATCTTCAATTGGCGGCATATATGCAACCCTGCCGTGGTTTACCTCATTTTGAGAGAACATATGAATGGCTTCTATACCAGAGTTTTTCACCAAACGCGTCATGTTGGACGTAGATATCACTCGACCCGCATCGATGGTGATGGTAGTGGTCAGAAAGAAAGGCTGATTGGTCACGGTATACACGAGATCATGTTCGGGTGACTCCGTGTCAATGTAATGGAGGCTTTCGGGGGTAATGATAGCAATATCTGTCTCGTATACTGACAGTTGGCGAGTGCAACCAGGCACTAACTGAGGGGGCATATCATCCACAGACCGAATAGTGATGGTCAATCCATACTTGCCCGATTTATTAGGAGGTTCATGATCATCATGGAGTCTGAACTCAAAGGAATCAGAAAAAATTTCCCCACCAAGGTGGTGGTAGTAGATAAGACCGCGGGAGAGCTCGAGCTGCGTGAATTTTGAGATAGCCTGGCCCCGTGTCATTGGTCGGTATTTTTTCACGATCTCTCCCCCCGCCGGGTATGTCTTGATGACGTATGTGATGCTTTTGTCATCTGAATCTTTGTCATGCGCACTGAGTACGTCGTCGGTGATTTGTACTTGGCCCCCCTCAATGAGGGTCAGGCCCACATTATTGATAAGATAGGGCGGGCTGTCGTCCTTAGGGAGGATTGTGATTGGGAACTTGGTGCGCACTGTGTGAAGGCCGTCCGAGATTCTGAATATGATTTTGTCTTCAGCTGTGTCGCTATCGCCATGACGATAAACGACGGTGCCAGCTTCGAGATCCTTAATTGAGAACATGACAGCTGACCGCCCGTTGACCTCAAGCCGTCCATGACGTAAACCTCCCTTGACGTAGATCCTCACGTCGTTGATGTTGTCACTGTCAACCACAACGAGGTTTTCATTGGTGATAGGCCTTGACTGGCCTTCCACTAATCTTAGCCCTTTATTGGATGTAACAATTGGCGCGTTAGTGTTTGTTGGGCGTATAGCTATGTGCATTGTCATTGGTTGGCTTACAGCAAAATAGGAATCATAAACGGTAAACTCGACCTCAAATACCTCTTTAGTTGTGTTCGACGTATTTGGTGGCTGGTAGGCAATCCTATGATTGACTAAGTCAGCCTGCAAGAAGGATCTGATCGGTACAGTATGGTCCTGAGTGTGTACAAAGAAGCCATTTGTAAGTGCCAATGGCTTGCTAATGTTAAAAACAAGCTGATCGTTGGGAGTCTCGTCATCTTCGGCCGAGATGATTTGGGGCTCGAGTGCTGTCAAAACATACTGTTCTACCTCCATGATATATGAGCTAGCCATTGAGGCTTTTGGTGGCATATTGGGGTAGGCGCCCGTAATAGTGATCGGCAGGTAGGTCTGTTCAATCACTGATTCTTCACCGTGAGATGGGTCACTTACTTCAACTGAGAGGTGCAGGTAATCCACTCTAGGAGAAGGTGGGTGTAGATGCTTATATCTTAGGCCAAGATACAAGAAATCCCTACAGTCATGCCTGAGAGTTTCAACTGGTTGTAAATCCACACCCCTGACCACCTGGCCTTGCATGGGAAAGTGACTGGCCAGCTGGGAGAAGCTCACTATACATGTTGCACCATCGTAATAGTTATACCTGAAACGAATAACCGACGCATCAATGGCATTGGACAGACCAAAGAACTCTGGAACCACCATGTCTTTCAGCCTTGAATCCTGCACGAAGACTTGGAAAGGTACGTCAAGGATACGGATGTTTATAGTTAGTTCTCGGGTTATAGTGGTCGTAGCAGCAAAATGATGAACTCGAAGGTGTACTTCGTCCGCATCAAGAAGAGGTGAACCATTGTGGATATACTTCACTGAGTAAGGGGTGAATCGGCAATCAAATACCTGGAAATAAATATTGTAACTGTCAATAATTTGGTAAAGCATCATGAGTTATCAACAATATAGGTTGCACCGCCCCCTGATGTGGGAAGAAAGAGAGTAAACGTGAGGGAGAGTTTGAGCGCGATTCTTTACGTTGTGAATAAGTGTACCTCCATATGCTGCTGTTTGTAGAGTAAACCCTTAGTGTTCGTTCATTGATATATCATTTGGAACTATCTTATCAAATTTGAGTCACAGGACATTACAATAGGCCCATAACCAGAGAGCATGATACCTGGATCTGAAATGATCGTTTTTTCGTCATAGCCTCTATCTACATCCTTTGATCATTGTCACTGGAAAACCGGCATAGTTCTGATCGTGACCTTTCCAAATGCCAAAAATATTAGAGTAGATTAGACCCTCGTCCGAAGGAAAACACACAGAAATGACAGCTTTGATCTGCCCCTGAAATCCATATCAAACGAGCAAAGGACGTATAGTGCTATAATAATATTATTCATTCGCTTCAGGATATTCACTTTTTTTGTTCCTGCACATCCATCATTTACCAGTATATTAACGTGTGGTTATGTACCGGCTTCCTATTATGTATAATGTTCGAATGTAACCATAATGATATTAACCTGAGCTAAGCTATATGTCTCCCATATTGGACAAAAGACCTGAAATTATTCTGTCTCACCCGACCCCCTGAAACTAAAGACAAAATAAAGGATTGTTCTATATTGTATATCAAATGAGACAGTCTGTTAGTCAAAACTATTTGTTATGAACAAACTGTGACTTTCAATAACTTTGGATATGTATCAATAATATATGGTCCCTACCGAGGCAATATCAATTATGAAACAACATAAGCTTCCTTTTCGACATTACCATAAAAAGATCCATGGAAAACAACCAACACATTTCACATGAACAAGAAAATCAACAAAGAGAAACACAGCCGATTGAGTTATCATTTCAAAAAAATATCATTTTCATCACATAATCACATCATCGAGACAATGGTTCAGGGAAATGAAATTCTCCCAAATTGCTGCGGGGTACAAAGGTATATTGATATTGGGGCTTTAAAAATCCAAACAAAAGCAACACCTCCGTTGACCGATCAGGCGGGCGTTTCATAATCAAGACCAGCGCGCGCTATTGGTCTTAACAACAGTATTCCGTTTCATAATGCTTTAACGCAACGACAAATTTGTACATAGCGCTCGTTAATGAACAACTATTGTGGTTAATCAACGCAACGCAGAAATCGTTGCGTTAATATAGCGCAGATTTTTTCATTTACTTATTATTAATATAATCCTTGCATTGTGTCATCTAAAATGTTACTAATGTTAACTTCAATAGTTTATCTCAGTACCAGGAAGAAAAGTAGCCATTTATCAGACAATTTAATAACTTATCTAACCGAAAATAAATCACTATACATTAACAGGATTTTCCGTCCTATAACACAAGTTAGTGTACATGGTTCTGTTTGCGAACCCTATAGTTTTAAGGTATGTTTCATGTCGCGATATGTGATGACTATTCTTAGGTGATCTGTGCTCACTATTTAATCTATTATTATCTGAACCTAACTAATGTCATTAAATATTTTTTATCTAAGGGGTAAATGTTAGGGCCTATATTCTTTTAAATACTTTCCCTTGAATCATATTTATAATTAACCGACTCCCAGACTTACTAATGGTGGGTATCATATAAAGCGTTCTTGCCACGTTGACGTGCTATTGAAACTACCCCAGTAAGGTGGAATACCTGGGAGGAGCAGACTTTTCTGCTATGTGCCTAAGTAGCTATATTATATATATGATATTAGAAGAAGCACCTTTATTACAATGGGGCGATGGGCCAGCATAGATAGACATAGCAAGGAGATTCTGCTCTTTGATAAAAATCAAGATTTATTCTGATCGGGCCATTTTAAGGGAGGGTTTACACTATTACAGGCTTTATTTCAATTTGAAATGATGGTATTCCCTGGTATAATTATTTGTATTGATTTCCTCACACAATTTATGCCTGCCACTTTTTCTCCGCCCTCTTTCTCACTCTTTCCAGAGGTGATGCAAAAACCCTCCCCCCCCCCCCCCCACCCACACTCCTCGATCCCTCTTCCTAGTCCCTTCCCCCTCCTTTCCTCCCATCTCCTCCTCCCCACTATAAAGTGCCTTTCTGTTTCTTTTCTCTCTCCCTCTCTCCCTTCTTCTCTATCTCTATTTCCTGGGTACGATCTAAAACTGCCTCCCTCACAGCTCTCCCGCCCTTGATATAACCATATAAAATATGTTGATAAGGGGGTAAAGCAACCAATCTCACTCACTCACTCCTCCTCCTCCCCCTTCCTCACCTCCTATGATGTGCGCTTATTGTGAGGCATGTTGCTATGGAGAGTTTCTACACAGACAACGTTGCGTTGCCAAATTTTATATGCGGAAGACCAATGTTGCGTTGTCACAAACAATAGCGCTGTATGTCTCTTGTAGTGAAGGTAGAAATTTGTTACTATAATTTGATTCCCTAACTATAGGTAGATGGCGTGTTGATGAATTCTTCTAGCGCTCGCTGTATATTATTAGCGGGCGCTAAAATATGTTGTTAGCTTAACGAACGACACCTTGATTAACGCATGGTTAACACAGGCTTTATGAAACGGGACTAACGAACGCGCGCTATTTTGGTCGTTACCAGACCATCGCTGCGCTGCGTTTTTTACCGAGCGCTGCGTTAATTATGAAACGCCCGCCAGGTGGGTGCCACCTTTTTCGATCAAGTCTTTTGACAAAAATGTCAAAAGGTGGCCGATCCTATGATTGCTGGGTTGGCTCTCTCCTTCCTCCATAAAGGCAGACAACTCCATTCATTTGATGTGCCGATGAAATCACGGAAACAATATAAAATCAGTGAGTTGCATTTAGATATGCCTTGGACCGACCTGATTCAAGTATTTCTAAGGAAATCTTATGTGAGACCCCAGAGGTGGAGTAAAGGAGTAAAAACAGCCGTAGTTCTGTAAGCCCAGGGCGTGTGGGGTTAGATTGCCTGCCAAGGTGGGATCCTGTCCCATTTCCACTGTTGGGGAAACTGAAAGTGAAGCGAATTTGACTGAACTCTAATGATCGATCAGCTTGGTTGCTGGAGAGCTCATCTTAGTTGGGTTGTCAATGAACGTAACCAAATCATTGGTTTAATCTGACGAATCTGACGTCTGTCAATCTGAAGGCTTAGAGGGAGACTGTCAGGTGGAAGGGGTTGGATATTTTATAGACATTATTTACCATTGTATAGAAAGGCAACTTCCAGGAGGACTACGTGAGATAATTTATAGTGACCGACCAAATTATAGTCAGGGTAACTGAGCTCAAAATACGTCGATAGGGGTTCACATGATAGGGGTGGTGCATTTATAACCACTATAGTCGGGATCTGCTTTAGATTATTAAGTTCACTTAATCATGAGTCAAAGAAAAATACAAATATGATATCTATACTTCTATATCAACAGTGCATCAGAGCAGCCACCGGCCACCCAGGAGAGCTCAGATAGTGATTATTCCACCTATATATCCTTGCCCGAACAGTCTAAATGTATAATTTAAGTCCGCTAGAGTGTTATGACTGACACGCCCATCAAATCAGTACGAAAGAAACCTAGATCGCAAAAGTAACAGCGCATCTTCATTCCCAATAAATAGCTTCGAGCTGCGGGTCACTACATCTAATTTATGATAGATGATCATTATAATCTGTAGTTTTTTCACTGTTCTATTGCAGACTGTCAAAACTGATGTATAAAATATTTAGTTTGTTGCTATGTTTCCCCGTCCCAAATGTCTTGCTAAGTTTCAAAGAGAAATTTTCTGAACTTTTTCTGAACTTGGTTGGTCTGTCTGGAATATGGTTCGTGAAGTTGTTAGTGTCATCTAAATAAAAAAAATATTCAGAGTCAACGCGCTAGTTCCAAGGACACTTTAAATTTGGGTAATGTCCAACCGAACACCAGCTTAGAAATGGGTCATGAGGCTCAAAGGTTTAGCAGTTTATATTGAAGTATTCATATTTGTTATGGGAATAGTTGTTTTTTGTTTTTTTTTAAAAAAACATTATCATTTATAAGAGAGGGATTACTTTAAATTATGTCAAGGCTCGAACCTTCAGATTACATTATTATTTCTGACAGTATGACTCAGGGTATGAGTATGAGGGGTACAATAATAATGCATAAACTATATAAATTATGAGCAATTCGACCAATTGGTGACGGAATTGGTCGCCATTTGGCCATCCAAAAAAAAGGGGAAATATTAGGGAGTCACTAATGAAAATTTTATAATTTCTCACAATAATTGTACAAGGTTTTTAAATCCCCATACTGTCCAATACTAAATGCATTGACCCGTAATATCTTTCACACAGTTTTACATAGCACAAAATCTGAAGCAATCATCTCTCATTATCTTAATATCGGTAACATGTAAGGGGAGGTTGGTGGAGGCCGCCAATGTATACATTATCCTCAATATATCCAGTTTCCAAAGAAATATTGAAAAAAGTGTATTTCTGTTTTAAAAGGTGTGCAGGGTAAACCATATAATATCATGAAGACTTCATGATAGAAATGTCATAATTGGTTTATGCTTAATTTATTTTATTGATCTCTGATGAATAGTATTTGGGCTAATACTGTGTAAAAACATCGAAACAAATCTTCCCATTAACTTCAGCTTTCCGACCTAGTTTCTGATATTCCCGCTTGGCAATTATAGGGAACAGTATTTCCCGTTAATACAGATTATCATGTGGGAGCTACTGCTGGTCAGTGGTCACATTATTCATTTATTATTCATTCTTAGGAATGCCATTCGACCAATTATAAAAGTTTGTGGCTTTGAGTTTGTGAGCAAATTTTATGCCTTCGGAAACGATCGAGGAATGGAGAATAATACCTCGTAAATTAATATCAGGAAGGATCACAACGGATATTAAAGGTCTATCCCCTGCAATAAAGAAAGTCGTATATCTTGGTAGTACCTTCGAGCTAGAGCAGTAGGTTATTGTTTACTAAGCCCAAACATAATTCCAGTGATAGGGTGCAATGGGGAATATGAGGATATCAGACAACAGAGTGTAGGCACCGTCTTCACTGACACTCTCCTATAGAAAGCTATAAAGCTAATCTCCGTAAAGGAAACTCTTTGAGGAGGATTTGATTTAAATGAAGATTGGTAGACATCACTTGGGATGAACATGTCCTCGCCCTGTGTGTATCACATCATTGGCGCTACTGGAACTATGAATATGAGTAATATAATATTGATGCCATTGATTAAGTATGCTTTTCTGTTTCTACCTATAATTCCTCAGCACCCGTATATCATGGCCTCAATTGGCTTCGCGATGGCTTCCCATCCATCATAGATTACATTTACCCCGGTAGTGCACTGACGCTCACACTTGAATGTTGTGGTTGTCTTATGCGTGTAGTCCATTGATATAGCTGGGTTGCTATGTTATGCATGACAAAATAAATATTATTGTATGATAGACTTGATTTAAATCAATAACCAAATTATCGAGATTGACCTAGTCATTGCTATATAAAAGAAGAATGTACAATAGTGTACATGTATGTGCATGGGATAAAGATGTACGGGTGGTCGTTCAAAGTTTCATTGAATAAAATTGAGAGGTGTTGCACCAATGAAGAATGGCCTATTTACTCTGTTAAAATTGTTATTACAGGTCAAATCCCAATAATATTTTTTATACAACACCCGCCACGCGCTTGACTCAGGAAACGTTCCCTTAAAATATACCTGCCTTATTGCCTCATTTTTCATATTTTGCAATAAAATTGATCAAAATGTGTTACTTTCATTGGTTATCTTGAAGTTGTGTTCCCCATCTTACAGTGTATCCTATGTGGCAAGAGCGTAGTGAACACTGACATACACAGCATAGTTAGAAAAACATCGGACTCGGCATATTAAGTATCCCTTTAGTGCTCAATATACACAAAGATGTTAGGCAGGTATTCATTCAACACGCTCTGGGTGTGGTCCTAGATGGGATTCGAACCAACTACCTTAGGATCATCTACCATTGAGGTCAAGGCTTCCGGTCCATTGCAGTAATCTGAGTCCAAATAGGGTGCGAGAAAAACAACCCCTCAGCCAGCACGACGTATAGATATTCACGAGAAAGCTACATTTCAGCATTCTAGCAATCATTAAGAACTTTCATGTTCATAACCTGCTGAGTGATCCTGTTATCTTTATGCGAGGATCCCATGAGTCATTGGCATGAGCACAGACAGCGATACCCTTATCAAGCTACTCAAGGGCACAAGAATCTTCTCCGATGAATGCTAATGCCATCTTTATGCAGTGCTGACGGATTGGCTGACCCAATTCCCAAGTAATCATCGTGCACGTAATACCTGTCTGTCATATTTTGCGTGATAAAATAAGCGCAAATCTTTTGCAATGCCGAGCTTAGCTTTCATATCAACTTAGGTCACGTGGCGACAGGGATTACCTTAACCCCGTCCAGTAGGCACATTTCCTGTTTCCGATACACATACCTGGGTGAGATTTTTTAATGAACTACAGTTTGCTTAGATGATGCACTCTTTGTTTTTCTGAGTGAGATCCCTGGGTAACTAATTGCCCGACACAAGTCCAACAAGTTTATTACACGCGTTCGTTCGAGTTGTATTCCGAATTCCAGGCATATGTATACCATCCCTACGTATACTATTGGGAAAAAGCTCAGAATTCGATATTTTGTTTAAAACAGTTCAAATTAGATACAGTATCTTTGCTATCAATTTGGAAGAACGGCGGGCAATCAATGTTTTGCTTTCATTAATTAAACGAAGGAAAGATTCGCCCGCCCTGATATAACTCTGAAAGTTGCCAGCGAGTAAAAGCAAACTAAATCCCAACCCTCGTTATCCACCTGCTCGACTTGTGAAGCCTTTAACATCTATACAGTGCACATGTGTTAAGGCCTGATTCACAGTTCACAACCCCGACAGTGGGCTCCTAGCTCAGAATTTGATTGGAATAACACCAGAGTAGGGACAAAGGACTCCGAAGGATCTCATAAATCCTAAAGCCACACATTCCTTTTTTGAGATATAAGACGCTCGAAAGTCTTGAAAACGAGGAAAACAGCTCTGCACCATTCCCAGCTTGTACCATTGTATACTGCAGAGAATGGAGAGTGGGCTGGGGACTGCAGTACTTCTAAATCCCGAATGTTCTCAATTTTTAGGTCTTCTAAATACAAAATCGTTCAACGGACCTAATGTACTAAGTACTATACCATTCAGAATTCTCCTTGCACTTCTATTTGCTATGAAACAATGCAATATTTCCGCAAGTTTCGGAAATCTAGATTAACCAACACAAAATATTCATTTTAAAATGCTTACGGACAACGATGGTGAAATATGATAATAATAACGTGTCTATTATTTGTCCACAGAGCCTATATAATTAATTGAATAAAAAGGTTATACACATCTGACAAATCCACCAGTTCAAATCCGCCTAACAATCTAAATTATATATGGATGACTACAAACAATTACATATTTTTATATTCATCATATTTCATCTATGCTCGTGTTTTAGATTAGAAAACCTCATTATGTTTTCGTTAGATTAAGAGCAGGTTAGAGCAAAAGCCCGCAAATTATTAATACACCATTCAAATGTTAACCATAACCCTAAAGAGCAAAGAGGTTGGTTTGTATTTTTGCGAAATAATATATAGATTTGTTCATCATACGCAGACAGTAAAAACCTAACGACGCAACTGTACAACTTTAAGGTCCGAATCTGTTCGAATTTCTAGGGATACTGTTTATGCCTGAATATATGAGAACGCTTGTGATTGGTTAATCCAGGTCTGGCACGTGATATGAGAGGACTGGATTATGGGTTGATGCATGTAAAGATATGTGACGATGCGATGCAATCTTCTACTTAATTATATTTAAATGCATCAATATGGATAATATTTATTGATTTAGGCCTAGTTGAAGCCTAAAGCGAGGGAAAGCCAGTAACAAGCGGTCCTCTAGGACAAATAATGGGCAGATCAAACGATACAATTTCAATGTTAATTATACAATTAAAAGTGGATAATTTCAGTAATGATAAAATATTTTCAACTATATCTATAAACAAGAGGTTGAATAAAAGCTTATAGTATATAAGAATGAAATAAAAAAAAACATTTGAAGTATTCCTTAATTAATATTAATCAGGAAACGGTGCAGCGATCCCTAGTGGAAAGGCATCATGTGCCTTAGATTTCCTTTTTATTTCATTAAATTCTTTATTCTTGAAAACATGCAATAATATTTTGACACATATTCTATTTTTCTATTTTGTTTGTTGGTAGAATTATTGCCTAATATATTATTTATAGCGACCAGTTGTAATTTTGACCATACAAAATCCCCTCAGGGATGTCAGAGAGGCATCACTCGGATTTTCAATTCAGGGTACCTACACACAAAAGCAAGAAAAGACATAATATGGACGTCAAAACATACACTTGTTAAGTACAGAAACCAGCATTCTGCCGCTGGACGGTACCTTTCCATTACTCTGTTTTGCGGTGACCGCACAATGAAACAACACCTTAAAGAAACAGTTCAGCCTGGGATGAAATAGCTATACATGAACTCCTTACCATGTTGATAAAGATGTATTTTGAGTAAATCGTTCCATAGTGCCCAACTAATTCCAGTATTACAGAGAGAAACGGGAACTATTTTGCCTTGTGTGGACCGCCATGTTCTCTCCTCCAGTGACATATTTTAGGCCCATTACCTCTGCGAATGAATCTACAATACACTAACACCAAGGAAGGCCTGTGATTGGCTGGCTACTAGCAGGCGGCAAATTCGCACAAGAGATAACCCAAGACAACAACACAGCCTAGAATCTATTCATTTACAGCCTAGCATGGTTGGCACACTAATTTCGTCCACTGTTTAGACAGATAATACATTAAAGGTATACGCGGGTGTTCAATGGAAAAAAGATTGGTCGGTGACTTTTTCATGAAACGTTCAGGGATCATTCCTGACTACATAAGAAAGCAAGAAATGAAAAAAAAAGTATATCTCAACGACTTAATTTTTTTTCTACAGCTGCCTGAAAATAACAGTGCTTTAGCATTAAAGTCTATGGAAAAATGTGTTTTTTTTCACGTTTCACTATATAAAAAAAAATTGATCGGTGACTTTTCATCAAAACTTTCTACACACATATTTGGTGTATCATGCTACTGATTTACCAAAAAAAAACTATACGTTGACGGGGTTAAAAAAAAGTTATGGTCATTTGAAGTATAAAATAACCAATAAACATAAGCATAACCAATACAAATGAATCTTAAAAACATGACTCAAAAGTGCTGTAATGAAAATAAACCCTGTAGATATTGGAAATCGTGCACAAATACATCTCAACTTATCATGATAACGAAATATTTCAAAGAAAAATAGGAGCCGCTAGGTGGCGTGGGCGTGGACACCCGCGTATACCTTTAATCTTACTTGCCCTAGTACTAGTGTGATATTTTCCTTGTCTGTATGTTCCTATTCCTTGGGTTACATTTCGCAGAGGTTTGACATGCAGCATCTTGTTTATGATGCCATTTTGTTGCATTGCAGTGTGGGTAGGGGAACTTGGCCAATCACAGTGGGTCTGGGAGTCACATGACTCATGACCCAGTTCCACAATGCTAGGAGAGAGATGTCCGCAGCCCTACACATTGGTAGTGACTGAGATTTAGGATTATCATCAGAGATATTCAGCTATAGATTTGAGTCCTCACATCGTAATTATAATTATTAGATGTCTGAAAGTGCTGTGATTCAGATTTGAGGGCTCCTGGGGAGAGAAAGAGAATGGGACCATGGGACCTTTGCCACACTCTCTCACTCAGGCAATGGAGATGAGATGATGTTTGGAGATGGAAAGTATCATGAGCAGAATCGGGAGGAATACTGTGAAACTAGTAAGAATCACATTTTATAGATAGCAATAATAAAGGCAAGAAGGCATTGTTGTTTCACAATCCCATGAGGATGGGACAAATAGCAGAGTTCTGGGTCTGAGTGTCCACCACAAACCAACGATCCTATAGCTGTGAAGCCTAGTATAAGACTGATGCTCAGATTGTAAACAAACTTTTGTGAGCCCAGTCGACGTCACAACTCGCAGAGAATCATGGGAAATAAGCCCAAAATGGTGGTCTCTATGAATGGTGGCTATTGCTATAATTTGGGCACTTTGACATCATTTTGTAGGGTTATTTGGATACTATTGAATGATTTAAACACAGGCCATCCTAAAATATGAGGTAAGAAGTTGATGTATAGCTATTTTATCCCAGGGCGAACTGTTTCTTTAAATGTTAAAGCGCATTAAAACGCACCTGCAAACTGGACCGATACAAGCCTTCAAATCGGATCAATGAGAAAGTACCCTTATAATGTGAAGGTCCCACCTGGAAAAACTTTTTGCCAAGCAATGTCATTATATACAGAAGCATAAATTGAAATCAGGTGGCATGAAAAATGATGGGTTGGATCAATTATATGATAATTGACTTGCTTGGTATAATGGGGTACAGACAAAACATAAACAGAATTCCTGGCACCCATCATAATTGTGATAATGTCATTTGGTTGCGGGAACCAAGGGGAAAGACTTTCCTGTATTAATGCATCTGTCAAGACAATCCATGATATACAAGATGGGGGTCATGAATTCAATGTGTTCCTTTCTTTAGAGCCCAATACCCATTAATCACGCTATCATGCCACCCGTTGATCGCTTAAAATGTCTCCATGCCTCCTATTAATTTATATGTTGTCTTTCATTGGCTGCTCCTTGGTGCATCTCCCCGGTCTAGCCACTCCATCAGCATCAACATCTTGGGATGCCCTCTAGGGAAGCCACAGCGTGAGCAAATGTGCGGTTACCATGCGATAATAAAAATGCTAACTAATATTTTAAACCAATGTGATATTAAGGAAAGTATAAATCTCCCAAAATATCATTCGAGAAGACTGGAAATCAATAACTGTATTCACTGTTATCCTTACAATCTAATTGGCTTGATAAACCTTTATATGGCTAGTTCCTGCATGATCAGCACATGTATACAGGCCCATCCCATTGCGATGCGACATTAAATAGCGACGCCGTGACTTTGTGAACGTTAAAGCATGATTAGACATAGTATATATATGCTTGTTCCAAAACTTTTGTCATATGTTACAGAGTATTGAAGCCTAATTAGGAACAGCAGAAAGATCAATCCTACTGTTCCGCTAGACTCTAGATGAAAACTTGATTACTAGTCGGTTTATTGTTCCCCCTTCAAGGTCATCAATAATGTTGCAATCCTTCTTCGAGATATAAGTGCAGCCTTTGGCCAAATACAAACAGGAGGAAAAGGACAAGTAACAGCGGGCCGGTAATAATCTCGAGGTCATGTCAGTCTTGTTGCCATTCTCCCTGGAAGAATCCGAGTAGTTATCTGAGTGTTCTTGTTCATCCCCATACAGTATGATGAGGGAGAAAGGGTAGCGCTGACCTAGGCCCATCACCGACATTTGCATGCCCTCAAGCCACGGCTAGCTGCACGGAAACCAATTCAAGGCCCCTGCTGGAAATCGACAAGTGTCCCCCAGAGATTCCATCCCACATCCCTGAACTGGATGCCAGTTTCACCATGAGAGGTCTAATAACTACTATGTCCAATAAGGGCACGAATGTCTATGTCACCCATGCTTCTCAATCCGAAACCGATGATATTATTACAGGTCTATGCAGAGAATGTAAATGACCCCGTGTCTATATTACCTACAGAACTAGTATACGGTTGAAATGACGTTGGCTCATCATCTTAAACTATACTGGCTTTTAGCTTACATGCAAACACGATGGTACAGACTTTTCTATAACCAGTAAAAGGTTTTATCCTAATATTATGCGCATTCCACTTGAGAGATGATCGCATAAGTGCATCGGTGCAACAAAATACTTTCATCGTACGTGTACGATAAAAAAATCGAATTGTTTTTTTTCTTTTAGCTATTAGATATTTTGTTGACGATTCACAACCCAAAACAAATGTTTATATTTCCATATTTTCCTAGACATGATAAATAGTAAATGGTACTTTATTGTACTAGTATTTGATGTCTATGATGTATTTGGGTCGTTGCATAACAAATGTCTATCTACGGTGTCGTAGACAAAAATGTCTACGACTACGATGTCTGTTTGCGACTCACTATTAAGATATTTTAAGATGGGTAAATGTGGTATCAGTGCATCGCAGAGTACGTTTGTTATGCAAGGCAGAATATTAACACAGTGAATTGTTTATTTTTTCACCAAAATGATATGCATGTCGATATTTTTTCAATGAAATAAATAACCATAAGTATTCAGGTTTGATGTTTTGGTCTCATTACGGCCATTCTTAGAGTAAGAAATATTGGGGTCATTGCATAACAAATGTCTATCTACGATGTCGTCGATTTTTTTTCCTACGACTACGACGTCTGTTTGCGACTCGTAAAAATAAACGACAGGTGCATTGCATAATAGTGAATCGTGAATTGGAAGATTCCTCGTGGCTTCAAAGATAACATTAAATGACAATTTAAAGGTAGAGAGACATTAAAACGCCGAATAGGTGTATGGAAGAACATCAACCATTATTGTGATTTATTATAATTTAAAAAAATCTGGCTTTTATTACTTTCACCTAATAATATGCTAGAAAATTACAAAACCTATTTTGAAGTTCAAAAAATAAATAAATGTGCAATGTATCAAATTCATAAGATATCATTTAACATTGAATAATGGCATATTTGGATAGCTAAATTTTACATCTTTTCACTATTAATATATTTTAAGATGGGTAAATGTGATATCTGTGCATCGCAGAGCATGTTTGTTATGCAAGGCAGAATATTCATGCAGTGAACATAGCATTGTTTATTTTTTCACCAAAATGATGTATGTCGATATTTTTTTCATGAAATAAATAAACATAACTATAAGTATTCAGGTTTGATTTTTAGTCTAATTATGGCCATTTTTAGAGTAAGAAATAATCCCAAACATTTATCATGTCAGTATTGACGCAGCGTAGAAAATCGATCGTGGATGCCAAGAGATGTACGATGTCGTAGAGGATGTCGTAGAAAGTTATGCAATACACTCATTGCAGATGGCTGTCTACGACCTCGCCGATTGTTATGCAACGGGGGCATTCAGAAACATTTCATATGTCAGTATTGACGCAGTGTAGAAAATCCATCGTGGATGCCAAGAGATCTACAATGTTGTAGAGAATGGGGTCGTTGCATAACAAATGTCCATCTACGATATCATAGACATTTTTTTCTCCAAGTGCGAGGTCAGTTTGCGACTCGTAAAAATAAACAATGGATGCATTGCATAAAAATGAATCGTAAAATAGAGGATTCCTCGTGGCTTCAAAAATGGCATTACAGGACAATTTCAAGGTAGAGAGGCACCAAGATGGTGCATGGGAGAACATCGCCCATAGTGTAATTTATTATAATTTAGAAAATCTGGCTTTCATTACTTCTTTAAAAAATACTCGAAAATTAAAACCTAATTCAAAGTCCACAAAATAAATAAATGTGCAATTTGATTTTGATTTGGAAAATTTTTATTCAGGACAATGAACATTTTTATACACAGGTACAAATATTGATATTTATTCAATGAAATAAATAACCATTACCATACGTATTCAGATTTGATTTTTTATCTCATTACGGTCATTCCTAGAGTAGGAAATAATTCAAAACATCTATCAAGTCAATATTCACGCAGCATAGAAAATCCATCGTGGATGCCAAGAGATCTACGATGTCGTAGATGATATCGTCAAATGCTATGCAGCACAGACATAGCAGATGGCTGTCTATGACAATAATGTAGAACCGATCCACGAACTCGCAGATTGTTATGCAACGGGTGCAATATTTATTAAACTCAATCTTGTCCAATACATATTCAATTACAAGCACCTCGGTCCATTCTCTCCATAAATTTAACTCAATGACATGATGTGCATGTATTTGAAATTCACTCTGAAATTAATATCAAAATATCAAAATTGAATACTCCACCCCCCCCCCCCACCCCCCGCCCACAAACAACACTCACACATGGGGATCACTTGGTGTACTGCAATCTGCCTATGTTTACGGATCTGCGGGGCGTTTCATAAGTTAACGCAGCGCGCGTTATAGGATCTAACGACAGTCGTTACCAAACATAGCGCGCATTAAGGGCCAAAATTGACGTCAATTAACATTGCGTTACTATAACGAACGCGCGCTAAATTTATCGCTACCATAACGAACGCGCGCTGCGTTAACTTATGAAACGCCCCCCAGTGCACTTATCAGTAACAGTATCAGTTAGTGCAATAATCATTGGTTATACCTAGTGTAATATTGCTGCTCCTTCGATGCACGTGTATGATACTTGTCAAAAGATATATATAACTAAAAATGAATTGACGAAACAGTTATAAATCAAACCTTTCCATCCTTAAAAATATCACCTACATCACTCGTATTCACGGAAATGCTCTTATTACCAAGATAGGTTGCAGCAATACGCAAAACAAAACAATTTATCAGCTATCAAAGTAGAGTCAAAATGGTAGAAGTCTAAACTATTCTAAAACCACAATGGTTTCTTCCATCAGGATACTCAATAGCAAATTAAAGATGTTTCCAATTTGGAAATATCTCTTACTATAGAACGTTAACCTGAGCTATATGGAAAGTTTTGGTCATTATTTTCACTTCTAGTTGGGTGATTTATTAACTGTACCTGAACATTTTGGTGTAGTGTGTTAGTATGTATGTAGGAAATATATCGTAGAAGCCAGATCTGTAGCAGCTGTGTTTTTGTCTGGCAAGAACCCGTTTGCATGAAATGAAGAATGAATAAACATCCGACTACAAACAGTTCAGGGCTTCATAAATACCAATAATGATGTATGGCTGTTATAGTTGGATTCTACAAAGATTTCCGTAGTATAGCTTAGTATTTGCGGCTCCAAGTACCTAACCAAAAAAATCAGTGTTTCAGAAACAAACTGCCAAATTATGATAGGAGGGTCTTAAAAAATACATGATGGAAAACAATGTATTGGTGAAAAGTCTGCTTTATCCGTTTTGTACAGTGGATTCATATCCGACAAGAGTTGTGGCTCATTAAACAATATATGCGATAAATCTCTAAAAGATATCGCACCAAATAGTATCTTCTACCATATGACAGGTTGACATTTTATGAGTGATAATTTGTTTGTTACTTGGTTTTAGACAGTTCCATTCATTGTCTTATCTATGGGTATACTAACACTGACGGCCAGTCATGAATACATTCCATTCGATAGGTCAGTCTACTAAAGCTGGGAGTATTAGGGATTGATATAAACCTATATATGCGGGCATAGCGCGGGTTTGTAATTGATTAAGATACCACAGCGGCCATGATCAAGGCCTATTTTAATCATTACCAACAAATTTATTTCAATAAATATGACCAGTCGGTGAGATTCTTTGAACTATGTCAACGTATTAGGCCGGTATTGACGCCAGTCTCATGTTGCCTATTTGTACATTGGTTGTTGACAACCCACGTCCTTGCAGAAACAGCAGCATAATAAACCGGACATGTCACTATAGCATTGCCCTCGCAAATACGCTACCACATTACTATAAGTTTGAGATGTGTGCTCGGGTATGAAGACGGTTTGGTAACAAGACCTCCTTGTATTCAAGGTGGGGGATCCAGAAGGCAGGTGTTTGATTTAGAACTGACGCGCCTAGAACAGATGATTTGTTGTGAGAGTTCCTCCTGTTCAGTACATGTGATAGTGGAAAACACCCTGGAGGACTGTTGTACACCTAGTGGAAAAGAGGGTCACCTGATCAGGTGTTATCCATATTTCAGCATTTCTGCCAGTTTGCGAGAAATAGTTCATATTATATACATGTACATAGAGTAGAGAGATGGATGGGCGTGGGGGGTGGGGGCTGAGTCTCAAAGATTGTTTCTGGTATATTTAAGGCTCATTATTGCTCATTTTTGTGTTGGGAGTAATATCCTGGAGTATATTGAGCAAACTATGCCCCACTAAAGCCGATTTCTTTGGGGCACATAAGATATTAAAGTGATATATAGGAAACACTTGCTGTGTATACGTATGGTTATACAATACGAACCCATTCGTATTAAGTTTCCTTTTTTCACTACAAAAAGTTATTTGGCTGAAAATAACAACCCTCTAGCCACAAAAATGAATTTGTTTTATTCGAATATCGCATTTACTCTATCGTTCTCCTACAACTCATGGCATGTCCAATACCAGTCCATCTGAGATCAGGCTATCAAGAACGCTTTCATGTGCGTTTTGTTCAGCGGAACGCTTTGAACTTTAAAAATCATACGCTCCATTGCCTTACCTCATATACTTATATACAAACAAATCGTGAAACAGGAAACTTAATACATTTGTTCACGATTACTGAGTGTTGGAAGCCATAGTTTACACCTTACCCTGGTATCAAGGTGATTTATGGTGGTATGTAAAACCCACTATGTTTGGGCGTGCACACTAGTGATAACGTGTCGACGTTCAATGCGTTATATGTACACCTGCGAGATTCGCTGAAGGTATAACGTATTGGGTGTACAGAAACAAAGAACATATGACCTGACATCTTTGAAAGAACATGCGCCTATTCCCATGAGACGATCATTTGATTTTGTCAGTGGAATTATGCGCATCAAGGAAACCCGGTATCCATAAATGTATAATAGTGCATGATATCTGTGGTGGGGTGGATATTAAGATTTACCTGAATCATTCAATTGTAAATTCTAGAATATATGAATTCTTCAGCCAGGGCCGAGGGTATGTTGTTGGAGTCCACGTGCACATGAGGATTCTAAGCCATGCACAACCAGAACAATGGGCTCTGTGAAACTTTATGTAAATTGTCCCACCACTGTCGACCTCCCTGAGAGGATTAGAGAAGTTCAGGACAATTTCCCTGATACATACAGCCGATGGTGACAATATAGGTTTTCAGAGGGTGAACTTTAGTTTAAGGCTTCTGATGGCAGCATTACCGCCCCAAAACCTCGTCAAATAAACTAGACGCGGGTGGCCGTCTACGCCAGGTAACCTTATACCACCAAGGAATAATACTACACAATAGCAGGATCAACAAAGATGACATGGAAAAGTTGTCGCCCTGCTCTACAGTCAAGTGTAAATACATGATAGTTGTCTGTGAGTGCCAGAGACACCTAGGCACTGAGTCATGAGGTAGATGGATTAAATGCTCTCCATAAAGGAGACATGGTGTTTGGTGGTCGAGGTAAGGGTACGACCGGTTTTAAGTGAAATCTGACCAAACCAACCAATAATGCCCTTCGAAGGGAAAACGATTCCATTCCACAAAGAATATTCAATCCACACATGAGGCACCCGAAAATGTGCGCAGAGAGGATGTTTTCTCTGCTTGTTCCATTTGCGGAAATGTAATTCGAACCTTTAAATTTTGAGTTGTCCGAAGTTGGTGTACTCACACCTGATACCATTGCATTGAAACCGAGAGCTATTGCAGAGTATGGTAAATGTCTGAGGGCTTTTTAGCTGTGTCAGGTGAATGACATATTGTGATAAATACAGGTTAGATTACGTTTTCAATTTAGTTCTTGAATATCAATGAAGAAGTATGAATAAGTGTAGTATGCCTCTGGATATATCTCGGCTAATATTGTATTTCATATGACGTGGAAAAGTGTGTACAAAGCAGCATTTGCTATTAATCACATCTTTCAATAACAAGTCCCGCGTAAGGTGCTAATTAAGTAACACTTTTATATAATTACCCTGCCATTCAGTATCGATTGCATTGAAGAAAAATGTTCATGCGTCTCCCTTCAAGGCATACTTGAGAAATAAAATCCTTTTCATGGACTGATAGTTGACGTACTATACAACATTCCTTGAATATATAGCTAGCATATTTTCATGTTCAATTTACAAGATTCCCCTTTCCAGACCAAACATATCACGTTAAAAAGATCCTAAATCTTTATATAAAAAATGATTTAATAAATGATTAAGTATCGTTGTTCTAATTTGTATCTAAATAGGATCAATAAAGATGATAGTTTAAAGCGACAACGCTCCGACCCAATATAGGCCTATCTAGGTAGATTAGGGGATAAATCAAATGTGTGGACTGTTTATGTTTTGATCGGAATAATCACGGTGGGCTATCCTAGCGGCCTAGCTGTACTATAGAATAATTGTCTTGGCGGGATATTGGATGACATCTAAAAAATAACTCAGTTTGGCAACATGAACGGAGAATCAAGGTCCATAAAGATCAAAAACCGACTCTGTAACTTACCAAAGGGTGGAGCTTGCCGACTCGTAGTGACATGGGGTCATTAGCAATAACCTCGACCTTACAAAGATCGCCATCCGGTACACTAAGGATCAAATCGTGGGGGTGGACAAAGGATACCCTACCCCGTTGGACAGACAACGGAGCATTTTTTTCCACCATCAGGGTCGCCGTCAAGTCAAATACAGCGACTACCAGAAAGAGCAGTTGGAAGATAGGGAAGTCTAGCGTCCCCATGTTGAGGGTTGGTTTGTAGATCGACAACAACACTTGTGCAGTGGGCACCTCTTAGTCAGGTGATCAAAAGATCCATCCCCGCCTCAATCCGTCAGCAAATCCCTGCTAACCTTGGCAAGATCTGAGAGAAAGAAAAGAGAAAAGGAGATACGTTAGCACTAGAAAACCTCAAATCGCTGCATCGTTAATAGAAGAATCTAGCTAACGTATAACAAATTATCGCAACACCTATTTTGTCATGGGGATACATTTATATCTTATGTCAGTTATGAATCAGGAAGGTGAGTAGTAAGGTACTCCCAAAGTCCATGAGACCTAATATATAGGCGCGAACTTGGACGAATAATAGTAGCCTTCCTATGTATTGTTTCTATTTACTCACAGAGTCCTTGGAAAACCTGAAGACATACGATATCTTTAAATGGAAACTTGTTGATTCTTCTACCCGAGAGATGAAGTCTTAAACTACATTCGGCATTAGATCCAAACAACAAACACCCGGGCTCACCCTGATCTTCTAGACACAAAGAAATGTTCAAAGCGAACAGGTGAACTTGGCGCCAGAAATAGGATGCTTTTATATCAATCGACAGTTTCTCTGAATCACGGACATTATAATGCATAAATGCGTCCATCCTGTTTTTTTAAAAAATGATTGATCAATACATCAACGCATCGATGGATTCTCAAGTGTTTTAACATTAGCTTTTTTTCCCCGACGAATAACATACGCTAAATCCATGAAGTGCATCGTGTTGAGGCACTACAACATGTACCGGTGACATGTACCAGTTTCGTTCTTGGTTTGTATTCAAACTGCAAGAAGTGAGAATGTTTTATGCATAACAATCTCAATCTGTATGTCTCAATCTGTAATACTGCAGTCGTTGTACCCAATGTGTCAGTATCTCGTCTTGTTATGTGGCTCCTTTAATAGGGGGGTAATATTAGTTTAAGTAGGGGTTAAAAGGGTGAATTATGGGGTTATTACCTAGGTGTCGAACTTTGAAATATCCTTTTCACTCAAAATATATGCTGTGAGTGAGAGAACAGTTTTCATCAGATTTGGTCGTCAGACTTTTCACACCATACCTCTTTCCCATCACCTGCATGGGATTGCCCACCGATTTGTATACATGTAGCAAATGGAAAGGGTCTACCATGGATGATTCAGCACAGAAATGTATTCCTACTAAATCGTTATATCTATATTTAACTTATGTGAGCCACATGCAGGGAAAGGTGTGATGTTATGATTCAGCCTTTTGAGACTCAGCTACCCAGTATATGTTTATTACATGGCTCGAACGCCCTTTCAGTACAAGTCTAGTGAATGATTCTAACAGTTCAATAAAATGCAGACAGGATCTCATGCGATGAAAATTTACACCGACATCTACGAGCGAACATAGTTCCGACCTTTGTTCAACACATGTAGCAAACCCTGATAGGCACATACAAAAAGACTCGGAGTATCGAAATATAAACAGCGGCGACAGTTAAATACACCAGAGCGTTTGTTCAATTTCCAAAACCCGTCAAGCGGGGGAAAAAACGGCGAATCTTAGTTTTCCCCTACGTGCATTCACTTCAAACATCAATCGATGTACAATGTAGGTCTCTGCACTTGTTTTCCTCCGTTTCTTTTCCTTTCCTTTTTTATCTTTAAGGCTCGTATTTCCTAGTTTGTGTTAAAATGATTTGAAAAGAACGGACCAGCCGTGGGGATGACAACATATGTTCGTTTGTGATCAATTCTAGAAGAAAACATTGTATATGGCACATGGAGGGATGTAGGGTAAAATTACATTATACAATCATTCGCATTGCAATCCAGCTCAATATGCCAGAAGTTAAGTTGAAAAACGTTTACTTGGGAAAAGGCAAATTTTAGCATAATAGCTTCAGCATCTTTTATGGACATTTTGAATTGCATGGCCTGCATATATATTATATTATATATAATAATTATAATCTATATTATATCATATCAAATTATATTATATTATATTATATTATATTATATTATATTATATTATATTATATTATTATATTATATTATTATATTATATTATATTATATTATATTATATTATATTATATTATATTATATTATATTATATTATATTATATTATATTATATTATATTATATTATATTATATTATATTATAATTATATATAAACAGATTCGATTCATTCCGCAATCGTCGGCGATTAATAAAATGGTATCCTTCGCATAGAACAATATACTAATAGTGAAACCTCATTGAAAACCTATAGAATTCACTCACTTGATCGACAGTTGCCACCGAAAATGACGTTTGGGTTCTAAGATATAATCCGGCAATCCAGTGACTGCTCCGGTTCAAGTATGTGCATCGAACTCATCGGTGGTCATATTGATGATATGGCCAGATCTACCAGTTAACGGTGAGAACATGGATACAGCGGGTCACCACGAAGCTATGCAGGTCATAATTCCAGCCAGAATATATCTTGGATTGGTCATGTACGTATGTCCAGTGAATACACAATTTTTCCGTATCACAGAAAGTAGCAACCTCCTGATAAGTTTAGCGGGCCCAAGTCAGACTTTCTTGCATTCCCGCTTACAACACCGTGTGACGGTATGCGTCCATTTCTTGTTTGCACCAACGAAGAGAAACTGATATGAGCTATATTTTTGTTTTTCTGTTTTCTCCGCTTCCCAAGCTGCTTGATTTTTTAGTGATGGGTAGTCAGTAGTGTTAAATCAACAAGGCCAGCTGACGGTGACAGTTGTCGGGCTCAAGGCCCCACCTAGGGACCTAACGTAGGTCAAGCGGACCCAGTTGTCCAGCGTGGGATTTTGGCGAGGAGACGACGAGGATGACGCGGGAAACATGCGGCCAGCCAGGTGTCGAGGCATGGTATCAGACCTGATGATGTATAGGGTCTATACCGGGAGGATTCACGTGATTCAATACTCTAAATCATGGAAGAAGGCTGACTGATAAACCTTACTTGGGTGAAAGCCCCTCATGATATGCCTCCCTTGTATGAGAATATCGCTGAGGAGCAAGGCCAGATATGATTTTCCACATGTGTACAGCACTTTCCGATGGGCCTAACTAATTAAGACTAATGCTTGTAGCATCTGTCCAGCGCCTGGGTGTACGGGTTTTGATATCCGTAAATTCGTTTATACCATGGATCAGAGGCGACTAATTGGAGAATGAGACCATTACCTGCATCGTGCTGGTTTCGCTCCTATCCCAGTCGTAAAGCGGCTGGTCTATCCCGACCGATACAAACAGCGCTAGGGAGAGAATGTGGGGGTTTTCAGCATGTTGAAGAGTACACATAGCTTGCCAGTTTCTCGAGCTCCTTTACCCTTCTGGTAGCGTTCACAGAATACCACTTAACACCTAGCGAACGCCCCCAAGGCACAGAGGAGGTCCTTCCCCCCAGACAGCACAACACCCTCAGGCCAGACCCATTCCCATCTTCGGGGGGAGGGTAGTTCTTGAATTCAGGATTGCTGGTCAGATCTGTAATAAAGGAGTTTTATGTCGAATGAATGTCCGCGCTATATCACTACTTAATAAGGGCTACCTTGGAAGTCGCTATGTCCTCGAAAAGGGAGGATTATGGCGGGTCCTTCCAGAGCGAAATTACCATAGTTAGTCGCAGTCATAATGCTTGTGACGAATCGCATGGTCTAAAGCTTCCCTTGCTCGGAATTTTATTAAACGCCTAGACACTCTCACGCTGCCTGCAGCGAATGGGGCTTCTTGATCTATGGATCAGTATGGGTGTGTTCGCAGTGACAGGATCAGGTCTATTCAATTGCGCAGGAGCATATATATGCGGCGGAGCTCAAGATATTCTCCAATATCACACCTGATAAAAAGGGTGTAACGCAGCGATACTAACATAAACATAATAGAACTCATTACACAATCAATTAAGATTCTGTTGATATCACAATGTTTATAAACCTAAGCTCTTATGTTATTGTATCCCCGGGGAAAATATATGAATCGCCTCATACATTGTCTGGTTAGTCTAACCCATCTGTATACAAATTGTAGCTAGTAATATCCCATACTCACGCGTGTAGCCACACATGTGCCGCGATTGTTAAAGGAGCCATTTCCTTTTCACCGAGCGTGACGCTATGCTTTTGTTAGCTGATAATAGCTTAATCTGAGATGATAGCAGCAACAAATACAGTGTGTCGCTGGTGTGTAATTGAATAAATGGCCCCACTAACAACCTTCCCCTCATATCCCTTCTTTGCTATTATCCCGCCGTCGTAACTGAATAATGATTCTCTCCATTTGTTGCGCGACATTTTTAGCTAATTTAGGGAAGGTTTTACGTACCTCACAAACCAGTTAAGTACACACTCATGCGGCAGAGTTCTATTCAGTCCAGTCTGCGCATAATTATATAGCCAACACTGTATATACCCATTCACATACATATATCCGAGACACAAACACACGTTTCAATTAAACATAGAAACATATACTAGTATACAATGTTATATATCTGTAAACAGTCCAATTTTCTGTCAAAGTATATGATATGTATGTGATTATAGCGTATGCCTCGATATGCGCTCAGTTTCTGCTTTATACCTGGCGAGATTTATCTGAGGGAAACCATAAGATTAGAAATGACAAGGATTCCCGCAATGGATGCTATAGAAATCCCATTATTAAAGTGTGGTATGCTGCCCTCATATCAATGAAAGAAGAGAATGTAATGGTCAGTAGGGGAGAAATAATAATACATCAATGCAAGTTGGGATATAAGTAAGCACAAATTGTCCATATGGAACTTATCATCTCACACGTAGGTCGTGGCTCAGCAACACATGGAGAAAAAAATCCCGAGGTAATTGGTGGTCAGTCAATATAATGTGATAAGACAATTGGGAGGTTAAAATAAGATTCGCTATAGTGATATTCATCCAGCATGAGAAAATGCGACGGAATTGCTTGTACATGTACTAAGAAACATATGTGCATGACTGAAAACGCAGACAAGAAGTTCACCCCACAGGCTTCCTGTATACTGAAACAGACTCCCAGATTCTCAAATATGAGCTTGTTGGCGACCGCATACATATCATTTGCTTTGTCAACTAAAGACACTTTATAGACTCCGGCACGAAGAGATCCAATCCCCGGTGCCATGGCACAAGACTAGAGGACATAGCTACATAAATACAACCATAATCAGAATATATAGAATACAGAAATCGGTAGTGCCTGCATGGTATTAAAATAGTTGAGCACAACTTGTGCGGGATGACTTTCATATCCGCCCATGCTGATTACATGTTTGGATGTATGCCATGTTGAAAGACTATTAAAGATAGCGCAGTCACAGGACAATCAATCAGGTGTCGCGCCATTCAGATGAGCGTAGGCGATCGTGTCCCTCCATCTCTCTCCCTCTGAAACATGGTTCTTCTTTCTTGCTCAGGAAACAGGATTTCAGGGTCATATAGCATGCGGACTCCTAAAACATGTTTGGCAGTTACAATATAGTATGTAATATCTGCACCGTGTGACTGGCACGTATAGGAAAGCAATCAAATGGATCCAGACATTTCGTTAGACACATACCGCGTTCATTACCACAATTTTCTTCCTTTTTTTCTACATGTTATATCGGTTTATCTAAAATTCACAATCCAAATCATGGGGCATCAAGACACCTGCTTTTATATTGGCCGGTTCTTTGTGTTTCCGGGACCCCGTGAATTAAATAGGGGTAAGATGAAATAGACAGTATATTTAAATCGTCAATGTTTTGCACATTCTTACTTTAATATACAAGTCTTTTAAATTAAAAAAAAACATAATCGCTTTTAACGTTGCAATAATATATTACTAATCAAGTATATCGCCTCCCTTTACAATTTCTGTGTTCAACGAATTCGGCGTGGAACAGGCAATCTGGATTTTCTTACCTTGGGCTTTTTAATGCTAGAGGTTTACGTGAACTCCTTCCCAATAAAGATGCGCCATTTTGTTTGATTAATAGTTGCTGCATAAACCGAGACGGGAATAAATGGGGAATGGCATTACTGCCCTCCGTGATGCTACGGTTCACTCCTTTCTGACGGCAGCTGGAGAATACATAATAGGCAATAACATGATGGTGGGATTCCTATTAGATTCTTCGCGTTGCTTTCAATCTGCCTTCGCTATCTTCTAGTCCTAGCATTTCCTTGCATAGATGCATAGACATTAATACCATGACAGGAACGTGGCGCTAAATACTACATGGTAAGAGAAACGTACAATTCTGGGGTCATCCCCAAAGCCCAAGAGAACGCCTGCAACACCGCCAGGGGAATTTAGCGACATGTATACGAAGCCTTGCATGTGTTTCTCTGCATTTATTTGTATGTAATATTTAATGTATTGCTCGCTCAGTCCCACTCCTCCCAATCACACTCGTCAGGTAATGGGGAGGCACTCTCATTGTGGAATGACAAGAATGCATCGGGAAATAGAGGACGGTTTGTTCAGCTGGACCTTCCTGCTTCTTCAGGTACCAAGTAATTAGGCTGAGGAACCATCTGTTGATTACATTTGGACGCGGGTCGAGGACGGTCTCTAAAATGATTCTAGAGTGGGATATTTGGCTTGAATTTTAAGTAGTCTATTGTAGTACTATTGTATAAATGTTGCGTTTTCAATTAGCTCAGATGCGCCCGGTGTGGTAGAAGCCATTGCACTGCCGGGATTGTACTAATGCCACTAGAGGGAGTTGTATGCAATAAAGCAGATTATCCCACGATTATTCGCCCGGATAGTCTCAGTGTTTAGTGCCGAACACCACTTAAGTGTTAATCTCATATTATAACAACTCCCTTCTTTTAATGTACCCTTGATTCTGGTCCGTTTTCCGGCGAAACGATTTTGATCCCAAGTGATCCCACCAGCGCCCTTTTCTACAGATTTGGAGAGGAACAACAATGATAGATTGAATGTACTCCCTCGGAGGAATAAACCTAGGATTATTACAAGAGTTTGTTGCCTTTATGCACGTATATATATATAGTAATACAAAGTTGTGAGACGAACATGTATACTGAAAAGATTGCGTTCACAACAAATATGAACGGTAAAAGTAAAATAATATCACGATAGGAGTTGATAGATCGATAGATGCATATTTTCAAGAATAGTCTTGATGCCACCAAAACCTGCGTGTATCTAACACGTTGTTAAGCTTTCTTAACCAGGGAGAACCTGACCCAGTGGAGTTGAAGCTATCACATTAACACACATACATGCATAAACATCCCAGCATTCATCTTTATTGATTATTCTTTATAAACATAATTTAGTTTTCTTATATAACCCATATCATTGGAATTATTCACTCAGAAAATAAAAGAGAGGGAGAAAGGTGATTCATGCAATGCAGGGATAACATATCTGTTCTCTTTATATTGGATTGGTACAGATTGATTACATTAAATTTGATGAGGGTATACAGACTTGTCCTACCATTTCTTTAAAATATTATTTATGTAGGGCAAACACTAGGGACGACCAGCAAGTGTAAGGGGAGTTGTCTTTTTCATGGTAACATGTTGTACTTATAAACATAATTCACATCTATAAGCGGCTTAAAAAATACCCTATTCTTTATATAGGACGATCGGGATCGACAGTCAGTTTGATGAGTGATTATATCATGAGACATCCAAGATCTCCCGGTCTGTCGACAGCATATTTGGTCGACAGAATTTTGATTATAACCTACAATAATTTTGCTTTGAAATGTCTAAATACTAAGACGGCCGTTTAGAGGTGGACCAGAGTCATATCGCTACATATAATACATTTTATATTTTAGTATAAACACACTGACACAACCGATACACACTTATATAGATCTATGCATAAACACACAATATATTAAATAATATTACAAATATAAATAATATATTATTTATATTATTTTTCATCCATCACCCCTTTCCTTCAAGTGATATGGATTGGAGACTTTTAGTGTTGATTTTCTCTGCATGTGCGTGGCCAGAAATAAATCTATATACGTGTTTCAAGGAGGCAATAGATGGGATCGAAGGGTAGGGATAAATGGTGGAATATTTATGTGCTTGCAATAAAAGATTAACAGATGGGAAATCTAATTCGGGAGATTCTCGGTGGGGCGAACAAGGCGCACAAAGCTTTCGAGGCCGTTGCCGACAGGTTCAATTTCAGGGCAATTGGATGAGGGTCGGGCCCGTTGACAGGTTTGGGTGAAGACGGCGAGGGCACCTATTGTACGGCACAACACGTCCTCCTTTAAAAGCATGGTCTACAGGCTAGTCTGCTCAGACGCGTAATATCAAATTCAGCATCGGATCTCACCAGACATTGCCAGAAGGAAAGTATAACATCGGTATAACATTCTAATCATTTGGGGTGATGAATTACATGTTAGGATTGACTGGATGAATTATAAGCTCTTATTGATACCCAGGCAATGAGATACAACACCAAACCAAGGGTGTCTCATCTTAAACATCAGATACATATTTCTAGAGTGACGGTCTGATGTGCAGTGATATCCCGCGTTGTGGCATTTGCTGATCTAACGTACGATTTGCATCACACGTTATAATTTCTTCGCTTGCCCTATCGTTATGTACATAGTATTTTTTTAGTATAAGTTAAAGTTGAAGTAAATAAACAATGATCGTGCAAACTGTAAATCATGAACTATGGAGAAACATTGCCTTGTTGAGAGTTTAGACACACATATACAAACAACCCAGCTGAGCTGGTAGAAAGGTATTCGAATGTTTTATTAACCTCGGAGGATGGTCTTCTCTCTTTTTCCATTCTTGTTGATCCCACTTCTGGACTGGCCGTGAGACTCTCCTGGAATTAACCTCCTGACCCTGAGTAGCACGTTAACAGATGCGCATTAGTGAGGACTGTGGGGTGATTGGCGAAATGGGAAGCTATCGTCCCCACTGGCCTCGCAAATTGCTCTCATTTGTTTCTCCGGGGGAATCCATTGTAAACAAACATTCCGACAGGGACAAGTACGAAGTGAGAATCACCTGCAAGTGTTTTACTCATAATGAGATCCCACCGCCAACTAGAATCTTTACAGCTTAGAGCAAAAAAGAGCTCACTGAATGAATTCCCACTTGCATCGGCCCCACTCGCGTACACTTTTGTAGACAAAATCATATTATTATACCATTGAAGGTTTATCAGAGTGTGTTTGTTATACAGAAGATATATCATAGGATATATATTGCTAGAGCATGACACTTTCCCAAGTCGAGTCAGGCGATTATTCGGGAAATTTATTATACTTGCTTATGTGAAATATAATTTTAAAAGATTATTTTTTTTCCATTTTGATGTAGTTTGTAACTACACCAAGAAATGCGTGAATGTAATTCCGAGGCTTAAAAAGCTAACACGTTTCTGTCCTAAACTGGCTAAAGCTAATTCATCAAGGAATCTGTCACCCCGATCCATGGTAACGATTCCGGCCGCAGCTGAAACATTCGCACCTCTTCAATCTTTTGCCTTGATGACCATTTTCAGGGACGATGGATGTTTATGTTCGATTGCCTTTCACTTTTTCTTGCGGACCGAATCCATAGTCATTGAGAAAGTTCCGTCATGTTGGAAAACCTCTTGTCCAACTTGCATTTTATGCGGCGCCATCACGCCTACTGAAGACGAGTGCAGATATAAATTTGCATTTACAATTATTCTTCCTCAAATAGGTTAACTTATGTGATGTATTATTTTATTATTACAGATTGAATTTCAGTCAGGCAAGGCAAATAATGCAGTTTACTTAAGATGTCGATCAAGACACGCAAGTGGCACGCTATATCGGGACGCGCGCCCTGACTCAAAATTCACAAGCACGTAGTTGGAACTGTTCCTCCGATTCCATTATCACTACGCAGTGTCAGCTATCATTAATATTTGTAAAGCTGAAAAGATTGATTCAGACGAAAACGTTCAAGAACCTTACCCGATGTATTTGTCAATCTGTTTGCATACGGACTTGCCACTGACAAGGAAAATTAATTTATCCAGCAAGTATAGCGTGATACTCAACAATGGCTACATGGAATGCATCGTTTGTGTTATATGCTCAGAACATTGTTGCAGGAAAGGCGGGTGTGAATACCTATATATGTTGTCAAGATTTTGTCGCGTGGTTCCCCGCTCTCTCAATTTGGAACAGGTCCATTAACACGCTGTACACAAAAAGGCTTAATTTTCTGGACTGCAATTCTATGTAAATTCAGACAGGTCATAACAATTAGGGGCCTGAGGGCATATAGATGGTGGCCGATTAAAGGTAATCATCGATGATTATATGGTTATAGCTCTAATGGGATTGTTTTTCAGGAGATAGATTCGTGAAATGGATAGCAAATTTGACAGCTTGAAGACTACTTTGCTCGTTCGACATCGTGAGAAACCCATTGCAATTTGGTCAATCCAAGTCCTGACAAGTCATGCGGGATATAGGCCTACCGCCCCCTGAATGATGCCTTGCTACGTCGCTGACTACTTCCAAGTCCCGAGATATAAAGACGCATGCTTTACTAAATGACTCTCAAGTCTCATTCAGCTCACACAGCACTGAACGATGTTACTATATAGTATGTAGGCTTCCAGAGGGTGATCCAATATTAGACTAGGGATACACTTACGAAGTAGGAGTAAACGAAAATGGAAACATTTAACAGAACATCTTTAGCTAAATCGATTTAACTCTTTCTCATTTTTATACTAGTCTCCCCGCCTATTATTGCTGACGGATTAAATGCTATGATCAGGATCAATGAAAATAAGTGTGTTGCCACAGTCACCTGGCTTGATATCAATAATTGTAGAGTGTTATTTTGGTCCTGGAAACTCACATACAATGATACATGTGCAACATTAGCACTAATGTTTTAGTGCAAATCCAAATAAACAAGCATCGGATATCTTCTTTTGCCCCTAGTCACAGTTTGGTAAACTGAAAGTGAACTATTTCTTAAGTTATGGTAAAGGCGAATTGTTGTTCTTTGTTCATGTTTATTTAGATTTGTAGCGAGCAAAGTAGATGATGATCTTCTCCCAACGTCTGCAACGTAAACTGGACAGTGACCCTTTGCATCTAGTATTTCCCATCTCTGACTATGTTCATTTTACTTTCTACAAGCCTCAGCTTCCATTTGTTATTAATCTGAAATTCGTCAGAGGTCAATCTGGATCAACAAGTTCTGGAATGTTCTCCAACGCCATTCTCCTACCATTCGATCGAGTAAATCGCAGTGGCAGGTGCAGCACGAGCCCCTGACGCGGGGCAATACTATTACAAGACGGATGCTAGGGGAAGGGATTTCGTTGATTGCCTGACATAAAATGGCTATTTTCTAATTAATTTCTAGAAGAACTAGTTCCTCTCAAAGTGATATAGAAGTGAGAGCATGTTTCTTGGGGGAGAGTCGGTTTAATCAGCGACAATTTCGACGGAACAAGAGCTGCATTGTTAGCTCGAGTATTTTCAGGGGTGCAACGAGCGTAGACCACCTGCTGACTGGACCAATATTGCCCAGACAGCCTCCACCAGTGGCCTGGCTGTGAACTCTGAACCTGCACATCTCAGGAACCAAAAGAAACACAATTCATATTTTCTACTTCATGTAAAGTTTGCTCACTGCCAACCTAGCATGAAAGACGCCATGGGCGATTGTGTATGCACCTTTTGATGCAGGAACTATCGAATGAATTAAAAAATAAGTAAAGATCCGTTTTCAAAGGGAATAATTGAATTCACCCCACATGTGCTTTTATTTTCTCCGAAGAAATGCTATAGTGTTGCACTTGCCTATTTCTCCATAACATCATAAATAAATCAGCTCAAATTCCCGACTCCGCGAATAATGGTAGCAATCAGGAAAGGGTGGGTATTGGGCAGACCATACCAATGAGTTATGGCCACACAAGCTCGTTGAAAGGCTTAAGATTTGCTCGTAAATGGCTTTAGCTATTCAGGGTAGCGCAAAATATGGAGGGAACCAATCGCGAAGTTCGCATAGGGAAAACTACGGATATTGCGATAGAACCAAATGTCGCAAATAGAAGAAAACACATTCCTGTACCTTTCAACACGCCAGTTCTATAGCAAAGGCTGAACTCAGCAGATTAGCCGGGCAATAGATAGTGGTCCTCCATTCGCTTGCAATAGCAAGCGATTCAATCCCAAAGGTTAGCGATTTTCTCTTGCAGCTGGATTCCAAACACCTGAGATCGAGTGAGCCAAGTGGGATATTGCGTTTATTGATGTCACAATGTCCAACTTTTAAGCAAAGATCTGTTTACTGGTAATTAGTGGCTTCTGGATGATGACTTTTAATTTCTTCGGCTTCCCGGAAGTGTCGGCCGGTCCTATGGATACAATAGACGACGCCCAGTCAGTGCTAAAACATGTTCCAAAAATATTGGTTAAAGATGAAGCAAAATAGGAAACAAATCCATGTTTCCCAAAGGTAATCCATGTTCGCCATAACGGCTAATATAAGTTTGATTATTTGTGCAAGGTAGTGATAATTTCTAGGTCGTCGCTAAAATATTTCTTCTTGTAGAGTCAGAGAGCATTGCATATATTCTATCCAGTAATATGAACTGACAAGTGAAGAAGGTGCGCCTTTATGATTTTTATTCCCTTATTCATTGATTTAGGAATATATGTACACAATAATGTTGTTTTTCACAGCAGAACACTGTCGGCACTGTTATGATAACCTGGACATGGGCATGAGATTTCGGTCTCGGAAGCGAGAAAAATTAGAACGTGCCCTTGCCAGAAGGATGGTTCACATGTATACATACATGTTGCTCGCGCAGTTGTTATTGTTTTCTTCCTGACGGAGTCGCTTTAGTTTATGGCTGCACGATGAAGCTGTCAGTGATCTTGGTACATTGGACCAAAGAATTCTTCCTATTTTCTATTACCTAATCTATGTATAAAATAATATATATATATGTAAGTATGCAGAGATCCCCGGGCCTTAAATAATTTGCAGCAATAGAACTATGTATATAAGAGGGGTCAGCTCATATAATATACAAACTCCTGCATTACACAATTTATTTGGCAGTATTAGATCGGACTATAGAAGGAAGGGAATATAAAGTTTCCTACCACGATAACTGTTTGCTTCAACAAAGTGTTCGGAATGTAATAACCCCCGAATCGCAAATAGGTGCGTAGTAATAGTCACACAAACTTGTTCTCCAATGGTAAGGTCAGTCCAAACAGCAAGTTGCCCTCGGGATATCACGTGGTCAATTCACATGCATGTTTTTATGTAGATACATATGTATACGAGGTAAAGGTATTTTTTCCTGCACCGACCAACATAAAAAGATGATAAAAGATATAACATTCTCAGTTATTGTTCCGCAATGTATATACATGTACTATCAACAAGTCTCATTTGTCGTAACCAGTCCCAGATTACGGAATAATATGCGTATTTTTCCGACGAGTTTCAGGCTAGCAATAAAAGTAGGTAACCGCAGGAAGATGAAATCCATCACTACGCATCAGCGACAAGGCTTAACATGTAAAGAGCCACCTTTTGCAATGTACATGACATTTAATACCTCTCCCAACGATGGTTATCATATATTTGTCGAGAAGAGCGATGTATAACGCGGCGATCCGGCGAGTCCTTTCCTCTGCTTGCGCCAAAACATGGCAATCATCGTTTCGCCACCGGCATCACATGTATGAGCACATGTGTATCGCAGATCATTGGTGATTTGACGTGTCAACGCAAAACTGGTGTAGGTGCTGATTCACATAATTATATACACCCAGCTTAATTCACAAAGTTTCTACCATTAAAACGCCTTATGAATAATATATAATGCACCTTGCATTAATTATTATATATACCTATTCCTATGTAAACCTAACGTATAAATGGTGTACATGCATGCGCGTTTCACACGAATTGTATCAACATAAATTTAGGCGTGTGCATAGGCGCAAGCGGTTTGATATTTGCAATCTAATAATATTATATATATATGTGTGTGTGTTAACCTCATAATATAAGATACCGGGGGTGAACCTGGTGCCCATTTACCACAGAGGAAAATTTCCACTGGCGTTCAGTCTTCGCTGAGCATGTGATGTCCGCCCTGGAAGCAAAATGGTCTTTGAGAGAATCCCTGCTGAGAACCATTCAGGAAATCTCATGCCATGATAGTCAGGCTTTGAATAGAACTGGATTGAACTGGGGACAGACACCGTATACCACAGGTTTGGTTCAGGCCTGAAGAAACCATACCACATTAGTCGAAGGGTTTTCAAATTTGTCCCATCATGTATTCTATTTGATATCTCACTCGCCTCCCGTTCCCCTGTGGCGCTGATCATACGTTTAGGTGGTTAAGATTGGCTTCGCTTTTCACAATAACTCGTTGCAATGAGATGTTGATATCACACTGAGAAAACAACTGTCGAATCTGTCACCGTTTCATCGACTCACCGCTGTGTGTTCCTCCAGGTCAAAATCATTCCCCCATGCAATGTGCTTTTTCAACGATTATAGCTGAGTTCCTAAAACAGACTGGATCCAGAAACACGCGAAGGCTAAAGTGTATTTGTTTAAAGGTATGATATGCAAGGGGAATTCAGTCTATGCTCACAGCCTCTCAGATTGGATAAGAATGGTATGTCTTTGATTCGACGCCTACTGCGCAAATGGCTTACCCAGCCCTAGAGTACGCGTCCTAATGGGATTCTAATAGCATTTTGCGGTTTGGAGCGAGAGGCATTCCATCAGTGTGGAGTGACTCTCTAAGCACTGACACTAAGCCTAGACTGAATTATTATCATGGATATCTTTGAAAAATAGGGTAGTACAATTTCTGCCCAGTTCAGGCAAAGACGGTCTAAGGATGGACCATCTTTGGTTCAGGTCTTCCAAATGTCGCCCGAAATAATAATTATTGTCAACAGATTGCTATGTGAAAGTACAACATAGTTATAGAGGGCAGATGAGGCTAACTCCCTTGTATATATTGCAAGCAAATGTTGCTAGCAAATTTATTAGTGGTGTGACGAAAGCAGCTCTTCAACAAGTGGTTAGCCATTCAGACCCGGTAGTTCTTAATAACAATCAATTCAGACACTCTCCATAGCCTATGCTGCATTATAATAATGTCATTTCTGTTTCCCACCGAGATCCAGGTTTGAGCAGATGCCATTGTCCACGAAGCCGATTCTCATACGATTCTCACAGAATTTAGTGGAAAAGGGTCTTCTGTGGCGAATCGGTTTAGTGGACTAGGGCCTTAGTCTCCCCGTCGAACATTGTTTAGGTAATTACAAATGGTTGAAGGACTTCCGGTTACCATTCTGAAGCGATAGGGTGCAAGGGACTTAGCTCCCCAAGATTGATCCTTTTTTTTCAGATTCCAGAGAAGTAAAAGTTCCAGAAAGTGGCTAGAAAGGACAGTATAAGCATAAGTCAAAGGTGTGTACCAAATCAGAGGAAAAATCACCCCGGATTAACCAAGAGAGAGACTTTTAATTTCGAAGCGTGCAGCGTGGTTGCAGCCAGCTTCCCCGCGGCACTAAGCTGAGATTACCCCGGGATTATCGCTCAGTTCACCGGAGCGAAAGTTTGGAAAAAACAGTCGCCGAAAGGTTGTAATGTAAAGAAAAACGAGGTAGGACCTTGGACTAACAAAACGCAAGAGTCCGAGAAAGCTCATGGTCAAAGAAGCAAATTATCGTAGATTGAATGAGATTTCAGTGCCAACACGTGTGGAGGGATTAACGGCTTAACGGCCGAAGCCAAAAACTGTGGGGAAATACATGAAGTAAGGACATCCCCAAATAAATCAGTGACGTCAGTGGTCTGAATAAGGTGGATTAAGCGGTGTGAGTGTAAGGAATTAGGACTGAAAGCCATTTCAGGGAATTATCTAGCTATACAATATTACCTTAGTCCTGTCATCGGACTATGATTGCACGCTCTCTGTCAGATTGACTTCTTAATTCTTAATTCTTTGTCCTGCTAAGTATCTACTGATACTGCTCCTTGTTGATGTTCACTTTGCTAACCTCATGTTGTCAGCACTTCTCACAAGTACTGAATATTTTGTACAAACCTTTCATCTCTTCCCTGACTTAATTTATAAGTTTTTGAATTGGTAACCTTAACTTGACAACTTGTTAATGTCAGTAACTATTTGATAACTGTTCAAACTGGAACTAGTTGGAATTCGCATAATAAGGCATTCGCCGGAGGAAATGATATGATTGTATCATGATTGGCGCAACTACCTTCTGTAATTTACCATCTTTGCAAATAAAAGAATTCTTCAAATCAAATCAAATACACTGGAGAACTCTGGTTAGATGACCATCGGCCATCTTGGATCTGACCGGTCCGAGGTTGCGGTATAAACTAGACGACTAGACGGCACGCTAGACAGGCAAGGCCAGGCTTGTACCAGTTGTGGCAGCGGGCCGGGTGGAACCTCCCCGATCTAGCTACAAAAGAGGAATACACAGATGAAAACCTTATCAGAGGCTAGGACAGTACTATAAACGGGTGAGAGTCTAAAACTGAGCCTTTATTTTAATCAATGGTTAAATGGTGAACAATATTCAATAACCAACAAGGCGAGATTACGACCTCCGGAAGTAAAACTCCGCCATCTTGGCTCAGGGAGAAAAAGGTAAACATTGGCTAAATAACTGTACGCTGAGGCGCGCGGAACCCGGTACAACGTGAGTTCGCACCCTGAAATGCCCCCTAAGGTAGAGAGCTCTAGAGAAGGAGGACAGAAGGACAAAAGTAGTGAAAAGGGGAAGAATAAAAGACTCCTCCAGTCGCCTGAGATGGCAAATAACTCGGCGGGTAAAAAACCGAATAGATCCACCCCTCTGCCGAAACTCCTATCTGAGGAATACGACAGAGAGACCGTAAGCATGGAGACGCAACAAAGTGGCGAAGTGGTTCCTAAGAGTAATGACCATCAGGATAAACAAGGAGACCCCTCTAACACTGAAAATCACGAGGAGGGTAGCCTACAAAGTGTTATGGCCAAGATGACCGCGGCCTACGACAAAAATAGGTTAGAAAACCAAAAAGCACACGAGGAGACTACTAACTGCTTTTTGGATCTGATGAAAAGAATAGAAAAGTCAGAAAAGGGGCATGATGAGGTTAAAGGGGAAGTCAAGGAAATAAGAGAAGAATTGGTTGAGAAGGATCAGGCTATGAACCATATCGACCAGAGGTTGGAAGCCCAGGAGGATGATATGAAAATAGTCAAAGAAATCCTTGCCATTAACAAGGATACAGACTACGTCCAGAGGCAGAGAGAAGCCGAGGAAAGAGATGCTGACTTCATTAGAAGTGAAACTAAAAAGCTTGAACGAAATATTCTCATCATGGGCATAAAGTCCGGGGAGAAGGAAAACGAAGAGAGGTTAAGAGTGAAAGTACAATATTTCATCGAAGAATGTTTGTTGATACCAGACATAACCCCAAGGAGGTATTACAGAGTAGGTGGGAATCCAAACGGCCCCATTAAGGTGGAGTTCGAGACGGCACATCATGCTTCGGTAGTGTGGGAGGCTAGATCGAGGTTAAAGCAATTCAACGAGGGGGGAAAGCCCGAGGATAAAGTGGGAATCAAAAGAGATACCCCACTAATTGTTCGCCAAAGAATCTTGAAAGTGAACATCATCGCCGACGAGGCTGAAAAGTTGAATTACGAGGTACAGAAAGCGGGGACAGGCATATTCATAAACAGGTACTTCTATAGGCATGACAGGCTGGACGCAGTGCCAGCTGAGCTCCAGCTTGCTAACTTAACAAAGAGGCAAAATGAGTCGGCAATGGTCTTTTTCACATGCAACAACCCCTTGTCCAACCACTATAGAGCGCCCTTCTTCTTGGACGGGCACCTATTTGAGCACGCCGAGCAGTTCCTATGCTACCAGAGGGCAAAGATAGGGGAAAACCCAACCAAGACGGCGCTGACCCTTCTGACACCTGACCCGATCGGGTGTAAGAGGATGATGAGGAGCATCACCCATAACTTGGATAAATGGAACCTCCACAAGGAGGAAATAGTATTGAGAGCCTTGCGTGCGAAGGTGAGAGGCCACAAGGTAATCAGGGACTATCTTCTCCTTACAGGCAACAGAAAGTTGGGCGAAGCCTCTCCCTCAAGCAAGGAATGGGGGGTTGGCATGGACTTGGACAACCCGGATGTCCTGAACACCAAATGGTGGCCCCCCCATGGTAACATTATGGGGAATCAATGGATGAAGGTGAGGCAGGAACTTCAAGATCACTTGGCGAAGAACCCAGCCCCCTATTGACGTGGAAATGGAAGTGGAGAATACTCTGAATCGCGGTTCTAGACATTGACAATGGAGCAAAGAGGTATATTACATACCGAAGGCTCTATAACTTGTTCATCCTTAAATGTTAATGGTTTAAATTCAGGGGTCAAACGTAAAGCTCTTTTCGAATATTTCAGGGAAGAAAAAAGAGAAATAATAGCTCTTCAAGAAACGCATTCGGTAGTAGAGAAAGAAAAAATCTGGGGATCTCAATGGAAAGGCGTGATACTATATTCCCACGGAACCTCTGCTAGCAGAGGAGTGCTAATCTTGTTAAATAAAAAAATGAGTGAAAAAATTGTAGGGTCAGGTAACGATGATATAGGAAGGTGGCAATACGTGTTAATTCAAGAAAAGAAAACCATTACATGTATATTTAATGTGTACGCACCAAATTCTGACGACCCAAAAGAGCAGAAAAAAATCTTGAAGCAAATAGAAGATTCTGTGGAAGATCTGGTTTTTGACAGACTGATAATAATGGGTGACTTAAATGCTGATCTGTACTACAAAGCCAGCGAACCAGCTGGAAAATCGCTAAATGATTTTGTAAACAGGCTAGACCTGTGTGATATTGTTCAAACAAAAACTGAAGGTCCCCCAAATTTTACATGGTTCAGAAACGAGCAGAGCTCAAGGATTGATTATATTTTGGTGTCAAACAATATCTCTAATCGTGTGACTAATACTATGGTCAAATCATGTGGTCACTCGGACCATTGTGAGGTTATAATTAAGTTGTTCAAGGAGGATAATTCTAGGGGTAGGGGCTTTTGGAAGCTCAACGCTAATACTCTGCACGAGCCAATGTTTGCCCAAGGTGTCGAAGAGCTATGTGCGAGAGAGGTTCCTCCAAATGAAAACCCCAAACAAACCTGGGAATTCTTAAAGTTAAAAATAAGAGAGCTAGCAATTAATATCTCAAGTAAGAATGCAAAACAGAGAAGAAAAACTGAGGAAATAGCAAGGGGAAGGCTAAATATGCTGGACAAGAAAAAAAGATTAACCATAGAAGAAAGAAACAAGCGAACAGAGCTATTAGAAGAAATAAGGGAAATAGAACTTAAGAAGGCAGAGGGTTCCCTAATAAGGTCAAGGGCAAAATGGGTCAAAGACGGGGAGAAACCAACTAAGTACTTCTGCGGTCTAGAGAAATATAGAGCGGAAAAAAAATCTATCACGCTGCTTAACATTAACGGGAATCTTTCCTCAGATCCCAAGCAAATTTTGAAAGAAGGGGGGGATTTCTATATGGGTCTGTACGATGAACGAGATACAGATAGCAATGCAGCTAAAGAGTTCTTAGATAGTTCACTCTTAACTCAGTTTGATGAGGGAGATAATGGTTTCCTCTGTGATCAGATCACAGAAGATGAGGTGGAAAAAAATCTGAAAACAATGAAGAAAAACAAGTCACCGGGGTGCGACGGATTTACCGTAGACTTTTACCAGAAGTTTTGGTATGTGCTTAGGGGGAAATTCATGGATATGTTGTACGAATGCCTGGATAGTGGGGAAATGACCGAGAACCAAAAAAGGGAAGTAATTAGTGTAATCCCGAAAAAGGGTACTGACCCAGCCTTTATTAAAAACTACAGGCCGATAACACTACTCAACGTAGACTATAAAATGATCTCAAAAACCCTAGCAGTACGTCTAAATAATGTTCTCCCAAGCGTGATCAAAGATGATCAGTTTGGCTTCCTTAAAGGAAGATACATAGGGACGGCAATCAGAAAAGTTGACGATATCATTTCATATTTAGAGGAGAATAATCAAAATGGAATTATTGCATCACTAGATTTTGTTAAAGCATACGACTCAATTAGCTGGTCATTTTTAGAAAGCTCCCTTCTTGCAGACGGAATGGACCCCAGATTCATTAACTGGATCATGGCCCTATTTAAAGATTCAAAAGCAACCTTCTGCAATAATGGCAACACCTCTGGCTGGTTTCAGATAAAAAGGGGAGTTAAGCAGGGGGACCCCATATCATCTTCCCTCTTCCTGCTGGTTGTGGAAAAATTAGCTGAGCAGATAAGATACAACCAAAACATAAAAGGTATAACCCTGGGTAATAACGAAGCAAAGTTAATCCAATTTGCGGACGATATAACGGTCACCTGTGAGGACGAATTCTCCCTTCTAAATGCTATCAGGCTGATCGATAGATTCGGCTCAGCCTCTGGCCTTAAGCTGAATCCGTCCAAATCCAACGGGCTCTTGATAGGAACGGTCTCGCTCACAAACAGAGAACTTCTCCAGATTAATTGGGGGGACCAAATGAAAACCCTGGGGGTTACCCTGCTTTATCCAAGGGACGAAGCTAAACTGGTTAGAATAAACACCGAAAGGCTAATAGAAAAGGTCAAAAAACCGCTTAACGAATGGAACAACCGCTTTTTAACACTCAAGGGAAGAATCATAGTGTCCAATACCTTCTTGCTGCCAATATTTTTGCATACCTTGTCATGTATCTACCTAGACCAAAATGTTGTAAAACAAGTAAATGACATTATTCTCAAATTTGTGTGGAAAAACGGCTCTAACAGAGTCAGTGCAGACTTCCTGACCCAATGTATCGAGAAAGGTGGTATGGGATTAAGGTTACTAGGTGAAGTCTGCGAAACCAATAGGATTAAATGGATAGAAAGAATCCTGTACTCAGGAAGAAATAATTGGTTCGATGTCCTAGAAGCGGTCCACGGAAGACCCAAAGAAGAAATATTTTTGGCGAGATTCAAACCAAGTTACCATTTAAATGTATTTTATCAAAAATTGTTCAAAACTTGGAACAAGTGTTATTACAAAAACTCTCCCTCAACGGTAAACCAGATTAGGAAAGAGAGATTGTGGACAAACAAAAGCATCAAATACAAAGGTAACCTGATAAGGTGGCAGCACTGGATCGATCGTGGTATAATTGTGGTGGGAGACATTGTAAATGAGGATGGTTCCCTCATGACAAGCCAGAATATCTGTGAAGCATTTAACTTTACTCCATCGTTCTATGAGCTCAAAGCGATTAAAAAAGGTATCCCAAATGAGTGGAAATGTAAACTGAAACTAGAAGAACCGAGGTTGTGTGACGGATCTATAGATTTCAAGATAGGGGAGAAAGAGTTGAAATTAAGGGACTGCCCCTCCAAAGTAATATACCAATTGTTGATAGAAAAAAGAAAGCCAAAGTGGGAAAAATTCCAAAAATGGAAAAGTTTGCTTAATCTAAGTGACGATCAGTTTGAGGAAATTGCCTGGAAAAATGTATTTACCATCCCCTATAGATGCTCCACAGAGACTCGTTTACAGGTTTTACAATACAAAATTTTACATGGTGCAATTACAACTAATAAACGATTGAAGGAAATTGATGTGAGGGACAACCCATGTTGTAACCAGTGTCCTGAGGTCGATACGCTGAGCCATTTTTTCAATTGTATCAAAACAAAAAGAATCTGGATATCGATCCTTGAATGGATATACGAGCTTGAGTACATCAATGTCAAAACAAACGGTGAAAAAATAATAAACAAGAGAGGTAATAGGGCGATCCTTTCAGCTAGGGAAATACTGTTCGGAATAGAACAAATAAATGCTCAATCCAAGATAGTGAACTGGAGTATTCTCCAGATCAAGGCATATATTCATAGACAAAAACTTTTTAACAACGGTGTAATGAGTATGTTAATGATTATGTATGAATTGAAAGCAAGAGCCACCCTAGTAATAATCAATATTGGATATGCTGAGAGGAAAAAAGAAGAGCGAAAAATATGGCAACGCTTCCTTGATGACATAATAGAATGTATTGAGAAGCTTAAGGGGTAAAACATGTATCACCCTAAAGCTACCATATATGAATGCGCAAATGCGCCCTGATAACACTGCTCTTAAAATTACCTGTGTTTTTTCCAGAAATCTCGAACCTGATTATCCTAGATGTAATACCATGAAATCGATCTCTTGTACTGAATAAAACGATGTCGCAAAAACAAAAAAACAAAAAAATATAAACCTAATGCATAATATATTGGTTCCTACACTATAAAAGTATGCATTAGTTGCTGTTACAAGGAAAGCGAAAAACTTCATGATGAAATTTCAAGGAGGAATTTATAAAGTAACTAGCGTCACTGATGCAAACATAATCGTAATTTCATAGAATTGTATCGATTGATATACAAAATTATATTCCTTTACAAAAAAAATAATATTCACGTTCACCTTTGGTCTATTTCATTGTACTAAGATAGCGGGGTGCTCATGGGGTGATTAAACATGTTGACTTGCAATTCTTAAATTTGGCTGCAGTTACCTATCCTGCGATCATCATAAAAACAACCGGTCGCTGTGCAGAAAAGGTCATTGACCCACTTGTAGAAATTGGCAATTTTACAAGTTAAAAAGTGTCATAAATGATTAATTGCAAAGCAGGTTCTAACTAAATCAATATAACAATTAACCTTATGGGGAGGACCTCGCCACCCCTCTCCACCTACAGAACCAGCACAACAAAGAGCTTGTACGAATGTTTCACAACAAATTTAGAAGCTAAGCTTCTATCTGGCTCTACATAATATCTCTCTCCCTCTGTCTCCTTTCATTTCTTTTATTTCCATTTAATTCCTCTTTACAGGCCCTTGTTTGCCTGGGTGAATAAATTGTTTATAGATGGATGCACAGACCGAGTGATCAACAAATCGATGGATGGACGATAGAGGGAGACAGAACAACAACAAGACAGGGAGACAGAAACAGGGAGACGATGGGGGGGGGGGCGGGGGGGGATCATGCAACAGAGGGGGAGAGAGGGGAGATGGAGTGAGAAAGGGAGAGAGAGCAAGTGAGATGGCGCGGGGAGACAGAGAAGAGAGAGGTAGGGGAAAGTGGAGAGAGAGAGGGTGGCGGGGATACCTTTTGGTATATCTGTCGCGTCATTTCAAAAATCATGAATTCCGATTTGGTTCGACAAAATGCTTTCGGCGAAGTTACGACGACTTTACAAACTTAAAAACGTTGTGATGCTCTTGCAAATTATTATGCACACACATAATTATATATATTATATATCAAAACATTTGCATGCATATCTTAGTTCAAATAGATAATTACGTAAATACTCACACTTGTGATAAATGACCATTCTTCGATCGAAACCTATACTTTATTTAATTTTTATTGTTATTACTATTTGTTATTATAAAAGCAATTTTCTACCGATAGAGACACAACTTTTAATAAGAACATTGAAACTGGGGTTTTCCCGGACTAATTTTAACAGGTTAATACAAACTCTGTAGAAGGCAACTAGTTCTGTACATGTCCTAAGCTTGAAAATCAAATGTGGTCCGATTCGGAGAATCATTATGAGATCCAGTTTTCCGGGAAAGTTCCCGGTGAGCTGGCTGCATGGAGCTTTATTGGTACAAGTTTATGTACAGCTGGTTGGACCCTGGCACAGACGGGTGGCCCCGGGGATGTACCGTAGTTGTGAAGCCAACTCATCAGGTGGAGCAGCTATAGATGCTATAGGTAATTTATTGATTTCTATTGTTAAACTAGGAGTGTGTGCATTAATTTACCACACCATTGCTATTGACATTGTATTGAATTTCACTTGAAAAATGTTTTCTTGATGTTTGCTTATAGGAATAAGAGGCATAATAACGTTAGCTGGAGATTCGTTGTTGCGTTGTCACTGAAATTTTGGATCTTACATATGATATATAATTATTATGTATATGATAATGTAATCATATTATACACATAACTGTATTTTATTTTAATTTAGTTTAGTTTCCACTTCATCCGCCAATACAATCAAGATTTTAACCATGGAAATTGGTTCATTTATTGTTACAATAACAGTTCAAGAACGACCTTGGTGTATAGGCCTACTCTTCATTACCAAGATTAAATTGTAATGGAACACCATTCCCTTACTAACATCATTAATGATTTATTCAGCATCTACCATTGCTTCAATACTATTCTTGAGGGTTTATGTTACATCTTAAATATTCCTCATTGTGTAACTGCTGCACCACACCTCGTCTACATACTGTCCTTGTGGGGCTATATTACATACGGTGCGCGTCCGCTCCCGTGGACTGGACAGTGCACATGCCCGCCTTGTTAAGGTCACGTGACCTGAATGACGCGATCTGGTGGCTAAAGACGTCCACTGCAGCACGTTCGAAACAACACCTATAGGTGCTATTGCTCATAATGTCTCGAGCGGAATTACAATCGGGGATTGTCTGTTGACTTGTCTTCTAATGGTTGTCAAGTTAGGTTTCCACATCGACGTATTACCCGGTATATGTACATAGTTCATGATTGCAGCCTAGGCTCAGAGCCTCTCCGATCAGATAAAAATGGAATGTCAGTGATTGAATGCCTACTGCGCTAATGGTTTTCCTTGACGTGGAGTAGGCGTCCTATTATAATGGCATTTTGTGGTTTGGAGCGAGAGTCCTTTCTTTAGTGTGGAGGGACTCCCTCAAAGCTGAGCCTACACTGATAGAGAATATGAAAATATCTTATTCTAACAGTTCTTAAAATATCTTACCTCAGGGGCCCCATTTTCCACCCATTCCTCCCGACTAAATAGCCATATTTACAGATCCACTGACTAAACATTTAAACTTTATCTTAAATTTTCGTCTCATAAGCAATGAGATCCGAAAACATTATAAAAGGTCACCCTGTCCAAGTAGGTTATTTCCAATTGCTGGCTGGGTGAATTCCTTCTCCAACGCATTCCATACTCGGATCTCCTGAAAAGCACTGTAACTCGGATCTCCTGAAAAGCACTTTAGTTACAGGCTTTTACCGACCCTACAACTTCGATCATTGTCTCTCTCGCCTTTTCCAACCAAGACTTTGACACACACACCATCTACTACTCCAGTTAAAGATGCTCATCTGAGTTGTTATTTAGGGTAATAGAACTATTACCCCTCCAACCCTGGTGTTATATGAAGCTGTGAATGATCTGGAGGCAATATAGAGGCCTACTAGAAGCCGGGGAAATTGGGATGGATCTAACTGAAAAATATGTAGAAGACCGCGATACGAGCTTGTGCATATAAAACACGCTGGTGGATAACAGTTGCACAGAAGAGGAGTAAGCCTCCCTGACTTGAGAAACAAAGGCACGTCGCAAAAGGCCAAATTAACGTGGGATAACGAATGACAAGGCAAGACTATCAAAATAGATGCTCACCCTGAATTTCTCTTATCAACAAGTATACAACGAGACTGTATAGGGTCTCGTTGCTCTTATAGAGGCACCTTCCTGCGTGAAGAAAGTCTTCAATGGACAAGTATTATGGCCTTCATTCATAAACCCATATGTCCATCTGACAAGGACGATGTTGTGCGACGGTTTTTTCGTTTCCCACTGCATGAATAATTATTATTATAAAAATTATTATATAGATACGATCTTATTTCCTATCTTGTATAATTTCACCCGGCCGTGTACTGTAGTTTAGGCTAAGACCCTAACAGATCCCTTCAAACTAAGGGAAACTGACTGCAAATAATTTGACGTTATAATCCTATTAGAACGTAGTGGTGGGTCTACTCCAGGGCCGGGAAAGCCATTGACATACCGATCTTATCTCATCTGAGCCCCACGGGGGAATTTACATCCGTCTTATTAGGTATCAAAATTTTATATATAAGAGGATTCTTCAGTTTTTTAGCAGCTAAAATTGTAAGCATGAAGGTGAGACACAAACCTAGTCTATGCTCCCAGCCTCTCAGATCAGTGATTGGACGCCTACTTCGCTAATGGCTTTCCCGGTCCTGGAGTAGACGTCCTAATGGGATTCCAATGGCATTATTAGTTGGAGCGAGAGGCTTTCCCTCAGTTTGGAGTGACTCTCTCAACTCTGACCCTAGACGGGTTTAGTCTAGTAGTCCTGCCTAACCAGTCCTTTCTAGGAATGTTTATTTTAAGTCTAGAAATATATAGTGATTTGACTCCGAAGAAATACGTTGTTGTACTGATATGTAGACCTATAGACTTTACATGTGTGATACAAATAATGTGGTATAAATCTATGCCTATGATAGACCTTACTTTCCGAGATATCTAGCTTCATGTTTACTCCCCTATTATCCCACTGGTATTTAATTGAGATTTGAGAATTAATAATGCCTTGTTTTTTGGGTTTTTTTAAGATTTTATTTAAACTTGGTTACCGGCTCTCCTTTTCGGGGTTAGTTCTGCCGGGCCAAGCCATACAAAATTTTTAGATGTATATTTACAATAATATATACATGAGATTTCTATTTACATACAATTTGATTTATGCTTAGTGTCTAGTTAGCGGAAGTTTGGATCTAAATAAATAATAATGGGTTATAATTTGAGTTTGACTTCACTGTGCCACTCAGACTTATCGTGGAGTGTTAGTGTCGTCTATGAGATAAAAGCAAAAAAGATAAGAAAGAATTAAAAGTAAATGTATAGTATGTACAAGGATAAGATATCCGATGATAGCAGTGTTAGTGCTTGGTTTAAATAGTGGAAAATAATAATATACTTCTACACTTGCCACTCAGACCTTTCGGTGGAGTGATTGTGTAATTGTTTATTATAGCTAAATTTTATGACGTATCAGCGTGTTTCATAGAGTATATGTGCAATTTCTGAGGAAAAGGCATTACCTTCAAAAGCCCTAAGTTAGGTTAGGGTACATACTTGAGTGATTTTTGAAAATTAAATTGTCAAATTGTTAAATGAGTAGTGATTTTAACCATTCTTTTTGATTCGACTTAAAAGCTTCAATTGATCCTATATTTCTCTGTCTGGGCGATAGTTCATTCCATGCAGAAGCCATTTTAACTTGCACAGTTTTTTCACCCAATTTTGTTCTATACCTAGGGATTGTTATGGTAGGACCAGTGTTGTATCTGGTCTCCCTATTTGGGTTGTTTCTAAATTTAGGATTGTCTTTTCTTTTATATGCTATGTGTCTTAGATGTGTAGTTCTTCTATGGTGTAGGTATCATATTCCTGCTGTGTTATGTAGGTCATTTATGTGGGTGTCGTAAGGCATGTTGAGGATAATTCTAAGTGCTCTGTTTTGTAGTTTTTGTAATTTGTCTATTAGAGGTGTATGTGTATTGTGAATTATTATATCTCCATAATCAAAGAATGGCAATATTTTGGTTTTGTATATTTTCTTTGCTGTCTCAGTGTTTATATATTTTCTTATTTTGTGTAACTGATATATCTTGTGTGTGATGGTTTTGATTGAGTGTTGTAATTGCGCTTGGTAGTTTAGTTTATGATCTATTATGAAACCTAGGTATTTGTATGTTGTGGTAGGCTTGAAAGGAGCATTTAGATAGTTTATACTCCTGTTTTTTATTTGGGCTTCAGTATTTCTTTTTTTGGATAAATACATGGTGTTAGACTTGTTCACATTCACCAGAAAAAGGTTGTTTGAACACCACTTTTGGAGGTTATCAATTGATATTTGCATTTCTTGGTAGATGTGATCTATGTTTTTACCACTGATGTAGAGAATGGTATCATCGGCGTATAGGGATAGGCTGCAGTTTGTGATATATGTTTTTAAGTCGTTTATGAAAATTATGAACATTAAAGGTCCTAAAATAGAACCTTGGGGTACTCCTGTTTTGGTTGACATTTCTTTTGAGGTATTATTATTGATAGTTACTTTCTGTGTTCTATTTTCTAGGTATGATTTACACCATTTTAGGAGCTGCCCTCTTATACCAATATGATTTAGCTTTTCTAATAAGATCGTATGATTAACCAGGTCGAATGCCTTTCTAAAATCGATAAAAGATATTAAGGTGTCTGTGTTTTCATCTAGATTCCAGGCTATATTGTCTGTGACTGTTGTAAGTGCTTCTACTGTTGACCTACCTGGTCTAAAACCATATTGTTCTGCATTCAGTATGTTAAAATTTTCAAGATATTCTAAAATTCTCTTGTGTATTATCTTTTCTATTATTTTACTGGGCGTTGGAAGGAGTGAAATTGGTCTGTAATTATTAATTTTGTTTCTATTACCACCTTTGAAGAGTGGTACTACATTTGCTATTTTCCATTTGTCTGGAAAAACATTTGTGGTGAAAGATAGATTTACACAATGTGTGAATTCTTTGTACAAGATGATTAAAGCAGTTTTTAGGATTTTTGTAGGAATATTTTCTATTGATGATGACTTACTAGTATTAATTTCTTTTACTAAGGTTAGTATCTCATTTTCATTTGTTGTTATGTTATTTAAGGATGATAGCGTAGGAGGGGTATTGTTCCTCCAGTTTGGGTTGAGATTTTTTGTCAGGTCTGAAGCTATGTTAACAAAATAGTTATTCACATATTCAGGCAGTACTTCTTCCTCTATTAGTTGGTCATTTTGATCTGTTAGAAGGATTCTGTTATTTCTACCTTTGCTCGGTGATATGATATTTATCGTTTCCCAGAATTTTTTCTGGTCCTTTTCATGTTCATTTAATTCCTGTAGTATAAAATTCTTTTTTGCATTTTTCAGGGCTCTGTTAGCTTCTTTTCTAATATTTTTGGCTTCTATCCAGTCTGCATGCAATTTTGATTTCGCAGCTTTTTTTCTGATCTTGTTTTTTTGCTGAATTATTTCTATTATATCCTGGGTGATCCAGGGATCGTTGGAGATTTTGATTTTTATTTTCTTTAGAGGGGCTAGTTTGTCTAGAGTTTTTCTTATTCTTCCTATAATTGTTTCCCATGAAACAACACAGGAGGTTAGGTTGTTGAAATCTCCCCAGTTGAAATTATTTATTATTGTTACTTGACGTGATCTGAATTTTAAAGGATTGTTATCATTTGGAGATTGTATCCCCCAAAATTACTAAAAGATTCATCAATCCAGGAATAATGTTTCTATTTGTATCACTATGCAGTTGAAAAATCCTTTTGATACATATTTGATTTATTTGATGCATGTGCATATTACTTTACTTAACATCAGTTTTCGAGGTGGCTTCCCTTATCCACAGCAACAACATTCTACACTTCGACTTCTATTTTACTTTTCGTTAGTTGGGAAAGTAGCAGAATTTACTCATAGTTGGCTGTGGTAAAAGGGTTGCACCATAGACATATCGTGGGGTGATGTGCATATTGCAACAGGAATAATCCCCTAAACTGCCACAGTTTTAGCTATAGAGTATACCATCCAGAAACCTGTTCATGAATTGATGACAGAGAAGACATAGATGCTCGAAGTGTAAGGATAATTTATCATTATATGTGGTTGCCTTTATAAATCACCTCATGAAACTCGAAGAATCTGATGCAGAATGAGGATCATTTATGCTGAATTCATTTTCTTTTCTGTGGATATATGCCAGAGCTGCCTGAAGAGTAACGCATACCATGTGCACCAAACAAAATCAATTATACAGGATGGTAAAAGGTGTAAGTGTCCAACGCTCCACGTACATTATTGGGGCGGCACATGTTGGCAAGGCCTTAGGTCTGCTGGCGGGACTCTCCCGCCCCCATCCTTAGCGCAGTTACCTGATATTCTACCTGTTCGTACACCCCACAGGGGCACTCACATCTTGCCACTCGCTCGTTGTGGATCATGTAGCATTGGGCTTCGTTTCTCACCAATATGAAGCCATGTTGGCTTGGAGAACTATCGCCAGGTGTTCGCTAGCATCATGGGGCGTTGACATCGCTCCCTAGTATGGTAGACAGAAACTTGTTCTTGTCCATAAAGTATTCTTTTGCTTTGATCTGGCCATATGCTATCTGCCGTTATATAAAATAAAAAGGAGTGTGCTATCTTGACTATATGTTTCTTTCTACTGAGCCCGGGGCTTACTCAACACGCTACCCACATAAATGCTTGCATCTACAAAAGCAAAAATACATCTCACCTTGCAAGTCTAGCAAGAAATATTAATTTTACTCATTGGTACATATCTTCAAAACATCCAAGTAATAAATATTGGTTTAGCAATAGGAGGTGAGCCGAGATAGGAGGAATGTAGCCATGCCCTGTCATAAATATGATTTAAAATATCCTTCAACCCATAAGACTTACAGAGGACGACCGAGGGTTATCAGTACATGCCATCGAACTGATAAATAGGAGTATGGCAAAATATCATACGCCTCTAAATGTATAGACTTATTAGAAAATGAACGACCCCCTCTGCTAAAAAGTTGCAAAATAAAATAAATCAAGTATCATTTATTTGTAAGTCGCTATATAGTTCTCACTCAGTGTGGTGAACCCAACTTGTTAGTCATTTAATTCGATCCTTCTCGACTTCAGAACACAATTCATATGTCAATATGGGCTGACCATCACGCCATCGTGATTTGCTGTATGGAAAAAAAGTATTGCCTGAATTATGAATTGGGCGTTCACATAACTCCCTATTCACGTATAATACGATTACGGTATTCAGCAGTCTGGAATAATAATTATACCTTTCGACGAAAAAAGTGAGAAATGACACAATATATAGATTGTATAATGTTAACGACCTAATAAACGAGACGTGCTAAGGCATGTAAAAGTGCAAACATTAGAATGTCGAATTTATTGTAAACAGTAACTATGAGAAAATGTATTATAATTGACAGTCGTTATCAGTGTACTTTGCAGAAATGTGCTAAAAACTTTCCCTTTTTTGATACTGTGAGGTGTCTTAGTTTCCAAAAGCTTTGTACTTCTTGTGAAGAAATGGTTCTTGCGGGATCATCTAATATTGCTGTTCTGATTGTCCATCATAGTTTTATAAGATAGAAAGGATCCTGTCCCCTGAGTTTTCCCAGGATCCCTTTACCAAGGTTGGCTACCGTTTCTGGTGATTTTTTGCATTTTTTACTGGTTTCAATATTTCTTGTAGATTCTCACTATCCTTTACCACTAAAACATGTCTAAAAGACATTTACTTTCGGAGGGACATAGAAGGTAAAGCCCCGCATTATTATCGCGTGCACTTAAGGATTAACTCCACTGACGTGTTTTCCCTTTGCGGTTGTTGCGGTTGCATTCTGCAGTATATTCTTATTCTGAATATAATAACAATGGAGCTGGCCAGAGGAGAGTCTTGATAGGTTGTGCTGTATAACCATTTAATAATAATTATTAAATGACAGAATAGTTTAATTCAAAGAAAATGCCAGTGATTGTACCCTGGAGTAGGCGTCATAATGGGATTTTAATGGCTTTCCCTCAGTTAGGAGGGACTCTCTCAAGTCTGAGCCTAGACTGTAGCTGCGTTGCACTTTATCACAACAGTTACATGCGTAAATAATAAATCGGTGAACTGAATGCATATAAATTATACATATAGATTATATGCAATGGATTATATGCCTACTATACCTGTATTTCCTAACAAAACCTTAATTAGAATGATTACCAGATACATATTACTAAATTAGCTTATATTGAGCAATATTGACGATTAAAACGTTCCTACAAGAAATGAAAGAGAAACCCAAAACTACAAAGGGTTCATGCAAAAACCCTAATGTAAAAAGGGTATCTGGGAAGACGTTCAAAAGTGGTTGGGAAAGCTGTTATTATAAAAGATAATAGGACGAAAGGGAATGAAAAAGGGGGTAAAATCATCGAGTATCGGTTCAGGGTGCACATGTGTAGTAATGTGAGGAACTATTTGTAGAAATTCATTTTCCTTTCCCTTGCTATAAATGTATGCGGCGAAATTTGTGTATAATATGGTAGTCACCGCGGTACCTTCCGAATAAAAACGGAAAGGTACAAATGAGTCGAATGGAAGTATCTAACAGACATAACTATACTCCTAGGCTCAGAGCCTATCAAATCAGATAGGATCGGTATGTCAATGGCTTTCCCGGCCCTGGAGTAGGCCCACCACTACCGTCCTAATGGGATTCTAAACTGTCTACACGCAACCCCCCCAGCACCTTTTTACTGCAAATGATTGCGGACCTTGGAGTAAATATATGGGTTTGAATAAACAAGATAGTACAGAACATTTGCTCACCTCAGTAAGGATTTTGTATGAGACACATCTTTTCGTATAAAATAGAAGCACGTAGGCCTACACATTCATACTTCACATAGCGATGTATGCAAGAAATATAATTATATGATACATGACATTTGTAAGTTCAAAAATATTTGAAATCAAGCGTATATTATACATCTTCCAATGAATGAATGATCAAATGACCCACCAAATCATGCTTCAGATTATTGGGAATCACTACTGAACATATGCCCCAACATCTTTACTTTTGTATCACAATCGTTGAAAACGCCCTCCGCTCTGACTGCAATCTGCACATTGATTGCACTGATAAGATATAGTTTTGTTGTTAACCAATCCATCCTTATTTTCCGCGAGCGTGAGGACAATATATTATGGCAGGTGGATATTATTCTAATTGCAAACGAACATCTCAGAGCAGCTAATTATTAACTCAGGATGTTGCCATAGATCACAAGTGGCGATTGCCCATCTCCCACCGTTGTTGAAGCTATGATTTATGTTTGACAGTGGTGTGAAATCATACTAGGTGTGTAATTGAGGTCAGGGAGCACCCAATTCCTCCGTATGGCCCTCTATTCGCCGTCTTACAAATTTGTTTTGGCACGGGCCTGGCCTAGCTATGCCCACCTGTTCCTATGTACACCCGCCCCCTCGGCAGTGCTGCTTTTTCCGAACAGAAATCTGGAAAGAGATCTGGAGATGAGCCCTCCCTGCAGGAAAACAGTAGCGCGATCATTTATTTGCTTGCAGATTTCCACGACCATGGGGACAATCCGATTTTCGCATATTAAAGGCGGGTGATGGGCATGGATAGGGCTTTGAGAAAGGATGGATGGACCGGACCGTGCCCTACCCCCTGGATCGGTACAGGTCGACCTAACACCCCATGGCGATGGTAGCGTCCTGAGCTCTCACACCCTGTTACCTTCCTTAAACCACGGAACTCAACCTTCCTCGTCACCCAGCAAGTCGGCGGCGGCTGTGTTTACATCGGGCAACTCCCCACATGTAATGCGGATCTCGTAAGCATACCAGGTGAACCGTACTTGGCAACCGTCTTCCCAAAGAAGGAGGGGAACGAGCGAAATAATTTTGAAATATGGAATAAGTTGGGGGGTAAATGGAATATCGCCTATGCTTGGCAAATATTCATGAATATATCGTTGACATGCGCTTTAATTATCGTCGGTTTAATTATACTGGGAGATTGTGAAAGATGCATTACGATGTATTCACCCGGCGCGGTAATTCAATCTATTGTAATTGCTGAGTAGATCCAATGAGCGCCTACTTTCGAAGGGTTTTAACAATTCTGGTGGCAAATGAAAATATGCGCATCCGCCTAATTGTAGAAGGGGATTTGCTTGATGTTAGGGCTTGAGGAATTACTTCCGTAGCTGGTGTTGCCTTGCCGTCTCAGCGAAGGCTGTCTCAGGACGTGATTACTAACCCTTTCGGGCTTTGTGTGTCTGTATGATAATGGGCAGCCTTCTTTTGTATCTAGACACGCGCTGATGGAATAATTCCTGTTATTTGTGGGCCTCTCTGAAGCCCCCTATTGTTATTGTATAGATACAATGCAGGACCCCATCTATGATCCGTGAATGGACCCAGAGGAAACCGGACGGGGCCTAATGGCGTTATCCATCTTCCAACTCAATAAGATTGCTGCTCAAATCACATCGCAGAGGATTTTTTTACCGACAGGGACCGTGTAGGAATGAGCCCCCGCCCTCCTTCCACTCGTCCAGGACGAGATCCATATTTCGACTCCCCCCTGGATTCATTGAATAATTAATTTGATTGACCCCAACAGACATGACGCGCATCTTCCAATCACCCAATATCATGTCTCGAAGATCGCGAAATTGTGCGGGCCCAATGCCCTTAAAAAAAGGTCTAATTGGAAATTACAACCTTACCATGTCGGCAGAGTAAAAATCACCAGCAGTAAACCATAGATGTTCTTCGGCCTCCTCCCAGAATCGTAGTTTATGAAGACTGCTTCTTCTTATTAGTGACTTCTCGCTTCCGATTTATTCCATTCTTGCTGGAAAATTAGCGTCAGCCGAAGTCATTCCCCAGTAAATATATTGTGTCCCATATAATTATTATAGATGCATACTTTCAAGATCATTGACACGAATTAGATTAAAACATCCTGGCGTGCATTTTCTATGGGGGTATAGTTTAGGCTACCTGAATCGGTCAACCTTCTAGAAATGAGCCTTAGAGAAATTATGCAGCATCGGCAATATTGCCGAAGTGTGGAATTGCAGAATGCCATGCTTTAAAACATGAAATCGTGCAGCACATGAATTATGCAGCAGTAAAATGTGGATGAGATATGAAGTGAATAGTTTGGAATGGTCGGGCCAGTGGTTCCGAGACAGGATGCTTCAAAAATATTTGTTTTGCTGTGGCTACGTAGTCTACATTATATTATACCGGTACCTATGACTATAATCACTGAGTCGCAGCATTATGTGGTATGGGAAAGCCAATTTTTAAAAACTTCTTTCATCTTAATTAATAGAAAATCGTCATCTGGATATCCATGAGATTTTAGTGGGTCACTTATTAGGTTATAGATGTAGTGGGCATATATGTTGATCCTAGTGAGGTGAGACTATAATAAACAGAGTATCTGGATTAACTAGTAACTGTTGTGATGAAAGGTTGGGGTATAAGCTGACACCAGGGGGGTTAGTGGGAAGTATGTCCCGGATTATAGGGAGAAGGAAGACATGCATAATATATTCCTTTCACACTACAAAACTGAAGTGAACCGAATCGAACCAAATTGGATCGTTGCGAACTCATTTAAGAAAACGGTTCAGTTCAAATTACCAAGTGATACATATATATCAATGCGTTTTGAACAATTCAGTTCTGTTCACTCTACACTCTGTAGATTTCAATTTGAATGGCTGCCCGATGCCATGCGATGCGATTCAGTTGGGTTCGGTCCACACTACACGACGCTAGGCTGAAATAGCGTTGAAAATGAGAAGCCAGACGTGAAGTAAATCGAATCGACTTCTAGAAGCCACATGTTCCACTTTGGATTCGGTTTGGAAGCGATTTGAGGTATGGATAGAATTGAGTTATAGAAAGTGCTTCGAAGCGTCTGGGCTGTAGTGTGAAAGGTGCATAAGCATTGAGAATACATAGCGGGGTGCGAATCGAATCGAATCGACTTCTAGAAACCACCTAGGTGGATTCTAGAAGTAGTTTCTACATGTGTTTCGATGTATTTGCTTTGGATTCGGTTTGGGAGCCCATTTAGGGGCAGTGGAGATATAATTGAATTGTAGAAAGTGCTTCGAATCCCTTCGAAGCGAAGTGCTTTCTGGACTGTAGTGTGAACGGGGTAATAGGACATGTCATCGTTAACATAATGTGTTTCTAGGTAGACGAGGTAGAGGCATCCTCCTCCGGCAAGGTGTCAGAGTAAGAGTACATGTATCTTGGTATGGAATAACGGGCTTAGCAGATGGAGAATGGGTGGAGGAAGACTGCGAGGGGAAATAATTTTGTGATAGATCCTGGAATTGATGGCACAGTCATTGATGATCACGGCCTCCTTGCCTCACACACAACTGATACAAGCGTGTTTTTTTACAATCATTTAACATTAAAATTATGTTCATGGAGCACTGTTCACGAGGAGCCGAACTGAGGGGAGGACAAATTAGATATCATTTCCCCTAGAACCTCAAAATTAGCAAATCCAGTTAGTTCTGTATAAAAGCAAACCATGTTGGAATAGTTTTCGTATTGCATCTCATAAAACCAATGAAAAGATGAAACTTTGTCTTATTAGGCGTTATTAAATGTAATGTTTTTTTCTAAAATATTGGCCTTTAATGACAAATACAAGATCCCTTATTGTCTAATACTCAGTATAATTTATTGGTAATGAACTGGAATAGATGATAATTTAATATGGTGTGTATTGTCATTTTGAGGGGGATAAATTTCAAGAATTGCATTGACTGAAAGCAAGGGAGTAACATTCTGGAAACCACACTGTTTCATTATGCATGAGACAAAGTCAGTTTTCCTTCTTGAGTATATCTATTTGATAAGATGCATCTCAGGAAAAAGCTGCATAAGTGGCATAAGTGTGGTTTCATAAGTATATAATTTCATACGTTCTCGGCATGAAATTTCACAGCTCAAGAAATTACACAGCTGTGAAATATTGGTATTTGCTCTATGATTTCATTGGCGGCATCATTTTATAATGCCTCAAGGAACGACATTCTACATCCATGAAGTTTTGTTGGAAACTGTATGATTTAATGGATGCACACTTTCATTCCACTTTATCAGGTTTGGGAAGGGATGACACGTAGATCTGTTGGAGATTAAACGAGACGTGTGATGAATGCGATGAAGTTAGTCACAATCAGCATACCAGTAGGGTATACCTAGCATGGCCAGTGCATAAAGCATGCAAGTGAACAGGCTCGGACGGGGGTAATAATACACCAGTGAGCAAGTCCAGTAGGCAGGTATACCAGGCCTTCACTAATCAGACCTGAGGGGGCTCAGAGCTGACAGGCAATGGGGAGCTCCTGTGATTGTTTCAGCAGCTTACAGCCAATAGATCTGGTGACCCAAGTACTGCCCAGTTAATTCACTCCATCTATCTCCTGTCAACAGGATCCTTATTTCACAGGGAGCTCAAGGTCATCCCACACTGGAGTTAACATGCATAGGCAATTTTCGTACTCTGGACGGAGAGACAGTCTAGTGCGGGATATAATTAACTTTCATATACCAAGTCAATTACACTGTTTAAGTTACCATGCAGATAACTCAGGTCATCTACATGATCCAACACTATCTCTTGGGCGATAAATGCCATTTAAAATCTATTGCTGGAAGAAAAGCACGGCTGGTCTTTGACGACCCAGTCAGCAAACACATGCACTGGTATGGAGGAAAAATACCTGTCCATGGTGGGGTTTCAACTCACAAAATTCATAATTATGTGCTTCTGGATCCAAAGCCAGCGGCTTCGATCACTACCCCACATAGGATAACAGATAGCACATAAGGAGCAGTTGGGCAGTATACTTATATCAATCTCACAAAGAATATGATACGATATTCAGCACTACAGTGGGAGAGTGGGTGGTTGATAATGGCAATTATAAATGATCAAAGCAACGAGTCACTTCATCAAGTGCATGTTGCGAAGGTTTTCCAATTAGTTCAATTGGGACGTGATCTATATTATGGTTGCCGGTGTAAAATTCTACAACCGATCTGTGCTCTATCAAGGTTTGAAAGACGAGGAAGATACTGTTGGGGCGGCCTGTAACAGCATTGGATATTGTGTTACTTGGTGTGAATGCATATTATGTATTTAGCCCTTCCTTTGACATTGATTACAAGCTATAACATAGGAACCGCATGTATGTTAACACTGGTATACATGTACTACCTGGAAATAAAATTAAAACACCAATTGTCGGTTGATTAATGAAGCGAAGTGTACGCCCCATAAGTATTGTTGTTTGTGCATGATACGGATATGTCCGATGGGTATAAAGTATACTTCCCCTCGAGATTCGCCAGAATTTGATCAATTACCATGGTTTACAAATCTTATTAATTAATGAAGTATTAATATTGGCAATAACATAGAGTCAGGGTATATTTACTTTTATAGTTCAATATTTAATTCATTGTCTTTTTAAAAAAATATGCACCCTCGATGTAGCATGGATGATATACATGCACCTAATAATAATAAAGTAGAAATTAACCGCTTGGTTTGTATCACCAAGATACAAATATAGAATGACCCAACATTTTCTACAACATTTCTCTGGTCACAAATCGTATGTCTTGTTCCCAGGCGCTCGTGCAGGGTATTTCTTTGCACTACAATGAGGGGAAATCGTAATCAAACTAATTGTTCCCTAAGCTTGTCGCCACTGCGCTATAAATTACGGTACTTCATACATAACGAGGGGAGATTTCAATAGCCTGGTAGATAATGTAACATGAATCTACAGTGAATTATAAGACTCTTTAATTTGTTTTCTGGTTTGGTACATTATTGATGGAGAGCGGACTGCATCGATTATCATGGCGCTAAGTGTGCGGATCGTTTCCTATAATACCCAGTAATATTCATGTCAGGATTACACATTATTGAGTCGTTGATCAATACCATAAGTCGCCTCGTGACGACATAAATTACTATCCAATTTCCTCGAAGCTACCATTGGCAGCGCTACGGTACGATCGGTTCTACCTAAAAAAAAGCTTAGAGACAGGGACATAAGAATAAATCAACGCTGCACAGGAGACTATACGGAGTCGTTTATATATTATTGATGTATGCACTAGGGCTTTCAATATCATCTTAATCAATAAGTACCGATCAAGAAACTCCCCAATACTCCAAGGGGCTGTAAAATATCTTCTTTATCGCTTTGAGGATCATAAGTCCTTACAGCTGCGTGAAATGATTCCGCCCACCGCCCGAGAGAAAGACATATCACCAGACAATATTCTCCTCGGAGATCCTACTTTTGGGCTCGGCCATTCATTGCCAGCCGGTTCATTGCATGAGTATAAATATTGAGGGAGTATTAGAGATAGGCTTCTGTGTATTTCTTAAGCATGAAAAGCAATAATGTTGTATGACTTTGGCTTAAGGAGCTTTGTGTCGGAATGGGGGGGGGGGGGGGGTGAACGGTACCCCCCCCCCCCCCCCAACCCACTCCAAACCCACCACACCCACACAACTTTTACTCTTTAGATAACTAGAGTGGGAAAGGGAAAAACTACATACAAAATAACATTGCAGTTGCCCCTAGGTTGGGTGGGGGGCTGGATGGAGGTGAGTGGTGGTACCAACATTAAGCCATGCAGTTTAGTGAGGAAACGTACCAAAACCCTGTCAGATTGGGAAAAGTAAAACAAGACCTTGTGATATACCAGATCCACTTTAGTGTTAATGGAGAGAGATAGGGAGAAAGAGAGAGGGATTCCTATATGGAATAAAGGTACAACCAGGGACGAGTTGATGCCCAACATCTACATTGTCACAATTTTCAGAATTCACAATTATTTCCGGTCCCAAACCAAACATTTCCAATACATAGTATTTTGGTTATGACCTAGAGTTATCTGTCACGTGTAAATTAGCATATATGTTCTTTTGAACTATACTGCATATCAAATTAAAATTTGTTTTCTAATAATCTCTGATTGGTCGCGTTGTATACGATACTTTCTTTAATTTAATTAAGCTCGCGGACTACACTATCAAGAAATACGCTCCACCTGTAGGAGGCAAGTTAATTCATCATGATATCGAGCCGCAGGTATGGAACACATGAGCAGCTATCCCATCTCTACTACTCTTCTACCGAGGCACCAGTGCCATGTCAGTTTACTGAACTCCAAGTAATCAGCCCAACCGCCCATCCCTGATGATAATTCCCATTCGCTACCGCAACGCCACCCGTCATTGTGGAATCTAGATTACTGAGAGCTCCACCACTCAATAACAAAAAGACACGGGATGTATAGGTTCCTAGCGGTAATCCGTAGTACGATATTCAGTAGCTCTCTGAGGATAACCTAGACTACGCATCCAGACCATCCATATCTTCCTGATTTTACGATATAGATAGATAGATTCTTTATTGGAACCAAAACGTACAATGGGTAATAGATAATTAAGGAAGACATGTTCTCAAACTATATAGAAACAGTCCTATATAAACGTCTATGAATCAGATTTGGAACGGCAAATTGAATTCATCCTTCACAAGCTAGATTAAATCCGGCTAAAAAATGCATCGATGGCCGCTGGGCTGTAATGAAGTATGAAAACATGGATTCATACCCAAGTGGCATAGCGCTTAATTTAAGGAGAGTAGAGAAAGGGAATTTCCAAAGGCTCATTATGGCTAGGCATGAATTCCCCTTGCCAGGGAACGAGAATAATATCACGCAGCTTCTCTTTGCTTATCGAATCTTGATTATTTTCTGGCTGCCAGTGGGCCATCAAACAGCCCAGGCGCTGAGGGCATATTCACAAATACACGAATACATATTATGTATCCTCTCTGGGCAGCGAGAGCGGATCGATGCGGAAATGGGTTTCTGCTGTAAGTAAGTTCTCAAATTCGTTAGCTATTGCATGTTATTCACGCCTGCTATAGCCATTCAGGCTGCAAGGTGAAAATGCTAGGTATTATATACGATGCCTTAACTCGATGGATCCAGGTGATATGGCACTAGGGATTGATTACCCCTGCGGAGTGTTCGCTCACCATATCGTCATAGGTCAGTCATCAAAGCCCGTGGTGGCAGCTCGGTATCCTCTTGAGGGGCTCTTGGGCCTGTGAGCTGCTCAGAGATTTTCCTGCGGGACTTGGAATCTACAGGGCTGTGCACATTGCCTTTTGCAACTGCCGACATTCCCTCTTACATCTCAATGTTTGCTCATGACCAACGGAGGTAATTCAAGAAATCACCAACGATTTCCTCTGTGAGATAAGATATTTTCCTTGCCGAGTAAAATGTGCAGAGAAGGCTTACTACTAGGCGCTTAGGGAGACAGTTTAAGCGGCGATTGATTTGTATTTATATATATGAGGTGTGTGGGGGCCAGGAAGGTGATATGAAAAACATATGAACGGCATTGGAAAACTTTGAAGAATTATCAACTGTGAGTGACATCTTGAGTTGGTGGAATACAATTGCAATGTCAACAGTTGTAGCTAGTTGTATGTTGACAGATGATGTACATAACTTATAAGAGTACAGATCACACTCTCTGTATCTATTTGTCCAGGAAATAGCAACCCAAGGGCAATGCGATAATTGATTGTTTAGGTACTACTATAATTTTAACGAATGCTCAAAACTCATGGGACTGTTATCGATTTTAAAACCGAATAAATTTGCAGAGATGCAATGATATTGATACAAAAGTATGGCGAATCTCATTTTAAAACGATTGAAATCTAAACACCCAACATGTGCACAGACATATAATAAGTGATAGGGGGTCGGGGTGGAGTAGGGTAGCATAACCGTTAGTAGGAATAGGGAGGGTGCGCGGCAACATCGGGAAGATTCGTCTCTATGCCGACAAAAAAACTTAATGAGTGTTCAGAAAGGTTCTTGTATATGATTTGGAAAAAAAGTTAATCCATACACATGTACATAAGTGGTGATTCATTGAATAAGGATAACACCTTTGTAATAAAGATAACATCTTAGTAAAGCTGATGACCCTTTGGACATTGGAGTTCCTCATTGGTACAGATCGGCAGCATTGCCGCAGCGGAAACCAACACTTTCATCAATGATCGAAGGTCAGTACAAGGACGGCGTGCCGAAATAGTTCTAATCCTCAGCTTGAGATCCCTATAGTAATGGGAACAAATTGACTAAATAACGGATGGATATTACTTTCTCTAATCATCACACAACGGCCCAGCTACTAAGTAGCGATAGTTAATTATAAAATCCTGTAGTATATACTAGTAAATTACACGCACCTAGGCAAAGAAAGAACGCCTTTCACGCAAGAGATTATATTGTCTTGGAGATTATCTCATAGTTTAGCAGTTTGCACCTTGCTAGCCACCCATAACAATACCAGATCGGCATAGATAATTCTGAAAATACGTACCGTTTATAAAAGACAGATAATTATAGGATGCATTGATCAGATAGAATGGAATAACATGCATTCTCAAGTAATGATATTATATTCAAATGACAATTCGTAAACTCTACTATACCCTTCCATTGGGAAACCAAGCTAAACCAGAGCGTTGCAGCGTGTATAAACCTATTACCATACTACGTGTTACAACTTACATCAAGTAAAAGTTAGTAAACGGTCTATAAAGGATGACACGGACGTCTAGTAAATCGTTTACTTGTCCAGAAAGATTACTAGACAAAAGTTCTTTCTGTAATAAAATATATTAGAAGTCATTCACGAGTCTTCATCTGTCTCAGCTTTGTAGGAACATCTTGCAAATGACACGTGGAAGTATATAAGGCCTCACACTTTACATTGGTGGTGACACCTCTCCATATGTGACAGCAATTGTCAGCCTCTTGCAATTTGGCGACCCATGGTTATTCTTGGAGGTGATGAGTGGTTTTGAGAGCACTCGTGCCCACTTGTGTGTACTAAACCTTATCCAGGAGTTCTCCATTAGGCTTTCTATTCTATGGGTTTTTTGACATTCAATGGGTCAGCGAAATGTCGTCTTCTCGTCCTTTGCCTTGAATCGGGGAAGAGGAAATCACCTCTTAACCCTCCAGTGCCTTCATAGGAGAATTGGCCACGGATTGCAGCAATCATATCCCGGGCATTCTGGTCTTTTCAACAGCCAGCGTCCGCTTGACCTCCCAGGTATCATTTGGAGGCAGCTGTGGCTGCGGGTCGGTCTTCATCCAGCTTAAAATGATTACGTACATACCTGCACACCTGCACCCCGGCAGCCCATCATGTCTAACTTTCCTTTCATCCAGACACTGTTTTCTTTTTGCTCCGAGTTCCATCATTCACGCGAAAAGGTCTTATCAAGAATGTGGACAAAGTCTATTCGCATGTATATATTATATATATATATATATATATATATATTTGCAATCATTTGCTCCAAACAAAAGCAGATTTTTATGCCCGCGATTTTTCAAGCGCCGAAGGTAAGGAGGATATGGGATGGATGGCTTGTGAGAGGAATGTTTGAACCAGTGGCGCACAATCTTCTCTGGATAAAATATAAATTCCGGTGCATGTTCTAATGTGGCCTATCATTACACAATATAAAGCAGTGATTCTTCAGCAATACTGTCAATATCTCTGAGATAACGCCAGGTACATTGACACTACCCAGTGGTCCCTGCCGCTGGCAATCGCTCTGTTAAGGAAGGATGAGTGGCATAATTATTTTTCCGCGCCAGACGCCAGTTGCGCGATTGCCAGACTCTATTGCCCGTATTTATGGCCCAGAGATCAAAATTCGTAACACGGATGGGCTTTAGATTATTTTTCGCAACGACAATCAATAACCATGCACCTAGAATTGGACGTATTTTCATATTCAAATTTATAACAAAACCTGTGCTGAGTCGGCTCTCTCTCAAAAACAAAAAGTGCTACCTTGATTGATAGGGAGAGGGTGCTTTTTGTCTTTCACGAACGTAGGGATAGTGTTTTAAACAGACCTGCTCTCCCGACTCCTCTACCTTCTATTATCCACCCCACGCGTCAACCTCTGAATAAGGTACCAGATTTAGCCCTGCCCTCTGAATTATGCGGCGGTGTTATGGTGCACTATTTGAACATTTACAAAATAAAGGTAATCGATTCTCCTTCCCAGATGGCTTGGCTATCTGAAGATACTTCCTAGCTGAAATGATGAATATATTTTGCTTTTTGTTCGGTGGCAAACCCCTCCAAACGTTATAAAGAACGTGCTTGTTTATACTACAGGCAAAACAAGATCAAGCCTCGTGGAAGGCTCGGGGTAATATTGTCAGCTTTATTTCTGCTGTTGATATGGGCTTGATAGATTATGCAGTCTAACCGCCAAACCCCGGCTGGATAAGGCTTCAACGACAAAGATTGTTGTACTTTCGGCTCTAAGATACAGCTTCCGACTCAGAATACGAAGGATATTTTTGCATGGAAAATGATGAGATAAACAACAGAATAAAGACGAATCTGTTATGGCTGGTATACTCCAAGTGGGGATAAGACCATCGCAATCTACATTGCTGCTAGAAATTTGTACTGGAAACCTAGGTGATATGGAAGGGTGGCGGGCACCAAAGTCTACTTTATGTAATGATATGATTCTGACTGACAATTCAGCAGTTATATTTTATTCCGGGTGTCCATATCCTCAAAAATCAACTTACCTTTTATACCTTTGGCGCTTTTGGACGGTCCAGATAAGTCCCCAGGGATGTCTTCACCAGTTGCACCGTTTTAGTCACAGTCTTCCTGCAATGGTTATTCTCGGATGTGGAGGGCAACGTGGAGAAAGTGTTTCAATAACATTTGGGTGACACGTCCGCAGATGAACGGCTCTGGGATGTATTCCTTATGCTTGTATTACCGTGCGCTCAGTTTAAAGGAGGAGGTAGAAGCTAGAAGAGCACCTCCCACAACCTTTCCTCCTCATGCTACTGTTGGGTCTTGTCGAGACTGCTCCTCGGCAGTCTGTGATATAAGCATGCTCGCTGCGCCCTCTACCACGATGCAAACTCCTGAATCAGTATGATGCTCCTCATTTGATTTTCTTCAACGTCGATATCAGCTGGATATCTTAGAAAAGATAAGTCGATATTGGATAAGACTCATTCAGTTAAATTTCATTCCATGTGGAATAGGATATTGTCACATCAAAATAATCTGATCCAAGAAAATGGTACCACATGAAATTAATCAACGACTACAATATTGTGATCGTTTTCGGTTATGTAAATTCTCGAAATTCTTGAGAATTCTAGATTATTATTATTAATAATAATAATGAGATGTGGCGATGAGGTGACGAATAGTTCGATTATAACGTTATCTCATGTGTGTTCAAGCATTTCGGCTAATGTTATGGTTCCAAGTCACCATTATTATTCATGAATGATAACCATTAAAATCGAACCTGTAAATATCATACCGAATCAAATATAAAGTTCTTGAAACCGTACGTTCACAATATTGTTATCAACATAATTCCGGAAGATTAAGCATCATATTGATTAACGTTTGTCATTTGAGCAGTATGTACAGATTCTGATTTCCTTTTAAAAAGCAGTGATTGATTTGATTTTAAATATTTGCGAGTTCTCCTATCTTTTTTGCAATCAAGGAAAAGTATAATCAACACCTTAGGGCAATAGAAATGTAATGATTTAATCGATGTCAAAGCGTATGCGATATCCTGAGAATTATTGATAATACTAATGAGAAACTAATGAGAGTTATATAATTATGACAATTATATAATATCATCAGGCGAAATAGGAAATGTTGATTTTCAACTAAAATTAAATGCGCAATGATTAAGAAATTTATGTTAGGGCAACGGGGATGATTTCCCAATAGCTAACTACGTTGTTGATTTACCAAGAATTCAATTCCATAAATCACCAATAAATTTGGACCCTTCCAATGTCCATTTCAATTTTATTTGGTTTTTTGTCGTTCGACAGTCCTTTTTATTAGGGGCTTTTCCTTTCTGATTCGGGTCGTCATGTATTGATTCAAAGAATAGGATTCTGACGAGGAGGTGTTTTGTACTGAAACGATTTATAGGTCTGTGGCCCCTTGATACGATCGAAGATGATGATATACGGCCGCCTTATCAGGGAAATAAAAATGAAACATGAAAGGACCGCGTGAAAAAGGTGATGTCTTGAAAAAGGTACCAACAACACTCTCGCTCTCTCTGACCATTTTCCCCCTTTCAATCTATCCGAACGAATGCGAATGAAGAGTTCCATTTTAAAACGTACACATAGCCCGAGGGAATGTATGCTTGCCTGTGGCAGGCTTGAAACCCCGAATGTCTTTTGTGTCTAGTGAGTGGAGAATAAATCCACGAACAAGTGTTTCGGGCACGATTCATTCACTCTACCTTGGTGCCTATTGTTCCCCGGCGTAAGCCCCAATCTGCAGCCAAAACAAAAGTAGAGCATTAAGTGGGAGACGTTTCTTGTGAAAGCAAACAGCGATTGGAAAGCTATTTGCCAAAGGACATACCTTTATAAGATCTGAATATTCAATTGATCCTTCGAGGTGTTCGGTTTAAATCAACACTTCTCACAAATAGCTGGTATAATTGTTTCTGAATGAACACTTAGGAAAGACAACCCACTATAATGCGCCCAGATTTACGTTTCTTTAAACACCTTAAGTAGTTAAAATGAAAATCCTCCAAGGCTTCAATCAAGAATGAGTAGGCCTAAGCATCAGAGAAAAGAGAAGCTTATTTTTACAAAATAAGCACTCCCTTTAGCAATTGAATAGATGGCCCTAACAGATTTTTATTATAAAAATGCAAACATGCCTGCCTTAAAACGATCGGACACAGAATTACAGAATTGGTTAAAGGCTGGATGATATGACCTTCTATCAAAGTGGCGCTTAGGCCTATATATGAAAGATGGGGATAGGAGTGTGTTGGTGTAGGCCTATATGCGGGGGGGGGGGTAATTATACTATGCTGTAAACATATTATAATGGAACCATAGAAAGTAGCAAAGAACAATGATTGTGAACTGTTTTTTGTATATTGCATGATGTACATATTAATTTAAGCCTATTGTACACATGATTGGTGGACGTAGCAGTGTTTTCACATGTTTAAAATCATTTTTCGATTTTAGTCGTGAGAAATCATCATATCAGATTCGAAGTGACCAAAGAGTTAATTATTGTACGAGTTTAATAGTTTGTCGATTTCTGTACGCATGCAATAGCCTACAGAAAAGGCGGGGCCACCAATGAAAGCACGTCTGTGATTGGTCAATATTGCCGTCATATATGACGTCAGACCAATCAGAGAACAGCTTACTCCACCGCGACGTATGGCGACGTTTTGTACAAATGAGGTAATCACTAACGCAGTTTCTGCAGAACTAAGAAAGGGTCTTTATGGGCTGAAGAATTCCCAAGGCTCCAAGATCATTTCTACCCAAGGAACACTCCCAACACTTCCTGCAGTTTGGTTTGCACAAGCGACTTCCGAGTTCTTGGAATATTCTGATTATATTGTAAATGTTTCAAAAGCTTAGACTTTTGTGCTAAGTTGGTAAATGATAACCAGTTACCATGCATAACATGTATTCTACTGGGAACTACAACTTAAGTGGATAATATATAGGCCTATGGGTACTGCTTAATTGTATTCCCACTATGACCGTCGGGCCTTACAGACATGTGACACCTTCTTCTTTCTAAGATCTAAGATGCTCAGCCGTGCCACACAGTGGCGCCCCATGCCACCGGTGTTGATTCTAAGCACTACTGCTATCAGAGACTGTTTACCAACTGGAGCAGTGCCAGCGATGGACGTGATGGATGCCTCAAGACACCACCTCTAGAGGACATGCAGAGAAGGTCACTTGCCAAGCGGAGCAACTGTTGTTGAGTTGAACCAGACTAGAGCATAGCTTTGGTTGTTGAGCTGGACCTTACTCAAACTCGCTGCATGATTCCACGATTTAAGCTCTCCCTGTAGTTAGGTTAAGGAAATCAAGTTACTTCATAACAGAATCTGTGCCTCCACAACCAGGACAATATATAATATGGTGATGATTAGACAATGAGTCATTGATACGCTTGATGTTTCTATGCACACAAGGGGGTGGAAATGGACGTTTTTCACAAGTGGCTGCAGGCCATGAGTGAAAAACCTCCATTTCGACCATCGAGTGTACATAGAAACGTTCAAGCGTATCAATGATGAGTTTGTTTTTTGTTTTTATATCACAAGTCCCCCTTTTAGATGACAAAGACAACAATAAATACCTTTATTTTCTATCGACCGCTGTCTGCCTGTCGCCATATTGTATTCATCAACCAAACCTTGTTAACAACAGCATTTGCTATTGGCCAGCACGTTATGACGTCACACTCTCTCCGCCAATCAAAACTCACCAAAAATAAGCGCCTTCGGTCGCCTTCGGATCAGCACATATGAGCAATTCCACCAAAAGTGCATCATTTGGGTTAAAATACAATAGCTCCTCCAGAGGCTAAAATATTTATCTGAGATTATTTCCGTTGGTATTTTCCACAGAATCACACATAAAAACGCAGGTATTCCTATCAGAATCACTGTTTAAAAAATGCAGCCAGTATATTTTTGGGGGAAAAACTTATACATATTCTCGATATAATGGGTTTTATCTGCATAATGAGCCAGAGGGTCAATGATTACTCTGAAATAATATGTTTGTATGGTTAAAAAATCAATATTTTCAACTTTCCAATTAATTTCTTGATGATATTATGTAAAGTTGATTATGGGGTAGCCCCCTGTCGCCGTAACGGGGTCTAAATTTTGTTTTGAACATATAGACCTAGAAGAACTCAAAATGAAACCCCCCTTACCACCATTACTTATATCATTGTTTAGGATTAGTACATCCATTATATTCATTGAAAAATCTCCAGCTAATTCTTTCCTACTAAATAATGGGATTAGAATTCTGAAAAAAATTTGGGGGAATATTAATGTCGCCGTAGGGCACAGAGAAAAACAGATCGAGACACAGCAAAGACACAGAGAGACACTAAAAGAGAGACAGATCTAGAGAGGCATAGAGTGACACATAGAGAGAGTGGCACCGAAAGAGACAGAGAGGAACACACAGAGAGGCACAGGCAGAGACACAGTGAAGACACAGACAGAGACACAGAGAGAGAAATACTCAGAGACACAGTATGAGTCACAGAGATACAGAGAGAGACACACACACAGGAAGAGACACAGACGAACATACAGAGAGATACACCGAGAGGCACTGAAAGACACACACAAAGCCAGCAATGACAGAGAGAGACATACAGGCATACACAGAGACACACTCCCAGATACAGAGAGAAAGACACAGAGACAGACACAAATAGAGATGCAGAGAGAGAGGCACAGAGATGCACAGGTAGAAACAAAGAAGAACACACATACATAGAGAGAGACACACACAGGGGTTCAGACTAACGCTCGCCCGCTCACCCCAGGCGACCAGATTTTCCTGCGGACTAGTGAATCTTACCAAGTCACTAGTCCGCCGGGCTATCTGAAAATACTGACTATTTTCAAAAAATAAAAACGACTGAATTTCTATTTCTAATTTCTCTACTTCCAGTACATCGTTGACGTTCTGAACTCATTTAATGACAATTTAGATGAACAAAAATAATCGGATTGAGAATTTCAAATTTTGAAAATATTCAATTTTGAGATTTCATTTGTTGTTAATTTGACAAAATTTGGTAATACAAGTTGCGGAATGTGGGGGAGATTTGACATTTTGGGATGTTTTTTTAAAATACTGACGCTGAAAGTCATGGAATTTTAATATGATTTTTCAAGGCATTGTAAAGTAAACATATATCTGATATTATAAGTTTAAATTTTTAGAACAGTGGCTGTTTATAGAAGACTTTCCATTGGAAATCGGGGAGAATCATATTGATAAATATATCAAAATCAATTACTGTACAGAGTGTGTCGGATGGGAATTATTATTATATTGGAATAAAGTGCATCCACAGGGAGAGCCACTAGGCGGTTAGAGGATGAGGTTATGGTGATGAGGATTGATTATGGCTGCCGTGAACCAGAACGAGGCGAAGCCGAGTTCTGGTTCCGGCAGCCATAATCAATCCTTTAGTCCCCTTTTGTTGGGCTGTTACTATCATTTCTTTAACACCAACAAACGAACCAAATATACTAGGCCGTCCAAAAAGCTGCGGTCCCGCGAACCTCATGCGTGGCCAGATCCGTCTGCCGCGCTCGTCAGGTGGCGGCACCATCGCCACTGCTAGCAAAAACAACTTCCGCCATAGACGTCCCTCTATGGCTCTCCATTGGTCCCCGCCAGACCAACAAACGGGGACTAAAGGGAGACACAGAGAGAGAGCCACTCAGAGCCACAGTGAGAGACGTATACAGAGAGACCGAAATAGAGTGACACACACAGAGGCATAGATAGAGAGCCACACAGAGACAGCAGAGACACTCAGACAGACAGAGAGAGCCACCGTTAAACAGACAGAGAGAGTCGTGCAGAGACACAGTGAGAGACACACACAGAGTGAGACACACACTGGCACAGAGATCTCAAGATGGAGAGATTCACATAGAGAGACAGCAAAAACACTCTAAAAGACATAGAGAGACAAACAGAGAAACACAGTGAGACAGAGAGAGAGGGACACACAGAGAGGCACACAGAGCAGGAGATGCGCAGGGAGGCAACAGGAGAGACACATACAATACAGAGTCACAGAGAGAGGCACAGAGAACGACACAGAAACACAGTGTGAGACACACATACAGACGCACACCCACAAGAGCAAGGCACACAGAGGCATACATAGAGATAGACACAGAGAAAAACTATGGAAAGCCATTTATACATATAACCCAAATGTACAGAATTTTAGTAATACTTTTCCTAATCTACCTAACCATATTCTTTTTCTCAGTGAAATGGCATTTTTAATTCTCGGTTTCTAATTCTCAGCTAACCCGGAACGAAATTCCCCAGTTCGCATGCATTTTCAATGCTGAATTCGTCGGTCATTTTCCGGGTTAGCCTACTAATTCTCCCGGTTTGGGGTTAATTCATAACATGTATAAATGGCTTTCCATAAAAAACACAGAGAGACACCAGAAGAGTCACAGAGAGAGGCAGAGAGAAAGACACAGACAGAGAAACACCTATACAGAGAGACCCACAGAATTAAACACTGTGAGAGATAGATAGAGGCATAGAGAGAGACACAGATACACTGAGAGCAAGATCAACACACAAGGCACAGAGAGACACGAAGACACTCAGAGACACACAGAGAGAGATACACACAGAAAGAGGCACATAGATCGAGAGACATACAGAGAGGCACAAGGAGAGACACAGAGTCACAGGGAGAAGCACCGAGAAAGGCAGAGACATAGAAACACAGATAGAGACACAGACCAAAGAGACACAGAGAGACTTACAAAGAAATGCACGCAGAGAGACACAGAGAAGATAGAGAAAAGGGAAGATAAAGAAAGTAACGTACACATGTACATGTAACGTACACAATCGGGGTCGAAACACTCGGGACCAGAGGACACGAGCGGAATGCACTTACGGATTGGATAGCTTGTCAGGAGATGGGTCTGTTCCTATATTATCTATCATAATTATTATATGCTCACAGATGAGTTCAAAGGGGCCAATTTGTGTCGGCATACGTTGTACTGCCATTTGATTACAATAAGTAAGTAATGATTTCAACTGAAGTACATGCAATCATTACATGACACAATTATAGAGACATTCATCTTTTTCCCACGCTGCCATGTAACAATAAAAAATGGGTGTGTGCATTATTAAGCCCGTCTACGAGAATTTTAGGAAGGTGCGGCAGAAAAATTACCGTGGTTGGTTATTATAAAAGAAATATGGGGAGCATACGACATACACTGTACACATATATCATAAAATGGTATAAACAATGTTGGAGCCCACTTACATAGCATCCAGCCATTATATCCATGCGGGTCTTTGATGACCTGTTTGCTTTGGTTATTGGCGATAGGGTAAAGAAGTGAAAGAAGATGTGCGCAGGGTATCCCATTGTCCTTCAACACCTCGTCTCCCACTGTGACAGGGGGCTACCACCACATGCGACCTAACACTGGATCCACCACCTTTGACCTTGACCAACCAGCCATCTACCTTCAGCCACTTAGCACAGCGGGGAACAATTAAAAGCCCTCACCTGGAGCTCGCACATGAACACTGTCGGCTTGTTCTCGTTTCTGATGGGGGAAACCGGCCGCTGCTTCTTTCCTATGGTCACCTATAATCAAATGCATGTACGTTTGCGTGAAACTTCCCCATAATTCCTAGCACCAAATAAAGTACTTCATTTCTATTACCCGAGCACCACTGGGCATATTTTAGGGCTAGGAGTAAGACCTTTCAAGTTCCGAAGATCACGGGCATCAAAGCCTACCAGGCTAACTCTGAAATTAGTACACACGTTATTACTAGTGGTATAAGGGTGTTCTGGTCCATACTTCACCTGCCTCCGGCAAGCATCCCCCATGCTTACTGTATATTTATATCATATAATCCTCGGTGTGCTGCCCTGGCTACCATGTTTTTGATCCATCCATCATAAGATTCTGAACAAGAGCTCTTCCCTCTTGATACGTGATACTCCACTTGAAGGAAATTGAAGCCAAATACCACATACTGTTGGGATTCTTGGCTATCCGTCATTTCAGTGACATAGCAGCGCCCTTTAACATATATTTATGCCATCAAATCCACAACATGAGGAGCGTGGATGTAATTTTCGTGTCGGCCTCACAATCAATCCTCAATACAAGATATAATGGTACGCAACTGACTCAATGTGCGTGGTATGTGTGTGGTTTTGATAAATATTGGATTGGAAGAAGTGAAAGTGTTTGCCTGTTTGGTACTGCAGGTCCCTGAGATAAGAGAGTTTTTTTAATCATTTTAAATGTGACGAAAATGACAGCACAAAAATAATGCCACAAATCATGAAACTCAACTTACGGAACATTATTCGACACTGGGAAATCTTGGTGGGTTGCTTTGGGTAGTTCACATAACGTAATAATAATAGATTTAATGAATATTGCAAATAATAAATATTATAACACGGGTCGGGACCGGGCCTGGACCTAATACAACTAGAATAAAGCTGTCAATATATCATAACTGATAGTCAAATAACTCACTTGCGAATGAGACTCCAAACAGAACCTATTCGTTCATTGTACGTGTTATAATTCTGCTATCCATATTGTTCAGCCCCGGGGCGTTCCATTAAAAAATCCCATTCACCACAAATAAGAATACTAAATTACAGAAATACATATAAGAATATTTTTTTATCTATTGTCCGACAGCAAAATTTATCATTATTATTTATACAAGAACGACAGAAGGTTCCATAAATGTTCTAGTCAGTGAGTGTGGTCCTATATATAATAATGTATCCCCTCACTGTGCCTGGGGCAAACCTGCCACCCTTGTCCACTTTCGGACATTTTCCGCTCCTAATTACTCATTATCACACCCCAACGAGTCAGGTGCTCCCTCCTGCACACCCCTCCAGCCAGCTGTCCCAGAGCTACGATGTGCTGTTCTGTTTCACAAAAATTACTATAACCTAGGCATCTGTGGTGGAATATTTCTCAAGTTTTTCATAACTATACAAAAACTTATTGTTTTATAATTCCCTAATATTTCTATGACATAGCGCAAGACCTTGGCAGAAACGGCCGCGATGGACCGAACGGAAGTCAAACCCGCGGTCAAAGTCACCACTATTATACTTCAGCAGTGTTCGTGATATCAAGCTCAAGAACCTAGACGCTATTTTGACAATATAATCCTTACCAGATACATATTGAGAAGGGGAAAAATCAAGAAGACATCTAGAAAAAACGAGGCTTTTATACATGAAGGTTGGGGTTGTCGCCTGGTGCAGGTATAGTTGCATGGATTTGCCAAATACTCCTACATACTCGAGGTAGGGGTAGAATATCAGAAATAGTTGAGCCAGCATATATTTTCCAGGCCAAAGTTGAATTGAATAATTCCCCCTAAGGCTGCCTTTCTATTGGTCCGCAAACGCATACCTGTGGGTTGTTTACAGCAAAGCAGGCCAATGGAAACAACCAATTCAATTGATTATTAGTTGGATTTAAAGGCACGTGCAAACGCACCACAAACCGGACCCTGATCGGTAAAGGCAGGCTAGGGAGCTACAATTTAGAATAATGAAGATTAAACCAAGGAGGTACATGCAGAATAGAATTGGAGTAAACAATGTTTACTGGCCGCTAGATTTCCCGGTTGGCTTGGTAAAATGCCGATACTGAAGGCGGCGCTGTGTTTTGTTCAATATCCACCACAGTATCAAGCTATATATATATACCAAGTGCCTTCATCAATTGAAATTGGTTAACAACGTATATAAATTTACACACAGTAATTTCTCAATATTACTTCCGCGAGGCTCTATTAGCAACACCAAAGGAAAGGAAATGGGGATTTCGTTTTTCCATGCAAGGTTACTCATACATACCAGGCGCTTGTATTCCTGAGATAAACACCAACAATCCAAGCTAACCAAGGATCATTAATTTTTTGAAGAAACGGTATCAAGAGTTTGCCGCCTGCTCTGCAACCAGTCCCCCTGTCTGTCTACCTGTCTGTTTGTTGCTGATATCCAACACTTACCAAAGAATATTTTGAATTCCTCTTATAAGCCCTTCAGTGAGGTAGAATTTGTAGTTTTGATTTTGACCCTTCAGATAAAATCCGTTAGTTGTGCGAGGGTTAACGACTCTTAACCAGACAAAGTTTATGAGTTTTACTCCCTTTGCGTGTACATCCCTGATTAAACCAAGTCACGAGTTTCAGCATTCCACCAGGGGGCGGAAGAGGGAAATGTTAGCTTGAGAGTGCACTCCAGCAAATTGGACTGGAATGGATTTGTTTCTTTTTAACAAATTAAACCTGGACCTGAAAAGTGCCAAAAGCAAATGCCGGATGATTATAGGATGGAGGAAGATTGTGGTCAGTTCTTCAGTGGTGCCTCTACGACGTCACAGGTTACGGAACCGATCATGGTGATGATTGATTGTAGTTGGAATTCCCTATCACAAGCAAAACAAACTGGTGGCCAAGTTCTCTCGAACCTAAAGGCCATTCTGCCAGAGAAGACGGAACAAAAGACCGCACTGGGGGTGGGGAGGGGGGGGGGGGCTTCTCCAGGGTCGTTGCAAACTGGAATCCCAGTTCAGGAAAAACAGTAAATTATCTGGAGAGATTTCGCCAAATTGACGATTTGAAAAATTAAGATTATTCAACGTGGTAAAATCCTAAGGTGTCCTGCTAAAATTATTCAACCCTTTTATAGGGAAATGAGAGTAATTAAATTCACAATTACATTATGTAGGGAGCAACCCAGAGAGTACATTATCTTCAGTATGTATATCATTTACATTTAACTTTGTGTGTGACTGAATTACACTTCCATGCAAAAGACAAAGTTTATATAATGAGTTTATCAACGTTGGGGTGATGTTGGATCATAATAAGGTGTTTGTTGAAAATTTACGAGAAAGAACTTTTATTTTAAGAACGTTTATTCTCGAAGTATGTCATTGCTACAAATGATCTTGCGAATTATATATTCGAAAAGTTGTCTCTAGGGTAATTTGCAATTACTTTATATTTGACAGTGATGTCTGAAAAACTTATGGTGTCAACATACCATTTTGGCCACATGGGCACAATTCGTGAAAATTGCTCATGGACATTTTTAGGTTTTAGGTTTTAGTTATTGTAATTAAATTTATAGATAATTACAACTATATATTTTGTAAGCTTTAGTTAAGGTTTTTGCTAACAGCAATTTTTCGCCGATTAGATAATTATAGACGCATGGTCTGGATTGTCAATATCATGAATGTTGTGACTTTTCTGGAACATGGGCTCAGCTAAGTTCGCTATTGATTCTAATCAATGGCGAGCTGAACGGATTTGTATCAGTGGCCAGTTTTGGATTTAACGAGAAATGTCAGGTAGTTGAGGAATTGCATGCTCTCTCTACTTCATTCATAGCCTACCGTTTAGAGCTCAAAGGTTTCCTGAATTATTGGAACCAGCGAGCTTCAGCCAGGGAATTGGGGGAGGGGAAAAACAAGAATTGAGGCTCGGAAAGGACATAGTTATGGCGAAAAGGTCATAGGGAATCAGGCTTTGGGGAGGAGATGGTGATCCCACTTACTGGGATCCCACCTGGCCTGAACCTCTGAATGTGTCTGGGTGTAGAATGTTTCTGGCGTTCAAAAGTCCCCTACAACTCCCCTACAATCTTTCAGTGAAACCTATTTCAAAATCTTGTATGTTAGGAGTCACGTGCTGTGGAAGCGGTTTATAAAAACTACCAAGGGCATTGGGATAGCTAATCCCAGACTTGGAGATTTGACTGATATGTCTGTTTTCATGAGCAATTATCTGACTTAATCCACGAGTAAAATACGATAACAGCATCAATGACTGATTTAATTTTAATTAACTCACAACGGTTTTAATCACGAGGTCATTTCCCCAAGTTTTGAAGTCCTGTTGACTTGGAATTATACATATTTATCTGGACAATACCTCACTACGTCGATGACATGGTGACACCTCTTTATATCTGATCCAGACTTGCGGATTGCGGTAAATCAATTCAGTGAAGCAATCAAACACATGACGGGGGGGGGGGGGGTGGAGAGAAGAGATTGGGAAAAGCATAATAGAAGTTTATGGGTTAGGCGTACTAATTGTCTTTTGCCCGTAAGAAGGTAAGAAGGTGATCCAGTAAAAGAGGATGTTCTACTATAAAGTCCGTCCAACAATTTACTCCGCCACCCACGACAGTCACACCCCCTGGTGTTTGTGGGATGACGCGTACACGGCAGTTTAGGAGATGGTCTTCTAGTGATCCCTGCGGTAGTTGTTTAGGTCTATAGTTGGATGTGATCATTGAGGACATAGATGAACATTACAAGTGGTCTATTTCTAATAACGTTAGGATGAAAATCAATGAAAGAAAATCTGAAATTATGCTTTGTGGTAATAGGCATTTATTAGAAACAAATCCCATCCCTGCTTCAGTTAGCACCCAGCATCTCAAACCTAATGTAGTTGATAAATTCTGCTATCTTGGAGTGCTTATTGATACAGAACTATGCTTTGAATTGAACGCTTCACTTGTAATTAAAACTCTTAACAATAAAATCCACTGACTGTAAGGCAAGCAAAGTTTACAAAATCATCAAAATCTAAATAAACCTTTACATAATTACAATTTTAGTTATATCTCTACCTTTTAATTCTATACATGATATATTCTATATTCTATAATATATTACTATATTATATATATGATATATTACGATTAATCAGAAACACCCTCCTCTAAATTCAAAGCTATATGTGTACAAATTATAATGAAAATGTCATGTGTAAAAGTCTGAAAAGGATCTTGGATCTGCTTTTGAAGTAGATGTGACCCATTAACTTTGCAGGATGTTAGCATAAAATATGCCCCCTCCCCCCTTCCGTCACTTTTCAACCAACTCTGTACCTCTGGACTACTGCGTACTAATTCGCTGCTCCTTTAATGCCCCAATTTCCTAGAATCAGATTTTGACTTATAATTGAGAACCTCAATGTATTATGTAAGACCCTTTGATATTTTTTTAATTTATTTCTAATGGGTATAACCAATGATAAAGTGATTCCATTAATTTTTTAAGGAGATATATAGGAACAAGTGTTTGATGGCTAGTGTTGGGGGTTATTGTTGGATCATTTATCTTAAGTCTGGGACCAGAGTCGGATAACAACAAGAAACTTCATACAACTTCAGCTCTTCAATCTTCTTTATTTCCTGAATGTTATTTTAACAAATTAGTGTGAACTTAATGTAACAAATTTCCGTTTCCAAAGGAAATGTATCTCGAATTCAGTTACTTGTGTTGGAAGTCAAGTGATAGTTACTGTGATATATATGGCTTGGACGCCCGCACTACGCTGGAATAAACACAGAACGGAGGAATGGCCTTGAAACCTTCATCAGGAGGTTTTATTTTCACCATAAATACAATTACATATATAAAGAAAAAATTATACATGTGGCGTGGGCGGAGAAGCGGTTGAGAGTGGAAGGTAAGGTGGGCGCGGAAGCATTGGGACTATGACGTCATAGGTAAACACGGGGGCGACGTCATAACCGGGGACCAAGGGGGGCGTGGTTACCTAGGCGGCGTAGTTAGGGGCGTGACTTCTCCAATATAATCGGTGATGGTTCACCTGCATATACTATGACTCCAATTGTTTTACATCTACATAAACAAACATTAAACTTGAACTTAAATTAAAGCATAAAAATGGGATCAATCAAGAGTGGCTATTGTATATCAGTTTAATGAATCCCCTTTCCCATTTTTCATAAGCCCCATTTCCCGAATCCCGCAGGTTTACGATTTACAATCAGGTGTTTGTGTAGAAGGCTCACTCTAGTACAGTCCCATTTGGAGTGAGGCCGGGTAGAGCACTGGGCGGAGCACAATAGATTGTATCTCTGACTTCACACAGATTAGGAAGATATGTGATGATATCTGATGGCAGAAAGACAGCATTTTAGCCCGATCGTTATCAATGATTGACAACTTTCTGCATCATACCCTTATTTCAAATTCTCCAAATAAAAAATTGTCCGCATTGTCCATCAATATGACCCCGTTGTTTGATTCTGGTGTTTCTAGATATATTCTTCTATTATATCAGGCACGTTTTCCCACAGCATCTTAAATAATTGAAGGAAAAATATGAAGAGCCTGATCATGCTGAAAGATCTCTATGGTTTGGGGATCGATTGTTTAAAGTTAATCCATATCATTATGGAACCACGAAGCAATGACCTCTATGGTTTGGGGATCGATTGTTTAAAGTTAATCTCGTCATGGAACCACAAAGCAATGACTATATTCTTTGATTTGTATAGTATAGTGTTAAAGTGCTAAGGCTAAAAAAAATATCTGAAAGCAAATTATTAATGATGACTTGCCTAAGTTGAGAGATTTGTGATGGACAGATGTTGGAGGTTTATATAAATAATGTTAGACGCTCGGGAGTTCCGGTTGAGATTTGTTCGTGAGCACACGTGTAGAGCTTCGGCTCGCTTTATTTTTCAGCCTCAAGACTTCACCTGGAGGGATTAGACCCTCAAAAGTTCGGTAATCCAAGCCGAAAGTGCCCGTGACTATCGGCGAATTGAGTTTTGTGAGTTTGAAGAAACTTTGTGCACGCTAGAGACAGTTATATTCCTCGTGAAATTTGGCGGTACAGCACAGCCACCAGTACAGCCTGGAGGAAGCGCAGACACCCTTTATCGCCTGGAGGAACGTGTTTTGTCCCCTTCTGGCGACCACATCATCCACCTACTGACCTTTTAATAACTGAAGTTGGACTTTAAACAGTACAAATGAGGTATTGTACATTATAATTGTGAGATTTGGAAACAAAAGCCTTATTGACTGTACGAGCAAATTTGGGAACCAAATATCGGGCCAAGGAACCACCGCCATCTTGCCTCCTTGCTCCTTCACCCACGCCAGTTTGGGCGGGAAGTACGCTGAGGACTGTGGATATCTTACTTAGGAGCTACTGGAAATACAAAACCACCATAAATACAAAATAGAGGATTACAACAAATACTATTACCCCAAAAACACTCGGGGCCGCCTTCTGGACTGAGGCTGATACACAGTGGGATCCAGTTAGAGATTTCAGTGGTGACCGACACAGCACTCGGAACGAGTACGCTAGTACACTATCCATCGGACAAATGACAGTACACACAAACGGAATGTACCAGCAAAGGAATCAGTGAAAACGGTTTGGGGTCATAATCACACGTACATATAGCCTGTTTATTAATGATCGTAGGTGAATAAGTGATGTTCTGAGAAAAGTTTTTGAGTTAAGCGGGCAAAGCTACGGACGGAAGTGCTGGTTGTGCGCAGGCGCAATCCTCCCTTCCGCTCGGTCAAAAAGTAAACAAAGGGCCACGCCCCCCCCCATACACGGCATTGTGCATCTCTCGACCAATAAGTTTACATACGATTCATGTGAATACTCTGGACTCACAGTAGAGTATCTACGTGCATCGGACACTTGATGAAATGTGGTGAAAAACTCTGAGTTAAAACGAGCCAAGTCACTGACGGTTGCCTCCGGCTGTGCGCATGCGCACTACCTATTTCCGCTCGAATCAAAATAAACAACTGATCATGCCCACGTTGACAGAACTCTGAGTACTGATGTTAGATATTGCCAACAATCTAAGGAAGACAGGTTAAAAAGTTGCTTTTGAAATAAATACTCTATATCTCAAGGACGGTCTCTGCCTACGTCCCGGACTTTAAACTTAAGCCACAGTTGTGATACCTTTAAGCGAGATACCGTGATATCCAATGCCGCCTAAAGAAGCATCTGATGCTGAGAAGAGGAAGAGAAGTAACGACGACAATTCTGGTGTTAAAAACAAAAAGCAAGTTACAGAAATGGCGTCCACTCCCAATTCTGAAATTAAAGACATGTTTGATGCTTTAACCAAGCAAATCGCCGATTCTGCAGCTGCCTATGATAAGGCTTTTGCTACTCAGACAGAAAGAGTAGACAAAATAGACAGCGATAATCTTGTGAGGGACATAAGAGCTGATAAGATGGATGAACGCATGAATAGGCAGGATGAAGTTATCGAGAGAATGAGAATGAACATGGTTAAAAAAGATGATCCACGCCTTACTGCGATACAGGCTGCAACCATGGTCGATGAAGACACATACCTAAAGGATCAAATAAAAGAGCTGGAGCTCAACCTGATATTAGACGGCTCCGAAATGGAAGAAAATGAAGATGATATGATCCTCATGAACAAAACTGCTTTCGTTCTTGAAAATCTTATGGGTGTGTCGAAAGCTGTGCATTATGAGACCAGAAGAATCGGTAGAGGCAAGTCCCCCCCGATCCTTATAACCTTCAGTACTCTGGCAGATGTTCGTGCCGTTTGGGACAAAAGAGCCAACCTGGAGACCAAGGTAGATATAGAAGGAAAAAGAACCCACTGGATTCGCAAGGATCTTCCGTATCAAGTGAGGAAGCGTATCGCCAGGGCGAGGCCATGCGTAGCAGCGGCTAGAGCCTCCAGGCGATATGAACAAGTAATCAACGCCCACGGGGATGTGATATTAGGGACCAAGAGATACAGATACGACCAACTTGAGATGCTTCCTAAACCCTTCACCCCAGGTTTTCTCGCGAAGAGAGAGAATGCAACCACGTTTGTATTCTTTACCCGCGAATGTCCGCTCTCTAACCACTTTAAAGCAGATTTCAAGGTGGACAAGAGGTGGTTTAGTTGCATAGAGCAATACCTTGCCTTTAACAAAGCCATCATGGACGATGATCTGGCTAAAGCAGAGTATGTAATGTCACTGGATGATCCAGTAAAATGTAAGGTGTCCCTGAATGGATTTGTATCCGATGACGTATGGGAAAGATGGGAAAGAGAAAGAGAAGCCATTCTAATCAGAGGATTGAAGAGAAAGATAAAGTATAACAACTTTATCGGAGACTACCTAATGGCCACCAGTGATAAAACCATTGGTGAGGCCTCCCCAGCAACGTCCGTCTGGGGGATAGGAATGGGGCTACAAGACCCAGAGGTCCTCAACCAGCTGAAGTGGGCCTTCAACGGTAATCTGCTTGGAAGATCATGGACGGCAGTGAGGGACAGGATCAGGGAAAAAGCAGAAGCTGCTAGCCAAGCTGCCAACAGAGCACAAGACCAGACTGAGGCAGAGATGGAGATTGCCCAGAGAGATGTTTAAGACATGATATGTTGAGTATATTGACGCAGTTTGTTAATAGACCACAGTGCACTCTATCAATGGAGCAAAAAACTACCCCACCATCCCAGATTTATCGCTGCATATTGAAAAATGATATTGTTAAACCCTTTGATATTTGTAGATTTGTGTTTAAAAAGGTGGAAAAATCCTTGTATGTACTGCAAACTCTGTCATGTACGACCAAACGGTCACAAATGTCTGCGTATCTAGATTGTAAACCATGCTGTCATATCCTTGTAAGTAAACGCGAACAATATTGTATAAGAATGATAGACCACCCCTCTGTATCAATTAATGGAAAGTAATAACATCCAATTCTTCTCATTAAATGTAAATGGCGCTGCTGACATAGTCAAACGCAAGGCCCTTTTCAGATTTTTGAACAAAAAAAAGAAAGCCATATTCGCGTTACAAGAAACCCATAGTATATCCGAAAGCATCAAAGTCTGGTCAAACCAATGGCAGGGCTTCTCCCATTTTGTGCACGGTAAGAGCAATGCTAGGGGAGTCGCAATTCTGATTTCTAAAGATCTCGAAGCTAATATCAATAGTAAGGGAGGTGACGATCAAGGCAGACTTGCCTGCGTGGATGTAACGATTGAACAGAAACGTTATTCAATTTTCTCTGTATATTTCCCCACAAAAGATAAATACAAAGAACAAGAGTCCATGTGTAAATCTCTGAGGAAATCTCTAGAAAAAAAACCGGATAGATCTGCTATCATATTAGGAGACTTTAACTTAGATATTATGAGTGAGGATGAATTCCTTAACCATAGTGAAAGTCAGAATGCAAAACTGTGTGGTCTAAAAAGCATGATACAAATTATTAACGACTTTGATTTATGTGACATTATCAAAGAGATGTCCCCCAAAGGCAGTAACATGACTACTTGGAATAGAAACTCCCAGAGTTCTAGACTTGATTATTGCATAATTGATGCCGCTATAAGAAATGATGTTAAAGCAGTAAGTAATGAATTCTGTGAACACTCTGACCATAACCTCATAAGCTTCTCGCTAAAGTCGAACGAGGAAGCAAGAGGTCCAGGGACATGGAAATTCAATAAATACCTATTAAATGATGAAGAATATATCGAAATGATGAAAACAAAAATTATTGACGCTTACAACTCCACAGGTTTAACTAGTGCCAGAGTAAGATGGGATTACATAAAATATATTGTCTAGTTTTACACTAGACAGAGAGGTAAGGAAAAAAGAAAAGTTGAGGCCGAATATAGAAATAGAATGAGAGATCTCTTCCAAAAAGGCGTACTAAACCAGGAGAAAACCCTCGAGCTTGATAATATTCAGAGTGAGTTAAGGTTTGAGCAGCGAATAAAAGCTCAGGGCGCCATGGCCCGGAGCAGAGCGCAGTGGTTAACAGAAGGTGAAAAACCGACAGCCTACTTCCTCAACTTAGAAAAGAGAAACTACAAAAGAAAGATCATTTCCCAACTAGAAATAAATGCTGCTATAATAAGTAAACCAGATGAAATCCTAACAGCTGAATAAGACTTTTACCAAACCCTGTATAGTGAAAAAACCTCTGATATGTCTGGTGATAATGTTTTTAACGCTCAATATGAGGGCCCAACCTTTGACTCATTAGATGGCTTTATGTTAAATAGACCTATTAGTAGAGACGAGGTCAAGAAAACATTAGATTCGTGTCCAGGGAACAAAGCCCCAGGCCCCGATGGCTTACCCGCGGAGTTCTTCAAGTGTTTCTGGTCTACTTTGGCCCCCATGTTTGAAGAAGTTGTTAATGAATGTATATTACAAGATGCTCTTACTAATGAGATGCACAGAGGTATTGTTTCTCTTATACCTAAGAAGGACTGCAACCTAAAACTTATCGGTAGCTGGCGCCCTATTACACTTCTGAACACAGATTACAAAATTATTTCTAAACTGTTAAGTATCAGATTAAAAAATTGTATTGGGAAAATTATAGATGAAGACCAATATGGCTTCATTAAAGGTCGCTATATAGGCTGTGCAGTTAGAAGGTTAGAGGATATAACACAGCATCTTGATAAAAGTAACCTAAAGGGTCTATTCGTATCACTTGATTTTAAAAAAGCCTATGACTCGGTCTCGTGGGACTTTCTTTACCAATGTTTACGCGATGTCAATGTAGGTGACAACTTTTTGTGTTGGATAAAGAGGATGATGTCTGACTCGAAGTCTTGTATTACTAATAATGGTTTCTTATCCGATTGGTTCGACGTACGAAGGGGCGTCAAACAGGGTGACCCGATTTCCTCTCTCCTATTTATCATCGTTGTAGAAAGGTTGGCCCAAAGAATTCGCAATGACCCTGAATGTCAGGGAGTTATGTTTGGTGGCGTCGACAACAGAATCATTCAGTTCGCCGACGACATGACAGTTGTCGCCAGCAATGAAAAAGCACTGGCTAGAATGTTACATATTATAGAAGACTTCGGCAAGGTCTCTGGTTTGCAGCTTAATATAGGTAAAACTAGAGGTTTTAACATTGGCCAAATGTACCAACCAATATGTGTGAACATCAACTGGGTAAACACAATGAAAATCTTGGGAATACACCTATTATACCCTAATGATAAAGGTAGACAAAATACTGTCAATTTCGAAGCAGCCTTTGAAAAAGCTGGTATCGTCATAAAACACTGGAAAAAGAGAGACATCTCCCTAAAGGGAAGGATCATTATTGTAAACGTATTAATCATACCTTTGTTTTTATATGTAGCCAATCTTATAGTTGTAGAAGAGCATATGATATGCAGAGTACAGAAACTTGTAGCCGACTTTGTATGGAGGGACGGCAAGCATAGGGTTGCCAGTCATTATTTATGTAGAGAAATTGAGGAAGGAGGCCTAAAGATGCATGACTTCCGCGCCAAATTAACAGCTAACAAACTGAAATGGGTGCAAAGAATACTATCCGAGACGAATAGTAAATGGCAAGCTTGCATAACAGAATCCCTCGGTAGAAATGTCAAAGCGCAGATCCGATAGAGACATAATATTGTTGTTAAGAACTCAGAATTTTACTCTGAGATATTCAAGGTATGGTACCGTTTTTATGGTTCACGCGAACCGACAAACAAAAAAAGCGTTCTATGCGAAGACTTATGGTATAACGACCGGATAAAACTAGAGGATGCGATCTCCAATGTTGCCTTATGGAAGAGAAAAGGAATAATAAAGGTGGAGAATGTGATATCAGGCAGCCGTGTTAAGAAAAAAGGTGAAATCCTGTGCAAATATGGTATTAAAATTAACTTCTTAGAAGAGCTGAGCCTAGGAAAAAAAATACCAGCAAATTGGCTGAAGATCATAGAAAATGGCCAGATTGAAAATTTCAATGAAGAAATACTATGTCAAATCGGCGACAAAGAGTTAGACATTCTTACTTGTACTTATAAAGAGATGTATTCGGCAGTTAGAATTTTCCTGAACCCAAAAGGTGACAGAAATGAAGACTGGCATAATGCATTCTGGATAAAAGGTATAGACATATCAAATATTGAATTTAGTATGTGGTATCGGGTCCCTTTTCACTGTACAAGAAATGTACGGTTACAGGCCTTTCAGTATAGCGTTATAAACAAACTCATTGTGTGTAACGTTCACCTGTCTAACATGAATATCAAAACCTCGAACCTATGTAACTATTGCGATGCGATAGACGACTTATTCCACTTCTTCATCAATTGTGAAAGGGCGTGTAATTTTTGGCATAGCCTAACCAACTGGGCGGTGAGAAATGAGCATCTAGACTCTGAAATTTCCGAAGATATGAACGCAATATTTATGTTATTAGGTATACCAAATATCGGTGAAAAGTATTACACATGGAACTACATCCTAATATATGCGAGGTTCTATATATACAAGTGTAAACTCTTTAAGAAAAACAACATTTGTTTCTATGAATTCTTAAGAGAGCTCAAGTTCAAACTAAAAACTATGTACGACGCTTCTTTCATCAATGTTACGCACAAAAAAGATTGGGCGAAATGGAAGTCTTTTTACGATACTTTGTAATAGCCTCCCAATTTTAATTGTATTCTAAGTCACTGAGTTCTAGTCGAACAAGTGAGTACACCCGTTTAGGGTAACAATGCTTCTACTGTATAATATGTTTTAGAGAAGTGCCCGATAATTAGCGCACAAACAGTTACTCAGTAACAACTAGAAGTAACTCCTCCTGATATCGTTTGAACTGTGAACGCTAGTTGCTTAAACAAAACAGTGGAACTATTCCAATGTTTAGTTGGTATTTTATTCAATAAACAATAACGGTCACATTTTAGCATGCTTTGAATTAGCTATACACGACGTTTCACACATGAAGAGAGAGGGCATGATGTAATTTTAGTGTTATCTGCCCCGGAGAGTATAGTTCTGTTGACATACTGAATAAACTGCCCAGTTAGGGGGGGGGAAAAAAAATGTTAGACGCTCCTCATCAATCATGCTGCATTTATCTATACATCCTATGCTACATGTGGAATGACCTACAAAGAGATAGCTACCACCACACACCCGTCTTCTACCCATCTCTACCCATCCCCATCCCTCTACCCTCACTCCCCTCTATCCCCTGCACATCTCCATCCTCACTCAACCCTCTACCCTCACTCCCCCCAAACATCTACCTTCACTCGTCACTTCCCCTGCACACCTCTGCCCTCAGTCACCCCACACCATCACTCCTCTCTACACCTGCACAACTCTACCCTCCCTCACCCCTGTAGCCTCACTGCCCTCTACCCCGAGCACATCCACACACTCTCTTGCCCCTCCACCCTCACCCACTCTACCATCCCTCACCCCTACACCCTCCCTTCACCTCTACCCCCACACAACTCTGCCCCCACCCACCCTCACTCCTCTTTACCCACGCACATCTCTACCATCCCTGACCCTCCATCCCTCACCCACCTCTACCCTCTTCACCCCACAACCCTCACTCACTTCTATCCCCACACAACTCTACCCTCACTCACCTCTTCCCTTACTTCCCTCTACCCTCATTCATCCCTCTACCCCAGCACACCGCTACTCTCACATACCCCTCCACCCTTACTCATCTCTATCCCCCACACAACTGTGCCCTCACCCACCCCTCCACCCGCACTCCCCTCTATCCCTGCACACCGGCTCTACTCTCACTCATCCTTTAATCCTGCAAACATCTGCCCTCACTCACCTCCTCCACCCTCATTACCCTCTACCACCACACATCTCTATCCTGCTTCACCCCTCTAGCCTCACTCCCTTCTTCCCCCTGCACATCTCCACACTCACTCACCCATCTACCCTCACGCACCCCAGACATCTACCCTCACTCACCACTATCCCTGCACACCCCTGCCCTCACTCACCCCTACACCCTCGCTCTGCTCTACCCCTGCACATCCCTACCCTCCCTCACTCCTAGTCCTCATCTTGCTTCATACAAAAGTTTTTTGACAAATCCAAGCATGAGGGGCCACTCTGTATCTTGAACCTGGTCCTTTTAAATTGTGGGATGCCTGTTGTAAATTCCTTAGCAATAATAAACTTCCCATGAAAATAGATCTGCTTCCGACTCTTGAAATGCGTTCAGTTAACTAGATTTGCTACATGTCTATAATCCACATATCACACAAATGTTACAATAAATGTTTTATTTTCGTACATGTATTCAGTTAAATGTTGGTACAGAAGTTCTCTGGCCTATGCTAACACTTAGAACTTGGGGAATATGTCTGCTTTCCAGCAACCGGATAACAGCCAGACTTTACATTACGAAATACCTTCAAATGCAATCAATAGTACTATGATACATACAGAAAATAATATTATTGTTCTTCTCTATGTCTTAAAGCTGCAGCTGGGTTATCAGGTGTACCTTATACAAATTTCAAAGTTTTATCTATCCTGCTTCTGTAGATCACAAATACCCTTCCCCTCCTTGTCCAAAGAGTTTGGTTCTATTTCATAATGTTGAATATTAAAGTTGAAAGTGAATTGAATTTGAATTTGAGAATATGCCGTTTTCAGCTAGGTTCTGTACATGGGACTTATGTGAATGAGCTGACTAGCCCGCCCTCAGTGGCAAGCGACGAACAGAAATAAACTAGATAGCTCATCCTCATGTTCAGACTTATAATATGGTATGGTAAGTAAAAACATCAGTACAATCGGCGGAAAAGCAAGAAAATGGATAGGATACATGCACCAGATAGGCTTGGCTACCAGGTCGGAAAATTTTAAGCGGCAGGTCGGGTAGTGTTGATGCATTTAATACGAGGGGAAAGGAGAAAGTATTGACTCCTATATAAGAGATGTGCAATTTAGCGGCCACATTTTATGGGTGTAGTAGTATATGAAAATGTGAATTTAATCTGGAAAGTGTTTTAATGGCTTGCAGCTTACCTGTAGTGGTCCATAAGCGTCGGAATCAGGGGAACATCCGCCCCCCCCCCAACTGGGGGGGGGGCATGTCCCTACAAAATTATCCAAGAGATTATGTAATATATTATATGCCAACCGACCAGTCATGTGCTCATACTCCCGGGCCATATGATGTAAACATAATTGAAAATATGATGATTCATACTTCATCATATCCCTTTGATGTAAGTTTTGTCTTGTTGAAATTCCATTTAGTTCATACTTTCTCCGATTCTCTCTACACCTCTCTCCCTCCCCACCCCTCCTCCCTTGCACTCCCTTCCCTCACACCCTACTCCCTCGCTCCCTAGTCCCTCTAACCCTCCTACATACCCTTTTCCCTCATACTCTCATCCGTCACCCCCCCCCCCTCCCTCACAACGCTCTCCCACTTGCCCTCCTCCCTCACATCGTCCTTCCTCACCCCCTTCTCCCTCATACCCTCCTTTCTCACAGCTTCTCCCTCAAACCCTCCTCCCTCATACCCTCCTTCCTCACACCCTTCTCCCTCAGACCCTCCTCCCTCACACCCTCTTCTCTCACATTCTCCCTCCTCATACACTTCGCCCTCATATGCTCCTCCCTCACACCTTCCTTTCTCAGACCCTCCTCCCTCCTTCCTCACACCCTTCTCCCTTAGACGGTGACCCTCCTCCCTCACATCTTCCTTACTCACACCCTTCTCGCTCATACCCTCCTCCCTCACAACCTTCTACCTCACACCCTCCTCTCTCCCACCATTCTCCCTCACACCTAGCTCCTCCCAGACACTCTTCTCCTCACATCTTTCTCTCTCACACCCTTCTTCGCCATACCCTCCTCCCTCATAACCTCTTCCCATTTCCCTTACATCCTTCTCCCTCAGACCCTCCTCCCTCATACCCTCTTCCCTCACACCCTTCTCCCTCACACACTTTCCCTCCTACCCTCCTCCCTCAAACCCTCCTCCCCTCACATCATCCTTCCTCACCTCCTTCTCCCTCATACCCTCCTCCCTCACTCCTCCCTCACACCTTTCTAACTCATACCCTCTTCCCCAACACCTCCTCCCTCAGAGCTTCTCCCTCACATCCTTCTCCCTCAAACCGGAATACATACGTACTATCAATGACAAAAAGACCTTTGTCAGTACAATAAAAAAAATTACAAAGCGAAGGCCAATTAATGGCAGACTTCATGTTAGAAAGTTGGTTGACGAAAGTAGGGATATATTGGGGTATTATCCAGAAATGTACGTCAATTTGGAGATGTCTCTTTTTTTTTTTATTTTTTATTTTTTTTTTATACCACGCGTCTATAGATATATTTCCTGTTTATAATTTGTGTTTGGTCACTGTCATGTCTTGCATGTTTTTGACAACGATGTGTGGTCATTAGAGAGTAACTGTGCATCTACATGTCTTGCCTAACGAATGTTCACTTAAAATGATGATAGTATAATGATTGTAATCAATTTAGAGGCTGCAATGGCTGGGAAGTTTCGTTTTTTAGTCTGTTAAAAAGTGAATATTAAATTAACTTTTGTATGCCCCATGACAACTCTGAAGGAATATTAATTTTCAACATAGAGGTGAATTGTTTATTTCTTATGATTATCTTTTTCTTTTTTTTAAATCATTTATTCTGGTTCCTGCTAACTGGGCTTCTACAATATTAAACATATTGAATATAAATGCAACCAAATGTCATAATATCTACGAACGAACATTTCAAGAGAGAGTCGGTGCATTGCCATACACGGTTTGGTATTGCCGCTTTTCATTAGAGGGAGCCACGTCTGCACGTACTATAAGCATTGTTTGTTCACATTCGACACCAGATGAAACCAAAATCAAGACCCAACGCTTTCACGTTGGAATTACATATGTTTCGACAATTGATATAGACCTACTGTAATAAGAAATAAATTTTGAGCTGGGTAAAGATTACAAGAAAAGTATTAAAAAGGTACTTTGAAATCAATGTAAAATTGCTTGAATATGCATTTACGATAAAATATGATACAATAAGATTATTAGTTTAATTTTTAATGCTACATAAAGTGACTCTTTTTCTGTCCACGTGATGCGACAGCCCATTTTATTATAGTTTTGCCTTGTTGTACCATTTTCTCGTAACCCAGTAAAATAAGAAGTAAAATAAGAAGTCTGGAGCAAATGGTTCCATACTTTGCAGAAGTATAATGCATATATCTAAAGTGCAACTTATATACAAAGATTTTTATAGAAATAACATTTATATTTTGTTTACATTTTTTACCTGAACAAATCAGAATTGTCGTCAATTGGTGGAAATGGCCATCAATCATGTTGTCATATCAGGGCAAAAGAGGAAACACGCTAATGGGATGTGATACCCTACTTTTTTCTAGTATGATTATGCATTTAGCCATAGACATAGGCCTACAGATGCATGGCCGACCTTTGATAACCCAGTCAGTGTGCACTGGGCGCGAAGTGAAATGATCGATGCTCTGGCAAGTTCAAATCCAACTGAGAACTGTGGGATGCCAAGTAGCAATCATAGTCATAATTTTGTTCATATATAAATCAATTTCATCGACAAAATTGTTATATTATTCACATGGGAACAGATTCGAAATGCATGGGTTGTTTAGGACAAATTTGATTATTTCGTTCATTTGCCAATTAATTTTGTTGGCGAAATGGTGTTAGGAACAAAATTGTTATTGTGTTCATTTAGTAACATATTTTGTTGATATTGTGTTTATTTAGTAGCATATTTTGTAGACGAAATGGACTGTTTGGAACAAAAATTGTTATTTTGTACATTGTGTACAGTATTCCGTCAACAAAGTGATCCTTCCAGAATTAAATTGTTATTTTTTACTGAATTCTGTGAACCAAATGGTGTATTTGGAATGAAATTGCTATTTCTCTAATTTCGTCAACTAAATAGTCCATTTAAATCTAAATTGATAATTCATTCATTTCTCATTCATTCATTTCATTTATGATCTAGCTTTCTAGCTCCCCTCAAAAAGAGAGAGGAAAGAGAGGAAGAAGAGCTTTCCCCTCACCTCCCCCCCCCCCCCCGCTCCTCTCTCAACACTGTCCCGCCCTGTTTCCTCTCCCTCCGTACTCTCTCCCTGTCCTTGTCTCTGTCCCCCTCATATATGATCATTTGAACGAAATTGTAAAATAGACACTTGGCGCCCCGTAGAGTATGGGTGAGAACTCTCGGTTCAGAGAACTGTTAACCATTAATTTGCCATCCTCTCGGTTAAGTGAACCATTAATAATTATGCCATCCCAACCCAATTAAATCAATTGTAAACATGACTCTCTCCAAGTACTCAAATTGGGCCCTGTATGGTATCATCTAGGCTTGAGAGAAAGTCCGTTTTAGTCGTACTTTTCCGCCACTAGGTGGCGACACTGATTCTTATCTTGAAATAGACTTTAATGCTTTCCACTAGATGTCCATCGTGAATTATACTCCAGTCGTGATACTGACCTAGAAGGCCCGCGCCCTCAGCGTAGTATCTCTGGAACGTTTGGTTTGGGGTTTGGTACAGCCTTCCATTCTGTATATCTATACTCGCCCTTTAGAAATAACCTTCTCAAGAGGGTTTCAAAGAATAACAGTCACTGACATATTGGGGGACACAGCACGGAATAAATACCAAAACTTAAGCACTTTTGCAAGCCAATTAATGAGCCGGATCATAACAGGCTTTCTCACAATATTATACGAAACGGGATCCTTTCAGGATTTAATTTAGTAAAGATGCTATAGAAATAACTATTTATTCAAATAAAAAGTGTCTCCGGTGGACCCTGAATTCTTGTTTTAGACAATTAAGTGGCTATCTAAAAAAAAAAATCCGACATTAAATTAAAGCTTACAGATGGAAGTCCATGGGGATGGTCAGAATTATCACTCACACATTTATAACTTGTACGATTTGAATTTCCTATTTTCATTTCGGTTAGAATATACTATAATTTTCTTTCTAACTTTGAGAGTCATTACACGAGAATTTTTCGTTACATTCGATTATATTATATCATGTTAAATGTTTACTGTAACAGACTTTGGATTCCGTTAGGTGTTCTTTTCAGATTTTCATCCGGGAATCACTAGATCTCTACTTAATAACGTAGGCATACTGTAAACGTAAGCATTTTACGAAAATGTGAAGTATATAGGAATATAGGAATATATGTGGTGAGACCTGATTCCTCCCGCCTTGCGGTCACCTGACTCTAACATTGGTCACTCCTCAGTATTATAAAACAAGCTATAGGTGAATATGGGAATAGAAGAATTCATCATTTCACAATTCCCCGATAGTAGTTAAATTATACTTGGTTCCTAGATTCCATGTTATTTGTGTTTATCATGCTTTCAATCATAGGTAGGCTATATATATAGACTGTAAAGTGCTTGGAAATTAGTGGCAATTTATTGAGTGGCCCCGGACAAAACTAAAGACATGTAGCAATAAATATTTTTATTTTTCTAAAACTTAATGTGATCACAGGAAGGAAGTAATTGGAGAAGCAGCGGTTTAGGAGCTGGATCCCTTGGTTGACTTGATCTTCGACTCGATTTGGATGCACTTCTGCAGGGTGATTAGTGACTTTTAGTTTAATAGCACAATTCAGGAATCACTTCTCCGTTATAATTAATTATTCATTCTAAAATTGAATACTCCATTAAAACATTAGCTATCAGATTCTGAACACACAAGTTCTTGATCGGTTCATATCATACTTGCAACAGTTTCAACACTCTCCATTCCGGATTGCATCATCCACTTTCATTGTCTACACTCTAAGAAAAAAGGGTTCTTTTGGGTTCTAGATAGAACCCCATGGTTCTACCAAGAACCCTAGGGTTCTTTGACACCTAAAAGGGTTCTTCGGGACCACCGGGGGTTCCATCTAGAACCATAGGGGTTCTTCATAGATTTCTCACCAGGTGGCAGTACCGTGGAACTTGGCTTTCACTAGGTGCCCTCACAGGTTACTACATGCTATTTACAATTTCTATTAAAACAAAAGTCTCACTAGTAATACTTATATGAGGCATTTATACCTTATAGATATTACACTTTATAAACTTGGGAATATTGAAAGCAATGAAATCAATACTTTATTTGTATAACTTATCTGCTTGATGTTGAAAAATGTTGTGAAGAAAGCACCCTTATAATTCTAATATTATTACTATGAGTACTACTGAAGTACCAAGATTGTCAAACACCAAGTTGCAATGGATACCTATGTCAGCTGTAGGAGAGGATTATATTAAGGGTAAGTTTAAGTGATGGAAATGGATGAGGAACTCTGAAAAAGTCAAGCAAAGGGACTGCATATAATATGCAGTCTCTCCTTGAATGCTCTTGGGCAAAATGCTTCTGTGGAGAAACATGCTGCCTTAGCACTGAGCACAAATCTGCTATTATAAGGACCAGTCTAGATTCAACAGGGAATAATGAATTCATTACTTTATTCAGAATTAACATTGTAAATTACAAGCAATTTTAGGGATGCCAAATCAGGGTTCTATGTAAAACCCTACCTATTTTGGCCAGAGGGTTCTTCAAAGGGTTCTTCAAATCGAGGGTTCTATGTAGAACCCTGCCTATTCCCGAAACGGGGGTTCTACTTAGAACCCTCAAAAAAGGGTTCTAAGTAGAACCCTTAGGGGTTCTGCCATGTCGACAAGCTGAAGAACCCTTAAGGGTTCTTGTTAGAACCCTTTCTTCTTAGAGTGTATTCTGCATAAAACGATATTCAGTTGAGGATATCTTCTGTAGCATCCAAACATATTGGTACAGTCACTGCCGTGAGACTTGGGAAGGCTTTGCATAAGAAAGGGGCAGGTGAAGATGAATAACTGCACCAACACTACTCAGCCAAGATATAACGTAACTGTAAATGGAAAAATGTAGTTTGAAGTTGAAGTAACAAGCCGACGGCTCCCTCATGTTAAGCAAAATAATGTCTCAGAGGCCATTGGACTGCAGCACGAATTATGCTACGTTATTTAATCGTTAGACATATGTTTGATGTTAACCTAAACTACTTGCCTTGGTGTCTACCTTTATTCCGATTGTGCTTCAAGTTGATTCTATAATTGATACATATACGGTAGGCCTACACCAAACTCTACTTATGCAATCTAAACCCAATGCTCCATTAAACGGAAACACTCATCTCTATCACTGATAAAGACATGGAAAGTAAGCAAAAACACATATGGTTAAATATATTGTTGTTATCACCTGTGGATAGAAAAATGGAATAAAAAACTGACGTTGGTTCGACAAAGAATAACTCTGTATCTTACTTGTCCTTATTTTGACTTGAACCTAAAACCTGTCCCATCAGTGTTGCGGTATTACAAGGATGAAGTTGGAAGAAAGGCGTTTGTCTATACGGATGCTCCTGTAAAAAATGCATATATCGTATAATACCATGTTATGTATTGATGAATTATTGATGTATATCAAGGCTATGTCTTTAAAACGATTTCAATAAAAGGAAAGTATAGTCAGCAAGCAAATGTGAAACCATACCTGTTGGGTTATAAAACTCCATTTTTCTGTTTCTAATATATTTTGATAATGTCTTGGTATGGACTTCCAAATCGACTCCAAATTAAGCAAGGATCCATCTGGAAATGCCACCAAAGAATGTGAGGATGGATTCCACGAGTGTGCTCAGCGTATGATATTAGTGTATATAGTATGAGAACCCAAATATTTCTGAACAATAAATGCATATAATTTTAGATTAATGTTACATATCCTGCATCGAGCTTTGCGGGTTGAAAAAACTGCAAAGATACGGTTGCCCTAGATTGACGGAATGCCAACCAATAGGATGTGATGATCAGCTTTATTATTACCAAGACTTTATATAAAGTAATGAAGTAATGAATACTTAACATACCCTCTCTATACACATTAAAATAAAGTACTGGAACGCCATAACTGGAACTATAGACTATATGATATTCCCATGAGTAGGTATGAATCAAACCATCAGAGGGTTCATCGTTATGGAAAGTGGAATCATCTAAATCTAAGGTACGGTCCCCCTGCAAGAGAAGCATGCAGTATATCATTAATATGTGTAGGCTAAATGTACATGAAGAACTTAATTATCTAGGAAATCAGAAAGTCACACTCGATAAAATCAATGTATTTTTCTTTAATTGTAACTTCCAGCGAATAAAATAAAATTACATAAAAAATGGCATATATATAATAGTAATATACAAACGTGGAATTCTTCTACAGAAGCTTGGAAGGGGTCAGATATTTCGCACACACTGCAATCTTTACGAATTATTTTTTTTACAATGTAAGTGTTCACAACACCATTCTGGAAGACAACACACAGTTAAAACCAATTAAGACACTGTATAGGCCTAATTATTCATTCCATTTATTAATTATGAACATTATTTCCATGTAACTTAAACAATCAAATCGATGAGTCTGGATTTTGTTCTTATCCAAGAGATACTAAATTTGTATATCCCCTTACATCTCAAATTAAGAAACAAATAAATATCATGTGGATACAGCCGGGGACACAGTTATACGTATATGGCACCAGACAAGTCATATATGGCATAAGGAAAGCCAAAGGGGCCTGTACATTTTATAGGAAAAACTTTGTATTATCGCCCAAACTAAATATTTACTGTGCCACGCCCACATCTGGGATGCAATATAAGGGATTTTAAAAGTGATTGAAAATTCAATACATTACAATTTTTGTGTTTTCTTCATACCAGTTGTCGTGGTTATCTTCAGAGAGCATCAGTAGCTCTTTTATTTCATGGCAAAACCTTTCTTCGGATATCGAAACAGCCGCCATACTCTCGCCTAAGGATGGGGTGTTGTTAGAACAGCGGAAATAGAGAGGGAAATCCCATTCGGAGATAGGGGGAGTTCGGAGTGCTGCGCTATCACAGTATCAGCCTCTCACTCGCAGCAACCAAAATACTGTCCTTACCGATTCTCACATTCTGAAAATTCTTTACTCGTCTGGGACTAGAACCCTCATTCTTTTGTAAAACCTCTCTTCACAATTACGTGGACTGAAATTGAATTCCGGCTAGTATAATATACACAGGTCTAATGAATAGCTTGGGGGAAGTTAAATGGGTCATCAGCTCCTCTCTTTCTCATGCAAATCATATGTTGTTTCTATAGTGAACCCGGAGTGAGTTAAGCCCGACTGATGAGGGAAAAGTTGCTTCTGCCAATAATCTAAAAATTCTCGGCCGTGACAGCTAGAATAGCTTTCAATAACATGCCAGTTGTGGTAGAGAGACTTATTCTCCCCCCGAGGTTCGTTTATCGGCAGCAGGGAGAAAGAGACACAATTGAAACTTCTTCATTTTGTCATTATCATTATTCCATTTCTTTTTTGTTCAGTGCCCCGGTCTAGAAAATAAATGCCCATGTGGTGCCCTCCCACTAGTTGGCATAACTTCTCATCGTTCCTTCCTATTTAGAATGTAATTAAACCAAACGTGCCTGTGGAAATAATTAAAGTATACCCATATGTTTACCACTCATTGGCTATACACAAAGTTTACATCTATATTATAATTTAAAAATGCATTTATAACGTAGAAGTCGCATTATTTCCGGAGGAGAGACTCCGATTGACAGAACAGCAAGTTTAGCAAGGCGGATAATTGGCAAAGCGCCAATCAGTATTCGTGGTTCGAACCATGTGATGTTTGGAGGAACAGTTTCGCGGCACCCGTGTGGTCTAAATATACTGGGCCAATCAGAAGCTGTCATTTGACAGGTCTTCTCGATGTCGTCATGGTGACGGGGTCAGTGTCGTCCTTGATGGCTTGACAGGTGCGTGACAGTTTCAGCTCCAAGCATGTACGCCAAAGGGAAAGGTTCTTCTGTACCTTCAGATGCCCAAGCACGAGAAAAGTAAGTGTACATTTTTGACTACTCTGGAGAGAAGACTGAAAATGCTTTCTTCATCACATATTTGCCCTACTGCATGTGCGCTACTTGGTTAGTACACAGCCCTTGAAATTTCCACCTGTGCGCGAGGGATGCCCCTTTGAAATAGTGTCTGTGGCTGTTCCCGTTAGTTTACGCACCCAAAATGCCATGCGATTCATCCTTGTTTACATGTTTACATCTCTTAGTTGTATATTTATTTAGGCTCTAATGTACTAAGACTGTAATGACGAATATTATAAGAGCTTTAATAGTAGATTATTCTATTTGTTTCGACCTCAGCCCCAGCTTCCCTTTCGAGATGCGTCTTGAACGAAGCCGGGGATCCCCTCCACAATACACAAATGGCGGACGGAGACTGAGGACAATAAATAAACAATTCACATTTCTTTTGCAGGTTGGCACTCTATGTGTACGAGTATTTGTTGCATGTGGGTGCACAGAAAAGCGCACAAACGTTTTTATCAGAAGTAAGTAATCTCTATTAATACTTTACGGGGGTTTGTTGTGAACTCCTGGGAATATTATGATTATGATGGAAAATGCTCCAAATATCACTCACCCTGACTGGCCTGAGTCGAGCGGACGTGGGTACCTTGGGAATGTTGTGGTTAAGATTCCAGCTTATTCTACCCAATTTGCAACTAAATTACAGCTTCAAGTTGCTATTCATACCAAAGAGTTTCTTGAATAAGTAGGCATATTAAAATTATTTCATATTTCGTTGCTATACCAAAGCTTAACTGAGTTTGTGCCATGCCTTATGGATGTAAACAAACATTTAATTGCATTATATTTTTGTGGATTATAGTGATACCCTAGTCAATACGCCGTATCAAGCTACTTAATGCTAACATACATGCGGTTAGCTATTTCATATTCATAACAGATTATTTCTTCAAACTTTCCTGGGGTATTTTGAAACAATTCAGGACATACAGATCCACATTTTGACGGGTCCAACTTTTATCTACGCCACTGTGTATAGACTACCCTACTGTGTATAAACTATATTAACACATTTTTAACAACTTAATCAGGGAGGTATATTGTATTATGTATTTTTATATATGGCTTTATTTTAGATATATACATCCCCGATTTAATTAAACCTGCTAAATTTGGTTTAGCATTCGTAGAATATCTTTTAAGGACACTTCTTGTTTCACCCAGAGGACCTGTTTGATAATTGAACATAACATATATAGGCTACTACATGTCTCAAGTGACTGTTAATATTTTTCTCGTACCGGTAAATCAGAAACGTAGGTGTGGTAGAAAGGGTTGTGACAGTATTTTGGTCAGACATTCTTATTTTTATTAAAGCAAATGAACATGACAGCCTTTCTAATTAACAGATCATTGTCAATTATAGTGTGGCAAGAACGGGTAAATGCAAACTATCTAGGAAAATTAAACTTATTTAGTGATAACCCATGTGAATTTTGTCAGCTTTGTGCATTAGAAGATGTCTAAGAAAACGTCCAGTAAGCGTGCTGAATACAGTTTGATATTAGTATGTATCTGTTGGTGACTTCCAGTAAAACCGCTGCAACATTTCATATTTAAGTTTAAAGACGATAGTCGAAAAGAATTGCGAGGATGTATCTTGCATAGTTGAAGATATCTTGATAGGTATAGTTATTGATCTCGCTGTAGAATTTTGTTTTACATCTTCCGGTTATTATAAAGGCTCTAATCGATTACGTTCAAATTATAATTTTGAATAGAAATTGTGTGATTTTGTTTTATTCGCTTACAGGCCAAAAACATTTAACAGCAGTATCATTCAAGTGTAAAAAGTAGTGTCCGCCATGGACGTGCTTCATACGGTGCCCTGGGCTATAACTCTGCCTCTTAAGGAGGACTTCTTGCAAAATATATCAATCGATTATTACCCATCCTAAAGTCATACAGACTCCGAAATACTTGAGTAGGCATAGGCTCACAAATAAAGAAATAAAAAACATGCAACAGGAGTTGCCAAAAACTAGACAATTACATATAAACAAACAAAAAATTATTTCCGGCCAGGGGCCTGTTCCCATAACGTAACGGAACAAAACTACTGTTATCCTGAAGACTTACTCAAAAATATAATTCTGAATATGATTAATATAATTCTGATATTCTGAAATAAATAGTATATGTACTTAAACCGAAATATATTTTATTGTTTTGAGATAAAGCATATTGCGTTTGTTGTTATCAGAAGTATTATACAACTGTTTTCCTCTCCTCAAAAGAAGGCTTTAGTATCAGACAATGGGGTATAAAGGAAAGTGTATTGTCTTTGTGATTAAAGAATACTAATAATGAAACTTCCCTCAATGGTATATCACTGATACTAGAAATCTCACAGCAAAGCATTTCCAATACTGTTCGTAGATATTTCTGAGAGTATACGTCTCTACAAATCATTCTTAAATATAGAGATGTAAATTAATAATTCCGATTTATGGAATTCTTTCAAGTTTTAAGCAATGAATGGTGAGGTTGGTTCGTTTATGTTCTCAATATCTTTTATTCCAAGATTTAATTTACCGACTTGATAAGTAAAAATCGGATTTTATAATCTGCTAGGATGGCTACTTGTCTTTCGTCGATTTATTCTCTGGTTCATCATGCTTCACAGTGTCTGTTCATAATAATAATGTGTACAAGGGGCAGAGAGTTAATCAGTGAATCACACATGTGGGTGATATGTGTCATACCTTTGGGGGAAATCTATCAATGTTTGCAATTTGTAACATGTCTTATCAAACGCTATCATTTGTTGATGCGAATTAAAAGTACACAGGGTTGACATACATAAGTCTGTAGATCTTAAACATTAATACTAGTATTATAACACCAATATACAGTTTGTAAGAGGCAAGCTTGGTTGATACATACACCAGTACGTGCTTACTGCTATTTAACAATGCTATCCGATCTGTTAGAATCATTTCAAGGACTTGGATTTGTATGAGTAATCGATGTGCGTTCATGGATGTGTATTACGGAGTAATTCTACGATTGGTCATTCACAAAAAGCAAAATGGCTTTCGACCTAGAGCATTATTCATAACTACTATATTTCATGGAAAACACACAAAATAATATCAGTCCTTGGTCATTTATCCGATTGAGGACTCTTCCTACCGGAGATGTGGAGAATTATATTGATATTGATGTCTGCCTAAATAATTGAGATTCCCCTCATATACATTGTATTATTTTCCACTGTCTGGTTGTTTAATTGTGTTTCCCATTTCAATTTTCAGATACGATGGGAGAAAAATATAACATTAGGGGAACCGCCGGGGTTCCTACACTCGTGGTGGTGGTACGTATTTCTGAATCTATTTATGCTTAGAATATAATAGTCCCTACAGTATACTAAGAATGAATAATTAATTGTCTATTTGAATGTATTTCTCCCCCACCAATTGCTCCCCTTCCTTACCTGTTTTCTGTGACACGAATGTATTATTCACTGACAATAGCATCATGTCTAATTTTTAACCTTTTTCAGTGTATTTTGGGATTTGTACTGTGCGGCACCAGAACGACGAGACACATGTGATCACTCCAGTGAAGCGAAAGCGTTTCATGATTATGTAAGTAGATGCCCATCGTGTCTGTACATGTGCACTCTGCATTAGTCCACCCGTCAAGTATGGAAACTGTTGATTCTCGCTGCATTCTACTCAACACCTCTCTTGATTCTGTTTGATCCTACTATACGTTATATTTTTTTCTCCCAGCGCTTTTAGTACTATCATGGGTTATTGCAACCCTTTTTTACCCGTCCAGTAGAATGATTGCCTGAAAATCGCTCGTAGCTTGTAGGTGCTATGATGTCTGACCTGCAGTGGTCAGAGCTGCCCTCCAGCTGCTCCCCGGGCATGATTAAATCAATTCTACACCAATTGCTACTGCCCAGGGTCAGAGGTTGAGGCTGGATTTGCCCCGCCCACCCAGTCGTCCCTAGCTTCAGCCAAACAGATGGGGCTCATGCAGCGTCCGCTGTCATTAAGGCTATCCTTGGTTGGATCTCTTTGCTCCTACCAAAACTAGAGGTCAACCTTCCCAATTCCGTGTACACGATCCTCACTTATCACTATCATTTGAATAAGTTTTTGTTATGCATATAACAAACGGAACTTGTGAACAGATTAAACCTCTCAGACTCAATGTCTGTGCTGTGATATAAACATCCATATCACCAATAATATCCTTCCTACCCTTAATCGTGGTTAAATGTAATCATATCGTATAGATCTGCATTTGCCAAGGTCCTAATTTTAAAGTTAAAATACCCTCTAGGAATTCTAACCCATTTCCTGTTCCCTTATTCCTATATTCAGTCAAGGTATTCATAACAACAATCAACCCGAAGCGTACATCATATTCAGTAGAATTCAAAACAAGATATTTAGATTTGTAGTTAATTAATAGTTAATTTTTCTTATCTTATTATGATGGCCCTTCGTTTTTAGTTCATAGCCATGTTCAAAAGGAAAAGAAAAGTTCCCCATAACAAGCATATCTTTTTACAAATACTTCCTTTCTGTCACAAAGATTTTTCCTCTTCTGGCCTTCATTGAAATATATGACATATATCAACGCTTGAGAACTTGAACGTTGTAGTCTGGGTATATACATAGCTTAAGGTAGTACAACTCAAGTCCCTGAAGCAACTAGTGTTAGATAACCATTAACCCTCACCCTTCAATACTAGATCCTTGTTTTTTTCGTCAGACATAGAACAGGTTAATTTGTATCGATTGTGATAAATAAGTAACACTCTTTTAACGTAGAAGGAAGTGGTACCTCTATTGTAAAGCATCTCCCAAAATGCCCCAAGGCGCCTTCGTAGAATCCTATTTATGAATCTATCTATGTTTTACATAGAGTGAGTTGGGTAGGGGAAAGGTCAAGGAAGTCTACTTGTGTTAAGTTAGACCTAGATTATCAGTTTTTATTATTGGTGTCAGTAATGATGGTAATACGTTACACAATTCTTAAAAATCTTACGTCCACATGCTATGGTGTACGTTAATAATGTAAGTAAGACTTAATAGTGCCCCGGGTCCTGGAGGTCTTTATTTAATGTATTCTATAAATTGTACATGGCTAGCGTTGATCACTGACTCTCTGGATCAATATTGTGGGATGTCTTGTTTATGGGTCTTGAGTATTATAAATATATTTAATGGTTTCTATTGAAATATGATTAGGTTCAATGAACTTCTCTAAGCATTCATATATATATTTCATATACACTCCTTATTAGCACCAATGCTTCGTATTAATCGAGTTTTTGTAATGGGTCCTTAACATTTTCCCCTATCGTTACCACGTGGTCGGATTGGATGAACTCTGATCCAGGGAACTGAACACCAGAGTGTAGAGTTTCGGCTAGAACACCACTCACCGTTTTCTATACATTATTGACTCATTTTATTCAATATCGCACGCATGTACGACAGACAGACGAACACAAATTCAGAGACATAAGGGAAATGGGGGGAGTGAGACGTGGCGCTAATATTACTTTTAGTTTCTTCTAAAATTGGATTGAAATACCGTAGTCATACTGGTCATGTTTCAACATGTATAATATCGTATATTATATATAGTATATGATTGAATCATACACGCACATCCATACAATTACATATTATACATACATGTGCATACACATTCATTCATTCATTCATTCATTACCCTAATACTTAAAAGCGTGGCAATATTTTGGAGCATTGTGCTTCTATGTATGTAATGGTTTCTGCTCCCACATAAGGGCAGATCATGTATGATAGGCCTTCTTGGACATTTTTTTAATCTTCATTTCGTCCCGTAAATGCTTATGAGATTTTTTATGGGGGTACGAATATTAGACACGTTGTGTCCTGTCTGTGATGATAACAGTGCGGGTGCAGATGGAGGTTTTCATATGGCTGGAGCTGCCTAGTCTGATTAGGTGACTGCCTCTCGGAGGATGGCCTCCGGTAAGCCGCAGGAGTGAAATCACCAGCAGACCAAGCGCTCGTCCTCTACATGTCAATATTCCACCCGCCCACATGGAACATCGGTCCTGACCTCCCCCGCCCCCCCCCCCCACCTCTCTCACACACACTCCCCCCCCCCCCCTGTTGCGACAAGGCGCTAGAAGGCCCCCTTCCCTCCCAGCACCAGCCCCCACCCCACCCCCATACACACACACACCATACACACTACCACTACCACTACCACCACACATACACATACACACAAGATCACTTACTCGCACTACTACACTTCTTCCGTCCATAATGTGACAAAATGCCACTATGCCCTAGATTACAGTGGTTAGCCTAAATAAGTTAAGCAATATTAAAAAGAGTATATTGGTTCCATTCATATTTCATCATCTAGTCCTGTTCGATGAATCTTTGTTGGTGAGGGCAGTTAGAAAAGATAAGCCTAGATGATTGCACCTTTCATTAATCATTTCTGGTATGTCTCATGGGACTTTTATTTCATCGTAGTGTTGGCAATATCCAGATAGTCCAACTTCTAGAGAAGGGAGTTACTTACTATCATTGTTATACATCAGCGTTTCCACCTTTTCTACTTTCTGTTTATCAGTTGACATGAACAGAATTACCATCCATATAACTGATACCTTCATATTTTATTAGGACAGTATGGTGGACCTATTTGTCCGTATCCCCTGCAGAAATGCAAGAATTGTTTTATATGAAAGCTTTTAATCTCCCATATACGGTTTACTATTTTCACTGCCAAAGTCAAAATATAAGACATAGAAACAGATAGTTATAAGACAGTCGTTTTACACCCACACTTATCACCAAACACATTTTCCTTATTAGAGTTAACACTGCAGAATGTTGACTTTATCAAAGGCCGTAACGCCAAATAGTATAACAATTTCGCTCACTTTCATACTCGTGTGGTAATAAACGAGCTCATAATATACAAATGTTTTAAGGTGTCATTGATGAGAATTATATTTGACTTGCTCTTTAATAGGTGTAGTTTTCATTATTGATAATCAATTCACTACTTCCAGGGAGGATCCAATCCTATGTCCGGTCGGCCAGGACAGGTAAAAAGAGATATTTCACCAGTAGACATTATTACTAAACACTAACTCTCCATTAGATGCAATATAACAATGGCGATAACATATTTCCAAAATAATAACAAAAATCGAGATAACACACCTACCACTGACATTGTTCGAAACTGGCACAGTACTAGTTTTCTTCCCTGAACACCACCTTTGCTTCGGGCATTGAATGCAATAGCGGTTTCAATACTTTTTTAGGCAAGGATACTTTAACCTTGAAGCTTTGCTTTATTTCGTATGACAAATTGATGCTCATAATTAATGTCAATGGTTTACGTTGCTTCCCACAAAATAGTCTTTGAGATCATCATTGGGATATGTGTGTAGTTTAGTGTTTGGCTTTAGAGGTGGCGGTTGCGAGAAAAATAAGGAGCAATAGGGGTTGGGATCCATATATATAGGCGTTTCTCTTTCTATCAGACGAAAATGCACAAAAATGATATGACATTTTTATGAGAAGATTCTTTTCTTTCGACTTCTGTGGTGGACATCTCTTTGATCTCCTGTAACAACACCCTGTTTCGGGAAAATATTTCATCGAGTGTGAACCCCTTCAAAATTAACATCCCTTCTCCTTATCAGCACGTCAAAATTGGCTTCCCCTAAGAATGGTGCTTAGAACTTTAGTAGTAAATAGAGGTATTGGTAGATAGCAACAATTTTTATTTTTTATTTGCACTGTTATATCTTTTACTCGGTGATATACACATGCTACATTTTCCAACGCTTTTCAAGCTATAAAGGTTAGTATTTTTCAAATGCAAAGGATAATACCTTGTGGATATTCCTCAAGACTTGAAAGGTAAGTGTATAACAGTCAGCAATCCTTGGGCAATCGTATTGCCTCCGATTGGAATATAAAAATAATCTAATACAAAAAATGATCACCTGCATAGAAATGTACACAGTCAAGAATCAAAGGTCAATGTTAACATTTCGAGACTTTGTGTCATCTCAAATTCCTAAATATACATCATTTTGCGTAAATATGTATCAATTAGACAATATTTGTATGGTAATTGAGTTCGGTCATTGCCTGATAACGGGATGATAGGGCCAAGGGAATTTCCCTTAATTCTTATGTCCCCATTTCTGCTTTTATAAAGCAATCATTTTAAGTCATGACAATTAGTGAATCCTAAATGAAAGGATGTTTTTGTGAGCCGCTGTTTTACCCAGCAAGATTGATACGAGATAATATATATTCTTGGTTGGACACCATTCGACCTACTCATGATCTTTGAATTAGCACTCGCCCTTTAGTGTGTAAAACATGTTTAATCATTACATCTAACAATAAGAATATGGTAGAATAACCTCATAAAGTTATAGCATTTAATCACACAAAACTCAACTAAGATGTTAGATGAGAACCATGTCATTATTATTTCAATAGAGTCGAATCCGATAACGGCGTATCGGGCGAGATGTTCTGATTTTTGTTGGTTATAAGAAGGCATGATGTGCTTGGTGGAGGCGCATCTTGGATAGCCATAACCTCTTAAAATTGTTCATCCTATCAACGTGTGTAGAACGCGTTGATTCCACCACTGGCAGTGTTCATTCTCCAGTGCTTCTTCGCCTGCTGTCTATGGAAGTTGGGCTCCAAAAGATTAAAATCATTCATGTATTATAAATATTATATGCATTTGTTTTGTTGGATACAAAAAACCTGTCGCCATGAAGTGGAAAACAAAGGTATAGATCCTTAACCTAATGAATATATTTTAATTTACAAGATCGTTACCGATAATGTATTGATGTTACCTGGGTTCCTGAATTTTGAATTGTAAGTTTCTCTTTTTTACATAGGAAAAAAATATGTTTACTCAAGGGACAATGTACCAAAAACCTGCTGTTTTTTTGTTGAGGCACTCTCATTTATGTTTTGTGGAGATGATTACTGTGCAAGACCTCCTCCCCGATACTTAAAACCAGTGGAGATGTGGAATCGTATCTCGTAACCAGCTACTCTTTATTGCTGCCTGCTGTATTCTGTGTCTGGCCATCGGTTAGAGTGGGGGACACCGTTGGTACGGACCATCATCATTCCCAGATATATCATTTATCAGAGATATTTCAATGGGCGGTGGGAATTACCTTCAGGAGTTTCTCTTGGCTACAATTTTTTGCAAAGTCTAATTAGGGTTTGCTAGCATTGACCTATTTTTCTGCCTATTTTCATTCTCCCCTATCACTAGTCTTCTCCCTGCCACCCCCGCCCCTCCTCCCAGCCACTCCTTACATCCCTCTCTCCCCCGCCCTCCCTCCCACCCTCCCGCCCTCCTACTGGCAGTTTGTGCCCATCGATGCTATCTCCCCTACCAAGACCGGGTGATTAACTGGAACCGGCCAATCAGGGTATAACACCCCATTCTTTTTTCCCATAGTCTAGTCCCCCTGCTCCGCCTGGCTCCTAGGCGCTAGTCCATATATCACTTATATACTTATATATCACTTTTTATTGAAAATTTAAATGACTTGTGATTCTACTCACTGGCAGGTCGTATCTTCTGAATAAGAGTTGCTACATTCCAAATTGCCTTAATGAAAGAGAGAGCGAGAGTGAATGATTCATTCTAAGTTCAATGGTTGAGTAAGCCTTAGATTTTGGATAATCAGTATGTGTCCTTCAAATTTGAAGTCCATTTTTGTTTAAAAAATTTTATAGAAAAAAATGGGCACTTGTCTAATAGTACAGAAATTAGAATTAGAAAATAGCCTCGAATAATAATGCCTTCATATGTTGATGCAAAAGTTGGACTTGGCAAATTGAAATTATATTTCAAACAACTCTCGCGAGACATTTTCCTTACAACTCGGAAAAAATCCATTCTAAGCCGTGAGACCTTTGGTCCTCTCACAAGATAAATACACCGAGCTGGAAGAGTCTATTAAGAGCCACCGGCAGGGGTGGCGCTCCCAGCAGATCGATATCACCCTAAGATCGGCACGAGCCATTTGGATTGTTCCATATTCAGTGCCTACTTGTCCATGGGGGTAGAAGGTGCAAGTTGGTTGATATTGGTTAACCTATAGAGAAGTACTTCTGAGTTGTATCCGTAGGTATATTACATAACTTAAACTATAAAATCCTTTTCTATTATTGCAGCTCTTATCGCTCTTTAAAAACTCTTCTAACCTGCATCTCGAGACGGAGAAAATTATCATTTGATTCACATAAGAGTGTTCAACTGTTAAGAGTACAGTTTTGAGTTTACTGCAATAGCCAGGGCCACAGAATAAAGTAGACACATAAGGTGAAAACCTAATTACCGTTGTTTGATAGAATGATAATTTGGGCGGCCATCTATATTTTTATATTTATTTCCTATCTGTCTGTCTGTCTGTCTCTGTCTGGGGATGCTCGGAAGACCTGTGACATTCACAGGAGAGTATTCCACATTTTTCATTTGTTTGTTTCTCCGTTTCTATGCCCCCCCCCCCCCCTCTCTCTCTCTCTCTCTCTCTCTCTCTCTCTCTCTCTCTCTCTCTCTCTCTCTTTTCTCCGTCGTCCCTCTCTTTCCTCTCTCTCTCTCTCTCTCTCTCTCTGGATATGGAAACATGCCTCGTGATGTGTACTGGGCGAGGCCCTGCTGTCTGTGCAAAATGACGTGAATAGCAGGAGTTGTGTTTAGATTCGTAGTACTCGTGGCGTCGCTCGCCTCCTCCCTGTCTGTCACCCCCTCCCCTCACCTTCCCTGGGCCTAGTGGCTTCGCAATGACCGCTTTCTCACTGGGCCAGACCCCACCGCCTTACCAGCCGGCTCAGAGTTTCAACGCTTCACCTCTCTTCCTCCATCTCCTATGCTCGTCCCTTTTCTGTCTCTGATGCCATCCCTTATCTCTCTCTGTCCGTCTCTCTGTCTGTGTGTGCGTTTCTCTCTCTCTCTCTCTCTCTCTCTCTCTCTCTCTCTCTCTCTCTCTCTCTCTCTCTCTCTCTCTCTCTCGCCCTCCCTTTCTCTCCCTTTCTCTCTCCCTCCCTCCCTCCCACTCTCTCAAACTTTCTCACTTGTCACCCAACGAAATTATGCTTCAACTCTAGTTTCGCTTTACTATCTTAGAGATGCGGTTCCGTCGCTGGGTCTGAAATTCAATGAAGACATTAACAGTCCTTCGCATGTAGTCTTCCCACTTCATTATGGTCCCCGGCCTATTGTGCGCTCTGAATCTGGGTCACCTCCACTTGTCTGTATATTCATGAAAAAATACGGTACCGTATACGTTGATTGTCCAAACATAACCCTCATATATTTCATCGTAAATGGTGTCCCAAAGTTTCCTTTTCCAATTTCATTCAAATGTATTGCGTCTGCCGCTTAGTTTTAAGGCTATTCCTAATGACATTCATCTCCAATTAATTATCATAAATAATTATAATCTTTATTTGTGGCATAATAGTCTTGAGTTCTTTCCAAGTAATTCAGAACAAACGCAATACTGTCGTTAAAATATGTAGGAAAGTATATTATTTTAACATACTGCATGGTGTATGGTGAGATCTATTTTTTTCCTGTCTATGTTTAGATGGAACATATAATAAGCTTGACATGTTATGGTGGCTAAATTGTGTACGATTTTAGTCTTGCCCGCTCCGGGGGTGCGGGAGGATACGGGGACGGACACTGCGTCTAGTCTTGCTCATGACCCTTAAAGTGGTTCTATGAGGTACCCTACCCAGATTGGCACTACAAATGAAAGTATAAAGAAGACCTTGTTAGAAGGGACAACTGTACAAGAGTAAAAGTATTTTCCTCGAAGGTACAAGACTTAGTAGTATATTAATCTATGAAATATATTAGTCTAATTTTCCCATGAACAAACAATTTACCACGCTTAGATAACTAGTTAGGTGTATACTTTACCTGTTATTTAATTTGCGTGGTCCGAGAATTGTGTGTGAACACCTTGTACAGTGTTTCTAATGGGGGGAAAATGTCTGATTTCCTGGGACGCCCAAATAAGATACACCTTATATGACATCAGTTTTGAATCTAGTTTTTTGAACTCCTAATTTGGATAGAAAGTTGGAAAACCATCTGAAACGTAACCTCCTGGAAAGTGCGACCATAAGCCGTGTAGAGCCCTTGTCCTATGATAAGTACTTATATGTCTGTGTAACATCTAGTACTTGAGCGGGTGCTAGCTGCTGACCTACTGTTTCTTGGCACGCCGGACCGCTGTGAAGTGAGCACAGAGACTTGGTCTTGACGGTTCACCTGCCATGGGGACGTCTCTAGTGAATGAGTGCTCAAACGTTACTCCAGCATGCCTCTCTGAGTAAAAGAATGCCTCGTAAGAGTTTCACAATGAGGGTCTACTATGAGTCGCCACTTGGGATTCCCAATGCATTCTATTAATCCACCTGTTCATTTTCGCGCCTATATCAGCGATATATAGGAAAATGCTTAGTATATTTAAATAAGGATTTCCGTTTTGTATTTCGATTGTCGGTGTTTGGAAGCTGGCTCTGCTGATATTTCTGTCTTGAACGCCTGCTAATCTAGTGTGCATTTCTAGATTTCTTGGAAATTCTGGTTACATAGATCTGAAATTTTGGCCCAAGTTAGCGAAGGAGTGGTGTATTTATGCCCCGAATTTTCCTGCGATTTTAGCCGTATCTTCAATTAGTGGCAGAGTGAAGTCGAATTACTGTGGCAGTGATGCCCTTTTCTGATAATATATTATTATTGTGGTAAACTTAGGGTCTCTTATAGGTATGGAGTATTATACTCTGGGGTTTCGCACAAAATAGTATAGGTATATTTAGCTAGGTCTGAATGAAGACTTGCCTATATTAAGTCCTCCCAGAACTTGTCCCAGTTTTTGCTATTGTTAGCGCCTACTTCTTTTTTTAAAAAAACAAGTTGAAAATGCTTTCGAAAATATGCTATTCCTTTTGGTTTGTGGCAAATCTCAGTGAAGAAAGTAAAAGGTAAAGCAAAGTAATAACATACTTCATAAGTTGTTGTGCATAAGCTATTAAGGATCCTCTGTCCTACTATAACAATTTACTAACCCCTGCACCATCACATAACTGACATCTTGCAAACTCCGCCTTCCTATTATTAAACTCCTGCGGTGTGGTAATCCTCACTGGGAGGTTCCTTGCCACCCAATGTTTTAGTCCGTACGTACTTGGTTGATGCGAAAAATGCAAAATGATGTCAGCTGCAGTGCGTGAAACACGTTTATGGCCTTTTTGATTGGCTATATAACTTGATGACATTTCATTATGCATTGCATTGTTCTCAGTGGTAAAAAAAGTCTTTCTTTGACCAGAAAATACTAAGTTAGTATTTTCTGGTGTCTGTGGTATCTTAGGTTTGACTCGTATAAGTTAGTAGCAAGTTGTTGATGGTTATTTTTCATTTAAAAGAGAGAGGTTGCTGCACCAAGACACGACGCTTCTGGTGCAACATATTGAGTTATAATCACAGTAGGGAGCCCGAGAGTGTTCACCTACGGTTTTTCTTGGTGATTTCAGTCTCCGCAACTTTTCCCTGAATTACCTGTGTGATTCTTGCTCCAGCCTTATAATATAGCGTTAGTGGGTTATGGGTATGTGTGTGTAGGGTATCCTTTTTCTCCTACCTCATCTCTTGAAGACTTTGAATCGGCATTCACCAATCATTGATTGTGTTATCTCATTGTTATCTTTTTTTGTCAAAGTTTAATTGCGTTGTGAGGATGTTTTATGTAGATGGTTGGTCTCATTGTTCAGTTTCCACCACAAAGTCATCTATATTTCTCTATCGAACCCATGCTCATCATATCATACTGTTCCAAATGAATATAATTATACTGATACAGATTATGTCTTACCAGCCTAGAATTTAAAATCAAATCTTCCAATTTACTTTAGAATGATTTCATTTCTATTAATTCAGTTACCATATGAACTTGACGTTCAAAGGGATAGGGGAATTTCCCCTAGATTGAAAAGCGTGTTAATCCTCACACTATTCCCCGATATCATCTATACTTTGCTTGGCACAGGAGTTCATATGAGAGTGAGGTGGGTGGGGGCTGTGATCAACCTGTTTTGCTTGCTTCTCCGATAGCGTTTGAGTCATTTATGTCTAGACATAGAAATGGAAATCATTCTTTGTCTTTTCACAGGTCAATGACTTGTGGGCTTAATCGCCTGGAAATTATTTTATACTAAAATTCCTTCGCATGTTTTCTGGCTTAGCTTCCATTAGTGGTTCTTGGATAGTAACTTCGCAATTTCTCTTGTTGATGATGCTTGATCTTATCTGAAGCATATATACATGTATAGGTAGAACATGCTAAACAAGCCAATACATTGGAGGAAAGAGATCCAGGCATACGAGAATATAAAATATATGGTATGATATCAAGACAAACGCAGCAGTAGGAGATACTCCTGAGATGAGTGGGAGTGAGCGCAGCCGCCGGAAAAGCCAGCAGATGGGCACGCGGCGCGTGCTACTCGTAGCTATGCTCGGTGAGTGGGAGCGGGAAACAAGTCAGCATTTGACTGGCACCGGTCGCTGTGTACCACCACATGTCTCTACCTCTCGCCGTATGGAGGAGGCGGTGGCCATGCTCCTATCTCAGAGTTACTCTCAGCTCCTATGTCACATGTGCAACCATTAGCAATGATATTCCATCATATCAATATTATCATCTACGCCTTTGTCGATTTCTTCAAATGAAATGTATAGATATGATACTGAGGCCCCTAACCCCAGTTTGTTTAATATAGCATGGCTACATTGTCGACTATTATTTCTCGTATTGATTAAAAAGTGGTTAGGGTTCTTTAGATTCTTAGCGATTAAGAGTCTGCTATATTGGCTTGGCCTATTGATTTATATTCTTTACGATAAACACCGTTACACGTGTGAGCGGCAAATTTGTTCATGTATACATACAATGTAACGGATATTTGCTATTTTCGGGTAGTGGTTGCTGAGAAGTGGTTGCTGATTCCTTTTCACACTCGACTCGTTTAGTAAAGAATCATACTGAAATGCGACACTTCCGCTCCTCCCCCGCCCCCGCCCAACAGTTGGTGATCACAGCCAATGTATGGATGGGAGAACTTGGGAATCTGTATGAGGATAGTAATAAGTAGGGTATGGAAATGGCCGTTAGTATACGAGTGTTATTATACCTGAATACAAATTGGGTTTGGGGGTTTTGTCCCACCCAGGCATTGGTTATTTTATCATTTTATCGTGCTTGTGTCGTCGATCATGATGCCTTTGCACAGTGTATAGGCAGCTCATTGCTTATCAGGGCCACCGCTGTCATGGAAAGTACTTGGCAGTTATGACACTTGACGCAACTGATTCCTGGGTCAGTGTAATTATTGCTAACTCACAAAAGTTCGATCTGATCCAAGTAATTGTTTCGTATGATCCATTTAATGTCTGTTCTGTTAAGATTTGTCTGGGAAGTTGAATTTTTAGCGACTCAGTCTAGGCCCACAGCCTCTCAGATCAGGTAATCAAAGTGATTGGACGCCTACTGCACTAATGGCTTTATTGGCCCTAGAGTAGGCGTCCTAATGGCATTTTGCGGTTGGGGGCGAGATGCTTTCCCTCAGTTTGGAGAGAAACATTACATTATGTATGCTTTACCCCCAGATTACCTGACCCGTTATCGTTCCCACCCATCACATCATATTATTACAGTCCTCATATTTAATCTTTTGGATACATCGACTTCTTCTATAGCTTTTATCTATATAGTATTAAGTAATTAATTACAACAACTTTCCTCTTCTTTAGTTTGATCCCGTCAGAGTAAGGGATTAACGGTAAACATTCAGTCCGAAGTGCATACATTAGTCTGTCTTATTTGGGATCTTTCTCCATATCTGCCTAATTGGTAATGATACTGTTTATAGGGTGACATGGATATCAAACGGCATTCTATGAGACTACAAATCTGACCCTCTTCCTAAATTTAAGTGAAAGGGTCACATTCCAGAGTGTATTACAGCTTAGAGTAAGAGGCTATTGTGACAGTATGAATGGTATGTACATAACGATCGGGAAGTTAATGGATCAGTTATCTATGACATGATTTTGATATCGCCATGCTCATCTTGTTCATAATCAAGACTTTACTCTAATTTATTGGATTGGGGTGGGGGTCCTGGATGGCGCATTGGTGTCTGCTGTCTTCTTAATCAGAGACTCCTGTCAGTATTGGGCTCGAATGTCACACAGCATGTCCAAATGCCTCATCCTGCCGTTCCAGCCTAGGTCAGCCGTTACTTGAGGGTAAAGCAACCCCCAGTCTGTTTATTCAACTGCAGACTACCTTATGACAATGTTGTGCATTTTATAATAGTCACTCTTATGTTTTCATATTGTCCTTTATTCGATATAATGGCAAACCTTTTCATATTGTCCTTTATCCTTTCATATTGTCCTATCGCTATTGCGTGCGAGCATTGTATAAATTTTCGTCCCCAACTGTCGCCAATGCGACACCAAGAAAACTTCCAAAGCCTACATAGAGGAGAATCAGATGTCATGTACCCGCGTTATACCCTGGACATGCATCGTTACTGTATCTGATGGACATAACCCGAACAATGTGCGGCGTATGGCATTTGTGGACCTTGGTGTGTCTGGTCACAGCGTCCCAGGCTGATCAGGCTCCTCTGGGGGTTTGCTTGCCTGGTCCCCGTGAGGGTCTCCACTGTGCTGTCCTTGGGATGTGTGACTGCCCCTCCTCCCGCTACTTTACCTGCCCGCTTATTGCACAGGACGCTCCCTCCCCTCCTGCACACACCTTACATACCATAACATTGACATCTTTGATAATGGTTTTGACCCTGACACATGTTGCCATGGAGACGCTAGACTAGATTGATTACCAAATGGAGTCAGCCAGCACCGTTTAGAGTAAGATACCCAGACTAAAGTAACAGGACGACATGGGGAACCGATATATTGAATACGCCCCCTCCCCCGACATTGCCTCTCCTGCTCCTATGGTATTAACTTATACTACTGGGCGCGGATGTCCTGGTATCTTACACATATGCTGTGGTAACTGTCGTCATTTATGAATTACTCAGTTTCGTCCCCAACATTTTATATCTTATCAGTCCTATTTTACCAGCTCATACATGTATGAGCCGCCTAGTCCGTGGAATGGCATATTTTTTCATAGGTTGACTGCTAGACAAATTCTCACGACAAAGAGCCAGACTGTTACAGTCGGTGTAACATGAAGAATAGGTAAAGATGATATTGTGGGATCCTAGAGGTTTATTGTGAGTTAACCTAGGTTATGATTATGGAATATCTTGTTAGCTGAGCATTTCGTTTTTCGCATATAGCGGTCAGCAGTATTAGGGCTGGGACCACCATTCAAAAGTATAGACCATTCAGACGTAAAGAGTATAGAAACACGGGGTGGCCTCATTCCCATTACTTTACTCTTCCCCGGTCACCTAGGCAGGTTTGCCATCATGTATTTTGTTTTACCTTTGGGTGTGATAACTTTATTGGAAGTTTGACTGTCTCAGAAATGTATTGGAATGCTTTATATCTTAGACATGTAGCAAATACACTTGGGTTCCTGTACCAAAGTCTCAGTGTTTCTGGTACAATATATTATGTGGGGAGCAACTGGTGCCCATCCTTCAAGATTCGAATTGTGGCTAGATTGCCACTGTTTTGGTGGGATTTTAAGGCCGAAACTGCTTTAAAAAATGAACTTGATATTGACGTGAATTCTTACGATCAATATGCCCTTCGATCTGTGTGCTTCCTTAAACCTTGATGATTTTTCAATTAATTTTTCTCCAAACTGTTACTCTTACCCTCATTCTAATTGGCAATGTTTGATGATAACCCCTACCCTACCTACTGCTTTGCTTATGTTGCATTAAGCTTGCTTCTCTTGTCTGCTGACCGCCATGTTTCGATGTCACTTAAGCTTAATGATGTGTCGGATTTATACATTGCCAGAAATTTGACTTGTTTCACGAATCTTAGAGAACTATCCATAAGACTTCGCTATCAAGTTTCTGGCCATATGCAAACTTGTCATCTTAAAGTTTACAGTTTTGCTAATCAAGTGGATTGTGTAACTCGGGCAATCCACGTTAAAATGTGAATCAATAAACTATATCAATGATAAAGGCCATAAGTAACAGTTTCTGACCTTCTATACCCTTTGTTGTAAACAATCCCTTGAATATTAAACTCATTACTTGATTAAAAATTAGCAACCTCCTTGGACGAAGTCCTACATTTCCCGCTGGTGCATGGAATTAAGAAATATGGCAAGTCAAGAGGACCTTCAATAATTCCTCCAACCATGCACAAAATAAAATATGTCTTTCTTGTTTCAGGGTTTTGTAAATTCAGGGTATGGGGTAAATGGATTAGCACACGTGAGTACCATTTTTACGGAATACCTTTCTTCCCATGTATAACCTTTTCTTTGATTGGGATTTTGAAAAAAAAGTCACATTTAGAAAGCCATCCGCTTTGATTGTCTCATAATCATTCAGTGGGACTCGCCATACACGGCACGATACAGGCAGATAAATTAAGCTAGGTGTTCCGAATTCTGCTGTCCACTATATTCGGTGTGAATAATAGGGAGGGAAGGGCTTTATATAATTGAAATCGAACTTAATTCTATCTGAACCGTGACCTACTGCGTGCATATGAGATATATGTCTCGTAAGTTTCTACTTGCAAAATTATCTCTTATATGTACTGGGAAGAGGGTTTTTTTTATTCCACTGTTATTCTATAAACTCTGAAATGATAGGATTGTGGAATTGCTTTGTTTAGAGATAAAAATAAGAATAGATCCTGACTGTGCTGTAAGAAAGTTAAAGCGTGCATGAATTTCTCCCGTGTCCCATGTATTGAACCACTGTTGCAGCATTGGATATTAATGTTACTCCCACATATACCGCGTATTCATATAACATGAGTCAAAGGAGGTGGAGCATATTGATATTACAGTATATTAACTGCCCACTATCTAGGGTGCATAGGAACTACCACTGCACCAATCCTCGCTTTCTCCCACAATACCATGCCATGATAAGCGCTGATTAAAATATATGTGTTGCTGAAGACACTGTTAGAAGAAATGTACTATTACATGCAGGCAACCCATCAAAACAACTGAAAACGGTTATGCGTCTTTCTGTAACTGTTAATAGTTTGTCAGAATTGATTACTTTTAAATACCAGATCACATGGCATTGGCTGGATAATGCTGTAACAAAACGTCAAATTTCAAGCAGATTGTTGTTTGAACAGTTTAACCATAATTTAGCACTTGTGATCTTCTTTGGAACTATTGAGCTTGAAACAAACCGGTGCCATTGGGCGGTGTTGTATCATTCATATCTAGCGGCAAAGCTGTGGGATGTAAGTTCAATATGGTATGGTGGTACCATGTGCGTATAGAAAGGGGCAAGAAAGCCATGCTTTAGAAATGAAGTCGGGAGATTTCCGCACAAGAGAGATGTTGGATCCCTGGGAAGGAGAGGGAGGAATCACCTCATGTACATATGGGAGATAACCGAGAGTCGGCTCTTCTTTTATGCCGGATGCTCAATATATTTGACTAATCGGCATTGCATCAGAGGGACATGTAATAAAAATACAAAAATTTACATAATGATGCTTCTCTGGGTATTTTTCCTTGTAGTTTGGCCTAGTACAGCTGAGATAATGGAAGTGACCCCCCACACTCATGGCTCAACGAAAGCAGCGCAAAGGCTTCGAGCTCGATGCCGGCGCAAAGCAACTTAATTTTTGAGTCCAACTTAAATTCAAGCCCTTAAATCATTTCGTGTCAACGTAAATTTGGCCTTTTCTCTCCGAATATTGATATGTGTTATATACTAGAGCCATTTACACAACCTCCTGAAGATATTCACATATAGCAATTTATATATGTCTATCGTATCTTGATCGTGTTGTAGTGTGTAAGTGATAGTGAAAATATCATGGTGAACTGGTGGTGGTTGCGCAGCGAGTCAGCGAGTTGTGTTGGCTTGTTGGCGGCCCTGGCCAGCTCCATCTCTTCCCCCACCTCTCCTCGTCTCTTCTCCTGCCCCCCCCCCTTTACACCCTCCCACTAACCAATGATGACGCCAACGCTACTAATACGGCTGCCGTAAACCATGGCCGATATGGAGAAAATATTGCCCCGCCAGGAAACACATGAAATGGCCGTCAAAATTTAAACCATCGAAGTTTTGTTTTGTTTCCGTTTGGCCGACTGTGTCGTGTGTTAATATTGAGGCAAGGGTCTCTGGAAAACGCCCCATTATATATAGACAATCAAGATTCAACAACTATTCCTATGTAAATCCTTGGCACCATCATTCTGTACGCTTGAGAACATTACTTAGCATTCTTAGTATTGATCAAAAAGTGCAACCATCTTGATCTTTGGAAAACGTGTTCCCTGTGAGGTGCTAAGCAAGGTAAGGTGCGGCAGAATCCCCATGTGAAACTCCTGATTCGGTCTTATGACACGGACCTACGGTTCAACAGGTGTTGTGTGTGCGTTGACGACTGATCTGATTGATAGCCCAACGGATGCCATGACTTGGCCTGATAAACATTTTACATTGTGTGAAATTAGCCTTTATTCCCCAAACCAACTACAAATGCCACAATTAGACTTTAGAAGAAATAGTCATTCAGCATTCGAACCGAATGACGCCCCTCAAGATAGTTTTTATCCGAACTATGGGGTAGATCTTAGCTGGTAGTTCAGCTTTGGCTAAACTTACAGTATCTTTTTCTGCTGTATAATAAACGTGTCTGCCGCTGCGTCTGCTGCTACTGCTGCCGCTGCTGCCATTGCTCTTGTCCTTGGTGTTGATGCTGCTTCTGCTGGTGCATCTGCCGCCTCTACCGATGGCGCATCTGCAGCCACAACAGCTGCTGTTGACGAGATATCTCACTACCCGCCAGCCCTGCATCAAATAGTCCTACACCTGGTTCTCCATGCGGTGGTTGACTTAGAGCTGCTCACCATCGACATGTTGATTCAAAGACGAAATTGGGTCCAGTTTTCCCCTCTCTCCAATCAATACCTTTAACTATTATTTGAGAAGAATAGTCATCAAATCGCTGTGAAGAAAGTCAAAATGCGCTAGGTGGGGCGTGATTTATCAAACGTGATTTATCATTATGTTGGCGAGGTTGCTTGTCCTAGCGGTTCTCTACTAATATATGGTATCCATATCGGGCATATGAACCTATCTGTATACATACATATGCGACAATGCGATGCCAATATTGAGAATTTTTTATTTAGTGCCAATTAATTTAAATGTTATCAATGTCGTTACACCGCTAGTAAAAGAAATGTGCATACGGTACATCTTTCTATGTGTATTCCATATTCTGAAATGTGGGTTTCGGTTTAATCCAGTACATCATGTGTTATATTTTTGTAAACACACTATTGGGTGATGCTCATTGTTAGAGACACCTTTCTTCACCTGTTACACTAACGCACGATTAGAACAAAAGTTTCTTTCGTTAGCACAGATACTTTGTATTGGTAGTTACTTACTAAGGTCTGCTCTATATTGGCATGGAATCTATTCTTTAATGACAGATTCTTTCCTGGCCAGATGTTTTCTCCTAGAATATTGACTATTGTTTTGTAACTTGGACCTTAAGTTTGGATTAACGTGTAAGTTGTAAGATTGAACCCAGTCAGTGGTTGGGTCACGGTTCGGTTGCTACACGTTGAATTACTCAACTGGGGCTTGAAGTGGAAATCTCTGTGTGAGCAGATATCCAGAATATCCCGAAACTCTTCCGGAGTTGAGAGGCGTCGGTAATATTTCCACTTTATGTTGTTTTGCTGAGCTGATTGCTATTAAATGGGATTTTTCTATCGTGTTTTGACAAAACTGTCTCAGGCTTATCTAGCATATACACTACATAGATATAATATGATATATTTATTGTTTATATCTAAAATGTATAATATATATAATACATATATATTATGTTTAATTATACGTGCTGCGTAGATTTGCATGTACATGTATTGGAGTTGGTAGAGTGGGGTGGGGAGTGTTGTATTAGCCGTGTTTGTTGTGGGGTTGACAATAGAAAGGCGTTTGGTTTTGGGACAAGGGAACTGGGTGGGGGTTGCTTGGTGTGGAGCAGATGCCCAGGAGATCCCTGACGTAGGAAGTGCGAGCCCTGACGTCGTGCCGTTGGCAGTCTGCCAGATCGGACCTGTCAATCATGGTTGTCAGTCGGCACCGTCTATTGATTTTGTGGCGGTGGCCGGACCGGCAGCGCACATTGTAAGAAGGAGGTGGGATGTTCGGCCTGCGTGCTACCCCAGGTCCCACAGGCCTATATATGTACAATCCTCTCGTAACACCTAATTCCGTTAGAATCATGCTACTCGACCTGGAAACAATATATTTTCCTTATGTCATTTTCTTTTGAGGTGTCATTTGGATTATGCAATTTCGTTACAAAGACCATGCACGATGTTCTACAGGACACTTACTTTTTGGTCGTAGAGCTACTTATAGACAGGAGTAAAAAGGCGTAATGCAACAGTCTTTACACTCTTAATGACATCACGAGGTTCACATTTCATAAATGCGACCTAAAACTGCAGTCCAATACTTAACTGTCACTAGACGGTTCCAAAAGTTTTTATTTTCACGTTGTCCCGTGACTTTCATAGAACTATTCTTTTTCATGTGAAGAATGTTACTGTACACAACTTAATAGATTGTTCGCATTCTTGCTGGATTGGATGGTGATTAAATTGGGGAAGTTAGGCTAGAATTAAAATAACCAACCCGCTGCAACGCTAGATTTCTAACCCAATCATGGGGAAATTATTATTTCTGCGTCTGCGACGGAATTCTATTATATCTGGAATTATGGGAGCATGGTCATATCACTGGGTCATAACAGCGAGTAAAAAGAAGGTCATCTTTGGCCTCGGCCCACTTATTTTTTTCTGCCCTCTCCTGAGTCCTGTGGCTGCAGAAGTTGTGTGCTGTATAATCTATTGAGTCAGGAAAATGAGACAGGCCGAACTATAAAAGTTATATATATTATACATAATTTACATATGCTTGTATGGATGGATGTATACTTGTATGGGTGAATGACTTGATGGATGGATGGATGGATGGATGACTTGATGGATGGATGGATGAATGAATGAATGAATGAATGAATGAATGAATGAATGAATGACACGGGAAAGGGAGTGGGAAATGGAACAAAACAGCTCCATGTGTCTGAAAACTGGACACCATCCACAATTCGTATATCAGGACCCTGAAGTAACAATCCCATTGCATAACTGGATTATGCTGGCCCTTATAGTTATACTAGTCATAGGCTACTCTTGCTAGAGTAGAGCGTAATGTGTGCTTGCAACACCTCGCGTGTGCACGTATGCATACTATATACAACGTGTATAACATAATGTATGGTTCTCCCTTCGCATACAAGATATATTTTCGCGTCCGTTGACTGTGGTGGCCATAGATGTACGATAATTTCTAACATGTATATTTTCAAGTTGTCCCCTAGGCTATTAAAATGCTGGGCCGAGGGCAAGTATTTAGGTCAGCTTGACCCGGTTCGTCTCGGCCGGGGTCATAGCTTGAGTGCCCGTACAGGGCTCTCCCAAGGTCTAGATCCGACTCAGGCTGGCCACTCTTTGGTTTCTCGTCGGAGAAAATAAGCACAAAAATGTTAGGATGCTTGATAAATACGTTGTTTGTATTCACTTTCATTCTTTAAGAGTTTGTCTGGACATTATATGATTGTACAATGTGAATTGGGAAAATTTCTTGTCAAAATGATTGTTCCTAACATTTTATGAAATAATCACCATAGGAGTATGCGCATCGTAATATATTTCTTTATTGAAATGTAATTCTTTCATATTCATAATCATATATAAAGGGCGAAATAATTTGACTTATTTGGGGAAAGAACGCGCAATTTCTTATCATCTTAACCAATTTTGAAAGAAACTATGACAATTTCTGCATAATCTCCCAGCCAAAGCGTTATACCAAAGCCCTTGATCAGTGCAGGCACAGGATGGTAGTACAATTATGAAAGGAGTCAAAACGATAAGAGTGCGCTGTCTGTGGTTGGCATGGGCTTGGGACAAGGGGAAAGACGCCCACTCTAGTCTTGTGGCCTATGGTTTACCTGCGCTGGTTGTTGATGTCTTCATTGCCGGGTCGGGACGGATACAGCCTACTTCCACCCTTTCGCTCCATGGTCTCACCTCGATGCACGCGAGTAGGCACGAAGGCGTGCTGCTGGTGACTGCAGGATCAATGTTTTGATGCCCACTAGATCCAGTTGAGAGAGCAGTGGGGACAGATCCTACGGTCATGTTATACGTGGCAGATATAATGTCTAGTTGACGATCCAGGTATTGCTGCCTATGTCACAACTACTATATGTATAATGTACAAGTTTGGGATCGGTCCTTGAACTTCTGCGATGGACGGGTGACTCTATAAAAGAAGATGTTTTCACTGACAGGTTTTTTCAATATAGCTTCCGATGGTTCCTTATCATTTCGCAATATTGAATAATCCAGCCGCCTGCGATATCAAAACATTTTCTATAATGGGGATTAGTATCCCTTTACTCTGAGATCTACCTCACTTTATAGACTCCCCTTAGCTAGTGTGTCTCAAAAACAAAGATGAGCTCATGTTGTGGCTTAACCTTTTCTTAATGATAATCATGGATATGGTTGGCTAACTGACTCTTGCTTTTATTGCATGTAATTAACTGTGAGGTAAATTAAATGAGCATTGAGTGAGTCAGCTGATCAGAATTGTTAGTCTATGTATATGGTCTGCCGCCAACACATTCCTTTTTCAGTAATGTTTATTTTTTAAATTTTCATGGCATGGGTGCCTCTCAGCACATATAATATAAGCCCTGTCCCCTAGTCTCGCCACCTTACTTTTAGCTCTTAGTATATCATAATTTGGAAGTTCGTTTTAATGTCTGTCAGTTTTAGAGTCAAGTCAATGTACAATTCACATAGAGAGTGAATGATGTGGTGCATTTCAACCGAGGTGCTCAGTGTGGGGAGAAGATAAGTTCTGAGAGTAAGAGCCGTTCCTGATTGTCTAACCATGGATCATTACTCCGCTAACAAGGTAGAGAGAGAATTCCAGTGGGGTCGGTCCTGCAAACTAACCGACCACTAAGACTAGCCCATTACTTAATCTATGTATGCCAAGAGAGAATTTTGCCATTTATTAAAATGTATGGTTGGACTTAATTAGCCATATTATCTGCTATTTTTTCGATTAAGAAGTAGGAGCCAATGTCTTTAATACTTTTCAAAATAATGTTAAGATAGTAGACACAGCTCAGCTGATCCATGTGGCTGGGTCGACCAAAGATACCAAGTGAAATAGAAGTTTCTTCTAGTCACCGTTTGGTATAATAGTAAGAGGCTTTCCTAACACGTACGTCAAGATATACATACATGTATACATACATACATACATATACATATATACATGCATGCATGCAATATTATTATGGATGTATGAATGCATGCATGCAAGACGCTATAAGGCATACATAGTGACTGGGTCGACCAAATATACCCGATGGAACAGAAGTTTCTTGTAGTCACCGTTTTGAACCAATAAGAGGCTTTTCAATTATCTTACACTTTCATAGCAGACATATATACACATGCGCATACATACATATCATACATACATACATACATACATACATACATACATACACACATGTGTGTACATGTACAGCGATTTTCATTTTTGATGTATTGATAGGTAGACATAATCAATCCAGTTGAGTTTGATGAATATAAGAATAGTGAAAATCTTATGAATAACTATTGATTCATTTAATTGTTATATATATACCAATGAATGACTTAATGTAATTCTTTTATATTCGTCCGAAGTATATCTAAGCATTCGGAACGCCAATAGACCGGCTCTCGGCTGGATTAGAAGCAGAGTAAATATGTGGAACATAAACGTGATTCAGAGTCGGCGCGAGCCGCCACAGCCGCATTATAACAATGCCCCTGGAGCATTTAATTTAGCGATCGCCTATTGTTCGCGAGCATCTTTTATTCGCAAACAATTAATATTCCATTCTTTTAGACAGTATGTTACTCGAAACAAACTCGATATCATTAATGAAACAATTCCGGGTTTCTAAATCTAAAGTTTGCCCCCCAAACAACCATTTCCTTACAATAAATATTTCGTGAATGGAAAAATAAGTCCTTGCACAGGTATTAAGGAGGCCACTGCCTGGCTTCCCCTGAAATAGAATAGACCGTTCCGTTGAACTCAATAAATCAAGCACCGCGGGCCGGCCGTGTCATTTACGTACAGTAAACTTTGGGAGAGTCCATGCTTGAGGGATGGAAGTTGCGCCTACATCAATCAATGTTGTATGAATGGTGATTCCATCTATTTGTGCTCCAAGAACTGACTTTTTTCCGGAGGATGCTTCTTGCATGTATTCGTCCCGAACGAATATTTCGCCTCTGAAAAATATCCTTATTTCCATTGTTGATGTGACCATGTTGATCTGAATTTTGATCATGATTTCGAATAAATTGCGGAGTCAAAAACAAGAACAAATGAGGTTAAAACTGTCAACTGATTCAGCCTCCATTTTGTATGATTAGGAATGTTGTTTTAATTTACGGTGGGTGGATACTGAAGGCAACTGAAAACAAGATACTTATAACTGTAGGTAGGATGGATGGGATGGCATTGCTCATCATATTGGAGCTTTCAAAAAGTTTACTTGCAGCAGTGAATTTGGTTACACATGAAGGGTTGGTCCAGACTTTTTAACGTTAGGACTCATTCATTTATTATTTCCCTTTCGCTGGTGTGTTGCCTTACGTTAAAGCTAGATCCCTCACTTGTTTAGTTATAAGAATCATGGATGCCCTCATTTCCACCCGAAAGCGTTCGTTGTCATTTCCTGTTATATTTAGAGGAATTATACGAGAGTAACATGATTGTAAAATAGGGTGCTCCTGGCCAGCACCATCCTGCGCTTCCCCTGTTCTTTCCACTTCCGACAGGGACCGAGTATGTGCGCCTAACTGCTCGGTCGCGCCTCCTAGAGTTTCGAGTTGAACCAACCCATATGGGGTTACCAGTATTTAAACATTTATTTCATAGGCAACCAAATGAAATCTTCTTGTATCCATGCGCATAGCATTTCTATTGGAAACATTTACACTCCTTCCAATCGAACACTAATGGACATTTTACCGGCTTATTATGCGGTCCGATGTACTCATTCTTCCTAATAATATGATACTGATAGCACCACTCTATAGTTTACCTCTGATAGCTTATATAAAAGTTGTCTTTTTGTATTCTGTACCTTCACATGGATATATTCATGGATGCAAACCATTGCCCTGATAAATTCAGGCAGATTAAGTAACTATCTTCGCCATCGTCATATTTGTATCATTTATTGCTCTGTAAGTAAACATGCATACCTGTACATGCACACGCGTTATGTAGAGCAAACACAATATTATAGATATTATAGCGGAGAAAAGTTGTGTGTAGGATGTGCATACTCTTGTATTGGCCCACCAATCATTCGCTCCCTATAGATTTTCATGTGATCATATCATATATACATTGTCTTATATTGAAATCTACTTTGAGTGTTTATACGTAGAGAACTCCTCTCTTGAATATAGCGCGTCAAGCAGAAACGAGTACAATTCTAAATGGTGCAGGTGGTCTCCGCACGGTTTGAGCGATGCCAGTGGAGGCGGTGGTGGTGTGGTGGCGGTGAAGTGGGGTAGTAGTGGTGCAAGTGTGGTGGCATACCTGTATAAGACTATCAGTGGCACAGCACGCCCCGCTGCTAGCTTCTCCGCACCACTATTCCATCACGTCGATGGTGGGATACCTCCTCCCCTACACACCCATACTGCACTTGGGGGAGGGGCGGACTACAGACTCGGCCTGCACCACCGCCGCCGCCACCACCACCACTCTTGCCACCACCACACCACCACTCTTGCTACTATTATCACAGTTTCCCCTGCCGACATCACCACACCACCACTTCCAGAGAAGCTGTAGCTGAACTACAGCACATCCTCAAGAGCACCACCGAGCTGCGTGGTGGTGGTGTAGAAGAAATAGTGGTGGTGGTGGTGGTGGTGGTGGTGGCGGTAATAGTGGTGATGGTGGTGGTAGGAGGGGGGGGGGGGCGTGTTCTGCTGGTTTGGAAAGAAGAGGAGATCGTAGTGGTGCCCCATTTGAGGTGGTGGTGGTGGTGGTGGTGGTTGTTCTCCAGACGGATGGATATATGCCGGAAATCGAGAGCCATATCTAGGGCGATTATTTGTGATTACGCTTATATCCCATATTCTATTGAAAATGATCATTTTTGTGGACTCTTCAACCCTTTTCTTCAATCTGTATAGTAGCTGTGCTCACAAAACTAGAGTTTTTCTTATTATCTATTGAGGGTTGCACTAATGCCCCCTAAATTCTAAGATAGTATTCATTATAAGCTGAAAATCTTAGGCTTGAGATTTTGACATACACCAATGGTTCCGCGATGAGGAAAACTTTTGCCAGTGCATAGGAACGCATGTTAAAGATGTTTGCGCCGAGAAAAGATGTTGCTCTGAAAATTATTAATTATTTGAATAACACTTAATGAAAAAGGAATGAAATGAATGCTATTGTTTGTGCATCAACAGGAATTTTAAATTACACCACAGAAACATGTGATAAAAACCCAGAGATTGTCTTTAATCTGTATGGGAAACCTGATCTCCCTCCTTAAAATTTGAGAAATATCCATAATTGCTCTTCCTAAAAAAAGTAGGTGGTGGTCAAGAAGGTTTCGTGCCCACTTAAGCGCATGAATAAACAGTACTGTAGGACTGAAGACCATGAAAGTTACGTTAGGAATGTTAAGAAAGCTGTTTCCTCGACGATTTTTAGTTTCAAATTATATTGGTGAATACCAGATGTTGAACATTTCCTGGATAACTTTATTGGGCCCTGAGCCTCAAGGCTGTGTTATGACTGATGCTCAGCGAGCATTGGTGTGGAGGTGATAGTTTGTGTGTGTGTGTGGTGGGGGAGGGGGGTGGGGAGGGGCGATGGCCGAATAGCCGTGAGTCTCTTTTATGCCATATTAGGGATTTGGCTTCCTTCTTTATTAGAAGTGGATCTTTTTATTTGCTGTGAAAGTGCCATGCTGTAAATAATACAAGTTTTGTAGACAGAAAGTGTTTTTGTAAGAAGTTGTGGTTAGTTGAAGAGTGGTTGGTATAAGGGGATGTTACAAGCATATGGTGTTTGTTTACATCTTACTACTGTAGACAGATGTAATACGAGTGGAAAACTATTCTATGGAGGGGCTTGAACCTTTCCAACACAGATTATGCGGTTTTCCAACAAAATTCCAATATATCATATTTGATAGTTAGGACAGAAAACGCTAATCTATGGTTGTTTCGGACCTTTCCATCATTGATTATGTGGATTTCCGACAAAATTTCAATAAATTGTATTGGATAGTTAGAACTATCCTGTGGTAGTTTGTGGTTTCGGGCAATTCCGTCACTGATTATGTGGAATTCCGACACGATACTCGGACTCCTGCAAGTACTATTACTCATACTACTGCATATCAGTACTACTCCTGCGAGTACTATTACTCATACTACTGCATATCAGTACTACATCGAGCTATGCAGTTTTATGAGGGTTTTTTTTTTTTTGGAACAGAGTTTATTGCAGGGTAGACAATACAGCGTCGTCTCGGTGACGATATTCCTACTGCCTGCCTTATAACAGTTACAGTAATACATCATTCAATTTATATAGGGAAAAACAAAAACAAAAAAAATATTAATTCAGTGTTAGTAAGTACATTAGGTATGTCGGTCGAGGGGGAAGACCGGGTGAGCTATTAAGTAGTCATCATGCTACAGAGAATAGTGGCGTATCCTAGCTAAATATGCTAATGGAGGTCTTAAGCTATGGGCTAATCTAGTCTGGTTCCCTTGGAATGTACTCTCTCTTTAGATGGGTTTTTATAGCAATAGGGTCCATGTTTCTAACATTTTGGGCACTATTATTCCAGGTGTGACTGAGCTGATAGCTAACTGACTGTCTACTTTTTTCTGATTTCGGATGTAACTGCGCTAATACTATGGCTTCTCCACGCCTAGTTTCTCTAACTGGGGCGTCAACATAAAATTCATACTGAGACAGCTTTTTTGCCAGATTTAATTGTAAGAATTTTTTCCTATTATTGATAGTCATGACCTTACACGAGGTATGCAGCTCGACCGTAGGTGTGTCGTATTGGCCTTTCAGAGCTACTCTGAGGGCCTTGTTTTGTATACGTTGTAACTTGGCGGTTTTACCAATACCAATCGGTGTTAGAAATAACAAAGAGTAATCTATGATAGATAGTATGAGGGATTTGACAAGGCAGATTGCTGCACTTGCGGTTAGATACTGTCGCATCAGTCCAAGTTGATACACTCTGAGTCCCATATTATGGAGCAGATTTTCGTATTGTAAGTTCATGGTCATTTTACAGTCTAGTGTGATGCCTAGGTAATCATAATTATTCACGTACTCAATAATAGTATTATCTGTTCTTATTACTGGGGGATTCACAATTCTCCGTTTACTAAATATCATGCTCTTGGTTTTTTTCATATTCATAAGGATCTTGTTACGAACTGACCAGTCCCTAAATTTCGACAGATCAGCTCCCATGCTATCGGCCAAGTGCGTTAAATTATCACCTGAGCAGTATAACACGGTGTCATCCGAGTATTGGATTATTCTGCTGCTAACTGGTAGATATTTTAGATCATTTGCATAGATTAGATAAAGCAAAGGCCCTAACACTGATCCTTGAGGGACCCCACATGGTACGCTACACGCTTCTGAGATAGTACTACCCATTTTTACAAACTGAGATCGATTTTCCAAATATGAACGAGGGTTTCTTTTTGGTACATCATAATTATGCATTTTACTCTCTTTACTCTGTGAGGTGATATAGCAGTGACAGTAATTATCTCGATCATAAATTATAGAAAGTCCTTGGCGAATTGTGTTTAAGAATGTCTCTGTTTAAGTTAAAGAAAGTCTATGGAGTGTCCTCCCCGGTGAGAATCCTTCACCACTCCATTGGTATATAGCTGTTGAACAGAAGCTTAAATGATATGGAAGCATAACAATTAGACATAGCAGAGTTTCATAATGTCATGCATATGCAGGAAGACCACACAAATGTATAGTTTCGAATTGAGAGAGTGTACATGATACAAAAATATAAAATGACGAATTATAAGCAAGATTTGATAAACATTGTTGAGTTTGGTCAATATTAGAATTGACAGGAAACAATCCGATATGTGATGAGATACATACTCAGGTAATACTTATGTCCCATAGAACAAAATACAAGTAGATCAGTATGCATGGTCCAACATAGTTTGACACCCAAATAGTAAAATATCTAATCTTTGGAATCAAGGCTTTGCAATATTTTAATTTGTGTGTGCCCCTGAATAATTTCATGAAGTAACTAGTGCATCTTACGAAATTTAAGTGACAAAGCAGTTAACATATATTTCAGAAGATCTTTTTCCCACCAAAAGTGTGGCGTGAGTATCATAATTTCTTTAATAGAAACATGGTTTGTTTTACAGTTGCAGTTTAAAATACTGTAAAATGTACATCAAGAATTGTTAAAAATGGTCACTTACATACATACTTATACATACATTTCATTTACTTTGAACTTTATGGTACTAGAACTGTGGCCCACCACTTACGGAACATGATCATGATGATTACATATCATATAGAATGATCATATATAAATACAGACCGTGGCTCCTAATAGAGGGTTTACGGTATGTTCATGATATGTTTATTTTTATCTAATTATAGATGATGCTGTTACACCTGATCAAAGTTAATTGCATGTTATGGTGGTTCTGGCCATTTTAGTGGTGTCAATTATAGCTTGTGGAAAGCATTAAAGTTATTAATAGAGTCTAGACTGGTTGGTGAATATTAACTTAATGGATTTAGGTATTTATCTATAGTTTAGACAAAATATCATTAGACAAAAATCATTTAAGATAGGATAAGGATGTTAGAAGTTACAATAGGGGGAGTGTACTGTGATTGTTGAAGAGTTTCATTAAGCGCAGCGGATTTAAGCCATTGGTTTGCCGTTACTTTGATCAACGAGATTATATTAACACGTTGCTTTGATTGCAACACAGTTTACTCAGTTGTTAGCTGTTACAATAGGGTGCTTGTAAATGTTGTAAGTTGCTATAGGGGGTTTGTATTTTCAGAATTAGTATGTGATTTTAAGGAATTCGATCAATAACTCAAGTGCTTTTGTATAAAGATTTGGATTGAATATTCAAAATTAGTGCTAGATTTGAAGGAATTTGATCAACAACTCAGTCAATTTGGAGCAAGAATACCACGCATTTATTAGATACACCTGACATATCTAGGTATCAATACCAGGTCCAACATGTTTAAATATTATTAAGGAATTAGAGCCTGACGTGAGGCTGAAGGTGAAGAGTACCCTAAACCTGAATGCTGACGGCGGACTCAAACTATTTAGAACAACTTTAGGATCAGAACTTTAGGATATTTCCTCCACTTTTCCAATCCTCAACATACTTTCTCATTATGTAAGTACTTTTTTGTGCACAGAATCTATTCCTCATACTGATTTCTTGGCCTAATTTGTGTCATGTCTGGCTGCCCAGATTTACAGGCAAAATGCTACCGAAAACTGTAGATGGCCCCTCTCGGAAGTTTCTCTCCGTGGGCACTATGCTCCTTTTATGACTGGATTTCTGGTCCACTATAATCCATAATCTTGGCAAATTAGCTCCCAAAGAAAGACAACTGTTCTTTTGATTAGTGCGGTTTGTTTACGTTCTATAATGGGCATGAGCAGTATATAATTAGATGGCAGGTAGAGCTTTCAGAGTAAGCGCTTAGTCTCTTCAATTTTCATGTATTTCACAGTTGACCTATAACCAGCTTCAATGTCATATGTTCTTATCTAAGCGGATAAGGCCCTCTGTGAAATAAATGCCTGAGACTAGTGACTATTAGATTTGCGCCATGACCCCCGAGTGCAACATAAGCAATGTTTTTTGGGGCAAAATCGTCTCATGCTTTGTTATGTGACGCGTTGTTGCATCATGCATGGATACACCTGCCGGTCTGTTACCCTTGACCTGGCCACTCTTCCTTTAATGTTATCATAGGGGATCACTACGGGTTATTCTGCAGGATATGGGCCAGCTGAGAGGTCCACAATAATGCCCAATCCTCCCAAAGTAGTTATAAACTAGATTGTATTGCACTTGTCCATATGAATTCATGTTTATCTGCAACAGTGAACTTGTGCTCTAACAGCTTATGCACTAATGGGCAGCTCAATATCATGAATCTGAGATATATATAGAAACTTTGGATGTCTTGTAGGATTCACATTCATGTCTTATCATTATCATTATCATTACTCCCCAATGTGCGATAGTAGAACTACTAAGTATTCTTTTGCTAAAAGTGTTCCATACGAAACTTTCACTTTATCCTACCGCAGTTAGATTTCCATTATGTAATAGCTCGTACCAGTGGAGCGTGACAATGGGCTTGAATGGTGTTCAGCTCAACCCTCTAAAACGAAATATAAGCCTTGATTTTAACAAACATCAGGCACTAAGCCCTAAATAGTAGCTATTCTAAATGTTGGTGCCTGTTTGACCTAATCCAGTTCTCACCTTTTAGTCACTGTCACTAAAGGTCTTGGGGCTTAACACATATGGCAGACACTAAATGGATTGATAGCCTCCATCTAGTGCCTGCTGGTGCACTATTTGTTGCATAATCCATCGCCTTCGCCTTGAGATTATGCAACAAATAATGCACCAGCAGCCCCTCAATGTCAATAATTTAGTCCTTGTAACCTGCAGTTATGTTTAGTGTACAGACAGAATTTACATTCGTTGTGTGCTCAATATTACCTTACTTGGAGTTGTGGAAGTTATCTGGTAGTACTTGGGGAACAAAGGTCAGCCTGCTGGTATACCTATGCAATGTCTGAATCCGTTAGGATGCAGGTATATTGATATGTTAGCCAGGTATTAAACCACTTGACATTGTAAGTAGTGTAGAAATGGTGTCTAAGTAGATGGACCGATTGTCAGATATGAAGGTTCTTGCGTTGAGAGACGGGGAGATATCAAGTATGGCATGTTTGCCGGGAAACAGTTGTTATACCTGTCACCTCTATTTCGGGCCTGCTAATGCACTGTTTGTGCATTATCCATCGACTACGCCTCGGGATTATGCACCAAACATTGCACCGGCAGCCCCTCAATGTCAACCATTAATCCTATACGTATTGTAGGTTGAGTAATCTAGCCTTGCCATTAATCATGGGACATAATATACATTATTTTCTGCGTCTTTCAAGTTGTAAGAGATCTAAAGTTTTATAGCCTATAGTCTTCATCAACATTACACCACCTGTTGTTCTTCCTCAATGGTTTCGTTTTCCAAGAGAAGATCACATCGTATGTATACATATAATGTATATGATACACATTTATTGTTTTATAGAATGGATTGTGTATTCATTTTCTTGAAATTGAACATAACTTAGATTTTCACCTCCACCCGAAGACGCATTTGTAGACTTGTGTATTGATTTATTTTCCGTCGAATTGATGATTTAATAGATTAAACGATATCAATATATATGCGTATCAACATACATTGACTTTGATACAAACATTTGGCGTACATTTATGGGGATATATCTATATATATAATATATATCGCACTATCAGAGTTGCTCATGGGTCAGCGTTGTATGACTGACTCCTTCTGAACAGGTCACCCAGTGCCTCCTCTTCCCCTCCCCGACTTTCTCTTCCTCTTTCGGCTCTCCCAGGTTTTTTGGATCCAAGCACCGGGCTAGTCCACGTTTCACTTTGGCTGAAGGGATGATAGGTTGGGACGAGAATCTACGGTTGTCTGCCCCGGCAGCTTCATCTCTTCGCAGTCCTCTTGTGCTTTGCCGTGGGTGCATACTCCATACGCCACACACGTGGGTCGCTTGTGACTTCCCATCACTCATAGAGAGAGAGCGCTGTCCTTAACATTGCCTTCTCTCCCGGATCCACCGAATGAGTGAGGCACCGTTTGCTGCTTGCCCACTTGCAACGAACCCCCCTAATGCTAGCCATCCCGAGCTATCCCGTTATCTCCCCAAGGGCCCAACGCAAATACCCTGATAAACAATATGTACTACGCATCTCTGATGCCAGATTCAAGAATAAACCTTGTGCCTTGTGCAATAGCAGTATATCATTTACCCCATGTTAGCTTTTACGTATTAAGGCGCAGTTGGGAGTTGATAAACCTGCAATATTTTTAGTGTAAACCTATAATGCTATATGTACTGTATGGTTGAAATGCGTCTACGCGAATTTGGGGCGGAGTATGGAGACCAGATTTGCGGGGGCTACTCCTGTATGTGAGGTCAACGGGCGGCAAGAATCAATACTTGAGGCTGTTCCCATTGGTGAGCTACCCCCCTCCGCACCGTCATTCATTCACACTCCCGGGTAGTAACCCCCTCCCGTTAATAGGCTTGGCTACATGGGCTTTTCGTGTGTCATTGACCTATCATATTGTTAAAAGTAAAACCAGGGAGGTATATACTAAATTTACATGCCTCCCTAGCACAACTAGCAGATGTTGTCGAACTCATATTCTGTGAGCCGTACTCTGCGAGCACTTCTATGTGTTCTATGTTGTTTCCACTAGGAAGTGATCGGTCGCCTAGAAGTTTTTAGGCCTAGATCTTGTCTGTGGCCTAGATCCCGCGTGGGCGTGGTGAGAGCCTAACCCGTCCGCTGTTTTCTACCCTAGTTCACTCAGCCCCAGGATTCTCTAAGTGAGTGAGTCCTAGGATTGGCTTGCTTCGGCTACCTTTGTTAGGGCAAGCCTCCTCTTGTACCTCTCCTACTTACCAATGCTCATCAAGCTGTTCCTGCAGCCAGTATATTATATAGGGTGAAGGTTTGTGTACATGTATAACGGGGTTTGGCATCAAGATATGGGTCAATGTGAGGTGGGTGGTGGTGTGCATCTTCAGCTGTGCATCCCCAGCATCACCTCCCACAGGCAGACCTCATTCCCCTAAGTTACCCCGACCCCTTTCCATTCAAGCTTACACACTAATCTAATCAATATGAGGGAGATATATTATATAAAATATTTTTGTAGATATTGACAGGGAGATAAAACTGCCTGCCTGTTTGAAATGAATAGTATTTCATGATATTTTACCTGGCTACCTCGGGTTCAGCTCGTATAGCTATACCACTTATAATCATCCCGGAGTAAGATACTACCGTACCATCCATCGTTGAATAGTATTTCTCATTATAAAGTATTTTCTTGTGCACAAAAATGTAGTCCTCACACTTTGGTGTCACGCCTCGCTACCCAGTGTGTCACTGACCCTTTCGATCTCATCCACCTGCTTACTGAATGCTGACGATTATTTAAAACTGGGAACTGTAAAAAAAATTGGTCTGGTTCAGAGGCCATCTATATAATACACAAACATGCCAAAGTATCTCTAATATTACCTCCTCCATGGGATTTATTGACACATGAATGGTAGGGCCTGGATAGACAATAAGCAAGCAGAATAGATTGTGACTTTTCTCCGGGCCAAAACACTGCCCATCCAAATCCATGCATCATACAATTTGCTTTAAATTCTTGGGACTGTTTATTTATATGTAAGCTTATACATGTAGCCGAGCCATGTGTCCCAACTCCTTCACTGCTGTGTTGCCTATGGGTTAGTGGTGGGGACACCTCGTGCTTACCTAATGTACTATCTTCTAAGTTCAACAATTGTGTTTCCGTCCTTACCGTCTCGCGTCTAATTCGCTGCGTTAGTAATGCTGCAGCGCACACTTCATTCTCAAGTCCGCTAAAATATATGACTTTTCACTTGTAAAATACTTCTCACATATAAAGCATTACATTCAGTGAAGTACACAGTGAAGGATATGTGGCCATGGTGTATAAGGATTGCTCGACTCATTAACCCATTTACTACTGCATTATTTCATCAGTTTCTCTGTCATACATATTTCATGTGGGTCTTTTATTTTTGCAGAATCCTTCCGCTCCCAGTCCACTAGGCCAGATGCCACCACAAGACGGAATGCCAGGAGGGCCAATGCCACCCGGCTTCTTTCCTGTAAGTTCTCTTTATTGTATCTTGCTCGCTCGAGAAATTATGTCACTGAAGGATTCCAATTAGAAGTGACCACCTTATATCATATCCTGAGGATGTATGCAGCTTTCTGTTAGGAGAAACACAAACTGCCTGAACTAGATTGAATGACTGAATTCCAACCAAGCCATTTAATTATTCATCAGGTTTCAACCTTTCGTGGGTAATTCTTGAGAAATATGTGCAATTAATATGCGTGTATCTCAAATATCAGATCCATTAACATCCTGGCCAACATTTATTTGGGCCACATTGTTTATCAAAGATAGGCCAATTACTTTCACCAATATTGTAGCCATTATAAATGATAAATAGAATCTGCATAATGGAAAAGATGAAGATTTGCATTATCATACCATTACATGGTAATTAAAATAGGGGCATTGATAAATACCCCATGCTTAACAGAGAAAGCTTTCTCTAGCTTTTACTCTGATGACGGACATGCAAGTCCCCTATTGGCAGCTAATGTAGCAACCCTGGCAGTGAGCCGCTCCTGGGGATCAAAATCAGTATTAGCGCTGTGTTCGGGGGAAAGTGGTCAACTTCTGTTGAGATTTGTCGAATTCCATGATCCAAAAACAAATGTTTTGACATGAGTATATATCAAGTTCACTTTGTGTGTTGTGTATTTATTGGTCGACCGTTTTCGCACAGGCAGAAATCTCACTTGAGGCAAACGCGTTGTGAAGTTTCCGAGTTCGTTCTATTAATCCAGAACTTGATTCTCAACCTTCTCCATAGCCGACAGTGTACACATGATGGGTCAGTTCAGCTCTAAAGAGGGAGCCACTTGACATTGCAGATGACTGCCCTTCCACACACATGCTCCTCGTATTTTCAAACAGTCTTTGTCAAACAATTTTCTCTGTCCCAGTATCACCAGAGCCCTTTTAATTCAAGTGAACAACACCACACAGGTATATTAATAACATGCCCGTGCGATGAAATTATTTTCCTCCGTATTTCGTGTGGTTTAAATTCCAGGTAACTCACTTAATTTAATGTACACCTTCAAATCTCCCCCACACATGGTATGCAATGCTTCATCGCTGCGGTCCAACTATATACATTGCCATGGCACAGCCATTCACCTTGAATTAACGGTAACTTAGTCTCCCCCCTGACCTATCGCGCTACGGCACCATTCACCAATAAGTAGTATATGGGAATAGACCGTTGGCGCACATCTGACCCACCGCGAGTCGGCGGACTAGGGGAGTGCTGGTGGTTGGTTTATCACCGGACAGAGAAGAGTTTCTTTCCCGGCCATGGAAATGATATGTCCAATGTTATTAACATATTTTTTGTCAGATTTGATTGAATATTGCATTCCCAAAGGGATAATTGGCCATTGTTTTTGTGGGTTTAAAAAAGCATTGAGCATAACTTAAAAGAGAATTTACCATGCTTACATTTGTAAATGTCTTTGGTAAATGGTATGGTATTGTATAAACTTCATTTCCAGTTTTACATCAAATTATCTCTAACTAATTAGTGGAAAAGGGTGGTAGTCTCTGCTACAGCAGTTTTTCTATCTATATTAATAATATAGTATCAAATTTAACCAAGAATCAATGCACTCGTAACTGAATTTCATCATCTGGGTTGTCATCAGATAATGGAGGAATTAGAATAATGGGGAATTTGTTAACGTTAAACTAGAATATTCAACTATCTTTCTGAATGTTTTATCTGACCTATCTATGCATAACTTTTCATTGCCTGGTAATTATAACACCAGAAATGGAAATGTCAACTACTGTCCCTCACACAAACTATTATTTATTTCACGTCTCTAAACGGATATTTAACACTTTGGTTTGGTTGTATCATACAGAGATTAGCCACAGTGACCACATAATGTAGCTGAACTTGCTGAATTACTCACATCAAGTTTGTACATGTATGCACTAAGAGTTATATACGTCCCTGCTCACATATATATATGTATATAATGATTGATTGATTGAATATATTGGTTCTGCCGATGCATTCCAAGGCTAAGTGTTAAAGTGAGCTATATTTGCTTTGATAAAACATCTGGTCTGAGGGGTCATTGACTCCGGTGGGTGACAAGCCTTCAGTTCGTATCGGACTAAAAGATAAAGGCAACATTTGGGCTGTGATTTGGAGGTTTGCCATAGTCAGGAAGGTATATTTTTATTTACCTCCCTGTCATAGTGGGTTGCCACCTTTACAAACATGAAAGGAAATAGTGTGTATCTCAGCAGACGAATGAGTTCTCACTTTATTAAATTGTGTGAAAATGAAGGATTCGACCACCGACCAATCTCACCGCATTCAGGTTACTATTCCCATCAATATCAATTAGTGTGCTGTTCGTCTACAAAAAAGTCTTCCCCTCTATTACATTGTTGTGATCCTATGTCTATCGTTGTTTTTCCTACTTAATTTACCATGTCCTTTTCGTTGCTTCATACCCTGTGACATGTAACTAACGTATGTGTAGCAATCATTCTCTATGGTGATCTTTTAATTTCTGATTGGTTCGCGTCAAACTTAGCAGTGGTGTTGTGAAATACTGCCCATGTCTATTTCTTAATTTTTCCACCATCGTTGTTGATGTTGCTGATGCTCTGGGTAGATTTTGTTACTACCTCCTTTCTGCAGAACCCCCACATGCGCCCTTCACCTACACAGCAGTCACCGGCATCACAGCCATCCCCTCACCCGCAGCCACCTCACAACCAAATGATGCCGCACAACCAAGTGAGTATCTACCACCAGTCGCACCTCCAACCACTCCTCCCCCCATCCCTACAGCTGTAGTACTCACAATCGTACTCTAATAAAGGCTCCTACTACTTTAAGTACCACCACGGCTGCTGATATCTAATCTCTTGCTTTCTACTGCTACTCTCTAACAACAACGGTTTCTACCAACTAACCTTCTTCCTTGGGACTTCATCATCGGTGTTACTAATCCCAGCTAACATACCTGCTCAGTACCTAGCCTATCTAGCCTCAACCACTCAAATTATATTGGTGAAACTAAGAATTACAATTAAAATTCCAAAGATATACCTAAATGCGGGTTACGCGAGGTACAGTTTGAGGAGAGGCAGCACCAAAGAGCAGGCAATGCTCTTTGTGACTTGATGCCCACACTGAAGTTTGTATGACATTATCATTGGCGGTTTCGACAAATTGTCCCTTTCTGAGGGGGATGTGATCCCTTGCAGCTGATGTTTACAAGTAACATATCAATAACTGGCGAATTACTTTTTATGATGGCCTCAATCCTTTTAGAGAAATTAAGTATTTTTCTATTCTAATATAATCCCGGACAAATCCGTATCGTAGAAACATATCACATGATGTGGTAAGCCCAAGCCCCGTTCTGCCCTCTACACAATAAAAAAAAATGTTACTCAATCCTACATGACTACAGAGATTCCCCACAACTAATAAACACCTAGAACAGTTTCGTCACACCGTAGCTGCTTAACATGACAATGTGTCCCGTAGATCTAGGCTTTATGTTAGAATATTTTATTTGTTCATTTGTTGAGCATTGTTCATTTGTAAAATCTTGTGCTGCTCTCGACCATAGGAAACATGGGCAAGAGTTTCAGATAACTAAAGAGTGAATTTAATATACAATTTGATTTTACAGTTGTGTTCGTATGTTCATGTGTGTCTGTGTGTGTGTTTGAATCACTGTATCCTGTACCAGTTTTGTGCTTTAATTTACATGTTATTTCCAGGTAATTTTGTGGTTTGTTTCGCTACTTTATTCTATGTTTACAATACCTACTATGCCTAGTCTAACCATGCGTGTGAAAATTATTTTCTTACACATCTTTAAAGTAATTATCTTGGTTCTTTCAGACCTCTACATTAGCCACACACTTTATCATGGTTATTGGCGAGCTGGTGATGCCGTAGGTGGCATGTAAATGTGTGGTCGTAAATGTGTGGTCTATACAAAAAGGTTGGCATTCCTATTGAGAAACATCAGCAGATTCTTAATCCCTGATTAGTCTATTTCGATAATTCTTCTGGTTAGTGTTCAGGATATTTCGCAGAAATGTGATTATATCGTTAGTCAATTCAAACCCTCATTTGAAAATTGGATCCTTCTTTCTATGGTATTAAAAAGGGTAAATGGCTTCAATAATTTAAAGCATTCTTCCCCGTGCTCAAATTGCCCAGAAATGGGGTTCACTGACCAGATGCTACTACTTTTCATCTACCTCCCTCCATAGTTTATATGTATGTAGTTGTGCCGGTATATTGTTCTTGTCAGACCTTTTTTAAATTCAACTCGGCGCGATGCTTTATCTAGACATAGGTTTGCATTAAAAGATGCATGTGCCTTTTATTTTGTCATGTATTATAACTGGCCGTCCACCTGTTGGATCATTCGAGCAGATTCTACCTGAAACACTCGGCTCCAAATTTGGTGGAAATTGGCGATCTCTTTCTGTGAGAAGCGTGGTGTTGACACTGTTTCGAAAGGCACCACCACCACAACCACACGCCACCACCAAAAGTACCACCACCACCACCACCACTGCATGTCTACTGCCGTCTGAACTATTACCGAGTGGTGCTACATAGACTTGCCACAGTCGAAACCAGCTGTTTTGCGATTTCAAAACTGAAGATTTTTGTGTATCTTTCGCCACTAATCAATGCTGTTTAAACTCCAATTTAGTATGTATTTAGCATTTCCAAGATTCGACCCCGACTGATGCTATATCTATATGCTGGGTAAAAGAAAGTATATAAAAATTAATGAGATTAAGTGATATAAAAGATTCCTGGGAAGAGGTTTCTGGAAATTGCTACGAAAAAGGGCTTATTTAAATGCCCTTTTTCTTATGGAATGAAGCTAGGTTCATTCAGTAGGACTCAAATGACGTGATTAAATTCATACGTTTGCCTCCTAGTTGTGGTGGCGGGTAAAACAATTGTCAGTCTTGGAGCACGGTTATGTCACAAAATAATTAAGGCTTACAATAAAAAGAGTGTCCACACTGGTCACATTTCACTGGGAAGCCCTTTTCTCCTTATATAGTTCTTTTTAGGTTTCTCTTTTACGACAACATAAATATCAATTTAATCCACTCTCCTTTCGTATGAAATATTTGATTGCTTCAATGCTGCTGTTTTCTCAATCGTGTTTATTGCCGCCAGGCCTTATAGAAGGGAGGCAATTCTAACTCTGTGGTGCGGGCGATCTAATCCACTAGTGGCACAGATGATGACACTAGCCTGGAAAAGCGCGCCGCCGCCCTAGTCAGAAAAAAATGTTACCATGGCAACGGATTAATGCAAACTCAGCAGTGTGGCTATGTTTCCAAGGTGAGGGTATCAGTTGTTTTACTTGTTGGAGGGGGGCATTGTGCTTGACATACATAAAATTCACCTTCTAATGATAAATAATTTTTAATTCATTATCTCGATCTTCCACCTTTGGTCCCTATCAATGAACAACCGAATAGAACTGTCTGCCACTGGCACCACCTTCTTGAGTCCAGGTGCTCGCAGGCTGATGTGATCTTAACGTCTTAATCTCAAACTGGGGAAGATGTTGGCTTGTGAAATTAAAGATAATGACATTTCCTTGTGTAGTGGCTGGCTGTGGATCCACTTTGGTTATCAAAGACAAAGGCTAGGTATCTGTCTGTGTTGTACCATTGGTACTTTGTGGTCCGGGGCGTCAATATTGCGGGTGATCCATCATTTAGTATGTTAGCACAGAGAGTCACCACAACTTTTCAGCTATTTCTCGTCACGCTTGAATGGTGGTCTAGACCTCACCTTACCTGCTGCACCTTTGGCTACTCGAAAGGGTCATCGGCGTGATGTTCCCTGCAAGGTCCTCACACTGGAGCCTGATATACAAGCTCACCACTGCGGATTGCTTCCTATGTTTTGTTGTTGAGCCCTGATATCTCACTTTCTATTGTCCTCCCACTTCACTAGTGAACGGAGCCCCATTTGACAGAAACGTGCCAGGAAATTCGCAGCCGTTCAAAATATGCGAATGCCAGTTGAGTGGAACTAGTTCATTTTAACTGAACAAACTTTCTTTTCTTCTGCAGCCTTTCATGTCACCACGTTACCCAGGCGGGCCCCGGGGACCAGTACGAATGCCCAACCAAGTGGATTTTAATGTAAGTAATGATATACCTTTACTATAGCATACTATATATCTCAATATAAGACAGAATACTTGTAATGTAGTATCTTTCATGGTTATTTCCATTTTAATTTTGTATCCATCTTTCTTTCTGTCGATGTTTGTTGTTGGTGTCTTACTTTCACCCATTGTATACACAAGTAACCGTCGATCTAAAAGTCAAATATGGATTCTAGATATGCCGCTAGTAATATATCTTCGTGCAAATTGATAAGGATGTAACAAATCATGTCATTGTAAGGGTTTGTCTACCTTGCAGGCACCTGGAGGAGTTGGAGGAGGTCAAATGCCTGGCATGCCAAATAACATGGACATGCGACCGGGTATGCATCCAAGTAAGTACCAACATCTAGCGGGTAATTGTACTCCTGCATGCCTGCCACCTTGCATGTTCGGGTGTACCAGAGCTAGCTGGGTTCTTTGACACCATTATTATTATAGAACTTTTATTTCTCATTAAGCATACAGTTAGAAAAAGGGGATAGCATATGATCTGTCAGCACTACTCACCATGATCATACGTACAGCGTGACTTTGTTTCAAGTAGTCTGGTAGTCTTGTGCGGTAACATTTTCAGTCAGAGATGGAAAATAACAGATCTCTGGGTAGAATCGACAAATTTTTCATTTTAAATAATTCTCCTGTATTGTAGAACTGTGTACATGCTAGTTTTTAATAAATTTTATTGAAGCCATTTTCATACAATGATAATTTCTGGTTGCGTGTGTGTATATCTATGAAGCTTACGGCGTTCAAGCAAACATCTTTCAGTCGCTTATAGAAAAGCGAAAAATCATAGTTCGCTGTTTCCCCATACAGGTTGTGAGCATATATGTCGTTTTCTACATAATCTTGTGAACATATGTCGTGAACTCGTCGTGACGTCGTGCCATGTTACAATTTGCGCTTTGGGCCTTTGAACCTTCTGATTGCAAATTCCTTTCTCAAATTTCACTGCGATGTAGATGGCTGTCAATAGCTTAGGTCTTGTACACAATACTAGAGACCAATCTAAAATTGTATTTTGGCGTGGGGGCAATTGGGGTTATCATTGTCCTAGTTTTTTATATTCCTCCTATCAAATATCAAGAGTAAATTTATTGCATCTTTGTGACCATTCAACCATGTTCTTTAGATTTCTTGAATCCAGTATTTTCTTAAAGAATCTTTATCGAACAATGCTATCGCACTTTTGCAGGAATATCTTTAGATTGTTCTGAAAAGGTTACAATAAATAGAGATATGTCTTAAGAATTGATGCTGCCTTTTTACCAACCATATCATTGCTATTACATTTGGATTGTGTTATACATATGTCCTGCTTGTTAAATTCCTTGATCTGGTTGCTTGACTCATTAGAATACAATTTGAATGTCTTATGAATTTCGTTGATGTTAATATTTTTTTATATTATCCTTTCTAGATCATCCTGGAATGGGACCCATGCAGCGAATGACACATCCGGGTCGAATGCCAGGACCCATGAACCCAGTAAGTGTTGAGCAACGTGTGTGCCTAAATCGTCAGCCTATTCGGGTGAACTGCGCAGCCTCCGCCTTTTCTAGTGTTTCAAACTTAACTAGGGGAGGTTACTAGCTAATACTTGGTTTGCTGTAGAAAAGATTCCTTGGATAATAACGCGTGACGCATGAGCTGGTTGTGTATACATGTATATAGCTCACCAGAGCCCTACATTAGAGCACACGTTTTGAAACAATGTGTTAATATATTCTCATATTAAATGATGTCTGTTGCAGCAATACGCTATGCGGGGGCCACCACCAAACAGCACAATGGGCGGCGGGCCCGGAGGAATGCCACCTATGTCAGTGTAAGTTCATTTTCTATTGATCAAGCGAGTTAGTAGTATTGGCCAGAGTTAATAACAATATTTTATTTATACTGTTCATATAGCCAATTCACACCACGTCTTGATCTAATCTAATTATAAAAGTATGACAATGAAAATAATTATTTACATTTACTACTTCTATTCACAGACCTGGAGGGCAAGGGAGTCGACCGTGGCCTCCAAGTTCTTCAGCTGTAAGTACAATTCCACGCAATCTTAAAGTCCTGGGTTAAACTAAATAAATGAAACATTCTATTGTGTAAGTGTAACTGATACACGCCTCGATCGACACTCAAACGGTAGACGAATAAATACGGGTGCCTTAGAATGATAGCCAAAGAAGTCGGTTGACAGGATTGGTGTCTCATAGCAGATTAACATCTATATCTTTTACTTCCCACAGCAGATGAATTATTCCTCGCCGTCTCCGGGACAGTTCAATGTAAGTAACTCGTAAAACAACAATTTACCTTCCTTGTATATTGTTCTACTGTGAATATATAATTTAGTGAATACTTGCTCGAGGAATAATATAAAATGTAACAAGAATCTGATTAAATGTTTTTATTCTCAGGGTCCGCCAACGGGAGGACCGCCTGGAACACCCATAATGCCAAGCCCACAAGGTAAACTTTGGCTTCTGTGTTCTCATTTTAAATACTCATCCTTGATCTTGTGAGGATTCTTTTTCTCTAATCGATTTCATCGGGCGAAATAAAGTTCTTTTTTTATTTAATTTGCCTATTTTGTCTCTGACGGATATCTTTTAATTTTGGACACTAGATTGTGTGTGTGTAAACCTTCTTTGAAGAATGGCATCTCCTGGTTATGAGAAGTTGTATAGCGGTGTAGGTGTAGCAACTATCTCGTGTTGTAAAAGACACTAACTAGGAGATGCTGTTTTGCGTGTATAGGGGTTAAGTGTGTGTTTCGTTTGTCTCCCTCGTGGGGCACATGAAACCATCCCAGGCTCTGAACATGGCATATGGCTGTTCAAATCTGACTTGTATCATACTCTTGCTGACCTACAGGCTCTTCTGGACCTTACTCCCCTGCCAGTCACAGATTAGGCTCTCGACGAGGTGAATCACACTCTGTCTCAGCTTTTTTCCCAGTCCTCCTTTCTCCCACCAAAATCTATCCTGGACCTGGCTTCCTCTAGTCTAACACTCAGGGACTGGCTACTAACTTACTTATCGTATGGCCGTAGCGCGGGCTCAGCAGCTATATGTAACAGCTTTCTTATATATGTAACAATTATTGATGTTATACTTCTCAAAACTAGCTGCGCACTACAGTGCCAAAATACTCCCAAAATGTATCGTTTCCCCCTTAAACAAACTGGGGATGCTGATTAACTTTACTCACCATACTCTCCTTTCTAACACCATCTTGGGGAAAGTATGCCCATCTTTAAACTAGTTCATCCACCCTGCTGTGTACATGTACCTGCGTCTCGTATCGTGGGAATCTGCGTATCATTAACGTGGCAATGCTTCTCGGGGAATCAACAACTCCTATGATAAAAAATAACTAAAGCGGTGACAATAACTGCATGGGTATTTATCTTTACAGGGAAAGAAAAGTGGATGTGTTCAAGTCGTTTTAGCCACAATACAAAGGAATACTTACATTTTATTTCTGTAAACCCAATTGACCTTCATAGTGATTAACGTTGAAACTGCATGAAAGCATGAGAGCTAATAACCAAGCACAATACTTAGGTTGTGGAAGCTCACCTTTGTCATTTTTCTTTATTTGGAATGTCGGGGTCACAATTGACCGTGTCCTATTCTCGTTCATTCCTCTGAAATTGGAGGTTTATTCATTTTCAGGCCAACCAATGGTAAATATTGGCCTTACCATTTCCGCAATGGAAACATGGTTGTTGGTATAATTCTGTTTCTAAATATGCTCATAATTGTTTTTCAGATTCCAACAATTCAGGAGATACAAATATGTACAGCATGATGAAACAAAATATGCCAGGAAATATGTCAGGGGTGAGACTATTATGCATTTTCATCTCTGATTGATTCTCTATTGAGACTTAATTATTTTTCAGTCTCTGTATATTCCCTAAATGCTTACTGTTCTGGTTTATGACGAGCCTGCCCATTAAAAAAACCACCACGACTCTTTATCTTAATCATGTACAAAGTATACATGTATTCGGACAATTATGCTGGTCAAATTATGTGTGACATGGTTAATTTAACAGATTCTATTTGATATATAATCCATCTCATTTGTACATAGTTTGTTAATTTAAGTGATGCCTCCCATTTCCAGTTCCCCATGGGAGGTCCTGATGGCATGGGTCCTATGGGCCCCGACATGCAACCAGTTATGAATGGAATGTGCCATCCGCCACAGGGACATCCAAGTAAGTCACCGTCCCTGCCATCCCTATGATGGCCCGCCACTATTTAGTGATTACATTTTCTGTCATTTACAAATAATGAGCTGTCCTTAAAACATATTGAGTCAGAAGGGAGCATTGTGTGTGATCGATTCTTCGCAATATTATTAAATGTGATATCAATGACAATCATGATTTGAAGCCAGTGATGCATCATTCATAACGACCGCTCCATTTAAAATTGCACGGCTTGTCTTCATTGTCTAATAGTTGATGGATCTACCCGATTTGCCCTAACAGATGATAACATGGACGGAATGAAAAATTCACCCCACAATGGACCCGGCACGCCACGAGAAGACTTACCCCCTGTAAGTGGGGGTAATGATATGGGTTATAATCCGTTATATGGCCAAGGCGACCCAGTAAACCCGGTAAGACTATAACATACGGTGGTACCTACTTTGATCAAAATGTTTGCGAGTTAATCTAGCCACTGGAAGCTTGTCACATAAACAAGTATCCATTATCATAATTTTACTTTGCTTTGGATATATATGGGTGTACGATATTTGGCAGTTTCTAGGTGTTTTGTCCATCTTGCAGTCTATGGTCTATGGCTACCTATAATCTGAGTTGTCTCCAGTTGTTATGCTTCTTGTTTATTTCCAGGCATTACCCATACATACTAGATTCTTTGATATGAGTTCTTAAGCTTTCCATTTATCTTACATTAGTTGGCAAGCACATATCATGGGAACGATACAGATCTACCTGTCTGGACACAGGTGGATGGGATAAAAAGGATTTACTTCTGTTGCAGATATACCAATCTGCTCCCTATTACTAAACTGTTAGGTTTTCCAGTTTTAAGTGACTTTTTGCGATTTTCTTTCGAATGCCTGGTTCATGGTTGTATGCTATTATTTCTGGTGGTCACTCTGAAAAAAGACATACAAACTTAGGACGGGCGGAGAGGCGCATATCTTGTTGTGCGCCCGGTAAATCATGTGACTATCGTAAGAAAGTGGTACTGCTGTTTAGATATTTTAGATTGCTTAATGCACCACTACTCTGCTGCTTGTTATACAATCATAGCCTTCCCAGAATCATCAATAGCTTCATTTAAGCTGTTAAAAATGGGGGGGGGGGGCGTTGGGAAACTACAATTATTTACTCTTATTGTTCAAGCATCATATTTCATTCATTTGTGTCCAACCTAAATTCTCCATCAACTGCAGTTTTCCATTTAAAAATATTATTTCCTGTTAGTTGCTCCAATTTTGGGTTAGTTTCCTAGTATAATATTAATGTGGGTACAAATTATCTAATTGATCATTAACATCCTAGCTCAGTCAGTCGTCACTACTACTGTACAGCCTCAAATTAAACTATATATGTAAACAGCTTCCCGTAGTCATTCTCGGAGCTGGGGGAGGGAAATTTCACTTTGGATATAAAAGAAAATGAACTGGGTTGATTCTATTTCTTATCCTTATTATAAAGGATGCAATTTGACATTTGTTTGTTTCTCCTCTCTTCTTGCGCCTGTGGCAACAGCCCAGTGGAGGGTCCAACATCCAGGAGTTGGGCCGACCACCTTCCGGGCTCGGACACATGGTCATGGTGGGACCAGGCCATCAACAACAAATGGAGCCCAATGTAAGGAACGGTCTCTGATTCTGTATTGTCATAAGCATCACCGTCATCCACCATCATCATTACCATCGTACTACCCCAATACTTATACATATATATAAACTCTATATGTGTGTATGATCATCATCTGACTGTCCTTCCCAGTATCAATTCCTTTACTCCTTTGAGTTCTTTGTTAGTTTTGTCCATCTTGCGCCTGCTGCAACTGTACTCTTAAGTCTCTCTTTTTGTTCTTATAGTTGCCTTGTTTGCTCTCTCAGTTTATATGTTGCATATCGATCTTTCGTTTATTTGTACTGGAGATAGGAATGCTCGCCCTTCTACCTCAGGACGTCACTGAGTGAGACCTCCGTGTACACCTGTTGAACTGACCTGACATTTTATAAGCAGTTCAAGCTGATTAGGCCAATTGATCTAACATGGATCTGATGTTCAATTTATGCCTGAGGTAGCACTTTTGAGTTAATTAAATCTCAAAAAGGACAAAAATATCATGAGTGCAACAGTTGAGGAACAAATCGGGTGTGAATTTCTCCATACCACCATACCCTCTGTTGCAATTTGGACATTATATATGTTAAACCTACAAAACGATGCCTTCCACTGTTGTCAGAATCCGATGTGCTTTCTCCCGTCTATCTACCTTGGGTTGGAAGCGATAGTGTTTCGACTTAACTGAACTCAGAATAGGGGTCGGGGCCTATTGGGGTGCTGTTTTGGCTATTGCATATCATTGAACGGTTTTCCTGACAAATAGCTTTTGCATTGGTTCGTCGGTTTTATCTACCACGAATATCTCTCCATCTAAGACAACGTTAAGCTGTTAATCCCGTCTGCCTGCTGTCTATAATATGATGATGCACGTAGAAGCATGCTGTACCTTATGTTCGGTGTTTTAATGCCCTCTGTATAGTGTTCTCTTAAAGACTTTGGTGTGTTGACATGTAACAATGAAGTATAAACTCATGTAATGCCGATATATATGTAAATATATATTATATATACATATGTATATATGATCCTCATCACGACAGACTTGAAACTGATCAGGGAGGTGTAATATTACATCAACCTCCCTGCTCTGGTGATAGCCATTCTCTTTCCCTCATTTTTTACATACGATATTCTGTTTCGGGCTTTTTTGATCAATTCGAATAATATCCTGGAATTTGTATGGAGGGAGGTGGTACGAGTGCAGAATTGAATGTGTTTTATTTAGGCAACAGTACATGGCTGGAGAGAGGCTGATAGCAAAGCTTGAAGATGCTGCCGCCTGCTGCAGACTCCAGACATCCTATAATGTCCCCCTTTGTGCTTGCAGATGCCCGATCCCAGGGTTTCCTCCTTCACTCCCTCAGACGGCTTTGGCCATTAAAATGATGAAATCCACACACCAGTAAATTCGCATTGCGCACCCAGGTATGATTTTCCATCTTCCAACTAAAACCGGGTTAGGCCTAGTCCAGGTTTAGTTGTGTAGTCGACATATTCATAGATTCTTCTTTAACCCTGGGCTATGCCTAACATGCTTTTAGTTGAGAGATGAAAATCGCCTCCAATGGTATTATTTCCTGTTTTTGCCACTTTGAATAACACTTGAGGCCAGCTGTGATGAGGAAACCTTCGGCCTGTTGTTGTGCGCAGCGAGAGGTGGCTGTGCGTGCATGCGTGTGTGCGCCTCCCCAGCGATGGCGTCACCACTCCACCAGCGTTCCACTGAGACTCTGTTTTTCTTTCCGTGGAGAACAGTCATATTGGAGCGCTCTAATATTGTCGATTGACTTGGAGATTTTTTGCTACCAACCCCGACTTCATACCGGAAATGCTTCTCTTCAATCATTATGCACTTATTATGTTTCTAAGGATTTTGACCAGCGTTATTGGGGGTTGTGTGCTAGCGTGTGTACATAACGGCCACCATCGATATTGCCCACAACCATTACCCTGCCCTCATCTCCTGTCTAACCCATGCTCATCAGTTGTAACACTCCACTAATCATCTATGCTTTTAGACCATTTCTATCATATAATTTATCATGTTTTAATTTCCTTTATAATAAATTTTGGTCGGTTCATATGATTTTCCTTTGTCTAATAGCTATCCTTTTAGAATCTATATTTTAAGACCAATTTTGTCAGTAACTGTTATTTACAAAACAATCAGCAGCAGCAAAACTAGTTAAACCATACTTCGTTCTGAAATGACAAATCAGTCTGATTGTTTCAGCTGGGTATATGACACATTTGGGCCTAAAGCATGGCCTCATCTGTTACCCAATTCTTGCAAGATACGTGGTCGTGTAGCCGGTCTTGTTTTATCTGCATGCTTGTCTCACTAAACAGTCGATCATAATATTTTTACTGATTCTCCGAAGCTGATATCATGCCTCAAGTTGCCTTCTAAATCAGCTCAAATTTTAATATGCTACTTATCATATAGATCGTTGAGAAAGAACTAAAATTAGTAAAAGATTACATGACGAGATAGAACGCTTTGATCTAAATAAATATTGGCATAGGGTTTTCTTTTGTTTTGCTTTATATTGGCGGTCTACACGCTGAGTAGTTTCGTATATTTTGCTTCAATTGTGATTTCGACGTCATTATGTTTGTTAATTTTGTTTGCAAACTGGTATTGAATGGTTAAACTATTTGTGAGCGTACGACAACTGTTGGAAGTCATTGTAATCTTCATTGGTTTACAGTCCTAAAGTGAACCAGCCTAAATTTGTTGAATGTTGAATATTTAAAGGGCTGGTTCATATTACATAACCCTTTAGTTGGTTTGGTGGTTATAAAATACTTCAAACCCGTATTAATATCTCAATGGTTTTTACAGGGGCGGACCGGTAGCCCATTCGGCCGCCTATTGTCTTGTGGATATTTGAACAGTGCCTACTGCGGAGCCTTGTATCCGGGTTCTTCCGACTCACCCACTGTTTTGACAAAACCTACATTGTTTATTTTATTCAGATACCCTGCTGAAGGATATTTAAATATCTTCTCCTACTCTAAAATCCATTGTAGGTTTGGTATCAATTCAATGCTCAGTGATGAGTTACTTCTACTTGGTATGGTGACGAAAGACAAGATGCATTTCTCAAGGGGAATGTAGCCTTGTCTAATTATAGGTAATGAAACGAAGGTGTATCGAGTTGGTTTCTCCCGAATTCAAAGGCCCGTAATTAATTTTCTTTGTGAATATGTCCGTGGTTTATTTGTTTATAAATATATTCTATACATTGTATGGTCTTGCCTCATATTTGCACCGTTCTTTGACTTACCGTTTCCGACCTTACTGTTGTACCGTTTTCTCATGTCGGGTTTGTCTTGTTTCCTTTCTTCCAGGATCAGAATGAATCAGCAGCAATTTTGAAGATCAAAGAGACAATGCAGGAAGAGGCCAAGCGGTTTGAGAAAGATACCCCGAACGAGTCAGCACACTCGGAATATTTCATGCAATAATGCGCAGTTCATCCTTAACGTCGATGGGCAACACTCACCTTGGTACTCTGCGGCATTGTAAATTATTCCATTATTTATGCGTCACTGGACGACTCACAGATGTCCATGTTGGGTGTTGTCGATTGACATGGAGAAGTTATGGAAATCAATGCAGCAGGGAGCAACACATTTAAGACTTGTTCTATAGCGTTAACAGTCATCAAACTATGGGGAAATCTCGCAAAGAGTCCTGAGAAATATGGCATATTCGTGAACAACAGAGAACACCGTCGCATGTCAGCAATGCTTCTCCACAATGGATATGGTCTTGATTTTCTACGATGTTATTTATAATTATACAGGGCATGAGAGTGCAGAACTTCTATCATGACAACAGTCCACTTTCAGGGGAGCAGTTGCACTGACTTGCTAGCTTGGTCATGGGTGATGACACCTGTTTTTGTGTTATCTGTCCGCCATAGACCCAGACTTGGTCGGACGGCCTAACGCTCTTGACTCATTCGTCGTGCTGGAAGATTGGAATCCGCGAGTAGTTGGATTCTTTGTTAAAGCTCCTTGTCGGAGACGAAATATAAGGATCAAAGGATCAAGGTCAACAGTTCTCCTGAACTTAATGCGTCATGAAGCGTGCCAGTCTCCTGAATCTGACCGAATGTTTATCAATTCACTCAAGGGTTGTCAGTTTCCCTATGTCTAATCTGGGATTCATAGGAGGCAACAGATATTGACCTACTGCCACAAGAAGGAAAGTATATGTTTGAATTATGGTGTCTTTGGAAATTTAATAATAAAGCAGCATTTTATGCGGAATTTAGATGGATATGGTTACTATATACAGGCAGGAATCACGAAACAGATCCCGGTTATTGTTCTGTGTTGACATAAAATTGTTAAGTCTGAGCAAAAGGAACTTAAGAAAAAAATTCTTTGTGTGAGGGTTGTGACATGACTAGTACTTGTTTCTCTTCACATGGCACTCTCTCAATATTTGCTGCTAAGTGTCAGACGAGAATTTAAATTTGTAAATGTGCTAATGTATAAAGGACATGAAAATACACAACATAGCCAGGCACGGTCAAGTCTTCTGATATACAGCCTCCCCTTGCGTTGGCCGCATCTGGTTGCCTCAGCTCAAGGTCTTCTATCATGGACAATGTTGCAGTCTGTAAATTTATGAAGAATGTATCCTTAATTTAATTGTTAACTAAACAATCTTGAATTCATCCAGCGACCTTTATTTATCATGTTAGCCTTTAGAGAATAGAAAGTACCTACAAGAAGCTGCTACACAGCAAGAGTACATAGATGACTCGTGAGAGTGATTTTACCGACCCACGCATGGCAGTGCACCGCCCTCACCCTGTTCTATCGTGAGCAAAGCAGAATATGAATGAAAGTGTTAGGTAGACTTTCTACGTGAAATTGCTGTACACATGGCGACAAAAGTATTTATGAGTGTAAGTTATATGATGTTGAGTTTCTTTAAATGGAGGCGGTGCCTAAGGTGTTGGCGGTGTTACTGCCAATGTTGTGGGACAGCTGCTCGGAGACTTGAATAATACTCCCGTATAGGGGAATACCTTGCACTGAGCAGAATGTGAGAGGGGCATTTCGGAAGAGACGACGAATGAAAGAATAAGAACACATGTGTGGGAATGTTAATAGAGATGAATGAAAGAATTAGGTAAACAAGTGCGTGTAAGGTGGAGTGCGAATAGACTGGACATATGTGAAAAGTGAAGCAGCCTCCGTACTCCCTAAGGTGTTATCCTTGTCACTGGTCTCTTGTCAGTTATGTATGATAAAACCTCGGTGTTCTGGCTTCCCTCTTCACAGACGATGAACATTGTACAATGTATTTATAAGCTTGGACCTTTTCCTGTCCTTTTTGTATATTTTTACTAAGAAAGAAGGAACAGAATATTAACGTTTTGTACTGATATAAGAGAAGGAACGGGCACAACATGGGGTTTGCAAATAATTAACTGTAATTCGATTTCCTTTAGTTTCATTCTGGAACAATCAAACGAATAAACAAAATCGACTATCAGAAATAGCTATCGGTTAAGGGTTATTGTCCGGATTCTTCCCTAACACAGTCAAAATATAAAGGTGTAACTATACAATGTAATAGTGGCAATATAAATCGGCGTGCATTTAGATAAGTATGCTGAGAAGGAAAACCCAGTCTTGTGAAGCTCAATAATCATTGATACATTATCGTAGAATCACGAAAACTGTACTCTAAAATGAGGAAAGGTGTGCCCTATCCAGGCCTGGAAACCTGCCTGCATACATATTTTGTAAAATCACCGACGTGTTTATTTTTCAAGAAAAAAGTACAGAAGAAGTGCATGTGTATAATGTTTGTGACACTGATTGTCTTGCAGAGCACACCGTCTTGTGAAAGTGTAGATTCAAAGAGAATGCTTGAAAATTATTTCTCTAGGTTTGTTTTTTTTATTTTCTTACTACAAAGCGGGAATACATAGGATTTTTTGTTTCCATGCAAATGTTGGTGTTGAATGGGGAGGGGCGGGTTACCCATTAAATGATACGTGCTGGACATGATGCCCCTCACATTGACCCCCTCAGCTCCTCTTATGAAAATTTCCATTGAATATTTAGAACATTTAGTGTATACTTGATTTTAAGGAGCTATATATAATGATATCCTTGTGTCTTAAGGACCGACTCGCTTATATAAAAAGAACTGAGGGGCGTCACCTTAGGGATCTTCTCTCCTAGAAAGATATTCGGACTGATATTTGTACAGATCACCACGATAGACCGGAGAATGAGGAGCACCAAACTTCTGTTCTTGCCATCACCTGGCTTTGGGTTCTTTGCCAGAAACTAGTTCATTGACATAACAATTGTTCATGTTCATTGTGTTACTCCAACATAACCAGAACCACATTGACCGTAGAATTTACGGCTAGGAATGGAATGGTATATATTGTGTACATATAGACATGCTCTCTGGGTGGTGTTCATCCCGAGCGACGCTATTCCTGCATGTGTATTGAAGTATAGTTATTATGAAAGTATGTTTTGGCGTACAGTTGCTGTCTATAGGCTTATATAGTATGAATACATAAAACATGCATATGCCCACCCTGTATGCCTGTGACGCATGGAGATCCAGTCTTACTAGAGTCAACCTAATGATTTGACTTGACTGGAGATTTTCTCCCGCTGCAGACCAAATGTAAATTTGTCATTGTGAAAGGAAGGGATAGGGTTGGGAAGGGATGCCATAATTTCGTCAGTCTGTAGCACCATCAACTACCTCCACGGAGCCTAAGGGGTAGCCAGTATTACCTTTCTCACTTCTGGTTCCCCATGGTTACGTGCAGTATCATTTTTCTGCAATAAAAATCGCCATGGCTAAATTCCAAAGTTTTACAAATGTATTAGTTATTTAATATCATACATTATTTCCAATAATGTTTTTGAATAAGACAGATCCGGCTTATTTTTGCTGTGTCCAAGACGGATCAAAAAAGTTAAATGGGACGCAATCAATTATTTCTCAGAAGAAAGATAAATACTCATTGTTAGCATCATGATGAGTAGAACTATGTCAAATGGGCTGACATGTAATGTTTTCTCACATTTTCCTAAGTTTCCGTGCATATGTTTCTTGTTAAAAGCATCCTTATATAACAGAAAAATTGAGACGACCATGAGTTCCTAACGTCAGGAAAACATTCGGCTGTTCACTCAGGCTGCATGTGTAAAAGGTGAATCTAATTAGTTTTAATTTTATATGTAACCTTTTTCTGAGATAATGTGCAATACACAGGTTTTCTAAGCCGTACGAACGCCTTGTTGTCATGTTCGGATTGAGTGCAGATCTTTCTTAAATATTATATTGGACAAGGAGTTAACCTGACATGCCTTTCTAGATGAAGAATACAAAAGCTATATTTAAACACAGAGTTGCTCTATCCCAGAATGATTGGTTTCTGAAAGAGGCGAATTTCAGTTGTTGTGTGAGTAGAGTACAGTGTGTATGATACCATGTAGCCTGGGTGACTTGTCTGCGCAAGTCCACTGTGTTTACTGTCTGTCAGCCCAATGCTCTCCTTGTCTTTGTCTCCCCATGGTATTCCACTGGCTCTGCTTTGTACATTGCAATCACTCAAGTTCGCCTTGAGCTAACCTTGATTAGCCCCAGTTGGTGTGCCTGGATTCGCTCAAGAATGTCTCGGTTCCCAACCATGTTGTCCTTGATGGGACTGGTATCTCCTCACAGATTATAAACACACATACACCTAAACACTTTCAAACATATGTACTTGTACATGTGCTCACACATACAGACATAAAATATGTAGACATTGATACACACATTCAGGCATTGTGTGTGTGGGGGGTTGCACATTGTGGTACCCCTATCGGTATTTTCATTATAACCACCAGAAATATAACATGTACGATGATATTTAGAAGAAAACTGGCACTGTATATTTCTGTCACGACCAAACAGTTCACATTCGAAAAGCATCACCCCATTCCTGATGGACACATTGTATCGTTCCACCAACTGGGGCAGTCATATTTTTCTCTGAGGTCCTGTTCTGGTGTAGAAAAATTCATTACTGGACTCAAATCCTTCCGAGGAGGTAATCAAAATGAAAAGAAATGACCTTCGAGGCAATATTGTATTATAATAATATGTAGAAAATTTTATATTATTCCTTTCATACGTTGAATACGTTGGATTGGTATCGCATTTTCCAGCCACAACGTACTTTGTCATTGACTCGTGTTGATATTGTGTAGATGAGGCGGCATCAATTTTAGTTCCCAAATATGAAATGTATGTTCTATATTGTACAAGAATTATGTAGAGGAAGGAGCTCCATTAAAGAATCAGAACATTTGAAATGAAATATGACTTTAGTTATGTTTTTAATACTTGCATTCTCAGTTAATATTGATCAAGATCTATGTTCTACTTTTTATTCCGTTTTTTTCCTACCCATCGATGAAAAATATTTCACCAGAATTTTGGAAGGATTTCACCGTTGTTTTTGCTGGAGTGCTTCATAATGTCCACATCGGTATTGCGGCGTCCCGCTGAAATTCCTTTGCTGTGGTGGTTTCAATTATCGCTCGATTTTTTTCTTTTAGCCGATTTCACTCGTATAAACATAACAGCAGCAAAATATTGATAACTTGTCTTGTAAGTGAATAAATTTGGTTAGATTTGTTGTCTTAATAGATGGGAATGCTGCTTTAAAATAACCTTTTTAAGTATATCGCATATATTAAATGATCAACCGATCAACCAATAAATTACCCAGTTCACACTTATACCGTATTGCATGTCTAGGACGTTCTGTGAGGTGGGGGCAATGGACACAGGTACTCTTTCAACAGCTTTATTACAGACGTAAACTAATTATAGTCACTGAAACATATTTTAAAACCTTTAATGAAATGAAATTGAAATGGATCTCGGATGATAAGACGATAAATAAATAGATAGTGCGATGTTCATAGATGGATAACTATATAGAATGTAGATATAGCAAAGTTAGATGGATAATGGGGAGTAGATGTTTTGTTTGGTGGTAAATGAATGGCTACAGATACGTGGGTAGATAAATGGATGATGGGTGGGTAGATGGCGTATAGCCAAGATAAACCCTATTTCTAGTTTTTCCATTGGCTTGCATCTCTTTTTCATAAATTTCATGAATTGACTCATAAATGCTCATACATTAATTTAATAATTGACAAATAATTAATTTAATAATTGACAATAATCCCAAAATACCCTAAAATTCAAGTTATTACTGTGTCTGTAGCTCTAGTTGGTCATTGATATTTGAAAACAAATATAAGTGTCTTCCACACGCCCTTCTGCCCATTTCATGAAATTGCTCATTTATTATGATGCTAGCGATCTATACTAAGTTGGTTATATCAACCCTAGTTTGTTCCAACAACTGGTACGCACATTTTCCACACCAACAAGAAAGAGCTTGGTTCACTGGTTAATTTCTTTTTATTAGGCGAGAAAAAACAGCAAATCATTGACTTTTCTTAAAAGAATAAACTGTATTATATAATTTATTTCTATTTCAACATATAGAATGTAAATAATTCACAAGAAATATTACATCAGCTTGGGTCTCAAATAATTGGAAACCGATAGATGATTTTTCGAACCTTTCACTTGAAAAAGGCATTGATTAGGGGGTGGAAATCAGCTCCTACTATCAACCCGATTCTGTGCAATGGCATACAAGCACTTGTAATCAAAGTGATAATATATTATGAAGGGATGGCCAATCTATATCCAAAGAGATAAATAAAGTAAGCCTTCGCAATGTTTACATATGGTTAGAGGTTAGATATATTAAGAATCAGAATCTTAGAAAATCGATATGTAACCGCCTAACCGCATCTCATTAACTATGATACAAACAGTCGCCTTGGATTAAGACACATAAAGGCAACATGCATAACTGCATAAAAAAAGATGTCCTCTTTATATGCATTGGAAATGCTTATTACTCATCAACATAATTAACTAAAATCATGATATGGTTTTATTTCATTTTCATTCGACAGATATTCCTACAGAAATTCGAATTTGAAATAGTTCTTTCGCCTATGTCACCGACACCCATCATTAATATTAGTTTATATTACCATTGAAAGTATTCGCATAGTAATATCACATAGCTTTTGTGGCCTTTTCTGGACTATCATCAAGTACGTCAAAAGACCCTACGATAGAATTAATGTTCATTAGATCAGAACATATACGTACTGAATTGTAGTTTAATGCAGTAAAACATGGTTACATGGCTACAAGTAGGCGTCGTGTAAACCCCGAAGCTTGATGTATCAATCGGTTGCATCGGCGTTGCCTGTTCGTCAACACCAATCACAACAATTGGACATGACCTCCGAATGGCTCTAATATACTGTCTGCCATTAGGTTAAGATGCAGGCTGAGCTACAGGTCCAACCACGGCTGGCACTAACGGGACTGGCAGGCTTTTACTGGTGGGGTCCATAGCGTCAAGATTCTCCTCAGCGCCGTTGTTGAGCAAAGGACTGTTTTTGTTTCTCTCAGAAATGCGTCGATGCAGCGGTTGGTAGTATAACCAATGTTCACCCATTTCATGGAAATGCTGCGAAAAAATATGTTTAATGTTTAACGCTTGTATTAACTCTCCTAAGACAGTAAGAGACTATGGGTTAGTTCTTGGCACTACGCCAGATGGCAGCATGGCTAAGGGTGGTGTGAGTAAAAACATTATGTATGGACATCACGAGGGTCTAATGTAAACACAAAGCGATATCTGAACAAACAAATTATCTAAGAAAAATCCCATTGCCTAAGAAAAATCCTAGAATATTGTGGACCTTGAGATGCGTTCTATCTGAAAAGGACTGCCATAAGAACAAGCGTAATTTACATCTGATATTAATGGAGTTTTAGGCATCTGATATTAATGGAGTTTTAGGTTACATTGGTAACACAGATATATATGAGTTTTTTCTGACTAGTAATTTCTACAAGAATTCTAGGAAAGCGGTTTTTCGCGCCCGCGGGTATTAATTTATTTAATTTATTTAGTTATAAATGTCTCGATTGACTGTATATACACGAAATATATAGGCCAAGAAAGTTCACCTTGGTATCCCATTTAGCACCCCGTTCTTTCCTATCTTTGGCTTCCTCCCTCTGCCGTTGCTCAAGTCTGTGTTTGGCGGCTGTCGCTTCCTCGACATTCTTGTCTTTAAGGTGATATGTAACATCCCGCCATAATCTGTGTATAAAGGACACACGCTGTACTGAGTCGACAGGAAAATAACTGTTTTGCAACATCACAATAGCAAAATAATAGTCGCTATACATAGCTGTACGAGGCCACCACATCAATATAAAGATATTTGAAAAACATCACACGAAATCTGCAGTAATTTCCAACGATTGAGATGATTGACAAGACAACATATACAGTTCAGATCTCGAATAATTGGCGTGTAATTTAATTTCAAGCGATAAAAAACAATCCTCAAGTGACACCAGGCAGATTTGAGATCACTAGACTCTTGAGAAACAGAACATGGTATAGACTAAAAGAAGGATTTGATTTCACTTAATGACACTGACCTCCGCGATTCATACTCGCCCTGCATCTCGATTGACTTAACTCGTTTTTTCACAATAGGCATATTTTTGGTATCGACGAATACTTCACGCTGAGAACTATAGGAAAACTTGGCGTACATAACCCCGTTCCATTCCCCTTCAATAGAACAAAACGCCTTCTTGTCATTTGGTGGGAATATCTCGGCAGTTACTCTATCCCTTTTTCCACCATAGAAAGGCTGAAAACAAAAAGGCAGTAGGATAGTTTATTATTGCATTCATTACAAACTAGTTGGCGATGGTTATTCTTCCCTCTCAAGGCCAGAGACGTGAATATATGAGATGAGATTTAACCTTATGAAAAAGCAACAACCATATTGTTGATCAGCCTTAGGAATAGGTAAAATACCCCATATTTGCGTAGGCGCAGAGAATGAATTATCGAATGGATTTGAGACACAGGGTTATTGAATGTGAATAGAAACTAAGGATGGTATTTAACCTTAGATTTTTAAATCGACAAGTGACCTTAAAAGTTAAAAGTAACCACCAGAAATGATCAACACAAACAAGTATGTAGTGGTCAAGATCTAGTTAAACGTTAAATAGAATTATGAATACGGATCTAAAGTATAAATAGTTGGTTTACACATTATGATTAATTTATTAAATGTTGAAATTCTTTGGCTTCTAATTTGAACACCGACTTATCAATCATTGCTCCAAGTAGATACAAAGAAGTTATTTTTTTCTTAGCTATCTCCCGTCAAAGAAAAGTAAATAATATGCTACCTTGGTATGGAAATCAACAGTTGCATTGTAGCCAGTTTGAGCGCAGGTAATATTAACTTTCCCTCCGAGCTCGACCCAAGGCACCGTAAGGATAGACCGACCGTAACCATTTGGAAACGTTATCATATATTCTTCGTCATGGTCCTGGACAGTAATCATAGATTGGCCTATCATATGCACGCCAATAGAGAGTCCTAGGAACTTCGACTTTGTCCATATATAACCATCCAAGCAAATTTTCTTATCAAGATGCTCAGCGTAAAAAGCGGATACTGCAATAAACATTGTAAGTAAATATTATTTAGTTTGGAAGTAATACAGTATACGAGATGAAGTAGTAAAGTTTTTCAATGGGCAACATATATGTATTGTGATGCCTAGATGAGTATGAAGTTCCCAAAGTGCGACGTCCGTTTTCAAATGCTTCTAGGTCTAAATTTCTTTAAATTACATGGTATTGATGGAACACATACTGTTTTGCAGTATGTAGAATACGAGTGGGAAAGGCGGGGCATCTGTCAAACATGATAGTTGGGGGTTGGGGGACAATGTGCTGTCCATGTGTATCAAATAAGGGATTAATGTCAGTGTCAGTTTCAGCCAATGATTATAATCAAGGGAGTTAAAAGGGTTAAGTTACAATTCAGAACAAATCAATACAGGGTTAATCCTTGAGATTTTCAGTTCTGTGTACCTTTCAAACTTCCACCAATGTGGTGTTCAACTTCTGGGAAGAAATAATTAAAGCTGACTCTTACTAAGAGCAGTTGTACCGGTGAATCCCATACAAAACAGGAGTCTCACTGCGAAAACCATGTACTCATCGAAATGTCGCAAATAAGGGAAGGGTTGCCCAAAAGTAAATACCAAATTTTAGAAGTAAATTGCAGAATATGAAATGAATGGCACATACTTGGGGGATGATGAGAAACCTGTTCAGCAATGAAACAGACGTTATTCCTTTTTGCAGAGGGTATCGGGCCTTCACCAACTTGTTCCTGAAAACATGTTTACATGTGTTTGATACTGGATAACAGTGTGCATATTTTCATATTTAATGTATCGCAAACATACGCAGATTCTGATTGTCAATTAGAATGATATTAAAGTGTGTCCATTGTCCCATTTCTTATACCACCGTAACTTTAACTCAGTCTGTCCTAATAAAGGTATTTGGGCTATCTGACCTGAAAGAATTATTTTTGGATTTGGATTTGTGGCACTTCCAAACAAAACTAGGGTTTTGGAGTGGTGCTTATGAATTGTTGGCGTTTGCTTGCCTGAAAGTGGTCAATAACCCCATTAGTCGCACTTGAAGGTCATTCCTCTGTAAGTGAGGTCAAACCAATTTTAAGATTACCTCTGTTGGGGGCTCATCCGGTAAATCATACGAACACAAGAATGTCTCTCCTAAAATCGGATTATATGGTTTCTTAGCAGTAGAACTTCGACGTCCAGCATGGAAAGCCGATAGATACCAACGTACTACCTGTACCATGCGTTCTTTCGGCGTCTTTTGGTCAACAATTCTGTGGGGAAAAAATCCATTAGCATTACTGTAAAAGAAGTCACCCTTTACTATAAATCAACATGTACACCATTGCTCTTCCTCGGTATATGTCTAGGATTAAATTCCCAGAATACAAGTGTCTAACACATTAGACCAATAACTCGGTATTTGTTGATTTCAAACAGTTCATTTCACATATTATGGTGTCATCCACATTTAGATAAGGGACAACCAAGGCCTATGCAAAAACTATTTTTGCATAATTTAATAGAGAAAGTAGATCTTTCACAAGCATTGTCCCAACATAACATCCCAAGTACATTAAAAATACCTACGCAACAAATAAATCCGGATGAGCTAGGAAATCGGCATACATCTCTAAAAGGGAACGTTTCTCAAGGATGAAAGTAGGCAAAACTATCTTGGTCAGATCCATTCCGATTCGAACTTGAGAGAGCAGATGCGTAATAACACTGCCATGTTTATCCAGCGATTCCACTGTTGGTATACAACAAAAAATAAAGGAAAATGTTAGAGAATTTAATATATTTTTCTCTGTGTGTACGGTTAATAGATGAAAATCGAGAACAAACGAAGCAGGATATTTTAACGTTTAATATCCAAAATCGCTAACGAGAAAAAGCTAACGAGCAGTGCGTCTTGTTAGTTCTGAGCCCACACGTCATCCCTGGTCAGGGCTACTTACTTATTAGTGGGCACAGCACCAGCCTCGCATTATGAAAATTAAGTTCCGAAACAAATCACAAATCACTCGGACCTGTTATTAGAAAGATCTAAAAAATTCACAGGCGGTTCTTTTTTTTTGGGGGGGGGGGGGGGGGGGGGGGGGGGGAGGTGGAAGAGCTTTAGCAGCGGCTATAGTAGCGCGCAGAGTTTTGGCAACAGTGGGCTGCAAGTAGCACCTGGAGAGCTGCAAAAAGCCAAAAGAAAGTCGTAATGGCCACGACGAAGAAAACGAGTAATGTTATGTTTACAGTCACAGTTCCTGAACCGGGTAAACAGGTTTCTAAGCCAGTATTGTGGGGAAAACGCCAGAAGATATCTGACCAATAAGTTGGATTTATCTATATTCCTCTATACTTACAGCCATCCTCCGCCATATCATCGTAAAGCTCTGAAATGAAAACAAGAATACACATTGTATTACGACCATCTGTTTAACTTATTTTAGCTTATTTTAGTCTGTCTTCCATGAGGTATCGTTAAGTGTAGACTGAATATATTGTATATTACTAACCTATCCTTATTGTATCCTTATACATGAATGAATCCTTATCACTAATGGCCCCATTGGATTGGTAGTAAACTAATGAAAGATCCGAGATGCTCAAGAGCAGCCCATATATCCTTATGTTAACTCATGCAACATCCCGAAAATAAAGGATATCTCGTGCAACAGATTATGCACCAACAGGCCAGAAATCCTCACTGTAACTCAGGTTCTCGTGACATAACAGTTGACATAACCTACCATCAAACTCATCATCCTTGGAAGCTATGACCTGAAGAGGAGGTCTCTCCGCCTGGTTTGTGCCTTTCCTAGAGTAGAAAACAAAACGTCCTGATTTTCAATGTTTCCCCCTATTGTGTTTGAATCAATTGCGATAGATAAAAAATAGTGCAAAAACAGATTGAGCAATTCAGGAACTAGGATAAACTAATTACAGAAATTAATTAAGAAAATACTACTACCAGTTTCTATACGCTTACCCGGACCCAGAAACATCATCTTCTGCATCAAAGAAATCCTCATCCTCGCTACTTGAGTAGGAAAGCTCGGGCACATGCGGGGCAGGTACTGGAATACTTGTAGTTTTATCAGGAACCGAAGCGGGCTGGGTCCCACTGTCTACGCTACTAGCCACTGATGTTGTTGGACTGCTAGGAGCTGTGGGGAAAAACAAAGATATTAGGAAAGCACAACTCAATAACAATTTTTTTAAAAAACGGAAGGAATTTACTTAATATGGAAGTAGTCAAATATGGAATATGTAACATTATCTTCTGACAGAAGCCAATCGCGGACCAAGAATGTTATTTGGTGGGCGAGGGAATCCAGGTAAGCCATTCGTCCTATGGTTAAACTGGTCCTTTGATTAATAACACCGATCGGATAACATCCAACTAAAATGAGGTTAATATTAGGATCATTAGGATAGAGAGGGAAATAAAATACCATTAGCCCTCCCTGAATCCGCCACTGAACCTAACATTTAGGGACATCTTGTCCTTATACTAATTACATTATAACATTTTTACATAACATTAATAGGCCCAAAGTATATAAAATAGATATGTTTAAAAGGGAAAAACAAGATCAAGGCGAATGTAGCATCCCTTTAAAAGTGTTTATGTCACAAGGTCAGATGACCTTCCCAGGTAGTGTTAAGAAAAAGTATGTGTATTGTTATGAGATGATTCTCGGAAGTGCTGCCCCCCACCCCCACCCCCAATGTACATTGATATATTTTGATTTCGGCCATCTGAACTGCCAGGAAAGTATGTCACCCATTTAAAAAAAACTCAATACGTCTAAAACTCTACTTCCAAAACTTGAAAGAGAAGCAAATGTTGAACAATATTCACTGGATTCACCCCATAGAATAGTGCATTTTAACGCACGCATAGTTAGTCAAGCAAAAATTAGCGAAATCAATAAAAAGCAAAAAGAAAACGGCAGAAAATATTAAAAAGTTCACTAGTTTAATTCTAGATCATATTAATACATGTTTAACAATTCACAATTCCATGGTAGAAACAAGTCAAACAGCAACTTCACTCACTCTACAATGCGACATATGCCGAATTTTTTTAAAAGATATTTGAGGGAGCGTAGAGATATCCAAATATTGGATGAAATACACTTCTACAACAGTTTTCATTTCCCCAAGAATAGAAAACTGGATTATTCAACACAATATACAACTATTTCCAGAATTGAAAAGTTTTTTTGAAATACACATGCACATTTGTTTTTAGTCTTTATAAAGTCTGAGGGGGGAAAGAAAGTAACAAGGGATAGGGTCATGAATCTAGCTCAGATTCCTTGTCAATCTAGCACTCAATAAGAATTATGTATCGGGTCTGGGAGGCTTGTAGATCTGGTCTTAAACAAGATTAATCTGCTGGTAGGATAAAGGGAATCTGTCGCTTAGTAAGGGCCTCTCTAGCACTACTTCCCATGCAGGAATCACTAGAGGTACATCAAGTTTTTTCAGGGTCGAGGAACTTTTGAATAGGGACGACTTTTAGCCATGATTACAGACACGAGCTAGCAAATAAAAGTAATAAAGTCTATGATCCACGCATTTTTGTTCTTGTCATCATACCCTTTCCGATCTCAAGGTTACGAAATCTGTGCTTATTGTTTCCACTGCAAATGCATGAATAAATCGTTGTTCCTACCCAAGGAAAATACAGTATTATTGATTAGTTCTTGTGTTAAATACCAGTATGTGGAGTCGCATTTTGAATTAGTTTCACCACGAATTCTGGGGAAAATTGTTCATTTTCTATTCTATGTTCAGGGAATTGAAAACGTATAAAATATCCAATAAAAATACTTTATAACAATAAATGGTGAGGGACCACGCTTTGTACGATATTGCAAAGTTAACCCCATATGAATCGGCGACGGGAAATAGCAAGCGGACAAACCCTTAATAAATGGCAATGTAGTTGCTCCGACACTAGAATTAGTGTTATCTACAGATCCAGATATCCAGATCCAGATATTCGGTTGACATCCCATATCTGTTTCTGACACAAAATTCAGCGTATTCAAGAGCAAAGGAGCTAGGGGCATAGCGGTAGCATGCATCAATATTCAAAGCCCGAACTAATGCCTCAGGAAGGAATACATTTACTACGAAGTGCAAAGAATAAAATATGTGGTGAGCCGTGCGTGAAAAGACATACATTGAACAATAAAAAATCGGAGTATTAAGCTACTAAGCGTGAAACCACACATTGAGTAATGAAGCTAAACTGGAGCCAAAAAACGCAATCTAGTACAAGCATGCCGTAGAGCAATGAATCTAATACCTGGGGCCGAGGGGGAAGAGAGATTGGGCATGGAGGTGCTCATTACCACCGTTTGGTCCTGCTCACCGTTGTTCAAAGAAATAACGTCGCCGGCAGGTAGGTCGACACTGGACTTGGACAGCGGTTGGACAACAGGGGGGTATCTAGCTTGTGGCCTCATAACTATCACAGAAAAGAAAAACTTTAGAACAATTGCTCTATACCTAAATAAAACAATACTTGTGCCATGAAGGGTAACCGTAATTTGGACCCCACTATTCAGTGACGCTTGCTGGTTAGTGAAAACTCTAAGCTGACAATCAGACAATACAGGTGTTTCAATTCATTCATATTACATCTATAGACAATTCTTTAATACAAATAGCCCAGCCTCACAACAAAACCTTTGAATAATCGGGGGTTTTAAAGTTCCACGTGCAGTGGGTGAGATCTACATACTGTCTTCACATGTAAATAAACCAGAATCCCCAATGAAGTCATCAGAAAAGTTGCCCAAATACAAGTCGATAATAATATTCTATATAATAAATACTGGCTGAATTTATGTTGTAGTACACTATATTTTGACAGTGCCACATACAATTATATTAAGAGTAAAGTGAAACGCCTCCATTCCAAGCCTGGTGTACAAATTTACGTTTTTGAGTTGGAGGACTTCTGCCATACTTCAACTGATATGTTGGATTACCTCGTCCCTAACCCATACAGAAGAGCCCCACCACTAAAGGTCACTAGAGCTGGAGCAATTAAGAGATATTAAGTACATCAAAATATATTTCTAACGAAGAGAGAACCTTCAGAGTTTTGATAGTTTAGGAGGAATGTGTACCTCTCCTTAAACGTGTATTTAACATCCTCCATTACATATAGCCAGGGCGGCAGATCTACATCCCTGATATAGCATGTTTTGAACACCAGGGGGAGAGAGAAGAGCGTAGTCTTCATTAATGCTAAGGCAATGTCTGCAACTCTGAACCGGAAATGGATTTCTGCACTTCTATTATTACGCGAGGATTTTAGTTTACATCAATTATTAACTTTTCAATCGTCAATCTTTTATACTGCTAGTCAGAATGTCTTTCCATTACCATTGGGCAAATATTATGAAGTTAACTTAATAAGGATGATAAAACACATTATAAATTAAAATATATAAATTAAATCATAACTTCATTATAGTTGTCTCAAGTATTTAAAGGGAACAGATGACCCACCTGGAAAATTCTTATATATGGATATTCCTTTTTCAAAAAAAATGAATTATATTGTTGAAATTGAAAAGCTCTACTACACTGCGACTGTCTGAGGCAATGGGAACCGACATAAACTGTCAACGTAGCGTGGCACAACACCTTTAGATCTATTCAAGTAAACTACCATCGGTTGCATTAGAGAAGCATCCTAGGGAAAACAACTAACACTTTACATCAAAATATGTTCGTGCACTAGCTTCCCAGCCCCAAACCATTTTTGTATTGATAAATTCCGAAGCAAATAACGACAGCAATTGAATGCGGACTCATTTAAGAGATATAGAGTGTATGAGTCAGAAACAGATAACTGCTGAAATAATACGTCTTACGTAATCTCATGAAAATGAAGTTCCGATAAAATCAGGATATGTTTCTTTTGCCAAAAGCAACATCCCATTGGTAAGAAATAAGTGCCTTTTCAACATATACAATGACGTTAAGAATCGTGGCAAAAACTAAATTGGATAAAAATAATATTCATCTAAGTACCAATACATATAAATATTGGATTTTCTAAACACGATATAAGAAATAATAATAAGAATAATAAGAAACAATAAGCCCAGAAGGAGGATCGGGTAATAATAAACCATGTTCATTACGAGATCAATGAATATTTCGGAGAGTACAGAATATTGCTAAATCTATATTTGATATCAGTTTCATGACAAATATTTTCCAGATGATGAGTTACATGTATATTGAACAAGGCGAGAAGCCCTCCTCTCGGCTTTAATGCTACAATAAAATAAAAGACAGATAATAAGTTATGCACTTAAAGTTGCTTCAGCCATGTGCAGTGGGACAAAACCTGTTTGTGTTAATGATTAGAAGGAATGTTTCTCTCATTTGAAGAAATATTGGATCATATATCGCTTAAACGTCCATTTGATCAGCTTACCTTGTTCAGTTGGCTGTAGCGACATATCCATGGAGATAGGATCATAGACGGACCCGTTTATCAAAGGGCTGTCACTGCAAGCATTTTGCTAGATGAAAATAATAGTATTATCAATAATAAATATTAGTGATTCTATAGAGTATTTACATGTTAGATATGGATATATACATCTTACCAATATTTCTACATTGTTATTAATTTTAAGTCAAACTTTTTCACAAACAGTAGCGAGGGAATTCCTATAACTTTCTTTTTCTTGTGGGTCGTGGGTTGGGTGGTGCTAACAACTGCCGTGGTGGAAAAAGGCCTGTGGTCCTCTGGCCAGGATCGTGGGATGCTGGTAGTGGATGGTAGAAAACAGAATGGGGAGTTTTCACTACTAACTGGTGGAAATAGAGGGGCCACGTGAATTTTTGGTAGACTTCAGAAGGATGACGATTTTTTGAATGTTTAGATGTTCCGTTTTATTGATTACCCAACGTTTCGAGAGCTTTGCTCTCTTCTTCAGGGGTGAAGGTGGTACAATGATTTGGTATTGGTTTGGGGGTCCTTATATACATGTGCAAAAATAGTGCATTCTGGGTAGTCTTATACATGGTGCATTATGGGATATGCTAAGTTAGACAACCAGCTGGTACATTTAGTTTGGTATTCAGAGTATATCGATTAAAAATTTAAACATTCTCAGATGTTAATATATGATCTTTTTAAAAACAATGGTTGGATGTTACACTACTAACTGAACTTGAAAACCGTTTGAATTGTTGATTTCTTGTTGCGTGGAAAAACGATGGATTCGTGGGTTTGGAATTCGTGATTTTATTGTGCCCAACGTTTCGGTGCTCTTTGCACCTTCTTCAGGGGTTCCGTATACAATAATGGAAATAATTATCAAAGGGCTGTCACTGCAAGCATTTTGCTAGATGAAAATAATAGTATTATCAATAATAAATATTAGTGATTCTATAGAGTATTTACATGTTAGATATGGATATATACATCTTACCAATATTTCTACATTGTTATTAATTTTAAGTCAAACTTTTTCACAAACAGTAGCGAGGGAATTCCTATAACTTTCTTTTTCTTGTGGGTCGTGGGTTGGGTGGTGCTAACAACTGCTCATAACTTCATAGGCAGAAAAAACAATTCGTACATTGATCAAAGTTAGTTTTTTGACGATTTCAATAATGTTCACGAGTAAAATTCGTTAGTTCGATGTATTTTTCTACAAATTTTCTTGGGTGAACATCCAGTCCATCCATCTTTTGCTCAATATAAGATGGCTACTTGTGTAAACGAAGCATTGCTTATAATTGTCGCACCACCATCGGTCGACAGTGTAAACCTGCCCATATGGATTACCAAGATAAGATAACTCAGTCATATCAAACAAAATACAGTATCGAACAGCACGAAAGCATTCGATAATAAACTGAGAATGCATGGCCCATTTGACAATAGGGGATTACACAAATATGTCAGGCTGTTAATCTGCAGAACGCCCTATTGCAATGACCAGTGGATCAAGAATAATGGTGAGACATTTAGTGAGGTACTTCAAAACCAATCTCAAAACCATCAGTCCGGAATCGAAAACGGTAAGCCTAACTAAGCTAGTTGTTTAGCGGCTGACTCTCTACAGACTGAATGAATTAGTAAACGTATGTAAGTAAGAAATATAAGTGTCCCACTACGTCTTATCACAAGCTTTTCAACAATACAAACCAATCATTCCTAGAAATCGCGACAATACAATCAACTATATTTAAAAACCCTGTGAGATCGTTTAGGGACTCCCCCAGGTGTTATACTATAGTTTAGAGAGATCCACACAACACACGATTATGTAACTAATGTTTAATTATTTTCTATAGAGAGCAGCGGTATCCCCTAGCTATAGTAGACAGAGAGGGATAGTGATCAGTGGAGTTGCCATGGTTACATGATACTGTTGACCCCCACTGACCATTCTGTATCTATATACATAGAGATGAGTATACATCGTGGAAGGCGAGATGAAAATATCAATAAAATCAATAATCTGTGTATAACACTTGTAGAAATACCTCTGGCAGAAAATGACTCACGCGCCTAGTCGGAAAACTTCATTTTTTTTTCAACAACGCAAATTTATTTACAGTACCAAGTGAAAGTACCCGTTTCTAGCTTCGTTCCTCTTCAATTATTTACAGGATGTTGTTAGAGTTATGGGAACAAGCTTTGAAATAATTAGTTGTCCACTCCCGAAATCAAACATCTTATTCATACACTTTACCGAAATTCAGTGCGGTTTGTCAAGTACCAAGTTATATTCGTTTTTAACTTTCAAAGTAGAGGGATTGCTATTTTGAAGGATAATAATTATAACTTCATAGGCACGTCCATGTTATGTTACAAGACCTGTTTCATAATACATTTTGTCAAAGAAATCAACAAAACATGTGACACTAAACGCCTCATGAAACAACATACCAATTTAGCCATGCTCGTAACAAGACAACTCAGTTTAACCGACGAAAAACTTAAGATTTCACAAACCTGCTCTAACATTTCACTCTGAAACAAAGATTGCATCCTCGAATGAGATCAGAAACGAATCTGAATGCATGTGGTTGTACTAACAATTAACAACGAAACCATTTATTATTGCTGAGCACATCGTAGGATACGATCTGCTTAAAATGCCCTTGTTCCGAGTAAAAAAAGAATCCGATAATTTTGCAAATGAAGACAGCACAAGTTCACTATAAAGCGTTGACGTAAAGGAAATAATGATAATAACGATAAATACCTTGGAGATCTGCATGAGCACAATTCCCTGTTTGATCGACTCTATCATTGCCTAAATATCAGAAAACAAATAGCACATAATATTCATCTTAAAGGAATATCATCAGAATAGTGTGTATGTACAATGAAAATGCCTCCAGTCAAACTTCGAATCAACGTTACGGGTTCATTAAAAGGTAATAAAAGTAGAGTTTGTATAAGACTACAAACTGCTGATTAACAATGTTACAGATGTTATTATCTTAATCAAGGAGGTATATAGTAAACCCCTGTCCTATTGATTTTTTCCCCCACACGTTATAGATTACTTTTGGATATTACTTATGAGAACCTTCTTCACACGAAAATATTATTTTATTAGAATGACACAATCAAATCTTATGCAAATAATTTAAAGATAAAGATGAACCCTGTCTTACCTCCGCCGTAACTTTTATGTTGCTGTACTTATCCTTTGTATCATCGTCGGGACATCCCTGTATTCTCGATTCAAGCGCCTGAAAAAGAAAAATCACAGTGAGAATAATCGATACAGGAGAACAATATAAAAATGGTACAAAATGGCTCCTGTGAGGCTCATGCTTATACTTAGGGTCGAGACAAATACGACGGTAGCCATCTGCTTCCTATATATACTTTTGCATTTCACTATAATTAGAGAAGAATATTTTATATACCTGAACTTGATCGATAAGTATTTGCAGGTATGCGTCGGTCTCAGCAAGTTTTTTATCGAAGTCGTGTAATGTTGGAATATATTGAAGTTCCCAGCGCTGGAAAATACAGCCACACAATAACATTTTAAGGGTAATATTTGAACAGTTAATACCTTGTTTTAAAACAAAGTTAAATACTACATACTGTGATACATATATGTAAGTTTCACCGTAATAATAAGACAACATTTTTTTTAGCTTTCATGTCGAATTAGACATAACAGATTAATCAAGGTTAGACCATATATATTAACAAAATATACACGTAAACCATTCCTTTTGGTTTTAACCGTAACTACATGGTATACAGTAATAAAATAAGCATATTATATAATTCTATAAAAGTGAAACATTGATACATACATAAAATTACAGTATTTAGGGGTGTATCACCCTTCGTATATTAAAACATATTTACCGCTTCTGGCTGAGAATGTCGCTCAATAGTATTTTGCAAAGCCGTAATCCACCGCTCTTTTTCTTCTGAGTCTCGAGCTTGAACATAAAACACGACATTAATAAGTACTAGAAACCACGACCAGCCTCGAATGCATTTTCATAATGGGAATAATAGAATAAAAAACTTTAAAAGAACATTACCTTGGAAATGGAAGGTTTTCTGGTCAACTGTGATAGTAAAAGTGCTATCATCCTCATCATCGATTCCAATCACAGCGCCCTACAAACAATATTTTAAGAATATTGGTGCATGGAACAAAAATATCAATATCTCTTAAGACTATGTCACAACGTAGGTTGTTACTACATCCGCGGGTCTATATATATTGTTTTTTGTCACATAAACATGTCTTGATCTCTTGATTTCTTTAACGGCAATTCTGATTGGCCAAGAGCAAGTTCACTTTATCTTATATAAAATGGTCTAAAGTTTTTGAGTCGGCCACACTTGGCAACATTAATGACGCACCTCAATCTTTTGAAAAATCAGAAGAATGCTTTCTTCTAGTCCTCAGTTACAGTATCACAGTATCTTCTAACTTTAAAGACCGATTCAAACGAATAGCAGGTCGCTCCCAGTTCGTAAGTTTTTACTGACCTTTAGGCGTACACAGCCTCTCCTGGCTCCTCGCATCATCTTTTCCTTAGACTGGAAATTAAGAGAAAATATAGTAAGTGTTAACATTGGCCGTCCCATACTCTCTTACTATACGTAAATCAAATATACTTATAATTATCAGGGGTCTCAGTTGCCTGAAAAGAATAGCACATGACGGGAATCAGTGTGATTTTCTCAGACCACACTGAGATTTGTCATGCAGGGTCTCCGCGACTTTGGACTACAGAATTTCAAGGCTTTTTAAGGCCATTCCAGGACCATTTTAGTGATTTTCCAGGCCGATATCAATGGGTTTTTTTACAACCTAGATGACAGGACCTGGGGGTTGTAGTTATCACAGACCAATGATGCATTTAACCAGTTGTATTGTCATATCAATCACCGTTTTTCAACTTTTACTTCATGAGTCACTCTGTGGAAAGTGTGAGAGGGGCGAATTAGGGGAAAGTGTACAGTAAGAAACAGAATCTTCGAAAAGTTCAAGGCCAGTTAATGGATTCCAACAGGATTCAAGGCTCATATAATGATATTTCAGGCCCTTCGAACAAAATGCCCATTTTTCAGGCTTTTCAATGCCTTGATTTTTTTTTCAAAATTCAAGGCTATTCCAGCTTTTCCAGGCCCCACCGAGACCCTGTTATTAGTAACAACATTGAATCTCCTTGAAATAAAAATGCGAAATTATATCGCATATGTGGAGCATCCCAGTGCGACAATCAACAAAATAGAGCGATAATATAGCAATCCCCCCCCCCCACACACACACACATAGACCCAAGTGAACTCTGATATATATATATATCATAGTCATTTTCTGGACGAGGCGCGACTGACCCGCCCTCTATGAGGGTGGAATCCCATATCCGAAATTCCTCACGTTGCCCTATCAATCAGCGTCCACTCCCCATATATGAACAACCCCTACTTATGGCCTAACTTTTGTTGTTATCCCATGTAAGTTGCGACCTTATTATCGTCTCAAATGAAACTTGTGTTAGTTACGAAGCCTTTTTATGGGAGGACTTATATATTATACGGTGTACGAAACTTGTACATTTAAATATAAAAGTTGGCGCTTCATTATCGGCAATATCGTGTGACCATTCCGATCCCTTATTCCGTTCCGTACCGGTTCCATAACGTCCCCGGAAGTCACGTTTACGCTAATAAACATAACCGGCAAATGGGATATATTCGAAATGGATAGCGGTAGTGTTGATATGTTTAAAGGGTGGGTGGCGTTGAGGTACACAGCACGTTGTGGTGTGTACGTCTACGGTATTGAACACTAAATCAAATGGATATTGTAGGTAGGAGGGATAGAGAGAGCTAGGGTGGGTGGATGGGTTCTATTTCCGTTGAAAAAAGAAACTCCAACACTCAAAAAAAAAAAAAATCAGTAAGTAACACCACCTCAAAATACTCGCGGGTAAAATTTCTGGACCGTCGGCAACACTTCCGCTTTTTCCCAGGAAAAAGTCAAAAATGACTTCTATCGACCCAAAAACCGTTGCAACCGCCATATCTGTTCTACGCTTGGTATCTTAGTAATTGGTATCATTATTGACTTGTTCTCCTTATTTTTCCCGGTGGAAAAATTTTTCATTTAGTAAAATCGTCCTAGGTACCATTTCTTTTTTTGCTCGTATAATATAGGTACCATTTCTGTACACTTTTGTTCAGGCGGATTTCTCCAATTGTTCTCACTCGATAAACAGTGTCTGTAAATACAGGACCTAATATTCCACTCGGCATCGCGATTCCGCCATTCCCACCGTCTTCCTATGATTGTGGTGTCTCCCAACACCGCCGCAGGCGCTACTGCATATTATTACCGATCTTAGAACTTAGAGGCGGTGTTCAGTGCGTACGCACTGAGCAGCGCTGGGGGTGGGGTGGAGGTGGTAGAGAACGGGGCAGCTGGGTGGACGGGAGTTCGTCGGCAACTGTTTTTCTTTATTTATACAAGCAACTAGCCTAAAAGCCAATCCTACAAATCTTAATCTATCTTGCAGCGGTTATACTCTGGATAATGCCAAGGCTAACAGGTCTATTAAATTGGATAGTAGAACACTTTTTGGTTTCCGAAAGTGTTCTTACCATGTTATAGTTTGATAAAGCCATGATAAAATCGAACACACATACAGTAGATAAATAAATGTGTTGAATGTTTCTATATTTTAAACCAAGAACAGTCCCTGAAATATAGCAATTTCTTATTGAAATACGTTTTTAACTTTAAATTCATAATGTGGCTGAAGACTAGCGACCAGATATTGATGGGTTTGGGCAAAAATATTTGTATTTAAAAAAAAAGAAGATATTTATTCAAATCTGATATCAACTAAATGGATTAATCCAACTATCTATCGATTCATGTCAACCTGCTTAGTAATTATGAAATGCATGACAACATGTCGTTGGTATTTTTATGCTTAAAAATTCTAAATAAATGCTGAAATTAAGTAAATTCTTGCTGCAATCCGTATTTCACAGAGTGCAATTTTACTAAATAGGAAATTTTGACAAACCATTGCTAATAACATGTTATTTCATAAAGTCAATAACATTTTCAGACTAGAATTGACAGATTCATCAATTCCATTAATAAGTCTAAGATACCTTTATTTACGTGTAGTCTTATCCTATAATATGTCTTGCGATTTCTTTTATATGACACCCCAGACGCCAGAGTCCTAATTTTGCATGTAGGTCCTATCACAAACATGTGACTCATTGTCTGTCATTAATTTTCAAGCTGAAAATGAATGTTTCGTTGTACCTGCCCCGACTGATTGTATACTTAGGCTACAAGAAGCAGATAATCTGGGATAATTTTGTTGACAGGACAATGCCATTTGATGGGTTTCAAAGGTCCTTAAATGAATCTGACCATTTTCATTCCAACTTCAAGACTATTATTCCTGGCAACGCCCAGCTAGGAAATGACGGAAATCTACGACTAGCCTACATACTACATCATCGCCAAATTATTGAAATAACATAATGTATTGGACACATCACTCCTACAACATAACTAATGTAGGAAACAGAATCAGCTAAGTGCACACATAGTTCCGTATGTTTCCTTTCCAGAATATATATTAATCACGACCAAAAATCACCGAAGGCGAAGGTCCCAAATGTGGAACCCTGGCTTCGGCCTTCCGAGTTTATGATAGGCCCTGGCTCCGTTGGCTGTCTCGAATGTTTGGAAACATTCGAGAAAGAAGAACTCACGTGTTCCTATTAAGATTGCACTCAATGAGTAAGTAAGAGCAATTTCCTTATTACTCACTGTGTAATATGACAGAAGTCCAGAGTTTTCGTCCAAAACAAACCATCTGTATTGCCATCCTTTCATTACATTTGTCCACTTGCTCAGCGGACCCTCCATCGTCGCCATTTTGTCCACATAACGTCACGTGACCTATGAATTCAGGTATGTTTGACTAAAATATTTCAATGTTTGTTATTGCAAAGATGGGAAGATCATTCGATGAATTTGAGCCTATAAATTCCCAGGAAATCGAAAAAACGATTATATATAGAAGCGCTAGTGAGCCTAGTCCCAAGTAAACGCCTCATCATACAGCGTTGTAACGGTTGGTTTCAGCCGGTGTTTGACCGAGCGATATACCAACTTCCGGTGGGGAAAGCGAGATGTAGGGCTGGTGAGTATTAAATTTTTCAGGTTTCTTTTACTACTCCCTTGTTTTTGGCCTTCTTCAAGCATTTTATCGGTAATTGGATTTACATGTTACCGAAAGGTCGTATTTGTAGTATATTGGAATGTATATTGATTTATAGATACTGATTTATTTTTGCTGCATGTAGGCTGTCCTCACTGCTCAGCATTTCGGCTGCTTTCCTCCCGAGTGTTTCCGCGAGGACGCGCCAGAGACAGTTGGGTAGGGATGCGGGGTTATGGACCATCCTGTGGCTCTGGCCGATGATTTATCATAATCTTCTCGTGGGTCTTCTTTGAATGAAAGGTAAATAGGGTTTTCATGAATTCTTTTGGTACACTAGTGTGAGATTTTTCTGTCAATCTTATCTGAAACTGAAAGTATTCTCGCCGTAAATGACGTTCGGTTGCCACTTTTGGCCATTTGGGGCCTCAGGCTAGGATCTGTAGTCAAATCAAAATTTCTGGGGCTTTCGTCGTAGACTACTAGGGCGGTATTGATATATTCATACACGCCTATTTGTTTGATATATGAAATTAGTATGTCTCTTTTTTTATATCAGACTTCTGCCAGCCTGGTTTTCTTTAGAAATAGAGCATCATCGTAAATAATTTTGCCCGTTCGGCCCTGGCGTCACCAACCGCACCGTGAGGTGTGACTGTCATGCAGAGAGAGGTCACTAGGGTGTGTGTGCGCGGGGGGGGGGGGGGGGGGGAGGAGGGGGAGGGGTCATTTTTGAACCCCTTCATCTATATTTCGAGATTCTTATTTAGTGTTGTGATTACTTGGGGAGGGGGAGGGGTCATTTTTGAACCCCTTCATCTATATTTCGAGATTCTTATTTAGTGTTGTGATTACTTAAAAGTACACAACAACTATTGAAAAATATTGCTCATTTCATACACGACCGGGTCTTTAATGGCAGGTCAAGTTTAGGCCTACATGTAATACGCACTTTTGCTGCTTATGAGTAGGCCTAATATACAGAAAACGGAACATTGCTAAGCTAAATGATTGAATAGAGTACGGTAGGGCCCGGGATTAAGGTTATGTTCCTCTCTCACCCTGATATGATCAAATAAAAGTAGGCCTATATACCCGGTACTAGGTTAATAGGGCGTAAACCAACTCATCTCCCCCACCCCTAGTGCCTACCCCTATATAGAAATATAATTGGATCCTCGTGTTTCAGTTGTTCTACGGTCCACTACAACTATCAGGCGCCAGAGGTGTCTTGACTGGCCTGACCAAGTCACTGTTGGGCTTTTTTATGTGTCCCAAAGGAAACTGATGCCCAGCCTTGTTGACAATTATGATATATTGACAATTTCCTGGTGATACTGGTTTACTGTGAACACTCCTCCATAGACTCATTTTCCTCCAAAGCCATCTGCTCCACTGGGAAGCTTTTATAGAGCTTTCACCTTCATATTGAACATAAACGTAATACCGGGTAGATAACATTCTACAAACCTTAGAAGCCTTCTTTTCGGTATCCCTATAGTAGTACTATCTCCTATGGCTAAGTTCATACCGTATACCGGTACTTCTTATATGTCAAGAAATTTTCTCGGCAAAAAGAGGCGGACCCAGGCTCCCGCACTCCTCAACTTTCACCAAATTCACTTGGGCTCCCGCACTCCTCAACGTTATTTACATGGGGGTCCAGGAGTGCGGGACCCCTATAACTATATTCCTTTTTTTTAAATGTCCCCAAGCAAATCGGGGGTCCTCATCATACTGCTCCGGGATCCCTATCATTTAAAAACAATGTACATGCGCCCAACAAGCCTACACCCACACTACCAGACCCTGAGTGACTCATAGACACATAGACAACCAATTCCCTGTAGGATACATGCTAATATATTTTAAATAGCGAAATTCAGACACTGTTGACTGAGGGGTCCACTTACTAGTTGTCATGTATTCACAAAATTGCGGGGGTCGGGGAGTTCCAGAGTTGAGGAGTCCGGGAGCCTTGATTTCTGAGCCATTGAAAATAAGAAAGGAGCTAACCTTGAGGTCGGGTCCGCGACCTAAATTTTCAAGGGGCCCGGGACCTCGATCCTAAGACCAAGGAGTCCCGCACTCTCGAAGTTAATGAGTCCGGGACTCCAAAACTTAACAGCTGTGGAGACATTTGCCTGCCCTTTTGGTTAACTTTGCGAGAGAAACAATTGTATTAAGTAAAAGTTTTTCCCTAAATTGCCTAAGCGGTTCTGGGCGGAATCCAACACGTGGCGACTCGGGAATTGCAAACTGAACAAGTAAATTCATGATGTCAGACAACTCTTCATCGCATTCATATGTGGGAGAGGACAAGTTGGGTTTGATGTTGACCCACCAACTGTGACATTTATGGGGGGAAACCTGGCAAAGCAAAAGTAACATGCAATATCAAAAGGAGATTTCTGTATGTGATTCATTATTTTTTCCCAGACAACTTCAAGTTTGTATTTCTATCGTCTGTATGTGTATATTGAAGTCGAAATAAAAAGAACTACAGTAATGAATCAATCAAATCCCTGTAGGATACACAGTTTGACAGTCTGGGTGTTTATGTGATAGACCATTGAACAGATATTCTTTGTACCGTATTTAACTATTTGCGCAATCGACCATTCAGCAGGTAGTCTTCTAAGAAAAATTGTGTTTAATTTTTATGATCTATTATAATTGTTATTTTATTTTGAAGTCCCACAAGCATTTTACCTGCATACTAATTACCTGTTATTCCTATAATGGTAAATAAACGGCTAATAAGCTATACACTTGTTTACTTCCTTCTGTCTTGTCCAAGAATCGCCGCCATGTTAAAGGTGTTAATTTCCGTGTTTTTGTATTCCAGGAAATATCATGGATCATCAGTATTACTCCGTGGGTCGATTTCAGCTTGAGACAGGACGTGAGAACTTGTCTTCGGGCAAATGGAAGGACGCCCTAGCATGCTTCCGCCAGGTTCAGCTAAGTGGATCTGCCCTCCTCAACTATATCATTCAAGAAGGGGGAGTCCAGCACATGACTTATGGAGAGGTATCATGTGCAGCGATAATGGTTGAAATGCTTTCCCACACTGGGAAACACTTAAATACACTTTCTTCTTCTGCTGAAGCCGCAACATGTTTTGAAACAGCTCTGACCTTGGCGACATTCTGTAAAAACGACATACCTTGCTGGTCCAGTGTCACCTCAGCTTTTAAAGCCCTCGTCACAACATATATCCACCTGTATGATTCATCATCAGCTTTTAATGTCTTATCCCAGTTCAGGGGACTACTGGCTGGGGATGGACAGAGAGAGAGTCTGGACTGTTTAGCTGATGTGTGGATAGAACTTGGTCAGGCTCAGGTGGAAAACACGCTGTGTGGTCCTGCAGTAGAGTCGCTTGAGCAAGCACGCACGTTACTCATGCATCTGGACCCTACGGGATCTCTCCGTATGGCCAATACTTTAAGTACCCTTGGATACTGCTACTTATGTATGAGTGATTCGCGGTCCACTGAGTGCCTAGCGCAAGCGCTTCACCTCTGGCGTGCCTTGCAGTGGCCCTTAGACCATGCCCAGACAATTCTTAACTGTATGAAACATTTCCTCGAAGCTCGTTTTCGAGATAAATGCTTTGATGGCGATGGAGATATATGTAATGAGATGATGCAGCTGCATCACATGATGCACAATTTTGGCTTGGGAATGCAGGTTGCAGATGCATTCACTTACCTGGGAACGGTTGCGTTTCACAAAGAAAATGAAAAGAAGGCTACCAGTTTCTTCGAAAGAGCCCATAGTCTGTACAAACAAGCAGACGAGACTGAAGAACATAAAGACGAGATGCGCAAGCTCCTCAGGTTTATAGGCGTTGCCTGCTACAACAGTAGAGATTTTCATAAAGCGGCCCGCTCCTACCAAGAATGCCTTCAAATGTTGGAACAAGGTCATTCATCTAACATTGCTAAAGTTGGACAGATAGCAGATTGTTGTGCTTCTTTAGGTTTCACTTATTCCAGGCTGAGGGACTTCGACAATATGTTACGTTATTATGAACGTGCGCTACAATTGGAATCAAGTCTAGCTTCAGAAGATCTTCAACTCATTGAGACTAACATAGGTAGTTTATACCATGTCAGAGCTGTTAAATACAAGATCAAAGGCGACATGGAACAGGCTAACATTTTCTTTCAATCTGCTGAACATGCATTTAGCAGAGCTCTACGATATTCCTGGAAATCCTTTCCTTATATCAACTATGGTTACTATTTACTTTGTCGTGGGCAATACCCCGAAGCCGTTGGAGTCCTACAACAGGGTTATCTGAACAGTGTTATAGACAAAGACACTGTAGAGTTCGATCACACGGAGGACCTCATCCTTATCGAAGACCTTCAGCTTGAGCTTGCTGGCCGAGAGGACATTCGCATGCCGGCTGTGATCATTGCTTTATATTTGAAGGTGCTAGCGCAGGTCGGCATGGGGAACCTAGTTGGTGCCAAACAAACGGCCAACCAACTTGAACGGGAGGTTGTCACTTGTCGTTATGATTCTTATTATATAGAAGGGTATGGAGAGCAGCGCATGAAAGCCTTATCATGTTCGTTACTTGGCTATGCCTACAGATCTGTTGGCTGGACCCCACGAGCTCGAGAAGCTTTTAAGACAGCGCTTGCTACGTTACCAGAATATAAAGCAGCTATACACAATTTGCGAGTTACTGGAGATGATTCTCATTCAGAAGACATGGACTGACGCTTGACTTTTATTCGGTGATAATTATTCAATCACACTGTCATTGTCGAATATTTTATTGGTTACATGGAATACTATCATTACAACAGTTTAAATAAGGTAGTATGGTAAAGTCTGATATGATGGTATCGATTTATACAAGTTTTAAATAGGATAGAAGGTAAAAGTATGATAAGAAAGTTTAGTCAATTATGAGGAATACAACCTTGCATTTATTGTTGTCCTGGAATCATGCCACTGTAATTTGGTGTTTTAAGTCATCGAGTTGGGGTGGAGGTGGAATTACAATCAGTCTTCTATGAGAAGGTGTATAACATATAGACGCCCTTTATATTGATAACTAGAGTTTTGAAAGAAAATACATCCCCGACGGTGCTTCTTACATTTACACAAGGCCTTACTCCGGTTGAAGAGATCTTTCTTTACTCCGGATAGTTCATTTGATCTTTGTCGAATGATTCAGCTTAAACTGCCCTCTCTTCAAATTTAGTTATATTGGAATTAACTGTTTTTTGTCTATGCCCGGATATATTGTCCATGTATACAATATTGGGGAGATAACTTCCAACGGTAAATTGCATAAATATGCGTATCAGTAAGTTGGTGTCCTCCCATTTGCCCGGCCGAACTTGCAAAACTCATATTAGAACTTTTAGAGGTTTACGATTGGAGGGAATCATTAGTTTCCGGTGGCTTTGTCTCTCTTCGTGCGAGAACAAATTTATATTGATATTAAAAACTTAATAGTTACCACTATTGTGTAATAGTGATATAAGGGCTAAAACTCAAGAAAAAAATTAGCATCATTCTATTCAGGTGTCTATATGGTGACTTCTCGTTACTTAATTCATGGAATGCAGAGACAGAAAGAGTGGCGATTAACATGAAGTGTTTGGTACTTTTTTTATTAAACCTGTGCATTGGTGCAGTCTGGACTTGTATTGATATATGCCGTATGTATATCTAACACAAACTCCCCCACCAGTGCACGTACACACATGCATAACACGTACCACAAGTAAGAGGGAATATAATTCCCATTAAAATATAGTGGTTCATTTGTGGCAGCGAAGTAATCTGTTGACTCGGTTGTGTGTGTTCATTTCTAATGGCGACTGTTGAAAACCTTGATAAATAATTACCCTATGTTGAACTCAACCAAGAGCATCTCTAATGCAAGTATTTGTTGATATTGTTATCCAGGTATCGATTATTGAAATGAAAAATCGGGCTATCAGATGTGATAATTTCTCCCTACCATTACAGTTATTCAATTACTGGTTTTCTTAGCATCGTTGACTCGTCGGGTAAACTTTTCGAATAATTTCATTTTGTAGATATATCCTTTCTCTCAATATTCAGCTTTCTGCCTACTTGCTTCATATTCTCTCCTGGCTAACTTAAGCTGACAGTGTACTCTACGGCAGCGATAATGAATTTCATTAAATACCTGATGTATAATTGCTAATTATTCAAACAATAAAGAATTATTCCATAACCTTATCTTCCAAATAACTACTAAGCATGGTTTTGGAGGCTTCTTCAGATGGAAGTTAGACGACCAGAAAAATATAACTTATCTAATCTAAGATGTACACATATATATCCAGTGTTTCGTGCTTCGTCTACGTACTTCTCGCTCTAAATAGTCCACGTTTTTTATCATATGTATCCTGGCACTCAGTTGTTTCTTGATGAAGGAAGAGGCCGCCTCTGCGTACATTTGATACCTTTCTGCCACCTGGACTATTTGTATTGTGTCGGTGTTCTCACTGTTGTGGTCTCTATTTATAATATACCCACGAACTAGGACTTTTCAAGTAGTTTCTTCTAGGAGCATACAAAGTTTGACTACTCGAGGTTATTCAATGATTTTTTTGATGTTTTTACCTGTATGCAGTAGTACGAAGAGCCTATCTGCACGCGTTGTTATGTATGAATTTTATAGTTTAAACCTGATGTTTTGGAGACCTAGGAGCAGATACAGAAATGACCATGGGTTACCATTAATCATTATACTTGTGTTTTCGTCGTGTAAAGGCAAGTTCAACAAATGAACGCAATTGTAAATGGCAATTAGATGACTTCGTCCATCGAACAACTTGATTCGGTTCTCTTGTTTAAATGCTGTTATAAACTTTGTTAATGTTATCTAAGTTTGTTTTACGAATTTGTTCTTGGAGGATAAATGGATCAGGAGCATCACTTAGGAAAATAGATAGGGAAATAAATATTGGATTACATTATTGACCGAAATTTCTAATCGCTAATTTGATGTCATTAGATTGTAGTCTGAACAGTTAAGGTGTTGGCTCATCCTTTGAAATCAACCCGTGTTGACTGTAAAACGATTATTACTAGTGGTGTACGGTTGGGATCGACTTGCAGTAGATTCATTACTTCCTAGTGACAATAGGCACTTGTGTATCTGTATTTACTCATGTTGTGGTAAAACTGGAGGACATGGTTTACATTTTGCTGGTTAATTCTGCCGTAGTTTAGTCTTAATGTGTGGATGTCCCACAAGACATGTGCTCTGAGAACCTATACATTCACCTTTGGTATACATGTGATTTGGTTGGGTTTGATCTGCGTGCTTACAGCTGGCTATAATATATTAAATGTTTTCATACTCGATCAATGTTGTACCAGTACTGTTGATTCATCTATCAACTGCACCTCTTATGAGAGGTCGTGTGTGTAAATGTTCAATGAAAATAGAACTAGTAAATTCCGGAGTTAATTCATCCTTCTCTTTATATTGGAAACCCTCTGTCTGGCTGTCGACCGAACTGCTATAATATGTTGAGTACTTGAACCAGTGTGACTTCGAACTATTTCAACACTCACCTGATAGTAACTTTCTGATTTTGGCCTTTCGAGCTGACATATTTCTATTTCTGGATAGCTGTTAAATCTGCCTCTTCATGCCCATAACATCAGTCCTTTTTTAACATCAGGGAATGTGAACGAATCGAATGTATGTATCTTGGTTACACTTGAATCTGTGTGTAATACCGTCTCAAGACCGGTATAATATGTCATGCTTGAATAATGTATGTTAGTTGGGATTCCTGGACATTTCTGTGGATCGTCGATAATATATCTCGTATTCAGCCTGGTTGTGATGTGTGATTGTCATAAATTTTGGAGAAAGATTTACGGGGGCTATTGAGTGAAGAAGGAACGGATATGGTGATTACCGTCTGAAGGAGAACGTTTCTAATACGAGAAAACTTACGTCAAGCCTCTTTGTCCGAATCGTCAAGATTGAGCTTGTTATTTTCCTAGTTTGGAAGTCTTAAGATAGCCGGACTGATGAATGACCTGTGAAAAATTTCAATGAACCCTTATGCACTGCTGCTTCATTTGCTTAATGCGGCGAATTGAAATTGTGCGTACTGCCTGTAAGCTGATATACATGGTTTGACGATGCTTTGGGCGTGTAAAAGACCCCTGGAACAAGCCTTTTTTTTACATTAATTTTATTTTTGGCCAATTAGAACTTTATCGGTCCCAAAATTCCCATAACTGTCGACTTGTTTTCATGCGTTGCCTTTTCTCTCCATATTTTGATTCGTTATAAATAGGCAAATAAGTTCTTTTAAGTTCGATCGTGTACGATTTTACTCACAACTACTAGTTATCTTTGAAAATTAGAATTAATCTACCTGAAATGATTGCTTGGGGTGTAGAAAATACTTTACGGTAGACCTGACTTGTTATGTTGTTCTGTACTCTTCGTTACATCATTGAACAAACATGTTTGATCCTAAAAGACGTTTATATATATGGTAATCTTTCTTCCTGTGCTGCCGTTGTATATTCTTGGGTTTACCGTGGTGTTTATTTTTACGTATTGTTTGATTGCCTTAGACAATTATAGGGGAGAATTGGCCACCAAAATTATAAATCTGTCTCTCCTCATCAGCCTAGTTGATTGATCCCTGTCCTGTCGATTATCTTGGGGTATTACAGGTAGAAAACTATTTTTCAATTTGATGTAATTTGGATTGTCCCTTTCCAACTCACGGAACCTAAGACAATTGTATAAGTTAACTGAAACGAAATTTCTTCCCGGCCTGGAGTCTTGCTTTAAGTTTAACGTCACTGGCTCGTCAAAAAAAACATCCACAAGTGCGTGGATGTAGACCAACGTGGCTATTTCAGTTGAAACTGTCATATGCTACTTTGGTTTTGTAAGCATTCTGAAAATAAGTCATGTTTTTTCACCAAATGGGCAATACTGTTGAAGAAGCCATTCATATCTGAAAGCGTGCATATACACACTCGGACAAACTTTTATAGTGCGACTTGGTTTACTTGTAAAATCAGAGAGTCAATTATGCATGACTTTGTCTCGGTAAATGTCATTAGTGTCAATTGAATAATATAAGATTGTTATGTAAAGACAATGAATAAAAACTATACATATAAGAATCATTTTATGAGTCTTATTGGGTGTTTACATAGTATGTGATTATTAAATTAATGTGGTCTATTGCTAATTATGAAACCAGTAACCCTTTTTATTTCCTAAAGGAACCTATGTGGAATACATCTGCCATCTATACAACTTATTAATCCGTTATAAATCGGAATAGTTAGATATATTTATTGAATAAATTAATCTACTGAGGGCCAACCACTAACCGACTAAATAGGCCTGAACCCTCTCCTGTAATGCAAAGGCTAGTGCCTTCCCTTACGTCGGCTGTGGAAAGTTAAGGGCAGGTTTTCCTTGACTAGCCACACCTCAACGTTCATCACCCGTAAATAGCCCCCCTTTCTCCCCATCCACCCACGCAGGAATATACCGCAAAAACAACCCGACTATATATGTACACGGCCATTCCAATTAATAAAAGTGGATATGATCAAAACGGGGGAGGGTGGAAATGTATCCCATGAGTGTGGCACAATGGAAGCTAATGTGGTAGGGTTCCCGGGCCACGCGCCACAGCCATGGTGGCCTACGTCTGGTGCTGAACAATATCAAACATACGCAACATTCTACCCAGTTTTCTGCCACGGCTGTTTCTTCCATACCTGTATTAGTATTACACCAATTTAGTCTTATTTCGATCAGAGCTTGTATGAATAGCTCTGATTTCAATAGTTATATATATATAGTGGTCGACTTCTTTAGAAAACGTTATGTCTGGTAAACTCTTAGTTTGTGGAATTCTCCAGCGGCTGACTTGTGATGCGTGAGGGCTAACTTTTCCGAGCGGCTCATGGCTATTCCAAATGGAAAGGACACGCCATCTTTTGGCTTGAGTATAGTAGTCACATAGCGGCCATCCGCGGCGTACATGCAAACTCTCTGGTTGCCACTGTCCACTACCACTATGTTCCCTTGAGCATCACAGGCTATGCCCCGCGGCGAGAGGAATTGGCCCGGTCCAGATCCTGGTCGCCCGAACTTGCCGAGCATTTTACCTCGGTCATCGAACACCTGGGAATATCAATTTGAAATTCGGATCTTGGATATGTATTGTAATTATATTTCTGCGTTCGGGATTTTAAAAAAGAGAAAGGTGACTTCCAGAACGATGATGTAATATTTACTATGATACCCTAGTTTTTCCCTTCTATCTTATCAAGAGTTATTCTTTCTAGCTTAAATTGATATTTACCTTCACACAATGGTTATCCTTATCAGACACGAGTATTCTGTCATAGACATCAACGGTCACATAGAGGGGATTGAGAAATTCCTTTGATCCGGTACCCTGCAATTAAACCTCATTATATTTATATTTTTTTTACAAGGACTAGATCACCGCGATGGTGATCTGCCTTTAGTACCTGGTGGGATGAGGGGAAATTGTAGCCGCGCCTGGGTTCGAACCCACAAAATATTCATGCCACTGGGCCGACCCAACGCTGACTCAGCCACCCCACATTATTAGTCCGAATAAAACAAGTCGACTCGTATCCTCACTATATCTGACATTTAAAAATAACTCTATACAGAAAAAGCATTCAAATATACATGTAATCACAAAGCACAATAACATTATATATCAGTGGTTTCTACCATCATTTTTTTACACGGAGATCTGGTTTAATAGATGAACCATTATCAGAATATTATAGATATGTTCCAGGTTAGACGTAGAAAATAGACTAAAAATGAATAGTTTTTAATAAAGGTTATATATAATTGCTGCAGTGTACCTTTGAGCCGAAAGATACAATAGGATGTCCGTCCATGGTGTACAAGCCAACGGAGTGCCTGTAATTGTGAATATCGCTGACCACCAATTGCCCTTTGTTGTTGAAGGCTATGCCCCTGGGGCTCCACAGTTTGTCTTCGCCCCATCGCGACACCAAATCTCCAGACACAGCGTACAACTATGAAATGGAAGAATGATAGTTACATTCTACGGTATTTTTTTAAAAAAAAAAATTCGTGAATGTTAGTGAATTGGGTACCATTCTGTCAATCATCCTGAGTAGCAAGTTCATGTGATACATTTTGAGGTGTTGGTTGAGGATTGGTGTGAGGAGTGTGGACACTTATCTGGGAGGATATCTGGATGCCCATCTCTGTGTGATGTAATTCACGCCAACACTACTAACTTTGCACTTATGCAAGGACTGCTTGATTGACAACCTTCTATCATCTCTGCAGTAAATCCCTGAAGGCCAGTGTGACATCCTATTGGTTGACATTCTATTGGTTGACATTTGTTGTATTCTATTGGCTATCTTGGTTTGATTGACAAGTTGCCACTTAAGGCCACTGTATAGGTTTTGAGAGGAACCCATTTAGAGAGGACCACCCATGACTGAATCTGAGTGATCTACACCTACTACCCTTTGGGATTTCTGGGTTTCAAGTCTTGGAGACAGACAAGCTCGGAATTGCAAAGACTAAAAGACAATTGTGTATTATTAGATTACAATATGTTGTTTGATGTCTTATGTCTAATTCCCTTGCATTGTACTTTCATGTTTATCCAACTGCCTTTGTAAACAGGGAGCATGCAACTTTCCTAGTTGTTAATAAACTGAATTTTACTTCCACTCCTGCATTCTTCTAATACAGACATTCGAGGCATTTCAGATTACAGTACGTCTGATATTCATAATCTAGCCATTGCGCACAAATAGTTGACCGTAGAATTCATTTCCTTTGGAAACGCACAATATATACATTAACTTAAACTGATTATAAAGTTAAACAGAAAAATAGTTCATTAAATGATTGATTAACTTAACAAACTTATAACTTGTTTTTCTTGTATCTATGCTCATTGAACTTAAATATTGACAAACATAAATCAACATAATCTTTTTTTCTTGTGCGAGAAGCCGATGCGTTCCCAATTGTGTATTTTTCTCTTTTTAGTCACGTGGACGGGTATAAGTTGCCTCAAGCTCATACATACAAGTAACTAAAGTTGGAACAGGAATAATATTCATTCAGATCCAAGTTTAAATTACACGCTATAGTTAATTCTAGAAAGTCTTCTTTTGAATTGTTGTCACCTTTGAGTAGGTAAGAAAAGGGTTACTTTGAGTATCACCTATAATCACCAATATGATCATAATTACATAACTACAGTGTGTATTTCAATTATATTATTTCTTTTAATCGTCTTCAAAATTTTGTTCGTCTTTTCTTTTTTCGCCTGGTAATTTGCTAAAATTAATCAATCAAACATGTCGACACAAAATTGATGGTTATATTCCAATACTCACTTGAACACAACCACTTTTCCTTTTTCCTCTGGACGTGAATGCTATTACACCAGAACGATTAGCTGTAATGCCCAGGGGATGCGTTTTATCCAGAAGAGTCCTCGAGTATACCCCCTCAGCGTCGAAAATTCGGATCTGTATCAGACAAAATAAGTGGGTTTACTATCCTGATCCCGATGTGGCAAATAAGAGTGATCTCCGGACGCTAAAGAACGAGTAATACATTAATTATCTCTGTCCAAGCTTGTACTACACGGTAAAGTAAAATACGGAGATCTTGTTGAAATAGATTAATCATATTTTAGAAAAAACAATGAAGACTCAAAATAGATTAATCATAATTATTTTTAGAAAAAAGACTCAAAATTAAAAGTTTTTACTGGAGGTTATAATAGTTTGGGGTAATCCATTAAACCAATTACGACACGCACCGATCTGATATATTTGTTATCGTTGGGTAGGAAAAAATATCATTAGAATTTGGAAAGGGCGGTTCATTTGAAATGAGTATTTAATTATCGTTTTTTTTAAACTTTATTACAACAATCTAATAATGCACTTTTTGTTGATGAAAGGCTAGAACAAGCATTTAGAAGAAGAGTTAATTTGTGTCTGATGTTATTAACTGTTTCACATGCAATGTCAATAGTATGATACGTACACCTTTCCTTAATTTTATCAGGGAATTTCATTGAACTGTATACCTACTCGTTTGCCCCTGCGGTCAGCGACGGCTAAACCGTCGTCCGGTAAGAATGCTACATCCTCAGCATTACGTAGCCGATTCTTTATTTTGAAAAGTTTTATTGGAGTTTCTGGTGGCTCCCGAATACTATGAATAGAGCTCCTTCTCGAGCTGGCCCTACTAAACCCGCTTGCTGTAGATCCTGGCATGTTAGTGAATTTACTCAAGCGTGATTTACTTTCTTATAGGCTATAAATACTCCGCTAAAGGTATGGGCATCGCCTGACTAAAATCCATTCCGCATATGTTCAGACATTCCCTGAAAGATAGGTCAAAATGTTCTTTTGTGATTACAGGTAAAATGATATAATGAAATGAATGATATATATTATACATGTTATGTTATATATATATATATATATATATATATATATATATATATATATATATATATATATATATATATTATATATATATATATATATATATATATATAACGGATGAAATTTAAGAATGATAACGGTGTGTATAATACTTATATTATAATGTTGTACTATAAATCTAATTAATTAATGCCATATGTGTGATTGGGTTTCATAATCATATGCCCGGCATTCCACCAATCCCTCCAGGGGCCGGTCAGAACTCCATTAGAAATACCCCCACCCCCACCCCTGAAAGTTGGTGTCCATGATTCTAAATGTGTGCCGGAATAATATTATAGGGCTTTACGTTTGTACCATGAAATGCATCGTGTTTAACCCCATGTACATACATACATACATACATACATACATACATACATACATACATACATACATACATACATACATACATACATACATACATGTATGTATGTATGTATGTATGTATGTATGTATGTATGTATGTATGTATGTATGTATGTATGTATGTCTCTAGTTATAAATATTGTATATCCAGTGTTGATTTAGAACAACTTAAAGCAACTAAATGTCAAAAGTTGTTCGTACATCCTTAAAAATAAATGCAATCTGTATATATCTGCAGTGTATAGCGTGTATAAAAGTATGCGAGTACCCGGTAATGGTTTGGACGTGATAACGCAGGTACTCATCTATATTGTAATTTAATTGTATTACTCAATCATGTCCAGATCTTCCATCAGCACGGTGTCAGCACAAACACAACGCCCCTATGATAATCAGTGACCGTCACTGTGCCATGACCACAGGGGCAAACATGTTTAGATTATATATGGGAATAAAATAAGCTACACTTACAACCACGTCAAGGTCTATGCTCGCTTCTCATTGTGCACACAGTATGTCCCAAATCGGACCAAATTTTGCCGAAAATGCCAACTTGGCCATGCAATGACTAGAATGATGAATCCACTGTTACATTTAAGTATTTGGCCTGTTCATAATCGACTGAAAAGTTCCTCGATATACTTCACTCCCGACTAAGTGGCCAAGCCCTCCAGGAAGACGATGACTCCTACCAGATGGAAATCTTGTGCAGATTTGCATTGGGGGTGAAGCTCCCGCAGATATTATTTGCCAAGAGGAAAGCGTGTCGGATCCCGCCACCCATGTGAGCTCTAACCCTGTCCATTGCCTGTGTGCTATACCATGTATGTATGTACTATACAGCTGGGCCTATAGAGGTGGAGGCGGGGGTGGCCTGTGAGGTGTATGTATGTACCGATGTGGGTCACATTTTTCCAGCCCGCGCTGGTTCAGCATTGTGAGGATGGATACCATTCATTTCCCTCAAATATAACTATAATATTATGAAGCCAAACCTACAGGCGAAACGCGTTGGGTCGCTAAATAAAATGCTAAAATCAAATCAAGCAAGTTGTTTTCAGTTGAGTTGCCTCCAATTACTACTCATAATATAACTATAATACTTGAGACGATTTTCATTCATCCTTAATTAATCTCTTAGTTTATGTTGAACAATTTAACCCAGCGGTCAAAGGGAGGGATATTATACCTCACGAATTAGCGGAAATTTATGAATATTGGTACCAGGTTGAAAGGAAAAATATTCGAATATAGCTTTTAATAATCAATTTTATTGGTCTTATTGGACATAGTGTACCTTCTTCCAAAGAAATTTATACATAAAACTAATAACAATTATACTCATTTTAGTCGAACATTTTATAAAACTGTAATGCTCTCGCATAGGGCAATTGCAGACAAACTTATCACATGGTAATACTTTGTTCGAAAAGAATGACATTTAAAAACCGTCACCAGGGTGGGGTGGGGTGGGGATTGGTTGCTTTACGCCCTTTTTAACACTATACTTTATGTATTTTTTTGGTTAAATCGGGACCAGAAAGGAAACACGCTAACTAGATGCGATACTCTATACGGGGCGGCGTGCATAAAATAAAGATCCAAATAAGGTAGGCATATATATATAATATATACAAGTTGGCTCTGAATTAAGGTATGGAGTACATAATGCCGCTGTCAATTAATTGTATAATTTAATGAATTGTGTAGTAAATATTTAGAATTTAGTGCAGACTTAAATCCGACAAAATCTCTTTTCAGTTTCTCAATCGGATCGGTTTCAAGAGAATTCAATCTATGCCGTGGCTACTACTGCCACGACAGATTCTGTTCAAATGACTCTTCGCCATTTTGACTGGATGGGTTTTCGAGTTGTACCAACAACAAGGGGTAATTAAGGGTTATCAGTGATCTCAAATAATTATGTACACATATGTTTTAAAAATGAGTAATACGCATCTCATTTGAATTTGCTTATGATCTCTTGTCTCAACGATGTTATAAATGCAAGTAATCGTTCTTCAAGAAGATTATTATGTATACTTATTCTATAGGAAGAAATTTTATATGTACAGCCTTCTCATTTTAATCTATAAACTTACTCAAACTAATATTGACAGCATACACTTGTATTCATAGCTAAATAACCTTCTATCCATGGTTACATATCAACACATTTAATCTTACTCTTTGTAATTATAATTAAGAAAATAGGGACCAATGTAATCTCAATTTTCCAGATGCCATATTCTGATCTAAAGATGATTTGCTGAACAATATCGATAAAAGTGAGATACGTCAGATACTGTCAACAAACTCCACGACGTGAATACCATTTTAGATTACGTGATATGATGTTTTCCTTAAGATGTGATATACCAGTCACATCTTCTGATTATTGTCACTTGTAACTGTCATACCGATATTTCCGGCGCTAGCTCTACCACCGTACAAGTAAGCATATCACAACCTCCATACGTGATGCTACTATCAGCTCATCTTAGAGATGTTTTAATATAAGCCGAGCATAACACATATAAGTATACCTAATAGGAATCTAAGAATGCATAAACAAATGGCCATAAATAAGAGCGTAATTTCCTCATGCCTATGGAATTCGGTAATTGCAAATTGATGCATCTACATGCTGTTATCAATATTAGGCCTAATCTTAGAGTAATATTCGATAATTACTCTAAGGCACATTTTACTCTAAGGTACATTTTGCACCTTGAACAATTTAATTAGCAATTAAATACAGCATCAGTCACGGTATTCTGTATCGTGATATTCCTTCATCAAAGGCTTATTCTCTGGCGAATAGTCCACTCCAAGCACCGCACTATGGTTCTTTTTATATGCGATGATCTCTTCCTCTGATGAATCGTTGTCACTGACCATTTCATATTTCAGTTCCTTGTCTCCCACGACAAATTGTTTTGCCACAGACATATCAGTGGTAGTTAATTTCAAACGATCGTGAAGGACGAGGGCAGCAAGGAAAGCGAAGAGTATCAGAGGCGTGCCGATGACCGTTATCATTAAAGTACTATTCCCTCTTAGATTATATTCTGCGTGTAGGAAATTTCCTGGTCCTGGGCGCAAGAAATCTGAAAGAATAAGAGGCGTACAATAAAACGAATTTTGATTATCAGACGCATCTACAGTCTAACTGCATACATATTTTCAGTTACTGAATAGGAGATGAGGTTAGGTACGTGAGCGGGTGTGGTGAGAGGAGCCAACGCAATTTTAGAGTCGCTCTTCAGTCAGGGTGGGTGGGAAAGCAGAGCGCGCGAGCCCTGCACGTGCATTTCGCGTGACAGATGATGTTATCCGTTATCCGGGGGCAATGGATATGAGGTTGTCGGTTTTTGCAAAGACGGTATAGTTTTGAACAGGAGCTAACAGGGTAAGTTTAAAGGGAGGGGGAGGGAAAGGGCTGTTGTTTTGGTAATTAACCTCACCCCCCTCCCTGGCCCCCCTGAGAGGGCTCGCCACCTACATCAAAGAATTTGGAGGGGCAGGCTTATATGGCCTTAATTGTTAATGATAAGACAGGGCGAGCTGTCCTGCAAATGAGTCTCTCAACCGTGCACAACTTGCCACAAGTGATAAACCAGCTGTTATTTTCAATAGGAGGTGAGAGATTAATAGCAATTAATGACATTCCTTCTTCCACACATCGACATCAAAGAAAAATCGGTATTCTAAAATTATCCTGTCATAAACAATAGTTAAGCCCCCAAAAATAGGTGTGTTTCCGATTTACCTACCTAGAAAAACCTTACCCTCCCTAAAAAATGTTTTACCATACCTGATTTTTTTTTACCCTATCTTACTTTTGGGGGATTTTTTGACAAAAAAAGCTTATCAAAGCAGGAAAACAGGTTTTCCGAACCCGGAACTGTCAAAAAGCACATTTCCCATGTTTAAAACAACTATTGTTATGAAATAGACATTTTTTTCAGTTCCTGGTTTCCTAAAAAAAAAAAAAAAAAAAAAAAAGTTACCACCCCCCTTACCTAGTTTTCAGCCAGATAAATCGGAAACACACCTATTTTTTTTGGCCTTACCACAGTTTTTCTGGCAGAAGATTATTCTCCCAAGTGGAAGAGGTTTTTTTTTTTTATTAAATCATGGCTAAAGACTGGCAATCCACGACTAAAACGAATGCTTTCAACAAAAACTGTTGGTTTAGTCAAAGAAATCTTTCATTTGCATTAAAATCTTGTTTGTGGAATCGGTCATGAACCCAGCCTAGCTTGTTTACCACAAGCAACCACATTGCTGTACCACATCTTTTGACTACGGTATAGCCTCTAACATATTAAAGTATTATGTTAAATACCAAGGTTGCCGCAGTTATAAGTTGGCGTTTAAGTCCCCACCCTCGTAGAGTGTCCAAAGTTCAACATTATGTTAATTTAGATTTAGAAACATTTTATTCAATCTATTTGATTGTAGCAGAGGGGCGTTTCTCCAGTTAGTGGAATTTTTTCAAACCCTTTTGTTTCCTTACTTTGGTTTTATTTGTGGACAATGCCACCTTCGTTATTGACTGAAGGTGGTTCACTACTATTCATAAAGTTCTTAATTATATTACAATGCCCCCGTTGCATAACAATCTGCGAGTAGCTTTTTCAGTGTTAATATTGCGCTCGCAGAAAGTTATGCAACGGGGGCATATTATATATATATGGCGGACAGTTTTCTTTTTCTTTTTGTTTCCCTCTGAATCAGTGCATTCTATTGTCAATAAACGTTTCATCTGTCCAGATTAAATGGTTTCTGTCGTACAATTTAAATGTCAATGTCAATCAATGATTCGGTGGGCCACATTCTGCAATTTATTCCTGGAATTATGTAAAATATTGGTTTTCTCATTTGCTCAGTTTGGGGGATAATTTGTTTAAAACGTTTCTACCTTGGGCAACATTTTAGTATTTATCCTTCTCAATCAATATTTCTCGGGTTTTGTTCTAGACGGTGGTCCACTTGTAATATATGCAGTCTTCTGTAACGATTCTCTTAATTGGGCTTATGTTGGAATCATCAAACTTCAATATCCACATTCTAAGATTAAATCTGAAGTATATTTAATATGTTTATTGTATATTCGAAGACGGTTTGCATGCGTGTAATAGCAATGTGGACAACATTATTGTAATACTTACAATCCTCCTTTTCCTGCTCTCCATCTTTTAGCTTATTTCTACCATGTTTGCCATAGTTGAATGTATCAAACGTGTAGCCAAGTCCTCGACTGTCTGTGAAGTACCAGCGATGGAAGTGGCGAGGATAGAAAGGTACCATGATCGAATCTCTGTTGTGACCAAGTGGAGCGCCACGAGGTGGGAACTGTGAATATTAAACGTCGACACATCTATCAAAGTCACATAACAACTGTCAAAGGCATAAAAACAATGTGATATCTTCTCAGTCGACTGACATTCATAGGCGTAGGAACATATATATCCTCACCTGACTTGGGAAAGTGTCGTATACTTTTTCTTAACTTATTCTGAATATCAAATGATGAGTCTGTCAAAACCTTCTGAAACATTCATAATTTATAAGGAAGTGCGTATAGATATGTAATGTAACAAATAGCATTCTAGTGTCTGGGACAAACTTTAGATAGCATGGGGGCCTGCTAATGCGCCTAAACCCTGTCGGAAATGAATATATTGGCAATCAAAGATAATGATGTAATATGGAATGACATAAATTTTGTTACACAGAAAAACAAGCTTGAACTTGGGTCTATCACTAATCGGGCGCCCACCAGCTCCTCCACCCTCCATGTTACCACACATGATAAAAAATATGCGTTTTCTAAATGTTGGTCTTTCTTTTCTAATACATCTGTAAATCAAATAGACTTTCAAGATGTTTTATAAAAGAAAAAGAAAAATATAGAAAAAATGGTTGTTTGACCAAAATTAGTTGAGAAAGCAGTTTTGAGTGATCTAGGCATTATGATGTTATGTATTCAGCTGCCCAGCATGCTTTACTTCACTTTTACTACAGGATGTAAAATTGCGGCATTCATTCTTTAGGCAGAATTTCGGGACTTGCTTAAATTAGCCCCAAGTAAAATGCCTGAACTGCAGAGGCAATGGTCGATCCTAAGACGGTACTTTATGCAAATAGATGCAGATGGGTCCGATAAATCATGCAAACGTAGACCTTTCCCTCATATTTCGCTGAATTATTCAGGCAGCCAGGGACATTTATGTATAAGAACTCTCGCGACAAGAAAGAATAACTTCACCCGCTCACCAAATTATGGTTAAATCAACATATTTTTCAATGGTAATTGAGGACATGATTTGATTCTATTATCGCAAATGTTGTCCACTGCAATCAATTTAAAATGTTTCATTTACCGTCCCACAAATTCACTCAAGAGTTCAAAACTAACCTGTGTTTGATGCGGGCGATGTTTTCTTATCCAAAGCTCGAAAATCTTGTCCAGAAATCCATGGTGGAGAATGAATATTGGGTCGTTGGTTGATGTTGCCACATCAGACATGCTACCATTCAAGAATGCGTGCACCTATACATAATAAAAACCTCTTCAGTTAATAGGCTACTAGTATATATGATTCGAAGATTATATTGTTCCGCTTGAAATGGACTTGGGGGGAAAATCTGAAAATGTTCAGGTTAATCGAAAGTTCAATTTAAGAACGACATATAGCATTAACTAGGAAACCTGCAAGGAAATCCCCCAAAGTTTTGCTTTTAATCGAAAATTCGGGTTAATAGTCGATACAATGATACATTGTATATGCATGATATTGACCGAGGTCAACATTTTGGAGCACACGTGCACACGGCTCCTTTTATCTCATTTGCGTTCACTAGTTATGCACTAAAATGATCATTATTGTATTCATCAAGTAGCCTATATTATAGGTGTATCTTCGAAATATAGTCGTTCGCAATCATGAACAAAATTTATTATGAGGAATCAACTGATTCTAACCTTCACCCAAATAATAAAAATGCCTACAAAGTATTTACTTACAAGACCATGCATACCCATTGACATGCCCATCCTTGGACAGGAACCCTCGAAGCAAGACCTGAAGGATACCCCAGCATGTTCATCAAATGGTGGAACGTCATAAGTTGGAAGAGTCAATGTGAAATCAATTTCTGCTTCAGCAGGCAGTAGGTGAACCCCATGATTTCTACCAGGGCGGCGAATTATGGGACCCTGTTTCTCAGAAGGATCACAGAAGCGACACTCTTTGAAGTGGATTAAATGACAAACAGTTTGCCATTTTGAAAACCGGTGATTGGGGTCGATATGCCCTTCCGGCGTTGATGCACCCATGAGATCGTTTGTACAAACAGTGCAATTTCCCCCATCATCACTCCAATCCCAGTATGGGAATGTGAAGGTGTCATCATTAGCTAGTTTCTGGATTTCCCTCTCCCAAAACAAGAGCAGTAGCCTATGGAACGTGGGAAACGATGACCCTTCGTGAGAGAAGTCAAGGTGGAATGGAGAGAATTCGCAGGGAGATGTCCTATTGAAATAAGTGTTCCTTGCTGAATAGAAATGAACCCAAATGATGTAATTATGAATGGTCATATTCGTCCACTCAATATTTCGCACTGGATCATGGTATTGTGTCTTTAACGCAACGTATTCACTATTTGTATATTTTGATCTGTCTATCAGCTCTATAAAACGCTCTTGTTCAGCCTTAGACAGGGACAAAATGTTTCTTCTTTTTTGAATTCTTCTCTCGGTACAATTAAACCCGTGGTATCCCCACTTACAATCTTGACACATGTATCCAGCAAAGTTGTATACACACGCACAGCCGAATTTGAAAAAAGTGAGGGGCCAGTCCAGACGGTCGTCTTTTAAATGAGAAGGAAGAGGTGGCCAGAAATACTCGTGGACATGGTCAAACGGCAAGCACATTCCCCTGCCGGCCCCACCGCATGGTTGGATGAAACCTAGGAACAAAAAAATGCTTATCACCATATTGTGTTTTGCCAATCACTATACATATCATTCAGGAAGCATACAGACAGACACATAAGAATTTTTGTAGATAACTCACCTGGAGGCACTGGACAGCATGAGGCATTCGGTTTGGTAGCATTTTCCGCACACACCCTGGGAAACTGACATGTGACACGTGGGGTTAAAGATGCTAAATAAATCACGTAAAAGATTGCTATGATAGATCCAATATTTTTGTGAAAATAATGCGTTGCGTCTAACAGATACATTCTTAAGGCTGGTGATACCCACCAAGCATGTAGCGGCTCGCCTAAGACAATTCGGTAACTGCGCCTGAATCGGTATTTCATAGTTAGGTCAGACCATCACAGCATACCGTTGAACCAATTAAGGGCAGTCGCTAACATGCGCTCCCGCACGCGGCCCGGTTGGTCATAAATAAATGCGAATGTGTCCATCTAATTACTTATGCATATCTTGACAATCAATGACATCCATCAAAACCATTTTATTTATAGGTTTTCCCTGGGCTAACAAGTCATAAATGATGTATAACTCACGGAGAGATCCATTCAGATATAAAAGGAAAAGAGATCTTATATATTTATGGAAACTAATATTTATTCCAGTTTTACGAGATGTATGTTGGTAATTGCCCATGCCCAAACAAAAAGAGGTGTTTTTTCTATTACAGCAATGTTGTTAAAGCATATTTTTGTGAAGAACAGAGATGAAGAGATGAATGGTAGAATCATACATAATTACCTGGTAATTAAATCAATTCTTTGGTACAGGCGTCATTCAGTGCTGAATATTGCATCTGACCTAGCTACTTTTAAAAGTCTGATCACACAGTATAGAGTGTTTGTATTTGAACGCATTTGTCTCCACTTCAAAATTGTTGTTTGTGTGGAAAGTCAAGAAAGAGGGATGTTTATAAGCAACTAGCAAAGTAGCTCCCGTCCTCCCCTAGCTCTCCCCCTGTCCCTCTTTTCCCTCCCCCTCTTCTCTGTCTTTCATACCTGTTTTTCTCTCCCAACCCCATCTCCGATCCCCCCCCACACACACACACTCCCCCTCCCCTCTTCCTCATGCTCCCCCTCCCCGCTTTCTCTCCCTCCCTTCTCTCCCTTCCCCTACATCCTCTCCAGAGCTCCTCTCCCCCCTCTTCTTCCCCCCTTCCCCTCTCCTATTCCTACACCCTCTTCTTCACTCTCCCACTCCTCTGCATGTAGTTAGGTCCCCCTGGACGTAGGTTGTGGGAAATGACGTAGTATCTCACAGGGGCTTTCCCAGGCTATAAATAGAGTGTAGATATGCCAATTTAAAAAAGGCTTCGAAATCACATTTTCACCCCAGATACCTTCACAAACCACATATATATATATATAGGCCTAATGTCCTCCAGAGAGGGTGGACAGAACTGTACAGTTGAGTAAAACGGTTTGTAAAACAACAAATTCCGAGAACATCTGAGATAAAGAAACCCCTCTTTTCTACCTCTTTTCGTAGAAATCGCTCTTCCCGTATATTACATGGATGACATGGCGGGAGCTGCGGCACGTACGTACGCTCTATCGTTTGGGCGATTGTGATTAGCATCCATCAACAGGGAAAGACAAAAACAATGCATTGTTTTCTGTAAGACAATAATGCCTCATAATGCATGGCTCAAAGATATGATTTAACTGATCGAGAACACGAAAACAAGACAATAACGTTTCCAAGATCCAGGATGGCAATACACATTTTGTCTCTGCATGCGAACACATTTAAATATGTTTAGTTTTAGTTTTAAAATATGTTTATTCAGAAATTAACATTACATCCCTTTCTCATGTTATTTACAGTCAATCCTGATACAAACAAATTGACCTCTAGCTGTCGAATATCTGTACCGGTATGCGAAGTGGCAACACTGGAAAGTATGCACCGCTTTTTCTAATTAAATTGTGATACAGTGCACATGGATTACTTGTCATAATAGGATAACTGAATGATCTAAGTAGCTTTGGTTCAGTTTTATTGGGGTCCGACGTTTCGGGCACATTTGCCCTTTTTCAAGGATCTAGCTTATTTGCTTGCTACCTGCGTGTGATTGTGTGATTCCACAGATGACAGCACCAACAGGAGCTGCTAGGGAATGCTTCATGTGGGCCAGCTGCTGCGCCAGCTTCTCCAGCATCGGTGACCTTTCCCATACTGACGCCAGCCATGTATACTAACGGACACCAGCCCAGGAGGCAATGCTATTCATTCAGTAGTCTTTTATATTAACGTATCCCCCTGTATATCTGACTACACTGACGACCAGGAATCTCTTGCATTTAAAAGAATAAACTCTCATATTTCTTATTTAGATACATTTGTGAGTTATTTGTCCATGAAATTCGGGTTCACTACATGTGGTGACGTGAGTGATCTTTCGGATTTTGTTCAAGTACCATTCTTAGTCACCCTATGGATAACAAGAATTAGTTAACAGTGATCAGTTTACATTTATTTATTTTCGGTTCATGCAGAAGATTGCGTTTCCAAGGGAAACGAAGATTTATGTCAGTTAAATGTAAGGTTCGAGAGGTAGGGATAGTAGGAGGGAGAGAAAGGGGAGACAGAAAAAGCCAGAAAACATGAAATCCTTATCCTATATATATGACTGGTCACTCCATGAAATTCTGTTGGTCCCTTTAACACCTTTGCATATGGGGCACCTTACTTCTCAACTTGCCACTTTAATTCACGCATGGTCTACCCTTTAATTCACACCTAAACGCCATCCCCTCACCCTCCCAGCCATTACCAGAATGATTCTGATCCCATCTGCTGATATCAGAATCAACAGATTCTTCACACTGATATCCAGGATGGGAGGAGCCAAGATGCTATCAATGATTGACAGACATCGCCCCAATTTATTTAGATTGATGTTATCTCATGCTATTATGATTGATGTTATATCATGTTATCACCGGTGTGATTCTGCCCATAAAGTCTACCGCACAGAATTCTCTTATGCATGCCCCTTCTGAAAAGTAACAATGATGTAGTCTCATGTCTTCTGTACAGATACAAACGTGCTGATCGCATGGATTGCACATACCATGCCAATACCAGCATCAGCAGTTATACCCCTAGATGCTGATACGAGGTCTAGGGAAGCCTCGTCAGAGAGCTGAATATAGGACCATTCACTTTATTAAACCTTTAACGCCATATGGCCCTGCAAGTGATTTTCAAAGCACTTTCTATAATGGGATCCAATCTACACTATACCCCAAAACCCTTTCCAGCCGAATCTAAAGTGAAGTGAAGCGGATTCTCAAATCCACCTACATAAATATATGTATACAATTATAGTAAACAGTTTCAAGAAATCGATTTGCTTCACTTTGCATACCCAACGTTATTTGACCCTAGTGCGAATTACTAATATATTAGTAATTCTCTAAAATCTTTAAATTACTAATATATTAGTAATTCTCATTATGCGATTCTCATGAATTGGTTCCAAATGGGAAAATGCCATTTTTTACTAGTTTTCTTCAAATAGATCTATTCCGTGTGGTCATGTCTCATAGTTGATGCTTCTATATGGTATCAGACTCTATATTTTGAACAAATGAGTACCCACTTTTCCATACCTACGATGAATATTTAGGAAATTAGAGCCATAAATATGCTGAAAATAAACTTTCAAACCAAAATATTGAATATATATCCGAAAATCAATTATGAACATAGTGTAATGTGGGTTTACTTATTCTTATAAGCCAAGGGTTTCATGAAGCATAATCCAAGAAAAAAATTTACACTAAAATCTTTAATTAAAGATTTGGGGAAAGAGAGAGATCCATAACCTATTGTGGCCGTCACCATGCATCCGTGACGCTGATAATAGTGTCTAATATACTAAAAAAATATGCAATAGATAGTCTTAGTATGCTTCAGGAAAGATAGACACATGAGTGTATTGAAAAAGGAAGAAAAAATCGATTTGTATTGCTAATTATTCTAAGGATCTATGTTTCCAAAATGGGGAAGTTTTTTGTCCGTCACCGTCCATGACGGCCCCGTCACCGTCCATGAAGGTACTTCTTCATTGATTTTCATAATGATCCCATGGATGTAGCTTCGTTTCCCATATACCATTCGAAAGGACTTGCTTTCTTCTTTGGAATCATGTGAAATGATAATCATTTTAATTTTTTTATAACTGAATAAAATGACAAAAAATATTTCTATGACCATCACCGTCCGTGACGCAATATATTTTAGTGTATATTTTCAACAATTTTCATATAAGAAACGCAGTTTCAGGGTATAGAAGAGTAGGATATGGGGCACCTATACTAGAAATTTCATTTCATTTCAAGGACCTTTCCTAAAATACCCATTTGGAACCGTTTCATGAGAATCGATTTATATATAGCATAGACTAAACAGCCAAATTGCTTAGAGTGCAACTAAGTTTTCCATTTATGTTATGGGATTGTGTCTACTTGGAATTTTAGGATCATCTTGTCCCCGAGACGCAGTTTCTATTGGCTGGGTATGAAAGGTTAGCTCACGAGACAGCTATTTTCGTTATTTGACTCACCAGAAAAGGCGACGTCCTGCAACTTGTTCAAAAGCCTGGCCCAATGGTGGGTAAGGGCAGAAAGGGTAATTCCCACTAGGATCTAGCTATAGGGCTCCACTATATGCAATGGTGACTACTGATACTAATGGAAAGGAAACTTGCACTTGCATCCAGATTATTCCAAATCACCAACTTTATTACAATCTTGCATTCTGCTTTTCGGCATCCTCAACTAAAGGTGACTTCCGTATAGAGCGTTCCTTTTCTCCACTAGCCTCCAGTTCTATGATTTTATTTCCTAAGAATGTGAGGACATAGAAGAAGACAAAACCTCCAACTATTATGCCGATTGAGCCACCAATCAAGCCAGGGGTGAGCCGCACGATAGCAAATGCGGAGATCAGAGCAATTGTATCAAGGATGTACACTGCACAAGCTAGCACTTGACGATGGAAGTGAGAACCCAGTAGAGATCCAAGGGGTGCACCGATTACAACTATAGGTACACAAACAAATAGATACTCCCAAGTGTCAGGATGAATACTTTGCATCATAACATGGCGCCAATAGAATCCGACCATTGTGTTGCCGGCCATAAGTACTACTGATGTTGGGGTTGCAGTTTTTTCAGAAACTCGGAAGAGGAGGGTCAGTACACTAAAAGTACACATATCAAGGCCACTCCCAGCAAAAGATGAACACAGGCCTCCAGCTAAACCTGTCACAATCAGGCCTACTGCCTTCCATACTTTAAGGTTAGGTATAGTAAGGAAAGTCTTTCTTTTTGAAGAGCGATTTAACAAGAATAACGCGAAAGCAAAGGAAAACCATACGCTCACAAATCCCATTTTCTTTTGTGGGGGAGTCAGAAGAGGGTCCATGACCTCCAGTCCAAATATGAGACCAGGTATACCCCCAACACTACAGAATATCAAAGATGCCCAGTCCAGTTGAATCCTCATGAAGACGATGGTGAAGGCTGCCGCAGACATCCCGCAGGCCTGGATCATGAAGGAGAAATCGCGGGCGATGAGCGGCGGAACGGACAAGACCAAGGTCATCACCGGGAAAGCAACGGCCCCACCTCCAACCGTTGTCATTCCTAAGATTGTGATATAAATTAGTATCATCTTATGGCCTAGCTGTCTTATCACATGCAACGGAGACACTAATTAAAACAAGCAGCAAATAAGCATGTATAACAGAAGTCATGCAATGTCTTTTTCAAGCTTTATGTATACATGCTGTATGCTAATCTATATTATATATATATATGAACTGTGAAATTTAAAATCGGGAAAGCATTCCCCTAATGATATTATACATTTGGTATCATGATTCCAGCATCCAAGAATTTTCCATGACTATATTGTGACATTCTGTTATTCTATCTTTTTTAAAGTCCAAACGAAAAAGAATTCTACTCTCAAATTAATAAGTCCCTTACAATTCCCATCCCCGCTCAGCTGTGTACAATACGCCTTCGAAGCGAGAAAGATATACTTAAGTATTATATATGATTATATTTATTATCTTCATAGTTACACAGACGTCAATGACCCACCTGCTATAACTGATCCAAACAGCATAGTGATTGACATTGCATATTGTGTTGTAAACAAGTGCCACTTGTTAAAACGGATGGCGTATGACCACCACCAAAGATGAAAAAATGCAGCTGGTAAGAAAATGCCAAGTGGCCGCCGGTGCTTCACTAGTAACTTCTTGTAAAACCCTGCATCTGGAGGGAGGTCTTCCAATCGACGAGCTTGGTCTGCACTGACCAGTTGCCCTGAAGCAAATGTAAATCCATATTCACATTGATGTATGAACAGGGTGTTTCATAGAAAATGAGATAGATAATTATTATATAGTAGTCTTAGATTAGTCTTATTTCCATTTTCAAAATTTTACAAACATATGGGAATTTGACGGTCCCATCCCCCGTTCTTCCATGGGACAAATTGATGTACATTATTGTTCAATCAAACTACAGTTATGACATGCGATCGATTCTTGAAACGTTATATTACATTATATTTAATAATGATAATGACTCGCGATCGGGGTGAGGCAGATTTCTGTGTCAGCTAAATAACTGGACCATTTGAAAAACCCTACCCGGGGACAATTATTATAGTTGAAATACAAAATTTAAGAGATGAGTCTGGATAAAAGCCCTATAATACACCAGCCCTCCACGAAGAGATCAAAACTATGACGGTAGGGGAAAGAATTTACTTTAATGTAGTCAAATTCTACCACAAACAACAACACCATTGTAGAATTGACTGGATACTCAAGAGCGACAACGAGGCATACTATGCCCTGAGAGGGGAGAGAGCCTTAGATTTCAAATTAATACGCCCACAGAGTACACTCTACCATAAATCACTGGCCTACACTGGTAAGAATATGCCTTGATGTTTTGTTTTTTTCGTAACCCACTCGCCTATCAGCTCGTGGGCCACGAAAAAACAAACATCTCGGCCAGTGCAAAAGTGTCCCTTGTACCACGTTCTCATTAGGTACTATCTATTTACTCTAAGAATAGCCGTAATGAGATCAAAACTCAAATCTGAATACATATGTATACATGGTTATAGTTGTTTATTTCATTGAATAAATATCGACATAATTATATCATTTTTTTTTCATTTTTTTCTGGGGGGGGGGGGGCGGGGGGGGGGCGGGGGGGGGGGGGGGCGGGGGGGGGGCGGAATAAACGAAGGCATATTCACTGAGTGAATATTCTGCCTTGCATAAGAAATTAACATGCGATGCAATGATACCATATTTACCCATCTAAAAATATCTTAATAGTGAAAAAAGGTAAAATGTATCTATCCAAATATATTCAGGTTAACTAAGGAGTTGGTTGAAGGAGCGTGAATATTGCACGAGTTGCGTAGCAACGAGTGCAATATTCTAAGTGACTGAAACCAACGAGTTAGTAAACAGATTTATTATACATGCTTTCAATCATGAAAATAGATAAAAATCGAGTCATAAATTTGAATTTTACCGGTAATCGTAGCAAAAAAAACAAATTGGTTGCCATGGCAACCCCACGTAAATCACCAGTGACATACGCACTATGCGTAAATCACAGAGCAATGCGTGTACCAGTATATTCAATGTTAGATAATATTTTATGGATTTGATAGATTGCACATTTATTTATTTTGTCGACTTTGTAATAGGTTTCGTAATTTTTTAGCATTTTTTTAATGAAAGTAATAAAAGCCAGATTTTCTAAATTATAATAAATTACACTATGGGCGATGTTCTCCCATGCACCATCTCGGCATTTTAATGCATCTCTACCTTGAAATTGTCCTGTAATGTCATTTTTAAGCCAAGAGGAATCCGCTATTTCACGATTCATTATAATGCAATGCACCTGTTGTTAATTTTTACGAGTCGTAAACAGACCTCGTAGTCGTAGTCTAGGATATCGTAGATAGACATTTGTTATGCAACGACCCCATTATTATTAATTCACTGATATTAGAACAACTCTGTACGGAATTTGCTGGAAAAGACAATCCGACATGTATTAACGTCACCCTGTCTTTCTCACCCACATCTCTGTACTCTTATACATCTGGGTAACTTAACTTTGTAATTCTAATACATCTGTAACTTTGTGTAATGTTTCTCCCCTAACTGAAACTTAATAGGGTATATTTTAGTAGTAATGTAACTTAGACAAGGAAAGAAGATAGGCATGGCCTGGAAGACCTCTGTCAAAGAAGACCACGACCTTTTTCTCAATGCATCATCACGAAGATAAATAAAGAATTCTCTAATCTAATCTTCTCTAATCTAATTATGTGAAGCCGCGTTTGTTTAGATTATACAATATCACTGGAAGCCAAAGAGCAACTATATATATTATGTATTTCACTAATCATTTTTGCGTGCCTAAGGCACGTTGATCTAGATGTAAACGAACATTTATGTCATCATTCATGTCTACGAAATAAGGATCCGGTGTTGGACAAAAAACAACAACAAAACACCTACAACCTTACCTTCCCAGAAATACTTCTTCAACCACTTTAGGCAACCTATCCTACATGGGGCGGACGCGCACAAGACCTTTCCCTCTTCCTGAAAATATATACTTTAGTTTTCGGAATGGTGCCAATTTAATGATTTCATCGCTACTAAATGTCAGTTTGTGGAGTCACGAATACGCAAGTAATTTTACATACCAGTTCTTCCACAGATACAGTATCCGAAGCCTTCGTTTCATTTTCAGCATCTTCAACCCGCTTTACTACCGGCTGAAATTAATTAAATAAAACATTTATTTAAACATAATTTGTCCGATCTTACCTTAATAATTAACATCCCAATAGTTCATTTACTTCATGGGGGTGCATGGGAGCTGCGTTTCAATGTGTGGATCTCCATGAGGACAGGTGTCATATCGAAAAGTGACCCCGTCGAAAAGTGACCCATGGGTCGAATTTCGACGTCGAAAATCGACGTCGAAAATCGACCCATGGGTCACTTTTCAGCAATCGAAAAGTGACCCACCCCATCGAAAAATGACTCACCTATTTATGAAGAGATATAAAGTCATAACTTTGATACCATAGTGAGCGTTCATTTGTCAGTAATTATGGAGCTACAACTGCTGATATAACAACATGAAATGTGATATAGCTCCAGAATATTGTCACGCTAAATGTTACGCCTAAATTCACCTGGTACAGTTTCGCAAATGGTCCTATCACCCTAGGTGTGGAAACAATATAAGTTATGACGGAATACTATTATACCAATGGTATGATGCAATGATACCATAGAAGTAGGGGGTCAGTTTTCGATGGTATACATAAAATATGATACCATATGTATACATCATGTATGACAGAATATCATTGCAAGTGGGGTCAATTTTCGATGGTGTATGTACCCCAAACTTACAACCACACCAACACATATACTTGTACCCACAACCGCACACACAACTACATACAATATCAGACATGGCAATAAATTATTTGAGAACTTTAAATTTGAAAAGTAGAGGGGGGTCAATTTTCGATGGGGTGGGTCACTTTTCGATTGCCGAAAATCGACCCATGGGTCACTTTTCGATGGGGGTCACTTTTCGTCATGTAGTTATCTGATAAATCATAAGATTTGTGGAACCAATGCATGATGACTTATGTTCACTGTTTTAAGAATCAACTAAAATATAGAAATCTCTTAATGTGACATACCTCAATAAGTTCTGCTGTCTCAGTTGGTGAACTTTGACTGTCTTCCATTTCTTCGTGTGCGTCTGCGGCCTGTCAAAGAACCAAATGTCCCCAGAACAGGCCAAACCTCCAGCTACCAGATAGTGTCTCCTCTTCAAACCTTACCGGTGTACTCAACTTATATTCACTGGAGGATTTTACACAGTGAGAACAGGAACAAATGTGTGTTTCTGCAATTTAGCTAACGCGTTGTCTCATCGGAATCCCAAGGGGTTTTGGTCAATTTCCAAATAACATTAACTGGATTAAAATCCAAGGTAATGTTTATAAATGCTGTATTGTAATTTTGGCAAATTAAGGAAAGGTTAGACCGTGGAATTTAGAATCAAATTTATATTTTGCCCTAGCCTGCATGCTATGTGAAGTTTGACTAGACGATCTCTCAGGTCAAGTCTGCGCAAATAGAGGGAAGTGTATATATTGCCATTGCATTGCATTTCCTTTTAAGCGATATCCTGAAGTCTTAGTGTAAATGGGTACACTGATGGATTTTTTTACTTAAGCAAGACTTTCCATTTCCATTGGATAACAGCTGCTATCATTTCCTTTCACGTGTGGCATGTTTTACATAATGTCTTCCTAGGATTTATCCTTTATAGATTACGCAGTGGTCTATGAACCAAATACCAATTTGACATCTTCAACATTTAAAGTAGAATGCGATTTGTCCATGTATACATGGGCCCATCAGATCTCATGAAGAAGAAGTTACATATTATATCGGTCTAGCTCGGAAACATTCTCTCTGAAGTTGAAGGCTTGGCAAAGTATATAACATATATATGCCATAAAAAGTAATGATTTTAACATGTTACAGCGAGTATGCATGGCAGGGTCTATGTAGTATGAGGAGAAGAGCTAGGAACATACATAGTTTATACGTCAATATTAAAAGATAAACAAGCATGTGTACGATTGCCCTTTATTATACCATATCGTAGAACTCTTGAACAGACAAGTATTATTTCTTACTTTTTGGGGAGGACAATACAAAGTATAATAGGCGCAGTGCTATTGGTAACTGTATCCTTATCCTAGCACGTAACGGTATTGGTTTTATGAAAAAGCATGTATACATAACAGATTTGGGAGGCAGTTTAGTAAACTTTATAGTTGCGATCCTGCATCTATGTACTGTCAGCTACTGCCACAAATACTAACAATCAATCATAAAATATGCGATAATTTGTATAGGAACAAATGGTTGTATCTATAATTGACCGATTCAAGAATACAGGGCAATTTTAATTCCCAAATGCATTGGAAATTCCAAATCCATTGATAGTGAATATCGACACAATACTGTGAAATATATATACTATGAAATATATATATAATGGAACGCACTTTATGCCTTGTACCTATAGTTGCAAATAATAATAATTTGAGAGTATTTATTTTAAATAATGATTCCTTAAAATTGGCTAAATTCAATATCTCTTCTTAATACCTGGCATATTTTAAACTTAGTTATGAGCATCCTCTGCGTTTTCATCAAATAGCCCATCAATTTTGTATTTGAAAGACAGCAGCTACGATCCAATACGCTGACAGCGTTAATTATAGAGTTTGCAAGGTTTGGATTTGCCAAGGTCTACCATAACCTTTACACCGTTTACTGTATTCTTCCATTTTTTTCATAATTACAGAGCAACACACACTCTATTTCATTATGCAGTAACAAATTAAAGGCTGAAGTAGTATATTTTTTCAGCGAATCCCGATTTTATGGCATTACAAGAAAAACAATACTTTTGGAAATCTAAAATCAATTTTTAATGAAATTTAATGACATGTCCTGAGGTTTGGACCTAAATGGGTATAGAACATGCTGATTATAATTTTCTACCCCTGTAAAGCAATAAACTTCCACAATTTTAACCAAATTCTGGCATTTTTGTGAAGTTTTTTTATGACTGGCTTTTTGATATTAGATATCTATGGGCCATGTGTTGTGTTCCAATGAAAGCTTAAGCAACGAGGAATACAATAATAGTCAATACATTGGGTATAGTTTATATTAAAGGAAAATTCCTGTGAGGACGATATATGCAAATGACCATATTATAGTTCACAATAATTATATATAGATCTATAATATATGTAAGCAATTCCACCAATTGGTCGACATTTGGCAGAAAATTCTTAATTTTTTTAAATTGCTTCTATTGATTTATCATTTTTCGCACATAACGTACACATAATGCTAATAATATAGACAAAATTGGGAAAGTTAATAATAAATATTGTAGTCAGGGCAGCTCTGTGGAGTATGTGACGGGAACTAGCTGATAAGGGCATAGAAGAAGTGTACATATTTCTACATAAATTAGAAATAAAAAAAAAATAAAATATACACATAATGTTTTCAATTATTGTGTACTTCATAGGTCTCGGCATAAGGGTCATAATGCTTTTTAGTTTGTGAAAATACTCCTACTAGAAGAAAAGTTACAGCCAAATAATGACTCAGTAATGGTAATCGTAATGGCAGCAGCAAGGGTCACAGGGGGATTGACCCTCTGCCCATTTACACATATAATCCATTATATTTAGAATTAACTAAAATATATAATATTCTTCCCCTTGTTTTCCTGTGAAGATGACTTAAACACTTGTATTGGGTGTTTAGGAAGGTAAATATAAATTCTATTTAAGTAATTAGAGCAAAATTATTAGGGAAAAGGCTCTCTATATATCCACACACAATACATGTATAAATAATGTGACATAATTATTATGTCACATACTTTATGTCACCGTAACGTGCCGGCACGTTACGGTGACATCATATTTTAGCACTCTTGAGGTCCAATAATGCAAAGCAGGGGGATAATGCGGCTGTTCATGTTTGAGCTATATGATGACTTACCTTCAGCCATACTTTAATTTTTCAACTCTAAATATTTTATTTTTTATTAAATAAAATGTCCGGCACGTTATGGTGACATATAAACTTCCCAAATATATATTATAGCCCTAATTCCGAAGAAAACTAAAATATTCAATTATATTCATTATCATATGGAAGAATACATTGAAACAATCTAAAAATCTCTGATGATCCATCTTGGAATAGTCCAATCTTTTTATAGTCTAGCTTTACATAGGCACGTTACGGTGACATATGGAGACTTCCCCAGACATTTTTGCATTGTATATCGACCAATGGATTGTTAGAAATATATTTTTTTTCAAATCATTTGGTACCTAGGGTCATGATATGAAATTTGAATAAACATGTAACCATGCGTGGACATATGTTTTTCTCTTTTTACACCCTTTTATACATATTAGCAATATTTCTGTTAATTTTTAGGCAATAAAACAATGTTTTTGTCCTCTAGAATTTAAAATATTGATGTTAGATATGCTAAAATAGGGTATTTCTAATGTATTTCCCGTCGGGGGAACTGGCAGAATTGATTAAAATACTTTCAGGCCAAGATTTCTCATAAAAAATGCAAAAATCTATTATATAGTCATATGTAGACCAATTGGTGGAATTACTCATGATATTTACAAATATATTAAATTATATAATATACATAAATATAGGGGGTCGAATCAAATAAAACCTTCTCTTTCAGGGGTTGAAGAGGATAAACTGAAAATCGTATTTGATATGATTTCATTCCCAGAGAACACTCGAGATACACTCGAGAAGGATAACGATGTGAAACTGGACAGCTTATTTCTTTATTATATTCAGTTTAATATTTTGATAATACATCAATATTCTCAATTGGTCCTGACAAAGTTTAATTCGAACAAAATAATATATAGTAATACAACATACAAAGATAATTATATATAACACATTCCACGTCGATTAAATTAATTTCTTTACAATACAGGTGTGATAATTATACCCTATCTTTCCAACATATGTGTCAAGATAGTTGGGGAATTCGATCTAATGCCCCCTACACATACATGTCTGTGAGAATTTTGAAGTAAATTAACATTTTTACAAAGGAAATATTGATTTTTTTTAAAAATTGGATATGTTGAAGTATATGTTACTTCCTTTCTACCCATGTTTTAAAACAATGACGGGTCATCGGATATATCTTTTATGATATCTTTACTATGAAAAATGGTGTAATATTTAAAATCCAGTTCTTGTTTTGTCGGACTATATTTATCTAATTGGCACAACTCATAGAATGTGCCATAGTGTCAAAATAATCATGTTTCCTTAAATGTTTACACATGAAATTAATCCGAAATTATCCGTCATGACGTTTTAAAAACTATCAAGGTAGGTAGATGGTCGTTTATATATCGAGTGATCCCGGTTGTCTTAGTGGTGATATAATAGTGGGTTGGAAATAAAACCCCTGGTTGTTGGTTTCAATATTTTATTTACACTAGCTTTCGGGCTTTGTTCCCCTTCATCAGGTTTTAAAAACTATTCCCATAAAAAAATTTAAACTCAATTGACAAATATAGAGATCGGTTTCAAATATAACAAATATAGAGATGTGTCATCTGGAAGTACAACTATATCATATGTACTATCATATATTCTATTATCATTTTGAAAATGAAGAATATTAATCTGACTCGTTGTCTCAAGGTAATTTTTTTAGGCATGTATTTCGTAATAAAGATCTCCCTTTCACCTGAACATAATGCCCCATTGCAATGAAACGCAAAATATGATATGTACATATGATCTTTTGATCGGTTGAATTTTGAACAAGCTTCATAAATGTAACCTGCATGGATAACTAAACAGGTTTGTGTGTTGATTTCTAGTGAGAACAAGAAGAGGAACAAGGCCAGGTCGTTTCATTATCACATGTACACTGGGGACCTTTTTTTTAAAAAAAAAAGGGATTCCTCGTTATAGGCAAGGAATATTGAGTGTTACTAGGAGAGACGTTATGAAACATTAGAAATACTAGGAATTTACTTGTGTCCTCCTCCGCTTGTTGTCAAGGGAATGGGAAATTTGAGACCAGCTGGCACGGAAGGTTTATGGGGAACGAATTTGCTATGTATACAACACTTTCTTTTTATTCCTTCATTTGCCGGCATATGCGGAGCTAAAACTGCTAATATATCAACATGGAAGGGAATATAACTCCAACATAGGGTCGCGCTAAATGTTACACCTATTTCTGTGGCTACCACCTATACCTATATATATATATATAGATACACACTACCCATACTTAATTGTTTAGCTTCCACAATATTTCATTTATCCTGGAGAAACCCATCTATTCGATTACAGCTCAATTGTCATATAATAATTGTACCTTCCAAAGTGTTCTCTATAAGGAAGGCAAATATTAGAAAAGTCCGGACTTCGGTGATTGATTTTCGATGGGGTGGGTAATCTTTCGAGTGCCTAAAATCGACCCCTGGGTGGGGGTCACTTTTTGATCTGGCACCGGAAGCTAGCACTTTAGAGTGCTGCGCTACAGCGAACCCCAATTTGTTTAAGTGAGTATAGAAAGTATGCCAGAATATTGATAGGAATGAAATGGTTAATTACTAAAAAGAGCCATGGTCAATTCAGCAGTATCATGTTATCTAATGTTTGATTGTAATAGTAGGCTAAGCTAGGCTACTGTACAACAATTACGACTAGCATACAGAGCAGTAGGCCTATACTGTTGGTATACCCTTCCGCATGTCAGAAAAGGAAATCAACCAACTCTCTCTTTCTACGGAAGGGGGACGGAATACAGCAGGTGACTATACATTAATGCAGAGAAACATGGAACATCTCAACTCAATATGAGTTTTACGCAGAGTACAGCAACAAAGAAAAGATGCGATCCCAGAAGAGCAACACCTTCTCCTCTCAGAGGAAGGACCCAGTGGTTGCTCGCTGACGAGATGGAGGGAGTTCTGGACACCCATGGTGCTGTGGTGGTCAAAGTTGCGCTTCGATTCTTGGATAGTGATTTTGTTAATGAAGTAATTGACACAGAAAGCGTAGATGGCGAAACATTCCCTTTGCTGGGAACAAAGTCTCTTCGGTATATATGCCTTATGAATACTTTTATCCCGGCCCATACCTCCTGGCCTGAGGGAATTATTTCTTCTTGTGGTAATAGAAATCCGTAGACACCTTCATCTCGCAGTTCTGCAACATAAGAGTATTTAACGGCTAATATTCCTCTTGCCCAGTCGGCCGATCCTCCGGAGTAGGGATCTGTAAAGTATAACAATGTGTTATCTGAAGGCACCAAAGATTGTTTCAAGTCATTTTCAAGTCATTATCATATTATTATAATTATAAATAACACAGCTATCATAATAATATATCATGCATAATTCATGGATTGGTTACTCACACATGACATCAGATGCGGTACCAGCCTCATAGCGCCTGTTGTGCTGACGAGTCATTGCCCTCGCGGCGCGCTGCGACACAGGATGCTATTGAAGGAATTAGATACTAGTAATAAAACAGAAGCCTGTATGTATGTGTGTGTGTGTGTGTGTATGTGTGTATGTATGTATGTATGTATGTATGTATGTATGTATGTATGTATGTATGTATGTATGGCTCTGGATATAGATAGTTCTAGCACATCGTATATATTGTTGGAGTGGGAATTAATGGTATTCGTTATTTGACCGCTAGGAGGAAGAGGGGGAGATGATTGGTTACTGGGGGCCGATTCGTCCCAAAGTTGTTCTAAGTTATATAGGCTCAATTACATAGTCCATTCCAATGGTCAGCTATCAGGGGTAGCGCAGCAGCTTAGCACAGAAGAGGGACTTAGCGATATAAGTAACTTAAGTGGACAAAGGTACTCGTGACCTTGGGATTCAGACGGTTCGGTCCGCGCTCGATGTAGTCAGACATCAGAGAAGCGGAAAATAGGTTTTCAGCAAGGCTTTATTCTCCAGACACAGGCTCACATCATCATCCAACGAATGGTCAACCGGGAGTGATAATTTCACATGGCCCACACTTGGCCTTATATACAACTCAAGCAATAAAATAGACATAAAATAGTAGCAAGGTGTTGACAGGTTAAGTCGTCCCATGCGTCCCTTCAGACGAGTTAGATACAAAGGTGTGAACAGATTTATGTAGGGAACGTGTGGATTGAGTGACTTCCAAGAACCCAGGTCACAGGGGTCATTCCAACCTAGAGAGACTCGTCCCTCTCCGTCCCCTCCTGCTACAGAGCCCCCTTCTTGGTCCATTCTTGTCCCTGAGAATGCACTCAGATCCACACATTGCAAAAAGGCTTTAACAAGTACAAATTCACACAAGAGAACAAAACTGTCAATTCAAACCTATACCAGCAATACTGAACTTACTCTATCAGTTATAGTGGTTTCTAACTTAACAATCAATCAATACAAAAGAGAATCAAAGTAATACACAAGTCCAGCGATAAATCGCCTCATCTACCGTTAACAAGAAGATTAGCCTGTCTAAACAGACAGCCCTTGCCCTCCAGGGGGCGGTTCACTACAAACACCAACGTGGACACGAGCCCACATCTGCTATCTCTCAGTAGCGGCTACTAGGATTTCACACCCGATAGCGGTCCGTCTGTTGTGGCAAGCCAGCCACGCCCGGGCTCTCACCGCAGGAATGCGGTATAGCACACACACATCAAAAATATAAATCTCAAACTAAAATGTCATTATACACCACCGAGAGTGTCATGAAATGGTATAAAAATACTGTCCAAGGCACAAGAGTACCGAGTACTAAGTGTTTATGAAGAAAGTTTATGAAAAGTTCAGCTTCTCTCGCTCAGGCAGCACTTGTTGTAGAATTTCTTGCCAAATCGACTAAAGTTCAGAATAGACACAACCTCGCCTCGCTGGGTCTAATGTAGAAGGAACTGTCACATTGGAGAAAGAGACACTGGGTCTCAACGGGAAGGCACTCAACTTCTCTCCCCAGAGAAGGGAAAATAATAGAACTTTTCTCTCAATCAAGCACAAAACTAAATTACACACAACTTCTCATCCCAGAGAAGGGAAAAATACGGGGTGGAGGCACACACCAGCTATGTTATTCGGTTGACTTTCTGTAGGTGGCCTTGACTTCCTGGGTGAATGTTATACCATCCTCTCCCGATGGTTTGAGGGTATGGAGATCAGTTTCCTCCTGATCAGGGAATCCAGACCAGGCAGGTAGTGATGGCGGTCCTTCGGGCTGTATTAATAATGGCCGCCCATCCTGCGTTCTCCAAGTAAAGCGCCGAAAGAAACTTATTCTCCTGATGGGCCCCTTTCTCGTAATTTCCCACCGTTGTTCCTCCAGCTCATGGGTGATACCAGGGGGCACGATCATGTCAGCCAGACGAGGGTGGGAGTCAAGAGGATTGAATCTTCTCCCACTGATCACCTCAGTCTGCCTAGGAGGTACTGTAGCCATCTGGACGACTAGTTTTCTTGGTTTCTGGTTTTCAGCGTAAACCATTTCTTCCAGCAATCCCCTTGTGCTGCTCGCCAATTCCCAAGTATCTCTGTCCTGGTCTGGTTCTGGAATGACCAGCCCTTGGCTTGCCTCCGGAATGCAGGGGGTGTCTGGGTCTATTGTGGGGTCTGCTGGGGGTGTGGGCGGGGGAAGAGGGTCACCGTGGCCCGAGGCGATCCTGGTGGTCTGTGGGAGTGAGTATTTCCCATCATACTCGGTCTTGCTAGAAACTCCTGGGCTTGCCCCCTCTCGTAACTCTGGGGCAAGCATGTTGGCCATCCTTTTGGCAGGGATGCGTATTGGAGGTGACTTCTTTGTTACGTCCCTCACAAGCACAGTTTCCTCCAACACGTAGGGGGGGGTCCGGCCCAGGTCATTCCGGGGAAGAGGTGTTGGCCCATCCCCAACCAACTCGCTGAGGAGGGGCATGGACAACTGCGCGACAGGAGGGGGTGCTGCTATCGCCTCCAGCGATTTTCGGGGGCCACCTCTGCTGGTCCTATGGGGGTGGGGGGTCTTGGATCTCCCCTTTGACCTCCTCTTCTCAGGGGCGGGGATCGGCGGAGGAACTGCTGTCACTTTCTGTCTCTTGTTTTCCTGTCCTTGAGAATCAGCCCCCCGCTGCCTCTTTCATTGTGGGGGTGGCTCGGTGGGCCCACCCTCCGGGGAAGGGGGTAGCTGTGCCAGTAGACGGAATCCCCGGTCATACATGACTGCCTCATGGGGTGTGGCCTTCCTCCCACTGAGCGGGTGGCCCTTGGTGACCACATAGATGCTCGCTACGGGCTCCTCCTGCTCGGTTTTCGGGGTGCCATGCTTGGCCAAGCGATGGTCCCCAAGCTCTCTCCTCCGGGCAGTGGCTCGGATCTGTGGACAGTCTGGACACTGAACACCAAAGATGATGTCCTCGTGTGTTTCCTTGTGTTTGCGATGATCGCGGCGATCGCTGAAATGTAGAGGGCAGTAGGGACAGACCAGGTCTGAGGCCATCGTGACTCTGAATGTAGGGTCAGGAGACGAGTGGTCTTTTATAAGGGTGGTACCACCCCCTCCCTCCCCTGGAGGACACAGACCTGGACATCTTTCCCTTTTGTCGGTGACGGGGACGACTCGGCCCAACGGCTTTGTTTCTTCACATCTTTTTATTCGCACAGCTGATTGTTCTTTAATTCCAGCTCCTGTCAGTGCCCTCACCCCCCTCGTCTGGTCAATCCATCCGTCTGCCACACCCATCGGGGCCTGGAGTGTGATCTCCCGGCCAGATGGACACCCAATACTCATTTCATGGCTCATCTGCTCACGCTCCCCGCTCCTGGGTGGTGCTTTATGGCCAATCCGGTAAATCACATCCTCACCAAGGGTGGCGGCCTTCATGATGTCCGCATGAACCACCTTTTGAAGTCTTCCCTTCCTTACTCGATATACCATGTCACTTAAGACATCAATGATTTCCCACGGTCCTGTCCAGAAGCGTTGGAATTTTGGTGATCTACCCAATTTCTTTAAAGGCTGGTATACCCATACCCGCTGGCCCTGGGTGTACGTGATCTACTTCACATTCTTGTCATAGTACCCCTTCTGTTTCTGCCTGGTCAGCTTGATGCTCATAAAGCTATTTTATGAGCAACCTCAATCCGCTCCAACATGTCAGAGATGTACTCCTCCTGAGAAGTGGTCAATCTCTCCCCATGGGACGGATACACAATATCCCATGGCATACTGGTCTCTCTCCCCATGGCTAAGTAATTTGGAGTAAACCCCGTGACTGGGTGTTTTGAGGCCCTGTATGCTGCCCCTAGGTAAGGCAAAAATCTGTCCCAGTCGCTATGTCTCTCATTCACCATTCCAGTTAGCATTGTGGTCAATGTACGATTATATCTCTCGATCTGCCCGTTTCCAATTGGGTGGTACGAGCAACACCTAGTCTTATCAATCCCTAGCAGTCTTGCCACCTCTTTGAATAAATTTGCTTTAAAGTTCCTCCCCTGGTCTGAGTGCCATATAAGCGGAACGCCATATCTGCACACTACTTCAGCCACCAAGATATCTGCCACCGTTTTGGCAGTAAAGTCAGGTATTCCAAAATATTCTGTCCATTTTGTGAACAGATCTCCAATAACCAGGATATATCGATTACCATCATCAGACTTGGGGAATGGCCCTGTGATGTCCATCGCAATCTCTTCCCACGCTCCTTTGAGTGGTCTCTCTCCCAGGTGGGTCCTTTTCTGTCGGGGAGGGGGCTTTCTCTGCTGACACACAACACACGTGGAGATGAAAGTAGTGGCATCTTTGGTCATTGTCGGCCAATAACACGATCGTTTGAGCTTACTAATAGTCTTGTCTCTTCCTAAATGGCCACCCATCGGTCCCGCATGTATCATCTCCAGATACCCCTTCCTGGCTGATTGAGGCACATACACTTTCCAATCTCTGCCGCCAGCTGGTGTCCACCTCCATATCCCCAACAAGTCATGCTCAATGGCCAAGGATCCAAACTCATTTCTCAGCCACAGCCAGTCACTATCTGGCAATCGTTCGTTTGCTCCAGGTGCATTACCATCTTGCAGGGCTTGTTTAAACATTACACACAGGGGGTCATTCTGTTGGTTTTCCTTCATCACCACCTGTCCTCCATCCCAGGTAATCATCCTTATGGTAGCAGGCTTGATCTCACCCTCCTCCTCCGGGTCGATCCTATGGCACTGACCGCAGGGGATGCGCGAAATGCCGTCGGCATTCTGATGTTTCTTCCCCGCTCTGTGTTGGACTTTAAATGTGTATGTGGCTAGTTCCTCCACCCATCGAACGAGCTGACCCTCTGGCTCCTTGATGTCCAACAGCCACTTCAAAGCACTATGGTCTGTTCTAACCATAAAATCTCCGCCGATGAGGTAGGAGCGATATTTCCTCACCCCACAAACGATGGCAAGCAACTCCTTCCGAGTTACACAATAATTCCTTTCCGCTTTATTAAGCGTGCGCCCCGCATATCCCAACACTCTCTTGTGTCCATCTATCACCTGTGAGAGGACATAGCCAATTCCCAGGCCACTAGCATCTGTATCGAGGATCATCTGGGCCAAGCACTGGTGCTGTGCACAATAAATTCCGGATTGTATCCATAGATTGGGTACAACTTTCATCCCAAACGTACGGCACATCCTTCTTGGTTAGTTTAAACATTGGAGCGGCCACTGTAGAGAAATCTTTGACAAACGCTCTATATTACGAGCAAAAGCCCAAGAAGCTTCTCAACTGCTCCTTGCTGGAGGGGTAAGGCCACGTCCTTACTATCTCAATCTTGGCCGGGTCAGTGGCTACACCCTCCCCCGATACTATGTGCCCAAGAAAAGCTACAGACGCCTGAAAGAGTTGACACTTGCTAGGTTTGACAGTCAGACCAGCTGTCCTCATCCGCTCAAATACCCGCGCCAGCCTGTCAGCCCACTCCTCCACGGTCCGGCCATATACTATTACATCATCCAGGTAGACAAGACACTGTTCCCCGACCAAACCAGCCAGAACTGTCTCCATCAGTCGCTCAAAGGGGGAAGGAGCGTTCACCAACCCAAAAGGCATAACATTGAATTGGTATAGGCCCCGATGTGTGCAAAAGGCCGTTTTCTCTATACTACTCGCATCCATTTCCACTTGCCAATACCCGCTCGCCAAGTCGAGCGTGCTAAACACCTTGGCGCCTCTCAGAAGGTCGAGAGTATCATCCATCCTAGGTAGAGGATCCCATCCCATCCTTCTTTGTGATTTTATTTAAATCACGATAATCTACGCAGAACCTCCAGCCCCGTCCTTCTTTTTCACTAACACAACAGGGCTGGCCCAGGGACCATTCCCAGGTTCAATCACTCCTCCCTCCTCCATCTTGCGTAATTCTTCTTCCACAATCTGTCGCCTATGGATGGGTACACGTCTGGGCCGACTCTTGACTGGGTAGCTAGCACCAGTGTTGATGTGGTGTTTAGCCATTCCAGTCCTCCCCGGAGGTTCTCCTTTTCTATGGAATAGACTCTGAAATTCCTCATACAGCTTCTGAATCTTTTCCTCATGACCCTCAGTCACACATCTATCGGTCTGGCCCCACAGATCGCTGATCATGGCCTTTCTCATCTCCTGTTCATCCTGGGGGCTGCAGTCAGTGGGAGGGGGAAGAGAATTTACCTCTGCCTCGCTCCAGGCCGCCACTTTCGCACCTTGGGGTATACGAACATCTAGCAAACCTCGGTTGAGAATTTCTGCTATACCTTCTCTCCCAGTGGGGCAATGCACTGACCTTGCCACTCTTACGTCTGGCACAAGTCCTTCATCCTCCAGCATGAGGGTCCTGGATCTCCCTCCAGTCAGGGTATCTTGTGTTTCCACTCCACCAACAGCATGGGAAGGGTTCCACGTGATATTCATCCTAACTCTACTATACCCGCCGTTATCGTCGTCTCAGAGGCAGCATAAGCATACCCGTGTGGTAACATCGGCCAGTTCCTCTCTCCATCACCCTCATGGCTGATTTCAGACGTAATCCGACTGCCCACCTTCTCCAGGGACTGCTGTCCCCGCTCTCCCTCCACCTGGCATACCTCCAGGTGTGTTTCTCCCATCCCCTCCAGGGATCTCTGAACATCAGTGCCTTCTTCATACGCCAAGGTGTGGTATCGTTCACCTGTCTCCTCCAGTAGCCCTTGACCACTACTACCCGTTTCTCCAGAACATGGCTCGTCCACCTCCTCCTCCAGGGGTCCTCGATCACACCCATTCCAACCAGAATGTTGCTCGTCCACCACCTCCGCCAGGGGTCCTCGATCACACACATTCCAGCCAGAATGTTGCTCGTCCACCTCCTCCAGGGGTCCTTGATCACACACATTCCAGCCAGAATGTTGCTCGTCCACCTCCTCCAGGGGTCCTCGATCACCTATGTCCTGCCCATCACCTCCTCTGTCCAGAGTGATGCTCATCCGCGCCCGACTTCCGCTCTCCACTGCTCCATACTGTGTGGTGCAGACATTACCAAGCCGTCGCCCAGGTATGATTACCTCTTGCGTATTCATCCACACTGTTCCAGTATCAGTGTCTACTAGAGACCTTCTAGCCCTGATAATATCCATCCCCAGGATACCTCCCTCTTCTAACTTTGCTACTACTACTCTCATCCTAATCATGATCGGTCCAAAGTCTACTTCTAGATCAGTTTCCCCCAGCACGTCCACCGGTGTTCCTCCAGCACCTGTGATCCTTATATGTGTACGCCGCAATGGAGGGGGATCATCCATCCGTTCCCAGGTCCACTTGCTCAATATCGTTGTGCAAGCACCTGTATCTATTAGCCACTGAATGACCGCTCCATTGCTTTTCCCATCAACCACCACTCCTGCTGTAGAGGGATCCCACCTGCCATATATGGCCATCCATCCCTCTCCATTACCGGTGACTTGCTGGACAGTATCCCGGTGGCTTACTGCCCACTGCCGTTTCCCTGTCCCCTTTGCATGTGATCATTGGGACGATTTGGGCACTCACGTCTGAAATGTCCAAGATCACCACACGAGAAACATCCTCTCTGTCTAGGCATATAAGAATTGTTCGTCTGACCACCACTGCGAGGGCTGGTCTCGAGTCTATCCAACCTAGCCAATATCTTCCCCAGGATCTGTTCAAATTGAGATTCAATAACAGGCGGGGGTTCTTCCGCTGTTGCCAGCCTAAGATGACCTTGGGCTTTGGAGGGGCCAGGTCGGTCGCGCTCTGCATGATGGAACGCTTCTCCATGTAATGCAGCCGCTCTGGCCTCTGCAAAAGATCTAGGCCTGGCCTGAACAATCCATTGTCTCAGCTTCTCGTCTCTCAGGGCTCCAATCAATGCATCTCGGCTGAGATCATCCCTTACTTCCCGATCAACCCTAGGGTAGGCTAGTCTCATCATTCTCTCAAGGTCGTCTGCTAGGTCATTGACCCCCTCATCTTTACCTTGCCTTCTTAACCGGAGTTGCGTCCTATACAGAAATAGCTGGTCTGCGGGCTGATAGCGCTTCTCCAACTCTTGAACAAGTTGGAGAAAACTATCCCCATCATCGATGTCCACTCTATCCAGTATAGCAAGGGCCGACCTGTCCAGACTAGCCCCCAGATACAGCGCGCATTCTCTATTCGACCAGTCATTGAGGTCTGCAACAACTCTAAAATGATTCAGAAAATCATTTAGCGAAGTTGATCCATCAAATGACCTTGGCGCTGTTTTAACCTTCCTTCCCTGCCGTTGCATTCTTGGATAGCCCCCCAGGTCAGCTCGTCTGTGACCCATATCCAGATCTGGTTGATCATCCTCAACTCCCAGGTTTGCTCTTTTTCTCTGCGCCCTGTCTTGTCTGGCGCCTCTCCAGCCTCCGAGGGGCCTTGCTTCCACATCCGCACCACCGACCAGCTTTCTCTCAGTCTTGGGTTTACTGTTATCTCCATGGAAGGTGACAATGCCAGAGGGCTTGTGTCTGTATCTGAGCGACTTGTTCTTCCTTCAGCGTGATCCCCACCGCTGCCACCAATGTTGGAGTGGGAATTAATGGTATTCGTTATTTGACCGCTAGGAGGAAGAGGGGGAGATGATTGGTTACTGGGGGCCGATTCGTCCCAAAGTTGTTCTAAGTTAGGCTCAATTACATAGTCTATTCCAATGGTCAGCTATCAGGGGTAGCGCGGCAGCTTAGCACAGAAGAGGGACTTAGCGATATAAGTAACTTAAGTGGACAAAGGTACTCGTGACCTTGGGATTCAGACGGTTCGGCCCGCGCTCGATCTAGTCAGACATCAGAGAAGCGGAATATGGTTTTCAGCAAGGCTTTATTCTCAGACACAGGCTCACATCATCATCCAACGAATGGTCAACCGGGAGTGACAATTTCACATGGCCCACACTTGGCCTTATATACAACTCAAGCAATAAAATAGACATAAAATAGTAGCAAGGTGTTGACAGGTTAAGTCGTCCCATGCGTCCCTTCAGACGAGTTAGATACAAAGGTGTGAACAGATTTATGTAGGGAACGTGTGGATTGAGTGACTTCCAAGAACCCAGGTCGCAGGGGTCATTCCAACCTAGAGAGACTCGTCCCTCTCCGTCCCCTCCTGCTACAATATATTCTTTCTAATCTTCAATTTGGATTAATCTTGAATGTTGAAATATAATATGTTTGGACATAATTGTAGCTAAAATAATGGGTTCTGGTCCTCAGCAGGTAATGTATAATCCAGAGGCAAAGCCGATGGATTATACATCAATGTATACCACTGATGAAATGCCATGACATATTACCTGTTCTACTATATCATGGTCGGATGGAAGGGTGCCATTTGTGTAAGCCCACCGTCCCAAAAGTTTTTGACCGTAGGAATGCAGTGAGAAATACATAATGAAATCATGTGCTCTATTGCGTAGAAAGTTAACAATGTTCTTCACTTCCACTTCAGATTCGGGACAGGTGCCCCGGTAAACTTCACTGCAAGGGTTGGGACTTGCATCAGCTGAAATATGAATGATCCTAGCATTAAATCTCTTTACGTTCTTGACCAATTAATGATGCACAACTATATGGACTCTCATGTTAGAATGTTACTGTTGTATGGCAATATGAAGCCAGTTTCTGAAGCCAGTTTCTATTTATTTATGATATTTCACTTGGTTCTCGTTTAGGTGCATATAAATCAGATTTAACCATATTGGGCATTGCCCAATATACGGAGAACAATTCACTATTAATAATTGACTGGGTATTGCAGGAATGAATTTAACACATTTGTGTGAATACTTCACAATTAAAAGTACAATTTTAACACACACCTTCGCCCCATTTAAAGCTCCAATTTCGATTTAAATCTACGCCAGTACAGTTGTTTTCCATAGGACGACGGTTCTTCCTCCAAAAACGGTACTAAAGTGAAGGAATATTATGATATTATCATAGCTAGATGTATGGATATTTCCTACAACAATAGCCGAATGTAAATGTGATAAAAAATGCATGATCACGAATTCACCACCTGATATACATACTTGAGTAAAGGAATATTCATAGCCATCAGGGTTAGCTAGCACAAGTATGTACCAGCTATACTCGTCTAGGTGCCGCTTTACCTCTTCATCCCGCTGGGAGCTCCTTAACAGCTTAAAAAGACAGTCATTTATAAGCTGGTCAAGGCTTTCATATTGTAAGATCACGATTTTGTTGAGGTATTACATGAGAAAAGAAATCATGAAAATGATACGATATTTTGACATTTGAAATGGAAAACTTAGAAAGATTTTTTGTGATCAGTCTATGTTCTTATATTAAGATTAAAGCGGATGAAAATATCTCATGTTTTAATGAACAATGCTCCTCGTAAACATTTACTTTGTGTATGATGAAAATGGCAGAGGCGGGTGCCACCCATTCTCGAGCGTGCAATCCAGCATCTATCCATATTGCTCGATTTGGACCAACGCCTTTTCCAATCTGGCATACAAATACAAACATGCTAATATTAAAATGAATGTATAGAGGTTCAGTGAATTCGAAGGGCAAGAACATGATGCATAGAAGAAGAATTATACATCGGTGCACATATATATGGGGGGTGGAATGGCAGCACTAGCTGTCTCAATGTTGCATTCCGGGGTTTGTTGACACCTAATTAATGCCATTAGCTATATCACTACCGAAATATTTTGCACCAGTGAAGTGTAGCACAGTAATTTTGAAACTATAGATCTAGTGCCTATAGTGCCCTGGGCCCCAGTAACAAATTAAAAATTAAACAAATACTGACCACGGAAAAAAAATGACTTCACCAAAGACTACAAAGCATCTATAAATTATAATGATTGAAGTAATATTGTGGAGAAAAATGCATACTAACTACTAAACCGCATGGATTGGGAGGTGAGACAGGCTTTATTAGTTTCTTACTGTTTTTTATCGTCAAGATCAACAAAGTCATGATAAGCATTTGTGTGCTCCTCAGGTGACATAATATAGGGGGCAGCACTTACCAAAAGGTAAGGCTGAAGTACAGGTTGAGGATCTCTGCCGTGTGTATGAACTAGGGCAGGGGGAGTGACAGTGCATATCTGAAGGTGTAATATAGAAGACGGGGAATAGGCCCCGCCTCCACCTAGGGATAGAGGGATATAAGAGCATAGAATAAAGGATAAATCTCAGATCGACTCTGGAAAATATATGATCTTGTCTTGTTGTTATATCCTAGCCCTTGTAGAAACAGACTACACATATTTAATAATAATTACATCTTATATCTCGCTTAGTTATTAAGACCCGAAGACAAAATCTAATATTGGTGGAGCACCCGAGCAAAACCTAATACTATATACAGAACTGACAAAAAGTTTAATTTGTAATTCTGGAATCTGAGATCTTCAGCATGAAATGAATTTTGATCACCCTAGGTATATCTGAGTATAATACATGTAATGAATTGATTAAAAAATTATTTTAAGTTATATCGAACTGTGTTTTGAACTCATTTCATTTCTCGTTACAAAGTATATATATAACGCCATCTGCTTCAGGCTTACATTTTTGCTTATGGTAGACATGGTTATCATCAATGTACATCAAGGTCAATGTTCGATCTATCGCCAAGTGTAATGAGACATAAGCTGCCCACTAAAGCACTGGTGGAAACCCATCTTACAATTATCCGGGCACGACGTACGATGCTTAACCTTTTTTGCTAAGAGTATTACATCTAGAGCCTGGGTCGGCTAGCTTCCTATACCGTATTGCAGAATATTTAACCCTTTATTTTGTCTTCAATGTATTCTTTAACTGTTTTCCACATTTGGGTGACCCGGCTTGGTCAAACATTATGCTTAGGAAACCGATGTTGCTGTTGGGGAAAATTTCTGCTTATATATATTACTGCGTTGACTTGCAAAATATATCAGTTCATCACTCTAGTATTCAAGTTCCTCTCCCTCAAAACCAATAATAATTTAGATTTAGAAAACTTTTATTGCTAGTATATTAGCCAAGTACGAGCATTTATCTTGATTACCCCCATTCTCCTGGTAAATCATTACATTTGCTTTATGATTGTAATTGAAATATCCCACATCGTATCCATGAAAAAAGCTCAGACAATAATGTTTTTTAAATCTCTGTGGGACACAAGAAAAATTAGCGATATCGTCGCCTTCATCACAGAAACCATACTGGCTACTGGCCTTCATTTGGGCATTACTTCCTTAATATGGTGTACATAGATAATCTGCAAATGTATACGCATTATACAGGTCTGATAAGTAAATTGGTGACCTTACTACTGATAATGGTGAATGTTATCAGGTCGACATGAGCGGTGTGTGATAAACGTCTCGATGAATGCAAATAGGATGTAAATGTTTCAGTAGTCATATTGGCAGAGCCTGCATAATATTATAGTGGACTCCACCGTTTCCTAACTAACATAGAGGAATACGAAGCTACAATTCACATTATCACGAAAAGGACCTTGGTTAAAGATGGGAGCTTCACATGGGATATTTACAGAAGAAAAATTACAGGAACTACAGGTTCGAATATTAGTTTTAAGCATCATAAATATCATGTACGGGATAATCTGCATTCAGAAACTGTATATGACGGATATATACGGTTGTGTCTCAATCAAACTATATAATATGAGCTTCAAAGCGCCATCAATGTAGGGTGGGGAAAAAAGGTCCTTCCTTTTGGATCTGTCCTAAATTGAAGGGGGAAAAGTCAAGATGAATGTGAAATAAAGATACAAATTATTGATATAATCTGAAATATTCTTAGGATAAAGAATAAACCTTAAAGTGTATTTGGATCTAAAGACTCAACTCAGGAACAAGGCACAATTCAAGTATGACGCATACAATGATATTACGTATCCATACATAGGTGTTATGGTCAAAACGCCTACAATGAATAAGAACCAGTTAATCTATAGCTAGTACATACTCCAGAGGTTATCATTATCATAGAACATGTAGCTCCCGCTAAGAAAACATAGATATACATTGGATGGTAATGTCTTATACTTAATCAATATTATTTTTCTAAATTAAAAAAATGGTTTTGCTTGCTCTCTATCATTGTCTCTTTCTACAATGGACGTGATTCTACTATGGGGATTAGTAGTTCTATCTTGTGTTCTTAGTAATCAAACTAATGAGGAGATTTACTTTTAAATAACCAACAAATTCGCAGAAGTTATACCCAGATAATGGTTCACTATCTTTCATCGCACATATCACCATAAATTCCTTTCATAGAGTTTGATTTGATTTGATATTTTCCATAAGCATCACATTATAATAATGTTATTCTCAGCTTAAGTTGAAGAAAAAAAAGGAAGAGATTTCGATCAACATTAATGACCAGTAAATTACCGTTTTACATTTAAGCGAGTTCTTTTGCACTCTTAAAAAAACATTAGTATAACCATACTGACGAGATAATCGTCAAATATAAAATATGTTATGTGATTTATAACAAGTACAAAGAAATTAAATGAATTTAAAAAGGGTGATGAAATACTGAAAGGTATAGAAGCTAAATGAGAAGGAATTCAAAAGCTCTTATAACGTTTATGGCGATTCTTGTTGATGGGAAGAATTAGAAAAAAAGCAATGTTAGACAATTCGGTTAAAGGAATATGATAACTGTTGAAATGATTTTTATGCATGCATAGAGTAAACAAAGATAGCATGCGAAGTATGTTCCTTGATCGTATAATAATGTATATCGATTTATAAATGTATTGACCTTGATAGTAATAATAAAAAAATGTCCACTATTATACGAATAAGACATATCATGATAATACAAGGATGAACACATTGGTGAAACATGAATATAACGCCGTGCGCTTATTTCTCGAGTTAAAAAAACACAAACAGGTTGACCAACCACCCTGTTAGTACTGAAAAAAATAATGTGTCACAAGTTACTCCAGACGAGGGCAGCGTTGACAATACATGGATCAAAATAGCGCCCTGATCTATTTATTGCCCAAAGAGGGCAACAATTGGCCAGAATCGCCGGAAAGATTTGATTTGAAAACATTTCGACGGATTTCTCCGTTTTCCCCGTCAGTATCCCATAAATGCGAGGAGAGGCCTGTGACTGGTTCTTTGTAATTTTAGTCATTGACTGGGACAGAAAGATGCCCGAAATGGACATGGAAGAGTTGGAGCATCCTCAGCGAGGGTGGGCCCATTATAGAACCACCCTCTCAGACTGGAAAATCTAAGGAAGCTCCTTAATTAGACCTATACTTATATTGTTAATTAACGCAAAACAAGTGGACATGTAACTAATCGTGTTCTGTGCGCATTGCTTAATGTTACATTAATATTTATCTTTTCAGCAAGATCACGGGCATTTAACTGCAAAGGAAATAAAAAAGTGAGTGTTATTTGGAGGAGACAACTATCTTACGAAAAGTATTTTTGGTATTTTGTATTATTATCGTTTATCACCCTGTACCATTCAATTTTATTGTATTGGTTAGTACCCCAACTGTTTCGCACTTGGGAAAAAGTTCTATACCAGCAACTGTGATCCCAAATTCATATCAATCAGTTTACCTACCAATGTCTTGCAGAACATTCGAAAAGTTTGCCGGATTCACGGATGATGGAGGTGAAAATGCAAATTTTGATTCTAAAATATCAAAATCTGGATTCTCCAAAATACCCGAGTTAAAGGCAAGTATATTGTACTCGAATATTCTGCGAAAAGTCTAAACAGACAAAATTCATCACATTATATTATTTATTATATAATTTTTGCTGCCCTCAAAATATATTAACCGAGAAAAAATGTATGTCAAGGAGAATGAGAAATATGAGGCATGTTCTTTTAAAATCACTGTGCTACTTTTGTTCCTCAGGTGAATCCATTTGCTGATAGAATATGGCACGTATTTTCTAATCAAGGAGCTGAAGAGATGGATTTCGACCATTTTCTAACCATGGTGTCTGCATATAGTGACACGGCTCCGGTAGATCTAAAAGCCGAATCTGCTTTCACAATTTATGGTAATTCCGATCATCAGTTCATTCGAAAACAAGGACGAGTTATTGAATATTTAGATGAATAGCAAAATGGCTTACAAAATATAAAATACAAAATAGTTATCTCAATGCTTACCACATGTACCTTTCTATATCATGTTCTCTCTCTTCATTTCTTAGGATCACCGCAAATAATATGATCCTCTAACCCGGTTAGAGGATCCAAGGGGGGGAGGGGGGTCGGCGACGTCCTGACCCCCCCTCAAAATTTTCACAAGTGCCCTTTTGAAAAGCTCAAAGTGCCCTTTTTTACAACCCAAAGTGCCCTTTTTCTGTTGTAAAAAAACAAACCAAAAAGTGTCTTTGTTACAACCAAAAGTGCCCTTTTTTGAAGAGCCAAAACCTTTTTTAAGAACAGTTCAATCAAAGGTGCCTTAATTTCTTTTGCAACCAAACGTGTCTGTTGTAACTGCTGTAAAAGGCCGTTAAAAGAACTTAGAAATGCTGTTTCCATGACTCCTTAATTTGGGTGTATGGGCCTCACATTATGTTTGTTCTGCAGAAAGTACAGACAAACCCCCATTGATCTGTCAATGTGACATTGGATACATGTGATTTCATCATTTGAGGGAGATTTTGATTCAATGTCAAATTATTAAATTTGCCTTTGAGGTTTCCCCCCTAATTTTCTTTTGTATCTTTAAATACTAACAAAACTGGCTAATTATGATGCTCCTACACCATTTCACTACTTCACAGGTTTTACAATTTTGGGGGGCAACATGCCCCCACACCCTACTTCGCCCCTACATCACTTGCAACAGTAGCCACAACTGATTTTTTAAAAAATAATTCCACATCTTACAATTTGTATACATGGTCAACTGCCAGTGTGTGTTGTGTGTTCTGTGTTTCTTAGGTCCTTGCAAACTGCATCCCTGGTTTTTGAAAGTCAAAATAAATAGAAATAAAATGATCACTTTTCATGTATGATTAAATACTGCATTTTGTGCTTCAAAGGCACCAAATGGCACCTTAATTTTCTAAATTTCCCAGGGGAGCATGCCCCCGGACCCCCCTAATGGGTCAGATTTTCAGAAAATTGGTAAATTAAAGTTTCTTGGGCATTGTGTTGATAAAACGTTTCACCTTCCTTGTGTTAAACTGTACTTTGGATTTTGTGCCCCTCTGGCTCATTTTGGGGGGATGGACTGATGTGCCCTTTTCATCTTGGACCCCCCCCCTCATTTTAGACCCTAGATCCGCCCCTGTAACCACATGTATGTCTAGCTAAATGCAAAGTAGCCATATGCAATATATTTTGTCTGTATGTGCACCCAAATATCTCTTAAAATTATAGTGTAAATATGCGAGGAAATTGTCAAACGAAAATATCTGACTCCTGGGTAATACGACGTAGGATTTATGTGTTAACAAACATATATATAATATACCTATTAGTTTTCCTTTATTTATCTTGGTTGTTTTATCACCTATCTCTCCCATCCTACTTGTAGAAAATTTGGTCTGATGATTTGAACCCTGTCTGTCTGTTTACTTTTCAGATTTCGATGCAGATGGGGAAATATCTCGCGATGATATACGGCAGATACTTGCACGACAAACACAGAATGCTTTGGATGAACAAAGTGTCATTGAAATTACCGACCAGGTAAGTTTTGTCACATCAGCATGTGCCCAATATGATATTGGGGTATATTCAGGTTAACTAACGAGTTGGTTAAAGGAGCCTGAATAGTGCACAAGATGCGTAGCAACGAGGGCAATATTCCAAGCGACTGAAACCAACGAGTTAGTTAACAGATTTATTATGCATGCTTTCAATCATGAAAATAGAAAAAAAAAATCAAATCATAAATTTGAGTTTTACCGTTAATCTTAGCAAAAAAACCAGATTGGTTGCCATGACAACCCCACATAAAACGCTAGTGAAATACGCACTATGCGTAAATCACTCTAGATACGTTGTTTTCAGAGCAATGAGTGTATAATAAAGTATAATTAGTACATAAAGCCTGGTTAGCTGGATAAAAGTAATGGAGCGATTAACACAATATAAACACAGTTAGTCACATTGGCACCTGCGCCTGAATAGCCGCAACACTATAACAGAAAATAATTGTACTTTTGTAATTTTTAATTTATAGGGGTATATTTTAACGTCCAAAAGAGGTGCATGGCGAAATCCTAATGCATTGAATTAAATTCGGACTGAACTCCTTAATATTTGATCATTTAACCATTGTGATCTTGTCAGATATTTTTGGATTTGTCGATTGAAGATGGAAACAGCATATCCAGAAACGAATTTGTCCATGTTGTAACTTGCTCGCCCGATTTTTCCAAGTAGGTACAACTTAATGTGTGCGTATATTTTTATAAAATGGGTCTAAATTAAAGCATACATAATCATTACAACCATCAGTTCTGTATGGAAATCATTAATATAGCTGGATCATTTTTGTCAGCTAGATTTAGCTCCTCGCGACGATGATTCAAAATAACTTGCCAGCTATTGGTCTTTCAACCATATTTGTAATAGAGAACATTGTTATAAGTGATATACAGTGGCAAAACGGTGATAGGCGTTTAGCCACCCGGAGTATAGCCGCTACGAAGTTTTGCCGCCATACTGAACTTTACTTTAGAGGTATTCAGTTCTTAGAACCTGTAGTCCGGCTAAGTTGTTTGCCATGTTGAAGACATGTTACATTTTTTAAATAGTCTTATTTTTAAAAAAAAACAATAGTAAAACTGAGATCCACTTTTTTTCAGCACATTCACCATAACCTTCTGGTAAGAAGGCACACGTAGCCTACATTCGTCCACTGATTGACAGTTGCTTTTGAAAGTCAAGTGTGGAGGCGATCCTCAGGAAATTGATCAGGGACCTGAAATTGAAACGGTCGACCCAGACCTAATGGCATGCGGTTCTTTGGACACCAGATACTATGATGCGTACAAGAAGAACATAAAAGAGTAATAACCACACTGATCATCTTATGGCATAACGATCATTACCGACACAATTTAATGTAAAACACTTACTTTGAGAACAGTCATTGGACGTCCCTCATGTGATGTACCGATTCGATGTAATGTGGCAATGTCAGCGTGAACCCTTGCTAGTCTTCTTAGCCAACGTTCAATCTACAGACATACATGTATAGAACCACTTTAATAGGTAGCTATATCATATAGGCCCCGAGAGGGATTTGAGTAAAGTAACAGATATTAAATGTATATATTAGTTAAACGTTTAGAATTGGAGCCCAGAAGTTGTTTCTGTGATAACCTTGGGATTGTCATTGGGGAACCCTTCTCCTAATTCCCCATAGATGGTGCCCTGTTGTAAGTAGTGTGAATGTAGGACAAATGACATTCATATTTCATTAGAAAATGAATGTAAAAACATTTAATTCGGGATCTGTTTTTAATCAAATTTGCACAGCTCACGTGTGTTATAGTGTCATAAATGATAATTCCATCAATATGAAAATTAAACGTTATTTTGAAATATCAGCCGTGGAACAACGGAAGTAAACCCTCATTTATAAATATTAAAGCTTTATATTTATTTTCAACACAAATATATTTAATGCAAATAATAAATAATGCAAACTTCAAAAACTAGGTTGTATACTACATTTGAGATACTATACCACAATTCAAAGGATGATAGCCTAGATTGTAGTACAACCATCTATCAATATTCTTTGAACATATACATGACCAGAACTCCCTCAAAAATAATATTTATTCCAAAAGCTCATAGAATAAGATTTATTTAGATTTTGAGTTAACAGCATAGCTTATCTTTAAATAAAGTATTACCCACACGCGTCTGTCGAACAAATTTTCCTACGATGTCTCCACCTTTTGATTCGCGTTTCTGACGATGCCACTGCTCTCTTTCAATTAATCTAAAAAGATGAAAATATAATTCGGGGTGATAATAAATTAACTTGAATGCTTTTGAGATATATGGAGCCTCACAATCAGTGGCATTAGTCTGTGGACCATGGACCTCTGTCATACGATATAAGTGTAAACATGGTTACCTACAAAGTGAAAAGACTATTGAACTATTCCAACGAGCAATATCTATGGATAGGATAAGATGGTCGGCCATAAGGATGCCTTTCCGTTTGTCCGGTTAATTGCGGTGCATCTGCGGGTGCATTTTAATCCAACACAGTTATACATTGTCAATGGGTTGATGCTATCGGTCCGGTTTGCGGCACGCTTGCTTTCGGGTGGAGTAATTAAAGGAACCTTTCCATTGGTCTGGGTTGCGGTGTGTATAACTCTATGTCCTGCCAACCCAATGGCTAGCGAGTCGCTCTTTACAATCAACCATGACAAAAAACGCAGATCTTCTGTATAACACTGTGTCTGTTTCTGTTGGTGGCAGATAGCAAATATATTTCCTCGGGAAAGAAAATTTCACATAATAAGTTTCTTTTACCATGGTTGATTGCAAAGAGCAACTCGCTGGGCAAAGGTTTGATAGCGAAGTGCCCCACGTTTCCCTCTTCCTAAAGAAGCACGTTTTTCACGTTTCAAATACTTTTCGGACGGAGCGTTTATATTGTAGATTTGAGTTAGTTTTGTCTAAGGGAGTGATTAAGTGATTGCTGACTTACCTGGTGATATTTTTTATCATATAGGCCCAACGAAAATGTTGGTCTTGTAGCTTTTGCGTAATCCGATTCACAAGTAGGCGAGGCACAAAAACATGTAATGATTTGTCGCGTTTGTCCGGATAGTGCCAGATATCAATAGCCTGCAATTGATAAGGGACGTGACTCACTATATTAAAGGTACACATCAGCATTAATGGTTGGTTGAATTATCCATCCATTTTTTTCAACTTTTGTTTCTCATTTTGGCCCAATCAGTTTTACAACCATTTATATAGAAAGGCGCATAACCGACTATATAGTCCATTGTTTCCGTAGTGGGCGTTGCCAATGGTACAACGTTGCATCTAACTAAGCGAGAAATAATTTTCTCTGCTATTTCGATCCATTTCTTAATCTAATTATAAGCGATCATAAGCTTCCTGGATCTAATTTTTAAAATGTTATTTTTCCATCACCAGTTCTTGTATTTAACCGAAAGGAGGATTACCTTTGGATTATGTGATATGGAAGTATCCCATAATTATCACTAAATGTCTTAGGGGTGACAAGAAAAGATTATAGAAGTAGACTGATGTGAAAGATTGAGTTATTCGGCTTAGAATTACAAAACTTTAGGTAAATCTGAATACTCTGATATGTGCAAGTGATGATGTCACAGATTCCCCCTTCTATGGTGCACCCAGGGAGGCCTTATGACTATTTTAGAAATTAAAGGACTTTTTAAATTAATATTTTATGCAAAAAATAATATAATCATAGAATTCAATCCCTATTACTAATTTCATTTGTCGCAGACCCCTACCATTATGAAAGGGAAGGGGAATATTGATTACAACCAGGATATTTTCAATGCACATCTTGAACGATCACAGCAAGGTCAGCTGTCTCACCGCAGGGGCATTTCACATGCTGGGCATGGGGCCAGATAAGTCTTGTGTTTCTTCAGTCCTGACAACTGATGCGTGTGCAATGGCAACTGGTTGAACTAGGTCATCGCTTCAATAGTTCTACTTGGAAATAAATGTATAATGCGTTCAATTCGCATAGTTTATGATTGGATGCCGAGGCATTTAGATATCCGCCATAACGCCTACTAAACCGGCTCAGTGACGTCGCTCATTTCGGTAAAGGATGAACCTCTACATTGCCAAAGTCTAAGACATTCAAGTGATAGAACGTAAGCTTTGGTGATTTGATTTGATTTTAAATTATGTTTATTCAGGACAACAGAAATACATTTCAGCGACAAGCGTTGATAATCTCAGAAGTTGCCTGATTGCATATGGCAAAGGCGTAATGACATCTCATAATACCCATAACTTGAATTCAGCCTGATTCAAAGTAACGTTTCCCTATACTACTTCTAGGCACAAATAGTCCAAAGTTGGTCTCCCTTGACGGGATTTGGCCATTTGGACTGGTGGTGCTTATAAGTCAGATTTTCTAAATATTGACACTTTGGTAAAAACAGGGGTTTTGGGTATTTTTCATATTTTAAATTTCGATTCCATATTAATAAATTGTATTTCAAATGCCTATATCAGAAGGGGGATATGTTTAGGTATCGGGCAACATACACCTTCATATCTTTTGATCAAATCCTCCTAAATTATGAGCAACCCCAGTATCTTTTTAAATGCTGAATTTGTAATATCCTTTCATATTTATTTTTAATTTGTTTATATTAATATTAAACAATGTATATTTTTGTAGTTCGCAGAGATAATTAACTCCATTTATTTAAAACAAGAATTGATTAGAGAAAGTAGACAGAGTAATTTAGGAGGTGTGGTGTGTTACAAGTGGACAGTCCAATCATGGATAGATAGTGATTTGTCACAAGATGACGGTATAATTGTGGAGAGTAATGTGTTCAAAGTGAACACTCTGGTCACGGAGTGTGATGTGTCTTATGTTGATCTTTCTGACCATTTCGATCATCCACATGAACGGGTGGGTGCAGTTCATGAAAGAATGTGGAACATTGGAAAAAATTAGAGTGGCAGACAGGAAAGAATATGAAGTAGATCTCATGCAAGCGACAACACGTGTCCCTAGGATATATAAATGGCCGTCCAAAAGAGACGATATATTACGAGGATATAATTGCCAACATTTCTGAGCCAGTCACAAGGTTCAAGCTAGCGCAGAAATGGATCAAATTAATCATATTTAATAATAAAAATGTGTGTGCATTTAATCTGTATATTGTGTTGAAATTGATGGGTATACATCCCTCCAACAAATTCGAAAACCCTATTTTTTTTTAGTTTCACTTTCTAAGAGACATACTAGATATAACAGAAATTATGTTTTATCACACGCATGCAGGTATATGATCTCACCACAAAATGATGAGAAATAAGCATCACATCCTACATAATTATTCTTTAAGGGGCGGGGGGGGGGGGGACAAATAAATCTCAGCCAAATCCGCCATTTGAAACTAATCCCGTCCGAGTGGCCATCGATTGGAAACTAAAACTTACCTCAACAGGCATATTCTCTTTGAAGATTGATATCAGTTCGTTGAAAGAGGACGGCGAAGCAACATTGACCCTTAGCACGGCATCCCTTGAGTACGAAGGAAAGAATGATCTTTGAGATTGACATTGAGTTTATTAGATAAATAAGTTATCCAGAAAGGTGTATGTCGTGTGCAGTGCCAGTGATTGCAATGTTGGTCATACTAGGATTATGATGACATTTTGTGGTTTGGAGCGAGAGGCTTTTCTCTCAATTTGGAAGGACTCTCTCCACTCTGAGCCTAAACTGTCATGACTAACTGGAAATTAAAAGAGAGTGTCGATAAGACTAATAATCATCCCATGTAAATTTATGTGTTCTTAGCTGGATACTCATTTTCATTTTTAAGAAGACGTTTATGACTTGATGTTACCCCTGACATCTTATACATATCATACACCTTGCACATATTTACTGTCATTATTGATTTTACCTGAAAAATATTCAATGACATCCATGCCAGAACAGGTGCATTTTGTCTTCTCCTTTCCGAAGAATTATTTTTTCCCTAATAAGCTATGTCATATAAGTCTCAGATCTGACCAAGTGTGACCTTGTAAAAATTGCCAATCACTGAATTGGAAGGAAACTACTATGGCCACTACAATAAACTGCATGTAGCAACTCTGATATTTTCCATAAAAGTTAATGTATTAAATTAAAATAGCCTTAATATTATATGCGTTCGTCGAGTTTACTATGTCACTCTATTATTTTAATTTCTCCAGAAAGGTGTGTGTCGTGTGTAGTGCCAGTATTTGCCATTTTGGTCATAATGGGATTCTAATGGCCGTGTCGAATTAAAATGAGGACAACATTTTGTTTCAAAATGTCAGATTTTCTACTATATCCATGGCCTTTAGTGTTTGAATACATATCTAAGATATATCCTTCCGAAAAATACAGACACATCAATGTAATACAACCTACATATAGTATAATTACAAGAGTTTGCCCTGCTCAAACAGTCCAAAATTCTTAAAATTTCTAACACCAGATGACGTAGATGTGATATCACTCACCCATTATAAGACTTCGGTTTGTTGGTTCGTGTGTTGCTTAGGGAAATATTTGACACATCGCTGTGTTCTTCCGTTTGACTCTCATTTCGTATCATTCTGCTTCCAGTTGCTGGTATTTTTAAACGACGCAACATTCCATGGCTGCTGTTCCCTGTTTCAAGTTCGTTGTTATCTACCCAGTCAAATGTTGAATTTTCCTTCATATCCAAATTAATTTTCTCACCACTTGTACATGCTGCTGGTTTAGCCAAGTCAATGGGACAAATTGTTGTGCCAACTCCTCCATTGCTAACACCATCGACATTTGCTGAAGACGTTAATAAAAGCAACCAGACGATAGTTTCCATCCACCCCCATGTGTAGGGTAATGTCCAGTGTGTGATGCAGAATATCATATGGTACGTCTGTGTCCACATAGTCATGGATAATTATTACTATTATAGGGCACTGGTTGGAAGACCTGCTAATAGCTAAAAACCGACTTCTCGATTAATTTCCATTGCGAAAATAAAATATATAAGTAAAGATTCCCTATTATCACGGATATTTCTCTCGCAATTGTCCCGAAACGGCAACTTTTCTAAGTAAGCGAGACAAAATCAGTCATAACAAATAAATATTAAACACTTAGTATCAGTCTAAATCAAGAAGAGTGTAGGCAGTGTTGTATATATAATATTATGCGATGTACGTGTTTATGCTCAAATTATCATTTTCAGCTTAGGCAATTTCTTATGGAACATGTCTATATTCAGAATTGATCAACTTCAGGATCTTAATGTTGCAAAATCGTGTTCGGCACCATCAGTCGTACGTGATGAGATAAAATTTAGAAATCGAATATATATATATGATCAACTATATAGATTCCGGCTCCAGCTAAACATGTAAACTTTGTTCATTTTAGATGATTCAAGTTTCACGTCGAGAGAAAAATGCCAAGGTTCTTAACAGCTTCTTAACTACTGGTGGGTCTAGGTACCAGGCCCGCGCCCAGCTCCAACATCGATCACCTTATATTAGAAGAACTTATCCTAGTCCTGCAATCTGTTGTGTTGTCTGCAAACGACCGACCGTGTAAACACCCAATCCGGGGGACGTGAATCCGTTTTTCTGTCAATTTTATACCAACTATATATATAGGCTCTTATGGTGGACCAAGTTATAAAGTGGAGCAAGTCAAGCAACGGATATGTACGTCTGCCTTTTGCTGCAATTTAAGGGTTTGATTGACCCAGCCGACGCCAGCTGCTGGGTCATTTTACGGAGAGTTTCCTATCAGTCTCACTTTGAGCAACTGCATGCTCCCGACCCAGTATAGAGTGCCTCAGGTCTTTGCTCCGACTCAACTGCTATTTCTCCAAAGTATATGTCCATGTTACTGCAGAAGACCCCGCCCGCTCTTGGGAATTCACTCCCTCGAATGTGTAACCCCAGTGCTCCACCTTCCTCTCACCCCTTGGCTCAACGATACGTTCTCAACTTCTTGACCTTTTTCTAATTATACACGGGTCGGTATGGTTGTACGGCCGCGGCAACGAAGAGGGAAATGAACCTGGTTTCCACATGGAGTAGAAGCTAATCGTTGTCGCCATACATTACACGTGCGTTACACATGAATATGTATATATACACACACATATATATTACAGGCATGATACAAAAGTATCAAGGACCTAGTTGAATTGTATACTGTAAATTGGAAAAACTCCGTGACTCTGAAAAACTACTTTGGTATATATATGCAAATGCATTTGTAAGCAAAGGAACACGGGCGCAAGTGAAAAATGGAGACTTTATTTAACCAGTATACATACAATTATTTTCAAAGAAAAATCCAGCCATCCAGCCATTCATCCATATCCATACGTACATGTATACATACATAAATACATACATACATTACATACGTGTACGCATACTACGTATACTATATAATATATACAACCCCACAGATATATCTATTTGTGAACACAGACGAATGTAGACATGTACGCATGTTCAGTGGTTTTTAGTATAGGTGTGCATTGGCAACATCACTTCTTAGGATATGTTGAAATATATTATATATTTGTATATAATATATTGGAATATTTATTGTAATTTTAAGACGCCCTGGGTCGCGAAAATGAGCGTTTGGTTCCTGTCAACGGTAAAATAATACTGACACAATCAGCATGCAAAACAACAGTATTTCGTGCAGTAGGTATCGGGTATCGAGAACGTTACACACACACACACATATATATGTATGTATACGTATACTGTCCTAGCACCCGGTTTAATCCATTACCACCGTAGAATGTTGTATTCCGGTTTTGGTACTTATCATAGTGATCTAAAAGAATTGTTCGTGTGCGTCCATGCGAGCATGCCCAAAATGCATTTACCTCAATTGAGTTTCTATTAGTAATTGGGGATCTTCTGTACCCCAAGATTAATGGATATGACTCGATCGTTTGTATAGCGTTTTATAATTATGTGTTCCTAATGATTTCAGTTCGCATTTCTACCAATTCCGTGTACATTCCATTAGGTTCAATTGTGTTGAGTGCCTGTATCCACTTGAATTCAATTTGTAATCATTTTAAAAAAATTGTTTTGTATTCTGTTATTGATAATCTATTATCCCTTATTTGGTATCTATGTCGCGGAATGTTGTTAAATTCATAACATGGCAAAAAGATGTTGAGAAATTGTGTAACCTCCTATAGCACAAGGGAATAAAACTACTTCTTACATATAAATCAATATTGTTGTCTCTGTATGCACATCTTCTGCTTTTAAAACCATGGCATAAACGAAGACAGTTATTTTGAATAATCTGAAGCCTTCCTTTTGGCTACTCAAATCCACTATAGAACTCCACCAAACTCTAGAACTGGCAATATATTATGGTTTGTAAATCAAAGTAGCCACGTCACCAGAAATATGATGTCTAATTCTCGACAACCTTTTGTATAGCAGGTGTGATCGTGTACAGACACTAATAATATTTTTTCGACAAAATCTTTATTCAGTGGTATTTACAAAACAACCGGACAAACAGTCTCGTCCCTGAGGACGGTTTTCCTCATGTCCTGATATTGATGTCTAGTATATTAGCTGAAATTTTAAGGTGGGTGATAAAACATCTCTTGTTTATACAGTCGATCACTTTTTGTTGCATTTACACCATTCACAGAATTTGACAATATCAGAGGTGACAATCTGTTCACATGTGTTAATATCGATGTTTGTATGATAGAGTACGGTGTCATCGGCATATTGGATATATTTACAGGTCATATTTAGATCTTTGATGTCGTTTACATATACCAAAAAGAGTAGTGGGCCAAGGACGGATCCCTGGGGTACCCCTATTGGTATTACCCCTTCAGAGGAAGTGTAGCCTTGAATTTTCACCATTTGCATTCTATTTTTCAGATATGAATCAAACCAAGCCAAAAATAGATCATTGATTCCTAGATCCGAGAGCTTCATTAATAGAATGTCATGATTGACACAATCGAAGGCTTTGCTAAAGTCTATAAAACAGGCTAATGTATATTCTTTCCTATGCATAGATTTATTTATATCTGTAACTAGGTTGTATATAGCCTCGCTTGTGCTGTGACCCTTTTGGAATCCCAGCTGGAATTTGCTTAGTAGGTTATTATGCTCTAGGTGCTCGGTTAGGTGATAAAACAATTATCTTTTCAAGAATTTTGCCTGCAATATGGGTTAGGGAAATTGGTCTGGTATCGTTTGGTGTTTTGGCTATTGACTTTTTCAGAAGGGGTTTGACAATACTATGTTTCCATGCAGATGGATAAATACCAGTAGCTACCGAGGCCCTGAATACATGTAGTAACTGTTCCAGTAAAATAATAAAGGAGTCTTTATAAATCCCAGCCGATACTTTTTCGCAACCAGAACTCTTAGTGATTGCTATGTCTCTGATGATCGACGAGACCTTGTCTCTGTCAACAATAGGCACCGTGTAGTTATGCACTATGTTATAGTTTGTTCTTGTGTAGGTAGAGGGAGGGATTTTTTCGGCAGTCTTTGTGCCAATATTGCAGTAAAAGTTATTAAGTTTGTTTGCTGCTTCCGCACCTAGAAGTGTTACATTGCTATCATTAACAATTTTTGTTATCTCATTTTTATTTTTATTTTCTATTTCTTTAATTGTTCTCCAGAACTTTTTTGGATCATTCCGGTTTTCATTTAGCAAGTGTCTATAGAAGTAGGATTTGGCTTGCTTGACAGCCCTATTACACAAGTTTCTGGCTACTCGGGCAGCCTGTAAATCGTTTGGTAATTTTGATCTGTTTGCCTTTTTATAGAGGCGGTCTCTTTCAATGCCTAGTTCGGTTAGTTTATTTGTGAACCATGCAGGCCTATTGTTCTTATTTTTTGTAGGGAGCTACTTTGTTTGAGGCTTCTAGAATTCTGGTAAACATGATATTCCAGCATGCGTTAGGGTCGATCAGTAAATAGAAATAATTCCAGTCGTATGCTGTGAGTAATCCTCTAAGCCTATCTATTGAATACGTAGCATAGTTTCTTCCTATGAATGAGACTTTTTCTCTAGGTGGATTTTTTTTCTTTATTGCTAAGAATGTGGGCTGGTGGTCAGATAAGTTATAGTTGATTGTTCCGGATGTAACATCTATATTTGTTCGTAGCAAGAAAATATCCAAAATTGAGTTTTTTGTTAAGCCGAACCGTGTTATCTTATCCATATGTTTTGTAAGCGATAATTCGTTACAAAATTCATTTAGTAGTTTAGATTTATTGTTTGTAGTGTCAAGCAAGTCAATGTTAAGATCCCCACAGATAATTAGGTGCTTATCACCATGTGGTAGCACAGATATCGTTTGGTTGGTAATCTCGTGTAATTTGTTGAAATAATACTTTACATTAGAGTCTGGGGGCCGATAACTAGCGACAATTGAATAGGTAGGGTTGTCTTTTCTTTTTATAGAGAAGCCAATAGTTTCACAGTGTTCATCAGAGACACAGCAATCACCATTCAAGTAGTATTCATAGTCATTTCTGACATAAACACAGATGCCGCCTCCTCTGGATAAAATCATTCTATCAAGTCGAATTAGTGTATAATTACAATGTGATATCAGGGTGTCATGTAATTCTTTTTTTAGCCAACTCTCTGTAAAGATGACAACATCGTAATCGTGTAGCAGTATTATCATTTACAATTTGGTCAAACTTGGGTAATAGCGAGCGAACATTGTACTGAATTATTTTAAATCCTTTTATATTCGTGAGTTCATCCCAATTATCGAAATTAAAGCTCATTCTGTAGTTAGACTATATAAGTGAGGTTTTAGTCTAAGAGATAAGGTAATCATGTGGAAGAGGCACACATATGGTACAATTACCCTTGGGTCCACCCTCCCCCCCCCGCAGCTGGACCTAAATTGACATGAGGTAACATGAGCCCCTACTGAGATGGAGAGTATGATCATATATTAGTATACAGTGGGGCAAATGGGGATTATAAATTGGGAGTGACGAACAGTAGAGATACTTAACTAGGGCTTTGCTACAATCGGTTTAGACACCGGGAACCTCAAAATTACAGTGTACAATAATAATAATATACATGTGATAGTTCATTCTATATTATTGATATCAGGTATCAACTAATCAGTGAGACTCAGCCTTTTAGATTGCATTATTAATACAGATAGTCCGGTACTCATGTGACAAGTTGCCGGTTTTAGGACCAATGTAGATTTAGTTCATATAGCCCGGGACCCGTGTGACAAGTTACCGGTTATAAGACTAAGGTGACTTTATATCAATGTATCATTTGTCATGATGGTAGTATCTTGGTAACATCTGCGAAACAGGTAGAAGGTCATAGGTTTACTGTTTCGGTTGGGTGCAGAGGTATCGGTGATGCATTATGATCGAGAACACATTGCAACGTAAATATAGTATAGAAATAGTAGACTTTTGGTAGCCTTATATATATTCGTGTGACAAATTGATTTAGGCTTCCAGGTTATGGAATACAGATGCAAAAGGCAATATGAGAACATGTAAATATAGTAGAATGAACATAAAAATTGAGTAAGTTGTAATATTCACAGTTTTTGCCGTGTTGTGGTGAAATCAGGGAGACGATATCCATGTGTCGGAAGAGATGTGTTGACTGGTATAATGTGTCTGTAAATAAGCTAGAGAAAGTCTCAATAGGCAGTAAAACGATGTTTATTTCTGTAACAATTGCTTGAGAGGTATATAGGTAGTAGAAATAGTAAGAGCCGATTGTATTTGATAGGCAGTTATTCATTGCGCAGGTCCTGTTGATTCGTGTCACAAATTGCAAAAGGAGGCTACGTGTTTATTTATATAATAACATAAACAAAAACAGAAGCATGAGTAAATATATACTGGCAGCATCGACTCTATCAGAAGATGTAATCAAAGCATATATTTTAATGGAAGTTATATTTTCTCAAGCAAAGGATGACAGAATAGTTCAGACCAATAGCTGATATTATGTAGATTCGATACGTGGATTTAGGTATATCGCTTTGATTTCGGTGGCCCAATTTGCTAACACTTTCTCGTCTAGATGGACTCCATCATATAGGCGTGTTAGGGTGTGATGTGGTCAGCCCTTGAAGTACTTATGTACTTTTGCTACCAGGTGAAGTGTTAAAGGCATATTGTCGTGTGTTAGTCAATGTGGGGTTGGAAATGTTCCATAATCTGCTTTCTTTCCTCTGGATTGGAGTACTCGTAATTTTGAGTTGGGTCTATAGTGGGCAGAGCTTTCGGTGGACAAGAGGGTGGTATTGGAGAAGCAGACGGCAGGGATAATGTCTGCGCTGGAGCAGGAGCTGACTCAACATGTACCGGCGGAGAAATGTCTAAGTTTTGATCCGATTCAAGATACTTCGTAAGCGTGGCAATTGTGGCCTCAGTGGGCGGTGGCTTACCTAACAGTGTTTTCCCCTTGTCTTCACCGAAGTCTGGATTAGCAGAATTTGGGACTGGCTTTTTTGCTGGTTGGCTAGCTAGATGCAACAACTGGTCAGAATGCGATCTATGTCTTTTCTGACTGGCAGATCTAGACCCGGACTCTTCTGATGTTTTCGACACCCCAGTGGGTCGCATGAGTGACCTGCCACGGACTTGTTGACAGTCCATGGGAGTGAGCATGTTATTGTTACCTGAGTCGACTTCATTGGACTGGGGCGGATTAGTGCTAGAATTACCACTGGCCTGGGCATGGTTAAAGTTTTGATTGACAGGCTGAGACTGTGATTGGGTGTGGGCATTTCTATTTAGTACGGGCCAGGAATTGTTGTTGTCTGAATCTAGATCCATAGCATTCGAATGTTTGTGATTGGAATCTTTTTGTTGTTTCTTTTGCTTGGGCTTAGGGGATAAGCTTGCAGAGGGTAATGCTATTGCGCCACTGGGCCTTGAGAAATCGATTTCATTTATGTGTGTAGAGTAACCAGAAGTTATATGTTGGCGAATGTCCTCCAATATTTTCCCTACCACGTTAGCCCCAGTATAGTTACCTTCAGCTAGTTCAGTTGAGTTTAGAAAGGCTCCGCAGGCCCAAAACTGGCATGATGTAGCCTCATAAAGAGGCATGTTGTTTGTTTGCACTAGATAATGACTCATTTCGGGGTTTTGGGCGAACTTTTCTTCGATCAACTGCCTCATGATAGGAACTTTTATTTTGTGCCACTCATCGGTCGAAATCAATTGCCTTGCTAGTGTTTTCGCATCCCGGGGATCACGCGATCGGTATATTTTGTTGGCGACGTCACGATTACCTAGAAAGTTCGCCCTGGCATATTGATAGCCGTGTTCAACTGATGAAAAAGAGAGGGTGCCCATGCGTAAATTGCAAATCTTAAAATTGCTCAGAATACTCAAGTCACTCTGGAAAAATATAGAGTCTCCTATGACCTTTGTCTTTGCATTACTGGGCTTTAGGCCCTCGTCAACAAATTCTAGGTCTGCGTGCAAATACGTTATGCCGTTTAGAACAATTGAATCGTCACTAACTCTACCAATTTCGCAATCATCATCTTTTTCCGCAAGCTCGGCGACTAACCGAATGATTCTCTTATGTTTAACTAGTTTCTCTGGTATATCAGCATTTAAGAAAATGCCACAATAGTCCCCCATTTTAAAGGGGGACACTGGACTGACTATATCCTCTGTTCAGGCATTGAGGAAAACTGAAAACTAAGATATTATGTTATGCACACTATAATGAATAATCCAATAATGTGTGTGGCTGTAAGGCAGCATTTAATAGAGAAGACTCTGTCTGTTACTGGGCCAGTGTCTTCCCAGTGTGCTATGCATAAATGACAAGAAGGAGGGTTGGTAAACTTCCGTTTCAATGGAAGTGAATGCACTCAGACAGTATATATTGTAATCTAAGCTAAATATTTATAGTCCCTGACTTCTACCTGCTTTAGAAATGCAAACCTATAAAGCATATGGATGTATAGCAACAAATACTGGCAGCAGATTGACATCAGGGAGCTCTTTCATTCGATTTCAACAGCAAAAACACAGCTAAATATTTATGTATATACTTTTGAGAATTGAGGTCAAGTGTCAAGTAGATCAGTAGACCGTGACCAGTGTAAGGTAGTATTTCTATAGTGGTGTGTGCTAAGTTAGGGACTAAAACCTTAATTGCCTTAATTCATTTTATAAGGTTCCTTATAGTTTTTAGAGTTTTTCTGTTAAATGTTACTGTCATATGTGAAACAAAAGCAGAGATTCAGGGTGGTCTATATTTGAAACTTGCATGCACAAACCCAAAAATTCTTTTTCATATTGTGTGAAGACAACCTATATCAATTAATTCTCTCCTTTTACTCAAATTTTGCACTATAATTATGCAGGTATGGAATGATGGTCTTTTATTCTTAGAAAAATACAGAGAAAATCCCTATTGCACAATTGATGAACTTATGAACAAAGAAAACATGTTCATACCCAAGGATTAAGAGAAAAAAGGTTAATACAGCAATGTCCCTAACTTGGGGTGCAGCCCTATAGCTAAGTTGACCTTGAAGTAAAGTGGCCACTTTGACTGTTTACTACAGACTCACTAGACCATGATCACACCTAACACCTAATTCAGGAAGTGTTACAGCCCTAGTTAGTGTCACACAGCTACTAATATGAAGGCACCCAGTCTAAGGGTTTGGGAGAGCGGGAAAGAAATTACTGGATTGATTCTGACAATATCATTGCCCAGAAACCAGTATTATAATGTGAGTTTCCACTTATAAATCATAATTGAGCTGTATGCCCTGCAAGTGTTCCAGCCCAGTGTTTTACTTTAAGCATTTGCCTGCGACTGTAGATTATATCACGAACCTTTTCAGACACAAACTTGACAGCTATCTGTCTTGTGCCTCTACTTTTGCTAGGTAGACGTTTGGCGTAGATTAGGTTATCAGGTCCAATTCTAGGATCTATCGATCTGAAACACCCTAATACCTTCTCCATAGTATTTTCTTTTCTTGTTTGATACATGCCTGATATAATTATGCGCGCTCTGTTGTTTTCTATTTGCGATTTTAGAAATTCGTCTTCTAGATCGAAATGGTTTCTTTTAAGCTGGGCATTTTCCTCTCTGAGGCTAAATATACACTTCACTAGCTCTTTTTCATTGTCAGCCAATGTTGAAACTCTTATTAACAGCTCGTGCTGATTTTCTAACGTGGCGTTCAAGGAATCTTTAATATCTCCGAAGCCAATCTCGTTGGGATCTTTGGATATGGCTAATTTTTCAGGGCGTCTCTCGATGGGAATATGGACAGGTGGAGTGTATTGAATGTTCATGCGATCTAAGGATCTAGTTAGATCAGGAAGAATCGGTTCCTGGAATACCCTATCTGATGTATTCAAAGAAAGAAAGCTACGGGGACGTGCCTCTTCCATGTTTGATCACTTAGCCGGAGAACAGAATCTCAGGCAAAATTATAATACAGTTCAGTACAGAATAAGCAATCAGCGATAAATAAAGTTCCACTCACTCACTAGAATAATATATCACAACTTGTCCGATGAGGTGTAGAGTACAAGTACTCAGTATGAGAAACAATCCAATTGAGTCCAAACACTATGAGTAGTGTAGAGCGTACGATTATGTTCCCCCCCCGAATGGTAGTAAATTTTGAAAATCCTTTGATGTTTCCTGTACAATCTAATGCGGCATGTGGTGGCCATTACGATCCAGTCCAGAGGGCATTTGTGCAAATTTACTACCCTATTGTGTTCTATTGTTGTGTGATTGACAGGTGAACAATGGATGAGCGGGGAATTGTATTGTGTGTGAATTTGACCGGTTAGGGAAATTATTTTGGACAATGGTGAGATATGGTTATGTGAGTTGAAAATGTTAATGAGCGCTGGTTGATGAGCCAATGGGGTTGGATGGGGATTGGGTGTGTATGGGGGGTGGGTTAATTTGGGTTAGTTGTTTGAATATGGGTTTTGTGCATGGGTGTGTTTAGTTGGTTTTGACTGTGTATACGGATTAGCACGAGTTTTGAAATGTATTTGGAATATAATAGCACTAGACCTGATTATTGGTCTCAGCATGAGTCAATGGATGAATCAAAACCAGACACATTTCTAGGTTTTCTATTGTGTTTGCTTTGTTGTATATGTATGATAGTTAATTACATTGTGAATCGATTGTATAAACTAGTAAAAACAAGAAAATTTCACAATGTCTCGCCAGTTTCCGAGGCGACTGAGGATGTTTTGCGGGCTTTTGTTGCTCGTGATATAGATGAAGTTAACGGGTGTCTAAAGAAGCAGAACTTGGCATGATGGTATTGTTAGTATTGTCTAGATAAGTGACACGCTGTTATTGTTAGGCGAGCGTGGGAAGGATATAGGAGAGAGAATAAAAATCGCTTTGGATATTGTCAGTAGGATTAAGCGCTTACAATGGAAGGAGATGCGGAATATTTACAAGACATGGAGACAGCCTTCAGGAGAAATGAATGATTAACTACGGTGAGTAAATATTTATTATATTTGTAAAGTAAAAAAAAAAACAAAAAAAAAACGAGACGTATTTTATTATTGTAAAGACGAAACCCTAGTATTCATCGCATACAGCCGACGACCGGAAGAGCCGGAAGCGCCCGGAGTTCGAGTATCCAGGGCAACGTTGTCACCTTCGTATAAAAGTGGGAGCCTTGTCGATGGAACATCATTCCTCCGCGAGCCGCCGAGCAGTGCACATCGTCAACAGATTTCTGTAATCAATTTAATATTCCCCCGATTCCTTGCGATATTACTACGATGTGTAGGTATATCGCTTTCTTGGGCAGATACATGAAGAGCTCGTCGGTGTCATCTTATTTACAAGCCGTTTGCTTCTACCATTGGCTATACGGAATCTCAGCACCTTCAACGAGCGACAATCGTGTTAAATTAACTCTTAAAGGATTATCCAAATCTTCGGGTGATTCTTCGTGTGGGAAAGACCCTCTACTTCCACACCATCTCAAGGAAATTGCAAAAATTATTAACTTTGATGATATACAAGATTTATCAGTGTTTGTAGCAATATTATTCATGTTTAGGACATTATTGAGAGTTTCTCACGTCACTAAATCCCCACATACTATGCTGTGGTCAGACATTCAATTCCATGGTTAGGGCATGGTAGTTCGTGTACGTTCCTCCAAGACTACCTCTTCTAAGGACAAACCAAGTTATATACCCGTTAATAAGCTAACAGACAGTAATATCTGCCCTGTGTATTGGCTTTTGCAATTGTTTAAACGTTTCAAGTTCTCGTTCAATGATCCAATCTTCCCCATGAAAGACAGTGCATTTTTAACTTACGGTTGCTTCTCCATGACTTAGAGAAAATTCCTACTTAAAGCTAATATTGTGGGGAATTATTCTTCTCATTCGCTGCGACGAGGATCAGCGACTCATATGGCTTATTCCGGCTGTTCAGTGTCAGAAATCGAAGGCAGAGGCCTATGGAAATCAAACTGTGTGTTTAAATACATAACCCCCCCGATGGAAATCAAGAGACAGATGGATGAGAAGCTCACAAAACATTTATAACATGTGATCAACTTGCTCAGTTGCTCAGGGCTTGCCCACCTTTTCTGCTTTTATATTTCTCTCTATCTAGGTCTGGCGGTTTGGAGGATAAAGCTATAATATTCCTGCCAGCCCGTCGTTATCGTTATTGCTTGGAGGGGTCGGGATGTGTAAAGACGAAACCCTAGTATTCATCGCATACAGCCGACGACCGGAAGAGCCGGAAGCGCCCGGAGTTCGAGTATCCAGGGCGACGTTGTCACCTTCGTATAAAAGTGGGAGCCTCGTCGATGGAACATCATTCCTCCGCGAGCCGCCGAGCAGTGCACATCGTCAACAGATTTTGAATTTTGAGAAAATGTATATTTGATTATGGAGGATAAAGCTATAATATTCCTGCCAGCCCGTCGTTATCGTTATTGCTTGGAGGGGTCAGGATGTGTTATGTTTATTTTCTGATATTTACGTGTTTTACATTACCAGAGTCGCGTTACATAGTCAACAGTGACTTAATCTGCTCGTCAGACATTGGTGAAAATCCTGTGCTGTTTTGTTCGACTCGACCACTTGGGTTGATAGAAGCCCCACCAGAAGAAGAAGTGTTTGGTGCTGATGGAGGCGGTGTTGGTCGATGGGTTTCCACACTCGCGTTTACATTATCCGGACTCAAAGAGATATAATTATAGTCTAGGCAGATGGGGTGGCACGAGTTCTGTAAGGCTGTCATCAACGACATTGATTTCATTGTTGATGATCTTGCAGGAGGACGTTTTTTTGGCGATCTTTTTGGGTGCTGTGGGATCCGAGTGTGCGATGGTGTTTTCAGGGGTGAACGTATCGAACTGTTAATAGAAAAACAACATACGATGAGTGATTACCGTTAAAAGCTTGGGGGCATAGGTTTAAACAGAAGCGAGATCGCTACGCGGGGAATTATGCAATACCTAGTCCTGGTAGCGTGGTAGTAAAAAAAGGAAAGGTGGGTCATCTTTTTAACAATAGAATTTGTTTACATAATGGGATTACTGAAGCGAGGTAGTCGTGGAAGCGTGGTAGTAAAAAGTTGACTCGGGTGATGGGTGGGGTATATATACATGGGGACATGCGGAGATGTGGACACACTTGACTAGAATTTATACTCTTTCGTCAAAATGGCTGCTGTTGAACATTCCGTATACAACTGCACTCCACCTCAATCTATGGATACTTCTGAAGGTTATTCCTATCAGCGATATGTGTCTAGCTATTTGAGTTCGACAATGAAAATTCAGTCGACAAATGTGGCTGATATATTCATAATCACGAAATATAGAACACACAAAGGTCCGCGAGTTGTTTTGGTGCCTAGGAGTGTGATTGAGACATCCGCACGACAGAAGAACTTTGATTTGAACACAGCGATTAAGCTACCTGACGACTGGGAGATTAAAATGATTCAGTTTAGAGAAAAGTTTTACATTTCCCACGTACACACAGACAAATCAGGCTTGACTAAGCTGTAAGTCTATAGCTGATATTTGGTTTTTATATTAGTTTACAGTAAAATGCGTGTGTTTGTGATGTGATATTATTTTGTTGACTATTTTAGAGTTGTTGTCGCATTCTTTACTAAGTAGGCTTCTGTCCTTTGTATATTTTAGTGCTGACACCTTTAACCTGTCCCTAGAGGAACACAAGATTCTGGCTCGGACATTTAACCCCTCTGCGGCTAAAACCTCAACTCCGACCGCATTACAAGCCGGCAACGAAACCCTAGTACTGGACATGGAAGTGGAAGAGACACCCAACAACAAGCCTTCGACAAACTCCACCGACAGCCTTGCGGCCTTATTGATAGGTGTGAACGAGGTCACCAGTTGCAAGCCGATCACCCGACCCAGCTACATTGACTCATTAAGCGACAAAAAACAAAATGACCGCACTAGTGGCTACACATTTGGCCAGTTTAGTAGCTATAGACACAGGCCCTTGAGTGTGTTCGAGGAGGACAGTGTCTAAGCAGACAAATTTGTTTTATTATTTGCTAGTCATTTGAACGTATTTACCTGAGGTAGTGTATGTATGTATGTGTACATGTATGTATGTGTGTATTCCAAACAATATCATAATATGTGATTCAATGTGTGTGTGTGTGTGAATTAGAAGATAATAAAACACGATACAAATAAATTACTTACTTTGATTTTTCTTTTCATAGTCGCATTCACTTTTTCAACTCTCGTTGGCGTTTCCTCGATACTGCTCGATACAGTCTGCGGGAGAATTATGTATGTGATGAATTAGCTAGATAGCTCGACAGTTTAACTAACATGTTAATCAGCTAAGCGACACTAGGGTATTTCCCTTTGATATAGCAATTTGCGAATGAGGCAACACGTTTTAGTAGAAAATATACGTCCATAAATCGTTTTGTTTAGACACAAGTATATCACACATTTGTATGATTGGAAATTATCCCTGAAATAAAGCAACAATTAGCCGATCCGAATAGCGAGGGGTGTTATCTTTTCTATTCGTGCTGCTATCTCACCTTTGGTGCAAGTTTCCGGTGTGCTGTCGTCTAATCTAGCAACCGGATGTTGTTTTTGCGATAATTTAGAAAGATGCGTTGCTATATACGGTGGGACCAAGGTGTTGTTATCGGAGCAAATTATTATTTTACCCGTGCCTGGGACGTCACTCAATATACATTCCAAAGTAAACCCCTCCCTATTAAACAATAGAAATGCGAAGTTAGGTAGTTTGGCTTCAGTTCGAGATGGAAGGCTTTAGAGTGAATACCGCTTCGGGGGAGTTGCAGATACTAAAGAAGGATTTGTCCTTTCTTGAAGTGATCACTCTGCTCATTATAAGACCAAGCGCAGACTTTCTAAAATCGTGTACTCTGGCCATGGAATACGGCTATATGACGGTAGTGACCCTGTGCGTGATGGTGGTTTTTCTATCCGTATACGGAGAGTCCAAGAGCGTAGCCCATGCTCTGATGGTTGTGGGATTATTATGCACAGCTCTTTGCGCTTTTGGACTTGGAATGTGCATTTACCAATACTTTACAAGGAGACGTGTACAGATAGCTGGCAATACACACCCAATACACGTGACGACATAGCCAGAAAAACCCAAACAAACTTTTGTTAGTGTTATCGTTCAGCGTTTTTAGGATAATTTTAGTAGTGTCATTATAGACTTTTTTCAGTTGGACTTATGTATATACTCCGTAACATAGACTGGCATAAAAACATTTGGAAACATGTGACTTTTCCGGAGGAAAAACATTTTGAAAGATGTGACTTTCCCGGACGTGCTTGTGTGATTGATATTAGCGCTCGACCCAAAGTATGTTTTTAAAGGTAGGATTATTATTATTATTACAATTATTTTGCCTACTTACATTAATTTTTGGAGGTTGTTGTACATTTCGACGAATTGCTGAAGTTGCCACGGAAGGTTCAGTTGTTGTTGTTGTTGTTGTTGTTGCAGACACAGCAACAGACATGCTAGCATTGTTCAAGGAAGTATTCGGGGAAGGGCTTGATATGGGCGAAGGGCTAATAGGGTGAGTGCGTTTATACCCGTGGCGCTGAATTACTCCCTCCTCTATCAATTGTCTTTTCAGGCGATAGACATTAGCACGCAAGACAGGATCTGACCAGTCTGACTGGTTGCTGTCCAGGCTATCACTACAGTTGTTGGTGTCTTCTTTTTGATTTGCTTTTGATTGGGACATAGATATTTTTTACAAGAGCCGGAGTCTGAGTGGAGGATGGCTGAACGTTATTAGGGGGTTTATCAATAAAACTTAGCTTAGGTAACTGATTATTGATCCGTTCTATGACGGCGCTTACAGGTGAGGGACAGAGACAGGAGCTGTGTGTTTTGGAAGCAGAATCGGAAGGCGATGGAGATGTCGGTCAACTTGGCTTGAGCTGTGATAGTAGGAAGGAGGCTAGCGGGGTCGGTGTTGCGAAGCATTTGAGGAGAAGTACCGGCGATTACATGAGACATGTGGTGTATCTCTTCGTTAGTGTATGTTTTAGGTGGGGACTGGGATTTGGTGTTAATTGTTGTGCGCTTTATCTCTTGGTTAGTGTGTGATTTAGGTGGGGGTTGTGGTTTGGGGTTAATTGTTTTTTCTTGGCGACTAATGGGAGGGAGTTGTGTCTGATCTTGGTTGCGTTGAGGGGTTGAGGTGCAAGTGGCCGTTGGTCCAAGGTACGCAGGAGGGTTGCTAACATGAGGAGGAGGAGGAGGAGGAGGAGGAGGCGGTTGTGTTGGGTCTTGACGACGGCGCGAGATTGGGGTAGAAGTGGCCATTGGAGCGGGGTATGCAGGAGGACTGGAAGTCAAAGTTGGCTGGCCGGGTTTACTATTAGTATAATTATACACAAGAGAAGGGGGAGCAGGAGGAGGGACAGAAGGAACGGAAACAGGAGCAGGTGGGGCAGGATGAGGAGGAGGAGGAGGACGTTGGTATTGGAAGCAGGGATGTTGGTGGGGATAAGTTGGTTGGGGATGGTGTACATAATGCGAGAAATGCTGCTGTTGCTGTAGTTGTTGGCCGTTTATTTGTTGTTGCTGGTAAAGGTGCTGTTGATGATCTCTCGTGGCTATGAACTACAAACAAATACTCATATTAGACAAATATCGAATTTATGTAAAGTTTGGTATGACTAGGAAATGAGCTACATTTAAAGCCGCTGTAACTAATTAGCAAATAAATTCACAGTATCAATAAATTAATGTTTGTATATACTATAGACAATTATAACAGAGAAATAATTAATAATATATTACCTGAGCGCTGTCGTCGCTGAATATAACCCTATTAAAAATATAGTTTATATTTTCATTGATTGTGGCTAGACACGCCACAATAATCCGAAAACCGGTCATCAGTATGTGCATTTCCTCTGTTGTATACGGTCTAAAATACACATATTTATAATTAGTTAAATACATCATCAAGTATAGTCAAGAGAGAGAGAGAGAGAGAGAGAGACAGAGAGAGAGAGAGAGAGACACACAAAGAGTAGAGTAATTATTGATACACGCGTGCAAAGACACCGAGCAGAGCCCGTCAGGCTTTGACCGTCTGTGTTGGTCATAGCGCCGAGAGCACGCGTCGGGGCTGGAACTTTAGATTTTGACTATGCCAGTCTATATAAATAGATTTGGCCTGATCGGGTGTGCGCCCGAGTGACATACTTGTATAAGCACCGACTACGTAAGCACAGAACCCGTGCAGTGTCCCGGTAAAGCGCCGCTCTTAGTGTGGTTAGATGAATGTTAAAACTAGCTTTGTATCTAGATCGATGCTCGTACTTATTTCCATTTAAAATAACCAGAGTCTGACTAAACGCCCTATATACGCAACATAAAGATCACAATCATATATTAAATTGAATAAACTCACCTTTGCCTCACCATGGTGTGTGTCGTGCGAATATGTTCAGAATGTGTGGATTTTGATATATCGCTGGTTCCTGTCGCTCGCTGGTTGCTTCTACTGCGGCTGTTCAAGACGTCTACTGACTGACTGACTTTGTGTTACTTGTGTAAGGGTGTATATATACGAGCACGCCAAACCCCCCGCCCCTACCCCGTATTAAAATTAGGGTGCGACTAATTACCAAAGAGAGAGAGAGTTGGGGAAAAAAAAAAAAATTCCTTGGAGGATCTAGAAAATATTTGACCCCTTAATTGTGATGTGTTTCAGGAAAATGAGCCATAAGTCGCAAAATTGATATTTTTCAAAGTGTTTTTTCCACAAGATCACATTATTGGAATATTCTGATTTTTTGGGAGTCTGTCACTTATAGTTATGTCAATCGATGTATCAAATTTCAGCACAATCTATGTAATATATTCTTTCGTTTTAAAGGTCCTCATATGGACTACATTTAGTTACTTTACTGTTTAGTGATCCCCAGAAATACTGGAAACATTTTTTTTTCAAAAACGAAAATATCAAACCTAAAATCTAGAAATACTTATTATTTTAATCGACAGTTTACTATCATTGGAATCGGCATGATCTCCTCTTTTCAAATATAATAGTAGCTCAAAATCTATTTTTTGCGACTTATGACTCATTTTCCTGAAACACATCACAATTGTGTTGATTTTAGAGATCCGAGTCGAGTGAGTGACACCTGATGGAGTGGTTCTTTTTTTGTTTTGTTGTGGCTAAATTGACAAGCGATCGCTTTTACGTGTCCTTAGGCTAGAATTTGTGTCTACTATAGGACGCGCGTGTCTCTAAAAGTCATACTAAATAGGGTTTTAAGCGGCTGACAGGTGTTGACCGCTCTCTACTGCCATCGCCTGCTGTCAATGTGAGAGATCTTTAACCTTTTACCCTGAGGGCTGTATTACCATTTGAAAAGCTTTATAGATAGTAGTCGAGCGAGCTTGTCAACTTTTAAATACCGATGAAATTGATTTAGGAAAAGGACGAAAAAATAGAAAATACGACTATCAGTTTTTTTTATTGCTAAAAGCTGCTAAGCAGGATCGTTTACAATATATATATGGTCAATTCCCACGAAAGTGGTGCAAAGGAGGCCAAGAACAAATGTTGCTTAAATGCGTGATACTTTTGGCCATGGGTAGACAATATCCAGAGGTATCAAGGACAGAAATATTGATCACTAATTCCAAAATTTGACTCCTTGGGGGATGTTTCTATGTCAGACCTATGGATCCAGTGTCACCGACCAAACCTACCAATTATTATTCTATAAAAACTAATGTCATGTGATTTCAATATTAGATCTGTGCTGTTTTACATTATTTAATGTAAATATACACTATTTGCTATCATTTAGGACCATTTTGTTTCATCTATGGCTTGGTTTTCAGTTTAGATCCAACTATTTCGTTTTTTAGTAATTATGGCTTTAATGCATTCTATCTGATATGACTTCATTCCATTCTCATTTTAAAGAGGGGAAATAATATTTCATAGAGTTTGTTTATGTATCATGAATAGTAAAGAAGTTCTCTCATTAATTCCATGATTTATTAAGTTTATTTAGACTTTCACTCTGTAGGATTGATGTGAAAAAACGGGGGTTCGGTCGATGACAATGTCTCTGAAATTCTAAACTGGAATAAATTCCTCCCCATAGAGAGAGCAAAGACCTAGCCTTTCCCAGGTATTAAATCATTATTATATATCAATCTATGTCAGAGAACATACATCTCGTCCTTGTTTTTCAATGGTAATTATAGTCTACTTTATGCAAATATTTTGCATTTGCAAATTGATTCTATCAGAGAGATTATTTCATATACATAAACAACCAATAATATGTTCACATTAACGCACTCTCATAGCAGACAGACCTGGGAAGGGAAGAATGGGATCTTGGTTATGTATTATGGATCAGGTCGCCTAGAAATGTACAATTGCTTCTCATTTCCATGAATTCCGACTTTGAGGTTATATTAGAGAAGAAATAATAAACCCTGAGTAATTCTTTACTTTGAATTATGTTGTAGTGGTATGGAGTACCTATAGCCGCACTTCCATGCATGTTGTGCTCTAGCTACCTAGTAGGGCATTAATAAACATATGCTCAACCTGTTATTTTCAGCATTTCAATAATAGATGTTCTTAATTATTTCGGGTAGAAATAACTTTCTTAGAGTCAAGTTAAAGCATCATTAAAATATCTTACATGTGGCCTAAATGAATCTAAAAATATGGGAGGTCTGTGCGAATTCATCTCTGACTTAGGACATTTAATACACATTTTCTTAATGGTCAGGACACAGGGCCAAAATTGATTATAAGATTGGTCAATATGTATGCTGATTCTCTCATGAGAGTGGAATTGGTGTATTTCGTATCCATATTATTTAAACAATATGTATCTTTTTCTATCATGAATAAGTTTCACAAAAATACCCAGTTAATTGCTTATATCTCTGTAAATAGCAAAGACAGACCATCAAAAGTGGGTACCCATTTATTCAGTTCGACGGGCCTGAAGCCCTGAATGAACTAGAATTATTGTGAAAAGGTTTCTTAAGAATGTATAATCAAAAATCCATAAAAACCCTATTTTACCACTTTCGTGGGAATTGACCATATATATATATATATGGCCCATTCTCACGAAAGTGGTGCAACCCCCCATTTTTTCCATTGATTGGTCAATAACTAGGTCGATTCTGATCTGAGAGACAAATGAATTGACCAGATGCATCCGTCTTTACATGAGCATTAACAAAATATATACTTTTGTGTATCTATAATGTATATTTTATTAATTATGTACTTTTCAATCAGGAGAAATAGCCAAATAATCATTCTCTAACTTATAGTTATTATAGAAAAAAATCCAATTGAATTAAAATACATGAATAAAATTCATGGCATAGAATAGGGGATGAATACAAAACAAAATGATATATTAAGGTTTAATATATTGACATAATTTATGCTTCCAACTCAATCTATAAGAAAATGGCTAAATTGGGGTGAAAAAACGTCGCCAGACAAAATGGCTGTGCTTTCTAAAATTATTAAATAAATTTTCTCTAAATAGTCTGATTTCATAACTATAGGTTTGGAGCCACACATATACCACCATTGGAATATACTTATAACTTACAATTAGCAGAAATCCTGATAATCAGCATTTTATTAGTGGAAAAAACGTCGCCACCTGGCGACGTTTTTTCACATATTTTTCCAAATATCAGCCAAATTAAGTTATTTTTCACCTTATGTTTAAATATGGCTTAGCTTTAAGAATTAATTGACAAAATAATCTCAAAATATCTTTTCTGATTTAAATACTGGGCTGTATTCATTGGGCGACGTTTTTTCTCTTGATAAATGTGATGTGTTTCAGAAAAATGAGTTACAAGTCATATGAAATGGATTTTGAGATATCATAATTATTGAAAAGATATGATCAAGTGGATTCCAATGATAAAAACATTAAGGACATCTGAGAAATGTTTCCATATTTTATGTTTGATGTATTCATATATTCATGTTTGAAAAAAAGTTTACAATATTTCTGAATGGGTAATTACCAGTTAAGTACCTCAATATACTCCATAGGATGATGTTAGAAATTGAAGGATATATTTAATACACTGTCCTGACATTTGGTACAGGTATTGTTATGATCAATAGCACTAAGCACCCCAAACATAAGAATATACCAAGCAAGAAATCCGATGATTTAATCACTTTGAATAATATCACTTTTGTCATTTTGTGACTCATTTTTCTGTGACACATCATATGACTCTACTGCATGAAAACGTCACCATCCTTGAGTCGATATTGTCATGAATGACACATTTTTAAAAAATAAGGCTAAAACGGTATAAAATGGGGATAGATTGGGCGACGTTTTTTCACTCAGAAAAAACGTCGCCCAAATTTGAAGTCTTAAATGTGGATAATTACAAAAAATCTTGGTAACTATTCATACTCAGGGGTAAAAGCTGATATTTGAGTATATCATAATGGAAAAAAAAGAACGATTTGGGAATAATAAATAAAAATACAGTCAATGATAGGATGTTTCAACTGATTGATATTGGAATCCAGTTTCTGGTATTTTTTGTTGTCCCGGATTTGAAAAGTTTTTATACAGGAAAGAAAAACTTTTCTTGGCTATCACATCAAAAAAACATTTAGTTAGAGAATGGAGATATACATAACTGATGATATACAAATCTAATAAGAGAAATGTTCATTACTAAGAAATATAGGGTGGGCGGCGTTTTTACACCAACATTTCAATACCAAACTTTGATAACCTCCTATACAAAAAATAATGGTCTAATTTAATGGCAAACTCAGATATATTACCGCCTATATATTACCTTCAAACCTACCAACTCTCAGATTGATCAAGCAAAATATATTTTTGACTCTTTTAGGATGGGCTGCACCATTTTCGTGAGAATGGGTCATATATATATATATATATACAAACACACACACACACATATATGTACAGATATTTACAGAGTCAGTCTATTTGGTGGTTTGCCGAAGTTTCTTCTGTTGCTCCGACGAGGTAGGCAGGCAAAAGTTAACGGCACAAGCCTGAAAAGGCCAACAAAAATGGAGTCTGAAAGAGGATCAGTAAAGCCCGCATAAATATCCACCTTATTAATAAATGCAATACGAGTATACGCGCGCATATATGCATACATAAAGATGAATTAAAAAAAAAAGAAAAGAGAGACAGACAGAGAGAGAGAGACAGAGTGGACAGATAGAGTAAAGCCCACATAAATATCCACCTTATTAACCCATTCGCGGCGGGAACCGCGCGGCGAGCCGCGGCGCGTAACTAACGCGTAACCCGGGTCTCGCCGAAACTTTATCTCGGGTGGGGGGCGGGAGCGAACCAGATTGAACCGGCCTGGCGCCAAAACCGGTGTTTTCGAGTCTGAGGTGTGGAAGATTATTCGCCATTTTCGATATATTAAGGAAGATTTCCAAGAAAAGCAACCTTGCTGGAGTTAAATCAGTGTATAGACTATTCTTCGTGGCCATTTTGGAAGCTGACATTGTTTATTTGAGTGATTATTTCGATATTTGCCGTCTTCATTCTCAACGGCCAACTTTCAAGATCGTCCAAGATGGCCGACCCGGCACCTTCATCTCCGCAGTTGGATATTTATTCACCGAGATCCCCATTGAAGTATTCATCAGCAAACATTGACAAAGCGGCAAAACAACTGGAAACAAGATATAGAATGGCCTCACACATCTGTTTTTAGCAGTTTCATTGGATATTGTGGAAATATCAACCAAAAACTTTTGCCAAACATTGCCAAACCAAATGTAGGTCACGGAGATGGAAGAAGAAACAGCTGATGGGAGACTCAGACCCCGCATGGAATATTATTCATCATTATCGATATATTTCTTGGAATTGATATGAAAAGGAACCTCACAGCACTTAAATCATGTCATAAACTATTGTTTGTGATACTTTTAGAAGTCACCATGGTTCATTATTCTGAACTAGATCGATCTAGTTGGATATTATTGTGGCTGTGCCCAAATGTCAGTGCACGAGATTCCATCATGGCCAACTGCGCAGTTGTTGTCGGAGATTAGATATTTTATTTACCGACATCCCCATTGAATTATTCATCAGGAAACAGTGACAAAGCGGCAAAACAACAGGAAATAAGACCAGGAATGGCCTCACACATCTGTTTTTAGTAGTTTCATTGGATATTATGGAAATCTCGACCCAAAATTATATGTAGGTCATCACAGATTTAGGCCTTCGAGAGACCTAGACCTGACCTAGATCAGCTATTCTCCTGATCGGGTCACACGGTGAATGTGAAAGTTTTCTACATCCTCGCAGATTGGAATATTTATTCTTATTTATTTATTTATTTATTCATATTAATACGAAAAGGAACCTCACTGGAATTTAATCTCTTATGATATGTTTCATATTGAGATATGGGCAGTGGTGGGTCGTCGTGCCCAGCTCATTATTTATATCATGATCGGGGGTTGTACACCCTGGAACAGAGTGAAATCCGACCATAGTATATTTCGTTTCGGCGGCCACGCGTGAAAAAAGCAGGCACAGATCTCTGACTATCTATTGGTCAAGAGCAAAGATCTACATGTAACGAGGTTATCTATTGGTCAAGCACATTTGAGCTCATGCCTGAAACTGATTGGTTAATATTTCCGGAAAGAAGCGTCTGCTAGATAAAAAGATAAACAAACCATGGAGGACGTTGAAGATATTGGAAATTGTGATCTTGAGCTAGGAACAGAAGACAATGACGAGTACTTTGTAAATAATATCAGCGATTTGAGAAAATACATAGAGAAATCAAGAAATGCCAACACAGAAAAGAAGACCCGCTGCATTGGCAGTAAATTTGAAGAATTTATCAATACTGAAGGAGTGCGCTGTGTTAGATGGACTGATTGGTAAGTAAAGAATTTATAAATATTTTTTAATAACCTTTTTTTCACTGTTAATTAATTATGACCCATATATGAGTTACAAACTGAGCTCTGCTTATATGTTTTCCACAGGAAAATGGCTTCTCTCTGATAAAAGAAAAGATGGGACTGAATACGAGCCAGATACCTTGAAATCAAATCATAGGGCGTTGCAGAATTACCTCAGTGACAAGGAGTATCTGAAGAACATTCTCACCGACGAAGCATTCAACACATCTAGGCAGGTGTTGACAGCAAAACGGAAACACCTCAAAGGATTAGGTATGTGAAATACTTTAAGTAATATGACATGAACTTAAGTTAAGCTAAGTAGGCCTAGGCCTATTTTATATTGTATACAATTTCAATGATTTTAAAGATATATTTTTGTATCTTCTCAGGAATGGGTAATAAGAAGAACAAAAGTGAGGCGTTATCATTGGAAGATGAGGAGAGGCTATGGACAAGTGGCAGTTTGGGATGTTCCAATCCAGACAAATTACAAAGAACTGTGTGGTATTTGGTTACAAAAAACCTGGGTTTCCGTGGCTGTCATGAACCCAGGCAGCTTGCAGTAGGGGATTTGGAGGAGAAGGTGGACGAAAAGGGAGGAATCTACTTTGAATGGACCGAAAAGTTTTCAAAAACTAGACAAGGAGTTGGGAACAACACAAGGCCTTTCAACCCTAAGATCTTTGAAGATAAAATAAAGGAAGATCATTGCCCTGTAAAAATAGTAAAAGACTTCATATCTAGACGCCCACCAAAGATGTGTGAAGATGAAAGTCCTTTTTTTTGGCAAGTAAATAGAGGCAGACAGCCTCATGAACATATATGGTTCAAATGTCAACCTCTTGGTGTAAATAGTTTATCAAGTATGATGAAAGTAATTGCAAGTGAAGCTGGTTCATCATCTAACCGCAAGATAACTAACTGTAATGTCTGCTTATTTACTTGTACGGCGATTCGGGTAAATAACAACAAGAATAGAACAACACAGATCTCCGAGTCCTTGCTAGCGTTTCAGTCTTTATTGCCGACTAAAAACCCCTCAACCACAGTGAAAAAGGTTCTCCCTCCGCTTCACAGAAGAGAGGGATAAGAACAAAAAATTACAGTTAACAAAGGGTAGTTTAACACAAGAATCGAGATCAGACATATGCTAGCAGTAAAATATTAAAATAAGAGAGACAAAACCCCCACACGACATCTGGTGGCAAACCATCCCTGCAACAGGTAGAACAGCCAGCCCGAATCCAATCCGGCCGGCCGCACCCGGATAACCGGGTGACTAGACCGGGGGTTCGGGATACTGGCTAGCGGCGCCGGGCCAGAGCGGGGATAACCGCTCCGACCCGGCACCACCACACTCAGCACCACAATACCCCCCTCCCCCCCTTTTTCTGGAGGGAGGACCAACTAGACACGAACTGGCTAGAACTAAACAGGTCCTAAGCAAGACATATAATATATTAAATCGTAATGACACATACAGTGGAAATAGAATATAAGGACATAGAAGAACGACATGTGAAAAAGTAAAGTGAAGGAATATTAAAAAGCCTACACACTCATGGTGTAAGTAAAAACCATATATTCCTATAAACAACACAATACAATATGAAACATACCTTTAACTTGGGAGAATAATATTGAAGTAAACTCTAATCCGAGGTATGTTCACAATCACAGGAAGGATAAATCTGGTATATAAAATCACAGAGGTCCATATGCTTGAGCATAAAGTAATGTCCATGTAAAAAGAGTAGTTATCCACGTAGTGTCCGTTGCAGGGATTCAGGGGGTTGTTGTCTCGGAGAGGACTGGAAACATCCGCGATATCCGGAAACGACTGCATCCGGCCCGGTCGACTTCGGCGTAGCCAGATGCCAATGATACTGGCACTCCCACGCCGCCGTCCATCCGGAAAAACGACAACCAAACACACAACTTAACGACATACTACAATAAACAGTGGAAGAGCACTAATATTCATCCATCACCGTGCCCTTCTCACCCCGAAGCAACCGATTCTCCTCCTCGACAGACATCTCCATTTCAGAACTTTCCTCAGCTGCATCGGATTCTACAACTCCACCTTCACCCGTATCCTGGGCTAAATTTTCCTCAAGACTTTTCATCTCCAGAGCCAGTCTCGCAGGACTATCCAATGGCTTATCGGGGCCGCTGGGCAGAGCAACCTTCCCCGGGCTAGTAACCGGAGTAGAAGTGGTCCTCCCAGCGCCAGACCTTCCTACGGGGGTCAACGTCACCATAGTGCGGGGTTTCGGCAACAAAGAGGGTTTTCCCCCACGTCCCATTCCCGGCCTGACAGCATGTGTCGCCGACACACCGGAGGGAGGTGGGTTTTCCCCGAAACCAACTCCACCAGCCACTGCAGCACTATAGAGAGGCACCTGAGGTGACTGCCTAACCCTACTCACCGCAGGTGGACTGAACATGTTCGGAGCCATGCACATAGCCATCTGCGCGTTCGGATCTGCAAAAGTTCTCACATCAGGGTCCGAGGTGGTGTATTGCGGCAAATTTTGACCAAAAGATTGGAAAAAGGCATCCCAAGAGGGAAAGGTCGGCATAGTCATAGCAACAGGGGGTGGAGGCGGCAGTTGTTGAACAGCCGGCTGCTGAGGCAAGTGTTCCTCAAACATTTCTTTGAACAAGCCCGACATCACTTCCCGCATATCCGAAATACTAACCGTGCCACCAACGGCCCCGGTTTTCTCCGACTTTTCCTCCTCCATAGCTTGATCTTCCGGCTTTCCCTGCACCACAGTTTCCTCCTTATCCTTTCCTGTCTTTTTTCGCTTAGAATCCGGACCACCTTGCTGCTCATAGCGGGACAACTTACGACGTAACTCCATGTTTACTTCACGCGAACGGTTATCCTCCTCCTTGTAAAACCTCAACTGATCCTGCAAGTCCAGATTTTCCTGCTCTAGGTTTGGAATCAGTTTAACCTGTTCCCGCAACTCTTGGATTCCTTCCAACGGCTCAAAAGCTTCCCCGATCAAGGTCCGAATATCTGCCATGACAGCCGAAGCAGTCGACTCAATGGCCGAAACTCCGGCGTCCATACACGCAGTTATCCTCTCCAAAGATCTAGCGACATGATCATAGGTGGCATCAACATTCGGGATCCGACCTCCCATCGGGCGAACACGCTCCGAACGATCTGTACCAGACAGCATAGAACTCTGGTCTACCACCGACGATTCAATAGAGGAGTTCATGTGGTCAGCGCTCCCATAACTGCTACTCGGAGGCTTCTTCCACACACTCGGAGGAGCCGGGCCTGAACCATGAGAGGCAGGAAGTTTGGGGATTACAAACCGCCTAGAACCACCCATCCTACCGGGTCTAAAAATAGCAACACCAGTCAAGTAACCAGCCGCAGACGACTCATGACCCGGCCTCAATTGGTCATACCCCAAATGAGCAATGCCCCCAACCCCTACCCGTAGACACAACAACTGATAATGCCCCCGAGCAAGACATACATACAACAAAAACATGACCATATCAATGATTCAAGCCCAAAGGTTATAGACTGGTACTCCCCACTTTATTTCCCAATGGGTCCGGCAACCCGAGGAGGTCAACTGGCCAGTTAAACCGATCGGAGCAAAAAAATTAACACAGCCAACCAATATAGTGATATCTCCCAAGATCGGACCGGAACTCTACACAAGAGTTTCCGCGCCCGGCCCGACTCTACTGCAGTACTTCTCGTTGTGTAATTTTTTCTACCTCGCACCAGAACATCTAACCACTATGATCAACCCCCATTCCATATCTATCCGGAGGCCTAACATTTCGGCGGGGCCTCTCAGACAGATACTCGGACTGCAACAAATTATCCATTGTTTCAGCCAAGGGTAACTCCTCTTCTTCCAACACTGCAACTGCTTCATCCTCTTCGCCCGACTCGACAGAATTCGCACCCGAGTCCCCCGAAACCTCTGACTGTGGCAAGACAGCAGTTTTAGGAGGAGCACGCGGTGGCCTGCCCCTTTTTCTGACATGATGTACAATTTTCTTAGAAGGCCTTGGAACTGGTGCCTCCGACCCGGGCAACAACTTGCCGACAGGAGAGACCCGAAGAATGTCCCGGCCCTTAGCTACCTGCTTCTGGTATTCAGGGGCCCGATGCAGGTTAGTAGCCTGAACCGGTTGTCCATCAGCATCAAAAGCCAACTTCAACAAATTGCCATTCCACTTCAAGAGACCATCAGCAGTTTGCAGTTCATAGGTAGAACCCTGCACCCTCCGAACCACCAGAAAGGGTCCATCCCATTTAGGCCCATACTTCTTCTGAGCCATGGGAGTGGCGTATCTCCACACTAGATCCCCCTCTTTGAACTCCTTCGGGCGAGCTCTCCTATCAAAATACCTCTTTTGAAACACAGCCGAATGGCCCAATTGTTCCCTCACAAATTGATGTCCCTTCCTTAATAAAGAACGAATCTCCTCCACAAACACAGTTGGGCAAGGAAAGTCCACATCACCACTTAGAGTTCCATAAATAATGTCAGCTGGTACCGTCACCTCAGAACCAAATACCACCATGTTTGGTGTACAATGTGTACTTTTATGGACAGCACCCCGATAAGCATGAGCAATGCAAGGAACTAATAAATCCCAATTTACATCCTCATACTCTGTCAGACAAGACAATTGCTCGACCAAAACTCTATTAAAACGTTCTACCTGTCCATTAGATTCGGGTCTATAGGGCAAGGTCATTAGCTTTTCAATATCCAACATTCCCAATAAATTCTTCATCAAACTTGACCGGAACTCCGGGGCTCCGTCCGTCTGCAAAGAGACCGGCGGACCGTAGCGCAATATCCACTCAGTAAATAACACCATCGCACACGTTGCCGCAGTATGGTCGGGCAAGGGGTAAGCCTCAGCCCATTTACTGAAATAATCAGTCACCACCATAACACACACATTCCCCCTAGGCGTTTTCCGAAAAGGACCAATAATATCTAGGGCCACACGACTCCATCTCACTCCCTGTAACTCCTTTTTCAAAGGAGAGACACCCCGGCCTCCCCGGCTCTTGCACGAAGCACAAATTTCACACCCCCGAACCCAGTTGGCTATATCAGAGCGCATCCGGGGCCAAATAAATTTATGTAATGCCGCTTGATAAGTCTTAAATTCACCGAAGTGGGCCGCCAATTTGTTTCCATGCAAAGTATGGAACAGCTCCTTACGCAAACCAGAGGGTACAGCTGCACGATAATAGATTACACCATTATCACTCTCCCATTCCAAACATAACAGATTATCCTTCATAACCAAAGTTGACAGTAACCGGGCATAAAAACAAAATTCATCCCCCTCTGGCGACATGACAGCCTTAGTGAGAGTTTTGACTCCCTCCTCTACCAAAGTAATTATGCGAGCAAGCACATCATCCTCATGCTGGGACGACGACAACCGATCACCCGCCAAAGATGAGAACAGCTGGTAATCTAGCGTCATAACAGCAACTACAGCCTCATGTGCACCACAATCCGGACAGTCCTCCCGGGGACATTTCCGAATGGGAAGTCGCGAAAGCGCATCCACATTTAGATGATGTTTCCCCGGCCGGTGAACTATCTGATTCTCCGAAACCCCGTAATGTTGTAGGGTGGTTAACCACCTCGCCAGCATATTGGTCTTTGAAATTCAAAAGCCACCGCAAAGACGCATGGTCTGTTCTCAGCATAAAATCACTTCTACCAATAACATAGTGTTGAAACTTATTGAGATAAGTCAAAACCGCCAAAAGTTCACGTTTGGTGGTACAATAATTGCGCTGTGCCTTAGACAGGGAATTGCTAGCATAGCTTAACACAACTTCCTTTTCCTTCTGGATCTGGGATAAAATCCCAGCTATACCAAATCCGGAAGCATCCGTATCTAAGATAATGGTACCCAGAGGTTGTGGATAACCTAAAACTGGGGCCGAAGTAAGCAAATGTTTGAGTTTCTCAAACGCCAACATACAGCTTTCATCGAACACAACTTTTCTACTCTTCTTTTGATCTCCTCCAACCACCAAGGCTTGAATCGGACCAGCAACCTCGGAAAAATAAGGCATAAAATCCCTATAATATGATGCAAACCCGAGGAATTGCCTCACCTCCTTAACGGTGGAAGGTATCGGCCAGCTCTTCACCCGATCCAATTTACTCGGATCCGGGCGAATTCCTTTCTACGACACCACCCAACCGAGATACAACACTTCCAAGTGGAAGAAGGAGCATTTCTTTGGCTTAAGCTTTAACCCGTAACTCCGTAATCGTTGCAACACCAATTCCATATTTCTTATAGTTTCTTCAAAATTAGCTCCGAATATAATTATGTCATCCAAGTACACCAGACAACACTTCCAGCGCAACCCTACCAACATCTGCTCCATCATGCGCTCGAAGGTAGCCGGAGCGTTGCATAACCCGAAACCCATCACTTTAAATTGGTATAGCCCACTAGACGAGACAAAGGCTGTTTTCTCCTTACTAGCCTCATCCATAGCTATTTGCCAATAACCACTTTCCAAATCCAGGGTGATAAACCATTTCATACCTCCAAGGGCTTCAATACACTCATCAATTCGGGGAAGCGGAAAAGAGTCTTTCTTAGTCACCAAATTAAGGGGCCTATAGTCGGCACAAAACCGACTAGTTCCATCTTTTTTACCAACCATGACTATCCCCGCACCCCACGGGCCATTGCTGGGTTCAATGACACCTTTCTTAACCCATTCAGGGCGGGGGCAGTTTACACATATTTTTGCCTGGTGGACGGGGGCCCTTTTCCCCCTTTTTGGGCTTCAGGACGGGTGTTTAACATGAGGTTTAGGGTTTAAAAACAGTTTAGGAATATTTTCTTTAAATAATATGTGTCATATGTACATCGTTTAATAGGTGTAAACAGTTATTGATCATATTTTTTCATAATTTCTAGAATTTTGTCTTCAATAATTGAAATAATGGGTCTCAATTGGGTGCAATATGGGGGCAACCTTGCTCCAAATTCACTTTCCAGCATTTACATATGTCAGTTATGACGTCATCATTATTGTCTCCATGACAACACACCTATAAAAATATTTCTAATGTGTTTGTATACATATATTTCAAATTTCATCAAAATCCGTTCATTTTTTATTAAGTTATGCCCCCTTCAATTTATATAAAAAATTGATGCCTTGAGGCATCACCCCGTCCCCTGGGCCAAATTATGTGTGATGCCTTGAGGCATCAGCCCGTCCACTAAGCCATTTTGATGTTGATGCCTTGAGGCATCACCCCGCCCTCAATGGGTTAAGCATATCCTGGATCTGCAGTTCCGCTGCATCACGTTTCGCCGGGGGCAATCGCCGACATGCACATTTAATCGGACGAGCATCCCCAGTATCGATCACATGCGTAACTTTATTCGTATGGCCGAGAATCTCTCCCGGTAGTCGGAAGCAATCTTTATACTCCCACAAAATAGCCAGCAATCTACGTCTGTCAGCCACTGTTTCCAGATGAGACTCCCAAACTAATTTCTCCAGTGGACATCCATCCCCGGAGAGCATCATAGGCACCTCCGGTTCCAACAAATCCATATCAACCATGGGGCTCTCACCTTCCTCAGCAAGATCCCTCAGTCCAGGTGATGATAAACTGAACATCAAAGGGGAGCTGGCAGGATTATGCAATGATATCGTCGTACATTGCCGGTCGCCTGCGACCAGCCGACTCACAACCACACAATGCCCCAACTCGGCTTGTCCCGATTCAAAGAATACATCTTCTCCCGCCGGTTCAAAGTCCACACAACTACAAATGGTAGAGAAAGCATCTAAAAAGATTCCCTCATACCCATTTCGGCTGAGTGCACCGCTTTGCAAGCCCCGGCACATCACGGACTGTTCACCTGCCTCAAGGGTGAATTCACCGGACCAATCCGAATTGCATCTGTGCGTTAGAATGAAATCCATGCCCAGAATACCAGCTTCTCTTCCCACTAAACCACTTATTACCATACAAGTAAGAGCGAACCACGCTCCTCCTATCCCGAGGGCTACCCGTACACAACCATGTGTGACAAGATCATGTCCCGTGCCGGCATAGCACGTTACCTGGCACGGTATCAGATAAGGCTTCACCGACAACTCATCATACATTTCCTTCTTTATTAATGTACATTGAGCACCCCAATCAATAAGAAATTGGCCAGTAACATTCACTATTGTCACATCCACATACATTCGGTCAGCAATCCACGGTATACTTCTGTCCGAAATAGTTATATCAAAATTACGAAGATCACATGCCATAATCTTGCTTACCAGGGAACCATACCCTCCCCATTCAACCTTTAATATTTGTCCCGGCAAGCAAGCATGTTCGGGTACACCCTGATGCACCACTTCCACCATACATATAAGCATATCCGATTTCACCTCCGAATCCCCGCATACACTCCCCACCGAGTTAATACCACAGGCGTCCCCTAACCCGGCTGAGGGCGGCCGACTAGAAACCTCCATCAGTGTTTTCCCCGAATTCTGACATACTGCGGCATGTGTATTACCCTCTGCCCCCGCTCCACCGCCTAGGAGGGGCTGGCAGAGTTTCCCGGATTCCCGGATTCTTTCAATGCTGCCTCGTGCTCCGCTTGTCTCTTCATACACGCAAAATGCAAAGCTTGCTGGTCACACTCAGTTATCAGATGGCCTTCTTCCCTGCAATAATAGCAGACAGGTTTTTTGAATGAGCCTTTCCGGAATGGCTTACGTGTGGCTTCTGGCTGAGTTTTCTCAGTAACCTGCATCTTTGGAGTAGTCTTGGACTTCGTAGCATCCCAAGCTTTAAAAGCATAAAATTCACCAAGTAAATCCGGACTTATAGGCAGGCTGCTAACACCCTCCACCTTAGCAACTGCCGCAACATTTTCACCTCTCGATCTCTCGCTGCCTTCCGACCCCCCTGACACAGTCATCAAACTAGCAGCTAATCGGGGGTTATTCTTAATCACATCCCCATAGCGCGTAGCAATAGCTCCGGCCGCCGCAATATTCTTCGGCTCCTGCAGTGCTACATGCATAGCCATTCCCGGATCCACCAAACCGTCCAGAAACACCTTCATAGCCATCGTATGTAACGTACTATCCCATTTCCCGAAAGCATGCAAGGCCTTCTTAGAAACAGTATCTGCAAAGTTAGCCGGAGTTTGACCCGGAGTCTGCCTCAGAGCCATAAAAGCATCCTTTCATGTCTGAGAAGACATAGCCGAGCTATGTACTGCTTCCATCATACGCAACAACTCCCGAACTGTATATTTATTCGGTTTAATGGAAGTAGCATGGGGCATATTTTCTTCAACTGCAGCAATTAACTGCACTTTATACGTGTGATCGCTCTAATTCATTGCCCGAGCAACCACAACTGTCTTCCGCTGATACTCCCTCCAATCCTGTTTACCATCCCATTTCGGGAAAGTAAGGGGTTTCGGCCGATGTTCAGGCATACTAGGGTCCATTTCATGGATCTCAAACGCCTCCGGTTCATCCTCCGGATCATAATCAGCAGCGGGATCAATGGATTTTCGCTTACCCACACCAATAACTGCAATATTACCACCGTCTCCTGCCACATCATAAACCGGACTCTGAAAAGTAACCTTCCTTTTCGGGGTTTCCGGAGCTCTCGGATTTTTGTCTTCCCAACCACCATGGGGAGTACCCACAGTCCTTTCCTGATCCATATCCCATGACTGAATAGGACCTACTTTCTTTCCCTCATTCGCAAAACGTGTTGATTGTGGAAAATCAGGCAATTCACCCATTAATCTGGCATAAGAGGCCTCCGTTACCCCAGGTGGCCGAATCGGAGTGCTAGCAGCTAGACCCCAATCTCGTTCGGGCGGCAGTAACCTAGACTGCCGTCTGACATTATCTAGTTCAGCTTCAGTGGCTGCCGCTTTTCGGGCCAACTCCTCAGCAATCGACAATTCTGCCAACCTGTCAGCTTTTGAAGCCCTAAGCTCCTGTTGCAAGGTGAACATTCTCTGTTCCTGTTGCTCAATCACCAAATGCAACGAGTCAGTAAGTTCATTAATGCGCTTCATTTGGACCCCTAATAGTGTATCCTTTCGATCAAACGTCAAATGTTGCCTCCGCACTGTATATTGTTCATCAGTATTCTGCAGGTGTTCGGACATTTCATCTTCATTTCTCAACCTACGTTCGGGAAAACGTAACCTAACTGGCGCTTGAGCACCTCAAGGGACAGGACTCATAGGCTGCTGTCTTCCCCTCCTAACACCTACATTCCTATCAGGTGTACGGGCCTCATCCCAAAGTCCACTACCTGCCAAAGAACCATTATCGGATCCTAATGATTGGACCTCTACTTGATTTTCCAGTGCATCTACAAACAATTCATTTTCAGCACGACGAACGGGTCTACGTTCCATCAACCTACGGTACTCCGGTGGAGGCAACCGGACCTCCGCGGGAGCAGGCAACCTAAACTCAGCCGGGGCTGGAGCCGGTAGCCTAAGTCCCGGGGGAGCCGGGAGCTGCATCGGAGCCCGCCACACCGGAGCCGCAGGCGCAGGCGGAACGTCCACTACTATTTCCCCTGCAGGAGGATTGACTATTACAGCGGGCTGGATCGGGGCAGGTAATAAATTAGCTGCCTCCGCTCTGACTTCAAGTTCAATATCTTCTACATTTTCCACATTTTCTACATCTTCCTGTTGATTCGGAACGACCTCCTCCTCAACAGGTTCTATATTCCAACCCGGGGCCGCCAGTTCCGGGTTCTCCTGAACCTCTTCCTCCTCGGGAAGAAGAACAAGAGCTTCCTCCATCGGCAAATCGGCCCTCCCAGCCATAAGGCCGGAGTTCCAAGACTAAATACAAAACAAAGTACAAAGAAACCCGAATTGGTCACGGCACCAAATTGTAATGTCTGCTTATTTACTTGTACGGCGATTCGGGTAAATAACAACAAGAATAGAACAACACAGATCTCCGAGTCCTTGCTAGCGTTTCAGTCTTTATTGCCGACTAAAAACCCCTCAACCACAGTGAAAAAGGTTCTCCCTCCGCTTCACAGAAGAGAAGGATAAGAACAAAAAATTACAGTTAACAAAGGATAGTTTAACACAAGAATCGAGATCAGACATATGCTAGCAGTAAAATATTAAAATAAGAGAGACAAAACCCCCACATGACATCTGGTGGCAAACCATCCCTGCAACAGGTAGAACAGCCAGCCCGAATCCAATCCGGCCGGCCGCACCCGGATAACCGGGTGACTAGACCGGGGGTTCGGGATACTGGCTAGCGGCGCCGGGCCAGAGCGGGGATAACCGCTCCGACCCGGCACCACCACACTCAGCACCACATAACCATAGTGTTAGGAAGACTAGTTGTAGCCGATTATTACATGCTGGAATTACTCCAACAGCTGTTGCACAATTATCCGGCCATAAGGATATTGGAAGTCTTAATCATTACAATGTCCTTAATTTTCAACAACAGGAAAGTATGGCGAAAGTTCTAGCTAGTTCAGAGAATTTAGTTTGTCTCCCAGGATCTCGAGCTCTGAATGATATGCCAAAAGCCAAGACAAGTTTGTCAAAGGAAAACTCAAGTCAAGTTGTTCTATCTGATCAGTTTGACAGGAAGAGGCATCGATCTAGTGACATTCCCATATTCAATATTACTAACAATGGATCAGGTAGCATCCAATTTATATATGGAGGGCAACCAAACCTCAAGAAAGTGTGTCAGCGAGAAGAGTTGACACATTCACAGCAATTGTCTGTTGATAGACCAAAAGAATTCAAGAGAATTTTGCCTATTATTGACAGTGACAGTGAATGAGAGCCTAGGCCTCGAAACTAAGTATAGGCCTAAGTTGTATCATTCAACAAGTAGTATCAGTAGTTTGCTTCTAGTTAAATAAAGCTACATAATTAATCATCCTTGCATCTTGTTATCCTTAAATATCGGAATAATAATTTGATGTAGTGCATCTTATACTAAGTGGACTTTAGGCTTTAGGCTAGATGGAAGTGACACAGCAAAACGCAAAAGTTTGCTCGCTAAATAGCTTAGATTGGCGTGATACTGATAGCACATAATACACGGTCATTTCCTACATTTTTCCATATATAAATAAAAAGGCTATCAGTTTAATAATTTCCGTCCAAAGTGATAAGAATCCCTACCATATATGAAAGCAGCAGCTACGTAATCCATAACAAAGTGTAGTTTAATAAATTCATCGATCTGACCTCATTCGTGGATTAGGCTAGACAAGAGTGCCATGACACAGCAAAAAACGCAAAAGTTTGCTCGCTTAAATAGAGATGGCACTCCAGTCATTTATTAGCCAATCAGCTACTCGCTTGGTTAGCACTTCGGTATCAAAATTCAATATGGCTGTGTAGCAGACTGACTATCAAGGTAAATAAAGAGATCGTTTCTGACTTTTTTCTAAATATGAGATCATGATATAAAAATAGAATGTAACTCGAGCTGTGTCTAGGAGGCTGTATACGATGCCCACTCGTTTTTACCGACCTGAGTATCTCTCTCGAGGCCTGGCGGCCTCTTGAGAGATACTCAGGTCGGTAAAACTGGTGGGCATCGTATACAGCCTCCTAGACACGGCTCTCATTACATTCTATGTTAATATTGCGTTGGATATTATCGTCACAGATTGGATTTTATTCAAGCATGTGCACTGGATCTTGGACACATTGGAATATTTATTCTTATTTATTTGTTTCCATCAACCATCCCCCATCAACCCCTTCCCCCCATCAAGCCCCCCCCCCCTATTCCTTCCCCCCATCCACCCTTCCCCTCCCTCACCCTTCCCCTCCATCCACCCTTCCCCTCCATCCACCCTTCCCCTCCATCCACCCTTCCCCTCCCTCACCCTTCCCCTCCCTCACCCTTCCCCTCCATCCACCCTTCCCCTCATCCACCCTTCCCCTCCATCAACCTTCCCCTTATCCACCCTTCCCCTCCATCCACCCTTCCCCTCCATCCACCCTTCCCCTCCATCCACCCTTCCCCTCATCCACCCTTCCCCTCATCCACCCTTCCCCTCCATCACCCTTCCCCTCCATCCACCCTGATGTTTCATATTGAGATATGGGCAGTGGTGGGTCGTCGTACCCAGCTCATTATATATATATTGCATTGGATATTATCAGCATTGGGATATTTATTCTTATTTATTTATTTCTTCATATTAATACGAAAAGGATTCTCACTGGAATTAATCTCTAATGATATGTTTCATATTGAGATATGGGCAGTGGTGGGTCGTCGTACCCAGCTCATTGTGTGTGTGTTTCTACATCTTCGCAGATTGGACTTTATTCAAGCAGTGCCATTGGATTTTTATTCATGGAAATTACTATTGGATTATTGACCAGGAAACAGTGAAAAGACAACGAGACAACAGGGAATAACATTTAGAACAGTCAGGAACATATTTATTTTGTAATGACATATGTCATTATGGAAATATTAACAGATATATTATATGTACAGGTAAGTAAATCTTTTCAAATTATTCTTTGACAATGACAGGCTTTCATGTAGGCATATCTATATACAGCACAAGCGTTCACAACATATATACAAATAGGTTAAATAATTAAATAATTTACTCCTCTGTCAGTCTCCGCCTAGAATGATAAGCAGTGAAGCATTCTGGTAGGCAGAGGTGGACCTTACACTTGGAGCACCCAAATTTGGTCTGACTTTTAGTAATAGTTTTATCCTTTTTAAATTTGTTCAAGCATAGTCTACAGTAACTCTTTTTCCCCAGGTTGATGGGAAGACATTTCCTGGTGAGCCTCTCCGGAGTTGAGGGACATGGGGGGATAGAATTATTTAGGTACAATTCGTGACATAAATCCTCTGCCAAAACAATAGAATATTGATAAAGACTAATCTGTTTTTCGTTAACTGAATTATAAATAATAAAACTATTTATCTTCATTAATTCAATCACGTACCAGAACACCTTCATTGTCCATTTTACACTCTTCCTTTCGAAATTATAGTATTTTAAAAGTTGGTCACAGAGGTCCACTCCTCCCATGTACTTGTTATAGTCGATCACAGTGGTAGGACACTCTATTTCAATCCTTTCGAATTTGCCGTTTTGCTTTGTTCTCCTGGTGGTTTTGCCCATTAAAGTGCCATGGATGGTGGAAAGTATGTGTACTATTTTTGTGTCCTTCCATGCAGTCAGTAGGATTTCTGCCGATCTCGAAAATATAGTTGACCCCTTCTCCCTGAGTCCCTCATGTGCTTTTACCATCAACGATTTGGGTAGGTCTCTCCTATTTTTTCTAACTGTGCCACAACAAAAAGTAAGGAAACGGAGGCAGAGATCTTGGAACATAAAAACTGTAGTATAATAATTGTCAAAAAAAACATGATATCCTTTTCCAAGGCTTGGCAGGCATATATTGCCTATGGGCGCACCTTCCTTTATGCTGGGAAGTAAGGAATATTATTAGAAAATAAGACCAACAATTGTGTATATACCCAGACACATTTCCCTACACCCTCACCATTTACCCACCCTTCCCCTCCGTCCACCCTTCCCCTCCGTCCACCCTTCCCCTCCATCCACCCTTCCCCTCCATCCACCCTTCCTCTCCATCAACCCTTCCCCTCCCTCACCCTTCCCCTCCATCAACCTTCCCCTCATCCACCCTTCCCCTCCATCCACCCTTCCCCTCATCCACCCTTCCCCTCCATCACCCTTCCCCTCCATCCACCCTTCCCCTCATCCACCCTTCCCCTCATCCACCCTTCCCCTCATCCACCCTTCCCCTCATCTACCCTTCCCCTCCATCCACCCTTCCGCTCCATCCACCCTTCCCCTCATCCACCCTTCCCCTCCATCCACCCTTCCCCTCATCCACCCTTCCCCTCATTCACCCTTCCCCTCCCCTCACCCTTCCCCTCATCCACCCTTCCCCTCCATCCACCCTTCCCCTCATCCACCCTTTCCCTCCATCACCCTTCCCCTCCATCCACCCTTCTCCTCCATCACCCTTCCCCTCATCCACCCTTCCCCTCATCCACCCTTCCCCTCATCCACCCTTCCCCTCCATCCACCCTTCCCCTCCATCCACCCTTCCTCTCCATCAACCCTTCCCCTCCCTCACCCTTCCCCTCCCTCACCCTTCCCCTCATCCACCCTTCCCCTCCATCCACCCTTCCCCTCATCCACCCTTTCCCTCCATCACCCTTCCCCTCCATCCACCCTTCCCCTCCATCACCCTTCCCCTCATCCACCCTTCCCCTCATCCACCCTTCCCCTCCATCCACCCTTCCCCTCATCCACCCTTTCCCTCGTCCACCCTTCCCCTCCATCCACCCTTCCCCTCATCCACCCTTCCCCTCCATCCACCCTTCCCCTCCATCCACCCTTCCCCTCATCCACCCTTCCCCTCCATCACCCTTCCCCTCCATCCACCCTTCCCCTCATCCACCCTTCCCCTCATCCACCCTTCCCCTCATCCACCCTTCCCCTCATCCACCCTTCCCCTCCATCCACCCTTCCCCTCATCCACCCTTTCCCTCGTCCAACCTTCCCCTCCATCAACCCTTCCCCTCATCTACCCTTCCCCTCCATCCACCCTTCCCCTCCATCCACCCTTCCCCTCATCCACCCTTCCCCTCATCTACCCTTCCCCTCCATCCACCCTTCCCCTCCATCCACCCTTCCCCTCCATCCACCCTTCCCCTCATCCACCCTTCCCCTCCATCACCCTTCCCCTCATCCACCCTTCCCCTCATCCACCCTTCCCCTCCATCAACCCTTCCCCTCATCTACCCTTCCCCTCATCCACCCTTCCCCTCCATCACCCTTCCCCTCCATCCACCCTTCCCCTCATCCACCCTTCCCCTCATCCACCCTTCCCCTCCATCCACCCTTCCTCTCCATCAACCCTTCCCCTCATCCACCCTTTCCCTCATCCACCCTTCCCCTCCATCCACCCTTCCCCTCATCCACCCTTCCCCTCATCTACCCTTCCCCTCCATCCACCCTTCCCCTCCATCCACCCTTCCCCTCATCCACCCTTCCCCTCATCCACACAAATTCATACAAATTCAAATCAAAGACTTTACATACACAATACACAAACTAACTAATAATATTATGAACAAGTACAGTATCGAGAGAGTGTAGCAGGGTACATGTCATGTATATTGATTTTGAAAAACTTTTTGGGTTTGGGCTTTCTCTCATCACTTGCCTATTAGTCCAAGGCCCCGGGCCTATAAGTCTGGGGCCCTAAAACTTTAGTATAAGTCCAGGGGCCTATAAGTCAATGATGTTCAATATGATTATTTATTTATTTATATGGTATCTACCTTGATTATCGACGACAAGCATTTACCTTTATTATCGACGACGAGCATTTACCTTGATTATCGATGATGGTCAACGATACATAATATTAAGCCCAGCCATAGGCTACCATTTTAATCAATATATAAATAAATAAGTATTTTAGATAAAGAAAATACAATGTTCTTTATGATTATTTATCTACGAATATATTCATATGGTATTTACCTTCACCATGGACTCGTCAATTGATAAATGTTGTCTGGGTCGGTAGTAGCGGGTCGAGGAGAGGTTGAAGGCCGACAACAGCCATCGTACTCGGTCCGTCGTCGGGGTCCGGGTATCGTCTGCTTCGTCGCCTTCCTCCGATGTCCCGTCTCCGAAGCTGAGAAATCTAAATTGAAAAGAAAATTATTTCATAAGAATGTTTATTTGTTCCGATTCATTATTTCATGGATTATTTTTATTTTTAGTCTGATTTTCTGCGATTTAGATAGAATTTAGCCTAATCATGCACTCGATCATACAACAGGTCCTATGGTGACATTTACCGAGTCAGAATATTAGCAAATGAATGATGGAATATTATTTTTACCTTAATATTTGGTGGAAGTGGTCCCTAGACATAATTCTTGTGATATACTCTGTTCTAATAATCGGTTTTGAAGACCAGTAGTCCTTTATCCTGGGTTTTCGCATCAATCCCATCAGAAAAGTAAGTCCGATGAACCCTCGGAGGTTGGGGGCGTCCAGGGGAAGCCATTTTCTTGCCTTCTTCCACTCACTTCCCTTCTTCTCAGCATAGTCGTTAGTATTGTCGAGGAGTATAGTAATCAGGTTGATGTTAAAAAAAAGTGAGAAAATGTCTGAAATCATTGTTTTGTTTGTGTTGGGACCCGTTTCTTGAATAAACTCAGTCGTCGAGGTGGGTCGAGGCTTCCCCTTACCCTCTCTCGTCCAGCCTCTGTCTCCGGATTTTTCAGTTTGCCAGTTTGCCAAGGGTTTGTCGTCGTTATCGTCACTGGAATCTGTGGGAAGAGGATGAGGATGGTATCACTTCTCTTCTTGGTCTTTTTGAAGGTTCTAGGGGCAGATCATCCTCCCAATCTGTTGGGAGATCATCCCAATCTGAAAACTCGGCGTCGTAGGCGGCGGCCATTATTCTCAGATCAGTCGTCGTCAATATTTCCAGCGTTTTATGACGTAAATGATGATAAAATTACCAGATGTACCATGGAAACGTATCAACTAATCTTTATTTTATATATTTCCCTACATATATACCAAATATCGTTCAAATCTGTTGATTTTTAGCCGAGTTATAACATTATTGGTGATTACTGATGCAATGATGCCCTGAGGCAGCCTCCCGCCACCAACGCGAATTACAACATACTGCCCTGAGGCCGCCTCCCGCCCCCAACGCCATTTTGAAAATGATGCCTCAAGGCAGCCTCCCGCCGCGAATGGGTTAATAAATGCATACAGAAAGACGAATAAAAAAAATAAAAAATAGATAGATAGATACACAGATATGCGTGCATTTGATGCATTTTAATTTTTTTTTTTTTAAAAAACAAAACAAAACAAACTTACTCAGTGGACTTGCCTTCGGATGGAATGGTCAAGTCCATCAGAAGTTTGGCCTCCCCGTCCGATACTGTTGCTTCCACGTCTCCACTACTACTCTCGTCCTTTTTCTCCTCCTTCACCTCGTGTCCTGTTGGGTTCTTGTCTTGGTCTTGCCTCTTCTTCCACCATCTGTAGAGGCTAAGCAGGATGGTGCTTGCCGCAATTCCTGCGCCAGGGATCCCCAACCCCATGCACAACTCCAGGAGCTCCCAAAGCAGCTCCTGTATGTTGGTCAGCACACTTTTCATCCCGGAGATTTGTGCCTGGGGCGACAAAGTAGTGGTGACGATGCTGTTGGGTGACGATGCTGCAGATGTTGAGAAGGAGGTGGTGGTGGTTGGATCGCTGGCTGCTGTTGGTACCTCCAGGGTCATGAGGGAGATGGTGGTGGTGGTGGTGGTGGTTGGATCGCCGGTTGGGACTGGGGTGGTGGTGGTGGTGGTGTCCGGAGAATCGACTAGTAGTTGATCCAAGTCCTCGATCCCACAGCCTGTCACCACTGTGAGTCGCTGTGAGTCGATGGAAGTTACCTGGGGGAGGTAACAACCCTGCCCATCCAACCCGACGCTGATGTCGAGCATGGCGAGGTTGGGGTATATCTCCCTCAACCTTTCCTCGGAGATAGCCAACCCCACGAGTTTTGACCATCTCAGGTCTATCTCCACAATGTCATGCATGTCTCTATAGGTGGTAAGCAACATTCTCCAGCTTATGATTTGCTGGCGACACCGAATAGCACCATCCCGGCAGCTACACTTTACACATAGCTGACGGGCCTCCAGCGGCCCCACGACAACAAAAAGCAGTGTAGCTGCAACAAGCATCCGTCCAGCTAACATGGCGGCGAGCGATGGTCAAGAGCGGCAAAAGAGAGAGAGAGAGAGAGAGAGACAGTGCGACTTGACTTGCCCCAGGAACAAAGCTTTGTCGGTGTCTGTCATTTCCGCTTCCGCCCAGCCCCTTTTCCCCCCCTTCCTCCCTCCCCCCCCTTTCTCCAGGGTTTTATTAGCCCGTACGTAATAAACTGTATGAAAGGATGACCCGCTTGTCGTGAACCCTCAAAGGGAAATGGGAATGGACTGACCAAAACGGTCCAAATCATACTTATTAACCCCATGACTTGTCTAGGAATGAATATTTGAACGGAATGTGAGCTTTTATTTTATTTCCAAACACAAAACACACAACAAGAAGAAGTTTTTTATTTTTTTTTTTTATTGCTTAAAATTCCACACACACACACACACACATACATACATACATACATACATACATACATACATACATACATACATACATACATACATACATACATACATACACACACACAATACATTGTTTTCTATTGCTTGTTTCTTAAAATTCCACATACTTGTCATTCATTTCTAAATTCTCCAGGCTAAACATATTGAGAAAATCAACCATGGCCACGCCTTTGCATCTTTGAACTGCGAATAGTATACAATAATTTCCGCACACACTCGACATAGGCGACTGGATTGGAGCTCTGTTGTATGCATACGTCGAACCATTTAAAATTAAAAAAGAGACTATTCTACTACCATAATACTCCGGAGCCCGGCCTAGACTATCAAATAGCTCCGGGTTACCTTCGTTTTTCGGTATATGCACGACAAACCAATGCAACCTGGGCTCTGTACATTTTTGCGAATTGACCACATATAAACTAGGTCTAATGACCTTTTCTAGCGGAATATGATTATAGGGAATAACACCACGATAACACCTTTTAGTGTGAGCGTTTTGTTTTAATATTTCATCAATTTGACTCGTGTCCATTACTCTACAATGATGTTTCTAGCCTGATCGACGCGAACAAGTGCGTCAAATTTTCCATAAACTATAATAGTCACATTTTCTGACAGCGGCTTTGCAAAGCGCATTGACAACTGAGTGTGGCCTCTCTCGATAGGATTTGTGTATTCTTCGCCCTTGCACGCTTCCATATCGAGAACATACAAGCCATACCCCTCGGCCATGTCAGAGTATGAGATATTGGGCGGAGACGAGCCACGTGGAAGCAGTCGCTTAAACAAATGAGAATACTCGTTGACATACTGTTTATTTTCAAAGTTTGGCTGCATAGCCGCCCCTGTCACTATCTGGCCATTAATGCAGTAGCTAAGATAGTTTAGATGATAGGCACCAAAATTAAAGGGGTTCTTTTCGCTGTGGCCCACATAGGCCTGAGCATCAACCAAGCCAATAACCAGTTGTTTGGGTATGGCGTCCTGAAATAAATTGTCCTCAGAGAAGGCCTGACTTCCTTTGGGGATATTGAATATTTTAATCTCGCTTTTGGTGAAGGGATACATAGCCATTTTTGAGCTAATTACTTCATTGTGATACATCAGGAGGGAGGGGTTAAGCCTGATCATCGCGACGTTTAGACAAGCGGAGACGATATGCACACTATAGGACTGCGATGGTAGAGTTCTCGCTTTGCTGACCGTGTCCGTTTTGTCTCTTTCTGCCTTGGCTTCTGGACTTTCGTACATTAGTCTGAATTTATCCTGAGCCGGGTACAGCTTGATATTAACGGGAACTCCGTTGATGAGGGGCTTAGGCTGCTGGGCAAAGTCCATAAGCAGTTTAGTTTTCATCATTCACAACTTGCAACATTCCTCGCGGATAGAGCCAGATTGCTGCCTGATGACTTTTTGAATTCATCCATAGAACCAGCCGTGTCTTTGCAAAAGCCAGCCATCGCCGCCCAGCTTAGGTTAGTTTCGCCCGAGCCAGTCTCTAGCAGAGTGTCAATATACGTCTTAAAAGGAAAATTATTTCCGATCCCGGAAGAAACGACAGTCTGTTGGAGGCTCAAGTCCATCTGACGGAATATGCTGGTGGCTGGTCGATTAATTAGAGTAGCCTCTTTTGTGGCTGTGATTTTTTCGCCGTCATCACCTCTCAATTGCACGATAAGCTCCAGCTTGGCGTTTGAAATGTCCATATAATCGGGAGAATTATTCACAATGTCAAATTCGAGAGGGGATGTTCCAGACACGATGCCTATAGGTCTGTATTGTTTGTAATAAACGTGTGTGACGCCGGTTTGCATGGGTGGGATTGTGAAAAGGGATAGCCTTGCATCATAACCCTGTTCCGCCTCTTCAATCACAAACTGGGATGCTGAGGAGAAGGCCATTTTTTCTTAGCTCACAGTCGCTTAAGGCTTTTTTTATATTTAGGTACATATTTTTTCTTTGGCTGTTTCTTTGCAGGTGGTTTTTTCTGGACCTTCTTTGTCTTCCTCTTGCTCGATGGCGCTCCAGCGCGAGAATGACCGCCTGAGCCCGACTGCTTGGTATTTATTTTGTTTCCTCACCGAATTTCTGATTTAGCTCTCTCTATGGCTTGTTGGTCTGGTGTTACTAGCTTAATGGATGCGTTTGCAGACTCCCCTTTCCCCCTCTGAATGGTATAAAAAGTTTTCAGCTTTTTTTTCGATGCGGTGCCCCATTGCGCTTTAGATCCTCCGGCCCCAGGGATAAAGGGCACTAAGCTAGTCGAATTTACAGCTCCAGACATAGTGTGCATTTGGTGGTGTCTATATCCTGACTGGGGGTTTGCCCGCTCTCGTCTCGAATATATACCCTAATTCTGTCAATGTAATCCCGAGATACTGGAATTTTAAATGGGTGAAAAAATTCGCATCGCTCTGTGTGAATTAAGCGCAACATTTGTTTGTGGGTCCCGTGGCAAAATGTTTTTTCCTCGGTTATAACGTCTGAATAGACATAAAGCCCTTGTTTGAGGCTGCTGACTCGACCCTTTTTCTTCGTGGTGTATAAGCTAATCTCACAAAGAGAAATTTTAGCTTTTGCCATATTCACTAGTATGGGTGGTACTATATTAATGGTAAAATCCCAGGGCGTATTTTTTTTGTAAATGTCCTTGGAATCATCGGATGACACATAATAGAAATGCTTGCCCCCAGCCATTATTATTATTATTATTATTATTATTTTTTTTTATTATTATTATTATTTTTATTCAGTCGCCTAAGCGCTTCCTCTGTTCTTTTTGATAGTCTAATGTTTGTTATGTTTTCAGCCGGAATCCAAGTTCGGAAACGACTATGCCATCCCAGCCATTTGATGTAATATTCTGTTTTTCCTTTTCTCATTCTTTTCCTTTCTATATTTTCAATTTTATACAGAGTCTGTTCATTTACTCGTATTTTTTTAAGTTCTCTCTCATAGAATTAAATTCGGCATATCTCGACATGTTGACCGTGTCTGAGTCAGCTTGATCAAACTTGTCCAACACAACGACTCTTGGCTTGGTTAGCGGCTTTGAGGAAGTGCCTAGTCGATATTCCTTGTGAATTGTATAAGTTTCTTGACTCTGTAGCCAGTTGACTATTTCATTATAGGTATATTTCCTTTTGCCTTCCTTTAATACGGCTTTCCAGAGTTTTGAAGCCCCACCAAAAGAAGCGGGATGTTTTAATACGGCTTTCCAGAGTTTTGAAGCCCCACCAAAAGAAGCGGGATGTTTTGGGTTGTAGTATATGTCTTGAAGATACTCATCCTCCCCTTTGTCCTCCTCCTCCTCCTCCTCCACCTCCTCCTCCTCCTCCTCCTTCTCCTCCTCCTCCTTCTCCTCCTCCTCCTTCTCCTCCTCCTCCATTTTAACGGGCGTCTTCTTTGATTTTTGCTTCATATTTAGCGTTTCCACAACTTAACCCACTTAGGAATGGTGCTAGTGTAAGCGCTTTTCACCTTTTTCTTACTTATATAGCCCGTTTTACTGCCGCCAGCTTGCTGTTTTGTCTTTAAATGACTAGCAACTGAATGCGCGGAGGCTGGGGAAAAGGTATTTCTTTTTTCCTATTGATAGTATGGCCGTTTTCCTTCTTTCCTGAATCAGGTAAACCAGGTGGAGGGGGTAAAAACCCCACACCCGCACCCTCTCCGCCCCCGCCGCCTGGGGGGTCCCCTTTACGCGCGGCCGCCCGCTCGCGTGCCTCGGTGGTGGCGAGGAGGGAGGAGGGGGTTGGGGCGGGGGTTTTTGCGTTGGGTAACACCGGGGGCAATAAGTCAACTTGATGCGCCGCTGTGTCGGTGGTGGTGGTGGCTGGACTGTGTGGCGATGGTGATAATAATAATTGGCCGTCTTCCTTCTCTCTTTCTTGAGCTTAGATGATAGGAAGCTATTATTATTATTATTATTAATACTATTATTATTATCATTAGCAGTGGTGGGAATACCATGGTGAGAATACCATTCCCCAGTTGTTGTTGTTGTTGTGGTTCTGTTGAGTGTTCAATGTGCTGCTGCTGCTGCTGCTGCTTTTCCTCACTGGTTTTTGTGTGTTCTATGTCTCTCAAATACTGCTCGTACTTTAGATATTTCTGGGAGGGCACAAGAACAACCTTTTTCGTTTTGTGTCCAGACATTATAGCTCCCCCAATACGGCTAGCAAGGGCTTCTTTATATGTCTCAAAAAGTCTAGTATACTGCGTCTGTATCGCCTAATGATGCTGAGCTTTTTAGTTTTTGTGCTTTTCGGATTCGCCAATAAACCGAGAATAACTTTTTTCTTCCGTAAAGAGTTGCTCGTTTTCCTATCTAGATTTAGCTGCGGTAAATATTGCGCTATCTCGCTTATTGAAGCAATCTGCTGAGGGGTCGCTGTCTCTAGTAGGGCTTCCGCCTGAATATTACTAGACGTTGTAGTCAGTAAAGTGAGAAAACACTTATTGTCCTCGAGTAAAGTTGACATTTCACACCAGAAGAATAAGATACTAAAACCTCCCGCTCCTCCGTAATAGGAACGTCTTGCTCATTCCACGGTTTGCAGTAGAATGAAACAAAATTCCGTCTTCGCTTCAATTTATTATCGCTATATATATATATATATACTTATATGACGGTTTGTTTTCCCACTGCAAATCACCAAAGTCGCAAAAGGAAAAGTTCATTTCGCGTATTGGGGTCGTTTAAGGTCATAAAAATAGAAACTCAACTCGAGCAATAACCGGTTCTGACTGGTCAAGACTTAATGCATAGGATTCTATGGCGTTTTTCGAGTGGATATATCGCTAGACGTTATTTAGGGGAACGAGAGTCATCAGACGAAATTACAAAGGCCTCATGTTGCCAATTTCGAGTCATTAGAATATAGAATCGCATTATGAATAACATAATCTCTGGTCATGGTTATATTTTTTTTTTATTGGTCATCTACATGACGCTTATACATACATACATACACACATACACAATACGATACACGTTTATGCATACACAATCTGATTTTCTCCTGGGAAAATGTCTGTTTTTAACACAAAGTCACTCTCTTGCACACCCTTGTGCGGAGAAATGTCCACCAAAAGATAGCCGTATGCTCTGTTGGTGGCGTCCCTAAAGGTCTGCGTCAACTGGTTCTTTATACCCATCTGCTGACCCAAATGAGCTATTTGCTGCACATCTCGAGGGTTTCTCATAAGTATGATATAATGACAATTTAAAGCAATATTTCGAGCGTGTTTTCCTTGACAAAAAATATTTTGAGATATAAACAACACACTTATATTTTTATGGTGGCTCTCTCTTGTAAACAGCTTTTCCATTTCACTAGATTTCACAACGTCACTCATAAGATCATCTATCACAATGAGTTCATGTACAGATTCGTTCTCTTCTATAAAGTCTAAATCAGGCGGCAAACCCTCAAAGAAATATACATTATCTTCAGACTTTTTTATGTCGGCGAAAACGGGCTGCCAAACACCGTAAAAATAATATACATTTTTCGGAGGTATGTCAAACATATAGCTTCTATTGCTAATTATTCTCTTAACGAGTTGAGTTTTACCAGCACCGCTCGAACCGTAAACAGTACAACTAGCGGGACTGGTAAATATGTGGTTAGATATCTCAGCAGTGCACTCAGGCATCATCATTGTCATTGTCCGACCGACTGCAGTTGCTGACTGACCATCTGTAACGCTGGCTGGCTGGCTTTAGAATAAGCTGGTGAGCCCTGGGCTACTTCTTATATTTTCATACATTTTCCTATCATATTTGCTCCTTTAAAAGCATCACTCGTACACAATTCAGCCGCTGCAGCTGACATACCGACACTCCAGTATTTGTTTCTAGAGCTTGCGTAAATAACGCTGCTAGCACCGGTTAGACACAGACATAATTCCACCTGAAAATCGGAGTTCAGCTTCAAGTCGAGAACGTCTCCCATCACCTCCTCTCTAATCTCTAGCCATTTGCTAGAACGCACAAGGGGGCTTTTTTGCAGACGCTTTCTTGTCGTTGCTAGACACTTGTGGACAACAACATCTTTCAAAAGTTGTTCCAAATCTGTTTTATTTTTTTTATTTTTATTTTTTTTAGAGGGCAAAAGTATGCTGCTTTCTCTCCTAATGCGACTCACCATCATGTAGTAAAACAATCGCTCACAGTCTGTGAAGCAAATCGACTCAAATTCGATTGAGCATTTATAGCCCAGAGACAAAGGATGACCGTCATTGTTGATAATGTGATAGTCAGTTTTGGGCCACGGGCTTAAGATAATATCCAAAGGCTCGGTAGTTTTCCCATCAGAAAGCACCTTTATCTTCATATACAGATAGGAGAAACCGCATCTGTCCTGTTTATATGTGAAAACGGTATTGTTTCTCTGTCTGAACCCGATGAGTCTACCGTCAAAGCTTCTCTTGCTCCCCAAAACACCAGAGTATATGGCCAGCGGGTCTTGTAATGCCTTCTTACTCACTCCCTTACAGCTAATTTTAAATGAGGATGTATTCTCTTTTAGAATATACGTTTTGCTAGTTAAAGCAATCATTTCTTCACCCTCCGCCTCCAGCTTGTATAACCCCGGAGTTCTCTTGGAGTATTTTGCGCAGGAATTGCAGCATTTTTTAGGAAACCACATAGCCTTCGTATGCTGACCGCACATGTTGACTATCTGGTCTTGGTACTCTTTCTTCAGGTCCTCTCGAATGACCGCCTCCAGATTCATTGCGCCCAGAGCAAAGTATGCGCTATCTGTTTAAATAAGAAATAAAAAAAAAGAAAAGAAAAGAAACTATCATAAACAGCTGTTTTTATAAGCAGTGCGTATTGCATATTTATATTTAGACCTGCGAATAAATTCAACAGCAAATAGACGTTCCTATGTCTCGTCCCCCCAGTAACTCACCAGTGTCCATCTCCATATATTCGAAATTGCTTCTGTCGACATAGCGATCTAGGCAGTCGTAGTAAAACTGTAGCAGTCTCAGCTTGGCGTATTGAAGCACAAAGTAGCCCACGTAGATGGGGAGATCTAGACGGATTTTGGACTTGACCATCTCAATTTCGTATTTGTCATTGTCCAATGTTGTCAATTTTCTGAAAGCCGGTCTGTTCACTAAAAGCTGAGCCGCCTGTCTTGACGATGTATACTTTACAGTGCCGTGTTTTTCCTTTGACATGATCAACCCTCCATAGCCCAAATTCCCTTAATTAAATAGATAAATTAACATCAATTAATGATAGAAAAAGTCCTCAGGTCAAAAACAAGCCAATCGCCGCGAAAAAAGACCAATTTTCAAGCTCGCTACTCACCGATCAGTTTCATGGTGTCTGCGGTGACAGTCGAGCCATTAGCATCACCCTCTCTTCTCGCGTTGGAAACCTCCTCTTGAAACGATTTAAAACAGGCTTTTGGAATAAATTCCACTACCTGGTATATTCTGGTGACAATTAAGCCATGCTCGAGGTACCATTTCAAAAGAGGCGTAGCTACCAGTATCTTTCTGGCGCGTCCTCCGCTCACCAAAAGCTTTCAAGGCTTGGTGGATAAACCCTGTTCCCTGATATGTTCTTGCATGTGAGAACCCACATGTTCAGGAGAAACATCAGTGGTACAGAATATGGGTGACATTTCCGCAAAATATTCAGCCGGAGGAATATCCCTAGAAAAAAAAGCAGACCATCGAGATGTAATCTCCAAATCAAGTTCCACCGCTCCGTATAGATCACCACTAGCCACACCTTCTAAAATCTTTTCTTCCGTCACTCGCTTTGGATTCTTCTTATAAAAAGAGGGGAATAAAGCCTCCCTTTTTTCCATAATGAGTGTGTTGTCTTTAATCAGATGATTAAACTCGCATTCCCACATTGTCACAAAAGAAAACCCTAATTGGGTGAGAAATTCTCTTTTTATCTGAGTCCGATCACGTCTACTCTCCCACTCTTGTTCACTCATTTTATTCTTCATACAGCCATGCCCGTGAAAGTAGCACCCATTGAACTAGAAAAATAAACCAAATATATGAGCAATTCCACCAAAAGTGCATCATTTGGGTTAAAACACAACAGCTCCTCCAGAAGCTAAAATATTTATCTGAGATTATTTTCGTTGTTATTTTCGGATCCAGGGGAAAAAAGTCGCCTAGGGGGAAGTATCCTACAATGTTTTTTGTTGTTTTTTAATCGTGAGGCCAAGAAAATGCTTATTTTTCTGCAAGAATCACCCATAAAACACACAGATTTTCCTATCAGAATCCCTGTTTAAAAAATACAAACAGTATTATGTGGGAAAAAACTTATAAATATTCTCGATATAATGCGTTTTATGGGCATAATGAGCCAGAGGGACAATGATTACTCTGAAATAATATGTTTTTTTGATAAAAAAATCAATATTTTCAACTTTTCAAGTCATTTCTTGATGATATTATGTAAAGTTGATTATGGGGTAGCCCCTGTCGCCGTAACGGGGGTCTAAATTTTCTTTTGAACATATAGACCTAGAAGAACTAAAAATGAAACCCCCCCTCACCACCATTACTTATATCATTGTTTACGATTAGTACATCCATTACATTCATTAAAAAATCTCAAGCTAAATCCTTCCTACTAAATAATGGGATCAGAATTCTGAAAAAAGTTTTGGGGTATATTTAATGTCGCCGTAACGGGGGTCTAGGTTTCAGCAATAAATAAATTAATATTAGCATAAATTATTTTCTATCAGCATTATATTGTGTAAGAAACACAAGGGAAAATAAATAAGTACAACATTTTTTTTTGTCATACTTGAGATAGTAGCAACAAGCAAAAACAGTATGTCGCCGTAACGGGGGTCTAGAGGGCGCCCATGTCGCCGTAACGGGGGTCTAGAGGGGGCGGGGGTCTGGAGGGGGGTTGAAACTATCTTTTTTTAAGTTTTCCCCACTAATTTTTCCTCTAAATACCTAAATATACCTTATATCTACCTTCATAAACAACCAAACATGTATGCAACTCAACTGAACAGAAAAACGAGGGGGAAATCATGTAATTGATAGTTTTGTACATATTCTAGATATAATGGGTTTTATGTACATAATGGGCCAGAGGGTCAATGACCTATGACCTGTACCGCTGCCATTACCATTACCATTACTGAATGGTTATTTGGCTCTAACTTTTCTTCTAGTTGGAATATTTTCACAAACTAAAGAGCATTATGACCCTTATATCAAGATCTATCAGGTACACACGAATTAAAAACATTATGCATACATTTTTATTATTTATTTCTAATTAACTCCTCATTTATGTACAAATTATGTACCTTTCCCCTTTGCCCTTATTATTAGAATAGAGATCACTGTGTCTCCCAAGCTGCCCTGACCACAATATTCATTATTAACGTTCCCTATGTCGTCTATATTAGCAGCAAAATATCTAGTTTATGTACGAAAAAAAATAAATCAATGGGAGCAATTTTAAAAAATTGTGAATTTTCAGCCCTGGATGGCCAAATGTGGCATTTTTGGTGGAATTGCTCATATATGTTATTAGCAAATATCGTTCAGGAAAAAGTCTCCATCTTTCGTAATTGCTCGAGTTACGCGGCCTCGTCTCTGTTGTCAAAGACGTTCTCCCTATGCCCGGCAACTGTCTGTGTCTATATCAAAGAATAGAAATCCATCATCAACGAACAGACATTAAACGCGCTGGCTTGATACGGCCAACGCATAAAAGCATGAATAGAAAGTTACGTGCCCACTGATAGACACGATTCATTATCTCAAAGACTGATTGCTATACATATATATAGTTATCCTCACCTCGTAAATTGTGTTGGTTGCGGGACAATAGCCATCAACGAGGTATGACGAGAGCCGAATCTTGTTCCCATTATTCAGCCGGTGTAATATGACATGCTCGCTGTTGTCATTTAACCATTCTAACCACACAAACATAAGCAAATGCTTGGTGTGCTTCTCCGGATAGAAATCATTCTTCTTAAGCCTGCGTATATATGAGCCTGTGGGCAATTCCTGCCCCAAACTCCAAAGATATAAAGCATTGGCGTCATATCCAACAATATTCTGACATACTTTATTACCACCGCGGATGAGCGTTTCTCCGACTTTATGGTGTCTGTGAAATATCACTGATGGTCCCCCAATAATGTTCTTTTTTACAGTTGTGTACAAGTCTTCATCCTTTTCGCCTATCAGCGAAAAATATGTTGAATCAGGCATGCTGGAGAACAACATGCGTCTAGCCATCCCCGGAACAGATACAGACAGTTTAAACACATCTAAATCTTTTTGAAAGTAGAATTTTTGCAGCTCCTCTATGGCGCAAACCATGGGTTTCACGTCCAGGTTGTTGTAGTAAATTAGCAAATCTTTTAGATTTCTCATGCCCTCTCTCTCCCAAACCCGAGCAACTGTGGCATATTCCTCGTCGGATATGTTTTTTCCCTTAAGCACGGAATAAAACTTGTCGTGAGAAGGTAAAACGGTCTCCTCTAGTCTGGAATATGAGTCCAAGTATTCATAGGGAAACCAAAATTTTTGCTCTGCAACTCCAAAAGATTTAAAAAAGTTGGAATACGAACTCCCGGGCGCAAGATACTGGGATATGTCTAGGAATTTCAGAGTGGGTGTTGTTATGGACAAATAAGAATTGTTCCTCTTCATCACGAATGATTTACTGTCCGGCTCTGTCACAGCCAAATGGTCGAATATTCTTGACTTTATCAAGTTAAGATCATAGTTTGCCGAATTAAACCCTATAACGGGGAGTTGGGCTACATATGTCATAAATTTTCCATGTATTCTTTGAACGTGCTTATACATGTTATAGCTTCCTGTGTGTTTAGATTTATTCGACTTTTTCCCTTTCTTTTTCTTTGCCTCCTCCTCCTCCTTCTCCTCCTCCTCTTCCTCCTCCTCCTCCTCCTCCTCCTCCGTTGTTTGCTGTTTGGCGGCAAGCACAAGGTCGTTATCAACGCTTTGATGTTTATCTGGACTATTCTCAGTCTCTCCGGATAATGCGCTCCATGTATCGAGAAGACCTTTCAATGACTCTACAACCCCCGACCATTTCTCCAAAGACAAGGCATAGCCGTTGTCTGGATTTGAGCGATGTATGACATCATTTGGGATAATAAATCGTCTAGCTCCTCCGAAAGAAAGCATTGAGGCTCCGTAAAGCCAGGAATGTTGGAACATACAGAGACAGAAACGGCTCTGTGCTCGTGCGACCATTCAACTTTCTTTGAACAATCTCCCGTTTTTTTCTCTAAAATAGCTTCAAAATCAAAAACCGAGAAAAAGGCATATTGTCTTTTTTCTTTATCAACAACTATCCCTAATTCCTGAAGCTCGTCAAATATTGTCTTTGTTTGCGAATGAACCCCGCCCGGGTAGGCATAGGTAGTTCTCGAAATACAAGACCTAATGTGACGTCTATGGGCACCCAAAACTTTAAAATGCATGCAGCATGTTGGACACATATATTTTTGGGCGTAAAGAGAAAAATTGTTTATGTACGATAAATGCCCCTCATAAATGTTTAAATACATTTTGTCACCATTCTTGGACTGGTGGCTATAGCGTAAAAGTCGGGAAACATCTCGTATGCATCTATCGAGACCCCAAAATAGTCTTCAAAGGCGGGAAGGTCGGCAAGGGTAATTCCTTTATATTTAGATCTAGACGACGGAGGAGTCGTCACACCATTTGCAATAAGATAAGTGCGCCATTTTTGGTATAATTTACCAAGGTCTGTCTCTCATAAATTCTTGTGCGTCATGTAGCATCTAAAAACACACAAATTGTCGCTATATCTTTTCCCCTTCTTAGGATTGATATCCAGAGAAACAATGCATCTCTTGCCACGTATAAAGTCAGAAACAACACCTTTCCCCAGAGGATATTGCGTTTTTGTGGCCAAATACAACACATTCGTAAAGTAGAACGGTCTCCATTTGGTATCGGGTCGAACGTGTAGCATATATTCCACCAAGTCAATATTCTTCAATAGCTCCAAGGCCTCCACAATATCTGATCTCTTAGAAATGTACAAAGGCTTGGAAAATAGGGACACATTGCTATAGGGAGCAAAATATCTCATCTCTCCCGTTGTAACATGTTTCAGAATAACACCCATAGAAACGTCCAATTTAAACGAACTTGTCTGAGTCAAATAAACCGACTCCAAATGCTTTGCAAATTCATCCATACCGCCCGACAAATCTGCGGTCGGAAAATTAATTTTATCCTGAATATCTCCAAACTTATTCGACATCAATATTATACGCTTATTATGAGAGTATATTCTCAAAGCCTCAGCACCGTCTTCAGTTTCTGTATCAAAAGGCGGGTCCCCCTCTCCCCATGGCATCGTCTGTATCTCCCCATACCCGTGCTGATCTTGGTTGTGACCAAATAATGTCGATCTGCACTCAAAGGTGGCACTACAGCGCGAGCACTTGTATCGCGAAGTCGGTTTTGATGGTTTTTTTGAGTCTAGTTTGTTTCTCGCTCTAACTCTACATAGGGGCATGTGTTTAATTTTCCCTGATACAAATCTAAACACCTTTTTGCAAAATTGACACATTTTATCTCCAGCCTCCGCATCCCCTCTCTCACTCACTTGCCCCAATTTAGCTGGGCATGCTCTTTCGTGTCTAAAACGACCAGACGCGAATTTAAACACCTGCCTACAAAACTTGCAAACTTTTCCAGTGCAGCTTTTCTTTCTATGCCGTGTCAAAGCCTTCCGCGTTTTAAATTTGCTGTCACATTTGGAACAATACAAGTCGACTAATCGAGATACACCCCCATTAGAAAGACATTTATCCCTTTCATCTCTTGTGTCAATAATCCCGCCGCCGACACCACTGCTCGAGGGTTGCGGTAATCCAACGTCTAACGACACGCTAGGAAAGTCCTGTTGATGGACGGGAGTTGACACATCACAGGATAAATCACTCGGCAATAAATAAGGTAATTGACACGGGGGCGCCGACTTAAAAAACTCGCACCAAACATCTAAATCTTCCTCAGTCAATAAACTCGAAGCATCAGCAGCGGCAGTAGCGTCTCCTTCATTTGACTCTTCAAGCAAACTCACAATCTAAACAAACCAAAAAACAACACGTCAAATATCATCGCGTAATAATAATAATATAATAATAACACAACAAAATACTCGACCCATAATAACCAAATATCAAAATCAAATAAAAAGTACTCACACCATACAGATCCTTTAGTTTCTCTTGAACGAATACATTGTTCTCTATTCCATTTTTAGTGCTCCAAGTCATCAGCTCCACAGGATCCGAAAAACGAGATATTTCTCCTTGTAAATCCAATGCAGATAACCGACTAGCAATAGCCGGATGTTCTGAACACCCCAATAATTCAGCCCATTGTTTCAAACCCTCTATATCATCACCAAAGGAAGATGTCACCTCTACAATATTCTTATCCAACCAATCCGATCCGCATACCTAACGAATACGCCTAACTAACATCATCAGCTCATTATATACACACAACAAACTAATTCCTATTGGAGGATTTTAAAAAAAACTATTCAAACACTATTCACCTCCATTGGCTAATATATCACACCTCATAAATCACCCTCCCCAATACCAAACACTCAACACCAATCCTATTGGGACTCAGTCAAACACAACTCAAACTTATTGGGTAATACCCCAATCAATGCCCTAAAAATACATAACCACCTTTTTAATCCTCATTCATTGGTCCGTCAACCAGCGCTCATTAACATTTTCAACTCACCTAACCATATCTCACCCAACTGCCGCTAAACATATAATCATCATTGTCCAAAATAATTTCCCTAACCGGTCAAACTCACACACAATACAATTCCCCGCTCATCCATTGTTCACCTGTCAATCACACAACAATAGAACACAATAGGGTAGTAAATTTGCACAAATGCCCTCTGGACTGGATCGTAATGGCCGCCACATGCCGCATTAGATTGTACAGGAAACATCAAAGGATTTTCAAAATTTACTACCATTCGTGGGGGAACATAATCGTACGCTCTACACTACTACTATGTGTATGTGCGGGCGGAGCGAGCCAGCACACAACCACCCACCACGGCGTCCTGAACTGAACTCAATATGCCGTACCATGCTTAGGCTTCCATCCAAAAGAAAACCCAGATATCTAAAATTGTGTACAACCTCTATAAGTAATTCGTCATTATATATATCACATAATCCCTCACACGTTTTCTTCTGGTACCACGAAAAATCTGTTTTATTTTATTTTATTGATAGTGAAGCCGTTATACTCAGTTCCTAATTTAAACCTTTTTACGTAATTTTGGATGGAGGCCATATCATCGTCGATATCGACAGCATGGAGACGAACACATTCGTCAGCATATCTGACCTTTGAAATCAATAGAAGTCACATCATTAATATAAATAATAAACAATATCGGGCCTCATATACTACCCTGTATGTACGTGTAATCTATGTACCAACAAATGCCTTAATAAAACAGCAAATACTGAAGTTTGAGGTTGTGGTGTTATTATTAAAATAAATAATAAACAATATCGGGCCTCATATACTACCCTGTATGTATACATGTATGCAGTCTACATAAGGCCAGACATAAGCCACCAACCAACCATATTCCACCACCCATACAGTCTATTAGAGTAGATCATTATTCTTATTAATAATAAATTCTTCATTGTACTAAACTGGTACAGCAAGTATATTGCACATCTGGCCTTATCAGGTCTTCTAGTGCAAGCATAGGACGTCAAATGTTCAACAATGATGTTATACATGAAATAAACTTTGAATAAGTATACTTATTCAAAGTTAAATACATTAAACTTTAAAGTCATAATTAAATCATCATTAGATTCTCAGCAGTGTGTACTTCCTGCCTAAACCGATATTCAGCGATCCCACCAGCCTCTAACATATATACCGTGGTCATTATTTTTCACTGTCTGCAAAAACAACCCATACATATAATATATCCATTAATCATTGGACCATATATATATTGCAGTGTAGTATGTCATACTTTAAAAAGATTTCTCTTCGCTTGAGGACAAAGAAGCTTCGCAACCGACACCTGTGGCATGTCCCAGACTATAGATGTGTGAGGACGAGTCTCCGACTCACGATCATAATCTCATACATCCCAGTCCAAGGACTTGTAAACATAAATAGTTGGCAGTTTCCACTGGTTATATTTTTGTCTACATTGAACGATCATATCGTGATAATTACCTTCATAGCGCTACCGTTGTATCTATGAGTGAATATTGGCACGACACATGGGGTATACCATGGATGGTATACCCATGCAGGGGTGGATTCATTTCTTATATAGCCTAGGGTTAACCTAAGGTACAGGCGTCGATGTACGGTGTACGACTAAGAGAGAGAATGGGACGAGCCGGCAATAATCGAAAATTTATAGGACGAGATTCGTCCACATAAGCACGATGCCGTAGGCATGCAGAGTGCTTATGTGGACGAATCAAGTCCTATAAATTTTCGATTATTGCCGGCGAGTTCCATTCTATATTTATTATATGTGCATACAAATTTGATGATATATCATCAGATATCACTGAAAAATATCTAAACAAGTCACAGAGAACCCCACTGTCCCACTGAGAGTCCCATTAGTACAGCGGTACGTGCCCTAGCTGTCAATCTGTCTGTGTGTCTCATGCAGTACATTTACTTACTGACATTGTTGAATTAAAACGTTCATATCATGGCCATTCCTTGAGCTACATTAATTCAATTTATATCATTCAAAAGAGAATTTAATGTTCGGAGAGCCAAAGCTCCGCGAAGCATAAAAACAGAGCTATTTTTAGACAACTACATTTCATATAGGACTCGTCCTATATGAATATTTTTATAGCACCCCACTTATAGCATGTCTCATATAGAATGCGCGTATAATAAATGATTGAATTGTTTCAATAATCTTGCCATTCCATAATTAATGATCATGGGATATAATATCCATAGGATATTTCCAAACTTTTAAAATTCACATAACATTAAATACAACTTTCGTGGATAACTACATACGCATAATTTAACTTCATCTAATTTGCTTATCGGTTCAATGTCGTTTGGTTTCTCTCGGAGGCGAGCATCATATTATTGTTTATGAAAATCTGAAATATGTTTATGACTTTTCCATGGTACTAGCAAGTCTTTAAATCAGTTTTTATCCTAACCAATCTAGTATCATGAAGGCATTTTAAGAAAGAACATAGGCATTAAGTGCTTGATCAACACACAAAACACCGTCATAATAATTATATACGAGTCGAAGCTATATATGTTATATATACGTGTGTACATGTAAAACCACATGTCATATACACAATTAGCTTGGTGATTTTGTGAGTTTCGATTGAAGCCGATCACTTGTAAAACGTATAGCGGCGGGCGGGCACGGGGAGCTAGCTTTAGATCTAGAACTTGAAGCCAGACTTGCATGATATAAAAAAAAGTTTATTGCCATATATACGGTACAGCAGAGCAATATATGCTTAGCACATGAGTATCTGCCATTTATATAAAATAATAATAATAATATAGATCGGTATTTCCACATACTTCATTCCCGTCTTCTGCTTTGATTTTAATCTTTTTTTAAAAAAAAATCATTAGGCCGAATTTCACGGGAAATACGAAGGGGTTTCTCAATATTGCCGGGGATACGTGTCTCCATTATGCATCTTTTTTACGCAGACAATTAGCATGTAATTTACATCTGCTTTATTCATAACTATCATCATTTTTGTGTAGATCGATAATTAATATAGATGTGAGCAGAGTTATATTCTAAGGTAAGCGGGGAACGATGCATGGGATTGAGTCTGGAGGAAAGGAAGCAGTCTATGATGAATGAACGCATAGCTCTGCTGAAAGCGGTTTTCCCCTAGGGTGCCCGAAACATATAAAGTTACATACCAATTCTAAACATTTTGGTTTTACCAAAATATATTCGGACATTATGTACAACTTAAACATATAGCATAGAATCGTATGGGTCTAAATTCGATATGAGCTCAATCAGTTAATATACATGTAGTTCGAAATAGTTCGAGACTTTTATGTAAATGGTTTTATTTTGTAATGTCCGGAACCTCTTTTATGTTCGCACATTAATGATATGGCAACTTTGATTTATGATATATGTGGCTGATAGTTTATCTATACTGATTGTGAAAGAAACAGAGACGTTCCACGCTACACCTATAGTTCCATCGATACATTGGCGGCATTTCCCCTGGGAATCTACACCATCCCTGGTCTAGCAGAAAACAATAGTACCATTGTCAGAGCCAGATAGGTTAATCTTCTAAATAACCATCATCGCCTTATTTCATATAATTGGTGGCTTGGAGATGAAATAGATGGAACCCCGGGACAATAATTATTAAACCCTAGCTGACGTTATTTTTTACTTTCCCGCCGTAGACACAGAACTGTGCATATATACAATAGGGAAAACAATGAAGTGTTTCAAAAAGGGGGAAGCATTGTAAATATCAATATGTTGGGCTTTTGGCATCACATGATCATGTTTTGTCCTGTAGGTTGGTTGGCATGAAACAGCGATGAGTGTACGCGCTAGTGCCTCCAGGGCCATCACGCCACTGGCAAGTGTCACACTGGGCATTGTCAGGCACATCGTTACCATTTCAGCTTCCCACACCTCGTGCTCGGATGTTTAAAGTCATAATATATCAGATAATTGGTTAGTGTTTTTAATTTCAATCATGGATTCAGAAGGCATCGAACCAAAAGAAGTATTTTGCGCGGATAGGAATCATGAAGAGGTTGGTACAAAAGGGGATTAAATTCGTTTCTTTCCGTGTTTTTCACGTGTGGTTTTTTTTCTAGATTTTAAGGATTATATTATGGTAAGTTAGTTAGTACAACAACGTTTAAATTTTTTTTCCGGATATTATTACTTCATAATTCCAACAAACTTTTCCTGCCCTTTTCAATTCAAAGGCCAAGCAAAGGAGACGATCAACCCCCTGGAACATTGGATGTAGTGCATGGTGCAACAAGTACTTTTGCGAAGGTATTTTATCTCTGAAACTAAAATGACGCCAAGTATTTTACGAGGTATGGTATATTGTCCACTATGATCTATTGCTGGCATACCAGTACGTGCTCTGCACAAAGTTATTTCACGATTTCAGTATAAAACAACTATATTGCAAATGTTTTCTTTCGTTTTCCAGGACAGGTACTGGCACATAATCTTGAGGAATCTTGTGATGATGAGAAGGTTTATTCAACCTGGGGTCGACGACTTGTAGATAAATATCGCAGACACCTTAGTTTGTTCATACCTGGCCTCATAGTGCACTGCATGTGGTGGAGCGTGATGGTTAACTACAATCTCTTCTATCTCTTCAAGGAGAAATATGTCATGACTATTACCATGTTGTTCGGAAGCATTATCGCAGGTACATAGCACGTTACAGAACTTTTAGTATATATGCATGTATAGCACGTTTGGTTATGAAGCTATTGGTAACAGTCATGTATATTCATTAGGCTTACGCAAAAGGGAGTAGTCATGAGCCCTGCATGGATGTATGACATGTTGCTGCAGTATGGCCTGGATGACCTGGATGAGTGGGACTAGAGGTGTGAGAGATGTTTTTACCTTGATTAGGTGGTATACGGAGAGGCTGGTTTGACCGACCCAATAAATTGTATGTGCTACAGTAGTGATTTTTAATGGAATGTACACCATAACAGAAGGTGTACGATGTCTATATTCCCATGGAGGGATGAAGAGAGTGAATGGATGAGGAGGAATCCACAAAGCCAGGAAAACGGTCAGGGCAGTGGGTAACCAGAGAAGGTAACCAGAGAAATCAGTAGAAGGGCTCGCCAAACGCATGGGTCCAGGACCAGGGGGATGCCACCCTTCTCTTCCTCTGCGACAGAATCTCCAACTTGTCCAATGACCCTCCTTAGTGGCATTTACACTCCTAGTTGTGTGTCTAAAATGCGTTATCCAAGGTGAGGTGTTTGTGTTCCTCCTCTTCGCTTACCAAACAGGGCTCTATGGTCCTTCTAAATCCCTAAGGTTACTGTACTATAGGGGGTTGGATCCCTAAGGGAAGTGGATGAGAAACCCTCTATTGGGTATGATTTGTGAGACTGTGAGCAGTGTATAGACTGGTGGGCCTAACACCAACGGACGACAGTATCCGTTTGTGGCCTGATGTCCTCTGTCAATCGGGTTGCCACCGACGAAGGTCCCAGAGATGCTGACAATAATAAACTCTGTAAAACTGAGAAAGGGACATGTAGGGGAGAGGGACAGGAGAGAATATTAGTTGTGCGTGAGATAGAGACAGAGATGAAAATAGATAGGGGACAAAAGTGACATAGAGGGACGACAGAGATACATGTATATATCAAGGGATAGGGTGGGGAAGAGGAGAGAGAGAGGGGGGGGGGCAGGCCTCGGAATACACTTATTTCAAAATTACCCACAATATGTGCCGGTCTGATCCCTTTTCGACTGCAAAAAATTGCGTTGTTAATATAAGTTCCATGTAGAGATGGACAACAATCTTATAAGTGTGGGGATACTAGTACAACTGTGTGTATGCATGGCCATGGTGTTGTACACCATGTTCCAATTAATTTGAATTGTACTCTAAAGGTAAGTAAATAGCTTCAGGGTGAGAAAAAACAAACGAGGCCATTCATATATTGTGTAAGTTCTGTCTTTCATCATTGACTATAGTTATACACCGCCTGGGGACAGATGTTTTGCCAACACAATTTCCTGAATAGCCCACATGGGATCTAAGGTCGAACTGCATGATTTGGCAGACTTGTAAGGACCACAAACCATCGCATATTTAAATAGATCCGTTCAAGCGCTCTTTGAAATGCAAGTTGGCTAATGTCATTATGTGCGTCCTCCAGTATACAAGAGTATATGTATACCATTGTTTCAATTTGTTGCAACTCTCAATCAACTTTCAAGCTTCTGCAAACCTCCTAGATGCGTCAGCCTTCTATAAAACGTAATATCCTAACTAAGCTTGTTATTAACTCCGCAACTAACTAGTCCGCACTATGCGTTTTGTTTTGGATAACCACATATCTACATGTAATTTCTGCATAGTAGATTTACTGACGTGCTTCAAGGAGAAGCGAAGGCGTTGTGGCTCGATGTTAATTTCATAGTTTCATGTAGACCCAAGCAATAAAGGGGATGATCGCACAAGGAAATTTTACCATTTAGACATGGTACTTGTGGTATAAAAATCGTGGCCGTTCTGAAGTAGCGTATCAGACACACTTGGAGTATAAATGTATGCATCAGCGCTCGCGGCTTCACCACTCGATAATAATACATTACATTTACACTCCTAGTTGTGTGTCTAAAATGCGTTATCCACTTGTACGACAAAATGACCACCGACAAAATGGCCACAGGTGACCGACAATCCGTCACCTGCCATTGTCGGTGGCTGCTGTCGGTCGGTATTTACTTGTACGACAAAAAGTGGCTTTTTGGTGACCGACAATCGGTCACCTAGGTGTGACCGATTGTCGGTCACTGGTATCCACTTGTACGATTAAGCATGAAAATATATATTCTAGTTCCTCTATATAATCCTAAAAAAATGAGTGACATAGGGTTAGCAAAATGGCCACAGTCTTACAAGACGGAATTCATATGCTTAATGCTATTAGAACGAGCCATTAAAGTCAACCAGCAGTATGTTCTATTTTTGTTTTCATAAATTCACATAAATTCCATTTTCTAGAATACTATAAAACAACGAAGTGGACGATGTAGGCAACGTTAAAAGCTAACTTTTTTTAAGACAACGATTTTTTAGTTAGGCCCTGTTTAATTTATGAAAAAAAAACATCAAATGAATAATAATATATTTAAGCAATTGCGAACGGTGTATTGGTCTAAAACTTATGACTCATACGTTGCCTCTGATAAGCACCCTTAAGGTAGGGCGATGTGCCAGCATACACAGACATTGCAAGCAGGTTATGCTCTATGATTAAAATCAAGATTTATTCAGATCGGACCATTTTAAGAGAGGATTTACAAGCTTTCTTTCCATTCAAAATGTCATATCATGAAAATCATCATATATATACGATCATCTATATGCTATGTATGTTCTAGATTGAATGACTGTTAAATCAATTCATTAATACAATCATTTTTTGTACCTACTGGTCAGATATATTTCAACATTTTATATGACAAAAATCAACAATTTATTTAATAATAAGCATATGAAAATACCTGGCTATAGTAATGCAACAGTGATCCGCGTTGCGTTGGTTAACCTTGTATATGGCCATTACCGCGCGTTGCGTAGAAATATGTGGATGCGTGATTTGATTGTCGGTCACCCGGTATCCACTTGACCGATTGTCGGTCACCCCTAGTGACCGACAATCGGTCACCGTTTGTCGTGCACGTGGATAACGGGCTTAATACGCTTATTCAGAACAATCACTCAGTGCATTCCATCTAAAAAGTGTGTATTTACACTCCATACACGTCATTTCCCCCACTACATGGAAATGGCATAACTGTCCTCACCTGCACGGTTGACGGTGGGGACAGGGGGCACTCAGAAAAAAATATTACCCTAGCTGGTCAGCCATACTTTGAAAGATGGTAAACATTGAGGGATGCTGGTAAACTGTTTGCTGTATAATCCCGTGGCGAAGCAGTACAGTGCACTTGCAGGCCCAAAATGGTGGTTATTAATCCTTTTAGTCTCTGCCATTGGTGGTTATAGTGCCAGGCCATTACTACAGTTAGGCACGCAGTGACTAAATCCCAAGGGTGTCCTGTAAAATCGTCCCAAGCATATCGATAGACTAAAGGCCTATGTTCATTACCATAGTCAGCCGACCGCAATACTTTAACATTGCGGTGTTTGCTGTGCGGCGCACCGTGGCTACTTTCAGGAGGCCGCGGTGGCTAATCTATATTATTATGTTGCCGAAACCACATGGTTAGCGAGGGTTGTAACTATAGGTAAAGAAGGTATCCAATTCTCAAATAACACAGTTAGCCAATAGGCCAATAACAGAATGAGCGAGCATTCTTAAGGCAGCGTCCCTATATCTGCACCTGTGCAGGGAGATAAAAACAATGAGAAAAGAGATTGGTGACATTTGTTTAAGATAAATAGATAACTATTGTAAAGCAGTTGTAGATTGGATGACCGGAGTGACAATAGTAGAAAAACAGTAGCTTTGGGTATTCAGTGTCGTAGAGGGGAGGCAGTTTCCCTAGCTGCACTCACCTCGGCGGACATCATACTTTGAAAGTAGGTCACACGTCACTTCGAGTGCGTGCTTATCGCAGATGAATGGGAGAGCGGTAATCGGGTATGAATTCATGCGCGGGATTTACGATGGGTTAGGGATGGAGGAAAAAGGCGGTAAATATGATATTGCAATGATACATGATATTGAGGACAGTCATTTGAAAGGTATTCGTGGTTGTAGTGTCTGCGGGATGTTTCAAATTTAATTTCCCCATGAAGTATGTCATTTTTCATAAAACTCGGTACAACAACAAAAAATACCGGATACGATTAAGTCGTCATCGACACCCCTCCCCCTCCAATATAGTTAAAAATAAATTATAAGGTTTTTGTAATTATAAATTTTTTTTTATCATATACAATATGTTTCTAGGGTTTTAGGTGCTTCTAGATAATACAGTTCTGCTGCTTGACTTTCTGGGTCCTTTAGTTGATCTGTAAGTATCCTTCATCGGCGAGCACCTCGCCTATCTTCCTGGCAGTGTCACGGTCTAGCAGACCAATAATTTGGTGTATGTGGTACAGAATGACGGCGATGTTCTTCTTATCAATGGTCACTTCATTCGGTCTCGCTGGGTCCGGCATGTGTATGGGGGGGGTTGTCAGGAGGGGATTGTCGTCGCTGTGTACTAGTGGGGGAGGGGATTTTATTCTTGGGCTGGCTAGGGGGTCTTCGGGTATTTCTGCTGAGTCTGTTTTCGTGGGAGCGTTTTCTTTGATAATTATGAGATTGGGTAGGAGATCCTTTCCTGGGGTGATTGGTGTTGTGTCATCAAACTCTTCTAAGATTATCGGTACTGGGGTAGTTGTGGGGGAGGGAAGTTTTATGATGGTGTTAGGGACTTGATTTTCTTTGGGTTTGTGGGAGGATTTCTTCTTAGGTTTCTCTTCAGAAGGTATGGGTTTAGTTTCTTCTTTCAGTAGGGGGGAGGGTTGTTTTGGGCATGGATCCTTTGGTTTATCATCATTGGTTCAGGCTGTTGGTTTGGCGTTGGGAGAACTTGCCTTTGTATCGGTCCTACTTGTAGGGGGCGATTTACTGTGGTGTTTCCTAGAACTGGAGGGGGGCGTCGAGTGTTTACGATCAGGGGACCTTGTTCTGTGGCGGGAGTTTGGATCTGTAGTACTTGGTCTAGCTCGTTTTCTCAATGGTGATCTGCTTCTGTGTCTTTGTCTGTGTTTTTCTCTATATTCAGTGCTTTGGTACCTATGGTGTTTGGCATCGACTGACCTTGTTGGTGGGGAATATGACCTCTTCCTAGATATGCCTCGGTCGCTGGACTGTCGAGTGGCGCTGTTGCTCGGCCCATTTAGCGTCAGGGTCATCAGAGGCTTGATGTTCTGGTTCATTGGGGTCGATTCCGATTCCCTCCTGTCCCGTTTGGCTTCTGAGGGGCCTGAAATTGGGATAGGGGCTGTTATTCGCGTTAACGATACGGAATTTTACTAGTCTGGGGTCAGGTGGTGGATTGTAGTGGGTGGTGGTTTGTCTACGTTTCGTTGAATTAACCTTGATATGGATTGTGGCAGACGGACGTGGCAGGTCCGAGGGGTTGTCATTGTGAGCGGTCTTTATATGTCTGTTTAGTGACCATATTCTACTAAAATATTTAAAACACAGGTTGCAGGGGAACATGCCCTTACCTTTATCGGCATGGTATTTGTTCAGGTGTTCAAGGATTGTGCTATCTTCTTTCTTCATCCAAACTCCGCAGTCGGAGCAGCAGTGAAACTTCTCCATGCTGGGGACGCCTTTGTTTACGTTCCAGATGACGTCATTGTGGGTCGGACTGGGTTTCCATGGGGAACTTCCCTGGTTGATTCTCTCTGTTGCGCGTCCTTGGACTGGTTCCGGTTGTTAAATGTATAGGTTTATACCAAGTGGGTGTAGAGTTTGTAATGTTCTGATCCATGCCTCTTCATTCCTTAGGCGAGAATTTCTGTCTTTCGTGCTATTATCTAATATGTATACTAATATATCTTCCTTGTCAACGTCATGGTCGATGAAATGCTTTGCGACTGGCTGGTCTCTATCTCTTCTGCGGATGTCACGTTTGTGCTCGTACAGTCGTTCACGGATGTTCCGACCAGTTTGGCCAACATATTGCTTCCTACATACGGGGCACATAATACAATATACTACGCTGTAGGCATTGCAGGTATTGTGTCCTACTATTCTATGGGTTTTTCCTGTGGAGGTTGATTTGATTTCGGTGTTTGTTATGATATTTTCACAGTATTTACATCTGAATTTCATACAGGGACGACATCCTGATCTTGTTCGGGGGGGGGGGGGGGGGGGGGGAACTCGGAGGTGACTAAAATATCTCTGATATTCATAGATCTCCTGAAGGCCATGGTCAATTTATATTCCTTGAAATGTCTGTTTGCAGGGGTTGGTCGGAGGAATGATGCTGCCTGTTGCATGTTTTCTTTATATTCCAAGTTCTGTGGGGCGTAGGTTACAGTGAATGGGATTATTTTTGAAGGATTTTTGGGGGGTGGGTTTATTAGGGTGTTGCAGTCAATGGATCTAGCTCGTGCAATCGCTTCTTTTGTGTTCTTGTGTGGGTGGCCTCTTAATGTTAGGTTCTTTAGGACTTTTGAAGTACTATCAAAATAGTCTAACTCGCTATTTATGAGGCGGAGTCGTATGGCCTGGCTGTATGCGATGGATTTTCTTTGGTGAAGGGGGTGGTAGGAACTGTAGTGTAGGTATTGTCCAGTGTCAGTAGGTTTCCTGAACAGCTTAGTCTCTAGTTTGTTGTTCTTTCCTTTGTATACGGTGACATCAAGAAAGTTAATGGATTCGCGGCTGTATTCCCAGGTGAATTTAATTGTGGGGTGGAGGGTGTTAAGGTGTTCTAGGTGCGATACTAGCTCGTCCTCGCTTGCTCGGTATATGGCGAATATATCATCAATGTATCTTCTCCAGGTAGTTGGTTGAAGTTCACATTCCGCTAGTAGATCGGTTTCTAGTTTGCCCATAAAGATGTTTGCATAGCTTGGTGCGACCTTTGTTCCCATGGCTGTGCCTTGGATCTGTCTAAAATATTGGTTGTTAAATTTAAATGTATTTTGTGTTAAGACCATTTCTAATAGTTCTAGGGCGATATCAGTGTCCAAAAATGGGTTGGGGGATGTTTGTAGGGCTGATCGTACAGCCTCCACGCCCTCCCTGTTGGGTATTGATGTGTATAGTGAGCTGACGTCTATTGTGACTAGGAATTCATCTTCGTGTAAACTATTTATAGATTGGATTTGACGTAGGAAGTCTCTCGTATCTTGGATGTAGCTGGGTACATTTTTAACTAGAGGTCGTAAGAGTAAGTCAAGGGTATGGGATATGCGGTCTGTTGGGCTGTCTATACCTGATACAATGGGTCTACCTGGAGTATTAGTCAAACTTTTGTGTATCTTCGGTAGAAGATAGAAAGGGGATGTGTGGGGGTTGGGATTGATTAGGGTTTTTTCCGCATGTTCTGGTAGATGGCCTTGTTGTGATAGCTCTTTCAGGTGTAGGGTTATTCGTTTGTGGTTTTCTGGGGTTGTGTCGTTGGGGGTGTTGATGTAGTGGGAATTGTTATGTAGCTGTCTCAGGGCTTCCGCTGTGTAGTCTTCAATTTTCCATATTACTACTGATCCTCCCTTATCTGCAGGCTTCACCTTTAGGCATGCATGGGAAGACCAGGTCCAGACCTGACATGTACTACCTGTATTTTTCTGTAACCTAGTCATGAAATAAAAGAATCTTATTATTATTATTATTATTATATGGGGATGGTCTTGTAATTCCTTCATTGCCAGGGTTTCTTCGGGTGATAAATTGGGTTTCAATCTTGGGGTACGTTTGGGGGTCAGGGCCTTTTGTAGCAGGTAGTTTGTGCACGAGTCTATGTCCGGGTCTAAACCGGGGGGAGGGGTCCATCCTTTGTTTATTCTGGGGAATATGGGGTTGTTTAGGGGTTCCGGTTTGTCTTGAAAAAAATGTTTGAGGCGGATGCGTCTGTTGAATAGTAGTACATCCTTCAAGGTGTGAATGTCATTTATTTTGGTTGGGGTGGGAATATAGTTGAGGCCTTTGTCCAGGAGGGAAATCTGTGGGTCTGTAAGCTGATGGTCTGTTAGATTGACGATGTACCTGCCTGGGGCTGATCTGCATCTCTTGAATCTTCTGTTGTTCGGGGTTGTTTTCTTTCTCTCTTCGATTTCAGGTACATCTTCATTTCGTCCTTCACTTGTGTGAGGAGTCTTTCTATGTGGGATTTTAGTTCTACTTTAGTTCTACATAGTTTTGTAATGTTTGTGCCTGCATTCAGTAGAGTTTTACCATATGATATGGCTCTGTCTTCGTAATACTTGTGGAGGAGGGTAGTTAGGGATTGGTGGAAGGTGGTGTGAGCTCTGTCCCAGTCCAGAAGGAACTGTAGATCCTGCTCCGGTATTTGCGGGGTTACCTTGGCCTGTAGTCCTCTTGGTGTTTGGCCGTTTTCTAAGCATGTGCTTAGGAATTCTGCGTGGTGTTCCGCTCTAAGTTTACCTTGTAAAGCTCTCCGACTGGCTTTAAAATAGGGGAATACGTTATCTGGGATTCGTACTGTAGGAGTCTTAGGGCCTTGTGGTGGCGCGTTATCTTTGCGTTGCCTTTTCGCGCTGTTATTTTCAGGTCCTGAATTTGCCGGGTCCGTTGCGCTGCTAGTTGTTAGGTTGCGCTCTGCAGGCGGAGGCGATTCCGCCATCTTCCCGTGTTGATCGAGTTCGGGCATTTCTGTGGCTTTTTTTCGAGTTTTTGTGGGAGTTGTTATTTATGGACATTTACTGGAGCTAGGGTGCCCTCATTGGAGAAAAGATCCCGTTAGGATACAGCAGGGAAGGAACCTTGTTTCGGTGTGGAGATGTGTGTGTGCCTGCTTGAACTTTCTCCGGTTGGTTTAAGTTGCTCTCAAATCAATCCCAGGTCGGATGCGAGTGATGTCGACGAAAATTTATAAGGTGGGAGATTAATCACTATAATATTTGAGAGGCAACATTGACGAAAGTGTGAAGTTAGGTGGTGACTTTATTTCCAACGTTTCGTGGCTTATAGTAGCCCTTCATCAGGGAAAAGTACATTCTGTTCGTTATGCGGTGGGGTTATATTGAAAAATGTGTAGAAATAACGGAAGTTGACATCGTCTCCTTAGATACTTCGTTTTTCGTTGGTTCAATTCCTCGCGGGGGGCGATCGCAGTGTTTATGCGGTCATTTTTCAGTCGGGGGTGTCGGTATATTCTGGTTGTTTGGTGCGGGAGTGTTATAGTTATGTATAAGGTGTGGGGGTTATTACTAGATGGGTGGAATCGATGACTATTATAAATCGATGAAGATATATATATGAATAAAGCTTGTTGTGTTGATTTCTATAGTTTATTAAGGTTACCGTTATACATCGAGATGTTAATTTTCAGATTCAACTTCGAGGAAATATGAAAAAATTTTTAAGAAAAGAAAATAAATTAAGTAAATTATGGTTTAATGATATTTTCAATTTTCTAGATCGCCCGTACCTATTAATTAATTAGTAGAATGGCAGTTTGCCTTTAGTCCCTTTTACATAAGAAAGTGATATTATTCACGCTGGTCATCGATTTTTTTTATTCTTAAGTTTCATCAATCTCATTTCTTTTCGATTGGCTAAGACAGATCCACTTATTTTCACTTATAGGAAACATCAATTCGCCTTTTTAAAAAAATAGATATATCTCAAAACATATAAGGAGGGTACCTTATTAACTTTGTTATCAATTCTGATCATATATTGTCATCTATAAATCCCAGTGAATTATCCTTAACGAAATAGACCCATTCTTCCTTACGCCCCTCAGACGCTGTTTAAATCTGCATTCTCAGCTATAGCGACAAAAAGAAATTTTAACAAATCTACTAATTGTTTGACCTGTAGGACTGAAGTTTTTGACAGAATGTTTTGCTGTGCAAATAGAAGAATGTGAAACCAAATTGGCCAAAAGACAACGAGCACCGGTGAGCAATAATTGAAAGCACTGCAGCAAATGATTTCGTCGAGCCATCGAAATATGAATGTGCATTTTTATGAAGCCCTGCAGCAAAACGTCAGGTTAAAATCTTCCACTTGTGGTGTCGAATGATTAATGTTAACTGAGAATGCAGTTTTAATACACATTATTTAATATAACATGAATTCTGCTGTATGCATGATAGAATAATCATGATTTCTTGCTTTGCCCTCTGGAATGAACTGGGGCGGAGGGGAGAGGATTTTGTTGTCGATCTTAATGTAAATGACAATCGTTTTTATTTCAGGAATGACAAGTGAGGGAGGGGGTGCAGTAGCCTTTCCAGTGATGACGCTGCTGGTAGGTATCTCTCCAATAGCGGCCCGTGACTTCTCCGTCATCATACAAGCAGTAGGCATGACGGGCGCAATGTTTGCCATCCTCTTCATGCAAGTACAGATAGAATGGCAGGCTATCATCCTGGGAACGCTAGGTGGTGCTATTGGTCTAATACTAGGGTTAGAGTATGTGGACACGTTGATAAGTGCGCGGTGGAAAAAGATGGTTTTTGTAAGCGTTTGGTTCTCCTTTGCATTTGCCCTCTTCCTTCTGAACAGGTACTACAAGCGCAAGACGTATAGGGTGGTCCCTTATTTCAAAATATGGAAGGGGCTTGTTTTAGTTATTGCCGGTGTAATTGGCGGAGGGTTCAGTTCGTTTGCAGGAAGTGGCATAGATATCTGCATGTTCAGTGTCCTAACACTTCTTTTCCGTGTCACTGAGAAAACAGCCACTCCAACCTCAGTGGTGATGATGGCAATCAATACTATGGTTGGTACCTTTTGGAGATGTGTAATCATGGGTGAAGTAGAAACTTTCACCTACGAGTACGTAGCCGTATGCATACCGGTCGTTGTGCTTGGAGCACCTTTGGGATCCATTCTTGGGTCACACTTTCACAGGCAGGTACTCGCTGCTCTTGTATACATACTTGACACTATCACACTTATCATGGCATTTGTGTTGGTACCTCAAACTCCTTTACTAGCTGGGGCCTCGGTTGCCCTGATCTTAGTCGGATTTATATTCTTCTACGTTCTAACGAAAGTCGGCCATATACTAATGGAACGGCAGAACAAACAAGAGTTGGAAATAAATAAAACTAAAAAGAGGAATGATAACGAAGGGACAATAAATGACGCATATGACTGCATTGAGGAAGTGACCATCGCTCATCTTTGAACATACAAAAGAAATCATTTGGGATGGAATTGGTACGAGTACCACGTTATTAACCCCAACACTGGTGCAAGTCAGAAAGATCTTCTAGAGATTTCACATGTTTATTATCAAATTAAGGCTTCATATAACATCTACTCTTTTTAATGTTTATTAATTAATTCCACTTAAACAGCATACGATATGTATGTAACAATGTCGATAAAATCTGAGTATAGTAACACATTAAGTTTATCATAATATAGTATGATATTTAATAGGGGTGGCCTGAAAACGAGGAAATGCATGAACGGTGAGGACGTCTGGCTCACTAGATAAAACTGGAAGCAATGATATATGTACTAATATATCCCAGGTACCCACATTTTAAGGCTAACGATAAATGTACTTAATCTTGATCATACTTCCATGTTTTACATAATGATTTTACTCAAATTACGGAAGCCAGCGCCAACACAGGTTAGCACTATTTTGTCGGCGCCTATTCTCAATTCATCTTCATTCTGCTCACCACTTGTAACATCAAACTTGAACATAACTTGAAAGAAATCATTCAAGTGTCGAAGAAACTCTATCCTGTAAAGGGAAAAAATGTAATTTCAGTAACTAGCCCTAGAAGTATGGTGATAAATTCAAAAGTCAACTGACAATGGGAATACCAATCTGTTATATATATTGTCAAAGTGATGTATTTGATGTTTGCCCATTTTAATCTGATTGGTTAAAACTAAGCTAAGTCGACAAAAAGCTTTTTTTCTGATTCTTTTTTTCTTTGATCCCGAATGCTGGAGGAAAATTCAAATAAAGAAATTGAAGAAAAAGTTATATTCCCTTGCAATCTTTCAGTTTTCTTTGATTTAAAAAAAAATCTTGTTTTGTGCTGCAGTGGTAATTTGGGGCAAGTAGGTTCAATTCATTGGTCTCTTGATATACATATCTAGCAAGTGTTATCCTAACATTTCCAATTTCATTGAGGAATCCCAAAGTTTAGACAGATTGAAAAAAAGGTGGGATTTCGGCGGATTACCAAAATGAATAAGTTGTGTGTGTGTGTGTGTGCGGGGGGGGGGGGGGGGGGGGGGAGGGGAAAGATAATGAGAAGAACAGGCCCAAATCCTTTATAGTCTATTTGGGGTGACTTTCGGACGGGTAGACTACAAAATTGAAAATTTCATTTTTTGAAGGAATTTAACTGAGAACGCAACTTTAAGTTAAAACTAAAATTAGAATACATACGTGTACGGAGATAACGGTCCTGTTTTCAGTTTCGACACGTCTTTATCGCCGAGAGCCATAAATAAACATGTCATACTTTGTGCAGTAGAGGACACGCATCCACCCTAATGGAGAAAGAAAGGGGAAACATGATTTATAAGATAATTTATAAGATGCCTATATTACGGGCAGATGACGGAAGACCTGAATTCCTCGGTCACACACACGTATTCACCAGATTGTAAATGTAAACTATGGATAAATAAAGGATTATTCTGCATGTACATTCTATTCTACCTCGTTGCCGAGATGTTTCTGAAATATGGACAGTTATCTGCTTTCTAATAACATACCTTTGTATGGTGAGAATTCGTAAAGTATGGGGGATATATTTGCATGTAACAACAATTAAAACATCTGGGACATTACTTCTTATGGTTGTTTGATACCACATCACGTGTAGCCCTGGGTCTAAACGTAGCAACTAGCAAAGAATGTCAACTAAAGATGATTAAAAATAGGGACAATAACCAACAGGCTATGTATACATGTGCGAATTATACAGTATTACTGTATGTGAAGGTTTAATCTTAACTTGATATAACTGAGGGGTTTATATTCCCGCATTACGGGACCACACCTGTTGTGTCAGCACACCCCTTTCACATCTATATAACACACCATATATATATATATATTCAGATAGCCGTTAAACGGTTCATCATAAAGTTAAAATTCTTACCTCCTCTAAAAGTACTGACGCAAATATCAAGTTGCGTATGTATAATAACCTCGCATGAAAATTATTCCAAAGGTCTAGACCTGTACATATTTGCTTGTGCAAGAAAAAATTCTTGGATACACGAAGGAACAATTAGGGTAAATGTTTGACTCCACGATATTCTTACCCTGTATATTTCTTCCAATAAAAGCTTTGCAGTATTAAGACCAAGGTCTTCAGGTACCGATGGCGTTTGACTAGAACCTTTGGGATTCGAAGTACTTTCAGCACACAGGAAAGATCCGTTTATAGTTTCAGCGACCAATGTCAATCCGAATCCAGGGCTCCTAAAATTATTTTTCGCGATAACTCATTAAATGCGACATTACATACGCTTGTGATATATATTTACAAACATAAATGATTATGTTTATAATGCTAATATCACATGCGGGTTATTCATCCATATTAAAACTTCGACAACTACGTAATGAGAATGTTCAAGTTTAAAAGATACAACATAATCATTAGTTTTCTTACTTCCCCGATTGACTGCCTTTCACATGATCTGTGTAAATATAAATGTCTGGGATAAATTTGTTGAGAACACTGCGAGTAGCATCGACGATCCTGTTACAAGTTGCAGGAGAGACCCGAGTAGCCCATCTGATGAAGTTAAGGAGATATGATGCTCATACATTAATTCTAAAGATTGTGATATTCAAACAAGTGAATTGTGACAGTGTACAGAATTAATACTCCTATACGAAAAGGATACGCGGTCCCTCGAATACGTTTTATTTTCCCTGGATCTGTGAATTTACATGGTCGTAGTTTCTGACGCGTTGGACAGGAGAAAAATACTTCGCCGCCGCCGTCAGGAGCAGCGCCCCTACGAAGTACCTGGAAAAAAATCCCAAGGGATCAAATCTTTTAGTTTATGCACTACTTGGTGTGACAAAAAATGAATAGTGATACTAACGTGGTACGTATAATTATGCCACTCTAGTAGGGCCTATGAAAAACAGATTCCGGTATTCTAGCTCAGTTCCTTTACTGAGACGCGTCCAAAAGTCGGCTGATGGAAGGTGTCCACATTAAGCAAACATTGTTTGGTTTCTTTTTGAATAGATGACATCCACTTTTGGTTTTCCTGGATGTCACGACTCCTGTCTACATGACATGCAGTCGGTATCATTTTCTTGTTTTAATAAATTGTATTTGTACTCATTGATTGATATGTTAGAACGACACTATTTCATGGAATAAAAGGAATTTTACCTTTAGTTCGAGTCCTTCATCTATGACAATGAATCTTTTTAAGACTGGGAGTGATGCGTGCTTTATCATGTCAACCTGGTAAAATGACAATTAGAGAGGCAAGGCTAAATCGATCTGGCAGTCAAGAAAGACTTGGGGAGATACCCTCTACCGGTACTTCACTCACAACAAGACAAATATTAACCAGAGCAACGAAATGTTACTTTATGAGAATAATCAATATATATGTTTATTCTGGAGATAAATAAACATGAATAAAACTTATACTCACTGATGGGTCATTTTGATCATTGGTTACACCTTTCAAATTCAGCCTCAAAGAATTCTTAAGAAAAGGAGCTAGGCAGAGGATAGGTTCAAGATAGTAGCCGATTGACCTGGCAGTAGAACAATCGTGTTCTATAGCGCCACCTATCAACACTCCTGGTTGATAGAATACTGTGGTTCCTACAATCACAAACGAATTTAAATAAAAATAATTATAATGAAGTAATACGGCAAAAACTTCAATAAAATAGTATTAACGGAATATCAAGGACTATACTGGCGATTTAAAAAAAAAATAGAAATGATGGAAGAGCAAACCTGATTCTGATATCACGATTGTCGATCCATTGGTAAGTTTGTCAATTAGTCTTATGAAACTGGCTTCGAAGTCTAGAAATGAATATAAGAAAAGGTGGCATCAAAATGGAAAGAATTGTGTGTAACGTAGTGGATTTTGGTTTAAATGTATTGTGTACTACCCAGTGACCTGTCAACAGCGTGGCCTAGTGTAACGCTTAATTTTCTTGTTCTAGTATAAGTTTATACTTCATTAACAAAATATAAAATAATCTAAGGGTAAAGGACATATTATAGTAGACTTATTAGACTTGCGCAGGTCTTTGTGACCGATTTATTTTTTTTTGTTTAAAAAACGAAATCTGAAAAATAAAATAAAACATGTAAGTAATCACATTTCCAAATGATTTTCTATTATCAAAATAGAATAAAACATGTAAGTAATCACATCTCCAAGTAGGGTAGACTAATACTAATAGTAATAGTAGGCTATCCACATTATTTTTTTAGTGTGTTTGAGTCTTTGACTTACTCAGTCAGCGGTAGCCCCGCAAGTAATACTTTTTTTGCGGGACACTGCAAAGGGACGACTTTTGTTTACCAATCAGTTATGACCATTAGGCCTAGTGCCCAAGCCCTACGTTATATTACTTATAACGTCAGGGCCCCGAGCCCCACCGTCCACAGACCGGCCTACGCAGTAGCAGAGCTATACATACAGATGTATAGCTCTGGCAGTAGTCAGTACAGCCAGTCCAGGCTACACTGGCTACATTTCAAAAGCTAACACCAATACAATAAGCTTACCTTTCATTCCTGGATCATCGTGCTTGTGTCTAATTTTTTTAATCCTCACTGACCGCCCACTTAGTGTGGCAAGGACAATTCTTTGCCTAAAATAATTACAGCCTTCGTATGAAAGCGTGCTCGTCGTGGAGGCCGCCATGTTGGACATAGTATACAGAGTGGGTCCAATGTTATTTTAGTACATAAAGTTCATTTCTTCAATAAATGTGTGAACGTTATATTAGGAAAAAAATTACAATTGATGTGGAAAATTTAATATTTAAAGGTTCTCTCAAGCTGGAACAGTAGAGGCAGAAATATTCTGGGTAGAAATGTTAGTTTCGTATTATAATCAAAACTTCCGGTTGTTGAGTTGTTGACTTAGCATGCTTCTCTTTTTTTTGCTTGCAGTCGTTTTGGACAGTGTTTTGGACTTAGACTTTTTTCACTTAATGTGTTCTGTCGCGGCCAAAATTCCCGAGTGATTTTGCAGACTAATTTTATCTAATTTTAAATCAGGGAGGGCTATTGTTACGGTAGCAAGCCCATCCATCCGACTCCATTGCCGGCATTGGATTTGGAGCCTGGAGGTCTTGTCCTGTGAGTGTGAGCTGTGTTGTTGTACAGCATGGAGGGGATGTAAATTTATATTATAGACACTATGTTAAAATTACTTGCTCTTAGAGAAAATGGTACCGACCACCCACGGTATCTTGAGCACGCTGAAAGTACCCGTCGATCAATATCGTTGGAGCTGAGCAAACATTTTGATGTACAGAAATGTCATAAAGCTGGAATTAATTGTCTCGACATAGACGATACCGAAGGAAGATAGTAAGTATGGACTAAGTGTGGTGCAATCTGGTATACGTCATCGGTTACATGAGATTTTAGACACATATAGAAACATCTTTTGTGACCTCTTAGATTATAGTGACTTCAACTTTCAGTTTCACTTCTAATATATTTTAAGATAAATTGTATGTGCATATGCCTACAGCTATCACACAACTTCAAAAGTACCGGTAATATTTTCAGGCACGATAGTCGATAAGTATGGAGTCCAGTTCAAAAACATTGCAAAATATACAAAAATAATATCTTGAGACTGACTGCTCTTAACAATTATATGTGATATTGTTTATGAAAAATACTTCAACTAATAACTTTGTGTATTATAATAACCACGTTTATGCAGAATACAAACAACATTGTTGTAAGTTAATAAAAGGGTTTTGCTGTGAACCATTGTCCGTATCAAACATGGTATTAACTACATGTAAATTTGTTTCCTCGATCAGACCCTCCCAGTTATACTCAGGAAGGGACTGAATTACTACCTTATTTATTTTGGGGTTGCAGTTTGTTATCTTCTGGTGCTGATGGTCTTATAGGAATACATGATTTGGACCAGCTATCTGCAGAGCCGAAGTATTCCCATCCGTTGGTCTGTAGAATTGATAAAAATGTTCGCGGATGCCATAAATTCAGTGCGGAGACTGTGCAATGGTATCCTCTCGACACAGGAATGTTCACATCCTCTGGGCATGATAAGCTCCTTAAAATTTGGGACACGAATAGTCTCACGGTAAATGTATACTCTTCCTATTCACAATATCTACCCACTTCTGGTGAAATTTAGTGCAAGGAAATCCAGACACCGCTCACCTGCCGCGATTCTTACTGCCACAGATTTGAAAAATTTAGTCAGACTAAAAATAAGTCACTAGATTTGGTGGAGAAATAAAATATCAGGAAAAGCCATGACACAACTCAGAACTATGGCAAGGCACCTGCAAATGGTTCGTTCTGATTGACTGCCACTAATGTATTGGATATAAAATTATGTATTGGAGGATAATAAATATCGAGGTATTCTTTATAATAGGCAGAACTAAGATAATATTATCTCAATAAAGAAGAGTGCTTATAATGTCGTTAGTTTTTAGGATGATACTTTGAAATCTTTTCTTGAAGCGGTAATTTAATTCATCTCAATTTTTTCCTATATAGGTTGCCGATGAATATGAATTTTCCGGGCGTATACACAATCACGGAATGTCAACACTAGCTTCCAGCCATAAATTAATAGCCGTTGCTGACCACTCGTCAAAAGTTAGACTTATAGATATCAAATCTGGGGCGGCAACTCATACTTTAAGGGGACATAAAAAACCTGTCCTTTGTGTTAAATGGGCTGCTTTAGAAGAATTCTACCTGGCAACTGGAAGGTATGCACCTTTTTATTTATTCTATTTGTTCTATCTAACGAAAGTCATCTATGAGAAACTGTTTTTTTTTTCGATTAAGACCATGAAGAAATGCCCCTGGTAAGGGCCACGGCTCATTCATTTTCAAAATGTATTTGACAGCAGTTGTATTTTGATATAAACTTGGAATATGCCATATATTTTTATTTTTACAGTGAAGACAACCGGGTAATGATATGGGATATACGACGTGCCAAGAGCTGTGTAATGATATACGACCAGCACAATGGTGACATGTCGGCCGAATCTAGCTCAGGTATCAAGTATATGAATCGAGGTCTTCCTTTCTTTAAACAAACTTGATGTGTGGCATGTTTAATTACACTTTTTTATTCCCTTGCCTTCATATATGCTCATAGTCAATCCATTTTTAATCCATTTTACAGTGAATACTGCACACACTGGGATGGTAAATGGACTGTGTTATACTCAGGATGGATTGAATCTTCTCAGCTTTGGGTCTGATAATCGTCTTCGTCTTTGGAGTGCAACGACGGGGGCTAACACCAATGTAAATTTCGGGAAGATCTCTAATGAGTCTAAGAAGTGTGTGCATATTGCCGTTTCTGATAACAATACAAACCCAACTCTCGTGTATGTGCCAAACGGTAGTGACATAGTTATATTCAATACTGCAACTGGAGAGAAAGTAGAAACACTTCGTGGTCATTATAGCCAGGTGAACTGTTGTGTGAGTGATAGCAGAACGCATAATCTCTACAGTGGAGGAATTGATCGAAATATTTTGATATGGAAGCCAGACGTAACAACAGCAGAAGCATATGATGAATATCTGAATGCGAATACAGCGTCTGATCCAAGTACAGCCTCTGTCTTCCATCGACGGATAGGCGCTATGGCGGACACATGGAGTAGTGATGAGGATTGAAATAACTAGTGAAGACAAATTCCCAATCAATTCCCGACCTATTTCCTCCTCATGCCAACCACATGAGACAAAGCAAAAGACAAAAAAGGAAAGCTGCATGGAACTGACTTCTCCCAGTGAAATACCAGGGTCTCTGTTGGTTTGGTCACAAAAAAAATAGGGCTTTTCCAGCCCACTAATGACATAACCAGGGGCCTTAAGTTAGTTGTACTCTAGTCCACTGTTGATCTGCTATGGTCAATGCAAATTTATATGAACTTTCAATGCCCTCATAGCAATTGACCATTTTCGAAGCGATTCAGGCATGCCGGTGCGGCGTTAAACCACTGAACGAAATAGCACAAGTTCGAGAATGCGTCTTTCCAGTGATATAATGCACTAGGGTGTTTTTACCTTGTTGCAACACAAATGTATTTCGGAAAAAAATCCGAGACAAATAAAATTTACTTTTAACTTATGTTTTCCTTTGGTACAGGGAATAATTCGCCCAAAAGATATTCATATAAAAGGAATTTCCAGAAAACCGTTTACAAATGTGTAATAAAAGGTTACATTTTATTGGTCTAAGAGCACACATTTGTTTCATATGACAATGACAAATGTTCCCTTTCTATCCTGTAAAGGGCGCTTCGGTACGGAAGACCGGCATCCACACGTAAAATGAATATTATAGTACTTTACTCAAGACAAAATCAAACACTCAACAGATCCCAGTGATTAGGCCTATCAGACAAACAAAATATGCCATGAATTTTACGATTGATGATCATCTTCCCAACAACATATATAGTAGGCACAAGAATCCCCTGTATAAAAATGTATCTTAATAATTACCATTCCAAATATTTTCTGAGCGCTGCTGAGTTAGTGATGGGTTCCACCTTTGTCAAGGTTGACCGGGCACTTTCTCTGGGCTCGTACACCTTATCTACAGATTTCAAAGTTGCCACTGTGCCTACCAAAAAAATGTCTTTCCTTGAAATTTCTCACTTATTGAATGCTATTCAATAGCATACATTTGTGCAGAATTTTAGGTAAGTTCACCTGCAAACTTTCAGAGGAATTTATTGACTATTGGTCCACAAGAATACTACTTAGTTAGTGTTAGTGCAGGAGTTGGCGCATGCGTAACCATCCTGACGACCCTCTCTGTGTACACCAGTCAGAGCTGTAGCATGGTTAGCGCATGCGCAAACAGGAACATACTAACTGCACTCACCGACTGGAGAATTTGTGGAAGATCTTAAATCGTATACAAAGATATAAATAATAATGTATTGCCTCTAATCTTAGGTTGTGACTCAATATTGCGATTTATAATAGCTATTGGGGACGCATTTAATTCATCTTCTCACTATTTAAAAATGTTAAATGCAAAATATACATATTTACAATAAAACCCATACAAGAACATACAATACTTACACTTCAGACTTCGAGTAAAAGTGTCTTTGTACAGATAGTTCCAGCTTACCAACAAGTCACCAAGAAATTATATGCTTGCTGGCCAGACAATCGATTACCCAGCATACACGAACTGATGTTCTATCAGTTCAAGATATTCTCATCCTTTTACCGACAAAATGTGAATTAAAATGGGATGTATAAAATGTTGCTTATTTTACAATGCATGTAAAAATGACAGATGAGACAGTGGAAGTCTTTGCGCTAAAAAGCGAATAAGTCATGATTTGATGAAAATAGAATGAACCGGCAGTGACACGTTTTGTATGAGTGAAGATGGAGATGAATGATAAGAGGTCCGCTGTTCAGCTATATGGACTAGTAGAGCTATGAGACCGGCTTCATCATACGTCTAAAAAACCATCAACATCTGGATCTTGATCTCTGTCTCCATCGTAGAACTCATTTGGCGCCTCCACCCTAAAATAGAAAAAGATTGCTGTTTAAAAGGACAACCACTGCAAAAAAGACCAGGCTGCTGGAAAATGTCTATCCTTATAATGGAACCTCCCTAGCTGCTCGCACCGGATAAGACCCCCCAAAAAGTCTCTTAATGTGCGGCTGGAGTAGCCCATTACTAGGGGATAAGTTTCAAATAGTATTGGAACAAAAGTTTGGGAGAATACAAAATAATTTCATTCTACGATAAACAGGAGACTTTCTTCCATGAAAGAACATTTGAACGGCACCAACAAAGAATGATACCTTGCGATTTATATTTCCCGTATATATACCAACCTTCTCAAATCTTGATCAGTTGATGTCCTAGTGTCTGGGTCGTTATCATCGTCGTGGTCGTTAAGATTCAGCATGTCTGGAGGGACGTCCTGCATCTGAACACTTGGTGCATGTATCAATGAGCGTAGGTTTTCATGACTTACTTGGCGAATAGTGTCTAGGTACTGCAACAGAAGCGAAGGAAGATAAGAGATACGACTGTTTTACATACAAATATTTGCAAATAAACATTGCTTATAGTTCCTCTTATAGCAGCTGTGATATGTAGACAAGAATTACAAGCATAAGCTTGTGTAAACGCAGGTTTTTAATTATTCGAATTATATAGAATTGTAATTATAAGTAAAAATTAAGTATATTTTTTGATTATAAGTATAAATATAGGTCGATTACATAATAATGATTATAAGTATAATCATAATTAAAAATATGAATATATCAGAGCAAGGGTGGAATGAAGGATGGATTGAAGGATGGACATTGTGTGCGCACAAGTACAGTGTGTGCGCACAAGTACAGTGTGTGCGCACAAGTACAGTGTGTGCGCACAAGTACAGTGTGTGCACACAAGTACAGTGTGTGTACTTCAAGTACCCACCATGTACCCTTCAAGTACCCATTCAAGTACCCACCAAGTATCCTTCAAGTACCCACCAAGTACCCTTCAAGTACCCATCAAGTACCATTCAAGTACCCACCAAGTATCCTTCAAGTACCCACCAAGTACCCTTTAAGTGCCCTTCAAGTACCCACCAAGTACTCTTCAAGTGCCCACCAAGTACCCTTCAAGTACGGTACACTCCAAGTACGGTACACTCCAAGTACGGTACACTCCAAGTACGGTACACTCCAAGTACGGTACACTCCAAGTACGGTACACTCTAAGTGCACCACATAGATGCATGCATAGATACATGCATAGATAACAATTCAATTCAATTCAAGGATTCTTTTATTGCTGAAGATGTTATACAGTAGGGTTGTCCAACTATCTAAGTAAACCATTGTTTAGTTAGGTCTTCCATTGGGTGCCCGAATTCTTGTTTGATCTTTACTTTTTGTTACAGTTTGACTATTACTACAATGATATGACTACAATATAATAAATGTGAGTTTCCTTTTAGCTATAATGGTTTGACTAGGAGTGGCTATGACTAGTTCTAATTTAATGAGATGGTTATGAGATCTTAATGAGTATACATGGTTGAAATGGTTAATAGGTGTATAGTGGTATACAGTTTATGTTCATTCATGAGGCAGTAATTAAGGTACATTGGTATACGCATATGCAGTTACATGTAGGTTCACTCATGAGGCAGAGTTTAAGGCACTTTGGCACGTGTGGTGGTTACACGGCAGTTATCATTGCGTTGTAATATACATGTGTGGTAGGTACATGGTACTTAAGAAGTGGTATAGATTTACTCAGTAATTTTTTATGGGGCATAGTTGAGGTATGTTGGTGCAGAGGTACATGTCATGTGTAGGCACTTCTTCAAGTACACTACATGTATACATACATGCATACATACATGCATACATACATACATGCATCTGGAGCCTCGCTCAGTGGACAGCTGAGTGGGCTGAATCCCCCATTATCGCCCACTCAGCTGGGCCAAAGAAAACACCTTTAAAAGTTATTTTATGAATTATATAAAGTAACTAAAGAGATAGGAAGCTTAATATGACTCTTATTAAAGATCCCAAATGAACGATTCTGTTTATAAATGAACATTTCTGTGAATTTGGAGAACTTTATTTTCACTAGACTGATCGGTAAAGAGTGTGCTGTGTGTGTACGTGCACACTGCACTAGGTTTGTGTGGGCAATTTTCAACTAAGACGGACGGCCGAGCGGGTAAAGGCGTTGGTAGACTGAAGGGTCCCGGGTTCAAACCGCGGTAGAGGACGGGAGGGATTTCTTTAGGCAAACATCATAACATGAGAGAGAGAGAGAGAGAGGACGAGCGCAGTAGGGGTCCTATCATTGGGAGCGGGGAGGAGAGAGAGAGAAAGAGAGCGGGAAAAATATTTAGTTTCCAGGGCTGAGAAACCATTTTAAAAAAAAAAAATCCAAGGCAATTTACCCATAGGAACGCAGTAGGGGTCCAATCACGCAATGAGGAGCAAGAGATAGAGAGAGAGGAGGAGGAGAGAGGAGGAGTAGGAGGAGGACACCCCTAGACCTTTTAGTACTGTCTACACAGAAGGATTATTGAAGGCCTCTGGGAAGGACTATAAGAGGAGAAAGAGAGTGTTTGACGACGAAGTAGGAGTCCTATCACGCAATTGTACGCAAAAATACCAGTTCAGCTGCAAAACGCAGCACCAAACCCTACCTATGCCTACCGAAACCAGAACTAAGCCTACGATAAGCCTACATACGAATTATAGCATGGGAATTCTGAGAGTCTGTGAGTAGTATATGCCATTTTAGGATTGCAGCGTAAAGTGACGGCTCCCGGCGGACCTGTATGTCGACGCGTCCCGTCAGCCGCAATTGCGCAGCATTCGGATTTCCCTTAGGAACTTGTGGCAATGCTGACCAGAACGCACGGTCACTGAAACGGTCACGGGCGAACCCATTCCCTTAAACGCAGGTTGCGAACCTGCGTTTAATAAATACGAGTGATCAGGAAATCGATTAACATACATTATCTTCTATCTACAATAGTGGGATTGACTAGTAGATTTGGGCGGGTAATTATAAAACACATTGAAAACATGTCTGTGTCTTTGCATAAAGAAAACGAACAGCTAGTTTAGGCTACCTGTCTTGTGTTGAGATTTTCTTGCTTCGTTGATATATCTGGATGTAAGGTGAAATCAGGGGCGAAGTATTCCAAGTATTCTGGAATTAACATTGGGTAGAATATAGAGCATTTATTTATTAGCAAATGTGATTTAAATTAGTAGCCAATGACAAGATAATATTGTCTGATTGTGTAGTTAGGGATAATTGTGTAGGCAGCACACATATCATATCAGTGAATAAATAATATTGGCGAGTAAAGTGACTATTGGATGAAATGTTTTACTCAGTGCCATGATTCTTAAACTAATGTATAATATAGGTTCATATAATCATGACCGTATCTGAGTTTGATACATATGTCCGAAAAGAAACATAAGGAAAATTGATATAATAGACAAACAGACGAAAAACGTACTCCAAAGAATGGAATGAAGAACCATTTATAAACGTACCATTATATGGGATTTCATTGCTAATGTCTTCATCTATTAGGACGGATGTTTCATGGGTCCAACACCGGGCTACATTCCTCACTGTGTAACCTCCTCCCCCAAGAACCATCAGCGGTAAGCCTAAGTCACGTATGAACTTGACACACTCTCTGAATTAAAAAACAATGCCTAATTAAAATCAGTACGAATGATCTATTATAGAAATACTCGGTATTTTTTAAACGTAAAGCCTGCGTTTACTTTCCATAACATGAGTGCTAATTTGTTTCAAATGAAACGCGAATGGATTTAACAAATACAAATTTGTCAGTCCAAAAAGATTTCCCAATTGTTATGACGTTTCTTGGATTTCATATGGTATCCAAGAATATTAAGGATTTCAAATGGTATCCAAGAATATTAAGAAGAATGACATCTCGTTTCTTACCCGTGTCCTTTTACACTGAGATTAAAACAGCCCAGGCGGTCGCTCCCAAGTGAGTCAGCCCCACACTACATAAGAAAGCAAATAAATCAATATTGTTAGACGTCGTAATTATTAATTTGATAACGGGAATCATACGCCAGGATAAAATATAAGCATAATCAATCAAATCGACAAGCATGTTTATACTAGATTTTTCCTCTCGCCTTTCCAAACTAACCAAACACCTATTTCCTTACCTGAAGTACGACACATGTGGGTTGGTAGAAATCAATAACTGACTGAATGACTGGTTTGAATATGTGCATATACATCTGATCATCGATTCCTTCTTTGAGAGGCACATTAACAGAATAGTATCGTCCATTTTCGGAACCAATCTCATACATGTCTCCTAGAGGGAGAAACGTAAAACGCAAAATCAGAACGTGTATGAATATGAATAGCAGTAAGAATGAATGAACTACTGGAATAATGGTTCTACATGTTGATGATCTAGAAGTCACTACTTTTCACCTAGTGTAAGCATCATGTTTACGTGAGTATCATGTTGCATTGTCTGTTTAAGTAAATCATTCCCAGCAAGAATTATTAAGATATGTATTGAAATTTTTACGAGGGTCTAAAATACGTACCTGTGCCCGGGAAGAAATAATTTCCATACTTGTGAAAAGAGACTGTCATAACTCGGTCTGTTAAATAAAAGGCTTCCTGCACACCGTCACCGTGGTGAATGTCAATATCCACGTACAGCACCCTGGGATGGTACTTTAACAGCTCCAATATTGCTATAACGATGTCATTCACATAGCAGAATCCGGAGGCCTAAGTATGACATAAACAATGTCCAGCATGTAAAACAAATAGTTCCAACCATCTTCAGTGCGAATTCCAATTTATATCTTTGCATAACAACGAATTCTCAAATAGGAATAAATTATATATATACGTACCTCAAACTTTTTTGCGTGATGCAGGCCACCAGACCAATTAATCGCTATGTCACAGTGCTGCAATCGTGTATGGATATTTGAAAATCAAGCAATAGGAAAAATTCACACGAAAGGTACTTTTACTCAGTGGGTGATATTGATAAGCGTAAGCGATAAGGACGCTTTGTTTTTGTAGGTTAAATAATAATTTTTGTTGGTCACATCCCATTATGTGCTGCACCACAACATCTACAGCAAGACATGTATTGTAGGAATTAAACGACCAGATTTTTTAAAAATACATGGAAAATTCGTGAGACACGTACTGTAATAACTTGAGGCGACGCATGAAAATGTCTGTTCTGTCAGAAATGCGTTATTTGTATAATATTTATTCAACTATTAATGTTAAATCTCTTCAGTCTGATAAACATTTTTTCAAATCAAATCAACTTGACCTAGACTAATGGTTCACTTACATTATTATTCAACTTGATAGCACTCTCGAGAGAAGCTCCGGTGTACATCGAACAAAAGTCAAAGATACCTTCAAAAACGGGGCTGGAATTAAGCAAATAGCATAATTGCCTTAATATCTGGTTTATTCAGCGCTTGTCAGAGGCCAAATACAAAACCATCTAAGACAAAAGAAATACCGAATTGTAAAGTGAGGAGACAAGTTCTACCTGACGACATACATAACACTAATTCGCCGAATAGTATCAGAAATACGAAACACTATCTTGAATATTTATAACGTTTCTTGCGGAAATATTTAGAACCCTGATGTACATGAGATACTATAGTAAGATTACTAGATAGTGTCCAAGTCCACGGTGGACAGTATTGTCTACCGAGGACATGGCACTGTGGTCATCTTACTTTTATTCCCAATTTCATGTAAAATTACTAAATAAATCTACATTTTTACTACTTTCGATACTATGCTAATACAGCCCTGATTATATTCGTCAGTCCGTGAGCCGCACGTATTGTCATTATATTGTCCGCTCCCAACCAAATCAGGGAATAAAATCACCGAGGTGTCTATTTAGCGAGATGACTTTCAGGTAAGAGGATGGAACCAAAGAGTAGAAAACATCAGTTCGCGGTCGAAAATAGCTGAGAATGCATCTTTAAATTGCTCTTCCCAGGCACAGGGCGATAGTGGCTTTACGCAGTGTTGAGTTGCAGGAGTCGGTCTTCCCAGACACATTTTTAGGAAAGGCCGGCTTTATGCTGGTTTTTATTTTCACCACAATGAAAACAGAAGGGGTTCCAATATAATTCATTGAATTTATCCTCAATTCATATAGTTGCAGCTACAGAAATAATATTTAGATCGGCTCACCAGTCATCTCCGACGTTGAATAGACTCAAACTCTTAGTGAAGTTTTGTACATTTCCCGGTCGCACTCGTTGTAGAAAATCGATATATTCATCTGAGTGGAAACGACACATATCATGCGCTGATGCCCTATACGCCCGATATACCTGTGGAGGATATATTGCAATTGAAAATTGAACATGATTTGGTGAATTTAAAATAACTAAATGAAAATAAAGTTAAACCATAAGACAATCATGCTTATTCAACAAGAAATATTGTAGCATATTTTCATTATCCATTGGGGGAAATCTTTGTTAACAAAAATTAGGACTCGTATATTGAGGCCCTAAACATAAAGATACATCTAAGACTAAGGGAAGATTTAAAACACATCAATCGTTACCAACCTGCATCTTTTTGTACATTCCATAATGAAGGACCAAACTGTGTGTTACAGAAAGTCTGTGTGGTTTCATGGGATGGCCTGGGCCTGAAAATATGTGGGCAGTTAAGTACATAATCCAATACAAACATAATTATAATATATAACACTGTTATTGTTAACAGAGTCAGAGGATAGGCATTGGGAAAAATATGTTACATCGACTGTACTGTAGTGTAGGTGCTGCTTCTGTTCAGTGTCTTATGAAATTATCTACCATATGAAGGCTATTAATTTCTCCGGTAACTTCTCGAAAATTTGGCAGCAATGCAAACTGGCACTGTGAAAGTAAATATATTGGAATTTCCATTTCCACCTAGCCCTAGGCCTACCTAACCGAGGCCGCCATCTTGAAAAACGGGTCGTGAAAAACCCATTCATTTTTGAAGCAATAATCCTAACCCAAGCCAGGCAAGGATAAGAAGTACATGTAGCTAATTAACGTTTTAAGGCGCTTTCCTACAATGGGAACGTTCAAAAGTATGGCCATAGAAAATACAGAGAACGCAGTGATGTATTTAAAGTATTTCTAAAAAGCTAATTTCCACGGGCCAAGACAAGAGCAGTCCCTGGCTTTGTATACATTTTTATGTTTACCTCTGCAGCAGACAACATATATGTATCACTCGGTTATATAGCATCAGTGGGAAACATATGAGCATACAATTTCATGTCACCACAACGTCCAACTTCATGGTCGTAATCTTTGCTTAAAATTGTGGCAGCTTTAGGCCTACAGCCTACAAACAATTTTGACTGGGCCCTGATTGAGCCCTTCTGCTAGGCCTATGGCTATGCCTATGCCATGGCCTAATCTATGGCCTATGCCTAAATACTACATGTATCCAATGTTCCAACAAATAAATGATGCGACGGTATCAATGCAAATTGGTAATTTTGTTTTTGAAAAAATTGCAGGACAGAGTGGTGAGACATAAACGTACCATAATGGAAGTTTCCTACATTCGGATCATAAAAGTACGCTATACGTTTCGTCGCCATCTTTACAACCGGCTAGCTGCTCTCATGATAGTCTGCAGCCGGAGAAGTATTTAGAAACTTGTTGTCTTTTATATTCTTTAGGTTAAGCAAGTGTATACAACCATTTCTTTGCTATAATTTATGTAATCAATATTTACTGTCTCAAATATATTACGATAAACTAATCCCTACACCTTTCAAAGACCGTTTTTCAACACGAATACTATATTAGTTTTCTTTTTCATACCCTTCAGACAATTTTTGGTCATGTCACGTGGCCCTATCGCATCTTCCAATCAGCCAATCCCATCCATTGAATTTACCGCCGCCATTTTCCTAGACTATGGAAGTGTGCATGTGAGAACTCCCTAATAATTATTGGACGTTTTAATTTAGGTTATGTTGATGAAATAGTAGTATGGCGACCGAAGGTGGAGGTAAAATCAAACCCAAGCGACAACATGTTGATTCACGGCCTTATGATCCCCGACAGGTAAGGATTGTAATGTGTTGACAGAAACTACTGACACTGCCGGAGTTCGAGACACGGACTCGTGTGGAGCTCGACTGAGATTTTCAGTAGGGCTCCACAATAGACCACTTGCTGAAAAGATATTCGTGATCTTTCTTTCTTGTGATCAAATGATGAATACTCTGATCGAAAGTAAAATATTCCATGAAGTTAACCGTATTTATCTAAATATGGACGAATCTGAACCTTTCGTTGACGTCGTCATTGTCTGTACAGTGTAACCGTACTGGTTGTACTTGTAGGCAATGTAGCTCGTGTTGTCTATTTCATTCAACGCACATACATAACACTACAGCGATGCCGATGTACCATGACTGGCATGAGTCAACTAATATTGTTAATCATTTGTATAATGTTCTGCATGTGTAGGTGCTGCGTAACAGTCTTAATCATGAACCTTCTGTTCTTTTTTGCTTTCGTGATCGTCTACATTCTAGTCAGGCCTAGGGCTAGGGGCCTATATTAGTTAACTCAATGACCGAATGAGTTCGAGACGTCAGTTTTATGAGTTACTCACTGACTCCCACCCCACCCACCTAGCACATACATAAATACCCAGCCTTATTATTGTGTACACATCGTGACAATCCAAGTCTATATCACAACCAGACTTTCTAGACTAGATCTACATATTAAAAATATTTAAAGTAACTTTGCTCCTAGATCATTCTAGCTCGAAATAGCGGTGCGTTTCACACGACCCCACTAGTACTAGTAGGCACTATAGTATAGTAGGCAGTATCCACCTTGACTCAGTCAGCTACACTACAGAGGTGTCTACCCCACTAGAGTTTAGACTAAAATCTTAATCATACAACACTCCGTGGAAGTCTCACAGATTTACACAATATGCATGAAACTTGTGTGAGCACCAATATATTATAGCCACTACTAGACTAGGGGAAAACTTGTTCTTCGCGGTGAGACACTAATCTAAGCCTAAGCCTAAAGGGCTGGTTCCATTGGTACGGATACGGATACGGCAAAATTCGCTCATATTAAAATATAGTCATGTTTCCATGTGTGCGGATCCGTACACGTCAACAGGTCCGACTCCGAATCCGGCAAAACCGATCGCTCCATGTAGCGATTGGGTTCGAATCCGTACCCCATTCGTATGGGGGGATTCCTTGTGACGTCATTTACTGGAAGGCATTCCCCGGACCTCCCCTCCTCCGACGCTATCACAATGCCGCGCCCAAAGTTCAATATTTCTAAAGAGGAGGTTGAGAAACTGATAGAGCTTGTACGTACATTAGTTCATTAACCAATGTGTAATATGCTCCATGTAATCGCCTGTTTCATAGGATAGCATGGACCCGCCATTTGTGCTCCCTTTTCTGGTTCCTATTTCTAACATTTGAAAGGATATTATATAGACCAAGAATATACAATAGAATTTCTTCTTGTTGAAGCATATGACATTGCAGTAACGTGGACATGTTTCATATCCCACGTGGAGCGCACAAAAGGCAGGATACCGCATCACATTCCGTACCAATGGGTTCACTCCAAGATAGTTTCCGTACCCGTATGCCGGATTCGTATCCGCATGACGTATCCGTATCCGTACCAATGGAACCAGCACTTTAGGGAGCATGGGTCGCCGGGAAGGAAGTAGTATCGTGTATGAATGTCTAGATATTCAAAAATATGCTTCCTTCTTGCAAATCCTAACGTCTAATTTATGCATTAGTTCGAAGAGTAATAAGTCTTATTACAATTAAGAAATTGAATGACTTTTAGTCAGCCAGACCCAACTGCTAAGCGTATTATAATTGCGAAAGTTGCCTTAAAAATAGTATTAACATGCATACATTAGACTGATTAGTCATTACGAAACCATCGAGGCCCGTTTCATCCTGGTTTGTAGTAATGCACAGTGAGTTAGTTTGCCTAGGTTTATGGCATTTGGAGAAGTGTGGTCACAGACTAAAAGTGAAAGACTTGGTGACTTCAGTTTTCGTATTATAACGTCGCCCTGTTGTGGGTAAATTTCCATATTGCATGTTTTTTTCAAGAAAAAATCTTATAATTATCTTGTTGATATTCCAGTCGCTACTAGGGCGAATGAAGGATACCGTTAAAGATATGCTGTCACCCTCTTGGGTTATTGACCTTGTCAATGGAGTAAGAAAAACGCCATCCTCAAATGTTGAACAACAGCAAGAACACGGATCCCAGCCAACTCATTATCAGGTAATATTAATTCGTTGAATTTCTTTCTTTACTTGCTATATTCTGCAGTCCGTGGTTTTAATTTAGTTAAACAAATCTTTGTTTTTGACATCATGATAGTTGCCTTGATTGAAAACGTATAAATTTCATGTCAGTTAAATGCATTACAATAATTTCTGAATAAGTACACCTTTGAACTTCCCCTCCTTATATAACGCTTCAAGTTAAAATTCAAGCCTTTTGAGACGCCCTCATTTGGCGTCCAGTTTACTAACCTTTAAACTTATATTAAACGATGACCCGCGTCAACGCCAACCAAATTGATAATTGCCTATTACACAGCCCCCCGATGGAGAAGTACCAGTAAGGAGGGAATTAAATAGGATGGGGAATGAGGAAAATATTATGATGAGTCTACATATGTCACAATCCCGCTCCAATATACCTACAAACCAGCCTGCCGCTCAAGTACCTGGCTATAGCACGCCACAGATGCCATGTGCTACATATAGACCACCTGCACCAATTCCCCAGCATATTATGACTAATGGTGAGTACAATTACCCTTCCAGTAATTTTAATTTTCTCAAATGTATCATTTTTACTTGCGTTATTCTAGTATTGAAAAGGGTTAAAGATAAAAAATAAAAAGAATAGGGACAAGCTTTCTAGAACAAAATATCAAGTATATAAGTAGTTTAAAGCCTGTTAATGTTCCGATATGATTCAGAAATAAACAAGCAAGGCAAAAGCTTTCCCCAATCCTTAGTTGCTTAATTTTTTCCTGAAAATCAGCTAGGTGGGGTTTTTTTCCTTAGTCTAGAGCTGATTACTTATTGCTTTTTAAAAAATAGTATTTTAAACCTTGCCCGATGTTTTTGTCTTGACTCAGTGATACAATATTTGTATAACCATTGTTTCAAATGTCATACCTTTCTTCGTTCTTCAAGGGGATGATCAACCTGAGCCTCCTAATTTTACAGGACCTGGACCTCTGTGCTCAAACATGATGCTTCTTGATAGAAAAGATTACCAAAATGAGATGTTACACCTCAATGAATCCCGCATAAGGCAGATGCAGCAGCAAATGGAACTTCATTCAGAAAGCATGTCAACCCAGCACAATCCCTCTAATGACAGTACCAACACAAGCACTGGTAAGACGACCTGAGTCCCGGTCGATTTAAACCTGTCACCTTCTCACCACTAGTATATTTTGCTGGGTCCAGTCATTAACTGAATCTGCTTCTAACACTTTGGTCTTTATTTTCCATTCCAGATGGAAGTTTCCTTTGGTCAAGCAGCAAAACGGGGTCCTCTCGCCCCCAACCACCAGCAAAAGGACAGAACCCTTCATTTAATATTACAGCCTTCAATTCTTCACTCTCTGTAAGTTGATGCCCCTTAATATTTGTAAGCTAACTAAAACATAATTAATTTTAATAAATTTGTGGAACGTTCTAGTGAAAAGGATTTATTGTATTACTCATGTGTTTGGTACTACAATGTGTGATGTATCATTGGGTATGTGTTGGGTGTGCCGAAGCGCTACCACAACTGAGCTTTTGCCTCAGAATCTAACAGACCACTCTATCTCACGCTTATTAAGTATACGTGGTAACCCCCATTGTGACATCAACTATGAGTATTTAGTTTCGTCAAACATGACTGAAAAAGTGTCAGCTGGTATTAAATAATTGTTTTGATATTTATTGTAATAAAATATCATTAATTATTGTAGGGGTTGTCTTGCTGTGGTTTCAATCAAAAATCTCATCAGGCGCTAGTGCGGTCACTTTGGTTACGTACAACTAGCTCTGGGCCCATGTTTAGTTTACTCCCGCAGATTGGAGTCTTTTAAAAGAATTCATTTGGGTTGATACAATTTGTGGTGTGGAGTGATACCTTTGCTCCACTAATAAAAGCGCAGTTTGTAATACAGTTCCATTTCAAAATACAGTAAAGAGTACACCAACACTTGTATAATATACTTGCATACATACATTTCATTTACTTTGAATCTTTATACTAGGTGTGTGGCACACCACTCAAATAATTATTTATCATATAACGATCATTATCCCGTTATGATTGAAGTTTAAGTGCTCACCCGCCTAGCAATTTTGTTAACAAGTGGGTGGTGAATACAACAATAACTGGCACTGGTTAGATTAGTAGATGATAACTGATGAACCATGACCAAGTCCATGACCTTATAGGTATCCCTGGCTGTGTACCTGTCCCGGGTAAAGTACTAGAACGCATTGTGCACTCTCAGACTTACGATCACCTTGAATCTTTTGGCCTCCTACATCCGAAACAGTATGGTTTTCGCAAAGGAAGATCAACCCAAATAGCTATCTCTGAAATCATTGACGACATCACTAACAACCGCAACAACAAACAATCAACAATAGCCCTCTTTATCGACATGAAAAAAGCTTTTGACACAATAGACCACTCAATTCTGACCAATAAACTCTCGGCCATAAACTTCCACCCGGAGACGATATCATGGTATTCCAGCTACCTCAATGGAAGATCACAGAAAACAAAGATTGGGGATACTCTATCCCCCCAAGCCTCTCTCTCCACAGGCGTCCCTCAGGGGTCCATCCTTGGCCCTCTCCTATTCAACCTCTATATCAACTCCCTTCCCTCCTACATCACCTCCACTAACCCCTCTCCCATCTCCTGTCAACTCTATGCTGATGATACCGTCCTATACACATCTGCCCAAACCATCGATGATGCTGCAAGGGTCCTCTCCATGTCTATCCCGCACCTAGAAAACTGGTGTGGAATAAACAAACTGACGATCAATGCACAAAAAACTAAAGTCATGGTACTATTCCCTCCCCCAAAACCCAGAACCCCTCCCGACAGCAGCCCACTACAATTTGTCATCAATGGCACCCCAATTGCCATAGTAAACGAGTTTAAATACCTAGGGTCCACAATTGACGACCACCTTAAATCAACCCAACAAATTAAACTGACTCTCCGGAACGCAAATGCGGCTATGGCCACATTTGCAAGAATCCGACCCTTCCTTTCGCAAAAAATAGCCTTCAGAATTCTGAAAACTATGATCCTCCCACACCTAGAATTTAATTCCTGCTTTCTGGACATGGCAAATGCCACATCTAAAGAAAAACTGGAAAGAACACTCAGGAGAGCAGTCCGCATTGCCTCTCTATCGAAGAGAACCAGCAATGTGGACAATATTATGTCCAAATACAATCTCCTCCCTCTAGAAACTAGACGCACCCTCCAACTCCTCCTCCTTATGCACAGAAGGGGCCCACAGCGGTCCCCCCCCCCCCCCCCCCCCCCTAACCCATCTACCTCTAACAAAACCAGAGACACTAGGGCCTCCTCCATCTATAACCTCCCGATCCCAGACGCACACCTGCCTATTCTGGAGGAACACTTTGGAACAAGCTACCAAAGGCAATAAAAAATAAACAAGATTCAAGATCATTTAAAAACAAAGCCCTAATCATGCTAAAATCAGATCGGTAACATAGCTCTCTCTTTTAGGCAGACACCAACTTAGTATTGCTGTCTTATCACTCTCTGCTACTACAACACTGTCTATATCATATATCTCTAATTCTATCATTGCACACTGTTGGAGGTACAAAGTTACCTCACACTGCATTGTATGTATTGTAACAAATCTGTAAGTCATCATTACCATTATGTAAACCTTGTTTGTAACCACTGTTTTTACCATGCTCTGTACTATATTATACCGTATCGACTAATTCACCGGAAACGTAGTATTATTTCTAACCGGATATGTTAATCTAAAGTAGACTGCAGCAGCAGGTGGAACGCCACAGAATCTGTATTGTGTTACCTGTTCTCGACTATATTATGTGTATTTGTTTTGAGAAGCTGGATAAATAAAATCATTAAAAAAAAAATAAAGAATATTTTGAACGGAATTGAATATTAGCAGTACCAAAAAAAGACATTATGGTAATGATGTACATTATACTACATTAACATTAATTGATAAGTAGGCATATTAATAATTATACCACAAATTTATTTCCTATCTGACGAAGTCGATACCAGGTGTAACATGTTTTATTTATTTTGCATTGACAATGCCAAGTTAACTAACTGATATTGTTTTTCGTTATAGAATCCCAAAGATCCAAGTTTCAGGAAATCTCCATACTATCCTGGCAAAACTACATTTGGCGGGGCAACCTCGCACAGAAAATCAAGACTAAATTCAAGCCTGCCTTATGAGGTAGATTCACTCATTTTTTTCAATACTAAGTATTTTGCAACCATTAGTATCTTATTTACTGTTCGAGAGTCATGAATTCAGTCCCCAATGACATTTAAGTCAGAATTGTTTTGATTCAAGAATCTTTTATATGTATGTGGCACGTGCAAGAATGGCATAGAAAATACTATCCTTGTGGCGTATCAACCATTAAGCCCGATATCTACTATCCGATATCAAACCTCACGTTCCTTGTTTGACGTGGATATCTGACTTATATATTAACAATCATATGCTGGAACGTAATCGCTGTTATAATCGGTTCCCGTAATCTATTGGTATGTGTCTGATATTTCCTTCTCTATTTTCCCTTTTAGTCAAGCCCTCTGAGGAAAGAAGTTCGAGCCAGGCCTCTGAACAACAGTGCTCTAGGAGGTGTCACTAGTTCCACTGCTAAGCGGATACTTGATACTCTTGAAAAGATGTCATCTCCATTATCGGTATGTTACCAAACATTATATTGCCCACATTTGTCCATTTGCCGTCCCAAATAAGAAATTAAGGTTACCTGGGACATTGTATGATTAACCTAATTCATTTTATAATCTTTCCTCAGGATGCGAAGAGGATTCCGTATAATGCTAACTTGTCGGATTCCCTGTTATCTAGGACGGTAAGTTGTCTTAGGATCTTTCATCCTTCGCATGAAAAAGGATTTTCGTTTATTTAATTGAACAAGCCTTAGACATTTAGCGTTCGTCATAAAATAGAATTATGTCAAGAGTAATTGCCTGATTGCTTTATGTGCAAAGTTGTTTCTAAAATACCGTAATTGATGAACCACGTGAAGTCCCCTATTGACGTCAAGGTCACGTCGTATTAATGCACAAATATGAACAATCATCCAGCCTATGTTGCCATTGGATTGTCTTCAGGTACAAGATCTTCAGCTGCGGACACCGGTATATTTTAAAGAGCATTAAATTTTAATGCTCTGGGTTAATTGATTTTACTGTTTTCGTTACTGGTTAATGTTAAACCAAGTCCTGTTTAAAGCACAGTTTGAAAACGAGAGGGTGATTTTACCAAACTTGACATTGTCGTTTAACTTTGTTTACGTCTGTATTGGGGGGGTCCTCTTTTTAGAGTTACCGCTGTCACTTGGTATTTTAATTTCATTTTTAGTAGATCAATCTTGGGTGTTGACATCTCAAAACCATATTCATAGTTTCCCTTCATATTTAACGACATTCTTGACGTCGGTTCATAGTCAAATTGTATGGTAAAACTACTATGCGTGATAATAGCCCCAGTTATACCACAAGAGACGAAATTCTATCTTTGCTGAAACCATATTTACATTGCAGCCAAGTACGTTCAGACAAAGGCCAAATCCTCATGCGTCCATGTCTCAGAAGACGAGTTTCTGTGAGGTATGTATCACACAACTAGACCCAGAATGTTTGTTCTGTGCAGTAATTGACACAAAAAGAACCCATAGTTTTGCGGCTTATATCATTCTGATTCAAGTCTATCCCTCGGATTGGACTCTTAATACATTTCTTTTCATTCTTGACTGTAATTTGCAAAATAACTCGATGTCTCCCAATTGTACAAACAGAACACACCAAGTGGACCCCCAGTTTCCCAGATGACCATGCCATCCTTTGCATCTATTGCTACTAATCGTCAGACGTACCCTATGCCCATGCCAGCACAGCAGCGGTCGCCTTCAAAACCCCCGTCTCAAGTTGAGGAGCCAGTTAATAGAATGAGGTATTACAGACATCCCAATTGCTGTACTATGTTGTTGAAATAGGGTTTATCTTTTCCGTATTAGCTGCTGTGGAAAATAGATAATTCCCCTAGTTCTGATATCAGGGGATGAAATACAATATTTATTGGTTAACGGAACTAGAGTTTCTCCGCCCGTTAAAATCATCGCCCTGTCTCTCTTCAATTTTATGTGTTACTTTATCTTGACTTTTATTTTATTTTCTCATTTGTGTTATGTTCCGATTTGTAGCTCGACAGAAAAAAGTAACATGCGTTCTGGCAAAATGAAGAGGGACCGAGGGACACATTACTCGAGTAAAGCAGAGGAGCCTGAGGTGGGTTACTTGAACGTCGTAGGATTTAGTTGTCTATATTTGTTTCGCGTTTAAGACTGCTGAACATTTTTTTCTTGTGTATACTTTCAATTATTCGAAACCTTTTAAATTTTAGATTGAAGTGCCCGATCTTCCTACTAACTTCACCTTGCCAGTCTCCAACTTTACTCTTCCGAAGTTTGACTTTGGTGTCCCCAAATCAAACGACGACCATGGAAAGGGATTTGATAACTCTAGTGAAATGTCTTCACCCAAGGCTTCGTCCATGACCTTCACTTTTTCTTCTCCTATTGTTGAAACTAACCATGGTGTCAGCAGTCCATCACATTCAAACTCACAGGTATGATGATGAATTTGGTATGCCTCCCATTTGACGTTTAAATTTGACTATGTACCTAATTTCACAATGATGATTAATTTAAAATTCGCCAACACGGAAAATGTATGGTATGTGCACATAATATTCTTGACCGTTGCAGAATTTCAAGTTTAGTTCACCCCTATCAATTGAAGCCAATGGTAATGGAAAGCACATTGGATCGAATTATTCACCGAAGCTGCATAGAGAACCTGAAATGAATTTCAAAGCTTCTGGTATGTATTTCTAATTTGCGACTCATCTCTTGTTACTTTTGATGAATCCTTTCTTCTGTTGTATGTCCATAATTTGGACGAAGTGTTGAAGGACAGTATTGCCATATATAATTGTGTATAGTATTATACTATAAAATCTGTCCAGCCTCTGTAGAACCTAGACTTCAAAGAGTACCCGTATAGGCAAGCATTGGGGTTTCGGTTCTTCAGAGGCTAGACCGGGTGTAGGTCTCTCGCACAACAATGCTCCCGAAAAAAATATAGGCTTAATTTCGGCCGTGACGAAAACCTTTCATGGATAGCAAAGTGGGCACACATAAGCAAGGCCCCGTTCCGAAATTACCGGGGTATTTTCGATACTTACGTAATGTTTCCTTATTTCAGTAGAGAAAAGTGGGTTGAAATACAAAGCATCTTCTCAGCCAACGGTTGATCATACAGAGGATATGCAAGACATCCAATCGTCATCTGAGCCGAAGAAGGGGTCACTTACAGATATCCTAGCCAACAAATCCCCTTCCGTTAATGGAAGTGTGTCCGGAGGAATAGCTCCTGCATCTTCTCTCAAGTCTGGTAGTGTCATGGACATCCTGGGAAAATCATCAGTGAGTGTGAACGCATATATCTGTTACCTGGGTAGTTACTATTAGTTAAAATATTGTTCCTCCTATCAGATATTTACATCTATATTACCATTTTCCCATTGCCTTATGCTTTGCTTATCAACTATCGCCTTATAGATATCAGTAAAGTATTTATTCTGTCGGAACTTAAAATTAAACATGCCCTGACGACTTGCAATTATATGTACCTACTTAGTACTATTATCAAAACATTCATATTAAAGGCGAGCTGTTTTCTCTGGCTTTTGGAGAATTGTCCGTAAGATGTAAAAATGGCATGGTGAAATAAATAGATGGAACCTAGCAAGGGGGAAGTCTGTACACTTGTTATTGACCGAGGGAGCGCGGGAAGTTAGAGGGCGTTAGCCCGAGATCTTCTGTGCTCCCGAGGTCACTAACAAGTGTACAGACTTCACCCGAGCTTTGTTCCATATTTATTACACCCCATTAATAAATAAAAAATATAAATAATTAAAAATAAAAGAAGTAATTTACGTTTTGGGCGGACCTACTTGTTGTATGTCCCCAGGGTGACATAACTCACATGTTATGCACCACTTTGACCAAGTGTGACATACAATGCTGAAGGTATAGGAAGCAACAGCACAGGGGTGTAATAATACATAATATAGTTGTCAATATCAGTATCACTTCCAAAAATATGTCAAAATCGACCAAGACCTGTATTTCGAATGAAACTCAAGTCCTTTAACACGACATACTGATTGGGAGTGTCCATCTGCATTTTGACCCTGCAAATGATTCGAATCGACCTTAACAAGGCCATATAAGCCTGCCCCTCCAAATTCCTTACTAACCACATAGGTGGCGAGCCCTCTCAGGGGGGGGGGGGGTGCAGTTGATTACCAAAACAACATCCCTTTCCCTCCCTTTAATGTTACCCTTTCAAAACTATACCTCAGTTGAAAGACCAAATATTGGTTTTGACTCGAGCAATGGGAATATGAGTCATCTATCGATGATCTTTTTTTCTTTTAAATTAATTTTGCGTGTTCTATTCTTTATGTCATCTTGGGAAGATTTGCTCAAGACGTTTTGCTTACCTTCTCTCGCCCTGATATGACCAAATATACATAGGTTAAAACTAAAGGGCGTACAACTGAATGAAGTACATCGATTAGCTCACGCTCGTAAAAAGTTGGAAAAGTATCAGCAACTGATCGCTCTGACCAGGATTTTCCCCATTTGAAAATCGAATCACACTTTCTATCGTTTTTTAGGGTACAACAACTGGACGAAGTCTCACTGACGTATTTAAGAAATTGGAAGGTGAATGGACATGTGATATCTGCTTGGTTAAGAACAAACCCCAAGCCAGCAAATGTGTTGCCTGCGAAACAGCCAAATCTCAACCTGAATCAACTAAAAGCAATTCAACTAAAACAGTAATTATTACTTTCTGACTTAATTCGATAATGATCATCATCATTCATGGCGGTTGATATTTTCCTCTTGTTTCAGGGATGCAAGTTCTCAGATTATTGACTGGTTTCAGATATATGGAAAAGCCGGCAAATGTCCCATACAATACACTAAATTGACTGAAGAATACCGAAATTTTCTCACAATGTGTAACACCACAAATGTAGGCAGTTTGAGTAGAGGTGGTACACACGCCATAGGGGAGTGATAGCTAGTGATGTGTAGAGACGTCTAGCTGAGTATTCTCAGGGGCCCTGGTGGTATCGGAGACCGCCTATTCCTGCCGGGGGAGAGGCGGTGTCATATTGTATCTGAAATGAGATTCCAGATATTTCTGATAGTCTTTAACATTGAGTCACTGGAGCTCACGGAAATCCCCGAGTGCCTTCGCTCAAGAACTTCGGGAAGGACGCAGCAGGTGGCGATCTTGTACACCCCTTGGACTGACCTAGATACCCACCGCTAGTTAGGCCGCACTGCCCTGCAAACACACATGGTCCTTTATATGACATGAACGCCTTTATATACCTCCACTTGGACCTTAGAAAATCTTCAGATTATTTTACCTTACCCGACTTGCATCCCTGTTTAAATGATGTTGTTTTATTCATTTCCCATTGTATTTTTTATCATAAGCGTTATATTTTTGTCATTCATATAAGTACTATTGAACCAACTTCTTTTTTTTAGACTACCCATGGTGATTGGATCTGTCAGACATGCCTCGTCAAGAACTTTTCAAACCGCAATAAATGTATTGCTTGTCAGACGACGAAAACACAAGCAGAGTCCAGTGCACGACAAGGGACTTCAAGCCTTAACACTGTTTTTAAAAAGCCTGAAGGCGAATGGACGTGTGATACTTGTCTCGTTAATAATAAGTCCGATGCATTTAAATGCATTGCCTGCGAAACCCCTAAACCTAGGCCAAAGTCTTTTTCACCTCCGGAAGATACAAGTTTAGGTCAACTTTTCCAAAAGGTTGATGGCGAATGGACGTGCAGTGTGTGTCTTGTTCAGAACAAAGCTAACCTTGTGCGGTGTGCAGCCTGCGAAACTCCTAAAGTGCCAGCATTAGGTTCCAGCCGAACTCTTAGGACGAGCGACGATGCTGGAGAATGGACTTGTAACACTTGCTTGGTGAGGAACAAGCCCTCGGTGTCATCCTGTATAGCCTGTACTACTGCGAAACCTGGAGTGAAACTTACTTCTGCTGTTAATGCCCAGTCAGACTCAAAAGTAGGTATTCCAGCATTTAGTTGCAAATTAAGATTATAGCTAGCTTCTCAATGTCAGAAGGCTTAACTTAACAAATTGTAGGAATTCAGTCTCCTAATTGCTGGGCTCATTCATTACGTATTGATAAAAACCTCAAAATATCAAGACCGACGGATTACAAAATCAAATTGGAAGTAATGTTAGGTTTTCATCAACATTTTGACCCTACAAAAATAATATTAAGGTTTTATGTCTTTGTAAAGTTAGTTGGAAATTCCTTGTGTTGAATGTTTCTCTTTCGCTCATTGATGTCTTATTCATTTCATAGGCACCTATTGGTTTTGGAAACCTAGCGAAAAAACCCACTGGTAATTGGGAATGTGACACGTGTCTAGTAAGCAACAAGCCGGAAGCCAATAAATGCATTGCATGCGAGACACCAAAGCCTGGCTCTAAACCTGCTACAGGTATTATATCTGCATTTCATTTTTATTTTCCATTTTCCATTAAGAAGTATAATATCGCAAAAAGAAATCACAATATAAAATATCTTCCGTAAATATAAGGTATTCGAGAGGAAATCCTCAGGTTTTGATCTGAAATTTGCACATTTTAATTTTTAAAATCTGATGAAAGGCTGGTCAGATCAGTCCAATAAAGCCGAGAACTTCAACCAACCGAGTTGTCCTTTGGGTAATTAACAATCCTCCACACATGAGTATGCACTAGTTTGCAGAGTTTCACCCAACTCAAAAAAGAAAAGTTGAAGCTGATATCTCGGAGAGCTTCCTGTCTTGGGATACCTGTACGAAAGTTCCTCAGCTAATATGTATTAGTATACGACATGTCTTTGTCTACTCTGCACCTACTCACAGAGGTTACAATGCCTAAAAATGGTCTGACACTAAACCCTAACATGATGCATGAAAAGCCTATCTTTTGAACAAGATTGTATTGTCGGGGCAATGATGTGTGCCTCTTTTGATTTTTCCTTTTATTTACGCGTAATCGTGTTCAACTATTTATGTTCTTACCTCTTAGGTTTTACCAATACTGGTGGATTTAAGTTCCCAGCGTCTGGAGGATTCTCATTTGGCACCATCGGAAACACCTCCAATACATCTACCAGCACTACAAAAACTGGGTCCAATTGTGGCGAAAGTACTTCTCTTTCTTCTGGTGAAGCAAAGCTTCCGACATTATCATTCGCAGCACCCAAAGGTGGATTTTCATTTGGGAGTCTTGTCGACAAGAAAAGTGACTCTAAAACTGACAAGCCTGCCACTCTTCCCCCGATTCAACCCAAAGCTGGTGTCTCGGAAACGAACGCTACACCACTAGTGGCCGTCAGTAAACCCGTGTTCGGCAATTTTGGTCAGAAGGCTGAAGCTAGTGAAAATAAAATTGGCACATCGTCACCGCTGAGCCGGACCTCAATGACTTCTCCCTCTCTTAATAGTGTGAAATCTACCGATGCCGAGAAAAACACTGGTGGATTCCAAATTCCTGCTATCGGTTCGGATCCGCCAGCTCCAAAGAGTGTGCCAGCTCCGACTTCGGGCTTCACATTCGGGAAACCTAATAGAATAGACTCTGTTTCAAACAGTTCACCTTTCCAATTTGGCCAACCTTTAAGTCAAGATATCAATAAAAATGACAGTAAACCCCTGGGTGTCGGTGGCTTCACTACATCTCTCTCCGGGAACGATACAAATGTTTCTCCCGTGTTTGCATTCTCTGCTAAGACCCAAGACCCGGCTTCAAAGAAAACTAGCTCCTCAGACTTGGGTGATGCAAAGGGTGTTGAAAACACTCCCTCTGCTGTATTCGGCGCTGGTACTGACGCTGGAAAGACTCTACCCACGAGTGGATTTAAGTTTGGAAATGGCTCAACTAGTAGTGCTCCTGCTGGAATGGTGTTCGGCAGTAATGAAAAGAAGGTAGCTGGCACTGCTGCTCCAACTTTCACATTTGGTGCATCCGCTGACAGTACTAATGCTGGATCCAACTTCGCTTTTAAGGCCACTGGTGGAAATACATTGCAGTCCTCCACTAATAAGACTTTCAGCTTCGATGCTTCAAGTAAAAACAATTCACCTTCTAAGAGAATCCGTGACGGTAAGTGATCACTTTGTCGCTCTAATTCTGACTTGCCTTTGTGTACATCTATGTGAGAAATAAACTTAATGAGACCATCTAAAAGTATTGCCCGACTAAGCATGTAAAACCCTTTGCATTCCCATTTTCACTATTTTGTCATTTATTTCAGACATGGAGGGGACTAGTGAAGCCAAAAAAGCCTCCTTCTCCTTCACTGGTTCAAAGGACACCACATTCAAATTTGGTGAAAAGGCTCCTAGTAATACTAATTCTGTTCCTGATACAGGCTTTGCATTCGGTTCTAGCAGTACACCTTCATTTGGCACTCCTAAGATCGATAACCCAACTGCAGGTTAGATTATTACATTAGTTCGATAATTAGATAAAGAATATGAACAAATACACCAGTAATCGAAATCCAACATAAATTTTATTTTCCTGCGCTTCTGTATTTGGTGGTATTAGTCTTAATTTTAACCTTAATCCGTTACACTGTGGTTGCATCACTTGTGAAATGTTTACATTTATTTCATAGTTATATACGAAGTTTGATGGAGAGCTAGGAGGCATTCTTTCTGGACAAATAGGGTCCTGTATACTGTCCCGGTTTAACGGAGTTTTCATTTATATTAGGCTTTGCAGGATTCTCTGGTGGCAGTACGCAGTCTGCTGGATCAGTGTTCGGAGCCCCAGCGCCATCCAACGCCCCTGTATTTGGTGGTAGCTCATCCACTTTTGGCTTAGGTGCACGCTCAGTCACGCCAAGTTTTGGAACGCCTAAAACACAGCAAAGCGGTAAGTCTATATGACTACTGATCAGAAAAACGACCAAATTATATATTTTGGCACTGTGACTTGGGTACTGGGTATTTTTAAAAGTATTCGTCATATACAAATAAGTATTTAATTTAGGTAGGGTTCATTCCCAGTGAAGTCTGTGCTGTCCAGTCCTTTCATGGGGGTACTGGGGAAGCACGTTACCAGGACTGTATGGGTCATTTATATTCATTTCATATTTTTTTCTGCCTACATTACCGTCGTTTACCGTCACTATTTTCCCTTACAGGTGGCATTAATCTAACTACCCCAAGTAGTTTCAGCTTTGGTAGTGCTGCAACACCTGCTGCTGGTCTATTTCAGTTCTCAGCTGGAAATAATTCTGTGAGTTGTTGATTTTTATTGTTTCCAAACTATATTTTGCTTAAGCTCGGTTGTATGAACCATGCCACGATCTCTCCTTATCTTAACTGATGACTGTCTTGTGTCTTCGTGGAATGTCCTCTCCGATCCTATTTTCTTGATACTAGAACCAAAGTCATAGGAGCATGTTGTTATTGAGCTCAAGAGTATACGCTTATTTTTGTGAAAACTTTAATCTGATTTCTTAGTTTTGTTTAAAATGTATTTGGCGCAATTGGTGTATGATATTTTTGCCTTAACACCTAGTATTTGTCTTTAGTTCAAGTCCTCTGATAGAAAGCAATTCTACTTACTTCAGTTTTGTTGTATATCAATCCTTGTATTTTTTTCTCTATAGGCGGTGACTTCTAATTCATCCAGTGGAGCCGGTGCGGGTTTCCAGTTTGACCAGAACGCTGCTTCAGTCCAACCCGTTGCTCCCGCTCCCGCGCCAGCTGCTGCTCCTACTCCATCATTTAACGCCTCACCAGCTATCAATTTCACGGGACAACCCCAAACATCTGGCATGTTTAATTTCGGGTATGTTCTCGGTTTGACCTTTAATTTAATGACCTTAAAAATTCCCCTATTTTATGTTATCATGACAGAAATTTACGAACCTGCAAGTCTTCCAAGAAGTCGATTAATCTCAAATTAAAGCTAATTGTAAATAAAGATATCAGTAATGTTTAAAGATAACTGTAAATAAAGACATCAGTAATAATATTATAGCTTTCTAATATGTTCTTCCTTGCAGTGCGGCAGCCCCTCCCGTTGATAACCCATTCAGTGCCACAGGCGGAGGAAATGCTGGTCCCCGGAGGTACAAGAAAGCAGTCAGAAAATTACGGAAATGATGACATGACTAATATAGGAGAATTTTCATATTGTTTTAAAAGGGAATTCAACTTCCCCCAATATATTAATTCCAATCAAAATACTTCAATTATTTACGCTTGATAAGTAAGTAAATAATAATGTCTAAAATCTTCTTATTTTCAACGAGCTACGTAACCCAATGCTGAGAAATAAGGAGTGGTATTGTTTACTTTCTTATCAGATGCCAACTGTTTCCTCTATTAAATTCGGGATTACTAGTTATTTTACATACACATCCTGTGATGTTCTTTACAAGTTATGACGATGAACGGAGTTCTTAAATCATGTTTTTTGTACCGCTTCTTTGCCATGTGTAATTGAGTAAGAACTATGTACATAAAATCTCCCTAGGCATATCAAGAATTTCACATCATTTATGTTTTATTCGCATGCAGTTCAGTTTGGACGGTCAGACTATTGATTTATTAGTTTTCCAGATACCGACCTTCCTCTTACAGAGAAATGCCAAATAGTGACCCGAACGCATTAAAAAATTCTGAACATAACTGACTGCATATCTATATAAAGGAGACTCCCTTGAAATTATACACATTTGGAATATAGTTTCTCATATAAGAGTGATGTACCGTTATTTGATTTTTCTCAAATGAGGTGTCAGCATTTGGCTCTGAAAACCCTCCTGATGCTTTAGGAATGTACATCAATTATAGGAAAAATCATTATATAAATACTATTGCGTGAACAGGTTATTGCCTAAGTCTAACGGTTTATAGCAATTTTTGAAGTACAATCACAATATCCGTCTGCTGTTATCGAAAGACTTGTGTATTATCTGCGCAAGAATGGGAGAGGGACTCTTGATAGCCACTAATTTTAGTGAGCAGACGGTGTATGTTTATTCATATAGGACCTCTGGATATTATGTGTAGAAATATAAATGATATACAATGACTTTTAACTCGAGAAATGTGTATATATACAATATGAAAAACTACAGGTGTTTGTGCAACGCATGGTGGTTCAGCATCGAGGATGTCCAATACAGGTTTGTTTAATTTGTTCTTGTTTCAATATTTTTAGATAATGAGAAAATGTACTGTGCATGCTTGTTCATGGGACTAAACTCTCCCAGAACCGATGCTCTACCTCCGATGCTAACCATCTTTGATGTATTGCCACGGTGGCACACCGAATTGGTTATATGGGCTGATGTGGGATGGGGTGTCAACAGTTGTGTATCATGCTAATAATTACATTGTATAGTGATATTGTTATTCTTACTACAAACGACGTATTCTCATACTGGGTACACACACAAAGTATCCTATATTTGCTTCTAATTATGAAAAAAAAAGTGATAAGACCTCTCAAATTGAGAAGAAGGTTGTATGCACTGAAAACTTCCTGGTGTGTTAGCCATCGCTAGGACTGCAACTACTGTGAATCTGTGATTTGAAGATGCCCAGGACTACATGTGTGGCGTGCCGCCGTTGGCTCTCCTTTTTGTCTTTTTTCCTTCAAGGCTGGATATCCATTACGGGTTTTTAATTTCAGGCAGTTATTTTCGTATTTGGGGTTAAAACTATGAATACTACGACCTTCCCACTTTTTAATTTCTGCCTTTAAAATGTGTCCCCTCAAAACTCACGTATTAGCTTTTTTATGATGGATATAGTGTCTCTTGTCTTGATTGGTGATTGATTAGTTTGAGGCTGCCTCGGTTGAAAGGTATATACCCCATAGATGGCAAGCTACGTTCAAATTGCAGAATTTATTTTTCTAAAAACAAATGTAACTATATTTTAGACCATGAAGTCAAAGGCGTACGTTCATGAAAAATGGTAACCGTTAAACGTGTATTAATGCGTGAACGTGTTAAATCTTTTAATAACGGTTTGTATTTAATATTTTACAATGCATGTGAGAATGACTGCGATAAATGGCAGAGCACATGGTACAAAACATCTGCAGTTTGGACCGATATCGCCTACTACACACAGTGATTGGTATGCACAGATTGACTTAACACCTAAGCATAGACTACCCCTTTTGATTTTGAATATTTGTTCCTTTTGATTGTAAATGGCATTTCTAATGGTGATGATAAGTATGGGTACGTCCAACAAAAACAAGCTTAGGTACTGTTTTCCTCAGCGTTGATTTATAAATGTCTGAATATGTTCTATCTGAAGTCTATTCCTGATTTAAATTCGAAGTTTAAAAATAAAGGATATAACAAGCATTTCATTTTCAATTATATGTTCTATGAACCGCGTCTTGTTCATGTTCCATGTACCTAGCCTTATTATTGATGTATTGGTGGTCAAATCGGACCATATCAAATAAATTACCGATGAAACATTCACCATACCTCTCCGTTCATATTTACACGAACTTCCTACATCCCGAATTGGTATAGCATTAGTTCTAAATATAGCGCAGTTGCCAGTAACTAAGGGGGGGGGGGGGGGGGAGAGAGAGGGCGCACATTGTGTGACAATTGATGAGAACCCATAGAGAGAAATTATGCAATGTCTGGACTAGTAAGGTCTTTTACAATAGGCAACACTAGCATTGGAATAGTTGGGGGTTATTATGTACCATAGAGTTATGTACTGCCACAAGAAAGCATGTACCATATACATTAATTTTCAAGTATTTTTTTTCGATGGCAACTCAAGGGGAATAGAATAGAAACAAGGCTACAATTTAGGGTTTATCTTTGTCACTTTTTCTGTGTGTAATTTAGCTATTTCAGCAAATTCGTCCTTTCAAAAACATTAGATTTCAAGGTCTATCAAATTAGGCCGTAGTAAGTTTGTTTCACTCGAAAAACCGTTTTCCATGGACACTTCTATAAAGTACCATCAATTTTCGCGCAAAAGAATTAAAAAATTATTTCTACTAAAACATTCACCCGAATTCGCTGGCACTTTCAATTGCCAGGCAAATCAAAATTTGTAGTATGAATCCATTCTTATTTGTGTCCATCAACCGAACTCGTTTCGACGAAGGGGATAATGGGTTTCTTAGGGAAAAAATCTCTGAAGAAGAGGTAGAAAAAAATCTTAAAGCCATGAGGAAAAACAAATCCCCAGGGTGCGACGGGTTTACGGTAGAATTCTACCCAAAATTCTGGTATGCAGTCAAAGAAAGATTCATGAATATGATGCATGAGTGTTTAGAAAGCGGAGAAATGACTGAGAATCAGAAAAGGGGCGTCATTAGTGTGATACCTAAGAAGGGCACAGATCCTGTCTTCATAAAAAATCATAGACCGATAACTCTTCTCAATGTGGACTATAAGATGATTTCTAAAACCCTAGCTGTTAGATTAAACGCAGTTCTCCCAAGTGTAATTGGAGATGATCAGTTTGGGTTTCTTAAGGGAAGATACATAGGGACTGCGATCAGAAAAGTGGACGATATTATTTCACTCTTAGAAGAAAGAGAGCAGGAGGGGATCATAGCTTCTTTGGATTTCGTAAAAGCTTATGATTCAGTTAGTTGGTCATTCTTAAGAAATTCCCTAATAGCTGACGGCATGGACCTCAAATTTATTAGCTGGATTATGGCCCTGTTCAAGGATTCAAAGGCCACATTCTGTAATAACGGTAACACCTCGGGATGGTTCCAGATTAAACGGGGGGTAAAACAAGGAGACCCCATATCATCCTCTCTGTTCCTGCTGGTCGTCGAAAAACTGGCAGACCAGATAAGAAATAACCAAAACATAGAGGGTATAATTTTAGGGAAAAACGAAGCAAAATTAGTCCAGTTCGCGGACGACATCACTGTCACATGTGCAAATGAATTCTCCTTGCTAAATATTATAAGAATGATTGATAGATTTGGATCTGCCTCAGGGCTTAAGCTAAACCCCTCCAAATCCAATGGCCTATTAGTCGGGGCAATCTCACTTACTAACAGGGAATTGTTACAGATTTATTGGGGAGGTCAGATGAAAACCCTCGGAATAACCCTTCTCTATCCCAGAGATGAAGCCAGATTGGTTAAAATTAACACAGAGAGTCTAATAGAGAAAGTAAAAGGAACACTAAATGAGTGGAACAATCGCTTCCTAACCCTTAAAGGGAGAATTATTGTGTGCAACACCTTCTTACTACCGGTTTTCTTACATACCTTGTCATGTATATATTTAGATCAAAATGTGGTTAAACAAGTGAACGACATCATATTGAAATTTGTGTGGAAAAATGGTTCTAATAGAATCAGTGCTGACTTTTTAACACAATGTATAGAAAAGGGAGGCATGGGTCTAAGGCTGCTGGGAGAGGTGTGCGAGACCAATAGAGTCAAATGGGTGGAAAGAATTCTTTATTCGGGTAGAAACAAATGGTTCGATGTAGTGGAAGCCTTCCACGGTAGACCTAAAGAAGAAATATTTCTAGCAAGATTCAAACCTAGCTACCACCTGAATGTCTTCTATCAAAAGCTTTTTAAAACGTGGAATGATTGTTATTATAAGAATTCACCAGCGACTGTAAACCAGATCAGAAAAGAGAGGTTGTGGACCAACAAGAGTATCAAACACAAAGGTAACTTGTTAAGGTGGCAGCACTGGATACACCAGGGCATAATTGTAGTGGGTGATATCGTGAATGAAGATGGCTCTCTCATGTCAACTAAGAATTTTATGGAGGCTTTTAATTTTAGACCATCCTGCTACGAGCTAAAAGCGTTGAGAAATGCCATTCCAAATGAATGGAAAAGTAAGTTGAAGGAGGAGGAGCCTCAGCTATGTAACGGTTCTGTTGATTTTAAAATCGGGGAAAAAATGTTAAGATTAAAAGACTGCCCGTCGAAAGTCATATATCAACTGTTAATCAAAAAAAGGAAGCCCAAGTGGGAGAAGTTCTTCAAATGGAAGGGTCTATTAAATTTAAATGAAGATCAGTTCGAAGAAATTAGGTGGAACAAAATTTTCACGATACCATATAAAAGTACTACAGAGACAAGATTGCAAGTTCTGCAGTATAAAATTCTACATGGAGCGATAACGACTAACAAGCTTCTAAAAGATATCGACGTTAAAGATGAACCGCACTGTAATCAATGTCCTGAGGTTGACACTATCACTCATTTTTTTGTAAACTGCATTAAAACAAAAAGAATCTGGATATCAATCCTCGAATGGATAACAGAGCTTGAATATATTAATAAAAAAACAAACGGCGAAAAAATAGTATGTAGAAGGAGGAATAGAGTTAATCTAGACCCTAACCTATGCTAACCTCTCCTATTTGGAAGCCTTTTGATTTGCTTTTGTTTAGGCTAAGGCCTGAGGCTTGAGAAAAGGATTCGACACAATGGCAAAGGTTATTATCAATGAACGATAATCAATTTGATCAGGTGGACTGGAAAAAATGTTTTATCTTGCCATATAAAGCCACATCTGAAACTAGACTACAAGAACTTCAGTTTAAAATCCTCCATAAGATAATCACATGCAATGTTCATTTAAAGAATATCAGAATAATCAACTCACCAAAGTGTAATTTCTGTAATCTAAGGGATGATATTGTACATTTCTTCGTAAAATGCAAACTCCACACCAGTATATGGCAAAACATCCTCAGATGGATACATGTAGGATGGATGTAGGATATTTAAATACGGACAAAAGAGGTAAAAACATCTTGTCGTTGAACAGAGGTAAAATGGTTATTATTCTCAAAGATATAATCTTCGGCATCGAGGGTGATGAACTATGTATAAATATCATAAATTGGATTCTTTTACAAGTCAAAGCTATTATACATAGGCAAAGGTTGTTTGACCAAGGTAAAATCAATTTATTGAATGTATATTCGGAACTAAAAATGAGATGCAATGTAACTATTTACTCGATCCCTAATGGTAGCATCCAAAAGGGAAAAAAAGCAATGTGGAGAAGGCTCAAAGATGACTTTCAAGAAAAAATCGACAGCCTAAAATAACACTGGAACCGCCCACCTTAGTGTTCACCTTCTCCTCCCATACGAAACTGAATCAAGATAGCCCTGTCCTTTAAATATATACCTCCGATAATTACAACCATGCTGCTACCTATGAACAAGCGGCAAAAGCGTTTTCCCGAAGGTTTCAATGCTATCGCCATCTAGTGCCTCCTTTTGTAATCAACGCAGTCATTCTACATGATGCGAGGATGCTAATGTATTTCATCTTCAGGTTACCGTTGGTTGTATCTATGTACGACTGTATTGCCGATTTATACATGTTAATGTTGGAAATAAAGTTTGTGCAAAAACAAAACAAAAAATAAACAAAACGCTAAACAACTGTTCAACTAAACAAATGGTAGACAAATGGGGGAAACGTTACATGAACATTTGCAAACGCACAGAACGCCAAACAACTGATCAACAAACGTTCATCTGGTGTGCGTGAACGTTTGTTTCTCCCTGAGTGGGATGTAATCTACACATATATGTAACCAGGGTTGTACCTTATTTTCTTGCTGAAGTTTGGCTAATGAACGACTTACATTGGTAGTATATATGCATATATATGTTATATTAAAGAAATCATGAAGAAAGCTCAATAGTTGCAGAGGAAAACACTCATTTTTCAGATGGTTGTCTGTGATGCATTTCCCTTGACCTTTGACCTCTTTCCAGTAGAACAATGCATGCTGATATTGGTTGCTATGACAACTGTTCCATTGAACATTGAAAATCTGCTAGCTGCTTGTATTTAGCTGGTGAAATAAATTGGAGCATGGTCATATCCTAGCTAAATTTGCACTAATTTTTGCAGTTTCACATTCCATTTAGTGACTTTAACCTTGACCTAGGTCAAATGCATAACAATAGTGTAAATGGCTTCTTAGAAGGTAACACCATACCAACAATTTTAAAAATTGCTGCATATTTCACAAAGCTACAGCAAGAAATGTAATTTTTCACATTACCCTTTTATTTTGGTAAACTTTGACCGTTGACCCCTGATAAAAGGTCAAACGAACACTTTTTAGAATGTGAGATCATCATAATTGGAATGTTCGGTATCTCAGCATTCATTTGATGTCAAAAAACCTTTGTTGTACTACTTTTCACCCCAAACCCCCTTTTTCAAAACCCGCCCCAAGACTATTTCTGTTTCTCAGCTATACCTTCAAATTTGGAAACAAAATATGCACTGCTACGCCATTACGTAACATTATTCACATGTTCGATTACATCCTCAAGCCGGCCACAGACTGAATGTACGTCTGTCCAAATATACGCTAGCAGGGTGTTCTGCAACAAGGCGCCACCGGCGTCCCGCCTGACTGCAGTCGCGTCGGCGGCCTGCTGCGGCGCGTAATATCGGGAGCTGCATGCATGACATCACAGGTATGCATGATTTAATGGGGGGGGGGGGGGGGGGCGGCAGGGAAAAGTGTCCAAATTTAGTGGTGAGATGATGGGAGGGTGGGGGGGGGGGGGGGGCAGCAGGTGTGATATCTTTATTATAGTTCATTTATGCTGATCTTACATGGCAAATACTATACTGTGGAATGCTGTATATGTATAAATAGGAGCAGGATTGAAACAAAGAAGACAAGACAATGGTTACATTATATACAGATTACTCATTGTTTATTCATTACATATCCAGTAACATATTATACATAAAATAATTTCATTTGCATTTAACATCGGTATGGACTTTTTAACAGGTTTTTATTTTGTGATATTTCACAAAAGTGATACATTTCAATCAACGAAAATAATATATGATAAATCATGTTTTTAATATCCTAGAACGGGTAACCAGTCTGAAAATATAAATATTAGATAGACTTTGTAAGCTAAAAATGTAATTTCCGACCTAGGTATTAGCTCATGAGGCTCTGTTAAAGCTAGCTAATCTCTATGCATCTCTATACAAAGTCAATCATAAAGTCAGAAAAGTCTATCGAAAAGTCAAAATAGTCAATCGAAAATATGTCAAAAAGGTTGATCGAAAAGTCAAAATAGTCGATCAAAAAGTCAAAATAGTCGATCGAAAAGTAAAAAAAGTCAATTGAAAAGTAAAAATAGTCAATCGAAAAGTAGAAATAGTCAATCATAAGTCAAAATAGTCATTCATAAGTCAGAAAAAAGTACTGAGTGTAAGACAGAGAAGCAGTTACGAACAAAAAAAAGAAGGAAAGTAGCATAACTAGTGTGAGCATGATGCTCTCTTTAGAAGTAAACAAGGTACTCTACGAAGATACACTTTAGGGAAGTTGAAAGAAATGTACTGTTTGTTCTTTTATCAATGTATGATTAGCGGATTGATTATGTAATTTGTTTTACTGGGCAAAAAAAATGTAGAAAATGTACGATGATGATAATAATTTAATCAAGGTTAAAAGCTAAACGGAAGAAAGTAACTCATATTGTGTAGATAATATTGTTTAAATCTGTTTTCATGACGAAAGAGACATATCACTGTGTGAGAATTCAGTCAATAAAATTTATTAAAAAAAAAAAAAAAAGTCAATTGGAAAGTCAGAATTGTAGGTCAGAAAAGTAATAGTTAAGCCAGAATAGTAAATCGTAAGTCAGAAAAGTCAATCGAAAAAAAAGAATAGTCAATCGTAAGTCAGAAAAGTCAATCGAAAAGTCAAAATAGTCGGTCGAAAAGTCAAAATAGTCAGTTGAAAAGTCAAAATAATCGATCGAAAAGTCAAAATGGTCGATCGAAAAGTCAAAATGGTCGATCGAAAAGTCAAAATAGTCGATCTTGATTATTAAGTCAAGAGAAGTAAATCAGAAAAGTTGATTGTAAATAGAAATAGTCAATTGTTAAGTCAGAAAAGTCAATCGTAAGGTCAGAATAGTCCATAAAGTCGAAATTGTCAATCAAAAATTCAATCATAAAATGAAACAGTCAATTAGATGACATTGTTACTCTACACATAAACAATGTAAGAACCACCAAGGGAGCTGGAATCCTTCCGCATGCTGGAGCGGTTCTTTGATTGGCTAGTATATTAGCAATAAAAGTTTTCAAATTCAAATTCAATCGCAAAGTCAGAAAAGTTGATTGTGAAGTCGAAATATGCTTGTAGGTAGTACAATGTCTCAAGACATGTACATATATGATTTTCTATATGAGGTTTCTCAGTAATGAGAGGATATCTTAAATTACAAATGACTCTAAGATACATAGTCAAAACACTCGCAAGATAAGTTCTTAAATAGGAACCATTATTATTTTGTTAATAAAAAATTTCTGAGGAAATGATGTATAAATATATCAACATTATTTCATTCATTCAGTAATCGATTCAAACAGTCATTAACAGTTTTATAAAGACAACCATAAGTATTATTGTAAATGTTTATGATGATGCTCTTATATTTACAATTAGGTTGTACAATCTTTTATGAATTACCCACCTGATTATTACTCTTATACAATCTCGTGATACAACATGACATTAGCTATATACGCTTAGCATTTATAGTAAATTCATATGTGATACTTCATATTGGGTATTGTGGCCCCAACTACATCCACTATCTACATATCAGATATTACTGTCCCAGACATCTTGGAGGCAGATGCTGATTTGTTAGTGATCATCATAATTTTCTACAATAACCTTCTACATGAACCATACAAAACAAAATTAGTTTTTCCAACAAATTGAATACTTGCAAACTATATTTGTAACACATCTTGAAAATGCATTGCAGTTTCCACAGTTTCTTAAACAGCTTCAAGATGGAAAGCATGCATGAATAACCATGAGTATTGATTTTTTTAACTATTTCAATGTAAGTTTTTAACTTTCACCCTGACAATACAAGTCACATTTGATGTCAATTATGATGTTTAAAGGAGAAAGATACAATTAATTGTACCCTGTCCCTGATTCGGGTAGCATTGGCACACTGAAGTCTTTTTCCTGGTAGTTTGTCTTTGATCTGGCTGCCTACAGGTCGGTGCAGATGACTCTCTGGATAACTGAATCAATATAGTGCTTTTCCATTGGTCTGGTAGTCTTGACTGCCTCTGTAATAGGACAAACAGGAAGATTTTTAATTAAAATAAATTTATAGTTACACATTAGGAATTCGTGGTGCTGGTGTTCGTCACCGGCGGCGCCACCTCCCGGTCCCTCGTCTCCGTTCTGCCCTGTGGCTTCTCTTTGATAGTGTCTCGTCCCGCCGTCGAGGTCACCACTCTCCGGTCGGTCGTCTCTGCCCTGTTGTTGCCGGGCACTACTATCCTGGAGGCTACCTTTTTCTTCTCCAGGCCCAACTCCTCGGCCCGCCCGGTGTCAATCGTCTGTAATTCCAGCTCTCTCCTCCTCCTATGGTCGGTATTATCTCTCCTTTCCTTGTCTTTATCATTCCTTCGCCTACTTCTAACCGGGCTACGGGAACGATCCTGGCCCGGTCTCAGAGTGTGGCATGATAACTCTCACAGGTAGAACTAAGCTGTAGCAGGTCTGCTCCTGTTCGTCTGCAGGAGGAAAGTGACGACCCGTCCTCTGACAGGAGGACGTCTGAATTTCCCTGGTAACCACTTCTACGGGGGCCCTGTCCCCTTCCCCGTCCTGGTCCCTTTGGCAAGCTAACTTAAGACTGTCTCCATGCACAACTTTAGACTTTCGTCCCCAGCTAATTTTATAGGTAGTGGACGACAGGCACTTCTCCACCGTCCAGGGACCTGTCCAGAACCTCTGAAATTTGGGGCTGATGCCTACTTTTTTAATCGGCTGGAAAAACCAGACCTTCTCCCCCTCTTTGTATGTGACTTCTCGGACTTTTTGGTTGTACCATGCCTCATCTTTTTCTCTGGCCGTCCCAAGTTTTTCCCACGCTATACAGTGAGCTTCTGCCATCCTGTCATGACACTCTTGGACAAACCCAAAGGGATTCGTCCCCGTCTCGGGGGAGGGGTAGCACAGCTCCCAGGGTAGATGTACTTTTTTTCCAAACATCAGATAATTCGGTGAAAATCCTGTTGTTCTATGTTGGCCTGCGCGATACGCCGCACTCACATAGGGTAGCCATTCTCCCATTCGTCCTGTACATCCGCGACTGTGATCAACATTGCCAACATCGTACGATTCCAGCATTCGGCCTGCCCGTCGGCCTGTGGATGATACAGGCAAGTGCGGGTCTTATTTATCCCCATTAAACTGGCAATGGCTGCAAATAATTCAGATTCAAAATTTCTACCCTGATCGGTGTGACTCTGGCCACCGTAGCCGCATTCATGTCGGCTATTGGAAACGCCTCCGTCCACTTGGAGAAGAGGTCTGTCACTACCAACGCGTATTTATGGCCTCTCTCTGTCGTTTTGAAGGGTCCCGTGATATCTATAGCCCATTCTTCCCCCACTGTGGCTAGGGGACGAGAGCCCATCCGGGTTCGTCTCCTGGCACCCTGGGTCTTCGTCTGTTGGCATGTAGCACAGCATTCAATTTCTAGGGCGATTTGCTTGTCTATCCCCGGCCAGATCTGTTTTCTTCCTAGTTTCTCCCTGGTCCTGTCTCTGCCCGCATGCAATCCGAACGGTCCCTGATGAGCTTCGTTTATTAGTGATGCACGAACTGATCGCGGGACGAACGCCTTCCAGGTTCGTCCCCCATGTTGGTCCAGTGTTATCAACCCTAGTACCCCATTTCGTATTGACAGGTCACTGAATCTGCGGTGGAGCTAGTCAGCCTCCCAGTCTCCGAATCCTCGCCCTGGTTCAGGTCTTTCCCCTTTTTCAACTCCTCGAAATTCTTGTAGAAGAGGGTCAGTCTCTTGGCTTCTTCGTAGGTCGTCTACTGCCGGATCAATGCGTAACATTCCGACAACCCCTCCTTCTTCGTCTCCGGGCTCGTCCCCGTCCCCCATTCGCCCACACTGATGGCATGGTTGGCGAGAGAGCCCGTCGGCATTGCCGTGTCGAGTGCCCGGCCGGTGTTCAATTCTAAATTCATAGCAACCCAGCTCCTCTATCCATCGAGCCAACTGGCCCTCCGGCTCTTTAGTCTGCATGAGCCATCTTAAGGCACTATGGTCTGTTCTTATGAGGAACGTGGCTCCCACCAAATAGGAGCGGAACTTCCGCACCCCGAATATCACCGCAAGTAACTCCTTACAGGTTACACAATAATTCCGCTCTGCTTTAGTTATTGTCCGGCTGGCGAATTGTAGTACCTGTTCCTTTCCCTCCACCCATTGCGATAAAACTACTCCCAGGCCTTCGGCTGATGCGTCGCAATCTAAGATCATCTCTGACTCCGCCTCGGGAAATGCTAGAAGTGGCGAGTGGCTCAGAGCTCGGATCAGCTCTTGTTTAGCCAGTTCACAGTGGCTCGTCCACTCGAATGGGACCCCTTTCTTGGTAAGAGCATGGAGAGGAGCAGCTATTTGGGCGAATCCGGGTACGAACGACCTGTAATAGGAACAGAAACCCATGAAGGACCTCACATCTTTCCAGTCTTGTAATGTTCCCCATCCCTGTAGTGCTTCTATCTTTGAAGGATCTGTTCCCACTCCTTCCCCCGATATCAGGTGTCCCAAGAAACTCACTTCCTTCTGGAATAGTTGGCATTTCTTTGTCTTGATTTGGAGCCCCGCCTCCCTCAGCCTGGCAAATACATTCCTCAACCGTCCGGCGCACTCGTCCACTGTCCTTCCGAACACGATGACGTCGTCTAGGTAGACCAGACATTCGTCTCCCACCATGCCGGACAGGACAGCATCCATGAGCCTTGCGAAGGTTGAGGGGCCAAAGGGCATGACACGGAATTGATATAGTCCTTTATGCGTGCAAAAGGCAGTCTTTTCTTGCGAATCCGGGGACATTTCAACTTGCCAGTACCCACTGGCCAGGTCTATGGTGGCAAACACCCTGGCCCCAGTCAGGCTATCTAGTATGTCATCCATTCTGGGTAATGGGTACGCATCCTTACGGGTGATCTGATTTAGCTGCCTATAGTCGACGCAAAATCTCCCACCTCCGTCCTTCTTGACTAAGACGACTGGTGATGCCCAAGGACTGAAAGAAGGCTCCGCTACCCCTAGCTGTAGGAGTTTATCCAACTCGTCCTCCACCAGTTTCCTGCGGTGAATCGGGACCCGTCGGGGTCTTGTCTTGATCGGGGGATGTTCCCCTGTGTCAATGGTGTGTGTGGTTCTCGACGTTCGTCCCAGCCGTTCTTAAAAAATGTCTGCAAAGTCTTGATAGAGTTGTTGCACGACTTGTTCTCTGCCTTGTACCACAGTGTCATCCGTTTGGGCCCAGAGGGCTTGGTTGGTGGATTCTTTCCCTTCTTCTTGCGCCTGAACGTCTTCTTCTGTCACTGATGTCCCTTGATCGATTCGTCCCACTGGTCGAAGTTCGTCTTCGTCAATCTCCTCCCAGTGTCCCACTCTTTCTCCTGGGTGTAGCTCAATATCGCTGTTGGTGGGATTAGATACCCTCACCCACGTCTCCCCTGCTACCACCTGGTTGATTGACCGGGCCGTCAGCAGCCCCGACCCGAGCCAATAGGGCTTGACCACCACCTCCGATTGGTGGCTCCACTCCTTTACACATGCTAGGAGATTAATCCAGGTGCCTGAAGGAACTGTCGTCCCCTCCCTCACCTCCACAGGCCCTGCCTGCACTATGTTGTGGTCAAACTTAACCGTTTCCTTATCTACGTCAACAACTCCGCGCAGGGGTCTCAGGACATCCATCCCCAGGATGCCCATATAGTTTATATCTACCACGATGGCGGGAACCGGTATTGATGTTCCCTGGAAGGCCACTTCTAATTGGACTCGTCCCAGTATCTTTTTTTTTTTTCCCAACACCGGGTCTTTATTCATGAGGTAGACAAGATTTCAGATGCAGAGCGGTATACAATTTTGATTTTACAAGCGCTCTAAAGGTCAACAAAACAAATTGACATGGATAGAAACAAGTTACAGGGCAGGATACACAACAAAATCAAATGCACTCGTCATGTTCCAGGACATGGGTTAATCATATGGTTTAGACAGCACAAATCGGACATTACAAGTTATCATAGAAACGCTCCCACAACGGAAATGGAATACAGTGTCGCTTTCATCGCAGTAGTTACAGTCTGGGAACAACTTGACGCGGATGTCCTTCAGATATTTGTTACAAACGATTAGCCTATTGACTACTAAGAATTGGAATGACTGCAGCCGTACATTCTTCGTGCACGTATAAGGAATGTTGTACCAGATCTTAGAACTGACTTGTGTGATATCTATGCCTTTGTCCCTGAACATTGAAACCCATTTTACATTTCTGTCCTCGCTGTATAAAATAGCACCCCTGATAGCGTTGTATAATTCTCTAGCGGTGGCGGCCAGAATATTCACCGCTTCGCCTCTGAACCTACAGACCAGTTCGGGTCTATAGTCGGAGACGGTATCATTAATGATCGTGGTCCACCAATTTTTGGGGATCGAGTCCCTCAAGAGAAACCTCTCAACAAAAGTAATCTTCACATCATTTTCGGCTTTAAACTCATGGATACTCTTGATTTTGTCATTCAAAATTAGGTCGTCGATGCAATATAAACCTTTCCTTTTCCACACCTCCCAGTTGGTGTTCTTATTTTCAAGCTTTAGAATTCTATTGTTCCAAATTTTTTCGCTCAGTATTTCTTTTTTGGTACCAGGTTCATTGGATACATAAAATCTCGACCACAGTTTTAATGCTTCATCGTAAAAATCAGACCCTGTGGACTTCATTACCGACCTGGCCTCTAGGGCTGCTTGAATGTCCTGGCCCACGGCCGCCTCGAAGAAGGCTGACCATTTAGCCCCTTTATCTAGGATTAATCTTTTAAGCCACATCATCTTAGAAGCTGCCACCTTTGAGCGCAGGTCGTGCAGGTTAAGCCCGCCCTCCTCCGCGCTCTTACACAAATATTTTCTTGCGACTTTATGTTTCTTATTTCTCCATAAGAAGTCTTCAATCATTTTTTGAAACTCTGTCACAATGCGGTCTTCTGTACAGATGTTGGCTGCGGCATACATGAATAAAGGCAGGATCAAGACGTTTGCAACCACCACTCTACCTTTAAGGGATATGTCCCTCTTTGACCAATGGGCTATGCAGTTTTTTACCTTTACTCTGACTTCTTCGAAATTCTTATCGTTTTGAGTACTTGTGTTAGGGGGGTGAACAAATGTAATACCCAACACCTTCATGCAGTTGACCCAACGAATCTCTTTGGCTTTCTGCGAGTACATTGGAGCATTTCCGATATTGAAACCTCTCGTTTTATCTATATTGAGGACTAGGCCCGACGCTTTACTGAAGTCTTCTATTATCTTAATCATGTTTATCAGGGAGGTCTCGTTATTGGCGATGACAGTGAGATCGTCCGCAAATTGAACAACTTTGTTTTCCGCGGTACCGATGCGAATCCCGTTACAATCGTTCGAGTTTCTGATCGCTTGAGCGAGTTTTTCTACTACAATTATGAAAAGGTACGAAGAGATCGGGTCACCCTGCTTAACCCCGCGGTTGACGCTGAACCAATCGGATGAGTAACCGTTGTTCAAGACACAAGAGTTGGAGCCATGCAACATAATTCTGATCCAACTTATAAATACTTCGCCCACGCCTATTTCCTCTAAACATTTCAGTAGGAAGCTCCACGAGACGGAGTCGTAGGCTTTGCGGAAATCCAACGAGACGATAAGACCTTTCTTCCCTTCATTGTGTAGATATTGGACCGTGTCCTCAACTCGTCTAGTGGCAGTGCCGATGTATCGACCCTGCAGAAAACCAACTTGGTCCTCATTAATACATTTTCCGATACATAATTTCAATCTCTCTGTGAGAATCTTGGATAATATTTTATAGTCGGTGTTTAGCAAGGTTATGGGACGCCAATTACCGATCAGTTTTAGATCACAATCTTTTTTAGGAATGACGGAGATTACCCCCCTATACATTTCAGCGGTGAGGCTATTATTATCAAAACACTCTTGCAACATTGCTATAAAAACAGGACTGAGGGTGCTCCACATGGCTCTGTAAAATTCTATAGGCAGGCCATCAGACCCGGGAGCCTTGTTGCCTTTGAGGTCCTTCATTATCTTCCATATCTCTTCCCCTTTTATTTCTCTACCCAGAAGCGTGCGCTCGGACTCAGTGCACCGACCCGATGGGTCCGTGGACTCAGCCAAGCAAGACTCATCTCGAGGGGCGCTAACCTCTCGGTACAGGGCTTCATAAAAGTTTTTTTCTACTTTCAAGATTTCTTTTTGGGTGCTGACGATAGTGCCGTCAACTAGCAGTTGGGCAATCATTTTTTTCTTGAAATTTCTCTTTTCTAAGTTGAGGAAATACTTGGTGGGCTTCTCACCCTCCGCCAGCCATTTTGCTCGGCTTCTGGCGAGTGCGCCTTGGGCTCTTAACAGACTTTCCGTTTTTAATTCTTCCAAAATATTTAGTATAGCTCCCTAGTTAATGGTAGGACGGCCCCTATTTCCTTGAGTCTAAGTCTAAGTTCTCTTTCGATTTTTTTCCTCTCCCATGCGTTCTTTTTTGAAAAGGTAATGGATTCAGTTTTAATAGTGAACTTAATGTACTCCCACAGGGATTTGGCGCTTAGGTTAGCGTTGTTCAGGATAACCTGTTTAATCTTTTCATCAATGAAATCAATATACTTTTCGTCTTCTAGCAAAAGCCTGTTGAATTTCCAAAACCCGGGGCCCCTACCAGGTTCCCCCAGTCTTAGCTTTACTAGCACTAGATCGTGATCCGACATTTCACAGTCCCATCTTTCCTGGGCGACGGCCACAGGTCTCAGTGTGTCGTCGATTAAAACATAGTCTAATCTAGAGAATTGCCCTTTTCTTCTCCAGGTCTCTTTGTTTTTTACATTAGATAATTCGTTCACTACATCACATAATTCATACGTCTGAACAATGTTCAACATGTTTTTTAAACCAACGTTACATGCAAGCTCAATGGAGCTGGGGTGTGGCTCATACCAAAACTCACCAAGATTCATGTTCAAGTCTCCCATTAATACAATGTTACTTTCATTTCTTTCGGCAATCATATCATTCAAAATTTTACACACTTCGGCTTGATGCTTGTATGCATCCATGTTAGGCAGATAAACAGAAAATAAACAGATTTTAACACCGCCGAGCACGAAGTCTACGAAGGCTATTCTGCCCTCGGTATCACCACCTTTCTGCGCTATGTTGACATTAATGTCTTTAGTAAACAAGATGGCTACGCCTCTAGAATTGGACTGTCCGTGTACGAGGTGGATGGGACCCTCCCACTGAGCTGCCCATATCGCTGCTGTATTAGGCGTACTGTGAGACTCTTGAATTGCTATTATAGAGTTCTTGAACTTCTTGAGGTATGCGAAGGTGGCTTTTCTTCTCTCAATATTGTTAATGCCATTTACATTTAAGGACATAAAGGAAATTAAGGAGAGGTCGTCATTCTCCATCACGGTTGTTTGTGCCTTGCGGGGTTAAAAATTTACTGACCACATATCTTATGATGGATTGACACCATCTGGTCCCAGATATGGGGAAAAAACAAACACTATTTGAGGCGTGTGGCTCCATTATTATTTAATTAAAAAAAAAACACACTATAAGACACCTCTGTTTTGCACTTATTGCCACTCATCCATGTCAACCTCGTTGGTGGCACCGTTCTTTTCAAGCTCCTCCTTCTCCTGGTCCTTCCTCCGTTGCTCGGCTGCCTGGATTTTTTCTCTCAGGGTCATCCAGGCTTTCCCGAGCCTATTCCCTTCTGCCGGCCATTTCTCGGTCTTTAGTACGTCGTCGTTCTTTAAGGCCATTCCTATGCCCCACTTAGTGTCGAAGGGCGCGGCCTCACCAATCGTTTTCTGTTCCGTGCCTAGCAGGTAGTCTTTGATCATGGGGTTGCATCTTACTTTAGCTGCTAGTCCTTGTTCAAGAATCTCTTCGACTCTCTGTTCCCACTCGTGTATCACCTTAGGGTCATTAATTTCAGCCAGCGTTTTCTTACATTCGTATGGATCTTCCAGAGATAGAATTCTGGCTGATCTCGCGGGGTGATTTTCTAAGATGGACTTCCTATAGGCGAGGTATTGCTCCATACATAGGAAGTGCCTACCCCCTATGTCAAATTCAGTCGGATAGAAATTCGAGAGGGGATTGAGGATGCTATAGAAAACGAAAGCGTCCTGATTGGTCTTTCTTGATACCATTGAGGGGGCTAAATCTACAGGGAGTAGTTCAAGCCTGTCATGGGTATACCTCTTATTGTCCAGAATGATGTCCCCGTTAACGTTGAATACTTTTTGGTATCTGCCGGTGGCCCTAGCTGCTCTTGCGATGGGGCGCGCCCGGTTTACCCTTGTTTGCAGTGTGTCGGGCAGATCCCTCTTAATCCATATGGGGTTCTCCCCCTCAGGAACGACTTGTTTATCTAGTTGCGGTTTTTGCTTCCATACTCTATCTACGTCGTCTTTATTAGTGAACTGGGCCAAAACGGGTGCGTTTGCGCTTTTTCCCATTCTGAAGAACACTTTCAGTTGGATTCCATTTATCCCAAGGGCTCCTTGGAACATATTGTTGATCTTCAGGAGAAGTTGTTCCTTTGACTCCTCTTCATCTTCCATTTTGCTTAAACCTTCGATTATAAGATTTAGGGACCTTTCTTTGAGCATGTTCTTGAGCCTAATTTCTTCTTCCGCTTTTGCCTGCTGTTCGATGGCGCGGAAGCTTGGGTCGCTCCATTTGACTGTGGTTTCATCCAGTCTCTTAACGGTCTTTTCCAGCGCAAGGGTTTTCTTTTTGTGCTTTCCTGAGTCTATATCTCTCTTTTTATTGTCACCGTGAATAGCATCTATCTCTACTTTATTTGCTCCCGCAAGGGTGGCTACAGGTTCTACGGCATCTTTTAACTGTTGGGCCAAATTAGTACATTGGGTGGCCACTCCTTCTACAAGCTTTTTTAACTCTTCAAATCCGTCAGTCATATTTTCAGTTTCACCATCACTTCCTCCTTGTCTAGTTCTCTTTCTTTCAGTTGCCATTTTTGGGTCTCTAGAGCCCATTCTGTAGGTATTACAGCTGAGAGTGGGTGCCTACAGGGCCTCAAGATTGCTTCAAGGGGCTGAGATATCAGGGAAGGGAGTACAGTGCTTTAGCAACAGGGTTGCGAATACCCGATGCAACGCACGGGAGTTGTGGCGGTGCCGATCTTTTGCACTTTTCGCGTTGGCAGACAACACTCAACACTTCCGGGGGAGGCTCCCGCTTAGCGTGTGCGTGATTATAAATACAGCAGAGTTAATACTTTTTGGTGAGGACAAACCTTTTTCACAGAATCCTATTGCCGTGTGGGTTTTGTAAGAGTTCCAGAGTTTCTTAGAGCCAGTTTGAGCCAAGAATACTCAATGTTTACGTTTGCCCGTAAGGTGGTTGGAATGTGGGCTGACGGTTGGGAGAATTTCCCTATCACAACGTAGAAAGTCTATTTTTGTGAGATATCCTTAGAATCCTGCCTTTATATCTTGATGCTCGGGTTTGGGGTGATCACAAAGTCTTTTGGGATATGCTAGCTTTCCAACAGGACTGTCCTGCTTCCTAGGATTACTAATCCGCGTCAACTGCTACACGAGGTAATCCAAGTGATGGCGGGACCGTTGACCGGCTCCCGCGGTCAGCACGAGTCGGTTCGTACGGGCGTCAGACTGGTTTCTGTGCTTATGGTTGATACTATTCAAAGGTGTCAGCTTGAGGTATATACGTTTATGACTATTCCTGCCAAATACTAGGTTGGTACAGATCTTAACTTGGTCTGAATCTGAAATAAAAAGGGCAAGCCTTTGCTCTCGCTTCTTCTGTCTTTGCTACCGGAACCGGAAGTTCCTCGTCCCAGTATCTTCATTGGTTGGCCCCCCACCCCCACCACCCTGATGGTAGTTGGTTGGAGCTCCGGTTTATCCGTCATTCGCTCCCACACTGCCCGTCCCAGCAGCGTGACACAAGCGCCTGTGTCAACCAGCCAATCAATCCATACTTCGTTACATCGTCCCCGAACGAGGATTCCTTTTGATCGTTGGTCCCATCTCCCTTGGATGTTCGTCTCCCCCGTGTTTATTCGTCCACCGCTTGTGCCGGATGCTGCTGGGACAGTGGCCCGGCCACCTACTGTCCCCCGGAGTTTTCCGTCTCCTCCTTCCTTATCTTGGTGACCCGGTTGGGACACTCCCTTTTAAAGTGACCTGCCTCGCCACAACCATAACATTTATTGGTCATGTCTCGGTTTCTGTTGGGACGTTGCCATGCTTCTGCTTTGGTCATCAAATTCCTCATCATTTCCTCGAGTTGACCCATGCGCTCGTCGGCGCTCCGCTCTGGTTGGACAGCCCGGATAGATGGCCGGATTCGTCCCCCCTGAGCTTCTGCGGCGAAGTGAGCTCCTCCATGGAGAGCCGCCGACCGGGCCTCCGCTAGGGTGCGGGGCTTGGCCTGGGCTACCCATCTTCGTAGCTGGGCATCATCGAGTGCAGCAGTAAACAAGTCTTTACTCAGATCATCTAGGATGTCCCTGTCAGCTGTGGGGTATGCTAATCTGGCCAACCTCTCGATTTCATCTGCTATCTGTTGGAGACCCTCCCCTTCTTTTTGTTTCCTGGCTCGAAGCTCCGTTCTGTACAATGCGATTTGATCCGCTGGTTGGAATCATTCATAGAGGGCTTGTACCAATCGTGGGAACGTCCCCTCATCCTCGAAGTCTACCTTCTCTAAGAGGCATAATGCAGGCCCGGCTAAACACACACCCAGGTGCAGGCCTTTCTCATGGTTCGTCCACTGGTTAAGTTCCGCCAAGAGACGGAAGTGATGCAGGAACTCGGAGAGAGACCCTGTTCCATCAAAGGCCCGGGGTGTTACCTTCATCTTCTTTGGAGGCCCGTTCGTCTCCGCTGTCCCTGGTTTTCTCTCCCTCGGTTCATCTTTCGGGGTCGTCCCAACGTCTTGCTGCAATACCCCCGCTCGTTCGTAGCCCTGGCCTAACCAGCTACTCCACGTCCTCGGATGCACTCCTACTTCCCCAGACGGCGATAGAGGGTGTGAATCTTCAGGCTCAATCCCACCGCTGCCACCATTGTTGTCGCCATCAATTGTTTCAGAGGATCGATTAAATAAATGTGAAGAGAACATGGTTGTCGTCTTATACGTGGTAGTTCGGCTCGTCTCCGTCTCTCGGCTCGTCTCGGCTTGTCTCCAAGTGTCTTACTAGGTTATCTTTAGTTACTTATAAATTACTGAGGGGCTGGGACAATAGCAGAGGTTGTATCCTCCCAGGATGGGGATCGCACCACCTGGGACCTCTGGGTTTCTAATTACTTGAGTTGGTGAGGGGAAATCTGCCTGGCAGGGCTGTCGAGCGTTTATCGCCGCAAGAAGGTGACTCCAAGTCAAAAGTACAGGTAGCGATCAGTCTGTTTATTCTTCCTGAAGTGTTCTGGAGAGCTCTACCCTATTCCCTGCCCGGGCGCCAACTGGCATTACCCCTGTTTCCCTCCCCTATTTATAGTCCCTCCCCCCATGGTCCCGTGCTCACTCACAGTGTGAGACCCCAGTGCCCCCAGGCGGGAGACGAATGTACCCCAATACATCACTCGTCCCCCGCCTCCCGACCCCGACTACAACAATATATAGATCCCTGCTTCTAATAGAGTTAAGAATAGATTCTAAATCTCATTTGCCTTCAATTATTACATCTGCATACATTTAATCCATTATTTTTATATTATACTAGCAAAGTACCCGTTCTCTGGATGGTCCCCCTCTCTCCCCACACTTCCCCCTCTCCCTCTTTTCCCTCCCCCTCTTCTCTGACTTTCATACCTGTTTTTCTCTCCCAACCCCATCTCTGATTTTCCCCTCTTCCTCATGCTCCCCGCAATAATAGTTACTCATATAGTTAGGTTGGCATAAGAAAGTTGAAAGTTGGGTTCCCACAGCCTTATTTTTGTCAATGAACCCAAATGTGATGAGTTTTAGGAAAATTGGTCTGTAAAGTCGCAAATAAGTCGCAAAAAATGGATTTTGAGATATCATTATATTTGGAAAGATGAAATCAAGCCGATTCCAATCATAGTAAACAGTCCAATAATCTAATAAGTATTTCCAGATTTTAAGTTTGATATTTATATTTTTTAAAAAAAAGTTTGTAATATTTCTGGGGGCAATAACCAGTCAAGTAATTAAATATACACCATATATTAACCTTTAAAACGAAAGTTTATAATAGGGAATGTTCACGGCAGCGAAACACTCACTAGGTGGCAGGTGCAATGTCGGTGTCCCGCTCTAACCTAGCCCAATACACTAACAGGTACCGGCCGCCCTGACCGTGACCCCCTGCCGCCTCCCGTCGAGGGGCAGCGGCAGACTATATTATTTTTGGTCCCGTCATGACGGCCGCTACAATGACTGGCCATATTGCGGCCATAATCATAGATGGAAAAAGCAATTATGGGCCATCAATTATCTAAATAATTGAATGGGATTGAAATGCAAAAGTTCTGCTGAGGATAGAAGTTTTGATAGTGAAGAATGATGTACATAGCATTTGTTTATACATTGTGATGCACTGAGTGACAAATCGCACACCTAGAGTCTCACACCTTAGGTGAGAACACTAATATTTTGGACCACGCAGCTCATAAAAACTGTAATTAACCGCTCTAAATGGCCCTTGTTTAGATCGTATGCATACATAGAGGGGGGTAAGGAAGTCCCCCTTTCAAAGGGTGAGAGTAGCTGAGAGTAAACCGCCCCAGCTGTCTGGGACACAAGCAATGGATCAGGCCCCGGATCAGGCCTAAGGAATACCTATGGATCACGATGGTACATGCATGTATGTAGGGGAGGGTCTTTGGGTGGAGTTGCCTGTACAGACCAAGCCTCACCTCGATGGTGCAATCAAATAGACATTGATATGACTAATGATTAATACTTGCTAATATTCATAATATTGCGCTCTTCTATAATGATATTCGCTGTGTTTCAAGCATTATTATGGTAGTCAAATTTTCTCTTTACCATAATTTGTTCATTCTTATTATTTGTGTCTATAAGATACACAGCACTGATTACATCTTCACTTCAGAATTTTTATTGCACTGAATCATAACGTTTGCTTGGTAGCAGTGATTTGGCTCACAATGGATGAACTAGCGTCTATGGTAGAAAACCTGGAAGCTAGACAGGAAAAACTAGAAAAATACACAGAGTACACAGAGTATCAGCCTAATCAGGAGGACTACTGCATCTCGTACGTAAAGCCGGGAATCCACACAGCGACTTCAGGGCCAAGTCGCCCATATTTTCCACCCAAGTCGCCCAAGTTTTCAGTCGCTCTCTGTCGCCCGTCATGTCGCCCATGTTTGCTCTTGTGTGGATTCCGAAATAACGAACTTGGTCCAACTACATCATTAGTGACATGGGCGACTTGCATGGGCGACACAACATGAGCGACTAGATTAAACATTTTCATTCCAGTCGCTCAAACAGTGAGCGACTTGGGGGTCATTAACCTGAAGTCGCCCGTCGGGATGTCGCCCAAGTGGGTTTGATATGCTGCATGTTGTGTGTGGATTCCGGCCAGTGAACTAAAACTCAGCGACTTGGGGTGTCTCAACCAATCACAAGCCAGGAAAGCTTTGAAGTCGCTCAATCTCCAAGTAGTTGGAATTGTTTGGGCGACTGAAATATTTTCATTTCAACTGTGAAAGTTTGGCGACACCACAAAGTTTGGTTTGGTTTGGTTTGGTTTGGTTAGTTTCACCTCCGCTAATAGTAATTAAAAGTTAGCAGATATACTGTGGTTTTATTATTTTATTCTGTGAAATTCCCTATTTCATGAAACAGGGTTTGGCCTGACGAAGTCAGGCTTCATTTAGGTTACCTAAATTTTGTCGTACAATTTGGTTTCCCGTAGGAAATCAAGAATATTTTTGTTCCCAGATTCCCGGAAAATACTCTGCAGTGTCCTGCGATTTTGCAGGAATTTTATTCTGCTTCTCTTGGTTGCCTGACAATGTATTAAGAGATGCTCTACACTCAGTTGAGTGTTGCATGTCTGACATACAGGAGCCACTTCACCTTTTAGAAGGTGCCTGTGAGTTAGTTTGGTGTGACCGGTACGAAGACGGGTCAGTATCACCTGTTCGGGTCTTGTCAGGTTATCATCTTTGAATTTTGGTGTGATTGATGGTGTGATTGCTCGCAGCTTGTTACTGTTAACACCATTCCATGTGCGCTGCCAGCTACGTTTGACATGTGCCTGCGCCACAGGTACAATGTCTGTGTATGGCATTTGGTCAGCCCCAACAGGGCGCCTCAATGCATTTTTGGCTGCAATGTCTGCTGCCTCATTTCCTTCTATTCCAATGTGGCTTGGCACCCAGCACAACACCACTTCTTTGTCCAGTCTTTTGTTTTCAGTGTATGTCTCTTGAATTGCTTGTATGATTGGGTTCTTAGGATAAAGGTTGGTCACAGCTTCTAGACATGGGTGCGAGTCTGAGAATATGATGAATTTCTTCATCCGTGAGACCTGTACCCATTCAAGTGCCTTAAGCAGTGCTTTTCCTTCAGCAGTGTAGATGCTGCTTTCCTTGTGGAGAGCCTTCTTCAGGTTCCCAAATGGTGTATGCACGGCAAATCCAACATGACTACCATCTTTGGAACCATCGGTGAAAATGGCTGTATGGCTTTCAAACTGTGTCCTGATTTCACTGTATTGTTTTTCAAATACATGCACAGGAGTCTCAGTTTTCTTGTTTGTGTCAAGGTCCAGGATAACCAGGGGTAATTTTTGTTCCCATGGTGGAGTCTCTGGTGGTTTTTCAGTCATTACTCTTTTCATTGGTACACCAGCTTCTCGGAATAAAGACCTTGCTGTCACTGCCATTGGCTTGATGGCATTTGGCTTCTCCCGATACACAGTGTTCTTGTTGTCAAATATGAGTTTGTGGGCTGGATTTTTGGGGTTAGCTCTGACACGTATAGTGTATTGCAGTGTGAGCTTTTCCCGGCGAAACTCCAGAGGTGGTATACCAGCTTCAATATGAAGGCTTGGTGAAGGAGTTGTACGTAAGGCTCCAAGACAAAGTCTCAGTCCCTGGTTCTGAATGGGCTTAAGTCTGTCCAGGTAAGACCTTGGAGCAGAGGCATACACCATAGATCCATAGTCTAACCTTGATTGGATATACATTTTGTACAATGTCAGCAAGGTCTCTTTGTTACAACCCCAGTTGGGGTGACTGAGGACCTTCAGCAGGTTCATTGCCTTCTGGCATTTCCTCCGGAGGTATTCAATGTGTGGTTTGAAGGAAAGAATCCTGTCAAATACCACGCCAAGGAATTTTACCTCCTCCTGGACTACCAGATTTTTTCCTTGGAGATATAGTGTTGGCTCCTCTTTGCACCCTCGCCTTCGGCAGAATCCTGTCAAATACCACGCCAAGGAATTTTACCTCCTCCTGGACTACCAGATTTTTTCCTTGGAGATATAGTGTTGGCTCCTCTTTGCACCCTCGCCTTCGGCAGAAATGCACAACACAAGTTTTCTCTGCTGAGAATTTGAAGCCATTGTTGGTGCTCCACTCAGCTAGTCTTGTCAGAGTCTGCTGTAGTATGCGTTCAATTGTTCGCATGTGGGTGCCCTTGTAGCAGATGACAAAATCATCCACATACAAGCAGCATTCAACACTAGGTTGAAGTTGTTTAGTGATGCTGTTGATCACTAAACAACTTCAACCTAGTGTTGAATGCTGCTTGTATGTGGATGATTTTGTCATCTGCTACAAGGGCACCCACATGCGAACAATTGAACGCATACTACAGCAGACTCTGACAAGACTAGCTGAGTGGAGCACCAACAATGGCTTCAAATTCTCAGCAGAGAAAACTTGTGTTGTGCATTTCTGCCGAAGGCGAGGGTGCAAAGAGGAGGTAGCCATACATAAATCCCCAGTGGATTCCGATTTTGACTGGCGACTTGCATGTTGTCGCTCATCCTGTTTCCTTTAATAATGTCCCAAGTCGCCACACTTTAATGCATGTCGCTCAATTAAAAAGATATTAAATGTTTTCTAGAATTGTGTAAAGTCGCTCACCGTTTTTAGGCGACAATGGATTTAGGCCTTTAGACTCTAATCAGAGAAATACTAACATAATTCTAAATGGTCTAAAGGAGCAGGATGGAGAGGGAGAGAGGGGTAGTAGGCCTAAGACTACATACAACATGGTTTGTAACTTGCTCACAGAAATCAATGAAGCATTTAGAGGATTGTTTTTTCTTGGATTCGAAATAAAGATTTAAGAGGAAAGTAATGACACACACCTAAGCAGGTAGAGCCCAGACATCTGGTCTGGGGGGTCATTAACTCCAGGGGAAGACAGTAGTAGGAGGAGGTGAGAAGAGATACATATCGGGGGCAATAAAACAGAAAGTTCTTTGATAAGAGCCACAAGAAATCACATAAGGGTCTGGTCGTCAGAAAATGTACAATTTTCCTCTAACAATACTCACAAATTTAACACAGAAATTACATCTAAAACTCAATTCCACAATTCGAACAGATAATTGAATGAAGACAATACTTAATATATTGGTACACATAGGCTAGTATTAATCATTTTTGAGAAAATTACTCATATTATAAACTATATGGTGCATTCACACATCATATAACCTCACACCTACCTACCTATTGTCATAAATACACAACTGTCCAATGTACACGCTCTATTATGTCTGGTCATCCTAAATACTGGTTGTATGGAAAACTGGCTGGAAAACCAAATGATGCCCTATTGGGAGAATTACTCATATAGTTAGGTCTCCCTGGACTTAGGTTGTGGGAAATGATGTCAGGGGCTTTCCCAGGCTATAAATAGAGTGTAGAGATCGCAATTTAAAAAAGGCTTCAAAATCACATTTTCACCCCAGATACCTTCACAAACCACATACGACGACCTCCGGAGAGAATGGATGGACCTCTACAGATAAAAAAAATGGTTTGTAAAACAACAAATTCCGAGAACATGCGATATCAAAAAAGCGTTCTTTTCTACCTCTTTTTGTAGAAATCGCTCTAGCTTTATATTATATGGATTTGCCAATGAAAATTTCATTATGGTCTAAAGGAATTCATTATTTGCAGTATTGTTTGTCAGATTTAGTCTATGAACAGACCATAATTAACCTTATTCTTTGTTTATCATTCCATTGTCTTGCACTTTGAAAGTGATCAAAATATTGCTAAGTTTCTTAACAGCAGGGTATCATGAGCTATTCATAGTATTCACTGATGTCACGGTGCTGGCTGCGGCTAGTCATGTTGTTTGTCACCCCTTGTAAATGTTAGCTGGACATAGGTGCTCCAAGACTCAAAAATGCCATTTTCACCTCCAAAGGTTTTGGCAAATGTAATATAAAACATGCTCATATGTTAGACAGTCATTTATTAGTGTGTCATGATGGGGAAATACATGCAATGGCCATCTTTAACCCTCAAAATCAGAAAAGCCTGTCAATCTGGTGCCTTCCACTCTCTAAGCAGATGCACAATAGGGCTGCCAGTGGGGATAGCCACTGACTATGTATTACTTTCTATAAAACTCATTTTGGGAACTCATGAATGCCTAATACGTTGCCTAAACTTTCCTGAATGAATGGAGAGCAAATCATTAACCTATGTGCAGACCTGTTCAAAGGACCAGGCCCTTGAACTAACCCTTATGAGCTTTGGCCAGCAAGTTTTTATAGGTTGTTTCCCAGCATGCTCAGACAAAAACCTAGACTTAACAGCTTGCAATCCTGGAGCAGAATTGTCAAAAGCATAGACACAATGTGGGCCAAGGAAAAAGTGACCCCATTAGAACATACAGAGGAAGTGTCAAAGATGAGAAAACAGATTTTCAATTTCTATTGAACCACTCTACCCTGACAAGACTTATGAACATTGCTACAGGACATTCTATCAGTTCCACAAAGTACATGTTGACTGTGCCTTATATATTGGGAAGGAGCAGCATAATTCATTTCAATAAACCTGGGCTGTGGGTTTTCATAAGCCAGTAGAGTATACGTATACTCTACTTAAGCCAATGTTGCTGTTTACAAACCACTGTCCTGTGAACTTGCTTCATATATTGTCAACATTTGAAAGCAATGGTCTCAGGTAAAATCAATGATAGATTTCATTACTGATTAATTTGAACAATCAAATGTAATACAGGAATCTAGTATTTTATAAATCTTGGAATGTGTGATGGTCAGTAAATCGGTAATGCAGGACTACTTGGGACATCACCAGGCAACCTGTCATTTGACATTACATGCAAACTTCTGATATTTCTGTTTTCCTGATGCAGGCTGTAGATAACCTGGTATGCCAAAGAGCTTCACAATGACTGGTGTACCTTCAGGCCCTAACTTGCCTTGTTGGTTTTAATATGTTGGGGAAGAAGCAAATATTCTGGCAGGGGCATTGGTCTTATGCCCCAATCTGAATTTAGAAATCTAACAAAACATACATTTAGCCTATACATTTAGAATGTACGGTATAACTAAACTAGCCCCATTGGAAGCAGAGATATGCCTAGATTTGCTGGGTCGGTATACGGGTCAAATTGAATTATTTTATAATGCAATTTTCAATGGAAATTGTTGCGCCAATGATTTATTTAATGACTGTATACATAGTATTCACATGACGTCACCCCAGTCAGCGGCTCTCCTCACTGGCAGCCATAATGTGTGGCAGCATAGATAGCGGGAGACACTAGATCGACAGGATTTCCCCTTTCAAATGTTTGCTAATGGCAATTATACTTATTATTCCATCATGACACACTCCAAAATGACCATATAACCTATCAGCATACTTTATATAACATTCTCTAAAACTTTCGGAGGTGAAAACTGCATTTTTTAGGCTTGGAGCACTCATGTCCAGCTAAAGTTGACCCACATTATGGCAAGCTGCGGCGAGCGCCGTGATGTCAGTGAATACTATGTATTAGATGTGTAGGCTAACAAAACATACATTGAGACACCTAGAATGTATCCCTAGCCCCATTAGAAGCAGAGATAACCTGTTTACAGATTTGCTGTATCGGATGCGGCCAAATTGAATTATTTTACTCCATAATGCAATTTTTTTTGGAAATTTTTGGGTCAATGATTTATTTAATGACTGTATCACATCAGTAGGCTAATGAAACATGCATTTAGACACCTAGACCATATTCCTATCCCCATTTATATAGAAGCAGAGATATGCCAATTTACAGATTTGATATGTTCGGTGGTGGCCATCTTGAATATCTCAAATTGCTCATGGTGAGGAACTTCCATCACACAGGAATGTGATACGGTATAGCATAGAACTAGAAAATTAAAAAATTGATTGCAGCCGAAGGCTTATTTCGACCAGTGGAAGGGGCCCATAGTGGGTCTGTGGAGAGACAAGGCCTTTCTCGGGACACACTTGCAGGCCCTATAGGCAATGATGCAAAAAAATACTAAAGATTTTTTTAGTTACGGTACCCTAAACCATGAAAGTGAGAAAATAAATTTAAATTACCGTACCCTTTTTGTGGATAACAACGTAAGAATAACAAAACATTCCCTTTCAGACATTATAAAGTTTTATAACGCTGCTTAGCCTTAGGAAAAGAACAGCTGCCAAACTTAAAATTGAAATTATGAAAAATATATACAGCACGGTACCGTATTGACTTATTATTATTATTAGGCCTATAACTTATAAGATTTTATTTCCATTAGTTACGGTACCGTACACATTTACATAGGCTACATGTTAAATCGAGAGAAGAATGGAAGTGGAATATTGTCTGTGCCAATCACAGCTCTTCCGAATATCCCGGACTTTGGAAAACAGAGATGTTCCCTTGAGGTTTTTTAATCTCGATAAACCTAGCCCTACACCAAACCAAACCAAAATTGTCCTTCTGTGGTTTCACATGGTCGACCCTGTCTGCAACCCGCGTAGAGCCCAACTTGCGTGAAATCCCGTCTCGTGATGTGACGAGATCAGTAAACACAGTCTGTCTGTGCGTCTGGCCAGGCCTTTTCTAGAAGTCCTCATCGTTGTTGGGGTGTGGGGCTGGTGGGCCGGAAAATGGGCGTGGAAGTGGTACCCGTGTCACCAGGAGACGGTATGTAAACTGTGATACATTTTTCTTTCATCTTCATCTAGATCTGCAGGATGTCTTTGGACAATTGTTGAAATATTATGCCCCAGACGTCCGGGTGCGATGTCGGGAATCGTCCTCTCCTCAGTCAGACATTCGACTGCAGAAATAGTTTTCGTCACAATACGCTTATGCCCTATAGTCACTGCCCTTCCAATTTATTGTTACTAAGTAAATTATATTTTGTGGCAAAACTATGGCTATGTACGCATATCGACAATCACCTTTCGATGTTGATCGTATCAATCTTTGACCTGGATTGATAGTGGTGGGACTTCGTCTCGATCATAGCCCAGTGGCCCTTGCTCGTAGCCGTCTCGTTAGCCGTCCGCCTACCGGCTACCCCGGTTCAATTCCCGGCAACTCCTCTATCACTGCCTCGGTCCCTCTCCCCGATACGAACGTTGAAGGCATCGATGCCGATGGATGTCGCGGACCTAGCGGATTTGTTGTTAGTCGTCGTTCTTCGACTAATTGCTCGTCCATAGAAATCTAACGTTTCACTTGCTCACGCAGTCTGCATCTTTTCATTCTAATATTTTGGGAGTAATGGCTTTGCCTCAATCGTGAGAATTGTATTGCAGGACCCGACGTATTACAATTATGACGCAACCTGTCTGAGTCTATGTGCTCTTGCGCCTAGAGATGTTCCTAGAGATCAGTGTGGCTACCTGAGAGATACAAGTTATAGCTGCCGTCTGAACGCAGTGCCTACATATTTCGAAGAGTTCGCAGGGGGGACTGTTCATATATTTTCTTGGGAAGCGGATATACCCTATATACATAGATTATAGTTGGGCTGAAGTGTGGTTTGCTCTGCCTTGGCTAGCCATCCTGTGTTCTAATAGATGGTCTGGCGGGTCTGAGAATGGCGAGACTGGCGACTGTCTGGACTATCTGGGTCACGACTCCTGCTTCGTAGCTACAGTCTGCTTGCCTCAGACACCTACCCACACCAATCAGCTGATTGATATTTATCCATTCATTACACAAAGTGTCTAGGGCTTTTTAAAAATCCAAATATTGCCTTGTTAATCGGTGCCAAGGGAGGTTTATATACACATGTAGGCCTACATATATATAATACATCCAGCATTCAATGCCATTGGCATTGTTGGGCTTATGCCATAGCACTATGTGTTGCGCTATACATGTAGACATACAATGAATGGTGTCTTATGATATTGTACATTAATTTTCGTCACAATGTAGTATTGTTTAGACCTTCAGTCCTTCACACTTCAAAATTTGAAATTTTAATATATTCTCTTACTTATTCATGGAACTTCCGCGGTGTCAATTTGTGTACGGTAATGCGACGAACTGGGTTAATTTATTGTCTGCATCACATCTGGCTGAAAAGGGATACCAAATACCGTCTATCCCCTCTAACACTAGTCTCCATGGCTACTATTTTTTTCAACCTACTTCTAGCTTATCAAGCGGAGGAATTATGTTTATCAGCCAGTCCACCATATAATAAATATTTAAATTGGTGGTTGCCGGGGACCTGGGGTGGGGGTGGGGGTCTAGTTGGGATAAGGGGCGTGACGATAATACACCTCGTATCGCTTCCATTTTTTTTAACCTACTGCCCGTCTCCAGATAAGCAACCGGTCATGCATATTTGAAGTCAGTCTGTGTTTAAAATTTGAACACGTCTGTACTGTAGTTTAAGTCAAATCGACTAGAATTAACACAAGCATTAACTTACTGAATTAAAGTAATACGATGTATGAATGGGTACATTTGATTCATTTAATCATTGAATTTATAGACCAGAGAATATCTTGTTTTGAATACCTAAATAAAGTACATTACTCAAAACAAAATAATTGAGAAATTTATCTAATAGCGAATAGTGCAGTCGTGGGAAATTCTACAACCCGTGGAATACTGTTACCCAAGTATAAAACCTAATACTTAGCTTAAACCTCAGTGTCACCCTAACCCTTACCAAAATAAGTTTATTATGTCCAAGTGTTACAAATGCTAGTCTACAATGTGTACAAAGCGCATAATGTAATCTTTGCATATAATATTGAACATGACTGGAATCAACCTTAATACTCTAATATTTAATCTGAAATGGTGTATAATAAAAAGCCAACTATTAAACTAGAAATATCTCTAGCTTGTAATGTACCGTATAATGTAGAGTACAATATATATTACTAGATGATATTATGAAACGTCTTAGGTTGCCCAATACTATATAATATTAGTGTTAGGGTGTAATATTGGATGGACTCTTAGCGGATATGTTAATCCAGAATATTTAGTTAGCGTGGAAAAAGTGTTTTGAGCCTGGAGATCCATCTTCTCCCTCCTTGTCCCTCTGTGATTTAGCCTCAGCTGAGTCTGGGGCAGATCACACATTCACAAGGTGAGATAGATATGATCTCCCATTTATCAGGTGCATCAGGGTGAGCCATGTTTAAGTGTCTGGAGACAGTTGTATCATGCATCTTCCTGATGTCCTCTCGGGGATCGAAACCACTACCCATTGGCCCACGGAAACTTACACCCATGGCTAATTTAAGACAGAACCTCCATCGGTCAAGTGTAATACCATTTCCACGTCTAGCAACCGACGAAATTGTAGTGTTGTTCTTTGCCGTTGGGAAGTCATCCGAGTGATATCAAAACTAGTTTGATAATGTCAGGTTTCAAACGCAATCCCTATGACAGTCAGTTAGGCTACCAAGTGGCTGAAGATAGCAAAATGATAATCACTTTCCATCCTAGGGCCCGGTATGTATTGGTCATTGAATTTTGCCTGCTGCCAAATAAAGGCAATGGCATATTGACAAGGTAAATGTCTTCTATAAATCCTGAATACTACTTATAGGAATTGGTACAATCGTCTGAAAGAATTCTGGTCTGCTTATGTTTTCAGGGCCTGTCATATCATTATGTGGTACTTATAATATTGTGTATGGCTTCCCAAACCTGATAAACATTTTTATTAGAGAAGAGAGAGACTACGTTAATGGCCAAAGGGAATAGTAAAACCATATGAAACTAAAAGTCAGCACAGTTTATGCGCTATTCTTTTGTTTTATTGTTTTAAACTTAAGCTATATATCTAATACTTATATGTCTAACACTCAAATACTGATGAACCCTATGTGCACTAGATCTAAATCCCTCAGAAATATGGTTTTCCAACTGGCAAACAGGCATTTTGCCTAGTATAAATAAGTTGGGTATATATAAGCCAGTTGCCCAACGTGCAAATGCTCATAGATTTCTAGTTTCCTGGATCAATATAATTTATGTTTTGGTTGTTCCGGGAAGTTGTTTGGGGATGGGGGATTAGCAGGTGTTGAAGTTTAAAATATATGTATTATGCTGGATGGGATTGGGTAATAATTAATTAAGTATATAATATGTGACCGAATCCCTTGGGGGGGGGGGGGGAAACCAAATGATCATTTTAGAAAGTTATTCCTTATTTTCTAATTGCCATGACATTGTTCACTTAATTCACCCTCTCAGAATAGGTTAGTTCCGAACGCCATAATATGTACTATGAGTATAATAATTAATGACTACATTATTTTCTTAATGAAATATATAATTCATGTTCTTGAACTCCTGTGTAATACTTATACATGCAAATGTAGTTATCTCAAACTTTCACTGCATATCTACTAAGGCATTAGATCGCGTGTTATGTAGATTTGTCTTTTCTTGTTTCCTATCATAGTAAGCCAAAATTAATCTCCTTAATATTCTTCCTTCGAATTTAATTTCGATGATCATTGCTATGGCTATACTTGTACCAATTTTAAAATTATGTCCAAAAGGATTTCAAATAAACCTATTTATATGTATTTTTTCATTTGTAGGTTGTACCTTTCCTAAGGTTGGACAGGTGGTGGCTGTTCATTATACAGGTAAGTGTAAAGTATGAAGCTTGATGAGAGTTGATTAATATGTTGCTATTTCAGACATAACATAAGTGTAATGACACACCTGAAAACAAGTTCTTAGAGACTTAACGTGTTTGTGTTCGTCTTTCTGTTCATGTTTGTGTTCTCGTGATTTCGGAATTATTGTGACAATATTATTTTTTCGCAAGTAATCAATTACAACCGCCCCAAGGGCCTGTTTCACAACATATCCTTATGTTGTGGGTGTTGCATGAGATAGCGTTAACATTAGGATATGGGGTACTCTCTAGACATCGGATCCTTATCCTTATTTTACTGCTAAATCCAATCAGACCATTAGCGATAAGGTTACGATCCAATCCAGCACGATATAGTCGGCCTATAGTTAGGACACCTCGTGCAGCGGGCTCCAGTAATGCTAGGAATACCAAATGTTTAGAGAATTATGACCACTAAGAGCGGAGGAAAGTAGTTCCTAAGTTTAACACTTCGTTCACGGCGCCACTGTCAGATCCACTCATTCTATGTCACAGTTCGGAATAGAAAGAATGTAGAGACTTGAAATGTCATTAAGCAGATGTACTTATTAGACGATTTTTCTTGGGAGGGTGTGTGTGTGGGGGGGGGGGGGGGGAGGGCAAGAGGTAGGTCATCCTTGTCCAGAAGTAGGTGAAACTATTACAGCGAACTGTAATATACCGCGTCTAGCCAAAGAACTATAACGCGTATAGTCTGTATCTTGTCAAAACAATGGGTGAAACCAGCGTGGGAGATTCTGACTGTGACATCCTTAAGCACTGCCTTTTTGACAAACCCATGTTTAACTTGACTAAAATGGGAGCCGGGGTGGGGATGGATTGTCGTCCTGACTGTACATAGACAATTATTCTAATACGAGCGACAGGGAGAGCAGGAAGGGCATTGTGTTTATTTCAGAGCGCATATTTCTTACGTCACGCATGCTTCATCAACAACAAAATCGTCGAATTCCTAGGCCCAATAAAGTTACGGTAGTCGCTTCATTGGGTTATGTTTACCTGAACAACTATGAGGATATACAATTGTTTCTCAGATGTATCAAAGCCCCAAAATAAAGATTCGGGAGTGTTATTCTCAAAATTACATTTTTTAAAGGCTAGGCATGTAACATAACCATTGCTAATTATATGATTTTAATAATCTCAATAGGCACTATATCATCTAGTGGGAAAAAATTTGACTCGTCGCGTGACCGTGATACTATATTCAAGTTCCGAATCGGGAAAGGAGAAGTATTAAGAGGTGAGTTTGAAGGTTTGAAACATTTGATCGATTATTTCGACTGAATTTACTAGCTGCAGATAATGCACGGGAGAAATATTTCTGTAGGTCGTGACCATAGATTGATGAAAAACTTAATCCGCTATTTCGATTGTTTTTTTCTCCGTCATTTCAATTTTATCATCATTGCAGGTTGGGAAGATGGCATTACGCGGGTAAGAGGATTTTCATACCAACTTACTTGACTAAGTCAACATGTTTTTTTTATTTAGTATTTGTTTACAGTTAATCTTTTGTAAAAACGACAGTCGAGTTATTAATAAACATGCGCAATATACAATGAAGTTATAATAATCAATTCATTGAAGTCCTTAACATTGAGACACTGTTCTAAATATTCTTTCAATTACCATTATTTTGCCTGGGTAACTTCATCTGGCCCGGTTCATGATAGATGTAACCAAGTTTTCTGCTCCATAAAAGATTAAATTAAAAGATTAATATATAATTTCTCTTATTAATAATTATATAGATTTCGAAACATTCTTTCTACAATATCCATACGTGGACATCCCTCTGCGAACTGTTAATCCCATGTATACATTCGTGTTCCAGATGAGTTTAGGGGAACGGGCCAAGCTAATAGTGTCTCCAGACATGGCGTATGGAAAGCGCGGATACCCTGGCGTATATCCTTTGTCACAAAATTCCCTATTAAGTACATCATTTAGTGTGATGTGCAAGGTTGTCTCAGATTCCACTCTGATTGCGACTATGACTGCTGAAACCGCTAGGTGACGTTCCTGCATATATGTTCTGATAGATTACTCTCCGCCTCTATATTGAAGCTCATAGTGAACTCCAAGCTTTGCCTATAGGTTCCATAAAAGAACACGTGAGCTTATCTAGTATTCATCTCCCTTTCTCCTGTTTCTGAGGGAATTCGTTTCCATTTGTCCATTTCTTTGTGAGTCCCCCTTATCATAGTTGATGAAACCTTAACTACGCTTCTTAGCTTTCCTTTTAGTTACCTGTGTAATAGGCATGTTTGTTAATGAAAAGCGTCCCTTCAACCGCTTGGATTATGTGTCCAGTTTTGGTTAGGAAGGGGTTTTTCGTTTCACATTTTCAATATTGCACAATGACCCCAGTTTTGAGATAACATCCTAGCTATCATTCTAGAAGTTTGGAAAAATAAGAATACATTGTATAATATTTACCAGCTAGTTAACTACATGTACTATTATCCTTGACTTTTCTTACTATCCCACCAAACGCTACACTAATCTTCGATATAGAGTTGCTCAGTTTGGAGTAAGTGATTGGATGCATTGAGGAGTTAATTGGATACAAGTCCGAGACTCGTGACATAGAGGCCGACACCCTCGAAGCAGCTGTGTAAAACACCACCGGCGCCTGGCTGCGGTTCGCTATGATCCACCTGTCACCCAGGCCAGCGACATGGAAACAGATAGATGTGGCCTCTTCTTGGCTGCCTTCCTCAAACTTACAATTTCGACCGGCGAAATTGAGCATCAACTAACGAAGAATATTGGGGTTTAATGCCACGATTTGTGATATACCATCTCCTGGGACTGACTGGATCATAATCTTGTTTCTAAGAAAAAGACTGAGGCTCGTCCTGCCTACTCCAATATACATATCACCAGGGCAGGACTCCTCGTGCAAGGCCTACCAGTCAACACCAATATGTTCTATGCCTAAGTCCAAGAGTTCACTAATATGAGATAAACTCCGGAGTGGGTGCTGCATTTAAAGGGCTGCATAAAGAAAACTCTGTTAGATGAAGACCATGGATTCCTGATTGATGCTTGGGATTGTCTTTGGCAGGCTATGAAGACAAACTCGAGCTCACACAACTACCTGATTCACCAGTTTACTCATGATATACGCCCTACTTGTGTGAAACATGAGTGCAATGGCGTAATACTTAAATGTGTTGGCTTTGTGCTATGAGACAGGACGTCTGATATGTTTGTTTCTTTTGGAATGCCAGTGCTTATGAGTATTAACTCATGATTGATGTGCGAATGGGTCTCAATGTATCTGTATTTTGCCCAGTGATTAACCGTTAACTCTTAATGAAGTTCACCTTGACGTGTATTTTATTGAGTCATGTTGACGGCTTAAGAAAAGCCCTAGCAGTGCATAATCTGATATAGGCTACTCGTAAAATCATTGTATAATCGTTTTCGTGGAAGAAAATTATTTTAAACCTCGATCGGTTAGAATCCAGTTTTAGCGCGTTTGAGAACATTTTACATGATAATAGGGTAATGCATTAGATGATGACGAATAAGGAATAATGTATTTATTTCTGCCATGATAGACTTCAAATAAAACCACATCGACCCGAGGTGAAGTCATTAAAAGTATATGACTAAATCTTCATATGGTTCATATTTCAACCCTCCACATGTTGTCAATTCCCATACATCTTTCCTATCCCCGGAGCCACTTAATTATTTCTTTTATACATTTTTTAGATTAGGAAGTTTTAGCTGTTTATAGGTGCTCGTGTGACAAATCTTTAGTTCGATTGCTAGTTTTCAACAGGCTTTGAGTATCGGTTTCCTACAAGTCCTTAAGATGCTCTTTTCCATAACATAAGAGTGGCAACTAAAGGTGTGTTTCACTGAAACAGCCTAAAAAAATTCCTAGATCGACAGAACCAACTAGCAATTGCTTCTATCAAAATTTAGCTTGATAGTTCTTTGAATGGTTCTATTCTAGCCATATCTAATAGGATTGGATTACTGAAAGTGGAAGGCTTGCCTTTGTCCTTTCAAGATGGCTCTAGGTGATATTTGATGTGAGATAATAAATTGTTCTTTTATTTTAGGTTGTCTGTCTACGCAAATTGGTTTTAGTTCTTGCAAAAAAAAACCTGCGACAAAGATACAGATTTAACTTTCGTCTAATTGTGATTTCCAACGCGAATGTTTATTTATTGAGCAACACAGAGGGGGGAGATTACTGTATAATTAAATGACGCTTCAGCCAATACTGATTGTGAAAATCTTTGTAGAAAAACGGAGTGTTGGCCGGTCGGTTGTTGGAAAGTTATTGTCATCATTGTAACTCAAGAATCTTGCCAGCACCATTCCATTTCCAAACATCTTATTCGAGGCTGGTCAGAAGTTATGAACTCTGCATCTGGTCGTTACAGTTTCATTTTCCAAGTTTATGTTGATAATAAATCTTGTGAGTCGCCATGATGAAATCAATTATCATCTTGTCCTAGACCAACTATGTTCATGTGGCTAAGATTTGACTCGCATCTTCGATTTAACTCAGACTCTGGATGGCATTATGTTAATCGTAGATGAATATATTGTCAATTACCCAGTAAAAAGCTTAGCCTTTGCTTCACAAATGCAGAAAAAATACATCTTATACGCCCAACCTGTGTCCAATATATTTTATATATAAGATATGAAGATATTCATCACTTGGAACGTATTCAGTCATACTGCTTTTGTAGAACATGCATCATATCACTAGACTTGTCAGACAGGTCGTTTTCATCTTCATCTGTCGTTCAATTTTTCGCTGCTTGATATCCACGCCTTGCTTATATCATGCACTCATTTTCATTTAAAATGTATTTAAAAACTAAGAACAATTTACTCATAGACTGCCTTTTCCTTAATGCTGATGAGCAGTGTTGTAAATGTGATTGAATGTGAATTCGAATCTGCAGGAGTGTATTTGACGAAACTATTACTGAATTGCGACTCTTGGTGTCATCTAAAATATAATCATAATGTGTGTAGTTATTAGATTGCTGGGTGATGGAGCGCATTGTATTTCCATTTTTCTATACGATTTACGGCTTTCCTGTTATGTTGGCAAATATTGAGCGTAATTCGAGACTAAAACACGGCGTTAATTCATGTGTCCCTTGTTCAAACCTTTGCCTGTTTGGAAAATTGAACGAGGATAGGTGGTATATTAATATCCTGAGTGAATATGTTAGAACCGTAGGAGTCATCAGAACTTAACTAAATGTGCGAACTACTTGGTCCCTTGTGACGTAATTTTGACTATCATCTGTGTAGTAAAATCGACATTGCACTAGTCGTACCAGCCAATTTGACATAAAAAAATCTGATTCTTTTCATTTGGCAAAATAGAAGTACGGTCCAAGTGAAACGCGGGCCGACTCACGATTCCCACTGAATAAATTGTTCAATTTAAACCATACAGAAGCTACTATCATTGTATTACAACCCAAATTCTTGGACGTGGGAAAAAGATGTGCTCCCGAGATATATACATTGCTATTCAGAGCCAGTCGTGCCATAATTCCGGGGCTGTTGATGGAGATTATCATTTTCTCTCAACCATACCATGGATACTTACTTGTATTTTTAGTCTCCTACTGCAGTTAGCCGTAGTGTCAATATGATTTCATCTTAGACAATTATGTGAAAGAATATATTTTGGTTTGGTTCGCAATGAAATGGATTGCACGGATAGTCCACATTGGACGAGACCCAAACTTCCCAGTGTCACTTTTTTATTGTTTACAGACCGACCCCATACTATGGTATGGTTGGTGTTTTCCATCGCAATATTTGGCTTAGTCTACCGCATTGCTTGTAGAATATTTATGTGTATATGCTCATTACCTCTCCACTCACGACACATCAGTCCTCATATTGTAGAATATCTTAAGGATATTTTTATTTTACATAGAATTTCATGGGTTGGATGAGGCACACCCCAAGTGCTTCAATGTTTTACTTACAAGTGCTTATTGCTATCCTCCCATGCAATAGTCTGTGTTAAGACTAATGCTATCATGCGATGTATAGGAACTGCTCCCTTAAATAGCAATTTGACTCTTAAGTAAGTCCTGTTTGTGTTTCCTGTTTCATTTTAAATGGTTCGATGACTTAATCCCTTTTATCGAATTCTGCAATGTGTGCTTATCGAGTCCACAACCCACCTTGAGTACTGGGTACCCATGCCTTTGAAATCCTTTGATATGGTTATAGCCGTAAATGATAACAAACTTCATATGGTGGACACCATTAGCGTTACTAGAATCTTTTTTAACGAGTGAAAAAACGTTGGGCATCAAATGTGCGTTTCTTCTCGTGCCTGCATGGCCGATGAATTCTGTTAGAATATTACCTTCATCACTTTAAACAAATATACGATGGTCTCCCTCGAGGATGAGATGAACACATGTAAGGGATTTCTTTCTTTTTCTGTGTATTCTGTAATATTATACAGAGTTATTATACAAATTCATTGTAACATAAAAGACTGGTAACAACTTTGTCTATTCTGCGAACAACGCCCATATAAATCTTTTTTTAGGAATTGCTAACAGAACAAGATTAACATGTGTGTGACTTTCCTGGCCGGCGATTAAAAACAGTTGCGTCAACGTTACTTGTCCTAATAAGAAGGTACCCTAACAAAATTCTAAAGGGTAACTGATATTGACTTGTTGGATGGCCAATTAATCTCTTTAAATTAGCTCTGGGTTAAGGACAAAAGGGAATGTCTCGGGGTACGGACGTTATTTATGGCCGTGTGATAGGCAATGGAGTGCAAATCATTACATATATGTCTACGATAGGGTAATATGTTATACTTTGGCGCACTTAACGTTGAAGCTAATGCAGAGTTCTCATCTTCTTCACCCTAAACATGTTGAGTGTGTGGGTATTTAGAACTAATGCCCTTGGCTTACGTGATCCGGCCTGTGATATCAGTGTGGTGCAACCTTGAAAGAAACTAACCGAGAAATAGTTCCTTGTGGATTTATATACATGAAAAATGAATGACATACTGTTCCATAGCTTGGTTCATAAGGACGTAATTGGCTACCTGAAGATGTCTGCCCCTTCATCACGTTGTACACATTCCAAATGTGTTTGCATATAGCATACTTCGTGACTACGGGGCAAGTTATCAAGTAATTGTATACATGTATACCATTTCTTGTATATAAATCCATATATATATATACATACGTGTCTACCGTACACACACTAACTAACGCACGCGCATCACACATACTTGCTCACATACATACATACATACATACATACATACATACATACATACAGGCACATACATACATACATACAGGCACATACATACATACAGGCACATACATACATACAGGCACATACATTCTCTTGCGCGTGCGCACATACCCACACGCCCACAGAGATAGATACAGTACCTACATTACATACATATGTACATACATACGATTGTTAACTATGTCAGGTCCGTTCCTTAGGTGTAATGTCCAGGAACATCTTGGCCTTAAACTTTCATTACTAGCTATACACTATAATGCCGGTAGACTTAGATCTATATATTAGATGGTCTGATTAATATTAGTTATCAAGGATCTAGATAATTCATTCTTTCTTGATTGGGTCCCAGATGTTGCCAGTTAATCCTTTTGAGATACCTACCTGACTGTGACATTTCAAATGTTATGATATTATCTCCGACAGGAAGGAACGTGACATCAGGATATTACATGTTGTTGGGCGACTTTTTATTGCTATATAATATAGTGTGTAGCTTCAGCAGGAAGCATCAGTAATGGAATAATCGTTCCTTCCAGTTATGAATGTCAGACTAATGTTCTGTGTAATTATGCGGTCACCGGAAGACCGGAGACAGAATGGGTATTGTCATGATAAAGAAATGTTGACATATTTGATTTGTAATTTTGAACACAAAGCTATGACTGTGAATTGGGAATGTAATTTCAAGTTTAATGTGACGTCGCCCTACTCAACTGTGTGTTAACGGACGATGTTAGACTGAGGCCGGTGTTGTGGCCTCTCCTCGAACTAAACCATTTAGATGTTGCCACCAATGGAACAACTTGTGATTTTCAATCATTTGGTTGGCATTGAAGCCCTGTGCAACAAATAAAATATTGTGCATGGCCTAGAGTAATACACGCATTAATGAATAATGAAAGATTGTTCGTTGTCATTTCTGTTTTATTGTTCAGTCGCAAGGATTTCTCTCAGCCATCTAAAAAATTGTGTTCTCGATTTTAATCCCCGGTATATTTTTCTCTTTCGAAGTAAAATATATAATATAAATGGCCATGTTAAGTCCAGATGAATAAAAAGTGATTTTTTTTCACAAGTCTTTATGTTAAAACAACTTAAGTTCATGCATCGTCACTAGCAATTCTTCCCAACGGTTAACAGTTTCCCCACCAAAACATAATATAAATAGGTTGTAGTCCAGTTTACTCTCGTTGCCCCTATTAGGTGTCTTCATATATTTCTTTTATTATTTCCACCAGTTTGTTGATAACGGAAGGGATAGTAGAAATTTAAAATCCTTGAGGCATAAGGCATGAGATGCACTTTTAAAAAAAATTCCCTTAAAAACTGCATTACCAAAGCCATTACCGTCAAAATAAATGTTCTGTTTTATAGCCTAAACCCTACCAAGATTGATATTAAACGATGTAGGCCGCCAGTTAAAACCAATCCTTCTTCCATTTCGGTGTACACCAGAACCCCAATATTTGCAATATTGTCTCTTTCACCTAAAACTTTGAGAATTCTTGAAAAAATAAAAATGTAAATGTATTTTGTAGGTAAATCAAGATGCCAGCAAAAAAAAATGCAGAGGCCTAAAAATATGATGAAATGCTTAAAAGGTTTAAAAAATCATTGAACATGTAAAGGCAAACGCTACTATCTAGTGGAAAATGAAAATAAATGTCATTTTTCTGAAACTTTGGTATTTGATTCTTGAAGTGTTTCTGGTCATAAAGATGGAAAAAAATCAATCGGTCACCGTGCTCATTTTTGAATTACAGTGCTTCAAAATTTGGTATCTCAAAAGAACAAATGAGGACCAAAAGGGGGGCACATTTTGCAGTACCTCGACTTCATAGTTCATATTTGCTATTTATATTCACTCAATTTAAGTAAAGTTATAAAAATAATTTTATTTTCCTCCCCATCGAAAATAAATGTCATTTTTTTAATTCTTTAGTATATGATTCTTGAAGTATGTGTGTCCATAAAACTGAAAAAAATTAATGGGTCACTGTGCTAGTTTCTGAATTATGGGGCTTTGAAACATGACCGACAACCCAAAAATCTGCTGCTTTCAAAGTGTTCTGTTTCCTAAACATGTCTATTTCAAACAGCTACAATTATTTTTTTAATGCAATGACATACATTTTCCCCTATATATTATGTGTAGAATATGACCTGGACTATAATGTGTAGAAAGTTTGGGGACATTTGGAGTATCCATTTTTGTTTTATCCCCAAAATCGTAAAAGAAAAATGCAGCACTTCCCAATAGACTTGCATACTAAATGGGTACAACTGAGAGTACCAACAGCTAGATCTGTTTCCCAAACATGTATATTTCAGACAGCTAAAAAAAATTAACGTGATGACATATGTTTTTTCCTCTTCTTATATGTAGTATATAATCTGCACTATATGTGTAGAAAATTTTGGGACAGTAGGAGTAGTCATTAATTGTTTTATTCTATAAAATGTGCAAAAATGCGCCGTTTCTCCATTGACTTCTATACTAAAGGAATAGTACGTAAAATGCCCATAGATATGGTATATATGGAAAAGGAGGGCGTAGCAGTGAATAGTAGCGTTTGCTTTTAACTTCGTTCATCACTCCATCCAAATGTGATGGGTTTTCCCTTTACTCCTTTTTTCCATCCATTGTCTCAAACTGGCCTCCCTAGTATGTTATGGATGGACACGGAATTTAACCATTAGATACTGCAGATGGCGCTGCTGTTCTACATCATCCGGCTGAATTGAATGAATAAGGGTATAATGATACATAGGCACTGGAATATACATATATACCGGTATCTGTATATTTCAATATTCCACGATTCTATCTACACACAACAGGAATAACGAGAATAGAAAAATAGAATAGACCAAAATACGAGAAAAACTAACCCTTCCTCTTGGGGCCTACATCGGAGTACACGATACCTACGTCGGGGTACTTTTAGTTTCTGCATGTACAATACCGATACAACAAACAGAATAGTGAAATATAATATTGTCCAAGTTAATCATGCATGCAAATATATTATTGGCCTTTATTGAAATATTTTTTTTAAAAACGGAAGAAAGAACACTTTAATTAGGATGAGAAAGAAATTCACCATGGCAGCCTGTCATATGTACTGCAGCAAAGACATAACATATGTCTGTAAGGTAAAAATTGGTGGGGAAATGGATGATTGATATGTATACATTAATGCGGGATATAGTTGAATGAATGACACAATATGAAATAAGATATAATAAAAGCTTGAAAACAAATGAGCCAGCCCCACATAGGTACCGTGCATGTTTCTTACAAAAGTTACCTCCGTCTAAGAAACAATTGATAGAGACTTCCGGTTACTAATCTGAAGCGACAGGGTGCTCGGAGCCTAGCTCCCCAAAGTTTTATCCTTTTTTTCAGATTCCAGAAGTGATAGAGTTTCTAAAAGTGGTTAGAAAGGACAGTTCATACGCAAGATCAAAGTGGTGCTTCAAATCAGTGGAAAATCATTCTGGATTAACAAATAGAGAGACTTTGAAAATCGAAGCGTCCAACGTGGTTGCCGCCATTGTACCAGCGCTACTAAGCTGGGATTATCCCGGGATTATCGCCCATCTAACCAGAGCAAACGCCTTAAAAGAACTGTCGCCGTGGATTACGATTTGAGGAATGTTTATTTAGAGACACATGCTTTAACACTGTGGATTAATGTTTATACAGTTTAAATCTTCGCAGGACAAGCGTGGATTAGCTATATAGGTCGGACCTTGTCACGTGGAGTATATAGTATAGACTAGACACACTAGACAGTAAGAGCGTAGAGGCGCCACCTCGTGATATATAATTATAAGACTTGCACTCTTCGTTCCTCCTCCCTCCACCACTATGGGTGAAGGGGGAGAATCCCCTGGGGAGTTAGGCCTCTTGGCACTGGTGGAAAAAATGAGGGTCGAGTCTCTGGAATACCACCGAAAAACTCAGGAAAACTTTAAAACCCTATTCAGATTGCTGGAGAAGCGTGAAAAATTGCTTGAGAAATGTGATGAAGTTGAAGGTGGTGTAAGATCCAACGAGGTGGATGATGAAGTTGAAGTGGATGTAAGTTCCAACAAGGTGGATGTAAGTACCAACAAGGGAGCCATGCTGGAGGACCAGAAGTCCAACCTCAAGGTACTGTTGGAAAGGCCTGATAACATTGAGAAGAATGATTACCTAGAACAACAGATGATGACAGAGCAAAGAGTGGCAGAACTCATTCAGAAAATATATTCCCCAGGCAACGAATCCCAAGACAACCTATACACTGAAGTCTCCAACATTATTGAAAAGCTCTTGGCTTTCCCAGGCACAAAAATAAGGAGATATTATAGAGTAATTGGACAGTTGTGGTTGGATACAGGTTAGACTGGCCAACATATATCAGGCAGCTTCTGGAGCAGAAGAATAGGTTGAGTGTTCTTGTTCTAGAAAACAATATTCCTCATAATTCCTTGAAATGGTGATGAAACGGATATCATTCAATATATTATGAATAAGGTGGTATAAACACATGGAAGAGACAAATCTTTGAACATTGTTCCTTCATGCTTGAGTCATTTTTATGTGTCCTTTGTAATTGAGTATTATCATAATGGCACTATATAAGAAGTAGGAATACGTTTTAAGGGAGGTAGAAGTTAATGACCAATAATAATGGCAGTTGATATAGTCCACTTTTACATGTTTTGTGGGGTTATCCAGGACGAAATATGTTAAATGAAGCGGAAATAAAAAAATATATCAGGTCCCTTCCCCCCTCTGCAAAGGGGGTGGAGTAATGTATAACAGGTATATTTATCCTCGATGTAACACAAATGAAGAAAACTGTCTACATGTGAAAGAAATAAATGGATGTTGCAAAAATAAAAAAAAAAAAAAAAACAATTGGCAGGATATATTGAATGAATGCTTAAAAAACAAACCACAATTATGAAGTTGACTTCGTATAGATTCTTAATTGAAGTTCTTAGTATTAGAGGGGTAGTTATACACACGGTGCTGATGGCGAGTTTTACCTAGATAATAAAGATAATAAGCATAGTAGTGTACTGTAAGTTATATAATGGGTATCATTTTCTGAGTTTTAATAGATGACACACATTTTTTTTTTTGCGACATCGTTTTATTCAGTACAAGTAAGCGATTTCATGATGTTACATCTAGGATAAAAAGACTCAAGATTCTTTGGAAAACTCGTCGGTGATTTTAAGCATGGCATTATCAGGATGTATTCGCACCCTCACATATTGTGGCTTATAGAGCGCTGGAGTTTTACCCCTTAAGCTTTTCAATACAATCTAGTATGTCTTCAAGCAAGCATAACCATGTTTTTCTTTCCTCCTTTTTCCTCTCACTATACCCAATGTTGATTTTTACCAGAGTAGCTCTTACTTTCAGCTCATACATAATCATTAACATGCTCATTTCACCATTATTGAAAAGCTTTTGCCTATGAATATATGCCTTAGTCTGGAGAAGAATCCAGTTAATTACTTTCGATTGAGCATTTATTTGTTCTATTCCAAACAGGATTTCCCTAGCAGATAGGGTCACTCTATTACTTTGCTTGTTTATTATTTTTTCACCATTAGTTTTGACATTGATGTACTCGAGTTTGTATATCCAAATCGAGGATTGATATCCAGATTCTTTTTGTTTTGATACAATTAACAAAGAAGTGACTCAGGGTATCTACTTCAGGACACTGGTTGCAACATGGGTTGTCCCTCACATCGATTTCTTTCAACAGTTTGTTGGTTGTAATTGCACCATGTAAAATCATGTATTGTAAGACCTGTAAACGTGTCTCTGTGGAGCATCTATAGGGGATGGTAAACACATTTTTCCACCTAATTTCCTCAAACTGATCGTCGTTTAGATTAAGCAAACCCTTCCATTTCTGGAATTTCTTGGGCTTCCTTTTTTTTTTTTTTTTTTTAGTGTCTTTTGTGTTTATTTGGTACTTTTTTTCCCCCCCTACACCGGGTATTTATTCCACCATAATTTCACATTCATTCGATTTTTTGGGAGTCAACATAGCTTGGTACACCTGCTCAAAAATAGACACAACATGAATCCAATCAATCATTTCAAGTACAGTATTATCGTTTTTCACATAAACGATCTCTAATCATTTTCAAAATATATCATACAAATTAATCTCAGAAATAAACAGAACTTGAATCCGGTCAATCATTTCAAGTACAGAACTATCTTTTCTCACATTATCTATATATTTCTCACATATATCTAATCATATTCAAAATACATCATACAGAGCACTCTATCAAGTAAATCAAATTCAAAGAATATATTGGCAATTTACTCAAGTCGATTTTACTGACATTTGATAAACAATCTATAGACAAAATTTAGATATATATTTGAATGCATGCAGCATTTGTATGCACATACTACAGACCAACCTCAAATATTTCATCTGACCTTTTATCTCAATTTATCAAAATAGGGATAACCATTTGCATCTAAAAATTCCTGGTTCACCCCATCTCGTCCCCTTTCTGCCAATTACCTCCCCACTCATGATAATTTTCCTTCTTGGATAGGAAACCGAGAGATATCTCTTTGGGCAGAAATTCGATTTCATAAATTTTATGCCCCCTCCTGTTCAGAATAGAATCGAGGTGATCATTTATCACACTCTCATATCTCCCACTGTTCCTACTTGTCTTTGGTGTTTCCCCTTTGCCTATCTTGGTAACGTTGTATTCGATGTCACTTGGGACACACATGATAATCTCATCCAACTTGCATTGTATGTCATCCACTTTCTCTGGTTCCACTACATCAAGTCTTGTGAATATATTTGGTGCTGTTTCAGTGAAGACATTGGTACAATCAGTAAGTTTCTGAGACAAGTTAGAGAACATCTGGCTTAACTCCCGCAACATGGCCATCACCTCAGAGTTAGATACCTGTTCTCCCATAGTGGATTCAAGATCTGATGACAAAAATAGGCTATTATAATTCTTCCTTTTCTTAGCCAAGAAATGAGTTAACTTGACCAGAAGTATTTCTCCTCTGACCTTTCGTTACAGCAATGTTATTGTACAAAGTACAATGTTATTGATCAAAATATAGATCTACTTTTATGGAATCGATAAGACAGGGTCCCAATATGTCTGTACTGTGGCAATGATACAACTTTCAATGCAAATGCCCACTAAGCTAGTATATGCGCCAACCGGATGTTTACATATGACACTTTCTTCCTCTGTAACTTTTGCCCTGTGCAAAATGTGACGATCTTTTAGAATCAGTGCAGTTCAACTTCAAAATATCTGATCATTTCCTATCGATTAAGCTTGACACATTCCCAGTTTCAATCAGTTTTACCTGAATATTGTTGTTTAAGCCATTCAGACTTCTGTATTCACCTTTTGCTAGGTAATTCCAATAGAATCCTTGTTAATCTGCCGGCGTTAGCTTGCTGGTTGGGAGAATTTACTCCCGGCGTGGTTGTCCCACAATGATCTAGCTTACTTCTGTAAAACTCCGAGGATTATCTTTTTAAAGCCACTTTTCACAACTTCAACTGACCTTTCATGGATAAATCCATCAGGACAATGTTCTAGAATAACTGTTATAGTATTTCTTGTGCTCTTGTCCTGCAAGGTACGGTACTGTCCGTTGACTGAGTAATGGCGGGCAAAACGAATTTGCTCCCGCCGATCTACTGAGCCACTTCTAGAGATGTTAGATTCTGCTCAATTCTGTGTAAATAGTCCGATCTGACTTGTGTTTTAGAATCACTGATGTCTTAACTATGTTTTCTGACTTTTTGGTAACTGACCAACGCTTAATGCTTCCTATATCCTGAAAAAAAGAAACGAGCCAGAGCTCTCCAAACTTTCTCAAACAGGAACCGGAAACCAGCCCGGGCTTCCTTTTTAATTGCAATGGGCAGTTAAATGTGTTTAAGTATAATGTACCATTGTGATTCTACATTTGTGAATAAAATCGTCGTCGTGACCACCACTTTCGCACATCGTCTGAGTGGTAGCGCAGTGGTAGTGGTAGTGGTGGTAGTGGTGGTAGTGGTGCTGGTGCTGGTCATGCTACGTCACGGTTGGTTGGCCAGCTGAGTGGGAGCTTAGTGTTAGTGGTGGTAGTGGTGGTAGTGGTGGCAGTGGTCGTCACCAGTGGTGACAGTGGGTGTATGTACTAATGTAGGTATGAATGTACATGTACATGCAAACATAGTTACAACTTACAACTACAATCTGAGCAGCTATTATTATTGTGGTGACCTAGTATGTAGTATGGTTACAATCATTTAAACATGAGAAGTTTGCATCTGTTTTAACAAATGTATAATTTGAATAATTTGTTTTCTAAATATATGCTGTTTTAAGGTATGTATGTATGTATGTATGTATGTAACAGTATGTATGTAACAGTGTGTATGTAACAGTGTGTATGTAACAGTGTGTATGTAACAGTGTGTATGTAACAGTGTGTATGTAACAGTATGTATGTAACAGTGTGTATGTAACAGTGTGTATGTAACAGTGTGTATGTAACAGTGTGTATGTAACAGTGTGTATGTAACAGTGTGTATGTAACAGTGTGTGTAACAGTGTGTATGTAACAGTGTGTATGTAACAGTTTGTATGTAACAGTGTGTATGTAACAGTGCTGCACACTAGAGTGCTGCGCAGCACAGTGCTGCACTCTAGAGTGCTGCGCAGCACAGTGCTGCACACTAGAGTGCTGTGCAGCACAGTGCTGCACTCTAGAGTGCTGCGCAGCACAGTGCCGCACTCTAGAGTGCTGCGCAGCACAGTGCCGCACTCTAGAGTGCTGCGCAGCACAGTGCCGCACACTAGAGTGCTGCGCAGCACAGTGCTGCACTCTAATGTGCTGCGCAGCACAGTGCTCCCTCCAGGACATCAAAGATACATCATTCATGGCACTTATGAATATATGACGTAACAAATTCGCCAATACTTTTGTATGTCAAAAGTTCTATGATTAGAAGCATATCCTTGTTTCAGGATCTATGAGTTTTGTGTTTTCATATATAGTCCCATGACTTATAATTATACATGTATGTATGTATGTGTACATGTACTTATTTATGTATACATGTAGCCCATTGCAATTCTATATGTAGTCATAGCCGTGCATCTTGTTTCTATTAACAATTGGTATATAACCTTGGAGGGGCAATCCCTTAATTTCAACTCTCTCTCTCCTATCTTAAAATCTATAGATCCGTCACATAACCGCGGTTCTTCTAGTTTCAGTTTACTTTTCCACTCTTTAGGGATACCGTTTTTAATCGCTTTGAGCTCATAGCACGAAGGAGTAAAGTTAAAGGCTTCAATGATATTTTTGACTGACATTTATTTATAGATAATTTATTGCTATATTTTTTATTAATAATTGATAAGAGGTGGGATTAGTATAACCATGAATGTTATCCTAAATATTTATTAGGCCCTCATTCCTTTTATGTTTTTAGGGGCTGGGTAAGATCTAAATGCCTCCACCTTATCTGGATTCGGTTTGATACCCGCCTGGCTTACTATATGAATCCAAGGAACGGGATCAATTCGAACTTTGATTTTGACATTGCATTGTCATGCAAAAGTCTATCTAGTGGATATTACTCTATCTAGTGCATATTACCTGCAGCGTTCACTCTTTGCTGCTACCATGCATTACCATCTCCCATGCCATATAGTGTAAACTAAAAACAATAAACGCACTCTCTTTCTACAATGGAGGATCTACCAGTGCTTATTAATGGCGGACGATACAAACCTTTTTCACATCTAAAATGATTCATTAATTGTGGAACTAGAAACAACAGCATGAGGCATCTTTTTTATTTGCATCTGTCTTCAATGGCGTATTTATAAACACCCCATAAACACTAGCCCTTCTTTTTATTGCTAGGTCTAGAATGACTAGATCAACTATTGGCCCTATTGGCCCAACATTAGCCTAACATCGTATTGCCAATGTTGTAATACTACCAATAGCCCAATGTTGAAATGCTATCATTGGCCCAATGTTGGCATGCCAATGCCAGAATACTACCATTGGCCCAAGATTGGCCTAACATCAGATTACCAACAACCAAATACTAACATTGGCCCAGCATTGGCTTAACATTAAATTACCAACATCAGAATTCTATTGTTGGCCCAACATTGACCTGTAATGTCAGGTTCCCAATGTGAAAGCGCCACCATTGGCCCAGCATTGGTATGCCAATGTTGGAATGCTATCATCTAGAATGACTAGATCGACTAGGCTACCATCTACATGTATATCCTTCCATCATCTGACTGGCAAAAATAGAAACTACAGGACTTTATTTGATTACCTCCCTTATTCATTTGATAAATGCGAACAATGGTTAAGTCTAATCATATTTGAATGGTTAAAATAAAAATATCAAAGTGGACTATATGGTCAAGTCTGTGGGTCAAAATAAACTGGTAAAAAAATCTAAATATAATACAAATCTACCTGTCTGAGTAATAATCTAATGGTCAAGCAGTCAAACAAAGGTCAAGTGGTCAAAAAAGTTCATGAGTCATCTTGCAGGATTTAGATGCGGCATCCTTATCTGCAAAAATCCAAGATGGTAGATCTAGAAATAGACATGTGGGTGCCTGGAAATGTGCACATTTCATTTTTCATTATTTATTATAGGAAACCATGTCCAGTACAACTGCATGTAGTTTAGCCAACAAAAACTCCTCTATATTTTTATTATTGAATATAGGGTCGTCTTTCACCTCAGATATTAGGGCAGTTCAAAGTTCTTTGTTGAGATAGAATATTCAACCAAATCCTATGAAACTATGTGTCCTTAATCTATAACATTTCTTGATGCTTAGGGTACATTCATGGGAGAGCATGTGCCGAATACACAGAGAACTGGTAGTTTTTAATATCAGTACATCCAGTGCTAGTCATCTCTGATTGAAAACAGGCCACCATCACCTGTTATGCCACATTGCGCATGCCCGATGAGTATGTAAATGAGCAAAAGAAACGGTGCAAAGCATGTCTAATACAAGTATCCGGTTTATAGTTACCTAGTCTTTTCGTCTATGACTGTTTCCAGGGGAAACGTAGCAGGGGCATTTGGATTTATTGTCAACTGCCTCAAAATAAGTAGACAAGTTGGTAAAGTTCAGCTTAAAGGTAGGTTCCATTGGCACGCTACTACTCCTCCGGTTACTCTTCCGGTTATTTGATTATAATGTGGTTGTAACAGGGATGGGTGTTATTGGCCCCTGTTACATCACCATGTTACCTCCCGTTTGTGTTCGCATATTTTTTCGAAATGTAGCTTGGTCCCACTTCTATCAAACATGTTTGATTTGAAACAGTCACTAGTTGGTAGCTGAACAGGGAGTAGCATGCAGGAGGTGAAGTGGGGCACTGGCACCATTAATTAATTAATTAATTACTCCTCACATTACTTGATACATCCATTCCCAAGTGAAAATAAAAGGTTGTCTGCTAACATCACAGAGTAATGGTAGAAGTAAGTAACCTATAGTACAGGCACTTTAGGTAGATTTTAGGCCAAACCTGGAATAAAATAATGTAAAGCTGATTTTTGGATATATGATGCGGGACACATGGGGGAACATTCCCTGAAAGTCACCACCTCGGGATTTTTTAATTTTGTTGACATGGCAAAGGCCAGATTTTGGTGAAAAAGCATTTTTTCAGATCAGGTCATAATATTTGGGGACCTAACTGTCTGCATTGTGCACGTTGTGACACCTTTTTGAAATTTGGCATGGTGTTAGATCAGGCCTGAAATTTAAAAAAAAACACCAGCTATAAATTGATAGACACCCCTGGTGGCCAGTAGCTGCAAAATTCAAGATGGCTGCCAACAAACAGTAGATATGCCTTCTATTTGGTAGATCTTTAACTATAATACCACTTTATAGATGTTTTTAAGTATGAGAAATTCATTTCTCCAGGCCATTTTTTGTTCCAAGGTTATTTTCACGGTCAAAATCCAATATGGCCACCACTGAATAACAAGGAGCACCCTGTGTAGAGAGGTGAAGAGGAGAGTGAGTGGAAGAGTGAGTGGGAGAGAGAGGGAGGAGGGGGGAAGAAGGGGATGGAGAAAAATGCAGGAGAGAAAGGTGGGAGAGGGGTAGAGACAGGTGAGTAAAGAGAGACAGGGAAGAGAGAGAGAGGCTGAGGGAGAGTGGGGCCAGCACTGAAGAAACAGAGGACAGACATGTGACGGCTGACGGGGCCCTTTTCCCCCTTTTTGGGCTTCAGGACGGGTGTTTAACATGAGGTTTAGGGTATAAAAACACTTTAAGAATATTTTCTTCAAATAATATGTGTCATATGTCCATCGTTTAATAGGTGTAATAGTAGAATTTGGTCTTCAATAATTAAAATAATGGGTCTCAATTGGGTGCAATATGGTGGCAACCTTGCTCCAAATTCACTTTCCAGCATTTACATATGTTAGTTAAGACGTCATCATTATTGTCTCCATCACAACATACCTATAAAGATATTTCTAGTGTGTTTGTATACATATATTTTAAATTTCATCAAAATCTGTTTATTTTTTATTAAGTTATGCCCCCTTCAGTTTATATAAAAAATTGCTGCCTGCAGGCAGCCTCCCGTCCTCCAGGCCACTTATAGCAGGCTGCCTACAGGCAGCCTTCCGTCCTCCAGGCCAATTGAAAAGGCTGCCTGGAGGCAGCCTCCCGTCCCCAATGGGTTAATGTAGAGTCTCGTTGATCGTGATGAATCTCGTTGATCTTGCTAGCTGTATAATAATAACTCTAGTAGAGCAACGGTCCACGTTTGGAGAACTGAAGTAGATTTTATCGGGTCCAATCTCGTAACATGTCAATCAGTCAATATACTAGGTGCAAAGCTGGACCATAGTCAGAATGCGCAGTCTGAGTCTCAATTGGGTGCAATATGGTGGCAACCTTGCTCCAAATTCACTTTCCAGCATTTACATATGTTAGTTAAGACGTCATCATTATTGTCTCCATCACAACATACCTATAAAGATATTTCTAGTGTGTTTGTATACATATATTTTAAATTTCATCAAAATCTGTTTATTTTTTATTAAGTTATGCCCCCTTCAGTTTATATAAAAAATTGCTGCCTGCAGGCAGCCTCCCGTCCTCCAGGCCACTTATAGCAGGCTGCCTACAGGCAGCCTTCCGTCCTCCAGGCCAATTGAAAAGGCTGCCTGGAGGCAGCCTCCCGTCCCCAATGGGTTAATGTAGAGTCTCGTTGATCGTGATGAATCTCGTTGATCTTGCTAGCTGTATAATAATAACTCTAGTAGAGCAACGGTCCACGTTTGGAGAACTGAAGTAGATTTTATCGGGTCCAATCTCGTAACATGTCAATCAGTCAATATACTAGGTGCAAAGCTGGACCATAGTCAGAATGCGCAGTCTGAGTCAGTCTAGTCAGTAAATTCTAAATCCAGTCCATTCAGTCAAGTCAGAGTAATCTCGTTAAGTCTTCATGTTGGTAAGTCTGTAAGTGTAATATAAGAGAGTCTCTCATGTTTGTCTTGTAAGTGTTCAAAAGGTAATCTCTCTGACAGGACCTGGGGTCTTTATATATCATTAGGATTTTATCATCTAAACTGGGCCTTGTAGCAATGTTCTAGAACATTCTAGCAAGCCCCTAGTAGCATTGCATGAGAATTACTTAGTATAGAAGGATTGGAAGGGTGACTTGCATCACTCCGGAAGTCCAGAAATTTTACCTGCGAGTATTTTTGGGTGGTGTTACTTACTGATTTTGTGTCTGTTTTTGGGCGTTGGGGTTTGTTATTTTGACGGAAATAGAACCCATCCACCCACCCACCGTGTCTCTACCCCTCCTACCTACAATATCCATTTGATTTAGTGTTAATAAAGCCTAGCCACCACATGGTGGTGACTAGGCTTCACAAGCCATCCTCCACAAGCCACCCTATAAATAGGCCTACTGTGAGTGAACATGCCTCAGTGAGCATGGGTGTATGTATGTAAACACAGTGCATGTGTACTAGAGGGGAGGAGGTCCGAAAGGGCTAGCTGGGACTCAGAACACTTTTTGTTTCTCTGCTATTTATAGCAGAGAAACAAGTGTGTTACTATGAAATACGCCAATCACTGATAGTGGATCACATCTGATAATATTCTTTAGCTGTCTGTGAGGTGTTTAAGCATGCCTTAGCATGCCTTATCTAATCCTTTGGATCAGGTGTTATTTATCTCACTTCTTCGTTATAGTTGCACTGATTGACAGCTTTTCTATAGCCAAGGGAACTCAGCCAAGGGAGCTGATTGGCTCTTAGCTGATTGGCTGTTAGTAAGTGTTAGTAACGCTATGGGTGTAGGTTTAGCTGTAGCCAAGGGGTGTAGGTTTAGCTGTAGACAAGGGAGCTGCAGCCAACGGAGCTGATTGGCTGTTAGTAAGGCCTTCGCACCTACGGCTATGGCGCCCACTGTCTCAGTGCTATCCACATGTCCACTTTCTAGCTTTGCCCTCCTGCTGTGCGTGGACGGAGGCCTGTAACCACAACCTCCTCCTGCCCTCCTGCTCCTCGTGGGGCTTGCAACTCACGGGAGGGTTACTCTGGCGAGGGTAGGAGCTAGGGTGCGAGGGTGTGGGCAGCCAGTTTTCCCCTGCACTGACAACTCAGTACAGTTCCTGGTATACCTTATGTTGTATGTAGACATACAAGTGCACGTTGAGGTGGTTGAGTGACTCAGGATTATCATAGATGGATTCTGCCCTAGAGCACCCTCCATATCTTTCATAATCTTTGTTTCTCCCTACAAGTTACACTGGGTGAAAAACCTGCTTTCCCCTGTGCACATAGTAGGTCCTTATAGTTATAGGACCTTATAATGTAAAGGTGCGAGGGTATATCACATCAGTAAAAGCCTGAACTATTTAATTAAAATCTCTGTAAGAAATGATGGATGAAGCATGCTTGGGGGACGCACCTGAAAGCACTGACTGCTTCACATCTTTTACTCTTAAGTTCACATGTATATTTGCTGTATTTAGAAATTTTAATTTTCAATTTCTAAAACTGAAATATGAACTCGAACATTCGACCCAGATACTAAATTTCTCTGATATTTTCTCAACATACATCATATAGACATCTACACTAAGGATACAATTATATACTGAGTCTCAATGGCACCGAAAAATATGTTTGATAGCCTAAGATATAGAGAAAGAGACAAAAGTTTTAGCTAGGAGTTGTGGTGTGACCAGCGAGGCATGACGTGACGTAATGGGTCAGATTGGGTTTTTCCCAGTGCATGAGGGATAGTAAACAATGCGACGACGGGAATTGACGGAAATGTCCGCTATTTTTCACAAAAGCAAAACAACTAACCCAAAGGCCTAAGTAGGCTAGTATTAATATATATGCTAGGGAGAGAAAAATCATTAATGAATAAACATACTTAAAATAACAAAATAGTGTTATGTTTTTTGTGCAATATTTGTACTACTACTTTGAAATGTTCGGATATAAGTTAAAATGTAAACTTTGTAGGTAAATATTTTGCATTTTCAGTCTAAACATGCCTAAAGTGCAATAACTATAAGTTGACATCAGGCACAAATGATTGTAGCTGAGAAAATCGTTTCCAGTGGAAACGCCAAGTATATGAATTAAGTTGACACTGATTACAAAGTTAAATATGTTAACAGTTGATCAAATCGGTGCATAACTTTATAATTAGTTAACTTAGTACTTGTTATATTTAAAATTGCTACTTTCCTGTACCATATTATACATAAGTCGTCCCCTGAAAAGGCCTCATGAGGAACAAAACTTGCCATTCAGACGATGTAATGGTACCCATTTAGATGGGAAAACATAAAAAACAGGTCCATGGCTGGGAGTTCTGTATAACTGAGAAGACCAGGGGTATTTGAGCAACGTAACGAAGTTTAAAGGTGGTCTAAATCCGCCCTGTAGGGGGCAGGTCGGTTGCGCAAAGTCCAGAGATGAGCTCACGAGCGACTCATCCCTGATGCAATGTACTCTAAATCTATGGAGGAATGGGTCTGGCGCAATACCCTGAATCATGCCATCATGAGGCGGCAATGCCTCGGACCGCGTCCTATTGCGAAAGCGGATAACACACTGACTGACTATGGCCAAGTTCATTTAATACAATTAACTACTTTATTTAGGCACCTTAATTACTTAAACGATAAAACAATAAGATTAAATCTTAACCCATAACACACATAAATATACTCAGACATTAACATTGGTAATCCTCAACTTTCATTTACAAAGCTACATCTGTACTGCCTCACTCACTGACACTGACACTCTCTATCTCTTTTTCTCCATTCCCCACCCATCTTCCTCTCTCTCTTTCTCCTTCTTCCCTCTCCTCCTGCACACTTGAATGTGAATTCTGTACTGCCTCACTTACTCACACAGACACTCTTGTTAAAGTAGGGGGAAACTACCGGTTCTGGCTCACTTGCGGTGGGGCGCCCCATAGGTTTACTATCGAGGACCATACCTCATTTGCCCCACCTCAAAGTGGAGGTGGCAACATCATCACTAATTATATAACCACAGACTGGGTATATACCTATCACCCTCACACTCAGTATAAGTGGTAATTGAGATTAATTACAAGACAAAGAAAAAACCGTAAGGAAAGTTCATGATCATATTTTTAATTGTTTATTTTCTCCATATTACATGCATAGAAATACAATTAATTAACAATAAAGGCACAAATCTCAAACTTGACGACTTCTACAGGGTGAGTCCACTTATTTTTTTCCCCCTCTTTCTTTTTAATTCCTTTTAATTCAGATATGAGCTAACATTCATCATTGGTAAACAAAATAAGTTTTTATTTCCAATATACAACAGTTACAGCAAATGGAAAAATGACTTTCATTTCTGATGACTCAGTTCTTCCAGAGTACCCTATATCATTCTCAAACACATAAATCAATCGTACTTCTTTCTACTATATCATTGTTACATACATGTATATTCATTCTTCATTACATTAACTTTTTCTACACCATTAACAGTTTTGTTTTTTCCTTATCCTTTCTCTTTCAGTGTTTCTACCTTTCATAAATCATTAGATGGGATTTTTTTAAGTTCAGCCTCATAGAAACTTAAGGATGATTCCTAAAACTTGGGTATCTTATAATGTCCATAGGCCAAAGTGGTGTACCCATCATGCAAGATGTACCTTTTGTCATCATAAGGTGAGAGACTTGTTTTGTTGAGTTGAACTGTGTATATCTGATGACCGAAGCTGCAGATTTGTGTCATACTATGCGTCTGTGACACTTGGTCAAACAAGGTTGTTTTGTAATCCTGGTGAGTGATTGTGTTTTTTACAACAGACTTTTTAACACCTTTGGCTGTCTTCTTTTCCTTTCCATCGTACTGCAGACTGTACATCTTTGGTTTTAGGCCTACAAACTCTACTGGTGGAATACCTGCACACTCATCTTTCATTTTTCCAAGGACTTTTTTATTGGTAATGTTGTATAGTGGGTGGTCTTTGGGGTAGTCTGAAGTATCAAAATGCCCTGCATCCCCAGCCATATCTTTGTAGATGTCTTCAGTATTTATTTCATAGCAAAGACTATCTGTGTCAGTAAACAATAGTTTGGCTTGGCTTCCATACTTGGGTTTAATGTAGGAATAATGGAAATCATACATGAGTGTTTTTGATAAGTCAAGAATGGAAAAACCCACATACATAGGCTTATTTAGCTTCAACTTTGTTTTTTTCATCAGAATGGCAGTCAAAAGAGGAAATCACCACCTGGAAAAATGATGCAACATCCACTGTTGACACGGCGTTACGCAACTTCAATGAGAAAATCCGCACCATGGAGTTAAACATGTCAAAAATGAATGATGAAGCCAAATCTGCTTATGCATGGCAATCACATGTCCATGCAATAGCCGCTCAAAACGCCATAGATATCACAAAAACCAATAAATCTTTGGATAGTGTCGCCGAAAAAACAGAAATCCTAGATACAAAATCCAGGAAAATGAATATTATTATTGATGGCATACCAGAGGACATTAACGAAAATCTTCCCGACACTATAGTGAGCATCATCAATCCTACGATTCATGACTTTAATGACTACCAAATTGATGCTATATACCGATTGGGGAAGTTCAAACGCAACAAGGTAAGGCCAGTTCTTCTCACTGTGTCCTCGTTGAGGACACGTGACCAAATTATTGGCCTGGCAAAAACCATAAAGCAGAACAGCCCCCAAGATGGGATATGGATCAATAAAGATATTCCCGATGAATCCAGAAGAAAACAGCAACTCATGCGTAAATGCTACGCCAGCTTGAAAAAGGCCGACACAACGAATGTACCGCATCTATCCAACAACTATATTACGTACATCAATAAGAAGTATTATTGGTCAGAATTACACACACTTCCCATCGGATCCAGACCAGAAGACATCAAATCCAGAACCTATCTAAACGATACTGCTTTTGGCTATCAGGGTGAAACCGTTTTCGCCTCCAACTTCTACAAAGCAGACTTTTGGTATATGAATGGAAAATTCTCCTCAGTCGAGCAAGCCTTCCAATACCGCAAATTGTTATCCGGTCAAGAAATGGAGCTAGCCGCAGCAGTTTCGTACACAGACAACCCATACACGATCAAAACAATAGGGGACGGCGTAAAACCCTCAGAATTCTGGATTAAAAACCAAGATTCTGAAATGAAAGAAATGATGCGTCAGAAATTCACTCAGAATAAAGACCTCCTCCGTAAACTAATCTCGACAAATCACAGCCTATACTACGAAATGACGGCTAATAAACGGTGGGGGACTGGGCACCGGTTGACAGATGACAACTTCGACCCAAACAAGTTCGAAGGGGAGAACAAACAGGGAACTATTCTAGCCCAACTAAAGCAGGAACTCCTAGTAACCAACAATGCGGTTCCATAACAAGCCTATCTATCACTTCGTAGGGGACTCACGCATTAGAGAGTTAAACCAGTATCTCAGTCTTTACATTGACCCGGACTCATACACGGTAAGCTCCTACTCAGGTGCGTCGCTTAAAATGGCGGCCCACCTTGCTCGTGACTCGATCGCCAGGCATCAACCAAAATATGTATTCATGTTAGCCGGCCTATGCTCTATTACTCGCAAGGATAGGGAAACCAAGCAAGTTTACCTTGTAAACAAAGATATCAGAAAAGCGGTTGACCAATACATCACAGATATGGATCACGCCGAATATACAATATCGCAGGCCATGTTACCTAAGCACACTTCAATCATATTCGGCACCGTCACTGGTATGGATTTGTCCGTATATAACCAACTACCCCACTACCACCCCGACCAAGACACCTTGAACGACACCATCACTCGTGTAAACCAAGTGATAACAGAGAGGAATGTTGCCAACTGCCTACCTACACCTTTTATTAACTCCTACGTCCACTCAAACGACAAACATCGCCATCGCAACACCTATTCAAGATTGGCTCCTGATGGCTGCCACCTTCCCCCGAATGGGCTCGACGAGTGGGCCTGGAAGCTGACGAAGGCTTGCAGATACCTCTAGGCACAGTCTGAATATATTAATGACTTGAGTATCCTTTCTTAAGCACCATCGTTGAAGGTGCTAAAATAATAATATTGAACCCTATTAAATATTTCAGCAAAACAACTTAGGGACGGTGATATCTCCCCTCCCAGAGGTGGGTGACTCTAATCTATATTAACTTGAATCCTTCTACACCAGATCACAAACACTGATATATTTCTTATGGACCTAAATGCCAACCCAGTGGTCAACTCAGTTTATCAAACCACTTTACTGTATGACTGAAAGCTTATGCCATGTGCTACAGGTTATTACTAAATGTTATTACCACTGCTTGCATTGTGATAACTAAGGTTATTATAATTTAAAATGTGGCGATTCCCATACTGTCTGATTAACCGATTGATTGCTTGATTAATTGTTGATTGCTTGTATGATAACTTATACCAAGTGTTACACAATATTACCATGGCTTGCATTGTGTTAAATTGTGATAAATTGGGTCATATATAAAAATAAAAAATGGTGACTAATCCCCTATTGATTGACTGATTGATTGATTGATTAATTATTGATAGCTTGACTGATTGATAAATATTGATAGTTGTTGACTCAGGATTATATGACATGTTACGATATGCACTATACCATGTATTGTATACACTACGCTTCATTACAGCTTAGTGATACCTATACTTATCACCCTTAATAGTCCAAACACATATATGTATAATTCTCCACCAGTGGGTGCGTGATACTACACCACCCTTGTTCCTGCCTTTATATATTACAAACGTAATATAAGTTTTTCAAGAAAATGGACAAGCTAGAATCAACCCAACAACTAGATTCGTTAGCTACGTCCAGAGGATTTAAAATTATTGGTCTCAACATACGAAGCCTGTTGAGGAACTTTGAGGAGGTGGAAACTTTGTTGTTTAAATCTAAAATTGACTCCCTGTTACTCTGCGAGACATGGCTCTCAAAAAAGGTCTCCAGTAACCAGATTTCAATCCCTGGTTACAAACTTTTTCGACATGATAGGACTGGGGGTAAGGCTAGAGGAGGAGGTATAGCTATGTATGCAAAAGAAGACTTAGTGATAGATACCAACCTATATTCCCACTTGAATACAAGCAATCCTGATCTTGAGATGCAAGTATTTAAAGTTAAGGTGACGAAAAACAAAAAATTAAGGTCATTCTCAGTATTTATCGCCCACCTAGTGGAAAATATGTATTGGCACTAGAAAGTATAAAAAACGCTCTTGATTCTATTCCAGAGAACAATGAAATATACTTGATAGGTGATTTCAATATAAATTGCTCTGACAATACAAATCCAAGTAAGGAACTTGCGAAACTCATGAATGCAAACCAACTGGTCCAGTATATAACTTCTCCCACGCGGGTAACCTCCTCCTCAGCCACCACCTTAGACCATATCTACACAAACTCAAGATTCATTCTCTCAAGCGGGGTTCTTAAATTGAACATTTCTGATCATAAACCAGTCTACCTGATAAGGAAAAAACAGAAGAATAATTTTACTAGAACTACTTTTACTACTCGAAGCTATAACAATCTGAATTATAATATCTTCTTTCAAATTCTGAAAGATCACGACTGGACCCAATACTACCAAATGAGAGATCCAAATGAATGTTGGGTTTACTTCGAAAACTTCATATTCACCATTCTCGATAGAATGTGCCCTGTACGTGAATATAGAAATGTCTGAGCCAGATGTGATTGGATAAATGGGGAACTTTTTACTCTGATGAAACAGAGAGACAAGTACTTCCAATTAGCAAAAAAGTATAAATCTGCTGATCTCTTTGACCAAGCAAAGAATTTAAGAAGACAAACTAACAAACTAGCGAAATCGCTAAAAAATAATCACATTAAACAAACACTTGAACATTGTGCCGACGACCCACATAAATTCTGGGAAAAAGTGAAACCCCTCATAAACCCTGAAAAAGTAAAAACACATGAGCAAGTAAAATTAACCCAAAATGATGAATATATTGATGAGAATGAGGTACCCGACTGCTTTAATACCTACTTTGCCTCAATAGGCACAAAACTGGCAGATCAAATACCTCCACTCGCTCAAACTGAGCGAACTCTCTATGAAGCGAATCAAGCACGTGAAAGAACATATCCACCTTTCCATTTCGGTCAAATAAATACCGAAACCCTAAGGAAGACGATTAGTAGTTTATCCCAACACAAGTCGTCGGGATTAGTAAACTTAAGTGCTGACCTTCTGAAGAAAATACTACTTTGCCTCATAGATCAATTCAAATTTTTGCTAGAATTATCACTTGCTACCGGAGAAATACCAACTAAGTGGAAGTCAGGTAAGGTGACCCCTTTATTCAAGGCTGGCTCGGATACAGATCCTGGAAACTACCGCCCCATCTCTAGTATATGTATCCCAGCAAAGATCCTTGAAAAAACCGTCCAACTACAATTAATGTCGCACTTGGAGACAAATAATATTCTTTTCAATGGACAGTTTGGATTTAGATCTGGATACTCGACTAATGATGCGGTTGTGGCATATCTAAATCAGGTCTATAAAGCTATAAACGAGAAGGAATATTGCCGTGCGGTCTACTTGGATTTCAGGAAGGCCTTTGACACCGTCGATCACACCATCTTACTCAACAAACTTGAGAAAGTGGGATTAAAAGAACGTGAACTTGATTGGTTTAAAAATTATCTCAGCGACAGACAACAACAGGTAGTAATTAATAACAAAATTTCAAACCCAAAATTCATCACTTGCGGTGTACCTCAAGGCACCACACTCGGCCCAATTCTTTTTTCAATCTACATTAACGACCTTCCTTTACAAGTGCTTAAATCGAACCCCCAGATGTTCGCTGATGATACGATTATTTGCAAATCAGGCAAAGATATTGGAACGGTCACAAAAGACCTTCAATCTGACCTTGATAATATAACCAACTGGTGCAAAGAAAACAAGATCTCACTAAATGAAAACAAATCAAAAGCGATGACGTTCTTGCCGAGGCCTTCCCTGAGATCCAAGTGGAAAGCTGATTCTCATACTTTCAAACTCCAACTAGGTGTCAACCAACTAGAAGATGTGGATGAATATAAATACTTGGGAACTATCGTTGACAGTTCCCTCTCATTCTCAAAACACCTGAACTCAATAAAAAAGAAAATATCATACAAGTTATGGTTGTTCAGACACCTGAGAAGTAGACTGAATAGGTACCTGAGTGCTCAGGTCTACAAAACCACAATATTGCCCCTCATTGACCAATCAGACATTTTTTACGATTCAGCCCCACGCTCAAACTTAAAATTCTTACAAACATTTCAAAACAAAGCCCTCCGAATCATCACAAAAACCAATCGCTTTCAAGACGTAGACCAGTATCACGCCCAATTCAGTCTGCTTCCTTTGAAACAGAGAAGAAGGCTACATATATTGCAACAAGCAAATAGATTAAAAACCCATCCAGAGTATTTAGACCTTCGCCAATTCCAAACGCGCCAGTTCCAACAGGGAAAAATACTATTTAAATGTCCTCTTCCGAGGCTGGAGTTAATTCGTAAATCACTGTATTATAAAATACCCTTTTATTGGAACAAGTTGGAGGCCAACCAGCAGCAAATTGAAACGCACAAAAATTTCGCAAAAAATGTCAGAACCAATACTATTTGGCTTGATGACCTCTATCTATACTAGACTACCCTGACAGGCCCCAAACTAACTTCCAGTAAGGGTATTGTGTGTCCACCTCTCAAACCCTCAATTGTTCCTCAACAGCTTCACTTATCTATTGTATGCCGAGCTTTCTGCTCTATTTGGACAAGTTCCATAATGATAATTGTTTATTAATAGCTTATATATGTGTGTGTATACACATATATATATATACACATATCTCTACACAAATCCTATGATTGTGTAATTAAAATGTACTATTTAAATACCATCATAGGTTATTATCTATTGAGTAAACCTCATACATTACTGTACAATTGTTACTATACTGATCATCTTGCTACGGAAAATCAGAAAATTTACTGACACCAGAATATATAGAGGCGGCCATTAGATCGTTGACCTAATGGTCGATTGTTACCTCTATATACTTGTACCAATGTGTCCAGTAGGGCGTGAGATCCTCCCAATAGGGAGATTGACCCACTGACCATGTCCCCCTCGTCATAATAAAAGTAACAACAACAACAACAACAACAAGTCCTCATTGAAGATCTTGAAATCATGAAAATTTGGCTTGCTCACTAGCTTTTGGACTTTGTCTTCTGTGTTTACAAGTTTCACATCAACACGTTTCCTTAGGTTTTCCATAGTTTTCCAAAACACAGCATTATTCATTAGCTTAAAGAAATCTTTCTCAAAATCATTGGTGGCCTGTTTGCGCTTTTCTGTGTTAAAATCAATGTATGGTTTTAACCATTTGCTTTGTTTGAATTGAAGTACTCTATAGACTTTGGTCAATACCATGCCAAGTGATAGATACAGTGTCAGGTTCCTATAATGCACAACATATTTTGATTTTGGTAGAAGGTTTGGAACCAACTTCTCAGCACTTGTTCCTCCTAAGTTTAATGACTTGCAATAAGGTGATAGCATGCTCTCGTCGATGGTCTTTCACTCTGGAGCTAGTGGGTAGTCGTTATGTTCATCATGAAGATGTTCTGGACTCTTCGTGACAACCGCTTCTGTAAGACAGAAGCTGCTATCGGCAGGATCACTACCCATTACACCGTCACCCCCGCCATTACGGGTCATCACGCATATATATACAGATTGATACTTATCCCCCTGTTTGCCAACACGATCGTGCTCCCCTGCATATTCTATCTACAATGATGACAATCTAAAGAGGTTTTCCTTGCAATTTTGGCCGGAATCGATACATCAATACTGTACAACGGTAGGGTCAGGTATAGCTCAGAAGATTGCATTGGGAAGATTCAAATCGACAGCCATTACCGCAAATTATATCAACAACGCCGAAAATGGTGTCTCCCAATACCGCTGCAAGCGCCCCTGCATACACAGTCCCGCTGGCTGTACACATGCCTCGCACAGCCTGTGCGAGGATGTGTATTATTAGACAGCAAAAAAAAAGCGTAGGAGGGGAAGGGTAGGGGCAGCCCGAGGGGGGGGGGGATGGTGGGCAGCATTGAAAAGGAGAAAAAAGATTCCATACTTATATGATACAAGTACATAGCCTAAGACACACCAAAATTAATCTAGCGGTAATACTCTGGATAATCAAGATCGACTTCCAAGATATAGCCCGTGTCAGAGTCATCGGCTACCTGAGTCACATCAACTGATTCTGTCCACTTAAAACCATGTGTAGGAAGAGGTTGGGACATTGCCCATCCATATAGGTTATTCGCATCTAGATACATGATATATTTGGAAGGGATGTGTTGGTTATAGTTGGAAAGATGGGAGTTATTGGCTCTGGAATACCTGTTGGAAATCATGGATATGCCACCCCGTAAACCTGCCTCAATAAACAGATGCATATCCAAGTCTGTCAACAACTCCAATCTCTGTCCTGTCATTTTTAGGCAGGACATCCAGGCAAGTCCTGGAGATGTGTAAAAGTTAGCTGAGTCTAACCCATAGTATTGAAGGCATACTTGTCTAAATTTTCAAAAACATCAGCTAACAGTAGAACATCAGTAAGGAGATACAGGTCATGGTATTGGCCCATCGTCTCTATTCCAAATGTCTGCCAAACCTGACTGGCATGATTGTAATCTACCATTGAAATATGTTCCCCATTTAAAGTGTTGTAAAACGCTTCAGGAGGTGGTAGGCTGGTGTCATTAAAAACCTCTGGTCTATCCACATAGTCATATGGATAAGCCCCTTTTCTTAATAGGAGAGACAATTTTTGTACTGGGAAATGTTGAGTGAGGTGTGTGAATTTGGATGGTCCATCCTTTGCCAAATTGGAAACCAAAGTCCCGAGGGAAGAGCTCATAAATTGAAAGGAATCTATGAAATCTAAACACCCCATTGAAAATGAAACATACTTTTCCATATTGTTTGGAATACACTCAAGTCGTTTATCAGTTTTCCCAATGGCCTGCATTATAATATGGACATCATACCCACGTAGATTGTGAAAGACAACAGGTATACGTTTCCTCAATCTGTAGTTTAAGTTGCATTCCTTATGGGCAGCTCCACGAAAGTCTCCGGTAATGTGACAGTGGTCCCTTACCCTGTCTTCATGCAAAGCTTGTCCACATATGCGACAAGAAAGGGCATCTTTGAAAGCGTTTTCATCCGTTTCTGTCATCTCTAAAGGAATAGTGTTTTCTGTAGATAGTTTATCCTTTAAATATTCTTCCACTTGGACCATGTGATCAATGAATGTGTCAGCCACATTAACACCCCTGTATACAACAGGGGCTTCCTCTAATCCAACAATCTTGTAAGCAAATCCTGATGGAATATGGCGAGTTATCTTCTGTGTGTAAGATTCAGATGGATCAGGACAGCATGAATCTAACTTTGCGTTAAAGCTTTCAAAATCTGCATACACTATGAATGGAACATTAAGTTCCTTAGCCAAATCACGACCCGAATATGAGAGCCATTTATCTTCCTCTGATGGTAATTCTATCCTTTGTGGTCCATGGATGGAAGGATTGACTGCGGTTAATCCGCGTATAAATGTGGGACCATGTGCCGGACTGCCTTGTTCATTATGAAGCTATATTTAGACTCTCCCGACAGCCCTTGCTTGCTCCCGCCTTACCTCAAGCAGAGGCCAGCTAGACACCGGGAAGGTTGGACGCATTGAAACTAGAAGAGACTTTGAGTTGGTTTTTTTTTTTTTTTTGGTTGGTTTCAAAGGATAAAACATAAGAAAAGCGTATGCCCCGGATAATCAATTGTAGTGGCTGCTGTGATAGGCACTACGAACCTAGCTGTAAGAATATCGATACCTCTGGAACGTCTACCACTACCACCGGTAAGACAAAGATGGCGCTTAGCAAAGGTTTGCTAGCAACTATGGCGAATTTGAAAGTCGACGAACTACCGCCACGTGAAGACCCTGACTATATAACATTGTTGGGTAAGGTTTTAGGAGAACAGAAGGATAAACTTACGAAATCAGATGGCTCGTATAAGACCTTGAAGCTGGAAATGGAATTGAATGATATCCATCGTCGCCTGACTCGGGTCCACGTCTCTGACACTGACAGCAGTCATCTATTAATGGGGAATTCAAGCTTCGGCGGCTTCGGTGGTGACCATGGTGCTACTGGTGGTCGCAGTCCAGACGAAATAAGTAAGCTAAGACCCGAATTCTATTGCTCTGGCAAGAAGCATACACAATTGTCAGTTGTCGAGCTTTTGTATGGTTGCACGAAAGTGGCTCAGCATATGTGTAAAATCGTAGATAGAGTCCAAGGATATGTTGATCACCTAGCATATATATCGTACAAGGCTTCCATGAGCCAATTTCAACCATTGGGCCTGGCATTGTATGAGAATTCGGTTACTACTAAAGTCTTGGATGGTGAATTATCGGATTGGCCCGCCATTGATGTGGAGTCGAATGCTTTATACCTGGGTCCCGAGTACCATGTTCGACCTAATGTTTACGTTTCTCCGAGCAAGCCGGAAGTGGCTGGGATGGGTCGCGGGAAATATTCTCGCAACTCGTCATCGTCTTCTTCTACTTCTGACCAGAAATATCCATACAATCCCTTCTATGATTGGAAACTGTGGCCTGAGGAGGTATGTTGGACTTGGAATTGTCCAAGTAAAACATTCAAGAGGTGCAGATATCCATGTTTTCGTCGACACGTGTGTGGTTTTTGCTTTGAAAATCATCGGGCCGAGGATGTGCACAAGGACCGCGACACCCTCCTTGTGGACCGGAAACCGGAAGCTCCATAGGGGTGTCATGGCGGCCAACATGTCGATCAGCAGCCAGGGAGGCTAAGAGTTTTTGATAATTCGTGTGTAACAGAAAAGAACTTTGATAAATTGGTGATTTTGGCCTCTAAAATCAAGGACAATGACATGCTACAGAACATCAGACGTCAAATGAAGCCGGTGGGTTGGTTAAAATGGCCAAAAAAATTTCTTTTTTTGATGTTGAATAAAAAAGGGGGTCAGTCAATCTCCTGCTTCTTGCAAGACAGAAGTTCGCACGCTAGCTCCTTCTCTCATGTCTTCTGTTCATGTTCATTCACTGTGTTTGTCTCTAGCATTTATATGACAATATGGGCGATGCTCCTCCAGTAAAGATGCCTTAGTAAAACCATGGAGGCAGTAATCGCAGAAGAAGTGCCTATGTGAATCCGTCTTCTGGGTATTCAGCAAACGATTCAGGTCTTTAATCCAACAGTAATGTGAAATCCCATCCTTAGAATATAGGAGTAAGTTAATGTGCTCCTCATATCTTTCCTGAGTTATATGTATAGGAAAGAGTCCATTCTCATAACCAAACACATTGATTGAAATTCCGTTTTGTTTTTCAAACTTGAGGACGTCAGTCATCTTTACAGTGTAGGACATGCCAGTCATATTTAGAGTATTTGTGTACATTTCATACTTGCTTACCGTCTCCCCATTTTTCTCAATGGGGTATAAGGCAGACAATACTGCCCATAAAAAACATTTGTTATCTTTGTTCTTGATATTAATAACGGCTTTCTTGTTTTTCAACTCTACGGGTAAGGCAATATAGGAGGATCCTCCCAATGGTCTATACTTGGCAATGTGTAAAGTCAGATTCATAAGATGATCTAAAGTCCAGTTGCTCCCCTCTCGCTGATACTCAGTGAAGGATTTGTAAATCTTCTGTGTGGAGGCTTGGATACTTGGCATTATATCATCAGGCTTTAAAGCCACTTGACAATACCCTCTAAAAACCGGTGATGCAGTCTTGTCCTCCCTCCTAAATGACACCTGAACAGACAAGTACCATTTTATACCACCTTTTTTCAACTCTTTCCGTAGCCTCTCCAAAACCTTGTCCTTATGCTTTTCCAAAAACACCATAGGATCCTTCTCCTTTCCTGCTCTTAGAATAACTTTTTTAAGAGACCCCCTCAGAGCCGCCTCCTCAAAATATTCCTCACGGTCCTTATCCTGCTGTACTTCCTTTGATACTTCTGTGGGCTCCCCATGTGCCTTCATATGTCTTTTTAGATTGTCCTTCCTCGCAAAGTCCTTTCCACAGGTAGGACATGGATTTTTCCTTCCCTTGTGTGTCTCCACATGTTTTAACAACACGTCTGTCCTTTTGAAGGAAGCTTTGCATATGGGACAATCCTCACTATTTTCTTTGTGCGATGTCATATGCCTCTTCAAGCCTCTCTTGTATTTAAAGGACTTGTAGCAAACGGAGCAATTTAATTGGCTCATACTGATCCAATGTAAGCTTTCTATACTCGCAGGTAGTTCTAGAGAGGTATAAAATAATTCCCGAATCTTTCCAGCAAGTGAAGAGCTTGGTGTCTAGCGAGGTAATGGCTATATATGTTTGATTCCAACTTGTATATCCAGCAGATAAAGTAGATGCAGTTTATCAAGTTTATAGCCTCCTGAAATAATTCCCTGAATATTTCCAGCAAGTGACAAGCTTGATGTCGAGTGAGGAAATGGCTCTATGTGTCTGATTCCGAATTTTATATCCAGCAGATAGAGTAGATGCAGTGTATTAGGTTTATATCCTCCTACGGTATGGTATCAAATAATTCCCTGAATATTTCCAGCAAGTGAAGAGCTTGGTGTCCAGCGAAGTAATAGCTGTCTCTGATTCCGACTTTTATATCCAACAGATATCATCGAGTGGGACTTTCCCATAAATTAACCAATCAAATTTCAGAATGGCTTTCATTCGATCCAAATTGATTGGATTTCAATGGGAAAACCCCAAGATCATCCAATCACAAGTAGTTTTGTCCAAACATCCATATTTTGAATTCGTGCAAGTCCATACATGTCCTAACATGTTCAGACATGTCCAATAAAATGGGCTTTCTTATAAAAAGAAGTCTAATGGTGTATATTAAAAATATCTCAAGGTGGTAATACCGTTATGTATACTTTTTTTGCAATATCCCCAAATGACCCATGGATGATTTGCCACATCGATCTTAGTCAACTGATTCCATACACCTTAAAATTGGCACCTAACCCTGGCAAGGATTATACATTTGATAACTAACTGGTGACTGTGGCGAATTGCTCTTTGGCCATACACACAAGTCATGATAGCGTGGGATGGGTGTTTAGACCCTTTTCTCAGCCTCTCCAGAAATCTATTTCAGCATTTTCCCCTCCCTGCTAAGATCTCTTTCATTGAGTACTGATATCGGCCATCATTTTACCAGTCGCAAATGTAACACCTTTTCGGGCAGATGCAGGCCTGTGCAAGCCTTTACAAGCCAGGACACGGGAGATTTCACCAGTCTTCCATCTGGAACTTACAGACGGACCATAGGCAACTTTCCGATGGTGGGATTCGAACCTGCAATCTCACCTTACCACTGTGTTTCCGTCCAGAAAATTACCGCACCAAGACATTTATTTGTGGGAAGTAAATTGGTTATATTTCACCAGATCTGAACGCTTTTAGATTGTTTTTATATTCAAAAATAAAAGATCGTCCCACCCACCCACCCTGTCTCTACCCCTCCTACCTACAATATCCATTTGATTTAGTATCAAATAATGTAGCCTACACAACACCAACGTGTTGGGTAGGCTACAACACCCACCCTATAAATAGCCTACATGTCAACAAGCTAGCTGGGTGTTATGTGGGTGTTATGTAAGGGTGGCAGTGGCTAGTAAGGGTATAGCTGTTGGGTGGTTGAAGCTATGTAAACATGGCAGGAGTGAGTGACAACAGATAGAGGGTGCATGAATGTTTTGAAAACAGCATTTCTGGACCATGAACATAGTAGTTTTTCCAGACAAAAGGGTAGCTAACTAAGTCAAGTTTCTCTCAGGCGAATTACAGGTCGCCACTTTCAGGGGAAAACATGAAAAATAAGGCCAGAAGTATGGGGAGTGTATATATGGGGAGTGGACACTGATGGGTTGGGTGACGTCACAAATTGTTGATGTAGGCTTATCCGCCCACAGAGGGCGGGTTGGTCACATCTCGTCCAGCGCGCTTACCGTATGCGCCACTGGAACACAGCCAACGACAGTGGGGAAATGATGCATTATATAGGTCATCTATCTAAAAATAGACTGCGAGTTTGGTCCTAACGCAGACGCGTATTGGACTGACATACTTAGCACACTATCTGGGGCGCGCTGACCTAGATTCACTAGGAACTGCTGGTCATCAATTCTACATGATTATGAACTTTCATTATAGTTTTCTTTGTATTGTAATTAATCTTAATAGTATTAGTGATGACGTCACCACCTCCACTTTGAGGTGGGGCAAATGAGGTATGGTCCCCCATAGTAAACATATGAGGAGCCCCACTGCAAAGTGAGCCAGAACCGGTAGTTTCCCCCTACTACCCTACTACTCCCCCCCCCCCCCCCCACTACTAAAATTCTGCTAAATTAGGCTGAAAAAATGATAAATGCTATGTATATTATTAGTGCGTAATTGCAATTTTTATGCATATTGATTCAAAATATCGGTTTTCGGTTAGGTTGATTTATATTTTAAACCGCATTTTGCAAATGCGTATTGATTCAAAATATCGGTTTTCGGTTAGGTTTTCGGTAGAATTTTCTGACGAGGTTCATTGGTACATGCGACTTATGCGCTTGTGAAGTGGCGATGACTGGCAACAGGATTTATTCTAGTCAGAGACTTTTTGGTGATATAATCGGATTTTCTCAGACTAACTTATAGGCCACCAAATTGTGGAATTATAAAGCCAAAATTATCATTTTGCATAATGAACTTTTGTCGGTAAAATAATAATACATTATATATCCTGCTGCAGCCAGTTTCGATAATTGTGAATTATTTACTACATGGGCGAGGTCGTCAGAAAATGTACAATCGGCAGCTCTACATTGACTAGGACAAATTGATATAATAGTTATACTGGGTACATCTGAGTATTTTGGTGTTGTGTTGTTTTAAAAAGATCTGTTCAGCTATGTTTACCGGTATTTTGAAACCCATTTTTGTCTTAAATTTGGGTTGTTTGATAGCTGTACATAAAACCAATTCAAGAAAATTACTCTTCGCGTACGTATAGTTGATGGTTTGGCTAGGTTACCTGAAAGGATTCGTGAAGGTGAATTGTACATTTTCTGACGACTTCACCCATATAGCCAGAGCAACGACCTGGAGGCAGGTAGATCACGCCGACGTCGGAGAAAGCAGGCATGCTATGGAATAAATAAGAATCATAGCACATACAGTTAAATCCTATCTAGGGGGCTAGCCCCCCACCAATAACAATAAGATTACAACCATTTCTCATCACAACCCCACTTTTCCACTTCCCCCTCCCACTTATAGGAGACGCAATACCCCAACTTTATATCCTACTACCCACTTCCCGCCCCTATACACTCTAAGAAGAAAGGGTTCTAACAAGAACCCTTAAGGGTTCTTCAGCTTGTCGACATGGCAGAACCCCTAAGGGTTCTACTTAGAACCCTTTTTTGAGGGTTCTAAGTAGAACCCCCGTTTCGGGAATAGGCAGGGTTCTACATAGAACCCTCGATTTGAAGAACCCTTTGAAGAACCCTCTGGCCAAAATAGGTAGGGTTTTACATAGAACCCTGATTTGGCATCCCTAAAATTGCTTGTAATTTACAATGTTAATTCTGAATAAAGTATTGATTTCATTATTCCCTGTTGAATCTAGACTGGTCCTTATGACAGCAGATTTGTGCTCAGTGCTAAGGCAGCATGTTTCTCCACAGAAGCATTTTGCCCAAGAGCATTCAAGGAGAGACTGCATATTATATGCAGTCCCTTTGCTTGACTTTTTCAGAGTTCCTCATCCATTTCCATCACTTAAACTTACCCTTAATATAATCCTCTCCTGCAGCTGACATAGGTATCCATTGCAACTTGGTGTTTGACAATCTTGGTACTTCAGTAGTACTCATAATAATAATATTAGAATTATAAGGGTGCTTTCTTCACAACATTTTTCAACATCAAGCAGGTAAGTTATACAAATAAAGTATTGATTTCATTGCTTTCAATATTCCCAAGTTTATAAAGTGTAATATCTATAAGGTATAAATGCCTCATATAAGTATTACTAGTGAGACTTTTGTTCTAATAGAAATTGTAAATAGCATGTAGTAACCTGTGAGGGCACCTAGTGAAAGCCAAGTTCCACGGTACTGCCACCTGGTGAGAACAGTTCAATTGCTGATAACGTCGCCAATAATGCCAATAGAAAAAATTAGAGGCCAGATTTGAAAAGAGGGGAAAAAACTGGACTAGGTCAATATCTCACAAAATTTCTATGGGCCACCAGAAAAAAGTCAACTTTTTCAGAATTTGTGCCATAGAGATGTACCTAAAAAGTGTTATTCTTCTTACCTACTTTGCAATGTCAAACGAATCCTTTGATTTGAAAATGAAAAAATCAACCGTTCCGTTTTTGAAAATCATTTTTGAAAATCTGAGCCCACTGGAGGTTGCATCACATTTTGGTCTCTGGTTTCCTTCAAGTTGCTTGAATTGATTCAAACTAAAGACCCCCCTGTAATCTAGAGACATGCAGCTTTAATAATATGTAAAGTTTGTGTATGAATCGACCCAGGAGACATGTGCAGAAATTCATTAAAAGTCACACACCCACATAATTGAAATAATTCCATATGACTCGTTTTCATGTGACACATCACATAAAAGTAATCTGTTTGAAGGGATAACATTTGTTTCACATTATTTAGAAAATGCTTTTAATTCTCTCTCTCCTGCCTATATAAACCTTGATTTTAAGATGTAGAATTTTTTTTATATGCTTTTATGATGCACCAATGTATGCAGCTGAAAAAATTTTGAAAAAAAAATATTCCGTCTGTTTTTACATGGATCCCGATGAATATTCCTAAGGAGAAAAGGAGATTCTTTGTAGAACTGCTTTGAGCTAAAGAACCCTAAAATGAGGCAAATGCCCCTATGGTTCTAGACGGAACCCCTAAGGAGAAAAAGGGGGTTCTATGTAGAACTGCTTTGAGTTAAAGAACCCTTCAAGTGCACGAAGAACCCTTAAATTGCTGAAGAACCCCTATGGTTCTAGATGGAACCCCCGGTGGTCCCGAAGAACCCTTTTAGGTGTCGAAGAACCCTAGGGTTCTTGGTAGAACCATGGGGTTCTATCTAGAACCCAAAAGAACCCTTTTTTCTTAGAGTGTAGGGACGCTATAAATATACACCCCACCCCTGTACCCACGCGCTAGTAGCTGCTAATATACTCCATACCACAAAAGGACGGGTATAACCCGTCTAGTATCACCACTTACATGTAGGCATCCGGTGTTCTCAAATACATCTAAATGTACGCATGTGCACCTCTGCCTGAGGAGTGATAGCAGGAAAAAATAGTTGACCAGTATTTTGCTACATGACGACTCAGGACTTGTAAGCTTGCCACAGTACTGAGTGAAATGCGCGTAGACAATACACAATATCTCGATTCCCCTTCAGAGCAGCGATGGGAAATGGAATTAAGTCTCGCTTGGCCTAGCGTCTCATTCGATAAAGCATCGGCCCATCGCAGACTGCTTCCTGATAAACTTTTCATGCGAGACGTGAGAGGTACATTTCTAACAGACTAGGAGTCTCTTTTCAGAAATCATTTTACTCCCCTCAGACTCGATCTGTCGTCGCTCCAAATCCTGGTTGCAGTGCAGATTATTAATGTGGGCAAACTCTCGAATTTTAAACCGAGGGACACATTTACAAAGTAGATATATACTTACCTTACAGAAAGATACCTCCCAAATAGTACAGTGCTGTTTACGGGGCAAATGTTCTATATTGACTGACTTTACTATAGGATATATCCGATGACATTAAATAATACATGATGGTTAGACAAGGGGTGACAAGGCAGGAACCTCTGCATGATTACTGTATATAGTTGTATCAATACCTCAAATCATAGAAACACCCCTTTAAAACGCCACACGCCTGTTTTCAATATCCAAATAAAAGTTATGTATGCATTCAATAAAATGAGATTGTCAATGAATATTTATCGCGCGTGATTAATTGAGATTCGCTACGACTGTTTGCACAACTTGGAGCATTTCCCTCTTGCAGCATCTTGGTTGACTTCATGCGAAAAGTGAGTCTCACCCGAGAACTCGTGGAGGACTACCGTATCCTAAGTCTCTATAGTTCTCAGCAGACAATCCGCTTATAACAATTAGGGGGCTGGAAGCCGATCAAACCTACTGATCGCCAATCAAGAAACAAAATATATCCCTATCCTCGTGGATTCCAATAATCTAATTCTTCCCATTACCGGTCGTATCAGTCGGCGTGCTTTACCTCAATATATGCAAGAATAATTGGTTCCAATCACCATATTGGGTCATCGCGGTGAGACTATTATATGGTATTCCTAATAAATAACGTTGATAACAATAAATTACAATTATACGATACCACCTATAGCCGCTGACAAAAATAAAATTAGATTTAAAATCATTTTCAGTCTCACTCGTGTATACTCGTGGATAATATCGTTGTATGATTATGCATTATATAATTATCTGTGTGTATATAAACGTCTTACAATGTGTTTGTCGATAGAAGATATATATCTGTACATAAACTACGATTCAGGACATTATATATCCTCAAGCATACGCGCACAACCTTTGGCTCTTATAAAGATCGGCTAAAATGATGTCAATTGACAAGCGTGCAGATTGCAAGATTTTATTGCTAACTGGAATACTGACATGTATACAATTATGTCTGTTATGAAAATAAGAAATCTTACTAGAGTAGCCTACATGCATACTTAAATACCAAACTCAGTGAATGGATGACAGGATTTCTTAGGTAAATTCTTGGTTAACAAGCAATGTTTAGAGAGCCTCTCTTGAAGAGCGTTTTCCACAGTTGGCAATTACTATCGATGACGAAAAGCTATGGGCTTTTTGCCGCCTCCGTGTTCGAGCTCGGCTTAAGTTGTATTTTGGACAGCAGCAGAGGAGGATTTTCACAAAAGCCCTACGGAAATCCCTCATAGAGCATGCATATATCACGGGGTTCATTCCAGAGTTAATGTACCCTAACCAAGTGAAAATTGGGAAAACTATGGGCGTATGTGGCACACAAGAAGCTGCACATATTCCAAATAGTACATTAGTGACGAAAAAGGGAACCCAACAGATACAAAAGACACCTATTACTATCCCCAGTGTCTTGGCAGCTTTTTGTTCCTTAGCAAGTTTGCTTAATTTGCTACTAAGAGTGAAGTGTTTCCACTTTCGTGATATCATTCGGGAGGGCTTAACCTCATCCTCATCGCCACTGTTCCCACTTTCTGCATGTAGTAAATGCACAGGGCTATCGTTGTCGCTGTCGCTGCTGGTAATGCGCGTATGACGGTCGTTACCCTGCTTCCGGCCACCAAGTCGGCCGCCGCGATGCATGCGCAGTGTCATGATCTGGCCGTTTTTCCCATTGACTGACATAACCTTTCCACCCGCCTTGAGGCTTCGAGTTTGTTCCCTTGCAGCGACATATATTTTATAATAAGCGAAGATGATGACCGACATGGGTATGTAGAAACTGACGATGGACGAAAAAATGAGGTAACCACTGTCCTCAGTGAAAGCGCATATATTTTCTTGGGGCTTGTCCACTGCCACCAGTCTCCACCATATAATCGCTGGGAATGAGATTGCTGCTGAGCAAATCCAAACTAAAGTAATCAAAATGAATGCCCTCCCAGTGGACATTTTGCTTGGATATGCAATGGGGTCTGTTATCGCCCAATATCTGTCAAGCGATATCACCGACAGATTCAAAATCGATGCCGTGCTCGCAAGAACATCGAAGCTATGCCAAACGTCGCACCAGTCACTTCCGAAATACCACCGCTGGCTGGTTATTTCCAAAACGATATTAAATGGCATCACAACAGCTCCAATGATTATATCGGCAATTGCAAGGGAGACCACAAAATAGTTTGTGACGGTTCTGAGATATCGTTCGCGAGCAACAGCTATCATAACGAGCAGGTTTCCTACCACGGTTACAAAAGCAAAGAAAGTGAGAAGGACACCAAGTGAATGGTGACGTCCGAATTCTTCTTGGTGTTGTGTTGTGGTGGCATTTAGTGTACAGTTCCATATTGTAATGTTTTCCCCTCCACCCCAAGGCACCCATTCGCTCTGATTGCATCTTCTTAGAGATGCGCCCCAAGTGACTTTAAATCTGACAATATTCTCATCCAGTTTGCCACCCTGCTCGTCGGATATGGCAAGTAATTGTGAATGCACCATAGATGGTCTCTCGTGCAAATGAATTCACGTAAAATAATAAAGGATCCTAGTCGATTCCTGTTTCTAGTATTTGACCCAAATTATGCACCACGCACTTGTATCAAGAGTTAGAACATATGAACATCGTGGGCGAAGTAGTGGCAATGCAACACGTTATGCAAAACATCTAAGTATGATATCCAACACAAGTGATTAACACACTTAGTCAAGAAGTTGAGATCCAACAATCGTAATTCCTGCTGGGACCTGCACTCCCCTTAGAATTGATGGGATTATTGGTAATCCTATCAAGTACCAGTGCGGCCAATTGGAATCGAATAGGTTATAGCACGAGCCTTTCAGACGTCATCAACTTTTGTTAGCATACGGTATTGGCTGAATGGAGACTCACTAGTAAATCATAATTCTTCCTTGGAGCTTTTGACGGAGCGATGATTGCCACTCATAAACAGGTCTTATATGGAAAATAAAGAAGATCCTGAAAACCAATGTGAACAGCTAAAAGATGACACTCACAAAATGTTCTATTCCGCTCCTGTCTGTTTCATTGACGTGAAACTATGGAACATTGTAATGTCATAGTATCTCCCGACAAATCCGTCAATTTCGTGCCCAATAAATAATTAGTAGGCAATAGGTAGGTTGCTAAAAGTGAAGGTTGAAAACTCCAATACTTCCCCTTCAAAGCCCTAGCAAACCAAACATTCTCATACTAAGTCCAGAAAGTAATGATCACCTATAGCTCTTCTATTAATTAACCCTGATTGTTGCGCGAGGACACGCCACAGGGTTAAACTATTGAAACCGTTGACGGACAGGAGAACAGTTCAGAAGCTCAAGAGAGTGACCTAACACTCTTCTCTTATATCCACCCTTTGTGTTGTGTTATATATATATATAATCAAATACCAAAAAGTGATCCTCGTGTTATTCTGCTGCCTGTAAAATATCCATGAATGGTAAATATTGTCCAATATTACATCATGATTATTTTGATCCTGGCTCCAAGGTCGATCCCTCCCCAGAGTGTGCAAAGCGTGGTTTGTCCCAAACAGGAGGCACTTCTCCCTCATATTAAATCACGCTCAACCCATTCCTTTGCCTCGGTGGGTCGGTTCTCATTTTCAATAGGCCTTTCCTTTACGGGCATTGTATTATGTTCCACTCCTTCCGTCACCCGCTTCTGGAGACGTTTGAGTAGCCGAAAACCAAAATTCCCAAGTATACCATTGTGCATCATTGCATATAATAGCCACAGTTGGGTAATGGTGAGGCAGCACCGGCTGCTACAGACCCTCCCTTGGAGGCGTGTGTCCCGTTGCACCACGAGTGTTAGGATAGTGCAGGCTTTCCTTCTCAAGCCACTGTGAAGCGTTGACCAATGTATCAAAATGTTCGATGCCATTCATGAATATACGCCTCGAATAACTAGAGTTACTTGTTACTTACAATAACACGTAATGAACGGTAGTTTTCCAGGCATTGGAATTCGAACTGTAAAATGAATTTACTACTATATATTTAACTTTCAGGTGATTTATATATATATATGGAATAGTAAAACAAAATGTAACCACAATTTAATCTGTCATCAATGCACATATTCGCTATATCTATATGCAGAGCTGTAAATTCCATATTCCATGCTCCCATTCGCTCATAAAACATGTAATCAGCACGTTGCATATATATAAGTATTAAAAAAGATAGCGTACGCATCAACAAAAGGGTGTACCAAGAATTAGTATTGTATCTTACAATTTACTATTAAGGTGAGTACAATCTGCGGTTTGTAACCTGTAACTGCATACTAAAACGTTTGCAACTTTAATTAGCCCCAGGTCATCTCGTAAGATGTATTTTGTAGCAGGGGAATGTACCCTTTTTCCATATTAATGATTATGGAAATAAAATCACTATTACATTTACTTTCTCCTGGCACCTGCACTCACACACATGAATGTATGTATGAATAATGAAGTATCGTATGCATGTTTGTATATGAATTTATGTATGTTTGTCTGTGTGTATGCTTATAATATTATCTACAGGCACGTATGTACGTGTCGTGATTGAATTAGGTGCAGATCAAGGTAAGTTATAACTTAGAGTCAAAGGCTTTTCTATTAACGTTTTCTTGGTCAAAACCAAACTTTTTTGTTGCGACACATTCTGTTATATTGTTTTCTAGGCTTTCTATCAATTACACAATTTTAACATTTTTTATTTTACATTTCAGACTTACATTCACCATAAGTAGAAATTACATTGAGTGTGAAACTTTCCCCAGATATTCTGTGATCTGGTCACTGGAGCTGGGAAGCATACCGCTGTCAGATCGAGTTCTGTCACTAAACAGGCTTGTTAATACATAATTTACTTCTGGTTGTCAGGTCCGCCTGCTGGCTCTACTTTTGTTATGCACCGAAGACGATATAATTAACATGTTATGCACCACCTTATAGCTGAGCGGCGACGGTATATATAGTCAACTACGGCGTTGAAGTAGTGTAATAAAAGGGGCTATGTTATCAGGGGAGGGATCAGCTGTTTATCCCCGGGTCTGTCTCTCGAATTAATTATTAAGTTATGGTCACGTTACCTTTTGTAGTTCTGGGTTTGGATATCATGATCCTAGATTCATAAGGTCCTAGAATGGAGGGGGAGTGGTGTTATAGCAGTAGTGCACTCCTGGCACAAAGAGATACTTGGAAAATAACCATATATGATTATGGAAAAAATAAGCCACGGGGAGTTCTCATAAGAACTCCCCATGGCTTATTTTTTCTGGTTTATAATTACTTGTTGTATCTACTATCGCATGTAAGGCTTTGAGTAGAACAGACTAAAGTAGGCGTGTAATCTTATTTGATGAGATGAGCAATATTTCAAATGTTTGGTTGGTTTCCGAGGAACAAACCTATAGGGGATTGTTTTCAATGAAAATCTGCTGTGGAAGGAAGTAGGTCTGACGAAGCCAACCAATTTCCTCGCGCAAATCAGTGGAAAGCGCTCCGAACTATTAAATTTAAAACCTATTTCTCACAGGACGATATCATATTTGGAAGTTCTATCAGATATAACAGAGATGGGAAATTCACAGTGGGCCTTTTCTGTGCCCCCGCGTAGCAGATCAATAGTCAACGCAGGGCCCTGCTCGCCGCCGGGAATTTGCTGACACTCACTGAAGTGTCGGCAATTTCGTGGACACAACTGGGGCCTTATTGGAAGAACCCATTGAAGTATTCTTAATGAACGCCGTGGAACCTCATACGAGATCTACCGCTGTCAGCCAAATACACAGATCCTCTGGGCTGTGCACACTTAAGTATTCATTCAAATAATGATCGGAGTTAAACAAACGTTCAGAAGATACGATGTCATAAAGGCCAGGAGAGTAATTAATGCACCGATGAAAGATTACCACTTTAGGCTAAATCAGTAAGTCCCAGATATTACCAATGTATAATGAGTTCATGTTTTGAAAGCGATAAAACCAGGCCCTGCTTTAGGAAGGAGAGAACTTGTTCCACGAGAAATAGATTATGAATCCTCCTCCGGGACACAAAGGAATAGTTTTCATCATCTTCTTGACAAGATTTGAGCGATACGACCAAAGCTGATAAATCCTTCATACGATTATCTGTCACATCTTCCAGATATTCTATGGCGTCCAAATCAGCGAGTATATTATCTGGCGTGACACTATGACATTTCCAAAATCTGATCAAATCATCGCACCACACAGTATCAGGGATCCAGGGCCTGCAAAAGTTGGTGATAAAAGGTGTTGCGAAAGGCCGACACTAGGCCCGGATAAAGACAGGGTTTCAGATTGATAAAGAATTTGACAACCGAAAACTGTGAAGGTGGAGATATAGGTCATAAAGCTAAGGTATTTTGCTTTGCATTCATGCGGCCAGCTATATATATCCTACAACTCATCAAAGATAAAAAATATATGTTGTTGGGATCCGATCACTTTTCCCCGTATAAATTGAAAAGCACCATTGAATTTGAACAAATGTTGCTCTATATTAATTTTGTCATCGGATTTTCTTCAGGTAGTATAGTAAAATACTTTCAACAGTTTTTAGTATTTTTGTAATCTCGATCGATCCAGATCGCCCTTTTCGCTGATATCCCCTGCTGATAATTGATGCTCCCGACATGCAAAATCGCATAAAACATTCATCATTCTATATTGTAATTAGATATACAATCCTTTATATGTAAGGTTCATAGCATTTAGATACAATTGCAAAATTAGATCTATATTCATATATGTACATTCAGTGCTCATTGTAAATAAGTTTACTACATATTTAATGGTTACCACCTTGGGTTAACAGATATAATATATAATTATATATTATGCATAATGTTGATAAAAATGACTCCGATTAATAATACTAATTATTTCAAATACTCACTAGGTTTTGAGTAACTTTTGGTTTTAAGCAAATTTAATCGTGGAACATTCTTATCTCAGTCGGCATTTCATTCCATTATGCCATTCCTACTTGAACCATGGTCATTTGAATGAAGCCTTTAAGTTTAAGCAGCCGTGTCAAGGCCTACTTGCGCGCTTCATAGGGTTGTCAGTGACGTAGTTCGCGTTAAAATGCCAACACCAATTGAAGGGATCCTTTACATATTATATATCATTTCCTCCTCGGTTTTGTCCATTTATCCTGTCTATGGCCCTTTTCCAAGAAGTCGCTATACTACCTCCCAACTTTCTTTTTTTTTCGCACCTGTTATATACTTCATCCTGGACATAATGTATATGTTATTTCAGCTCTGGAATGGAGTGTCCATAGACTCAGTATAGGACATCTGTTGCTATCATTGGTAGAGTAGAGTAGAGTAGAGCCTTGGCTTGAATGGTCTTGGACGTGACCCTGCTTCCCCAGTCCTTGTTTTCGTTACCTTTTCATTAAACTCCAAACCCTTCTCATCAACTTTCAGTTCAACGTCACCCAGGCTATAGTTGTCTCGCCTCATGCGAGACAATGTGTCCTGCAGATATTTAGCATCATCATCACCAAATAAATTCTTTTGCCAGAATGAATATACAACATTTCATCAGTAATAGCTTCAGATCGATGTGGTTTGTTACCTGGTCCTTTTGCCTTCAATTCTTTTCTTTTTCCATTCAGGACTTCTCTCAATAACGCAAAGTGTTCACAGGTGATGATATGTTCACCATACCCAGAATCCCGCAAATATCTGAATAAATGAAGAAGGTAAGTTACTTTTTGAAAAATCTATACTATTCCATTATCACTATATTGATATACGTAGAAATAGTGATAATATTTAACTCAGTGGAAAAAAAAATAACTTACCTCGATCTCGATGCCTGGATATATTGAAGTTAGAGTATCAGGTTCGTATACTCAGTCCCGTCCACTTTTTTCACAGTGAGTAGATAGTTGCTTATCAGTTTATTTCATGTCATTGGCTCGATAATTTTCGGATTACTCCCGCCTCCAACTTGGTGAAGAACAATCAGACAGACAGAACTGCGGTTAGTTCTATCTATTTAATATACACGCATTGCTCTGAAAACAACGTATCTAGAGTGAGTTACGCATAGTGCGTATTTCACTAGTGATTTACGTATTTTTGTCTAATCTGGTTTTTATTACTAAGATTATTGAGATTACTAAGTTTATGACCCTCTATGTTTTCTTCGATATCGTTATGTCTGAATTTTATTTGTTTCTGGTACTGTAGATGAGGTATGACTGTGAAATAACTGGAGAAAGAAGAAAGGCATATTGAGCTACTGTAAATGTGTCTCTTTAGGACACTTTGTATTGAAGCACGGCGTTACCTCATTTCCATTTCTTTTCATTTCTTGTCACCGTAGCTTTTATTGTATGCCCAGAAAACCCCAAAACAACCACTTATGGTTATTGATAATGTATCGGTAATACTGTTCTTTATAATCCTGGACTGCGTATAAGTCTTATGATAACTTGTAAATGTAATTATCTTTCTAGCTTGTCATTTCTTTAGTACTGTATTAATCTAGAACATAAGCAGAAAATACCGTACATATACGTGAGCTTATTGAATAAACAAACAAACAAACAAACATTACTGGTAAAATTCAAATTTATGACACGATTTCTTTCTATTTTCATGATTGAAGAAAGCATGTATAATAAATCTGTTAGCTAACTCTCATTGGTTTCAGTCGCTTAGAATATTGCACGAGTTGCTCGTGCTATATTCACGCTCCTTCAACCAACTCGTTATAGTTAACCTGTATTGATTTAGCTACTATTTCTTTGACTTCCTCCTGTGCCTTTTCCGTATATAGCAATTCAATTCAATACTTCATTCCAGATACCAAAAATCCATATGTTTTGTCTGTTAACTGATTAACTAACTAGTACAACTATATAGCTACAAACAAACTGGTAATTCAACTAAATCTTTCAGTTCTCATGTTGTTCATCTAATAGGTATGAATCCCCCGACGACCGAATTGAACCATCCCAATTTGCATCTCAAATCAAGCCAGGAAATATTGTTCAAATCAGCCATCGTGCGATGAAGAAATGTTTTCATTGGAATCCTTTTAATTGTTCCCCGTTCGCCATAGTTCGCACTCATGTACATCCCTACTACCAGTATTCCAGCAGTGGTAACTCCGCCCAACTCCCCACCCCACACACACTACCACCATCATCTTCTCTCCTCCTCCACCAGCCCTTCCTTCCCCACTTGATGAGAATTGAATTTTCAGTTCTACAGGTAACTTCCGCAAGTAATATATTCAGTGCAATGTAACCTGTTCAGTTCACATATGAAACATCTTTTCAGGTTACTTCACATAATCACCACATAACTATAATGTCTTTGTTTCACTTAAGAACACACAGGTCAAACAATTAATACCTGTAACCGCTGCGAACATTAAGATGATAAATGGCATTTTTCCCCCTAAAATGTGCAGATACAGAAAGGCTAAGTTCCAAGACACTGGAATGGATGTATTCAGTATAGAGTACCGTATTTGAATATTGATGCAAAGAAGGAGAATATAATTCCTAAGAACGGACCTAATGTCACTGTTAACCTCAAGGATGTTATGTATGGAGTCCCCCAGGATTACTTTAACTCAAAGATAATTAATTGGGTTATATTACTGGTTAAAGCCTTTGTTCATAGGCAGAAGCTGTTCCATAATGGTAGACTAGATATTTTGAATCTAATATATAAAGCTCAAGAAGGTTTATTTGTCAGGCAAGCTCTGGGAATGTGTGATCTCCCCAGCTGTTTGCTCTGTACAGTTCCGTCAGCTCTGTCCGGAGGACATATGGTTTGTGAAGGAATCTGAGCCTGAGGTGCAAATGTGATTTTGAAGCCCTTTTTAATCAGGATATCAACACTTGGGAAAGCCCCTGTTTGGAACTAGAAGAGATGTCTCACCATTCAAGGCAACGTGGAATTCCCTAGCAACATGTCTCACAAGGGTCCCTAGCAACAGGGGGAGGGAGGAGGGCGGGAAGAAGGAAAGGGTGGGGAAATTGGGGAGGGAAAAATATATGACAGACAGAGAAGAGGGGGAGGGAAAAGAGAGTGTGGGAGACGGAAGGGGGAGGGGAGAGAGGGAAAGCGGAGGAAGAGACAATTTGGTAATAGAGTTTATATATGCTTGAACATAATATTATGAACAGGCAATCAGGTGTGCAGACACGTGTATATGTTTATAGATTAATTCACAGACCTGCATACAGACTGATGGACATCCCAACCTAAACCCCAACCTAGTTATTACCGTGCATCATTAGAAGTATGTCTGACTCTCATCCCTTCTCCTGTTCATTCCCTTCAGATGCCGCATTATATATAAATATTATGAGCGTTTAGTTTTCACATTCTACGGTATTTAAAAAAAAAAAAAATCGTGAATGTTAGTGAATTGGGTACCATTCGGTCAATCATCCTGAGTAGCAAGTTCATGTGATACATTTTGAGCTGTTGGTTGAGGATTGGTGTGAGGAGTGTGGACACTTATCTGGGAGGATATCTGGATGCCCATCTCTGTGTGATGTAATTCACGCCAACACTACTAACTTTGCACTTATGCAAGGACTGCTTGATTGACAACCTTCTACCATCTCTGCAGTAAATCCCTGAAGGCCAGTGTGACATCATATTGGTTGACATTTGTTGTATTCTATTGGCTATCTTGGTTTGATTGACAAGTTGCCACTTAAGGCCACTGTATAGGTTTTGAGAGGAACCCATTTAGAGAGGACCACCCATGACTGAATCTGAGTGATCTACACCTACTACACCCTTTGGGATTTCTGGGTTTCAAGTCTTGGAGACAGACAAGCTCGGAATTGCAAAGACTAAAAGACAATTGTGTATTATTAGATTATAATATGTTGTTTGATGTCTTATGTCTAATTCCCTTGCATTGTACTTTCATGTTTATCCAACTGCCTTTGTAAACAGGGAGCGTGCAACTTTCCTAGTTGTTAATAAACTGAATTTTACTTCCACTCCTGTGTTCTTCTAATACAGACATTCGAGGCATTTCAGATTACAGTACGTCTGATGTTCATAATCTAGCCATTGCGCACAAATAGTTGACCGTAGAATTTGTTTCCTTTGGAAACGCACAATATATAGCCTACATTAACTTAAACTGATTATAAAGTTAAACAGAAAAATAGTTCATTAAATGATTGATTAACTTAATAAACTTATAGATTGTTATCAAATATGTTAGCATCGATGTATTGGCTTAACGTACCATTATAGTAGTAGGCCTACCATTAATACGTTAATTTAGTGCAGCGATTATCAGGTACGCGGACATTGTCTTACAATTGTGTTGATAATACGATTCATGGGAAAGATCTAATGAACATTCATGACACCAGGTTCCCCAAGCATCATATCATTGTACTGCAAGGCAGGCTCTTGAGGCTATGCCCTCGACAAGTATGGATTTTCTTGGAGTTGGAGACCCCGGCTTGTTAGTGGCATGATGGAACGTTAAATGCCTTGGGTGAGGCTAAGTGGCGCGTGCTCATACCTACTCAAAGATGCTGCAGTCCGGGTATACTAAACACGCCCCAACGCCTCCCATAATAGTCGGATTTGCCCAGCGAGACAGAAAAAGGACACAGAAGTTCAGATGTCATTGTGCAATGCAAAGTATAGGCATCGCTCACGGTGCTTTGCGTTGGACGAGAAACCAGAAAACCTCTCTTTTTATCATTTGATAGATTCATGCAGTAATGTAATTATTTAGACAGCCCAGTTTTGGACGAAGAAAAGAGTAAATAATAATAACCTGTCAAAGGCAGCCGATGCAACCACCTACATTTAGAATCTAGCTACTCTTTGAAAACATTAAAGAGTTTCTTTTTTTTAAATGTAGTGTTTTTATTCACAATGTGGTAACACTAACTGAATTAGTTGTAGTCCGTTTGGCTTGCAGCGATCATCTCATCTCCGCTTCTTGCTTTAGCAGCTTTGATTTTATCAAGTTGTACATGTATGCGAGAAGCTGTCCACCCAATATGGTCCGAGTGGTGTAACATATATAATTAAAGAAATCCGGTTTTATATATTACTTTATGGCATCGTGATATAGTACAATCGGAAGAAAAATGCACAATGTTGACTTGATGATACATGTAGTGTCACGCGTACGTTATGCGTACCATATCTCGATTATGATTACAAAATAATCATTGTATAAATTAGCATGATTATTAATATTCATTATCTCATGATTATAATGATATTCCATGTCCATAACTGTATGTATCTCCATTAAGCATTACATGTTAATATTGCCATGTCAACTCTTTACATAACACCAGGCTTTCCATAATTAAGTATAGCTTCATTATGTCAGCTGGTCAGGCCTGGTCAGTCACGTGACCAGCCTTAACCTTATATTCGTAACCCCATGAATAACTAATTAATGATGCCTCAGCCTGATTGGATAATATATCATGCTAATAAAGAGTTAGTTCCTTGTGAACACTTGAAACAGCAAGTCATCTACAGTTCTCATTAGTGGGCCAATATCCCATATACAAATATAACATCAACTGTCTAACTAACGTTCCCGCCAATTATAGCTAATCTTCCATCTTAAGCATATGACAATTGCCAGCTCACAGGTGCTAACTGACCAATGGTCGGATATCATAACGATTATACATTGGTGTCCTTACTGGGGAACTATATGCTACCGAAGGTAATAAAACGATATTTGAAATAAAATTGTAGTGAACCATCATTTATATAAAACATCTCAAACATAACAGCGCACCGAGGAAAAACAAAAAAAGAAACTGATAGGCTCAAAACCATCTTTATATACTAACAATTGTATGTATTGCTTTGTGGTGTGTGTACTATATCATATGCGTTGCCGTAGGTATTGAGTGAAACGGAAGGCAATGTTGGTCCAACTTTATAATTCTATTATGACTAATGACTACCTTCATATCAAGGGATATAATCAAAAGCCATCATACTTTCAGCAGATAGCAATCAACTGCATGAATACAACTAACAATTTCTCGTGCAGGTGAGACCCAATTTCTCGACTTTGGCATTGAATGGGTGCGGCCGCATGGATTTGTGGGTTGTTTTGCCCTACTAAATTTAGATGAACATATGCACCTCAGAGTATAGACTATGTGTTTTACCAATACTGTGAAGGTAGCCATTCCACTCAAACAACATCAAATATTTCCATACCGCCAGAATCCGAGGATCAGAGGCCACAGCTAAAAAGAAAGTGATTGTCTTTATATCTTATTGCTACCATTAAGACATATTGAAGATCCAAGAAGTCTTACTGTCTTTGAAATGTTTACTGGACCCCCTTTGCAAACGGGCTTGTCTAATTTGTAGTGGAAAATTAAAATGACACGGCGGATAGTATGAAATTATGAATATATCAGCGGATACGAACAAGATTAATTATCTTGTACACATGTTTAGTAGTATGGGCACGTAGCGCTAGGTGCTGGGCAGCAAATCAAATCCTCTAATCTAATCTCTTTGAACAGACCGTATTTAATTATGTATGGAATATATTGGTTTGTCTCAAGATGTTTGTTGTACATGGTGATTTTTATTCTAAAATCTGTATAAAGTCGGAAAGCTAAAGAGACTTTAAATCTCGCAATTAAAAGAATAGATGGTAGTTTATGTAATACAGCATTATACATGAATAAAGAATTATTTAAACTAAAGGCAATGAGCAGGGCTACAACTGATTTGAATTTAACATTTTGATGGGATTTTTCTCGACACATCACCAATAATATACAGTTGCTTTTATCTAGCTCTTTCTTGGATCAGAAAGGGTATTATATAGTATATAGCCACATACAATTCATCAACATTTTGACTACGCAACGTTAACAAACAACATGCTAACACTTTTTACTCAAACTGGTCATAAACTCTCCCAACGCACATACACTGACTGTTAACCTTCTTTCCGTCCGTCCTCCTCCTTCTCCTCCGCTTTTCACTCCCTTCTCCTTCAGGAGCACCACCTCCTTCTCATATCACTTCCTCCTCCACTCCTCCTGATCTTAACTTTACCTCCTCCTGCCCACCTCCTCCTCCTCCTCCTAGCTCCTCCTCCACCTCTTCCTAGCTCCTCCCACTCGTCATTCTCTTCATATCTTCTCCCCGTGCTGCTGTTCCTCTTCCCCCTCCTCCATCGCCATCTCATCCTCCTGTCCATTCTCTTCCCCAAATTACTTACTCCTCTCCAGCCTCCCCAAACTCTTCCAACCGTAAGAGCAATTATAGAAATTTTGTGCAATAACTTTCTTTGGCCAAAAAACTGTCGGGAGTTTAAAGGGGGTCTCCATTGGCTGCAGTAAGCTCTGCGGTAAGCTCTGCGGTAAGCCCTGTGATGGTGTGATAGTGAGGAGTGGCGAGGACCTGCCTATACATGGCCAGTGAACCAACTAGGCAGGACCTCGTCATTCCTCTCCACCTACAGAACCAGCACAAACCATCGCAAGGCTTACCGCAGAGCTTACCGCAGCCAGTGGAAGCTAGTGGAGACCACCCTTAATACTTCATTACCGACCTGAAAAGTTACAATATTATATCAACCAGTGTTTATGACAGTGAAGCTGTTCCAAACGTATACTATCTTGTGATATAGCGGAATACCATATAGTGTGGAAATTGATATGATGCTATATAGGAGGAAGAGTTGGGGGAGGCGGGGGAGGAGTAATTGGAGGAATACCTTAGAGGTAGATTGGTAACGGTAGATACAAGAAGAGGATTCCAGATAACACCCAGTGATTCATTTCTGTATCGGTAGGTATATATTAGTCTCCACAGGGCTGGTTGTGGTTACATAACAGCTCCACACATTTGTCATCACATTGGTTGCTACTTCAGACATAACATATAGTGTCATCAACCTCATGCAATATCATATATTCTCTTGGGAGATGAGAACAGATCTTGCGCAATGCGATCTTGCACAATCCGCTCTGCCTTTCTACTATATGGGGCGGTGTATAATCGCAACTAAATTTCAGGGCTTGCAATTTCGTAATTTGCTTGTAGTTACTAATTCTGCGATTACAATAAAATATCAGATTTGTAACCCTTTGATAATGTCTTTTGGGAAATGAATCAATTTTACCATGCTGGATATGACGTTTCCTTTACTGGTTAAAGGTTTGGGAAGAAGGTTGAGGTTTTAGAGAGTCGTTAGGGTAGCTGTGTGTCTGTGTGGGGAGGGTGGAATGTGGGTAATGGGATATATGTGTGTTGGTTGATATAGTTCTGTTTTTCTGTATCATTTGAGTTGAGAGAACAACAGCTCATCCAGAGGCTAAAATACTTATCTGGGATTATTTAAAAAATCAGGGGTGGAAGGGGGAAGGTATCCTACGATATTACTTTGATCTTTTTAATCATGAGGACAACAAAATGCTTACAAAATCCCCATTTTAGGGTCAGCACTATATGGGTCCCTGATCACGGGCTGGTCCCCACACCATTATTCCCCTCCCTCTCCCAAGCTCCTTCGGAAGTGTAGTGAAGTGCTTTAATTGGTTTCATTTATATACATTCTACATCTGGCAATTTCATATATCTTTCGTTATACATGCCGGCATATTCTTTATTATATTATTCTGTTGGAATGTGAGACTATCATCAACACTGTGGTAAGAGGTCACGCATTTCCCTAGTGAAAGTACGCGAAAGGCGGGTCAACTTGTTGCACTCGCTAAGCGCGTAAAATCAGTCGCCTTACCAAGGCAGAGGAACCGGTCCGCCGATCGCAGCGCCCCCCGTCATGCTGTGGTGATTATATTCACTACAACCAGTAGTCCCAGAGCAGGGTGGGGGTGTGGGTGGGGTTGGGGTTGGGGTTAGGGTAGGGGTTGGGGGTGGGTGTGGGGTGTTTATTCTTTTTTTGTAGGCCTGTACTGGCCCATGAAAATACTGCTTAATTATTTATTTGTTTTTTCATTCATTGAATTTGTGGAGGGCCGACTTCATCATTTCATCATTTTAGTGTATCATTTTCTTTTGATGCATTTCTTCCTTGTGCCAGCTTCTGTAATGAGCTTCTGTAACGAGAAAAGAACAGGTATATATCAAATGAAACACATTAATGCTCTGCTGTATTTCAATACAAATAACAAAATATCAAAATATTTATGTAACTAATAGAGAGAGAAACTGAGTGCACTACATCGCGCGATGTATGTTCGCATTCTCCCACACGCCCCAGAAAGCTAGGCGTTGTGCTAACTCAAGGGTTGTCCAAAACGTTGTGAAATGAAACTCTTTCCCACAATAATGTTGGGGCATCGCTATGGGGAGGGGAAGGGAGTGTCACGAGCTATATTGTCCACTTAAGAACTATAAAGGTATTACGTAAGGTTAAAAGATATTACAAAAATAATGTTTCAAACAAACAGAGGGCAGCGCTGGGCTTTTTAATCCCTTAACATAAACCCTTGCTATGTATTATTTTAACTATACAGTGTACAAGTGCAAGTGTATGTACATTTCTTATTCAGACCCATACATGTTGTCTTATAAGGTCGCCAGTTTGTGACGCGATTATTGGTGGTCTTGACAGGTAGGTGAGAGTAAAGGTGTGCGCGAAATATACCCCCTCCTCTAACACAATAACTTTCCCCTCTAGTAGGCCTTACTAGTCACTTGGCTTGCATTCGGGGCAGGTTTATTCTTAGCTCTCTGGCTGGGACTGTCTCCCATCCATGCATGCACAGAAACCAAGTAAAACTAGGGGTGGGGTCTATCTGAATCACTGAATCTCATTCCTAGTAGTATGGCTGATACCAAAGTCATATTTACAAATACATAGCCTAGATCAATTGCAATATTACAAACGTTTACTTACCAGTGAATGTCCTCCCTGCTTTCTACATGTACACAGGTGTCTTACATGCATGCCGCTCTCAAGCTAACTGAAGCTGTTGGTCCCTAATGCTGCATGGGTGTGAGGGTGCTGGTGTGAGGGTGCTGGTGACTGTGCATTCATGCATGATATGGAGTCATGTTGACGGCGTCGTAACCGCCACCCCCCCCCCCCCCCCCCTTCGTCACCCTTGAGTGACCACCAAGCCTAGCTTTCTGGAGCGCGTGGGAGTACACGAACTAGACGTGTAGACTTTTCCCCACTCGTCTAGGCGCGTGGTACAGCCCGGTCTTTCGCGTGGAAACATGCTTAATTATAACAGTGAAGTATGAATTTCAAGTATTTAAAACAGCTGAACCTTTGTGGGTGGAATAGGGGATGCTATACCATAATTATATTTTCAAAGAGATGAATTATGATTAATTAAAACATGTAAATAGTATATAACTTCAAACATTTAATTTTACACCAAATAACATTTTCTCCTGGTGCTCCCCATACCAGATACAGGTCACTGCAAGCCCAACCCGTATACGGAGGAGGGAGCAATCAGCCCAATGGACAATTAGGGGCCTTTATAACATGTCACTTGTCTTGCCAGGAGGCTTAATCGATGACTTGCCACCCTTCACGTCCTTCTGTGAAGGGTGTACAGGTTGCTTTATACCCTACCTGCATGACTCCTTTTTTAAATTTCATTTAATCGGGAGTTACACATATTGGAACTTGCTAATCACTCCGCTCTTGGGATTAGTTAATTACATTATTGGGATAACGGTCTTAGTATTATACATAAGGGTACATAATGATGTAGATGTCTGGGGAGCGGGACACCTAATGATAATTACTCTAAGATAATTAAATAGCTATTAGGAGATTAAGGTTTAATAGCTGGCTATGTCCAATGTTGGTAGTGTTGATATCTTAGATGAGCTAGTCAAGATGTAAGAATAACTAAGTAGAGAGGGATCTTGGAGATGTGCTGAATAGCTGGTTTATTCAATGTTGTAGAGTAACAAGTGGTAGGTTTACAATAAATCCTTAGTAGTTACAATATATCCTTAGTAGAGCATAGGTTCCCCAGGGTATCAGTTTGTATAGGTTCCAGTCAGTCCTCCTTAGTAGATAGTGGTGGTACAGCTTCCAGGTCCAGGTAGTAGATGGTACTGACTGACTGACTGGAAGAGGGTACCTTTTATACCCTGGACTCCTAACTGGATTCACATAAATTCGTACAGAAAACGTTTGCCTAGATGGCAGAATAATTGCTGACCTCTATCAGGTTAGTTAGAGTACATGATGAAATAATTCCATTTATAACCTTGATGACATCATTAAATGCAATCCAAGGGAAACCTGTAGCCTCTCTCTGAGAGCAATAGCTCCCAGTTGTTTCACAATATAAATCATTGGCTCAGCTTAAAGTAAAACACTGGGCTGGAACACTTGCAGGGCATACAGCTCAATTATGATTTATAAGTGGAAACGGACATTATAATACTGGTTTCTGGGCAATGATATTGTCAGAATCAATCCAGTAATTTCTTTCCCGCTCTCCCAAACCCTTAGACTGGGTGCCTTCATATTAGTAGCTGTGTGACACTAACTAGGGCTGTATCACTTCCTGAATGAGTTAGGTGTGATCATGGTCTAGTGAGTCTGTAGTAAACAGTCAAAGTGGCCACTTTACTTCAAGGTCAACTTAGCTATAGGGCTGCACCCCAAGTTAGGGACATTGCTGTATTAACCATTTTTTTCTTAATCCTTGGGTATGAACATGTTTTCTTTGTTCATAAGTTCATCAATTGTGCAATAGGGATTTTCTCTGTATTTTTCTAAGAATAAAAGACCATCATTCCATACCTGCATAATTATAGTGCAAAATTTGAGTAAAAGGAGAGAATTAATTGATATAGGTTGTCTTCACACAATATGAAAAAGAATTTTTGGGTTTGTGCATGCAAGTTTCAAATATAGACCACCCTGAATCTCTGCTTTTGTTTCACATATGACAGTAACATTTAACAGAAAAACTCTAAAAACTAAAAGGAACCTTATAAAATGAATTAAGGCAATTAAGGTTTTAGTCCCTAACTTAGCACACACCACTATAGAAATACTACCTTACACTGGTCACGGTCTACTGATCTACTTGACACTTGACCTCAATTCTCAAAAGTATATACATAAATATTTAGCTGTGTTTTTACTGTTGAAATCGAATGAAAGAGCTCCCTGATGTCAATCTGCTGCCAGTATTTGTTGCTATACATCCATATGCTTTATAGGTTTGCATTTCTAAAGCAGGTAGAAGTCAGGGACTATAAATATTTAGCTTAGATTACAATATATACTGTCTGAGTGCATTCACTTCCATTGAAACGGAAGTTTACCAACCCTCCTTCTTGTCATTTATGCATAGCACACTGGGAAGACACTGGCCCAGTAACAGACAGAGTCTTCTCTATTAAATGCTGCCTTACAGCCACACACATTATTGGATTATTCATTATAGCATAACATGTGCATAACATAATATCTTAGTTTTCCTCAATGTCTGAACAGAGGATATAGTCAGTCCAGTGTCCCCCTTTAAAACATCGCATCAGCATAAATCATTGCACCAGGCTATTCAATACAATTTACACATCCATTGATATATTTCAGAGTAGAACATAAACTTATCAATAAATACATGTTCAACATTAGGGTAATAAAACATTAATAACCCTGTACTTAGTTAGACATTAAAAATCGATTAGGGTAATGAGATATGTTAAATCCAGAATGGACATTAACAATGAGATGGTACAATAAAATTGATATTTTTGCGTGTCTATTCAGATATATATAGTTATGGACCAGTTTTAGTTGATTCCATCTAATCTTTTGTTAAAAAACTAGGCATGTATTCTCCCTGTAAAGTTGGAGAATTTAAGGGATTTATTCTACACGGTCTGTCCCTTGTTCAACATATTCCTTGACGCATATATAATGCAGGTAATAGCAATTAGGGTATTCTACACAGCATAATACCATACATCTGTAAGCAATAGGGCACATTTCTTTAAACAATGCAGTCTGTATAATGCTTCATTGTTCACGCTCTTGATGCCGTTTTGTCTATTATGCTATCTAGGCTAGAATCGAACTGCAAAGTTTCCAGGAGAATCATTACTACGTATTGATATTCCTTCACCCATTGTACTATATGTCTTATTGTGTCTTTAACATAATTGGCTCCAGTTTATGGGATCTAATCCTAGCAGTATTTTCCATAAATAATGATTTAGGTTTCTTTACGTTATATTTAAATAGCCCCAGTTGATGGCTTTACTGGCCAAATATAGTCAGAATAGCCAAAACCCATGATCCATTATCAATGGCATTGTGACGTTCAGGCACACTGGTATGCATTAGTCGATGTTACAAATTTCTCTTACATATTCCACCACTGCAATAATTATGTGCTATAATCAATGAAGTGTTCTATAAGATGTGTTTCTTGTTGGCTCTGTTAGATCATTTTTAGTAGATTAATTAATGAGTTAATTTCCATGACCAATCCTCATCAATGCTCAAGTGGTGACACGGCATCATTACATCTAAGTATTTATCTTTATTTTCAGTTCCATATTGCATTGTCAACTTAAATCTTCCAAGACTACCGCGTACAACTAACATTTTATTCCTTTTTGTAACTTGAGAAAATGACCCCGGCTAGTAACAAATTGAGGAAAATCTGTATAGAGCTATGTTGTATGTAGAACTCTATATAATAGAAGTCCATTGACGACACTTGATGAAATAGGGACGTTTATCCTAAATGGTATATGCTCTATGAACGGATTCATCTTGGCCAATATGCTGGGAGTAGAAATATTTCACTGAAGAACCATGAGACAGTATAGGCGGGAATGTATATCTGATGCTTGACCTTTTTCCATCTCTCACGTTGAATTTCTTTTTCTCCAAGTATTTCACTAAATAGGAGCAATACATCATGAGTTAGGCTCCGCTCTTGAGAGAGGAAACAGTTCATAATACCTTTCTAGTGGGTAATATGGATTGCCATCGGCTACAGCATTGGCGCTCATACAACCAATAGGGTGTGGTATGCCATGTGTATCCCATGGCAACTTGAAGGGAAGATGTAAACACGGTGAGTGGTGTATTGCGATTAATGTCCATAGCATTTTCACTATTTTTTCGCTATAAATACCGAGAAAAAAAATTATCCTTGGGCGATCTCCAAGTTACATATTACACTTGGGTCACATGATTTCGTTCATTTGCTATGCTCACTTACTGCAATTACTATGCCCGGGTGTAATATGGAATTTTCGGATCGCCGTTAGGCAATTCTGTCTATTTATATCATAGTTGTATAGCGAATGCAGCATGGAATGTTTAGAATAAATATACATGATTGATGGCTACATTCAGCTTCTTCTTCAGAAGGTATTAGAAGTACAGGGTATGACAAGTACCCTGCCTCCTGAAGCACCTGGTGCCGGTGGGATCAATGAACGAGGTGAATAGGCAAAGGTAAGTCTCTTATGATTGAGTTATAACTCTAACAGAGCCACTATATTGGCTCTGTTAGATGGTATCACAGGACAACCATACTCAAGGTGAGCGGATTAAGGACACACTCAAGGATCTGTCCTGACATCCTGCCCTCTCACCCAATGTCCAACATATAGGCCTGAGCAAGGGAGCCGAGTTATATAGAGAGTTTTACAGGTATTGATATCCCCCAGTGTCTATTACTAGTTGTGAGGGGCCCTTAGCCCCGCATTCACTTTAGGCACTCATCCTCATAGTTTCATAGTACCAGCTTTGTTGACGAGTATCTCCACCAGTGATATATTATGTTGTAGATGGGTTAGTCTTATAATATAGTATAGTATAGTATTATAGACAATGATGTAAACACGTCATTCCGGTCTAGAATTCCAGTGTCTACAGGATATTTATTTATAACTTATACGTGCATACAGATCCTATTGGCTGAGAGGGATGTGGGATACACCCCTTCCTCTCACGAGTAACATGCTGACATAACAGTATGAGAACTGCTCTTTTTAGAGGGTGCTTCCCAAGTTGACTGAGCCCCAGCCCTTTCACTCAACGCCCAACACATGGTCCTGAGCATGGAAGCTAAGTTCTAATGAGTGTTCTAAGGGCATAAGAACAAGTTGCTTGGAGTATTCTAGGGGTTCATCCTATGTGTACTCTAGACAGTGTAAAACCATATGGTATATGGTACCTACCCAAGTCAAGGGTGCAGTTCAGAAAGGAGGCCTGGGGCCCTACCTAGATATTGTGTTTTAAGTGACCTGCAGAATAATGTTAATTGCAGCATATTGCTATGCACCCTGGCTGAGAAGGAGTTGTGTCACCACTGCTTGTTAATACACCTGACCTGACCGTGGCGGAATTGTGGTCCATTACAAAATAATACACCCTGACTGTGGGGGAGTTGTGTCCCACTGCTTACGAATACGCCCTGACTGTGGAAGAGTTGTGGCACCATTGCATATAAATACACCCTGACTGTGGGGGAGTTGTGCCATCACTGCACATGAATAGTACCCTAACTGTTCATGAATACACCCTGACTGTGGGGGAGTTGTGACACCACTGCACATGAATACACCCTGACTGTGGGGGAGTTGTGGCACCACTGCACTTTAATACACCCTGAATGTGGGGGATTTGTGTCCCACTGTTCATAAATACACTCTGACTGTTGGGGAGTTGTGCTACCATTGCACATGAATATACCATGACTATTGGGGATTTGTGTCACCACTGCACATGAATGGACCCTGACTGTGGGGGAGTTGTGGCACCACTGCACATGAATACACCCTGACTGTGGGGGAGTTAATTGTGTCACCACTGCACATGAATACACCCTGACTGTGGGGGAGTTGTGCCACCACTGCACATGAATACACCCTGACTGTGGAGAAGTTGTGTCACCACTGCACATGAATATACCCTGACTGTGGGGGAGTTGTGTCCCACTATTCATGAATGGACCCTGACTGTGGTGGAGTTGTGACACACTGCACATGAATTCACCCTGCATGTGGGGGAGTTGGGCCACCACTGCACATGGAATCACCCTGGCTGTGGGGCAGTTCTGCCACCACTGCACATGAATAGTACCCTGACTGTGGGAGAGTTGTGGGGAAATGTGTCACCACTGCACCTGAATAGACCTTGACTGTGGAGGAGTTCTGCTACCACTGCACATGAATGGACCCTGACTGTGGGGGAGTTGTGGCACCACTGTTGGAGAATACACCCTGACTGTGGGGGAAATGTGTTACCACGGCACATGAATACCCTAACTGTAGGGGAGTTGTGCCACCACTGCACATGAATAGTACCCTGACTGTGGGGGAATTGTGCCACCACTGCACATGAATATACCCTGACTGTGGGGGTGTTGTGCCACTACTGCACATGAATGGACCCTGTCCATGGGGAGTTGTGGCACCACTGCACATGAATACACCCTGACTCTGGGGCTGTTGTGGCACTACTGCACATGAATACACCCTGACTGTGGGGCTGTTGTGGCACCACTGCACATGAATACACCCTGACTGTGGGGGACTTATACCACCACTGCACATGAATAGTACCCTGACTGTTGGGGAGTTGTGTCCCACTCTACATGAATAGTACCCTAACTGGGGTGGGGTGGGGGAGTTGGGCCACCACAGCATATGAATACACTCTGACTGTGGGAGAGTTCAGTCTGGCAGACGAGGGGCGGAACGTTAAAATTGAGTTCTAACAACATTTAGTTGTGGGGAAATGTGTCACCACTGCACATGAATACACCTTGACTGTGGGAGAGTTGTGCCACCACTGCACATGAATTCACCCTGTATGTGGGGGAGTTGTGCCACCACTGCATATTATGACACTCTGAAAGTCAGGGAGTTGGGTCCCACTGTTCATGCATACAACCTGACAGTGGGGGAGTTGTGTCCCACTGTTCATGAATACACCCTGACTGTTGGAAAGTTGAGCCACCACTGATTTTTGTTGTTGTTGTTACTTTTATTTGCCTATTAACCCATATAGACCCACCGTCCTACATGTAGGATGGCAGAATATGCTTTTTAAATATGGGAAGTTGGGCCACCACTGCACATGAATACACCCTGACTGTGTGTGTGTGGGGGGGGGGGGGGAGGGGGCACCACTGCACATGAATACACCCTGACTGTGGGGGAGTTGTTCCAACACAGCACATGAATGCTGCCTGACTGTGGGGGAGTTTGGCCACCACTGCACATGAATGCACCCTGACTGTGGAGGAGTCAGGCCACCACTGCACATGAATAGGCCCTGACTGTGGGGGAGTTGTGGCACCACTGCACATGAATACACCCTGACTGTGGGGGAGTTGTGCCACCACTGCACATGAATAGGCCCTGACTGTTGAGGAGTTGTAGTTGTATGTGCCACCACTGCACAAGATTAAACCCTGACTGTGGGGCAGTTGTGCCACCACTGCACAAGAATATACCCCAACTGTGGGGAAGCTGTGCTACCACTGCACATGAATAGTACCCAAACTCTGTGAGAGTTGTGTCCCACTGTTAATGCATTCACCCTGACAGTGGGGGAGTTGTGCCACCACTGCACATGAATACATCCTAAATTTGGGGAGTTGTCTCCAACTGCACATGAATACACCATGACTGTGTGTGTGTGGGGGGGGGGGGCACCACTGTACATGAATAGTACCCTAACTGTGGTGGAGTTGTGCCACAACTCCACATGAATATACCCTGACTGTGGGGGAGTTGGGCCACAACTGCACATGAATAGTACCCTGACTGTGAGGGAGTTGGGCCACAACTGTGCATGAATACACCCTGTCTGTGGGGAGTTGGGCCACTACTGCACATGAATAGTACCCTAACTGTGGGGGAGTTGTGACACCACTGCACATGAAGAGTACCCTGACTGTGGGGGACTTGTGTCACCACTACACATGAATACACCCTGACAGTGGGGGAGTTTTGTCCCACTGTTCATGAATACACCCTGACTGTGGGGTGTTGTGTCACCACTGCACAGGAATGCACCCTGACTGTTGGGGAGTTGTGCCACCACTGCACACAAATATACCCCAACTGTGCGGGAGTTGTCTCACCACTGCACATGAATATACCTTTACTGTGGGGAGTTGGGCCACTACTGCACATAAATAGTACCCTGACTGTGGGGGACTTGTGTCCAACTGTTAATGAATAGTACCCTGACTGTGGGGGAGTTGTGCCACCACTGCACATGAATACACCTTGACTGTGGGGAGTTCTGTCACCACTGCACATGAATACTGCCACACTGATCATCAATACACCCTGACTGTGAGGTTGTTGTTTTCATTTTATATTTCTTAACATTTTATGGGCATATAATTATTATAGGATGGAACTAGCCATGGCATTGTACTTCTGTAGAAGAATCTCATCCAATAGATTTTTTATTCTCTCTGTTTATTTATTATTTATCTCTCAAATCATACACAACCACGATCTCATTTTTAGAAATAAATAGATAAACAAACTAGATTTTGTAGGAGATATATCACTCAAGTCGTCATCTTCGAAAGTTTCATTTTATTCATCCAATATTTTGCCCTATAGGGGGGGGGGCTTCATCAGGGATAATGAATTCTCGATAGGAATGGATAGGATAAACAAACTGTTTATTAAACTCGCTTTGCTTCAAGGACCCACCATATTGATTTTTGAAACCGAAGTGCTGGACAAGCGAATAGCTGATTGGCTAATCAATGATGGCACAGACTGGGTATGATGTGACAAATGGGCGTGACGCCATGAGCGAGCATAACGTCAACCAATGGGAAGCCTTCTTACAATTAGGCTTTAAAAAGGTGTCATATTTTCCGGGGTGCTATCTCTGCAACAATTTACGATAGCATGTATCCACTCATTTGCAGCATGTACAACCCCCGATTGTGGTATATATAGTATAAATGTAGTTAATGAAAGCTTCTGTCTAATAAGGGTGAGTGAGTACATGTTTATATTTGACCTAGCTACAGGCTTGTATTCATACAATAACATTCAATAAATTAGTTTCTTAACACCCCAATGATATTGCTTGCTTATGGACACACAATTTTAAGTCCCATATAACACATGCAAAGCTTTTATCTACTTGGGCAAACAAATACTGTTTTACCTATTACCTATTCAGAGGATATAAATTTCTTTGTCAGTCAGATATATATTTTTAGCAAAGAATTAAATTGTCTCCTAAGTTTCTAGTATAGGATAATGTGGGATGCTATTCCAATTAAGTGTGACTGAGTAGTGGGGAGATATTTTCTCTTTCGGATTGTGGATTGAACAGGTGTTAGGTGCATCTGCATGCTTGTCTTGCCTTTCTGACTGGATTGATGTAGCTCTGCATTAGACTCAGCTATAAACGCTTATAAACGTTTTATAGGGGCTGCAAGATAGATGCAGTTCATAGCGGCTTCATTTGGCATCATTTATAAAGGCCTTCGATGGATACATTTAATAATTAATGCTTTTGTAGACATAAAAAAACAATGGCTTAAAGGGTCACTAAACGGGTTAATGGTCACTTCTAATTTTACGTAATGGTCCCCGTAGCGGACAGTGGGTAAGGTAGCAGGGCACAGCTGCCTGTGCAAATTAGGGGTGCACTGCTGAAGCAGTGACCATTGTTAATAAAACAGCACCCCGTGGATCCATAAGTACCCTACACTGTCAGAAGCCGCATTGTAAATAAACACTCCATGAGTGGACATTGGTCATTCAAAAACGTACATTATGCTGTCATACTTTGGGGGTGTCTACAGAGCATACATTGTACAGAGAAAGCTTAGTGTATAATAGGTGTGAAACCCTACCATAGTGTAGGCTGGGACAACGGGCCGACCACAGCGCCCCTGTCACACAGTGGTGAGTTCTTTCACTATAACTAGGGGGGCGGGGGAGGTGTTAATTTTAGAATTATGGATCCTTATTTTCAGGCCTGTAATGGCCAATGACAATAATCTTTAATTATTACTTTTATTTGTTTAATGATACAAATTCACTTTTGGGAGGGTTAAATTATTTAATTCATCATTTCATCAATTTGGTGCATCGTTTCCCAAGTGATGTATGTCTTCTCCATGCCAGCTTCTGTAAAAAAAATACAGGAATATATCAAATGCAACACAGCTATATTTCAATGGGAGATTATTCATAATGAAATAATAACCAATTGATTATATACTTATTCTAGCCATTTAAAAACGTAAATCTGAATATGCACATCATTTCAGGGCCATTCTAAGAAAAGTCTTGCATTTCAGGGTTGGAAATCGGAAAAACGGGAATTAAAATGAGAGGTTTGTGGATTATAACTTCTGAAAAAGTATATTCTCCTTTACATGGTCCTAACAAATTTACACTCGGGCTTAAATATTCAGGGATCTAGAGCCCAAAATATGAGGAAAGGTCATTTTTGCCATTTTTGCATAGGAATAAGATAGCATAAAGTATATCGCAGTCACTACAGATGTTCGTCTCACAAATTAACATGTAATAATATACATAGTGATAGAAAAATTGCTGTAGTCTTGCAAGATTTAAATGGATCGGGATAATCAAAATTCTCCATGATGCTGGTAAATATTCTTTTTTTAACACCGGATTTGTATTCAGTCTGTCAACAGACTCTCCTTCAGGACTGATAACATCTAGACATTACATCACGTTCACTTCACTTCTTTGATGTCATAGGTCTAATAACGTTGGGTATTTGTTAGGTAATGCAAGAAAATAAACACACTGTTGTACTTGTATTTAAAATAAAATAAAGAGATGTTTCTTAATACAGAGTCTGCATTTTATTTTTATACTTTATATACGAGATAACTCCTGCAAGAACGACGTCTGTTACCATCCACCACGATGGTTTGACTGGCACTGGCTGGCTTCTGCTAAAGGCTCCCGCATCTTCCAGTCTCGATTATAAGCCCCATTGAATCTTGAACTATCCATCAGTGTTTTTATTTTAAATTTTAACTCCCTTAGGAACTCGAAAGCACATAACTTAATCTTGTTCCTATATATATATATATTTCTTTACTCGACTAGTCCTCTTTTTTTCAAATATTCTCTACACACTATGAGCCTATTCTAGCACACGGTACTGAAACGATTGTAACCTTACGTCTCTCATACATTGGTAAGGGATTTCATACCACGTACTGACTTCAATTCCTTATTACTTATTATCATAAAGAACTTATAATCATCTACGAGTGATACACGCCACGTATAATTTCCGAAAATGTTGTCGTGTATCGAGACCGTTGTGTATCGTAACATTTTCGCCTGTTACTTGATATGCCAGGCAAAATAATAAAAGAAGAGTTAATGTTTATACCTAAGACACCATTTGCGAGACTTATTCTGTAAGAGTGTAGTCCCAAATTTTAAACTTCATTTATAACTAATTTATAGTGGCTCACAGGCGCTAACTGAGAAAGCTAAGGCTAAAGTTCTGTTTAGCACAAGAGAGCACTGCAGGTCCTCTTTGACATCAGAATCTACCATGATGTGCCATGATAGGGTCGGTAATAGTGTTGCGGTGTAACTGTAAAGCAAAGATTATCTATATACTATCTATATTGCTAATGAAATATTATATGTATATTAACTATCCACAACAGCCCTGAACTACTAGTGTAGTGTATGGGCGTATATGATCGTAGCTAATAGGGATAGCAGCAGTACCATGCACCATGCTTACCAGGGATTTTGGAGAAGAAATTGATCTTTATGTGTTGTAGGCCTACCTTGGTGCCACAATGTAGGGGAAGTGAGAGAAATATCAGAATGTATGGCTTACACTATACGTGTATATGATGTGGGGAGGAGTGAATAAATTGCCTTTGTGGCTGTTCAATGAGAGGACAGATCGTGGGTAATAGGAAGTAAAGCAACAATATGATCAAAATACCTCACATATAGAAATTATTTGGATCATATACTTGTACTTTTTCTGTATTAAGACACTTAATATCACCCTGTGTGTGCTTTGTTCTCTTCCTTGCACAACACCCAGTACAACATAACATTGTTTAACCTTTAGCACATGCACAACTTGAACCTGTTCTCTACTAGGATCAAGTAACCTTTACCAAAGGATCCCCCTGACGAAGACCAACCTGCACAGTCGAAACGCATAGGGAGTGCCCTACCTTATTGCAAAATAAACTGCAATCCTACTGAAAACTACACGAGTTATTTATTTCATTGGAGCTTCAACCATCCAAATACCTTTTCAAAATTTCTGCTAATTCATCGTTCAATAACTGGTAATACGTTCTGTAAAACATTTGACATCCACACATGCACGCCACTCATGCACATATCAAGTATACTTTCTTCCCTATAATAGTATTTTTATGGTGTATACAAATTTGACTCTGGGTGCGCAGAGTAGAATTCGTTAGATGATTGGTTCGAAAGTCCAGGAATACGGGAATTTTAAACGGTAAAAAAGCGTTGGAGGAATGTAAAACAAAAGATAAACAACAAATTCTGGCAAGCGACATAAAGCACAGGTACACTTGAATCTTATTGCCTTGGACCCCGGCATTATATGAGGGAATTCAGTTTATTTACTGTCTTAACAATACCTGTGGAATGTTTGGAGGCCCTCTATGTATAATATAAGATCGGCTGCTGAATGGGAACTTGGTGTTACTGTGGGGCTGTGAAAGTGTAAGGTACAATATGTTGCCATGCTTGTGAAACCAGCCAAATGACGTGTTCTTGATTCTTACTAGAGTTTAATATCTAATCGTTTCCAAATCAAATGGCTTTGGCAAACCCAATGAAAGTTCTAAAATCGTTTATGCTGATGCTAGATACTAAGGTGCAACACTTGTCATCAAATAAGTGCTATAAAATGAAGAATCTCTCAATTTAAAAAAACAAAATTGGGTCTCCTTCTTTTACAACAATTAATATTATATTTTTGTACACAGCTTCTCAGGGGACCCATTCAAGTGACTGCCTATTGATGTCACACGATTCAATAAAGCTTATATTCAGCTCTCCGGTACGAACCGTTGCTCTACTAGAATTATTTTTGTTTTTTTTTGTTTTTTTTTGTTTTTTTTACAACAGACTTTATTACTGACACCTGCCATCTGGGCATATACATTTCTAAAAACATGTTATATTACGGTATAAAAGGCAATTATAAATCTTTTTTTTTAAGAATTCAATGTTTTCAACAATATCTTCCCCATAGGCGTCTCCATAGCTTTTCCTCTTCTTTGCTGACATGTTTGAATTTAAGTACATCATTTATTCATTAGCAGGGGAAGTCTTTTTCAACAATTGAGACCAGGCAAAAATTCGTTTTATACCAGAAAATTCTCTTCTTGGGAACTATATATGAGTTGAACTCGAGAATAAATGTTCTATTATATAAGTATAAAATCCATCGTTTTGAGCATATAAGCCATTTTCTGGTTAGTAACAGCCTCTAGAGATAAACCGATGAGAATAGCTGTAATAGAAAAACCAAATAAAATGTATTTAATCAATAAAACTAGTGCAGTGGCTATGCCAATCTTCTGAGACAAGCTGCCTTATTTATGTTGGCCAGCCTAACCTGTATCCAACAACAACCATCCATTTACTTTGTAATATGTCCTTATTTTCAGGGAAAGTCAAAATCTTTTCCATAATGTTTAAGACTTTAGTGTACAAGTTGTCTTGGAGTCCATTGCCTGAGGCAACTGCCATAAAGGAGAAGGGTTTCTTGTATTCTTTCTGAATGGGATCCTTTTGTTCTGCTAGCTTCAGCTGTTCCAGGTATTCACTCTTCTCTATGACTATGTTATCAGGCCTTTCTGACAGTACCATGAGATTGGACTTCTGACCCTTTTTTGTTGTTTTTGCGACATCGTTTTATTCACTTGCTATCCTGCCGACTGGGCTCTTACAAAGTTAAACATTTCAACATAAGGATATATGAACGAAAAAGTGGGGAGGCGAAATAGATTCTATATTTTAACAATGATTTCGACCTGCTTCGACTATGATCATGTTAACAGTTTTTTCGACAAGTGAAAATAATACATTGCTTGAGCGGGGGTGTTTTAAGCTCTGGTTGATTTTGTTATACCGCTAGGTGGCGTAGCAGTATCAGCCACAGCAATAAAGAATGAGTTATGGGTAACGCCAGACACTCTAGATTCAGGACTAAACCGACTTGGAAGTGTTCATTCTAGCTCCCCAGGATCTTTCATATAATTTAGGAACATTTATAGATTATACCCCCCAAGGGTGTAACATTGGTGGAGAACCCTTATAAGATCATTTTGGTACGATATTTATTCTAAATTATTTACAAAATTCGAAGTTAGGAGCATTTGAAGAGGTGCTCCTCTAACTAGGATGCTACTATGGACATATAGGCCCTAGCCTTCCCCAAGCATACCAGCTCATGGATTGAGTGAGGAGTATTCTGAGTCACTGGCTTGGGGATATATATAGACTCTCTCTGGATGGAGTAGGAGAACACACAGGGGTGAAGGAAAAACCATCTGCTTTCACCCTAGTGTTGAATTGACAATTTTTATCCTAGGAATGGAAAGGAGTCATTAGGAATGGGGGCCCCGGCCCTCCAAAATACAGTATATATCTCCATGTACTTCTTTCAACCCATGGTTGATAGAGAAATAGCTTCATTTCTCTCCTATATTCAACAAAGTCTGGAGCGCTGGGGAGGTTGAAACAACTCTCCCAACTCTTTCTCTCAGTACATAATTCAAGGACCTATGAAAGACTGATGCGAGGTATTTGGTCAATATTGTATTTTGGTTAAATAGCTCTTTCTGTAGTAATGACCCGGAGATAAACTATATGTAATATCAAGAGTGCATTTGCATCAGAGACAGGGGTGCCTGGGATGCGTCAACCCACGATCTGTATTGTCGGTACCGTCGTGGTTGCCATGGGGACAGTATAACCACGGTGGCCGTGGCCGCTGCTCACCTACATAAACGTGCTTTGCATCAGAGGAGTTTGTGATGGTTCCTGTGTGTTATAAAACTGGACTGCATTGCTGTGGGAGTTGTGAAGGGCAGGCAACAATATGTATAAATAGCCTTACTGCAGCTGCATGGAGAATATCAACGCATGCCGGCGTCCGCGTTTATACGGCGTTGCCATGGAGACCGCGGCGTTCCCATGTTACTCATTCAATTTACTTGGAATCGAAATGTTCATCACAAAGTTTGGATTAAATCGATTTTCTATTGGGTGAGTGTTTGTGATGTGTTTCGAGAGAGGAGGCCATGGAAATTAACAATTTATTTAAAACAAACATTTGCGCTCACACTGCCTCTTGTGATGTGGCATTGTTCACGTATAGATCGTTAGACCCTAAAGGTATAAGGTTCCTAGTAGTCAGCATCCATGGCCCACCCCATCTCTCTCGTTGCTCCATCCAACGCTCCCATTGATACATGTGTGAGCAGAGATATGGGCGTGCATCTGAGATGTACCGACGTCGCCATGACAACACATTACCGCATCAACGCAGGCCAACCAACCTTCATATAGACTTTCAAATAACTCTTCTAGATTCAGCCAGATTCATCAATTCTGAAGCGATTTTTAAAATTCAAACTGCTATGAGATGCTGCTATTATTGCGGATATGTTCCTCCGATCTACAATATGGCTTTGTATCTCTAATATTTTGCAACAAACAAACAATAGACATTGAGTTAATAATGTTAGAAATCGCTCAAACTACTTTCATTTCAAATACACAATAAACACCTCTATCATTGCAATATATTGAATAGGCCATGTTGCATATTACTATATATCATTGGTCCTGTCATTCTACAGTGCTCACCTACATAAACATGCTTTGCATCAGAGGAGGAGGGGAGCGCATTGGTGACTCAGTGGCCGGGTGGCATGGGAGCGAGGATTCCGCGGAATGTACCGACGTCGCCATGGCAACACATTACCGCATCAACGCATGAACACAACCTTCAACGAATGCTACCACTAGGCAGAAGTAATCTTAATTCCTAAATTCGGCCACAGAGTTGTCAATTCTGGGGCGATTTTCAAAATTTAAAAATATATGAGATCCTGACATTGTTGCGGATTAGTTCCTTCTATTTACAACATGACTTTTTATCTAGAACAGTTTGCAACAAAACGGACAATAGACTTTGGAGTAAATCAATAAATGACCAATATTTACACAATATTTAAATAGACTACAATTGGTTAGGGCACCAATTCGATTTACTCTTCTCAATATGTCATGTACTTATGATTGATTTTATTGTGGTGCTCTCAGTTCCCTATCTTTGTGGGTTGATTTAATTGTATAATTCCGATATTCATGCATGTAATGATTTAATTGTATGATTTGTATAATTTTTTTTTATCCTACAATATTGAATTATTGACAGTTATAAGATGATTAACTTTCAGGTTAAGCAATATACTTTTGAAGTGAAGATTTACATGGATATTCACTTTGCTGAAGTCAATTTTAAATTACTGCCAATTGTCTAATTTCAACTTTTGTTACAAAATACTTAATTGGGGTACATATAAGTTTAATTTAACTTTAACTCTTTCAATAATGTCATTGTGATTGATTGGGTAGTTCATGGATGTTCACTGACATGCATTGATATTTATTTTTATTTTTATTTTTATTTTTTTCTTTAGCTTAACCGATTGACAGTCTTTGAACACATTATTTTTTCGTATTTGGAGTAGTCAAAGATTGTCAACTCATCGGTTTAAGCAGTTAAGTGTAAATTAAAAATTGAATTTCTTCCATTCATTTAGACCTAAATCAAACAATCTGACCAAATATTTACCTTTTCTTTTGCCTGATCAACTTAAGACAGGGGCTGTTGTATAATTGGTACGGATTAATTTTGTTTTGTTTTTATACATCTTTATTAAACAGTATCCTGCCATCTCGGCTTCTACATCGCTAAACATTTTACTGAAGTGAGTTAATCTTTAGGTTAGCATCGTTCTCCCTACATAAATTGGAAGACGTTTATCAACATATATATAACAAATTAGAGGGTGTTCAATATCTTGTTTACAAGAGAACCTTGAGGACAAACATGGTATCGTATGACAACACTATCCATTGAAGAAGGTTAAGAAGTCTTCTCTAAGGCTCCTCCAAGGGAGGCTTTTCTGTTTCTTGTTAGGGTTGATATAAATCGATTGTATGGTAATGTTTAGTCTGCTTCTTAATTCACTCATGAGGTGTATAAACGTCAAATTATTATCATAAAACAATTTCTGTCTGTGAATAAACGACTTGGTGTGTATTATTAACCAATTAATCACTCTTGAACCATCATTACTGACTGGAACCCCTAACAGAATCAAGATTGGGTTGATTTGCACTACCCTGTCTATTTTTTCTATTATTTCTTCCTCATTTTCTTTTCTATTGAAGTACCCTATATCATAAATCCAATTGAACAAATTCTGCCAAAGTGATCTGGCTTTCGAGCACTCTACTAAGAAGTGGCGTACATTGTCCACTCTTTCAGCACAATAACTACACTGTTTTGTACTTCTTATTGATATATTCTTCAGGTGTTCGTTACAGGGTATGGCTTTATGAAGGATTTTATATTGAAGTGACTGTAACCTAGTTTCCTCAGAGATTTGGTAGACTCTACAGAAAGTGTCCTTCCAGTCTAGTCTCTCAAACTCTGTATCGGATAGGCTCAAGATTTCTTGCCATTTGTCAAATTTCACTAGATTCAACCTTTTTTTCTTGATTAATGCTTGGTGGACGATTTTGGAAGAGCAGTTCATGATATTAACTTTCTCTTCCCCTATTTCTATTAAGATTTTCCCTTCGTCGGGTACGTCATATGACCTTCTCATTAATAGTATCCACTCTCTGGGGATAGCTCTAGCGAGTTCTATCCTCTCGGCAAAGTTAGTTTCAATGTTGTAGTTCTGTTTTAACTCTTTAGTTGACATCAATCTTCCCTGTTCGTCTAGGATATCTCCTAGGGCATTAATACCATTATTCTTCCAGTGCAGCCAATTCAGCATTTTATTTTTCACTTTGATATACCTATTCGACCATAGTCTCTCCCGTCTGACCTGTTCAGGGTCTTCCGGTCTTTGACTGTAGAAGTATCTATTCCACACCAGGAATATCTCCTTGTAAAAGTTGTTAATATACATTTTAGGTTGGTATCTACTGAGGAAGATGTCTTCTACATTTTTCTTAAGGCAGTCTTCCAAAACCGAAAACCAGGTAGTATGTCTACTTAACATGATTCTTTGTACCCATTTTATCCTGTTAACCTCGTATATATCCTCAATCAACCTGAGGTTCATTCCACCCATATCGAGGTTTTGAGTAAGAAATGGGGCCGAAATTGCTCGATGTTTATTATTCCATACAAAATCCAGTATAGTATCATCAATTTTCTTCCTCAGAGTTTTATCAATAGAAATACACGACATTACATGTTGGACGATGGACGTCAAGAACACATTTGCAACAACAACTCTTCCTTTTAGGGAGAGGAAACGATTCCTCCAATCATGTATTACCCCTTTCATTTTGACAATCGCTTGCTCGCCATTAATTTTGGACATTAGTTTCTCGTTTCTCGGTGAGAGTAGGGTTACTCCCAATACATTGAGTCTATTACTCCATTTAATGGTTTGCATGGTATCACTCGTCAAAGTAATGGTTCCGATTTTACACCCATTAGATTTTCCGGGATTTAGTGACAGTCCCGAGGCTGTTTCGAAAGATTTAAGTATTTGGAAAACACGAACCAGAGAGGCTTCATCTCTCACCACCAGGGTGGTATCATCTGCAAATTGTATAACCTTTTCCTGATGATTTAAAACATTTATTCCTCTAACCTCTTCACAATCTCTGATGTTCTGGGCTAGCTTTTCTACCACTATAGTGAAGAGAATCGATGAAACAGGATCTCCCTGTTTCATCCCTCTCTTCACCGAAAACCAGTCCGAGGAGAAACCACTATTACAGAAAACTGCCTTGGAATCGCGCAGCAAAGTTTTAACACACTCTACAAACTCCTGACTTATGTTATGATCTAGGAGTGCTTTTTCCATAAAATCCCAGTTGACGGAGTCGTACGCCTTAGAAAAATCTAAGGATACGACTATGCCATTCCGGTTCTGCAGCTCTAACAATGAAATTAAGTCATCTATCTTTCTCACGGCCATGCCGATATATCTGCCCTTTACGAAACCATATTGATTTTCGTTGATAATATGGGGCAAAAAACCTGACAACCTGGTTGCAATAATTTTAGACACTATCTTATAGTCCACGTTTAGGAGCGTAATTGGACGCCAGTTCTTAATAAAATTTAAATCATTGTTTTTCTTTGGTATTACACTCACCAGGCCTCTTCTCTGTTCGTCGGTCATCAAACCCTCTTGAAAATAATTTATCATCATTTTCAAAAAGAGGTCTTTTATTAAGTACCAAAAAAACTTATAGAACTCGACGGTAAAGCCGTCCGAACCTGGGGACTTGTTCCCCTTCATGTCCTTTAGGACTTTCTCCGCCTCTACCGTATTGAATGTTTTACACAGATAATCGTTATCTTCTTCATCTAGTCTTACTGTGTTTTTAGAACCAATAAACAAACCGGCGGATGTAGGATCACTCGGTTTGGACTCATATAATTTCGAGTAGAAATTCTCCCCTTCTTTTAGTATTTGTTTCCTATCTGTGACCATAATATCATCAATTTTAATTTGTGTAATCACCTTTTTCGATGAATTATATTTCTCAAGGGAACAGAAGTATTTTGTCGGTTTTTCACCGTCTACTGCCCATTTGGCTTTTGACCTGAGCAATGCCCCTTCTGCCTTCTTTAGTTCTATCTCTCTTAGCTCATTAATAACACAATATTTTTCATCAGATTCTTCTCTGGATAAGATCCTCTTATTATCCAATAATTCTAACCTTTCGGTTAGTACACTTTTTCTACAATTTCTGGCCCTTGCTCTATTGATACTAATCTCTATCGCAAGCTCCCTTACTCTCAATTTAAAAAACTCCCAGATTGTTTTATCAGTTAGTTTCAAATTGGATACCTCTTTGACAATATGTTCGACTCCGTTCACAAACGCATCTTCAGACAATAGTTGGGAATTAAATTTCCAGTACCCTCTTCCTCTAGATGGGAGGTCTAGCGCAACAGAGAGTGATATTTCTTTATGATCAGTTAACACTTTGGTATAAACTTTATGTTTTTTTACCCTAGAAACAATATTTTCTGAAATAAAGATATAGTCCAGTCTCGTCTCTTGGGAGGTTCTGAACCATGTTGTCTGTGGGAGTTGTCCATTTTTGTTCTCCATAGTAGCTATAATGTCACATAGGTCCAGGGAGGATATGAAGTCTCTCAGAATAGCACTAGATTTTGCTTCTGGTTTGTAGGTTAAGTCTGTATTAAAGTCTCCGGCGATCACTAGGTTGTCGAAGATCTTGTCACACATTTGTTCATTAACCGTTTTTAACACTGCTTTTTGCTCCTTGACACGGTCCGCTGTGGGAGCATATATATTTACTACACAAGTTATAACACCATTGATATTTAGTAGAACATAAACCCATCTACCGTTGGGGTCTGCCTCCGACTCTATAATGAAATCTTGTAAATCTTTGGATATCATAATTAATACCCCTTTGGAAGCCGAACTTCCATGACTATAAACAATTTTTCCTTTCCACTGCATGTTCCAAATTATTTCTTGCTCCAACACAGAATGTGTTTCTTGGAGGGAAATAATGGTATTATTCTTATTATAGTAGCTAGAAAAAATACTTTTTCTCTTTTTATGGTCATTGAGACCATTCACGTTATTTGATAGAAATGTAATCACTGAATTTCCTCCTACGTTAGGCTCCATTGTTCACATGATGGAACTGACGCAGTTTCTTCCTTTAAGAGATTTAAGAAGCATTATGCTTCTTCCATCTCTTCTGGTTCCTCTCCATTTTCTTGCGGTGGATCATCTTTGATTTCCTGGTCTTCCGCTTTTTCTTGGGGAGGCGTTGCTTCCTTTTGAGGGGGCTGCTGGGCCATTTGTTCTGTCGCTGTGGTCTTTTGCGTTGCTTCCTTTTGAGGGGGTTGGGCCTTTTGATCTGTCGTTGCTGTCTTTTGAGGCGTCTTGTTCTGTCCTCTCTTTGGGGACTCCTCATGGGTTTTCATCCACTCCTTGTGTCTGAGCTTATCTCTTATGCTCTGTCTGACGAGCATCCAACACTTTCCTAAGAAATTGCCGTTTGGCGGCCATTTGTCAGATTGCAGGACTTCTGGGTTACCCAGACCCATTCCTATCCCCCAATCTTTGTCACGTGGTGAGGCCTCTCCTATTAGTTTTTCTCCAGTATTGAGTAAGAAGTCTTGCACTACCTCACTGGCCCTGCACTTAGCTTTCAAAGCTCTCTTTATAAGCTCTTCACGGTGGTTGAGCCATTCACCGTTATCATTTCCTACGTTTTTCATAAGTCTCTTACATTCAACTGGGTCGTAAGTGGCAAGAGCTATTGCAGGTTTTTCCGCATCCTTTGCAAACTTCGCTTTGTAATAAAAGATATACTGCTCGACGTGTTCGAATTGATGCGAATCTACCATAAATCTTGCCCTGTAGTGATTCGATAGTGGTGAGTTTCCTGTAAAGAAAACGATCGTATGGAGGTCTTCTTTCATGGAGATTTGTGAGGGTATTAAGGCCTTTGGAAGTGCTCCTAATCTGTTGTGTTGATATAGGTCACCGTCTACTACCACACCTCCCCTTATTGCCACTACATCTTTGTAGCCATTCTTCTCCGCTATTTCCTTTATCATGTACGCTCTCTGGTTCCTCTGTCTTATAAACAAAGGGAGATCCTTCCTGACCCTCACTCTGTCTTTCTCTGGTATATCGCTTTGACTATTCTCCAGGAGCTGTTTTGCTCGGAAGACTCGACGTACTTCATCGGTCGTCTCGAGTTCTAGTTTCACTGGTCCACTTTCTTTCCATCCAACGCGGTACATTTTCTCCACTTTAAGGTCCGTTAGGCCCATCTTTACTTCCAGTAGATCATTCATTTTTGCTCTGAGCATTTGTTTCAGTTCAATCTTGCCTGATCTGACCCCCATAAATAGAACATTTTTTTCAAGCTTTTTCATTTCACAGTCTACTATCTCCTTCTCTCTCTGTTCTTCTGATCTTTTAAGCTGAACTTGGTCAGTATCTCTTGATACTTGCATTTTTTCTTCCACTACTTGTAGCTTTTGCTCCGCCATTTCTAATCTCTTTCTTAGCTCCCCTATATCTTCGTCTCGGGCTCCATTCTCCTCTACGACTTCTTTTTTGAAGTCTTCGAGACCTTTCTCTGTGTTTGTTATCCTGTTTTCAGCTCCTAGTAGGCCAGTTTCGACCTTCTCTACCTTGGTTTTAACTCCTTTTATTTCTTTCATTGCTTCAAATATTTTTTGAAACTTTTCTTGGTCTTCTTGATGTCTCTTTTGTTCTTCTTCATATTTTTTGTTCCTATCTAGAGCCAAACTATTAATTAGTTCGAACATTTTACCTCCTTCTTGTTCATTATCGTGATCAGACTCCGGTTTTGGTTTATCATCCTTCGTCAGGTCCAGGCCAATGTTATCGTTGGCGATAGCATGAGCCATATTTACTTTTTCGCCAGCCTTTTTCGACCTGCGGGATACTTTGGCTATCTGTCTTGTTTTAGTCGGACTGTCCTCAGGAGATCTAGTTCTCTTCCTGCTTACTTCACCTTGTTTACTACTCACTGTGTTCTCCGTAGAGTTGACCGTTGTTGACATATCTTCAGCGCGAACAGGGCGTTGCAACGGTTTGCGTGCGCCTTGTTCTAGCTGGGAGACCAATGTTTTGCCTTTTCAAAGATGGCCGACCCCTCTTCCGGTTACCAATCTTGCTCCTACCGTTTTCTTCTTAAATGCTCGGGCTGAGTATCCCAAGTCACTATTTAAGCGATTTACGATAATGTCTGATGTCTAAGTCCGTTTTCAATGTTTATTAGTAATTATCTCCCTCAATTTGCCTTTATTCTGGCAACTGCAGATGCAGATCACTTACCGGTTCTCCTCTGTTGTTTACCTCTTGGTTCCTACGTTTCCCAGTAGGGTGGGTGGTAGTGCAAACTACTGACGCTGATGTTGGTGTGGCGCTGCGGTTCTCCCGCTTCGCTTAATCCCACTGTTCGTTTTTATATTCTAATTGTCTCATTCCGGGTTTAAGCTTCTTGACACGTCGTTGTTATAAGTCATACCTTTGTGATATTTTGTTTCCACTTGTATTCCGGTCAGATTAGCATCTAATTCACTCGTACGGGGTTTCCTCCAGGGTGGGCGATAACCAGCGTTAGTCCCACTAGAAGGCTTGCCTCATTTGTTTTTCCCTGGAAATCCTTATCCAGTTTGCATTTTAGTCACCAACAAGTCTATATTCTCGGTTTCCTTATATCTCATATAAAGTCTGATTTAGGAGCGCCTCGTTCCCTTACTTTTGGTCCGGTTGAGTCGATGTAAAATCCCAACGGGCTCGATTCGATTTGGGTTCGGTGATGGCCGACCGCCTCATGTCGTCGCCGTTAGATTTTCAACCTCTTGTACAGTCCTAGATAAGGGTAAGATCACTGTGAGTTTCACTTCTGTTTTTTCCTGACCGATTTATGAATCTATATTCGCAAAAATATAGCTTCAATCTGCTCCGACCTGTAAAAAAAAGGGTTAAAAGCGAGGAGCTGGCTCCCGTCCGTAGTACTCTCTTTAAACTAAACCGGAAGTCCTGGTACGGATTAATTGTGGAATTGATTCATTATTGTCATTTTGGAATTTTATTGTCAATCTAAATGGTATCATTGTTGGTGGACCCATCTAAACTATTATGGTTGGCAATTGTCAATCAATATTTTGATCAATATTCCCAAATTCCCAGATGTATTGATTTGATTGTGCTATTTTTTCAATTCTTTAATTCTTAATATGGTATTAATTTAGTGTTAATTGCTATATCATATTTGAGTAAGGGAATTGGAGTCGGAGATTGATGTGGGCCATGTTTGCCTGGTTTTGGCGGGGCATGAGTGACATATGTATGTGCTTTTCTTTGGTGAAATTGCCAAAAGTCCATAACAAAATTAAGTCAAAATTTTATCGATAACAAGTAGTAGCAGGTGCATTTCTGTAGTATCATTTTTGGTAATTGTAAACTGTTCATCAGAGCTTACATCTATGTCTGGTATCTGCAATCTTGGATATGACACATATCAAATATGTGTTGAGTTGATGGTGGAGTCTTATCAAGCCTTATATAGGAAATAAAATATAATATAGAAGTCTGCAAAAATTAAAAAGTACGAAATTTTTACCTTTTGATAAGGATTTTTACGTCACAAAAACGGTTATCGAATACTCCATAAATTCTATTACAGGGATTTGGTCACAACCTGAAATAAGACAGGCCACGCTGTGGGGATGGTGTTACATTAATACCCAACAAATTAAAATATAGTATTGCATGGTGTTGGTGCGATTTTGCATTTGCTTACTGGAGTTGGTCTCGTCAGTTGGTACCCTTATAAGGGCAGGTCTCTAAGCACCCTGCTAAGGTCAGCTAGGAGTATTTTTCCAGTCGGCTAGTATGGGCTCGATGTTCGATAAGTGTTAGTGTCTGTAGAGCGTAGACACTACAATTAGGGATTACTACTAATGGATTTCGGAGTTACTCTAATCACTCGGATCTCTCGCGATATACTTATAAATAGGGGTAGCTTCGATTGGTTAGACGTCTCAATAGGGATATAGTGCTTGGCTTGTAGTTTCGGTAGGTATAAGGTAAGGCGTGGAGTACAGAATGGCTTCTTTTATTAGACTTCAATATAACACAGTGTTCATGTATAGCAAGTTATAGCATGGTCAGTGTTCAAGGTGGCAGGGCTTCCAGTCAGTTCATCATCATACAGCATACGGTAGTACAGCTCTCCAGGAGAAGTCTACCTATACAGTGACTGGGGGCCCTTATATATTCTAAGTATTGCACCAGACCTGGGATGCATTTCATCATCTTTCCCGGGCGTACTGCAATGGTCAGGGGGCATTTCGTCAGCCACCAGGGCTGTTGAGCATGCGCTGGCCCTTGCATCAGCCTCCAGGTTAATGGCGGAGTAGCTCACATGCAATGTCGCCGGGGGATTTCATCATCCAGAGACATTGCACCAGCTCTCTCCGCCCAGGGGTCAGACCCCCTCCCTACCACCGTTCATAAGATCGACCAGTAAATAAGTAAACAATCGACACACATATAAATATAACACACACATAGGCTTAAATATTATTAAAAATAAATTGGGACATTAACATCCTCCCCGACAAAGAAGAATGGCTGTCCCAGCCATAAACATTACATAATTTCAAAACAACATATAATTAATAAAAACCTTTGATCACCTTGGTGCACATTCTGTGATCTATTTAGCTGGCTTCTAATAACATACAAATACTTTATATACAGTTCAACGCTCGACATGTCCCTTAACATAAATACATAACTCCTCTGGGGTGTTCATCCAGAGATAAATAATATAAATATAAATACATCTCTAAACCTTTTGATTTCTTCTTAAATTTATACAACACTGGTGCTGCCACCTGGCGGGAAACATAAAAACCTTCTTTTTAACTTAAAATTTCCTAAAAAGACTGGTGCTGCCACCTAGCGGAAAGCAAAACAAACACCTACAAAGCCTAAAAAGTCTCGTGGGAGTGGCTGGCGCCGCCACCTGGTGGAATGATCCAGAACTACTCAAGGCTAAAAAGTCCCAACCGGATAAGTATAAATATAGAAAAATATATACAGTCTTTTCGGCCGAGACATGGCTGCGGGTCAAGCTGACTTGCACGAGACGGACCGTCCTCTCTCCCTCCACCCTAGACCTTCACGGGTTCGTCGACTCGGGACGCACGGCAGAGGCCCATCAGGATGAGCGAGATGACCACGATGGATAGCATCACGAGGCCCACGGCGAACAAGAACAGCGGGGTCCACAGGATGTATAGCTCCCGCAGATCCACGTCCATATTCCGGGTCTCCACGATGATCACCGCAGTCAGATTTCGCCCGTATATCCAGAGGGATCCCACGCCTGGCACCAACAGACTAACGCCGTTCAGTACCAGAGCCGCTACCGTCCATCCCCTATCATCGCTCTGCCCGGCCTTGGTCGCAAGGACTCCCGAGAGAAAGAATAGCGGACCCGCCCAGTAACCGCAAGCTGACAACAGCACAATGGATCCGAATCCCAGTCGGACGTCGCTGGTGAGTTGCCAAATCAACTCCAGCCCGGCCAGCACACTCATTGCCACCCCCGATACTGCGATACACGTTTTCTGGCTTGTGCACATGTTGTTGTTTTGGGAGCCTGTCAAATCATCCGCTAGGGGCTAACTAAACCGGAAGTTACGATCATGGGCTCGGCGCGGAGGATAAACAGGTCAGCTTCCTTTTTGTTGTTAAACTTCCTTATCTCATAATTTCATTGAACTCTAAGGGTGTATAATTAAAGAGTTCGCGCTCGAGCCTTAACTGGTTTATAAATTTCTAACTATCTTCGATAATCTGAGTCAGTTTCAGCAGAAACTTTCTTTCGTAATGCAAGATCTCTACTCGTGTTCCGCCATCTTGTTTCCTGTTATGATAACAAATGTCGGCCCCACTTATTCGCACGTGGTGGCCAGGGTAAATTTCTACTAGTTTTCGATATATTATCGCTCTTGGGTTATCATCTTATTCTGGGACAAAATCGGGTTGGATAACATAATTCTTTCGTAATCAGGTGGGTTTTTATTGTCTTCCCTTAATCAATCTAGTCTAAGTCAATTCGTAATTCTAGAAACAATTCATTAATCTCGTTTGATTACTTGTGTTTATTGCACTCGTCGACAAACGTTCTTGTTCCGCAATAAATTCTTTTACCCTGAGTAAACAAATTCACTCATAATAATTACCTTATTAATTATGTAATTTCACACCTGAATAAATACTTTCACTCTTGAATAAATATTTTCACACTTGAATAAATATTTTCACACTTGAATAAATATCTTCACACTTGAATAAATACTTTTCATTCCTGAATAAATGTTTTTCATTCTTGAATAAATGTTTTTCACTCTCAGATTGAAATAATTGTTCGTCTTTTTCTCCTGTTGTTATTTCTTAAGAATCTTTTTAATCGCGTCATTGTTCTTTCTTCTACATGTTTTTTCTTAGGAATGTTCATTTCAGTTCGTTTGCTTCTTAGGTCATTTCTCCTGGACCCTTCCAAGTCTCAGGATACGCGATTGTTCTTCCTTCTGGTTTCTTGGTCCTCTGGCTCTTGGACTAAGCGTGGGGGAACGATGCCGGTGGGAATCTTTCGAAATCACTCGAGGGCAAGTATCATTTCCAATCATGGCTATATCAGGTAGGGATTTCTACTGAGTTACTAAACTAAAATTTTCCTAAGCAAAATCGTTTTAGCCAAAGTCCTAAAATTTCTGAGGACTAACTTTGGCCAGTCAACTGAGTTTTCAAACAAACACTTTCCCCTAGATTTTTAACTTCCCAAACTTCTAACTTCCCTTTTCTATGATTATAAGTAAAACTATATAAGTTTGGAGAAATACTCCTAATTTTCTTAATCGGCCCAGTTGGGAGCTGGTTTCCAATTGCATTTACTGTTCCACTTGGGTTCTACGTCAAGGATGGGCGCTCCCGAGGGTATATACACCTCCAGGTGCCCTGGTGGATATTTTACCCTGGGGAAGTCTTCTTCCTTGCATCCCAATGGAACCGGAGGGGGTCCATTGGGAGCAAATCTTGCGATCCCATTAAGCGATCTTATTCGCTCTTTCCGCACCTGCTGCTCTTTTGTTAAAATCTTGTCTGTGAACATGGCCACGCCTCCCGGCAAGGCCGTGTCACAGAACAGGCAGGAGTCTCTGTGGACCTGGTGTCTCACATAGCATTTCTTGTGAGCCACCATTCCACAGCATGAGTATCTCGCCCCATCCTTTTCATATGTGGTCATTGGTCTTAACCCCTGTTTGACCACTGTTTTCGTGTAGAACGGTTTGTGGCATAGTTGGCAGGTATACTTATATCCGTAGTAATCGGCTAGTGCCAACCCTCTTCCCAATCTTAAAACTGTTAACAGGCTAATATAATCAAATCTAGAGTATGGTCCTTCGGATTTATCCATGGCTCTCACTAGGTCGGTTGGGGTTAACCGGCACACGCCTGACAAAGCTCGGATGATCATGGGTACCGGTCCTCTACCATTGTTTGGACCCGGCGCCCATGTTCGTCTCAGCGACCACGTGTCTGCTAGCGATACCATCAGTTGGGTCAGAAGTTCTAAATTTCTTTTGGCTAACTGTCTGAAAATATCCGCCAAATAATGCTTATTGATCATGTACATTAAAAATAAAGCCCAATTGTTTCCCTCCTGTCCCGACGCCATTAGTTTGCCCAATTTCCTCATTGCTTTCTTGTCACTTCCCACTGACACCGCTCCCAGGACTCTTCTGTACATCTCCGGAGACAGCATGTTGGGCAGGAGACGGAACATTTCCCCGTCTCCCTCTCTCATGAGAGCTCCCACGAAGTTGAGTCTCCTCTTTACATTCGGCGATATCGGGACTGTGGTAAAGGTGCCAAACATCCCGAATAGCTTAATTCTGGAATTTGGAGCCGGCTGCTCTCTCAGCTTCCATTCCTTACGTTCATAGATCTTATCGTCCTTCTCCGTTTCGTACCCGCTGTCGGTACTGCCTTCCTCCGGTCTTCCCTCGACTGCTGGTTTTCCCCAAAGGATCTGGCAAATGAAAATCGACAGGTGGATAGAGTACAGTTTGAGACTTTGTCTTTTTTCTAAAGTACGGTGTTTTCCTTTAGTAAACAATACCCTTTAGCTGCGTAATAATCATCAAAATTATCAATTGGTCACAATCCTTTTATTCTGAATGTTTTTTCTCCTATTTTGTCAGACTTTTAAATTGTAAAATCCCTTGTCCCTTAATGGTGTGTTGCAAATCAATCTCCCCTTTTTTCCTTTCTTCTAGTAAATCTTTTTACCTCTGGTCTCTTTCTATCTTTACCTTCTTAATTATCCCTTAATTAGATTATTCCTTCCTGCCTGCTTGAGTAGATACTCTTCTACCCCGTATACCCTGGGGCACTGTTTATTTTAGCTAGTAGGTGGTGTATGTTTCCCCCACATACCAGTCCCTTCCTTAATATATTGCCCTAATCAATTCCCTAGGGGCCGAGCCCGCCCTATCCTAAACTCATTAGGTCATGGCTCGGTGGTTATGAGTCGCGTGTCACTCCTTCCGCCCCTAAATCTTCTTCTAAAGCTTCGCTGCAGGCTTTATCTGTAAATCGTCTAAAGATTTCCCTCTGTTAAGCATAAGGATATAATATTCTTACTGAGTCGAGCACGCTCCCTTTAGCGATAGCTGCTCACCAATAAATACTCTCCCTGTTATACTTTACTCTTTTCTGAAGAGTGTCCTAAAGTTTCCATTTTTTCTTCTGTTTCATTCTTTTTAATACCTTGTTTTGTTTTTAGACGAAATTCGCTGGATCGGGTGCTGAGGGTGTGTTTTTACCGGAAAGAACCTTCTGGACCCCCTCCCCAAAATCCTTCCCCACCAAGAAAGGCTCGGTCTCCGAGCCATTCGCGGCTAGAGATCTAGGCAAGTCAGGGTAAATGTTCCCTCTAGGGGGGGTTTGTAAGGGTGGGTTAAAAGATGGATATCGAGTTCTATTGGGCATTAATTCCATTGCTCTAGGCAAAATTAACCTATCGTCCTGCAAATGTATATGTTGATTCTTTCGTGACAAACATGGTGTCAATTCGGGGCTATCTCTGAATTTCTCCATTCTAGACTGAACTACCTGAGTCAAGTTACATTTTCGTTTAAGCATAATAGCGTAATATATGTCCCCTGTTTCTAACAATGCTCTTATTCTTCTACCCTTATACACAGGAACCACCACCGTATTGGATGTTTCTACCAGTATATCCGTTTTTCCTCTGGAGTATTTAAATTCTCCAGGGACATCAAGGAACACCTTTGATCGTCTACATCCGTTGGATACGTGAGTGATTCTGATACGGGGTATTGAAATGAAAGTTACGTGCTGAGGGAGGTCGAAAATCTCACCGATCACGATTGACTCTGAGATGACCATGTTACTGAACCTAAGTATTACTTCTGTATTTCCGCAGTCATCACTGTTCTTAGCTAGTGATGCACATTTGCTCATTAAATTATTTGGCATCCAAATGGATCCTTTTCTTGCCAAGGTTACCATCTGTCTAAAACATTTTCTTCCCAGTTTAATAGTAAAGATAAGTACCATAAATAACACCCAGGCCACAAATAATTTATCCATATGAGTTAAGTTTGCCAAAATACTCTCTTCTGTTTCTAATAAGTTACTATTTGGCGGTGTAACCGCTGGCCTAAGGGTTAGATATCTATCACTACTTGCTACCGTGGCTGCTCTCATTCCCGTTGCTCCTAACACCAATAGCGCTAGCTGCCTAACCATCCAAGACAGTCTAATGACCATTACCACACTAAATATTGTCAGTATCAGATTGATTAGCTGGTACACAAAGTCTGAGGACGCTGGTCTAGTATCATACCATCCCCAATGTATACCCGAGAGGTGTGGGCGTTTCATTCGTGCGATGATCTTCAGTTCATGCGCAAAGTCATAGAGGTTAGCTGTGTAATTCTCGCCAAATTTCTCTCTTAACTTCTCTAAATGGTCAGTGATGTTTGGAATAAATACTTTAACATGGAGCTTAGATTCAAAGGATAATTTCTCGGTTGGATTTGGAATATCGAATGCATGGAGGACTGGGAGATTTACGCTGTGAACTACCTCAATCATGGATATGTTAACACATTGCCCGCTTGCGCCCGTTATGGCGTATGGGCCTACTTTTAGGTCGCACCCGCAAGGCACCTGTATCGTGCATATAGTGCATGGGGGTGAAACTACATGTCTTTCTGTACAAAGTATCGAAATATTCTCCTTAGTTTTTATTATCAGGTACTTATTAATACTCAACGGTGTTACCGATATCTGTACCTGAGCGAAAGGTTTTACCTTGATGTTACATAGGTTTCTGACCATCGTTGCGTTATCTAGATATAAAGCTAGCACGCAGGATGGAGAGGAGAATACTTTAAAAGGGATAGCGAAAGGGCATATCATCAAGTCCTTTCGGGTACATTGCCCTAAGGATTTTGATGACATCTCCGCATATTCCCCCGAAAGATAATTTATAGCTAGGTAGTCTGGTAAATCTGTAGTTAGTGAATACCCTGTGGTATTTATCCCATCTCCCGGTAAAGGAATTTGAACAGATTTTACCGAGTATAGGTCATATAACGCGGGTGTTGCAGCCACTGGTACGTTTAGAGTTATAAATAATTTTGATTCTGAGTACATAAATGATTGCAATAAGTCTCCGTAATAAACTGCCAAATCTCTAAAGATCAACTTCAAACCCTTGCTCTCCAGTGTTCCGGATATCCGCTGCAAAGCTAATTCAAGCTCCGCCGGAGGTATCAAGACCGCTGTGATGCGCCCTGCCTGGAGAGCCTGGACACCTGCCAGAAAATGGTTTAAAGAGTCCTCATACTGAGTAAGGAGATCTAGCTTAAGTTGGCGCTGCGATAGCGCTGCCTGAAAATACTGCAACCATAAAATATCTGACGCCTGACTGTCTACCTGGTTCAGCACCGTTTGATAGTTATTAAATAAGTCGGTGACTGCATTCTCTAATTCCTTAACTTGTTCTTCCTGATCTAAAGATTCGTCTGCTAGTTGCTGTAATTTACTTGATGAAGCATTAATAACTTCCATAAAAATACGGGTATTATCATTAATGGTATCTGAAAGATGATTCGAATAGTTGTAAAGTTTAAGAATAGCATCTTCCTCTTCTTTCACATCTTTCAGTCTAGCTAGTTCTAGTCCCAAAGCGACGTTCCCCACTACCTTTATAGGTTCTTTACTGGTTCTTTTTCGTCTTCTGACATTGTCCTGAAGTAAATCTCGTAGAATTTTTTCCCCTTTCTTGGCTCGAAATTTTGTTCTTACTAAGGTATCGTCCAGCTGGCTTATCATTGGTTGGAGGGCACTGCACACCGCCCGACCAAAGGTTGGTAAAGTCATTGTACTATGCTTTCCCAAAATGCCCTTTCTACTTCTGTTGCTTTCTATTTCAAGGCCCCCCTTGGCCCAATCCCACTTTTTAACACATAAAGATGGGTGAAAACGATATCCTCTAGCCATGCTCTTTGGCTTTTCTACCACAAACGTCAACTTGACGAATTCGTTCTTTCCCAATAAAATATTATTCGTTCTTTCCAGTATAACCCCTGCACCCTGCCGAATCAGGTAATTTGAAGGTTCGAAGGCAGAACTGGTGCATATAACCTTAAAAGAAAAATATTAAACCGTTCGTCACCTTCTTCCCCATCAACCCCTGACAGTAATAATACATATCGCAAACAATCTTCAATCAAATACATTTCAAAAATTCAAAAGTCCTTGTGTATTCCAGTAGTGTATGTCCATGATAGCTAAAATAATTCTAAGTCCAACTACTCACCATCAACATTGAGGACAAGATCCTCATGATGTAGTCTATCACACCCATGGCAATTTGTAGTTGGAAGTCTGGACAGGTCAATCTGGCAGGAGTCTGGATCTTGTGGTCTCTGGTCAAAGCGCCCAAAGGTGACCACTGTCCAGTTTCGCCGCCCTTTTATGTCCAGAATTTCCCTCTGTTAGCTATCTAAAATCCCTAGCTCTCCTTTCATTGGAGGCATTCCTTTCCTGAGACCCTTGGATCCTCCCTTTTCTTTTCAAATAAGGCGATGGTCATTAAATTTTGGCATCGCGTCCTCGGATCCTTTTCCTGTAGAGCTTCTCATTCGCTCTTCTCTTTGGATCGCCAGAGCAATTTCTCGTGGCGTCCTTTCCTTTTCCAATCAGCTTGGAGTGACTCGAATTTTATTGATTCTAATTTGAATATTCTTCTACTTCCCCCCTCCTCCCTCCGAAGTGGGAAAAATATTTCCCCGATGAATTCCTAGGATTTTATGAAGAGATGGCCAGTCCCTAAATATGGAGTTGTTGACTACTTGACCAGTGCGCAAACATCATACCAATGTCTATGCTTAAGCCATTGAGTGCAACTTGTCCTACCCACAAATTCCTTCAGAGAGGAATCTGGATGGAAAAACGCAATTCTCAAGATTTTTATCCCTCATTTTCTTACTTAAACTTTTCCTCTAGTAATTATCATGTCGATGTCCTTAGAATCTTTCTTGTACCATTCCTACCGCGGATTTTGTAATTCTCTTATCATTATCTCAAACATGTGTACGTTCCTTCTCTTCATTTATAACTTCGTCATTCAAAATATTGTAACCTCGCTGTCCTAAGCAGCGCTTACTTACAACTTTTGTTCATCTAACTCCTAAAATATCTCTCATTCCCTAAAAATAAGTATATCTTAATTCTAGAAAAATGGAGCTTCTGAATAAATTGTCCTAGTGACAATTGGGTACAAATTTTCTCCCGCCCCCTTTGGTGATCAGCCGTTGTTGACGTTAACGGAGAATTCCTAATATATCTATCTGAAATGTCGACTCTGCTAGGCGTGTTTATACACCAACATTCTTCAGACTCCATGACATATTCACTGGAGGGTATTTCTGAAGCAATCAAAACACCAGATTTTATTTGTTGTTCGCACCTAGCGCTTTCCTTACCCAACATTCCTCATTCTCCAATGTCCCCTTGAAATTGGTAACGTTTGGTGATGAATTCCAGAAAGGTTAGCGCGTGCAACGACTTAACCTCTGCACCCCCTGACGCCTCGGCGTTTGTTATCCGGTGTGCTACCTTATTACCTTCCAGGAAGTCGTTGCTACCCACCCCGGGTTAGGTGTACCTATTTTTTCCCAACAACCTGCTGGGCGCCGTATGCTCCTTTTTTATTTGTAATTCTAAAACATAGTACAACTCTTTATTCTAATCCGGACATATATCTTTTTCCTAATTCTCATAAACCTGTATTTCCCTTTTTCTTCTTTTTATTCGTTCAAACTGAGTCACTCCCTGCCTTTTATATCACTTTTTCCTTCGTAAACCTTATTCTGGTTATTTTTCCTTCTTTTGATTCCTACTCACTTCTTCTGTTCATTAATTTCTTATTCCTTTTCCTCAAAATTACTGATTTGCAACTTATAGTTCTTTTCTTAAGAGATCACATGTTTCTAAGCAACCTCGGGACAGTTCTAGCCTCCAAAGTTCCAAAGTTCCAAGATATTTTTCTTTTGCCGCTTCATTGAGACAGTCGTCTTCAACCCACTGTACTGACTTATCCTTGAATTTAATTCTGAATCTTAAACCATGATCTTTCACTTTTATAATGTCTAAAATATCGGAGATCTCATAATACTTCGGGTCGCCATTATCTTTGACCTTGGTGGCTGTAGGAATCTTCGAGTTCCTCGCTTCCTCCTCCTTATTTGGGAGTTCGGACAGCTCATCCCCTGCTTCCGCCTCCTCGTCCTCCGGAATTTCTTCGGGAGGGGGTTGCGCGGGTGGGGTTGGGAAATCTTTCTCCTCCAAAAGCTCCGGATCTGAAAATGGCCCTACTAAAGGATTCCATTTCCCCATATTTTGGTTTCTTACTTTCCCTGTTTTGAGCCTATCCACTGTTACTGGCTTGGTCAAAATTTTCCCGTCATTTATTCGTTTAAGGATAACCGTCTTCTCGGTAATAAACCTGACTATTAAGTATGGACCCTGATAAATACTATGCAACTTTAGCTTCTGCTTACCAGGCTTGGGAACTCTGGGCCAATATAAATACACCACGTCCCCAATCTGTAAATCTGGGCAGAACGCTTTTTTATCATATCTTTCTTTGGTACGCTCCTGGTTTGCTTCTAGGATTTTCTTTGCTACTCTTTCTGCCTTTTCTTGAGTTTGTAATATTTCAGTGAATACTTCCCTTCTCGATTTGGGTTCTTCCAATGGGTCAACTAATTTTGTTTCCATTGGTAACAACGCTTCCCTCCCGAATAATAGGAGAAAAGGGCTACATCCGTTTGCCTGTGACGGGGATATATTAATAATGTAATTTATCAGAGGCAAACATTCATCCCAGTCATCCTGCGAGTCTGAAACTAGGAATCTTAATTTATCTAGCACGTTTTTATTACATCTTTCCACTAAACCTGAAGCTTTCGGGTTCAGCGAAGTGATGAAGGAGTGCTTAATTCTCGCTCTTTGACAGAAATCTGAGAAAGCTTTGCTTATGAAAAGGGAACCGTTATCCGATATTATCCGTTTTACCGCCCCAAATCTTAATATTACATGGTTGAAAAAGTTCTTTATCAAAGTATCTGCTGTAAGGTCAGGAACTGGTATTGATATGACAAATCGGCTGTAATAATCACAAATATTTATTATATGTTTCATCCCTGACTTACTAGCTGGCAGATTCTCTAGCGCATCCATGTTTACTGTCTCCCATGGGTGAGTCGCCGGTTCTCTCACTACCATCGGAGCCCTAATCGGTCTAGTCATTCTTCTCTTCTGGCAACACATCTCGCAAGAGTCACAAAACTCTCTCACGTCTTTATACAATGACTTCCAGAAGTATTTTCTTCTTAGTATCGGTATTAGCTTACTCGGTCCTATATGGGCCATAATTTCTGACTCGTGGTATAGGGATAAAAGCTGTGGCACTATTTGCTTTGGCACTACTAGTTGTGCTGAATTTTGTACACCATGTCTAGACGTCGTGGGATATCTAAATAACAAATTTTGGTGCAAAAAATAATCTGGTTCGAATCTCAAGATAGATCGAGCCTGTTCTTCGTTAGTAGGTAGTGTGCCGCTACGTAAGTATTCTATGATTGGACCTGTAAAAGGGTCTTCTTCTTGGCTATTGCTAATAATCGATATATCTGTTGCCAAGGTCTCGAATTCCGATACATCAACCTGTACTGGTTTCTTTTGGGTAGATCCCTCATATTTCTTCTTCTCTTTTTGCTTAGGGTATTGCGTGATTGCATGGACTGGTAATAGATCTGACAAAGGGGTAGGGTCCGGGTTGGATTTATATTTGATGCGTGATAGCGAATCTGGTACTTGATTCTGCTCGCCTCTAATATGGCGAACTGTGAAATCAAAACCTCTTAGTAACATTATCCACCGGGCAAACTTGCCCTTAGGTTTGTCATTTTTCAGAAGAGAACACAACGCTGAATGGTCGGTATATAATATAAATTTTCTTCCCTCTAAATATACCCGAAAATTCTTAACCGACCAGACCACTGCTAGTAATTCCTGTTCCGTTGTGCTCCATCTAGACTCTGTCTCTGAAAGGGTTTTAGCTGCGAAAGCTACTGGTCTTTTTCTACCTTCTTTATCCACTTGGGATAAGGTTGCTCCCAAACCCACGGAACTCGCGTCACATTCTAAAATGAACTCTTTTTCAAAGTCTGGGAAAGCTAAAATGATTTCCCCCTCTATCAGGGCTGTCTTTAGATCCTCAAAGGCTAAACTCTGCGGTTCGTCCCATATCCATGGTTGCTCTTTTTTGAGTAACATGGTTAACGGTTTTGATCTTACTGCATAATCTTTGATAAACTTTCTATAATATCCTACAATTCCTAAGAATCGCTGAATATCTAACCGTTTATTGGGAACTGCTATGTTTCTGAGTGGGGCTACGTTATCTTCATGCGGTGCTATTCCTTCCGCGGATATCGTGTGCCCTAGGAATTTGATCTTTTCTCTACACATAACGCATTTTGAAGGTTTAAGTTTTAGGTTAGCTTGTCTTAATCGCAAGAATACCTCTTCCAAGTCACTAAGGTGTTGCTCAAAACTGGAACTAAATACACATATATCGTCGAGGTACACCAGACAAGTTTTATATTTTAGTCCCGCTAATACCATATCCATTAACAACTGAAAAGTTCTCGGGCTGTTCGTCATACCCATGGGTAACTTAGTATATCGATATTTTGTACCTGAGGAGGTTATAAACGCGGTCTTGTCGCGGTCCTCCTCACATATATCAACCTGAAAAAATCCCGATTGGAGATCTAAACAGGAGAATATCACGGGAGCATGCTGGCCTATACAATCTAAAACATCATCTATACGGGGAATATTTAAAAATTGTGGTTCCGTGGCTTCATTTAACCCTCTGAAATCACAAACAAGCCTCCAATGGCGATAATCCCCAGGCTTTGCATTCCCTTTTGCCACGATGAAACATGGAGAGGCCCAGGCTCCGCCATAGGATTCTTCTATCACCCCCTGGTGAAGCTGTTCCTCTACCAACTTGTCCATCATTTCTCTCATAATCGGAGACTGGCGATATGGCAGCTTGTGTACCACATCGTATTCAGATTTTAATTTAATTTTATGTTCTAAAATATTGGTAGACCCCAACATGCCATCCTCCCCTACAAAAACATCACAGTATTGTGTACATAGATCATTCAATTCCTCTTTTTGTTCTTGGGATACCTTAGAGGCTTTTAGATCTAACTCAGGAGTAAAAATTTCATTCGTGTTGTCTTTCTCAGGAATGTTCCCTGACGCGCATACCTTAGGATCCTCCTCCACGAACCCGTCCTGGCTTACCCACCCTATTTGGGTGCGTGCCTGGATGTCCATGGGGATAGGAGAGTAATTCATTATCCGTACTGGTATGTTGTTGGCCTTGACCCTTGCCACGCACCTAGCTGTTATTAAACCCTCTTCTAATGCGTCACTCTTAGGATCAAACCAAACCTCGCGCCCATTTGGAAATACATTCCCACTTTTAATTTCCACTCCCATTATTACCTCAGTCATAGGTGGTAAAGTTATGTCTTCTTTTGTACAAACTGCAGCAACTTGATCTTTCTCAGTTGCGCATCCCTCATAGCTTATTTGAAGTTCATGCTCCATGAGAAAATCCCGACCCATTATTAAATCCAGTCCGAAAAATAATTCCGGCCAAACTGTTACCTTAATATGATATCTTTTCTGGGCTAGATCAAGCTTCATAGAACATGGACCGTAGCCCTGTATTAACCTCCCATCTGCCAAAACGCATTTCTTTACAGGCATGTCCGTCATTCTGGGTGTTCTGGCATTTAGACTCATGTACATTTTCTTACTCATAACAGATATAGACGCTCCTGTGTCAACCAAGGTCATTACTCTCGTTCCATACATATATGCGTCGACACAGTGCTGTTCCCTATCTATCGGTATTGCAAAGTAATCCCACGAGTTATTTACATAGCAGACATCTGTTAGCAAATGGGGCTGTCCCCTGATCGTTATACCTCTATTATCTAACTTTTCCTTTTTTCCTTTTGAGTTTATATTCCTTCCCTGCGGCCCCTGTGCGTCGTCTCTCCCCCCAATGTGCCCCAATGAAGGGAGAGACATTAGTTTGGGTTATCCGATGCAAAGAAGGGTCCCTCTGAATTACCAGTTATCATTCCCCCATTCCCTGTATAGTCGACTGCACCTACTTGTTTCTTTTGACTAGGCATACTTTGACTCCCTTGGGTCCCGTTTCTCCCCTGTCTCTGAGCCCGACATTCTGTCTGATAGTGACCAAAATTTTGACAATTAAAACACTTAACTCTGGGTTTGAACTTCGGGAATCCATCGTCGTTCTGCTGTCTCTCGCCTTTCCACGGTGCCTGATTGTTGTGGTGGCCTCGGCCTCTGTTTCCTCTGCTATTGTTGTAGCCTCTTCCCCCTGTCGACGACGGTTGATTTCCTCCATTACCCTGCCATTGCTGTTGGTCTTGCTGCCGCCACTGTTGCTGGTTCCCTTGTTGGTTGCCCCAGGGCTGCTGATTCCATTGATTCGGATTGTTGTTCTGCTGTGGCCATTGGTATTCGTTCTGGTGCCACCGCTGGCCCTGATTCTGATCATTTCGGCCGTGAATTTGGTTTGGTACTGCTGCTATGGCTGTTGCTTGGCTTTTGAACGTGGCCTCTAATCGTGCTATGTTCTTTTCCATGCTCTTTTCCATTGATTTTTCCATGGATTTCTCCATGGATTTCTCCATAGCCTTTTGCACCTTCTTTAAATCGTCTGCTGTCATTTGATGTGTCGGCGCGCCCTTTTCTCTCTGAAGTAGATGTTCCATCATTTTCGTCACGGTGAGCGCCTGCTTAGTTAGCAACATCGTTCTGTATCTTGGAAGAAGGGACGCTAAGAAATGTTCTTTTATATTGTCTGCATCATTCACTTCCGCCTTTACCATTCTGGTCTGGAAATCTTTGAAGAAATCTGCCAGTTTTTCCCCTTCGACCATATTCACCTGCTTTAGCGCCTTTCTGTCCATATCGGACATGTGTTCATATCTGTCCAGAAAAGCTTTCTTCAGATTTGCCCAGTTGTTGTATGGGTCCGGAGTCTCCAGTAATCTCAACCAGTGTCGAGCCGAACCGCCTAAATACGTTGCAAACTGTCTGCAGAACTGGTTCAAATCATCTGGGTACAATCGTTGTGCTATGGCTGTGCAATCTTCCATGAAGGTTCTTGGATCTTCTCCATCATTATTTGAAAACTTTGGGGGTGCTAGTAGGGTCTGGACTCGATTCTCGAACAACGCCATTCCTTCTTCCTCTGCTCGTTCTTCTTCTTCTTCTTCTTCTCGAATCACGATCTCGGGTCTATGTTGTCCGTTTTCCCGTGGAGGTGGCCCGTTGAGTACAGGATCGGCGTTCTGGTTTTCTACTATGGGCGCTGGATGCCCGTTCTGATGTTGGGGCACACCGTTTCTTCCCTGTGTTTGTTGTCGGCCGTGTGCTTCAGCGTTCTCCCGGGCTCGCTGTAGTCTTTGCTCGTGTTCCTCTTCCTCTGCTTGTATTCTGTCGGCTTCTGCTTGTCTCTGTCTTTCTGCTCTATTTTCTTCTTCCTGAGCTATTCGCCGTCTGTCTTCCTGCTCTTCCTCGGCCAACTGTCTGTCTCTCTCTCTCTGCTGTTCGCGCTGTAATTCTTCCTGCCGTTGTTGTTCCAGCTCTCTTTCTGTCTGTTCCTGCTCTTGCTGGAGCTGCTCTTGTTGTTGCTTATTTAACGGCTGGTTTAGCTCTGCGTCTCTGAGTTTTCGCAATTCGGCACCCAATTCTTTCTGTAACTGCCTGGCAGCTTCGTCTATTCCACGTGGTTCTGTTTCCTGCTTCTCCTGATTTTTTCGTGGCGTGTCTGCCCAAACCCCTTGGTGGGTTTCTTCTTCTGCCAGGATAAGGGTTTCTTCCTCTGCCACTAACGTATCTTGGCTGTCTATGCTGCTTTGGTCGTCTATGTCTTCTAACTCTTCTTCCGATTCGTGCCCTGCTCGAGCCAAATGTTCAAATTCCCCGTGAATTATGTCGGCTTTATCGTGTAGTTTTTCTGTTATTTTCTCTGCGACCAGTAATTTTGTATCTTCGACTTGTTGCTCTTTCTCTGCCTTCTTGCTTAGCTGCGGAGCTATGTCTGGAATGCCCGCGTCAGTGTCCTTGAACCCTCCTCTAGTCACACAATTTAATCTGAAATTTGCTCTTGATTTAGGTCTCGCTTTTTCATCGTTCGCCATTCGGCATTATGAAACGGAATATGTCCATATCAAATCTCCAGGCCCGGGTTCTTTCACCAAATGTTAGTGTCTGTAGAGCGTAGACACTACAATTAGGGATTACTACTAATGGATTTCGGAGTTACTCTAATCACTCGGATCTCTCGCGATATACTTATAAATAGGGGTAGCTTCGATTGGTTAGACGTCTCAATAGGGATATAGTGCTTGGCTTGTAGTTTCGGTAGGTATAAGGTAAGGCGTGGAGTACAGAATGGCTTCTTTTATTAGACTTCAATATAACACAGTGTTCATGTATAGCAAGTTATAGCATGGTCAGTGTTCAAGGTGGCAGGGCTTCCAGTCAGTTCATCATCATACAGCATACGGTAGTACAGCTCTCCAGGAGAAGTCTACCTATACAGTGACTGGGGGCCCTTATATATTCTAAGTATTGCACCAGACCTGGGATGCATTTCATCATCTTTCCCGGGCGTACTGCAATGGTCAGGGGGCATTTCGTCAGCCACCAGGGCTGTTGAGCATGCGCTGGCCCTTGCATCAGCCTCCAGGTTAATGGCGGAGTAGCTCACATGCAATGTCGCCGGGGGATTTCATCATCCAGAGACATTGCACCAGCTCTCTCCGCCCAGGGGTCAGACCCCCTCCCTACCACCGTTCATAAGATCGACCAGTAAATAAGTAAACAATCGACACACATATAAATATAACACACACATAGGCTTAAATATTATTAAAAATAAATTGGGACATTAACATAAGCGTGGGGGGCGTGGCAACTCTCACTGCTTGGCTTGAGTCTGTATTAGGGTCGCAAGACCGGGCAGGAGATATTGATGCGCGGCATACACGCCAGGGGAACCTGTGCGGCCGGCGCTGGCCCCGCCTACCGACTTGGAATTTAACTACCCTAGACTGGCATGAGGTTTTTAATTTGCGCCGAGACCGAACCCTTGCTGATCCGGCTGGCAGAGAGAGCGGTGCTATCGTTGGACAACCGATAAGTAGTTGCAAGCAAACAACGATATGTGTCAAACACTCTGGTGGGCGAATTAGGACTTCAATCTGGCACCATTGCATACTGTATTTGTTCCGATTGGAACCTTGAAACCAAACAAGTAAAAATAGGGAACTTTCCTAAAGACTTCATGGCGTGAGTGGACCCAACATTCAACTGGTTTTATTTACATGCAGGTATCACCTGCATCGATGTGCAATTCAAATTTCTTTCTTTTAATAAGCTTCATAAAATTATATATACAATTTCAGAAATTTCTTTGCAAATATAAAGGGGAATGCACCTTGGAATTTTGAGGGGTATGGACGTATGTCATTTTTGTGCTGTTGCTGATGTTGGTGAACTCCTGCATTATTACATCGATTCCGTAGTTCTCTATGTGCTCATAACGTATGTTGTATAATTTTCACTTTTGTTACTTGAATTTGATATGGAAAATGGAAATTTTGGCGTTTACTAAATTTAGGCAAGCAGACTGAATAACCATGCTGGAATACATATTTTTGGTATGAATTCAATATCTTCAAAACTTTGAATTTACTTGGACTATGTCAATGTAAGTCAGAGTTATATTTATTGGTATTTTGGTACCTATTTTTACCTACCTATTTTTATTAGAAGGTTTCAACAAAAATTCTTTATCTCTGTTTCAATTTAATTAAATTAAGTGGCAGAAGCCAGAGAATGTTACTTTGCCGTTTACTGTATTTGTGTTTGATAATGGTTGTAATTGTAATTTTCGTTATTTTCAAATGAGGTACGAGAATTTAAAATAGGGTTAGTAAGAAATTCTAAAATGTATCTGGTTAATCTAGATGTAACTACAACCAGACAGGGGTAAGATTTCAGAACTTCAGTAGATATTGGGGGGTAAAAGACTTTCGGAAAATCATTTATCTAATTTATTCAAAATTTTCCAGGGGGTCGAATCTCGTGTCCCCACTGTATCCGACCATCAGGAATGCTACTTTATTATTAATAGATTATAATTATGGCAGTAGCATTCTAAGGGGGGAGGGGGGCATTATGTTATACCGCTAGGTGGCGTAGCAGTATCAGCCACAGCAATAAAGAATGAGTTATGGGTAACGCCAGACACTCTAGATTCAGGACTAAACCGACTTGGAAGTGTTCATTCTAGCTCCCCAGGATCTTTCATATAATTTAGGAACATTTATAGATTATACCCCCCAAGGGTGTAACAATTTCAATATATCTATAGCCTCTTGTCATTATCATAAGTTCTTCTCCATATTTTTTTGGTGTCATTGGGTGTATTCTTCAAGTAGTGAGACTTAATTACCACCTTCATTCTCATACGAAGTTCATACATTGCAATTATAGGATCAACTTTGTTTTCCATAAACAATTTCTGGCGATGTATAAACGCTTTGATGGTTAGTATAACCCAATTTATAATTTTCGAATTCAGGTTAGAGATTTCAACGCCGAACATTATTTCCTTTTTGTTAACCACTACACTATTACCCACTCTATGAATGATTTTCTGGTCGGCAGCGTTCTTATTGAGATGGCCACTATCATAAATCCACAATAGAATAAATTTCCATAAAGACATGGCACTTCTACATTCGATGAAAAAATGAACAATATTATTATTATACAGCTAGCGAGATACACGATCATCTAGACTCTACACGAACCATTATTAGTAATTATCCAGTAAATCGAGATCAATCCCCAGACTGAGACAACTCCCTATAACGACAGAGTAATTATTAATGAAGTGTCCCCTGCTCCCAGGACATTTACATATGGTGGTAGAAACTCACATAAAATACAATTAGACATTAACACGTACAAAGTGGCAAGGTATAGGGTTGATGGTTCGGCTAGGGGAGCAATAGAGTCATACCTGCTACCGCATGAATCAGAACAGTTACGGTACTTAACTCGTTATCAGAGAATGTCATGAACCATACACCTTCCTGCAAGAACAAAGCAGCAGTCGGGTTTGGTTGGAGGCATGTCATCTAGAGCATTTTAGTTCATTATATGGTTGAATTGGTTCTTTGTATATGCACAGGGCAGACATGGTTCCAATAGGCGATCCTGTCTCAATTCACTATTACGTTTGTTATAAACATCAATGGTACAGATGCCTGCTGGTCCTGTCTTCAGGTGGATCCTCGTTCATCAGTTGTTTCGGCGCTGTCCACTACAACCTCCAGAGGTGCGCCAACTGGGGTGATCAAATCCCAGCCCAGGACCAGCCCTACTCTCTCCACCTCTCACCTCTCTTCCTCCACAGCCACATAGATGCTGTTTCCGCCTCCCTACACAGAGAGCCAATGAGCTGTTTCCTCTCCCCTCCTACCACTCCTATAGTTCTCAGTGCCCTCCACATCGACTGGCCTGCAAACCCCCTGCATCCGATCTCCACAGGGAAGCACCATACCTTCCAGCCTCATTGTTGGCATTCACTGACTAGGTCCTGGTACTTGGTCTTTTTCCGCTCATACGCTTCCTCTATTCTCTCCTCCCATGGCACAGTCAACTCCACTATTATGACCTGCTTAGTTGACGGTGACCAGATCACTATGTCAGGCCTCTGGTTGGTGGCTGCTACCTCCCTGGGAAATACCAAGCGTGTGTTAATGTGTGCTCACATCTCCGAGTCACCTGATGTCACTAGCAGCCCACTTCCCTCCGTTCTCTTTCTAGTTGGTTCCTCTCCTGCTCTCACAAAGTTGATGAGCTTTGGTCCTCCCTTTTTCACCTTTGTACTCTTCCTTTGCAGTTCCAGGGTGTCAGCGAGGGTGGCTAGTATCTTATCATGTCGCCAGGTGTATCTCCCCTCTTTCAGTGCTACAGAACATGACAAGAGTACATGTATGCTCCAGATTGGCTGGCTTGCAGCACAATGGGCAATTAGGATCCTCCGTCAGTCCCCATGTTACCAGATTAGTTGGGCTTGGTAACATGTCATACACAGACTTTAGTTGGAATTTGAGTCTGTATGGTTCCGTGTTCCATATCTCGCTCCAAGATAGGCTTTTTGATCTACACCCTTCCCAGTTTAGCCAACTCCCCTGCTTTTTCATGCCTGCTGCTCTTACCATCCTGCCTTCCTCCTCCATGGCCCTGACTTCTGACTGAACCAAGTGTCTCCTCTCTACTCCTTTTGATGCTTTCCATCTGGTGGTTGGTGTCATGCCTAGTCCTTAATTGTCTCCCTACTGCTATGCTATGTCTGCTTGCCTCAATCGTGACTCTGCCTCCTTCATTGAGTCATCCACTTTCCATTTCTGTCCTGTCCTTAACTCCACTTGTGCTGACCGTACCTTGTCATCTTTGCTGTCCTTCAACATCATGAGCTGTCTGACCTTGGTTACCTTAAACTACTCTGTGATTGATTTTAGTGGAAGCTGCAGCTTGGTGCTTGATGAGTAGAGTCCTATGCTGCTGAAACTTAGGGACTCCCAGCCACCGCCGTAGGTACCTGCTTGCCAATTGCTCTAACCCTTCCACTTTGGTCATTGGTACATCATACACCAGGAGTGGCCAGAGCACTCGTGGCAGTACTCCATGTTGGTAGATCCATGCTTTGTACCTGCCTGGTAGACCACTCCTGTCTACACAAGCCATCCACTGCTCTGTCTGGTGGCACATCTCTGTTACGTTTTTAGTGTCACAGAGGGAATCATTTTAATACTTCCCAAGGCACTTCACTGGCTTTTCGCCTACTGTTGGTACTATGTCGCTCCCCACCTTGAAGTGCTCTTCCTTCACTTTTCCCTTCTTGACGAACGGCTGCCCAAACGCTTATTTCAATAAGCGGATGCTATTTCCGAAACACTACGACCGCAGCGCCATAACTGTACAGCGAAATACAGAGGGTGACTCATGGGCTTTATTTTTGTTTCTCGCACTTATTTTCCTACAAACTTGGGCATCCAGTACAATGAATGGCAACAAAAATAATACACCTACACATTAGTCAAGTAGATTTAACCGATATGCACACCAATAATTCACAATCTTCGTGTAACTAATGTTAACATTGCCGTGAATGGGGACTCGACATCGGCCGATTGACCGACCATGAAAGTTGGGCCACATGACTGAAATGCATGGGAAATGATACGTAAGGCTTCTCATAGTGTATTGAGCAAGGTCAAGGCTGCGCGCACAGCCTCTCAGCCAATGATGATGCTTGCAATCCATGTAGAAACTCCGCGATTATTCCATTAAAAAGGTAACGAAATATTGATTCTTCTGCTAAAGTATCATTGTCTGCTGGGGTCTGGTGGCGGAGCCAGACGCCTGCAGACATCGTCAAGCAAAACACCGAGTCTACTCGTTTCCAGTGTCGAAGATTAGCCGGGTCTTCCCGGCTCCACAGTCGCCGAAACAATAATTTTAAAAGCTTTGATTATTATCGGTACCAACGACCTTCGAAATAACAAATTTAATCTCACTAAACTAACCATGCAAAACCTATGTCAGAGATCCTATTCTTGTGCATTCATTTTCTGGATGACAAGGCTCCTTGATTTGGTCGGTTTGATCTTCATCCGTGCTCCATCTATGACTGACATTAAGTCCTCCAGAGTCCATCTTGCCTCCACCTCTGTCTTGGTGCTGATGGTCATGTCATGCATAAATGCTCGTATTGGTGGTTGTTGAGCTCTTGATGCCATGATTGGTCCTCTGTTCTTCTTCTCTACGGACTTCACCAGCAGATTCATTGTCTCAATTCACTATTACGTACTTACATCACTAGTTACAACGACTATCACAGTGGAGGCTCTCATCAGGTGGACTATATTATATATTACGATGACTGGAAATTCCTATTTAGACCAAAGACACAGAATGATACTTGATTCCCCTACTTATAATAACGATTGCTTTTTAAAGCCAACCCTTAATTTGTTTGTTAAATAAATGTCTCGCAGCAAAAATATTAATACATTTCTTATAGATTTTGCTGACAAAAAAGGCGTTAGGTTAACTTGGAGAAGCAAGATAATAAAGTATACAATGCACGAATTCATATTTATATATAATAATCAAAAATTGAATACGGCATTAAATCATATACGGCATACAACATTAAATTATACGGCATTAAATCCACAATTCCCATCGTTTCATTTTACAAATTAGATTAGATAACAGTTTATTTCGCCAATAAAGTACATGAACACTTTGTGACATATCACTCCACCTCCAAGGTCGTCCATTCAGAGGGCCTGGAAAGATAGTCAAGAATTCTTTTGAGATAAATCATTTTCTGATCTTATTTTCATCTAGAAGGACATTTTGTTATACCTCATTGTGCCATAATATATTAATTATTGTACCTAAATTTTAATTTCTTTATACAACTACAATTTCAGATTTCGGGAAATGCCAATTATACTCACTATATATCTCTTAATATTGTGGTTTTTGCATGTATACCATCTTTTTGCATGAAAAACATCTTTTTGGGTGGAATATACAACATAAAAAGTACTTCTATGTCTATACACCCCCTCTTTGTTTAATACAAATTTCACATACATCTAACTTATATTTACACATTATATTCACAAGGTATCAATATAATATATATCTGTGAGAATAATCAACACAAATGGGATGATGTAATAAATGTTCTTTATGGGCCTTCCTATTGCGGCCAAAAGAAGGAATGAAGTTGGAGATGACTAATTAAAATTGATATTAGCGTCTCTCTGATTCATAGGCTTCAATTCAGTCATTGTGTGTTTATTTTGCCTTTGTAACATTTCCCTTATAACGAAACAATGTACCCCAAAGCGTTGTTATTCTATTTTCCAATTCCAGCATCTCAGATATGACTTAATGTTTCATGTTGTATGGCCCCGTCCCCTCCCCCTTTCACTATATATATATATATATATATATATATATATATATATATAGAGAGAGAGAGAGAGAGAGAGAGAGAGAGAGAGAGAGAGAATGGGACGAGCTGGCAATAATCAAAAATTTATTGGACGAGATTCGTCCACATAAGCACGATGCCGTAGGCAGAGTGCTTATGTGGGAGAATCAAGTCCAATAAATTTTTGCAGGCGAGTTCCATTCCATTATTGCAGGCGAGTTCCATTCTATATTTATTATATGTGCATAAAATTTGATCATATGTCATCAGTTATCACTGAAAAAATATTAAAAAAGCACAGAGAGCCCCGCTGCCCCGCTGACAGCCCCACTGACAGCCCCGCTGACAGCCTCGTTAGTATAGGCCTATTTATATTGTTAAATTAAAACGTTCATATTGTGGCCATTTCTTGAGCTACATTAATAAAACTTATATCATTGGATAGAGAATTTAATGCTTTAATGCTGTTTAATGATATGGTTTTTATTATGTATTTCTAGTACCAGAATCACGGGTGGAATACCGATCGCGGGGATTTGTTTACAATGCAGAAATAGAGCCAAAGCTCCGCAAAGCATATCAACAGAGCTATTTTTAGACAACTACATTTTTATAGGACGCGTCCTATATGAATATTTTGATAGCACCCCACTTATAGCACCTCTCATATAGCATGCGCATATAATAAATATATATATATGTATATGATGGAATTGAATTGTAACTGTAGTAATAACAACAGAATAGATTTAAATAATGTCTTTATTTCTGACTACAATATTGTTCATATCTATTGACGATAAAACAAATTTGAATCAAAATCGAATCAATATAACAGATTGAAAGAATGCCATTTCTTTCACGTTGTACGTTCCATCAATCCAATATATTCACTTCTGTCTGATATGAACATGATTAAAGGATTCCCCACAGGACTCTTTCCCTCTCTCCCTTCAATTTTCTTTTTATTCAACATAATCATAGCATGACATAGCTATTTACTTGTCGAGATCAGTACTCACAGGATAAACCCTGCGTTTCTGCCTGGCGCTGTTTCTAACTAATCTGGTTTAATTAATTAACAAGGTTCACCATAACAGCAATCTAGCAATCTATAACATTGGGAAACTATCTACTAATCAATTAATTTAATCAAGTTCGTCAAAACAGCGATTTAGTTTAAACAGGTGATAATATCGAGATAGTGAATGACTATCTACCATGCAAAGTTCTCATGCGCATTAACATCCTCATATAGGTGCTAGTCATGAATGAATTAACCTCTCCACGAGCATCGAAGGTCCACCCACCTTACATAACCGATAGCCAGTCAGCGCGCTTGAAACCATAAACAGATGTGCCCCACATGGCCATGTTTTGCGCGCACTGCATGTTTACAACTCCAACCTCAGACACAGACGTCAACACAGCCTATACTTTAACATAGAAACGTACCATGTTTTGCCCCAAATATAGCATTTTTCATTGGATTTTAAGTGTTCTGGATTATTATTTCTGCAGCATGGACCCACCAATACCCCCTACTCTCATCAGGGCGGCTGATTTTAAGAAACATAAAGAAAATCATCAGAATAACAAATAAAACTTGTAAAAAAACATAGATCCCCTCTTTAAAATCTCCTTATACAGGAGACAAATGTAGATAACTAAGATCTAACTTATACCTTACATAAGTAATAATCTCTCTCCATCTCCCTAAATCCCTTTTTAAAATTTAACATTGATCAATTAAACATTCCACTAGATATATGTATACCTGCTCTTAAACATGGTATTATTCATCATGGAGTGTTACTATTTCATTTCAATTATTTAAGGCCAAATATTCAAACAACTAACATTGTTATATCAAAGTTAAACAGTTCTTCTTGAGTTGCCAATCTTCTAGTATTCAGTATAAAAGTAGCCTGACGTTTTATCTGAAAATATTTAACAATAATCATATCATTTTATGCAAAATAATAATATAATATGCTTGAATACTGACCCACTCAATCTCCACAATGGATGTTAATTTCAATTCAAGCCATAAGATGATGTTACTGATCTTTGTTATATTAGCCTACTGCCTGAACTAATCTCATACCTGTGACACCTTTCTCCAAGGTAAAACTTTTGCCTCTTCTCTATATCTTATGCTATCAAACATATTTTTCGTTGCCATTGACTTAGTGTAGATGTCTATGTGTGGTATGTTGAGAAAATATCAGAGAAATTTAGTATCTGGGTCCAAATTAAGATCAAAACAAGCCTCTAGATAGGCAGTTTTAATGCTATACAGTGGCCGTCGTGGGTTTGTTTGTCTGAGGTGGCACCGCGTGGAGTCCCGGGAGACGGTGGGCGGAGCATAGCCCCGCTCGTGGAGAGGTTAATTACACAGTCTTGTTAGTTTTGACATAGCTCGTTACGAAGAGCCCCACGGTTCCGTATGATTTCTTTTAAAAAATCCAAATAGGAGGATGTGTTATATTTATGATAGCTTATGATACTAGAAGATTATTTTTATATAGGCAACGTTTGAGAAAATCCATGCTGGATATAACGTTTTTCATTGAACTGTTTAAAAATGCATTGACCTTTAATCAAAATTTAATAATAAAAAAGTAGTATTTAGTTTTGTTGTGTTTTCAGTGTCTGTATATATGCGTGTTGGTTGCTGTATGGATGTTTTTGGATTGTGGGGTGCGGTTGGTCAAGTTGTGCGCGTGTGATTTTTTAGTATAGGTCTGCACTGGCAACAGGGCCTGCGTTCATAAAAAGCTGGTGCCAGGGCACTGGTGCCAGGGCACTAGTGCCTGTGACTAACCCGGTCTTAGCGGCCGTGTCCATAAAGTTTTAATCTGCGTGACAGCCAAGATTTTCGCGTGACAAGAACCTGGCTGTCACGTGGATTAAAAAGGCTGTCACGAGGGTTTTGGCTGTCACTAGGAGGGAAATATATCATTGATATTAGTTTGACTAATTATGTATATTTCTCCTGACTACATTCGGCTATAGTTGATAACATTATTTATATAGTTTATGTTTTCCCTCTCTCTCTATCCCGCTCTCCTTCTCTCCCCTCTATTTCTATCTCAAATCCCTCTTTCGCCGCCCTCTCTGTGTCCCTCTCTCCCTCTCTCTCCATCACTGTCTCTCCCCGCTCTCTCTCCTCTCTTTCATTCCAGAATGAAAACGCCGATTAACGACAGGAATACATGAACAACTCAAACAGAAGTATTTCTCAAAGTGGGTGTTATAATGGGTATATAGTAATGTAGTAACAATGTAGAAAGGAGGAGCAATATTGCATGAATGAAATAATATTAAAAATTTACCTGGGGACGAAAATAAACAAAAACAGAGGGCATGATTCCTATGCCTTGAGCGAGGGACAAACGAAAATCCAAGGGGTTCTATTTTCATCTCATTAGTCTTTCTCTCTCTCTTTCCCTTCTTTATGCCCGCTCCCCTCCCTCTTACCCACTCTTCCCCCTGCTCTCTTCCCCCATCTGCCTACTTCTCCTACCCCCATCTCTCTCTGCCCCCTTCTCGCTCTTCCTATCTCTCTCATATATCTATCTTTCACACTCTCTTTATTTTCTCTCTCTCCTCTTTCTGCTTTTGACATCATCAAGCTTTTGTTAAAAAGTGCCAAATTCAAGAAACCTTCGAAAATACACTGAGAAATGAGGCAATATGTGTAATGAAAGAATCAAGATGAATAAATACCCAATGAAGATAAATCAATAATTGAGTGTCATGTACCAATACATAAACAAATATCTATATAATGTTTTAAGGGGGTGCCTATCAATCACATCCCCCACCCACCCACCCAACCCCGAACCCCTGCCACCCCCACATCTGGTATTAATTCCCATTACCGCATGCAGACTTAAGATGTGCTGCAACTAGTCTAATCTTATATGATGTACCACTTTCTTTAGGCCCTATATGGACCTAGAACTTTAGTTTAGTCCATGTTCGTTTTAGTCCATGAACCTGAATCCTTTTGCTGCCACTAAAGCGGTAGCGTGGGACTGTACCTATGCTGGTTTCTGTGTTTTGTGTGGCAACTGTGTTACATAACAGACAGTTTGTGTACACATATAGATCGGCTATGTGTAGGATAGAGGATGAGAGTCTGTTCTCTTAACTTAAGAGAACAGAGTCAAGTCCTCTAGCATGCTTATCCTTCAACTTCAATTGTTTGTTTATAATTGAAGTAACCAAATCCACCCACCCCATACCACCCTACAACGATCACTGCCTCATCAGTGACCAGTATTCTCAACTTTGATTGTTTGTTTATTATTGGCCAATCCAGTCCCAATACACATTTGCCATTACCTCGAATTATTAACAATATGCAACACCTTACACTTCCTACCACTGCTCTATATTGGTCTTCACCAACACATAAGTGATGTGCTACAGGGAAATGAGTCACAAGTTGCAAAAATAGGATTTTGAGATATCTATTTGGAGAGCCAGTTAGTGATGACAATTAATGTTATTAAAGTAACATAATTATACCTGATTCATATAACACTTTTCTTGCATTCGCACCACCAGGATGTGTTCGATATAATTTGCAACATTGATTTGTATTCTCTAAATTCCAAATATTCATAATGTTGAAATGAACATTTTCTATTTCTCTCATTGGATTCTAGAACAAAGGAATATATTCAATTTGCTGTAGCCGGTTTCATTGTTAGTATTTAATAAGCTATCCCTGGTAGGACACTGACACTATCCCCTCTCTTCTCTCGTCTGTTCCCCCCTCTTCTCTCATTTGTTCTCCCGCCTGGCACTGCCTCAGATCTCTCCTTCCCTCAGAGAGAGGGAGACAGAGCAAGGAGATTGAGGAGAGCGAGGGAGAAAGAAATGGAGAGAGCAGGGTAGAGAGAGTTACTCTCTCTCTTCTCTTCTCTCCCTCCCTCTCCCCTTGAGAATATATTTTATACCGCCAAATGAATTGCAAACGTCTCAGCATCACAGAGAATTTTGAATCATCAAAATCCCTTAAGAAATGGTGACACATGCATGACACAGTCCCCCGACATGTACATAGAAGCCTCCTGATTACTATACCTTTGATACCGTACCATATATCTTCTATCACCAACATATATCCAACATTCCACCAACAAATATATCATTTAAATCTTTTCTTTCTAAATTTGATCATAGAGAGACAAATTATATCATTATTGATTAATCAATTTTTCTACTCTTCATCCCCCTACCCGACCAACTGTTACAGCCCTCCCTCCACCTCCCCACTACCTATTACACACATTGCCTCCCCCTCCCTTAATTCCTTCTCCTACTCCTTTTCCCGTCATCGTCCTCCTCCTCTCTCTCCTCCCTCCCGTGGCAGAGTTGAAGCTGAAGATGGAGAGGGAGATGGAGGGGAGGAGGAGGGGTGTGTAAGTTGAGTGTAACAGGTATGGTATAGTGGGGAAGGACAAGACGAAGGAGAAGGAGTATATAGGTGACTGGAAGGAGGTGGGGGAGAAGAAGGGTGGAAGAAGGAGGAGGGGGTAGAGAGGAGGAGGGAGGAGGAGGAGTGGAGGAGAGTGGTGGTAAGTGGGGTATATAATTTAAAGTTTGTATAGGGATGGAAGGGTCAGGGGAGAGTCAAAAAAATGTAGTTTGACTAAATACTATATTTTAAGTTAATTGATGTATATCATATCTTGGAAGTATATGTATAAGTAAAGGTCTAATTCTGCAATGCTAATGTTGAAATTACAAAAATAATCTAATAATCTAATAAACACAATATATATGATATGAAAACGAATCATATCAAATAATAAGTATCTTTTTGATAGAATGATATTGTATTTCAGTCAACAGGCGGGTCGAGGAAGACCTGCAAATGAGCAGAAGACTGAAACCTATTCCTTTTGTATCAATGTAACTGTAATATATTAAACAAAATAACGTTCAGTCAATTAACCTCTCCACGAACATCGAAGGTCCACCCCCTTACGTAACAGACAGCCAGTCAGCGAGCATAAACAGATGTGCTACACATGGCCATGTATTGCACGCACTGAGTGTTGACAACTCGGACCTCAGACACAAACGTCAACACGGCCTATACTTTACTATAGAAACGATGCATGTTTTACCCCAAATATAGGATTTTTCATTGGATTTGAAGTGGTTTGGACTATTATATGGGTGGTATGGATCCACCAATACCCCCTACCCTCACCAGGGCGGATGGTTTAAAGAAACATCAAGAAAATCATCAGAATAACAAATCAAAACTGTAAAAAAGATAGATCCCTTCTTAAAAATCTGCTTATTCAGGAGACAAATGTAGATAATTAAGCTCTAACTTATAAACCTTGCCATTCATCCCCGTCCACCCTCCTCAGGAGAAAGGTAGTGAGTGAGAGGAAGAGGAAGAGAGGGGAAGAGACCGAGGGAGAGCAGAGAGAGGGGTGGGGGGGGGGGAGAGAAGAAGAGAGACAAAGAGAGCGGGAGAAAGAGTGAGGGAGAGAGAGAGAGGAAGAGAGAGAGAGAGGGAAGAGAGAGAGAGAGGAAAAGGTGTCCAATCACCAACGTACAAAATTAACTATGGAAATTTGGAGTATTTCTGAAAATCTTAACTTGGTTAATCCAGGGCCGGAAAAGCCATTGGCGCAGTAGGTGTCCAATCACCGACATAAAATTTGCTACTCTAGAAGGCTGGGGTTCCTACAAAATTATATTAAATGATGAGAACTAACTTATTATTTCAACATATACTCAGATATATACTACAAACCCTTATTAGTGGTTGTGTAGAGTATCGGATAAAATGCATGAATAATTGATAAATAAAAAGATATATGTTATATGTGAATAGTGAATGAAATAAGAAAAAAGGAACTCTGTTAGGAAAATCCTGGCTGTCACGAGAATGTCCTGGCTGTCACGAGAATGCATGATAGTGCTGTCACGAGAACATCCTGGCTGTCACGCAAATCTCAGAGCTAAGACTGGGATAGCCAACACACCCCTGGGAGGTGTGTTAGCCCTTTATGGACACGAATTTGACACGCAAATCTTAGCACTTATTATGAACGCAGGCCCAGGTTCGAACTGATTATTTCCTTGGGGATGTTGAAATATGATCCCTTTTTAATCAATCGGAGATCCTATTGTGAGAAGTTTGCTCTTGAAAATAAGCGTTTTGTGGATTCCTGGCAAAATTAAATATAGCCTACTGGGACAATCAGCTGGCAGTTCAGCATTATTTCATGCAGTAGGAATCGGACATGCTATCAACCATGCAGATGTATTGTGTGTGTGTCTGTTATTGTGTACCCTATTGATCATGTGTATCATTTTGGCGGTTAAGGACAAGGGTGGAGAATGGGATACTCTTAAGAGATCCAGGGCCTGCGTTCATAAAAAGCTGGTGCCAGGGCACTGGTGCCAGGGCACTAGTGCCTGTGACTAACCCGGTCTTAGCGGCCGTGTCCATAAAGTTTTAATCTGCGTGACAGCCAAGATTTTCGCGTGACAAGAACCTGGCTGTCACGTGGATTAAAAAGGCTGTCACGAGGGTTTTGGCTGTCACTAGGAGGGAAATATATCATTGATATTAGTTTGACTAATTATGTATATTTCTCCTGACTACATTCGGCTATAGTTGATAACATTATTTATATAGTTTATGTTTTCCCTCTCTCTCTATCCCGCTCTCCTTCTCTCCCCTCTATTTCTATCTCAAATCCCTCTTTCGCCGCCCTCTCTGTGTCCCTCTCTCCCTCTCTCTCCATCACTGTCTCTCCCCGCTCTCTCTCCTCTCTTTCATTCCAGAATGAAAACGCCGATTAACGACAGGAATACATGAACAACTCAAACAGAAGTATTTCTCAAAGTGGGTGTTATAATGGGTATATAGTAATGTAGTAACAATGTAGAAAGGAGGAGCAATATTGCATGAATGAAATAATATTAAAAATTTACCTGGGGACGAAAATAAACAAAAACAGAGGGCATGATTCCTATGCCTTGAGCGAGGGACAAACGAAAATCCAAGGGGTTCTATTTTCATCTCATTAGTCTTTCTCTCTCTCTTTCCCTTCTTTATGCCCGCTCCCCTCCCTCTTACCCACTCTTCCCCCTGCTCTCTTCCCCCATCTGCCTACTTCTCCTACCCCCATCTCTCTCTGCCCCCTTCTCGCTCTTCCTATCTCTCTCATATATCTATCTTTCACACTCTCTTTATTTTCTCTCTCTCCTCTTTCTGCTTTTGACATCATCAAGCTTTTGTTAAAAAGTGCCAAATTCAAGAAACCTTCGAAAATACACTGAGAAATGAGGCAATATGTGTAATGAAAGAATCAAGATGAATAAATACCCAATGAAGATAAATCAATAATTGAGTGTCATGTACCAATACATAAACAAATATCTATATAATGTTTTAAGGGGGTGCCTATCAATCACATCCCCCACCCACCCACCCAACCCCGAACCCCTGCCACCCCCACATCTGGTATTAATTCCCATTACCGCATGCAGACTTAAGATGTGCTGCAACTAGTCTAATCTTATATGATGTACCACTTTCTTTAGGCCCTATATGGACCTAGAACTTTAGTTTAGTCCATGTTCGTTTTAGTCCATGAACCTGAATCCTTTTGCTGCCACTAAAGCGGTAGCGTGGGACTGTACCTATGCTGGTTTCTGTGTTTTGTGTGGCAACTGTGTTACATAACAGACAGTTTGTGTACACATATAGATCGGCTATGTGTAGGATAGAGGATGAGAGTCTGTTCTCTTAACTTAAGAGAACAGAGTCAAGTCCTCTAGCATGCTTATCCTTCAACTTCAATTGTTTGTTTATAATTGAAGTAACCAAATCCACCCACCCCATACCACCCTACAACGATCACTGCCTCATCAGTGACCAGTATTCTCAACTTTGATTGTTTGTTTATTATTGGCCAATCCAGTCCCAATACACATTTGCCATTACCTCGAATTATTAACAATATGCAACACCTTACACTTCCTACCACTGCTCTATATTGGTCTTCACCAACACATAAGTGATGTGCTACAGGGAAATGAGTCACAAGTTGCAAAAATAGGATTTTGAGATATCTATTTGGAGAGCCAGTTAGTGATGACAATTAATGTTATTAAAGTAACATAATTATACCTGATTCATATAACACTTTTCTTGCATTCGCACCACCAGGATGTGTTCGATATAATTTGCAACATTGATTTGTATTCTCTAAATTCCAAATATTCATAATGTTGAAATGAACATTTTCTATTTCTCTCATTGGATTCTAGAACAAAGGAATATATTCAATTTGCTGTAGCCGGTTTCATTGTTAGTATTTAATAAGCTATCCCTGGTAGGACACTGACACTATCCCCTCTCTTCTCTCGTCTGTTCCCCCCTCTTCTCTCATTTGTTCTCCCGCCTGGCACTGCCTCAGATCTCTCCTTCCCTCAGAGAGAGGGAGACAGAGCAAGGAGATTGAGGAGAGCGAGGGAGAAAGAAATGGAGAGAGCAGGGTAGAGAGAGTTACTCTCTCTCTTCTCTTCTCTCCCTCCCTCTCCCCTTGAGAATATATTTTATACCGCCAAATGAATTGCAAACGTCTCAGCATCACAGAGAATTTTGAATCATCAAAATCCCTTAAGAAATGGTGACACATGCATGACACAGTCCCCCGACATGTACATAGAAGCCTCCTGATTACTATACCTTTGATACCGTACCATATATCTTCTATCACCAACATATATCCAACATTCCACCAACAAATATATCATTTAAATCTTTTCTTTCTAAATTTGATCATAGAGAGACAAATTATATCATTATTGATTAATCAATTTTTCTACTCTTCATCCCCCTACCCGACCAACTGTTACAGCCCTCCCTCCACCTCCCCACTACCTATTACACACATTGCCTCCCCCTCCCTTAATTCCTTCTCCTACTCCTTTTCCCGTCATCGTCCTCCTCCTCTCTCTCCTCCCTCCCGTGGCAGAGTTGAAGCTGAAGATGGAGAGGGAGATGGAGGGGAGGAGGAGGGGTGTGTAAGTTGAGTGTAACAGGTATGGTATAGTGGGGAAGGACAAGACGAAGGAGAAGGAGTATATAGGTGACTGGAAGGAGGTGGGGGAGAAGAAGGGTGGAAGAAGGAGGAGGGGGTAGAGAGGAGGAGGGAGGAGGAGGAGTGGAGGAGAGTGGTGGTAAGTGGGGTATATAATTTAAAGTTTGTATAGGGATGGAAGGGTCAGGGGAGAGTCAAAAAAATGTAGTTTGACTAAATACTATATTTTAAGTTAATTGATGTATATCATATCTTGGAAGTATATGTATAAGTAAAGGTCTAATTCTGCAATGCTAATGTTGAAATTACAAAAATAATCTAATAATCTAATAAACACAATATATATGATATGAAAACGAATCATATCAAATAATAAGTATCTTTTTGATAGAATGATATTGTATTTCAGTCAACAGGCGGGTCGAGGAAGACCTGCAAATGAGCAGAAGACTGAAACCTATTCCTTTTGTATCAATGTAACTGTAATATATTAAACAAAATAACGTTCAGTCAATTAACCTCTCCACGAACATCGAAGGTCCACCCCCTTACGTAACAGACAGCCAGTCAGCGAGCATAAACAGATGTGCTACACATGGCCATGTATTGCACGCACTGAGTGTTGACAACTCGGACCTCAGACACAAACGTCAACACGGCCTATACTTTACTATAGAAACGATGCATGTTTTACCCCAAATATAGGATTTTTCATTGGATTTGAAGTGGTTTGGACTATTATATGGGTGGTATGGATCCACCAATACCCCCTACCCTCACCAGGGCGGATGGTTTAAAGAAACATCAAGAAAATCATCAGAATAACAAATCAAAACTGTAAAAAAGATAGATCCCTTCTTAAAAATCTGCTTATTCAGGAGACAAATGTAGATAATTAAGCTCTAACTTATAAACCTTGCCATTCATCCCCGTCCACCCTCCTCAGGAGAAAGGTAGTGAGTGAGAGGAAGAGGAAGAGAGGGGAAGAGACCGAGGGAGAGCAGAGAGAGGGGTGGGGGGGGGGAGAGAAGAAGAGAGACAAAGAGAGCGGGAGAAAGAGTGAGGGAGAGAGAGAGAGGAAGAGAGAGAGAGAGGGAAGAGAGAGAGAGAGGAAAAGGTGTCCAATCACCAACGTACAAAATTAACTATGGAAATTTGGAGTATTTCTGAAAATCTTAACTTGGTTAATCCAGGGCCGGAAAAGCCATTGGCGCAGTAGGTGTCCAATCACCGACATAAAATTTGCTACTCTAGAAGGCTGGGGTTCCTACAAAATTATATTAAATGATGAGAACTAACTTATTATTTCAACATATACTCAGATATATACTACAAACCCTTATTAGTGGTTGTGTAGAGTATCGGATAAAATGCATGAATAATTGATAAATAAAAAGATATATGTTATATGTGAATAGTGAATGAAATAAGAAAAAAGGAACTCTGTTAGGAAAATCCTGGCTGTCACGAGAATGTCCTGGCTGTCACGAGAATGCATGATAGTGCTGTCACGAGAACATCCTGGCTGTCACGCAAATCTCAGAGCTAAGACTGGGATAGCCAACACACCCCTGGGAGGTGTGTTAGCCCTTTATGGACACGAATTTGACACGCAAATCTTAGCACTTATTATGAACGCAGGCCCAGGTTCGAACTGATTATTTCCTTGGGGATGTTGAAATATGATCCCTTTTTAATCAATCGGAGATCCTATTGTGAGAAGTTTGCTCTTGAAAATAAGCGTTTTGTGGATTCCTGGCAAAATTAAATATAGCCTACTGGGACAATCAGCTGGCAGTTCAGCATTATTTCATGCAGTAGGAATCGGACATGCTATCAACCATGCAGATGTATTGTGTGTGTGTCTGTTATTGTGTACCCTATTGATCATGTGTATCATTTTGGCGGTTAAGGACAAGGGTGGAGAATGGGATACTCTTAAGAGATCCAGATGTTTCTTTTATAGTTGGACCAAACATCTGAAAAAAATGTGTCAGTTATTGGATGAGTTAATCGGAAGATGGTAAAAAGTAAAGTTATTAGAAAATTACTAGGTTAGCCATGTTTCCATAGTGGGAACATGAATGCATTTACATATATAAAGGAGTAAGTAATATTTTGAACTAAACATTTAGATGAAAATTATAATTTTCTTAATTCAACCTCCTGACCTTGAGTTAGATTCCTTAAAATCTAACGCTAATTTTGAATATTCTATCCAAATTTGTGTACAGAATGACTTAGTTATTGATCGAATTTCTTAAAATCTAATACTAATTCTAAAAATACATATCCCCCCCATATTGTCACTCATGACATTAGACTTTTGTAATCTTAAAGCAATTAAACATTGGGTGGGAGGGAGTGAACTAGCATGGGTGTCAACTTAGCTTCCGAGTGCCCACCCGGGCCCCAAAGTAAGTTTTAGTAAGTGAGTTTTAGAGTCTATATTGCATGACACAGCAGATATATAGCCACATGGCCATAGAGCTACATATCCCCCCTCCATAGAGCTACATATCAGCCTCCCTCCATAGAGCTACATACCCGCCTTCCTGGTGGTAAGAGGAGGGGAGGACGCTGAGTAAGGGTGGAAGGGGTAACTATGTAGCTCTATGCCACATGGCATATATAAGTAATAATGGCGCCCTATTTTATTTGCTCACGAGCAGCAGTTCAGGTTCTAACCAAATCAATAGTCCAGTGATCCATGTAGGAAGGACCTCGCCACCCCTCTCCATCTACAAAACCAGCGCAACGAGCAGGAGTGGGTATAGTAGTTACATTCATCGCCACTAGGTGGCAGCTTGGTAACAAGTTTTGACATAATTCGCTTGTAATTGAATGCCGATCGCGCCACCTAGTATAAGGTGTATCAACGGTTTTCTTATATACTTTTGCCATTTTCGTCGACACAATAACAACTCGGCCAGGCCAATCTCTATGGAAGCGATTCTTCAACGGCCTTGAAGTATGAAAATTTCATCTTGGGAATAATTTTGTCTACCTAGTAACATAATGTGAATGTTTTTCTTGATGATTAAGCTGCTTTTAATAGGATGACGTTCATGTATAATGTTTACCGATGGTATACATACTCGGTATGCATACGCTACGGCATTTTTATGTCGACCCTGCCGTCCTTTTCCGACCGCCCACGCCGTCTGGTGTCAGTACAAGAGACAATCTAGGCGTAGGCAATTATTATGATATAGTCATTTGTATCATAGATCTATTGTAATTTGTATCTATGGGTGTTGAGATTGGATTAACAAATTATTTCATTTGGATTGTTACTTTCAGCATAGGTTCTCGTAAATGTCAATGGTTATTCAGCTACGACTGACAATAATGTACGGCTACATCACTGTGCGTACGCCTGCCACCGTAATTCGAATTACGGGGATACCCGGGTAGTTCAGCTCATATGTGTTTTCTTTCAATTATAGTTAAATGAATGGTTTAATACAAAATCTGAATTGGCAGATATCTTGCAATGTTGTTTAGCAATAGTTTGGTATGTATTATTAGGGCCAAAAACCTACTGTTGCTTCAGGATCTGTGCATGAAGAAAATCGGTAGTACCTCCGTAATTCAGTTTTGATACCACCGTAATTCTAACTGACTTTCTGGCAAGTACCACCGTAATTCACCCAATTGGTCAGGAGGTTCCAACCTTTCATGTGGGGGTCTCCTATTCTCCAAGCAATGGATATCAACTAAAAACCCCTTCCCTTAATTTTATTTTTATTTGTTTTTGTTTTATTCAAGATATCCTGCCGTCTTGGCATATCTACAATGTTAAATCTGGTTGTTTGATTCAATTTTTAATGAATTTTTAGTTTTTTTCTGGGATGTTTTCTTTTTTTCTACACAATGTAATGCTTGCTTACTTTGTAATTGATGCTAAAAATTAAACTGCCTACAGTAGACAATTACTTTTGCATTGATTTTTAAAACATTTTGACTTAGACCTTTGTGATTCATGAATGATATAAGTATTTATAGAATAATATTTGTCAAGATTCACATTATTGCCATCTCTCTTTTCTAGTTGATCAGGCACTCTGGTGCTACTATTGTTCACTCAGCAGTGATTCGTTTGAGAGAATTACAGTGGTATTAAAAGTGAATTACGGAGGTACCTCGAATCGGCAAAAACAGAATTACAGTGGTACTATGGATTTTGTTCAAACACCGATTATGAAGCAACAATAAGTTTTGTGCCCTATTAAGGCACACCAAACTATTGCTAAACAACATTGCAAGATATCTGCCGATTCAGATTTTGTATTAAACCATTCATTTAACTATAATTGAAAGAAAACACATATGAGCTGAACTACCCGGGTATCCCCGTAATTCGAATTACGGTGGCAGGCGTACGCACAGTGTACATGTTTAGCTGAAATAAAAACTTTGAATAAGCAATGTTGAGATGTTTCAAACATTTCGAATAACTTCCTGAGGTCTGTTCTGAAAATGACAATCATTCCTTAGAATAAACTCATGAATAAGTTTTTCTTCTAAATGTGCCTATATATTCCATTATGTAGGGAAGGAGGGAAGGAGGGAGGGGGGGGGGGGTACTTATGACCAGTCATGTTCCTTAAATCACGCATTCCAGCACTCCGACTTCGTCTCCGAGCAATATGGTAGATTTTAATTCTTTGAAATCTTCGTTTTTTGAACCCCCAAACCCCCAAAACGTATGCAAGTCTAATCATATCGGTTTTTAATGTAACTTTATTGGACATTATGATGTGTTTGTGAGGACCTGCAGCTTTAATACATTGCAACCTTCACTACAGTCAATACGAACAGACCGAACACCTGGCCTCAAGTCAAAGACATCCTTTCGATAATGATAACGAATACGATACAGAATGGTGTAGTAACATTAATATATTTTAACAACACACCATATATTTAAGTATAATATATACATATGAAAGAACAAAAATACAACAGAAATTTAACATACATTCAATGGGTAGCAGAAAAGCCGGCGATTTAGCATAATTATTAAGTGGCATGTTTAATTAAGTGGCATGTTAGATCCAAGGATCTATAAAAGGACAAACCCAATAAATAAATAACCATGACGACTTATAGAAGTTCCATAGTGCTGAGTTAAAGTGCGACTTTATCCAATTGATGAAAACAGTAAATGGAAATGGACGGGCGAGGCAACTTAGCGAGTGAGCTGGTGTCTGCCACCTTCTCTAACTCGTACACCTTGTAAACTCATGGAATCAAGGAGTTGTATATAATATACCTCCCCGTGTACCATGTATTAATTAACAATACAGGTAAAATATACTTTAGATGCTCAGGCGTGTTGTATCAAAGGAATTTGAATAACATTAAATATGACTATCACAAAGTTATATATTATATTTAGAGTCATACAGATGACTTTCGAGACAAAGGTTAACAGTGAAAATACACACGATTGTAATCCTCTACGGCGGTTCGGTCCATACATTCATGAGGCATAGAAAATTCTTTTCAAGGAGCACCAATGAAACTGGTGGAACAGTTAACAAAAATGGGTGATAACCACAAAGTATAAGGCCAGGGAAGCCAGGGTCAGGTAACTACTGCTTCATCGTCCTCTTCCTCGCAGCACTTACACGCTTTGCATTTACAACAGAGTAGGCATGGCGCGGCAAGGAGAAGAAGAGGCGAAGCCACAAGGAGAAGGACGCCAAAACCAGCAAAAATTCCAACGACCTGGTGCAAAGAAAGAAAATAAAGACTTTCATGTTTCCATTTTTTTATATTCACCTTTAATTAAATGATGGAAATATTGCTCCAACTTTTGAAAAAGCAAATATATTTTAACATGAAACAAGAATATGTCTCACATAATTCCGCTTTCTCTATTACTAAAGTAGTTTTAAAAGGTGAACAGGGAGCAGGAAACATTTGTATCAGGTCTCCTGAGAAGTTATCTCGATTAGAATACTTTATCGATCGAAAAATAATGGACTTAATGCCCTGACTCAGGCAGTCAAGTAATATAATATTGCGAAAACTCTCCAAATTATTTCACAAATTAATTGCAGGTAAATAGATTTCAAGTATGCTTTAATAAAAGCCTGCTATTTTTCTTAGTAAACTAACGTCCATAGCAATTCTGAAAAAAATAAAGTTTACATTGTGTCTGATACGCATCTAAATGCTAATGCCATGGTGACTCAGAAAAGAAAATCAGTAATTTAATTTAATTTGATAGAGAAAGAAATCAAAGTCGATCCTATTCATTCATGGTCGACCTTGTGCACTTGATCACGGCAGACATCATCATTTTCCGACGTGCATACAGAATAAATGAATTAGCGGAAACCAACATGATTCAACTATACACGATGGCATTATTGTGATAGATGGAATGAGATCTTATAATTCACCTGAGTTCGGTGCCATATTACTGAAGCGCGGGTATGACCAAGTTTATTCTTACAGGGACCCTTATCGAAATGCCTAAGTAAGAAGTCGTCCTGAAAATAGAATTAAACACATAACTCAATTTCAAATTAAATATATGTGTGAGGACTTCCTATAATTACGTATGCAAATCAAATATTTGACCTGAGGTACGATGTACTAGAGTGATGACTTTAACAAATCTCAATCATCATTAAGGTAAAAAAAACAGCCGATGGCCATGATTAGAACGAGTGCAAAGAATACTTACATCGAGGGACGACAAGCAGTACCAACAAAAGACGTGTTTACATCTTCTACACATCATCTGGGCACAGCCATCATTCCTCTCGATGGGCACATGGCACAGGGGACAACGTTTTATTAGTGCATTTTCATCGTGGCTAAAGGGTATCCTGGCAACGAAATATGAAGACAGGAAATAAGAAAATGTGAGAAAAGAAAGTTTGCCTTCTTCCCTACACAGAATTTAGATGCCAGGATTGTGATTGAATTAGAATTTTTACCATGAAATGTAATATTTTCCTTCAGCCGCTGTTAGAAGGTTCGAAGCGCTGTTAGATATCCGAGGGAGGCAGAATAATAAGTTAAAGTTACATAAATTTAACACAATATATACAGCCTGGAGTCTCGCCTGCCAATGTTTCTGTGAATTTTAAATCTGATTATCAGGTTAGGTAACAAATGCTATGGCGCAACACTCACTCTTCGGATTCTTTCTTCCAACTTTTCACGAACTCATCACATGTTTGGTTTATATGCCACGAGAGTTTGCATATAGAGCAAAATCGCAGGCCACACTGCAATTCAACAACAAAAATATGTTGGAACAAGCTAAAAATGAATCATGGTGATCTCATATAAGATCAAATTAAATGTACTCTTTAGAGAAATATCCCGTTAATAACTGACTCCAGTAAAAGATTCGCTAAAGTTCATCGGTCATATCAAACAGGCAGTTATGTTCTCCATAATATTATGTACAGTTTCGAGATATGAAACAGATAAATACCGTGGGACAGTGCACTGGAGAGGCTAAGGGTTTCTCCTCTGATGCTAGGCAAACATGACAAATAGTTTCACAGCCTTTTCCCGGACACCACGTTCTCGCTGGGTCTAAATCTATTTCTGCAAGGATAGATGATTTCTAATTAGATAAAAATAAATCTGCAGACGCTAAGAATGATAGTTTCCAGACCAGACATATTCTTTTCCATTTACAGTTCATTTACATGTAGTTTTCTAACCTGGGACTCTTGAAGAGTTTTTATATACTTTATAAGGGACAGATCGTTAGGCTAAATCAGCCATGAGATAAACAGGAATAAAAATGATAAACGCGTGTAAGTCTGGAATCCAAACATCAGATATTGCAAGACAGTGAAGGACCTACCTCTTTCAAATCGAAATCTACAAAACCTCTCGTATAGTGAATTTTCAACAAGTTCTTCGATCTGGAAAATTAACGCTAAAAGATAATGCTGAGCACATCACAATACCTCTCAAGACGCACACTGTTATATATTCGTGTTATTTATGAGTTAGTCCTATAATAAGTTAGTATTATAGACAATAATGTGGAAACGTCCTTATGCTGTAGGATTCCAGTCTCAACTGGATGCTTTTATTTACTCAGAACTAGATCATGGCTAAGACTATTCCTTGAACTAGTCGACTGAGACCATAGATCCTTGAGGGTCTGCAACAGACGTTTGAGCTGTCGACGTGTGGTCTACATTAAAGGTACAGAAATGTAGGTTCTTTCCACTTATACATTACATTTGGAACTTCTATTCTGTATCAACTTATATGATAGTGAATGACCAATTATCTGCCGAATGATTAATGTGGTTTAGATCTTGGGTAGGTTCTATGCATTGCAAAATAAAGGGTGAGCCGGTCGATAGAAGCGATTCTTCGTGATTATAATTAATGAACTCAGATGCAGAATGATATCACCATTTCCTTACCTCAGAAGATTCCAGCTGGCCTTGTTTCCTGCAATGTGAATCTGGACAGGTGATTGCAGAGACCCGGCCTTCGGTGATCATCACATTCAGATACTGTACTACGCACTGAAAAAAAAATCAGCCATTGCATATATATCCAAACAACTGGCACAGCTTTATTTGATCAATGCAAAACATTCAGGAACAAGATAGGTATAACTAGTTAGATTTTGTTAAATGTTCTGCGAACTAAGATGTTCATATATATAATAGTATATTATATATAGGCAGCAAGGAATGCTAATAAAATACTAAAAATGGGCAAATGAAGTGGTTGAGCCTCTTAATACTACGAAAATATAATAGTATATGGTTAACTATCGAGTTGGTTTAAGGAGTATGATGTTCTAAGTGAGTGGAACTAACGAGTAAGTTAACTTAACTTATTTATTATATATGCCTAAAATAATCTAAACGGGAACATTTTCAGTCTATCAATTTGATTTAAAAAATTGATTTAAAAAAAAACTCTCAGTGAAGAGGTAATCTAAATATAGAGATCCCTGATGCCTTTTTTGACATTTGTTCTTGTTCTAGTTTGTACACTAAGAAATACCTCCAAATAACCTCGAAATGCAATAAACTGTTCTCTACAATGTACAGAACACAATATTATAATTTTTCTCCACGTCTGAGGCAATTTAGATCAAATAACCCAAAAAAAAGAGCGTTTAATTCTAAATGTAAATCAAATTTGATCCGGAAAGCCGTAACTTACATTCCGACAATAAAGGCACTTGCATATTTTGAGCTCATACATATCCTGTCTCCGCAACTCTGAGAGGCACAGTTTACATGTGATAAGGGGATCAATCGCCAGGTCCACAGAATCCTTGGTGGCAGAATATGTAGCCATGGCCGTCCTTTTCTGGGGAAGAGAGCAATATATACTTTTGCGCATGCTATGGAAAGTTGAATACTATATTTTCAGTACGGTAGTTACAGAATGTGTTAGGAGAAATCGTAAAAATAGACCATAAGATATATTCATTAACAGATCCTAAGGTGCCGTTAACATATATGGAATTGTTCACTTTCCATAGACGAAATGCTGCAAGGGGCTCAAACTCAAACAAGTATGACACTTCGTGGTATGGACCTTTCCAGGTCAACAGTAGGGTAAGGGAGTCCACTTATGAAATAAAAATACGTTGCTGTCGCCGCAGTGTGCTACCACATAATGCGTCAAACGCTCGTTAAACGTGACGTCATAGTTCTATAACGTAATTACTTATGACTTACACTTATGAAATAAAAACATAATTACGGTATATTATAATATTAGGGAGGGTGAAGTTGAACGGGTATTTCATTAAAAGTGTTCTGGACCCTGGATAAGGATATCTCGTGCAACGGGCCTGCGGCTTGCCTATGTTAATGTTATGTAGAATACGGTATTGCCTATTGGTGGAATACTGCCAACTGGTGGACACTCTGAAGCCTCAAGGGGTAGATATTTAATTATCCAAAGGACAACTCAAGTGGTTGCTCTTTGTCTTTTTACTTTATTTACTTAGAGTCTATTCTAATACTCTTTCTAATATATACCCACATTTTCCATGGTAATGAATTTCGTAAACGTATCCCCTTTTCAGGTCTCCAGCGTCATCGAGCTTGTCTCCTACTGACTAATACCAACTATTTTAAGATTAAGAATAGAAAAGAGTTACAAGGTGGGAAAAGGCTGGGTGTAACGTATAAGGAGCTTTTACATTAATATCTCCACTTAAGTTATAGACTATAGGAAAAGACAATTCATTATTTTCTGGGAAGTTGGCGTATAATTTGATCAATATTTATTCAATCTCTCAGATTTGGTCGAGGAGTGCTATCTCAATCCAAGTAATGCTTTCCTTGCACGTTTCAAGACTTGGTCAAGGAGTGCTATCTCAATCCAAGGAATCCTTTCCTTGCAAGTGTCAATACAATTTTATTTTGAGGTGGACATTACCCACCATGAACGATCATTGAAAATGTATATATATATAGGCCTATATATGTACAATGATGATAACACAATTATTACCCTCAAAGATGACACTCGCGATGTTGAAAATTGTAGCGGTTTATTCTGACAGTGAGGTATGTAGATACGGTAACTTTCTTAATTTATGCTGTAGGCCTATATCTATTTGCCACTTCAATTGTGTGGCAAAAATGTATCATTTATTGGTTTTCTAGACAGGATACCCAGCCCCTAGCTCACTGGTCTGCCTGAGTAGAGATGGATGCTCTTTCTATTGGTTTTCATTCTTATATCCCTGATATATTCTCGTTGATTTGTCTAAAATTAAAAAGGGGTGCTTATAGTCAGGGAACGATCATGGGAACCCATTTGGTTCTGAGTGCTCTCCCCCACCATCCCCCACAGATGACCAGTGGCAGTGCCCTTTAATAAAGGGGTTAATTGACCACAGACTCTATCCGCTGGTAGGATTATTTGTTACAAGGGCAATTTAAGGACACAACCGGACCGGAGACCCCTAATAAAGTAACAAGAAATAGTTAACAGTGATCAGTTTACATTTATATATTTATTTCCGGTTCATGTAGAAGATTGCGTTTCCAAGGGAAACGAAGATTGATGTCAGTTAAATATAAAATTCGAGAGGGAGGTATAGTAGGAGGGAGTGGAAGGGGAGACAGAACACATGAAATCCTTATCCCATATATGACTGGTCAGTCCATGTAATTCTGTTGGTCCCTTTAACACTTTGCATATGAGGCATCTTATTTCTCAGCTTGCCACTTTAATTCACACATGGTCTACCCTTTAATTCACACCTAAACGCCATCCCCTCCCCCTCCCAGCCATTACCAGCATGATTCTGATCCCATCTACTGATATCAGAATCAACAGATTCTTCACACTGATATCCAGGATGGGAGGAGCCAAGATGCTATCAATGATTGACAGATCTCACCCCAATTCAATTAGATTGATGATAACATCAATCTAAACAGGATATCTGTCTACGGTAATTAAGCATGATTAAGGAGTAACCAAAAAAATAGGCTACCATAATTGGTATAAAGTACAATAAAGTAAGCCTATACAGTAGCCTACCATATAACTAGCCTATGAGTACCTATGACTTTGGGCTTATTTACTACACTACAGTACAGAAACCATTATTATTGCCGTAAGTAAAGTGCGTAAGGCGAACCCCACAACCTTGCGTAACTAGCTACTCTAGCTGTCGTGTAACTACGTAGGCCTACCAAGTCAAAGACCCAGCAGCTCCTGGCAGCTGTGCTAAAGGTTGGGGTCACCGGAGGTGCGGACCCGACTTGTCACTTAAATTAAAAAGTAAAAATATACACAAAGTGGAGAGTACCGCTGTTATAGGTACTTGGTAAAATATGCAGACGTTGAGGGTTATTGGCATATAAGCCAAAGGCAAAGATCATCAAGTATCGATTCGATCGTAGTCGTATTCCAAATAAGGTTAGCTGAACGGATCGAGTGGCTAGGCCTAACGTTACTCAGGGTACTGCCATCTTTATGTATGTATACGGTACCATCAAAACTCAATAAAAAGGCAAAGATTCACTCACGGTTGCTATACCGGTCAATAACTTGATGGTGATGATTAGACACTACGGTAACGAGGGTGGAGTCCATTCCATGGACCAACACAGTCAAAATATTTACGTGGTTCATCCATGGCATCTAATTTCTTAATAAAAGTAGGGCACACTGTTTGCCTCCAGTCACCCCAGACGTCGCCACGTATAATAAGGCCTGCCAAAGATTCTGACACTAGAGGGCACAAGGCGAGCATTCGTACCCCCCCGATATGTTTATGGTTTATATCGTTATATGGGGGTATTCTAGCCTACATGGCCCTAGAGTTGATCTATCCACATTTTTTAAAAATCCAGTGGAGTAAAGGTTCAAACGCCAGCCCCAGGGCCGGGGCTATGCGTACGGTAGCTGTGGGTAGAACTTGCGATGCCGATGTCAATCATGAGACATTTGGATGACAAGGTGGATTGATCCAATTCATAATACGTCATTGTAAAATTACGACTAATTTTTCATCAGGTAATCTGATCGTGACGGTCATAATTGCTACTATAAAATATCAAATATGATACAATTCGAATATGCAACAAAACATGATGCTATATATAGCTAAAACACGTGCGTGAGTGCACGTGGATGTATGTTTATTGGTGCATCCGGGACAGTAAGACTTTCGACCAATCCATGCTCTGAATAAAAGGTGAAGGTCATTTTGTTGTAGTGGCGGTCGGACGATGTGATTTAGTAAATTACTGACACTTATTGTATATGATACGGTATTTGAAGCCTGCAAAAGGTAGGTAAATTGCTCATTCTGGAATAATACACCAGTATTGATTTGTCCATGTCCATATGGTGTACTGTGGATACTTTCTGCTTACTTGTAAACTTTCACCAGCTTCGCTCACATATGTCATTACTACATTAGCAAAACATGTTTGGACCGGTTCACAATCACCCATACGGTACGGTAACATAAGTTTAAGCCTTAAGTCATAACGAAGGAAATAACAAATCTATATAAATAATTAATAAAATTGTAGAAAAAATGACATGGAGAGTATATTTCCCAAAGCCAGATAATCATCAGTGAAAACTGAATAAGGAGGCCTAAAGAATTGGCCAATTAATACTTTTAAATCCCTTTATTCAAGCCTGCACTGCTGCAGGAGTTATGCCCCCCTCACACTATCCGACAAACGACAGTCGGGGGTCTAAAGACTGAAGTTTGAAGGCTCACACTAGCCGACGGGAGTCGGGAGCCCGGCGACTAGAAAAGAGTGTTTTTTGATGTTATAACCGTTACAACAATGGTTGTAACGGTTGTAAGATGTAAACAAAATAGTTCCAGTCCAGGCGGTTGCACTATAAGCCGCATTTTACACGAAAAACCCGCATTTTACACCGCATTTTACACTTTTTTTTGTGTATTCTATCAATTTTGGGTGGCGGTGTGTGAGTGTGTGGGGGGGGGGGGCGGTTGTTGGCAGAGGGAGTGTTCATCACTAGTGTGTATTGACTAGGGGGGAGGGAGTGGGGGGGGATTTTTTTTTCATTTTACACCTGGGCTATGTATTCTGTTTTCATTTTACACTTAGGGCTAATGCTTTCCTTAGGTTTATTCAATCAATCCGGGGGGGGGGGGGGGGGAGTGGTGGAGGGGGCCGGGGGGGATTTTTTTTCCCCATTTTACACTTGGGTTGTGTATTCTGTTTTCATTTTAGCAATATTAATCACATGTACTACAGTATCATGTACATCCATTCATCGCTTCCTAGAGAGGTCGGACCACTCTGATGTCGGACCCTCCTATACTCGGACCGCCGTATACTCGGACCGGGTATGGTCGGACCAGGGGGTTATTGGACTCGGACCAAGGGGTTAGTGGACTCGGACCGGGCAGAGCTCGGACCGAGGTATTCTCGGACCAGGTCCAGGGGTTAGTAAACTCGGACCATGGATAGCTATGGGAATATTACCGAGAATGACAGGAGTTTTCCGAACTTCTTACATTAAAAAAATGTACCTAACAATAATCCATACTAAACTAACCCTAACCCTAACCTTAAATTGGTTGTCCTAAGTCAGTAAAGGCAGTTGTGGACTGTCCCTACTAAAATATCTGGTCCGAGTTGACAGTGGTCCGAGTCCACTAACCCTGTGGTCCGAGTCTACCAACCCGGTGGTCCGAGTCCACTAACCCCATGGTCCGACTCCACTAACCCCCCGGTCCGACTCCACTAAGCCGCCCGGTCCGACATCACGGCGGTCCGACTTCACCAGTCACCCATTCATCACATGTATATTCACTAGTGTGTATTGACTGAGCCAGCATGAATACACATATATTTTCACTAGTGCGTATTGACTGAGCCAGCATGAATACACATGTATATTCACTAGTGTGTATTGACTGACCCAGCATGAATACACATATATATTCACTAGTGTGTATTGACTGACTCAGCATGAATACACGTATTCACTAGTGTGTATTGACTGACCCAGCATGAATACATAGGCAAAAGCGCATTCGGGACGATCTGTTGTCCCATATTTCCCGCGGGCGTAGTGATTTTCAGTGAATGAGCGTAGCGAATGAACCGAAAATCACGTAGCCCAAGGGAAATATGGGACGACAGATCGTCCCGAATGCACTTTTGCATTTATTATCACCTTAATAGAGGTTGGAACGATACATTTCCCGACGTTTTAGCTGGAAAATGGTCGGAATTTGATCAAAATCGATGGCAAAATGTGCCTATGCTGCCCCTCCCACCTTGTGTATAGTTCTGGGTCTTTGCTATCAGTACATATCAATGCGCTTGACCTGCCGGGTTGTGACAAGTCCTGCAGAAAGTAGTTCTATTTTGAATCGTTATTTCGGTTAATTTTCGGTTAATTACGATTATAAATACATGAATACGATTTAAAATACCTAATAAGATAAATGTCGTTCTGTTTGATATTCAAATTCCTGTACTTTTCGTAGTTGAACTCGGCGATTTTCGCCGACTGAGTCTGTCACTGGCACTGTCAGTCATAGAACTAGTTCTCTGTCCCAGTCAATCGATTTAGATGCAGAATAAATTGTGAGTTTCACAGCTTTCCACAGCTTTAAATCTTTGATATTCTTTAGCAAAATCGCATTTTTACATATGATTCCTCGGTTCAAATTTTCATTTGAAGTACCTAGCTTTATCATTTCGAGAGAAAATCGGGAAAACGATCGACAGTTTACCGAGTGGACCTAGGCCCTAAGCTTTGCAAAATCAAAACATGTGCTGTGCAGGAAAATCGCTCACGTTTTTTAATCAATTTGTTGCCTTTTCGCAGCTTTACATCTTTTAAAAACTCAACTAATGCTTTGGTAACAGGTAGACTTCGATAATTATGAAAGGATTTTAGTTTATTTCCTTTATTTGATCCGATTTTTTCGTGACCGCTCCCAGTGATAGCTTCAATACCGTAACTAAGCATGCCGATCTATACGATAGTTGCCTGCTCTCACAAGCGCCTTCGGCGGTGGTTAGTTTCTACCTACACCTTTGATCGATTATAATGTCAACGAAATAAGAGAAAATAAGTACTGGCTCATTTTCCTTCAGCTATGGTCGATTGATATTAGGTGTATTTTTTGTGCAGAAGGAATTATTTAAATAGAAATATAAAAAGATACAATCGGGACTATTTTGTTCATTAGGTGCGGGTAATACGGCGGGGAGCGGGTAATACGGCGGCCGTATTACCCGCTCTCTTTGATATGAAGCTCAGTGCTTAAGCCTATGGGCGTATCATATCAACTCCCCCAAAGGTATAATAAACATGTATATTCACTAGTGTGTATTGACTGAGCCAGCATGAATACACATTCACTAGTGTGTATTGACTGAGCCAGCATGAATACACATATTTATTTCACCCTCGATATGCTGAGCCCATAGAGATAACATAGGGTCTGGATATTGTTTAGCTGGTCAGTAACTGATTTGATATTGCTTACGGGCAATACACGCTCGACCTAGTTTTTGTAACACTGTGCGCATGCGCGCTTTCTGATCTTTGCCAGTTCCGGTCCTTCTTCGGAGCTATGTTTTCAAAGCGAATCTATCTAAAGAACTAATTATTTAACAATTTATTTCTCAAAATCGCTGTAGATCAGGTTAATTTAACATTAGTTTAGTGTGCTGGGTGAAATAAACACAGAACAACCCTTGAATTCGAGGCGTCGTGAATATTCACCCATGACGGTCGCGGGGCTACCGCCCCTTGACCGTCATCGGTGAATATTCACTCCCGCCTCGAATTCCGGGTAGTTCTGTATATATATTCACTAGTGTGTATTGACTGAGCCAGCATGAATACACATATATATTCACTAGTGTGTATTGACTGAGCTAGCATGAATACACATATATATTCACTATGTGTGATATGTGTATTCATGCAGGGTCAGTCAATACGTATTGACGCATGACCCTGCATGAATACACATATCCGGCTACCCCTATATTAGGTTGAAGAATGAGGGTAACAATAGAGTACACAACCCAAATAAAATGAAAACATGGAAAAAAAAATTCCCCCGACCCCCCCCCCCCCCTGACCCCAAACTTGATAGAATACACAAAGTAAACAACCCAAGTGTATGTAAAATGAAAACATGAACCCCCCCCCCACCAGCCTCTCGCCTCCCCTCCCCTCCCCTCCCCAACGTAGAATATGAAATAATATAATAAATATAAGATAGAATACACAAAAAAATGTAAAATGCGGGTTTTTCATGTAAACATCCTGAAATCCTAAAATGCGGGTTTTTCGTGTAAAATGTGGGTTTTGTGTAAAATGCGGCTTATAGTGCTACCCAGTCCAGGAGGTCAAGCAGTTAACCTATAGTCTTAGCTTACAAATCCACCGCAGGTGGAGTTGTACAGCGTTCTCAATTCAGGGCTTGCCTAATTGGATTTGAAGGTGGTTGTCCGGTGGGCAACCAAGGTTTGCAACATGGTTGCCCATCAATGACTGGTGGTAGCCCAACACTGTGGAACATTAGATAATCAGGGTCTCCACAGGGCCCTGGAAAGGCCTTGGATTTGGAAAAATGAATTCAAAGCCTGGTAAATGGGTATTTTGGTGTAAGGGCCTGGGAAATTATTATATGGGCCTTGAATCTGCTGCAATTGTTTAAATACGGTGTTCTAACAAGAAATAATTTAATGTGGGGGAATTTGGTGTCTACGCCCATGTGAATGGGATCCAGGGACAGTCTTCTAAAATATTATCCATCCTCTTTAAATTCAATAGAGCATTTTAGTCAATTATTTTAGTGCCTGTATTTTAAGGATATTATATTGAATCAAGTTCTAAATCTTTCGGAAAACATTCAACTACCAGTCTAGTTTGTAGTCTATCATGATAAAACTTGAAGGCTTTCTAGACCTGAGATACAATTTTTCAAGGTCCAGCAATCACCAAACACACTCAGTGCAGTAGGCCTATAATTCTCCCCAATTTTACCAGGTAGTGGAAGTCCTAAAAATAACAATTCACTCCTTTTTATTTTTTAAAGTTTTCAGTGTTTTTGGCATGACCAGCCATCTCAGGCTACATTTTAAAAAAATATCACTGCAATGGAAGGAGTTGTCAGCGTTAGAACATTGAAGTAGCCATGAATTTTTTTAGACTGTTAAAACTTGTTAGAAACTGTAAAGCATTGACCTATGAACAACAATCACTACTACCCCCTAGTCCCATTATTAGGGTTTTGGAAGATTTCCGCTGAAATTGGTCTGGAAACGAATTGCAATTCATGGAATTTCTTCAGACCAAAAGTGCGGAGACCCTCCTAATAATATTCAACCACAAGAGTTTGTGTCTGAAACAGCCAAATCTAAGAAAGTGGTCATTGGAATAATTAATAAAGACTGTATTTGGACCTCATACTTAGAAACCATGATATCTAATGAATACATCTATGATGAGAACCAGCCCAACAATGTCATGCCTAAATAAATTAAGATAATCAGCTCCATTAAATTTTTGGCCTAATTTCACACACAGGAATTGCCACAAATTTGTTGGTTGCCCACTGGGCTTTTGCTTTGCAAGTTCTGGTTGCCCAGCACTTCAAAGTGGTTGTCCCGGGCGTCCGGGCAGTCGATTAGGCAAGCCCTGAGTTCTATAGTAGAGTCCCATAGGCGGCCCTTAACAGCCCATAACTTGCACAAACTACAAATTACCTCCCGAATCTATGTCCTTCCTTTCAGCAATGATAAAACTTACTTCATATTGTCATTGTATGTTGCTCATACTCCAATATTAAATAAACTAGGGACTAAAACGCTAGTGGACTGATGACATTGCCGCCATCCATTCAAATGCCGCCATCCTTATTTGAATGGATGGCGCTATATTGCAAAAGCCAGAATGTTATTCCAGTTATAGAGGCTGGCAGAATGAAGCCACGCATATCTAAGCTGGCTCAGCCAATCTGCTTAACGGTCAGTGAAAATGGTAAAACATGTGTGCAGTGTTGTAGCTGGTTATTGTCCCGAGTGGTGCTAGGTTCCAGCCCCTTGTGGTCATGTGACTCCTGCGCAAGATGGCAGATGAGAAATCGGAGAGTCTTTCCCATTCAAAGAATTGAACAGGCCCAAAACAACACTTGAACTCAAAGACGCATTATGAAAATTGTGGCGAAATAATGCTTGAAACAACATTTAAAAGGTGAACAACTTTGCATGTACCCATTGATTTTCGCCTTCCCACATCATCCACGCCCTCGTTATATGTATGAAAATGCATCTAACCCTGTCTGACGACAGGTCAGATATTCTAACTATTAACCTATAGAACCTAGCCTAACAGCATATGTAACAGCATATCGATCAGGACGTAAATACAGCCTACAGGAAAAAGGGTTGGGTTTATGACGTATGACATGCAGTAGACATAACAACTTGAATCCGAGAAATTCGGCCAATGGACACTATCAAATTAAATGGACGGTTTGCCAATAAGTTATACTTATAGCGGGCCATCAATAAATGACGTCATGCCCTATAGCTGGGGGTGGGTTGAGGAGATTTTTAGTCAGTTAGATTTCATCACCAACTATGACAAGGGTATTTAGAGAAAACTAGGAAGAGGGAGTAAAAAATGCCCCAAAATACAAACCCAGCTGCCAAATTCTGTGAATTGAAATGCAGGAGATTTGTTTGTACATAGAGCAGTAAAGTATTCCAAGGTTCAACACTATGCAGATGACACAGCTGTCAACACTACCATCAGACTAGCTTTGTGAGCCCAGCTTTGTTACTGGGCTTTGCATCAGAGTCGATTGAGACAGGGTGGCTAGGTTTGCTGTAGTTTGTGTAGAGTCATAGAAGTTTCTAACCCCTAACAAAGACAATAAAATCGAAGTTTATTAAGTTATGTCCCCACTTGTTACCTTTCAATACTGGATGTGAAGAATTCATCAAGTGCGGGCAGTGTTTTCATCTGCTCCACACATAAAAAACGGCGAATGAGCCATTCTGTTTCCACTGAATGAAATGGCAAAAAACAACAACTGAGATGAGCCCATGGTTTTCCCCTGCCCTACCGTTGTAACCGTGACCTAAATCGTGACCTCCATTTTTTGGGCTCATTTACATACTTTTGGGCATGCGCACTGAGACATCAACAAGTCGGAGCGGCGTGTTTCAATATCGAGAAGAGAATGGAGAGGTTTTGCTGATAATAAACCAACTAGTTATCTGTCTTGTGGAGCACATCCTCTCCCAGGAATGTACTGTAAGCACCACAAAATGTTACTGATTAAGGGCATATATTCATGACAGGTGTTGCTTGAGTATTTTGTCTGGACAAACTAGAGAACTTTGAGCTGCCCCGTTTTTACCGAGGCTTACTTTCGACCCTATATTCAATAGTAAATATATATAGGGTTGATGATTTGGCTACCATCAGACACACAGATGGTCCTCTATTCCCGCTGATTGTGGCTCTCATATTAAACCTACATTCTCATATCTTATATTTTTGGAAAGCAAATTGAGAGCCCTTTCCCCTGGTATTAATCATAAGAGTATGCGTCATTCTGTAAAATGAACCCAGTGTGAAGACTGTGTGACCATTATTAAGCAAATGACAAACAAAACTGCAAAAACTGCTTCGCCAGATTCCCATGTTTCTCTCTAAGGTCTAAAAGTAAAACGTTCAATTCCGCATAATAATTTACTAACTGTATATATAATCATCATAAAAATATCAATAACGCCGTTTTTCATGATTAAGTGGATTAATATCATATTAATTTGGAGGGAGTGAATCATTGTTAGGTTGGGTTCAATCCACAGGTACATTTATCAAGAATAAAATAAGTTTTTATTGTTTAATTACGCTTCGAACACAGAACTACTTTCTTGCCAAACAACGCTCGCGTATGGATATGTGCACTACTTTCGGATTTTCGTTTTTCCCGCCGTGTACACCTTTCCATTGGTCAGTCAACCTGCCTCTACTCAATGATCATAGCTGATCATGGGTAGAATATTGAATGCACTTTGATGCACAGCTTTTTAATATCATTCAGAAATGTTTCTTGACAGCAGGGCCAGGGGAGAGAGCTGGGGAGAGATTGGGTATACAGCATAGGACAGGCGGAGGGAGGGAGTTCTATAGTTGGAATGCTGTATGTTTCAAAAGTCCTACTTTTGTATTCGCAGACTCGTAATCGGACGTTTCGCTCGATTTTCAAGCCTTCTCGTACAACTGACCACCAAACAACACAGATCATTGGACTGGAAATCGTCCAAGCTTTAATTTGATATAAAATATGTTCCTGAATTCGTATTATTAGTCTTTCTGGCCTACCTTTCATCCAGACATTTTTGTCAACAACTATGCCGATCAGGACGCAATATTTTAGGACGTAACGTCACCTACTGCTACATACATTAGTTACACGTCCTTAACAACGCTTTTTCCCGCGTACAGAGCTCGGTGTGTGTCAGTCAATGGGAAGTTTCTATGTCACCATAACGTGCCAGACATTTTAGTCACAATAATTATGTCTCATTATTTAAACAGGTATTGTGAGGATATATAGAATACCTTTTCCCTAATAATTTTGCTTCTAACTACTTAAATAGAATTCATATTTACCTTCCTAAACACCCAATAGGCCTACAAGTATTTAAGTCATCTTAACAGGACAGCAAGGGGAAGAATGTATATATTTAGTTAATTCTAAATATAATGGAGTATATGTGTAAATGGGCAGAGGGTTAATCCCCCTGTGACCCTTGCCACTGCCATTACCATTACCATTGCTGAGTCATTATTTGACTGTAACTTTTCTCCTAGTTGGAGTATTATTATGACCCTTATGTCGATACCTATGAAGTACACAATAATTCAAAACATTATGTGTTGTTTTTTTTATTTCTAATTCATGTAGAAATGTGTACACTTCTTCTGTGCACTTATCAGCTAGTTCCCGTCACAGATTCCATGAAGCTGCCCTGACTACAACATTCATTATCAACTTTCCCAATTTCGTCTATATTAGCATCATCATCTCTAGTTTATGTACAAAAAAATTAAGAACTTTCAGTCCTGGATGGCCAAATGACGACCAATAGATGGAATTGCTCATCTGGAGGATTTTTTTACCATTCAAAATTTTACATGAAGGTAAAATGGTGGTGGTGGGGGGGGGGGGGGCAAACCATACTCTGGCCCCACCACTTTCATTGGTGGGGGGAGGGCCATGGTCCCTGTGGCCCCCCTGGTTCCGATCACTGGTCATTCTATATACAGTTAGTACGGTTCAACTTGTAATTTACTAACTGTATATATAATCGTCATAAAAATATTAATAACCCCGTTTTTCATGATTAAGTGGATTAATATGATATTAATTTGGAGGGAGTGAATGATTGTTATGTTAGGTCTAATGCATATACACATTCATCAATAATAAAACAGGTTTTTATTGCTTAATTACACTTTAAACACAGAACTACTTTCTGTCCGAACAACGCTCGTGTATGGATATGTGTACTACTTTCGGATTCTCGTTTTGCCGCCTCTTGGCCTACATGCCTTCAGTTAAGGTCTACACTGGCTAAGTTTGGCTACAGTCTTAGTCTATTAATAATAGTATTATCTTGTCATTTGTTGCATAAAATAAGCTGTCACTCAACTTTCCATTTGCTGATAAAGCTGTGACTCAACCAGACAAACAGAATTTTGAATGCAGACCCAGTTTTTATCATTTACAAATGTGTCTTGAGAGCCGGGCTTGAGAGCAGGGAGACCACGCAGCGAGCGCACCATGCTAGTGCTTATGATTACAACTTTGTGGACATCTATCTTTTCATGCAAACATTCATAGTCATAGATTAAGCTCTTACCAAAGTCCAAATGAACAGGTAACATAGTCCATTGTGTCATCCTTTTGGTAAATCCAGGCACAGATAAATCTCAACGATATAAAATACATATTGAATAGTTGAAATCTCCATATGAAGCCTAGCTGTATTCACAGACCTCACATAAACCTCCCTACTCATGCCTACTGCCTCATGCCTACTGCAAATCGTCCATCCACAATATTTTTCGAAATCTTTCTCAGTCAAATCATTGTATAGTTCAATGTCCATGTTCTATCCTTGGTCGTTGATGAAAAATACTCCAATGACAGATGATTTGAATAAGGTAATAACGATTTTTTCCCTTCAGTATGACCCTCGTAAGAAAGGCTGGCCCGGCTGCTCAGTGCACTTGCCATACAGCTAACTGTGACGTCATTTCCCGTCCAGTATGTAAATGAGCTTTATTGATGGGTGAATTTCCGCAAATTCCCACCACAAATCAACAAGAAAAATCAGAAGCAAAGGTCGTCGATTTTACAGCAGAAAGTAGTGACCTGTTCAAGACTTTTGTAGATCTAACTCTACGTTTTCTGTAGAAGATATTTTTATATTGAACCTGTATATTATAACATGAGAAACAAGGGGTTACAGTCGTTGATATTAAAGTTTGATATAGAAGCCAGCCTATGAGCCTACACATAGGCCTATTTTAAGGGCCTATGAGGCCCTTAAAATTATTTAAAAAAATATGTCCATGAATTTACTTTTTTTTTCTTGTCATTATCAAATTGATACAGTTAGTGCGGTTTAACTTGTAATTTACTAACTGTATATATAATCGTCATAAAATTATTAATAACCCTGTTTTTCATGATTAAGTGGATTAATATGATATTAATTTGGAGGGAGTGAATCGTTGTTAAGTGGGGCTCAATACAGAGGTACATTTATCAATAATAAAATAGGTTTTTATTGTTTAATTATGCTTTAAGCATGGAACTACTTCTTCCCAAAGCAATGCTCGCGTATGGATATGTGTACTACTTTCGGATTCTCGTTTTTCCCGCCGTGTAGGCCTATCTACCTCTGTTGCATCAAATGAGTCGTCACTCAACTTTCCATTTGCTGATAAAGCTGTAAAACAACCAGACAAATAGAATATTGAATGCATGACCCGTTTTCATCATTCAGAAATGTTTCTTGACAGCACTTTTAGCAGGGGAGAGATCGGGGGAGAGAGTGGGGAGATCACGCAGCAAGCACACCTGCATGCTAGGCCTAGTGTTTGTTATTTCAACTTTGTTGACATCTGACTCGGTCTGATTTAGTCATAAATTAAGATCTTACCTCCAAATCCTAATGAACAGGTAACATAATCCAGTGTGTCATCCTTTTGTTAAATCCAGGCAGATCCAGGCACAGATAAATCTCAACGATATAAAATAAATATTGAACAGTGGAAATCTCCATATGATATGAAGCACAGCTGTAGGCCTAATCATGGACCATAAACTTCCCTACTCCAAGGGGGAAAACTGTGTCGATTCAAATCGTCCATCCACGATATTTTTCAAATCTTTCCCACTCAAATATTGGTATGATAGAAACCTCATGTTCTATTCTTGGTCGTTGATGAAGAATTATCCAATGACAAACGATTTAAATAAGCAGAAAGCCATTTGACACTTCAGTGTCATCTCACGAAAAAAGTTGGGCTTTCACTACACTGTCAGCATGCCCTACTTCCAGCAAGGACGTCATTTCCGGTCCGTACCATATGCAAATGAGCCTTGTTGCTGGGTGAACATTTCCGCATGTTCCCGCCATAATGCAAAGAGGCTCTCATCGTTCTCTAGCCTTATACACAAGCTCTAGCTGTTGTTCCTTTAGGAGACCTATGCAATAGGAATCTATATGATGCAAAGAAAAAAATCATTGATTTTTGTATTTGACAGTTTGGAAAGCCTGATCAAAGCCTAAACATAGCTTTTACTAGCCCTCATATTTTTTATTATGCACTCTTTTTTTCTTTCCCCATTATTATATACAGTTAGTGCGGTTCAACTTGTAATAATAATAATAATAATAATAATAATATTATCTGCTTACCTGTCGATTGCCCTATGGAAGCTTGTGACCGAGTCTGGTTCCATCACCGACCCATCCTTCTTCGTTAGGGACATCAAAAACAGTCTGATTTTACCATTAAGGTACTCTGGTTTCATTTCCAAGATGTCTTGTGTTTCTTTTTGTTCCACGAGCCAGTCCACAAATCTGCTATGCACCTGAATAATTAAATAATGCAATGAATATAATTCTCTTTTATTTCTAAATCTGTTTTGAAATAATCTATACGCTTAGAGTATTTGATTAAAATAAGTAATATAAATTAACTTGGACATACCTGTCGCGTTTTCTTGTTGGTATTTTCATTCTGTTGACCTCGCACATACTCTTGCATTACGTTTGCCTCTGTTTGTCTGACTTCTTCGATTTCTGGCTCTTTTTCCTGATTATTCTCCTCAATAGACTCGATTTCTTCCATATCATGGATTAAAAGGTCATCAAGCTTCTCTTGCGACAGCAATATCTCTTGAAGGCCTTCCATATCGTCTGGTTCGAAAAAAATTTCATCTACCAGCTGGAACGATGCTTCCTTCTCAGTCATAGTGTCAGGAATGAACTCTGTTTTAGTGTTTGTGTTGTCTGCCTTACTCAAAAAGCCCGCGCTTTGTTTATCATTTTAGCATATAGTAATATCAATTTTACATCGATTTGTTTTTACAGAATTCATGATTTAAATCTCATTCCTCATTAGAAATGTATTTTGAACTCTTAGCTATCTTATTTAGAAAGAAAACAGTGAAAACAATCAACTATAACTGGGTGGGCGATAATAAGAGTCTCGATAAAACATAAACAAACTAGTTAATTCGTCGAGTGTGGCTGGGGAGGGGAAATGATAGGATCTTTGTTCATGGCAGGTCTACATCGATATAATTTAGCATAAAAACATTTTTTAATGTGATTATACGGTAGAACTTTTCATTTTGAAGCTTTTTATTTATTATTTAAAGAGAAATTAGGTGGAACGATCGACGATTCCATCGTTGGAAGTGGCAGCACATGAATACACAATTTGACTTCCGGTGATCAGGCTTAGCTGCCGGACCTACTTTCGTTATGCACCTGGAGGTGCATAATTAACATTTTATGCACCTGCTTGTCTAGGTGGTGCATACAATGCTGAAGGTATAGGCAACTACTGCACAGGGATGTAATAATGGTATTAGTCCAGTAAAAATAGGGTTTGACCTATGAAAAATTGCAACAGAAGGTTTCTCAATGGATTTGGGTATGAGGGCCCCTTATTAACATACTTAAAGTCTAGAAAAATCTAGATGGGGGAACATGCCCAAAAGGTCAAAAAACAAAATGGCTGCCTCTAAAACTTTGCAACGCCATAACTCAGTGTAAAACCAACTTATATTCAAGTGTGAATACACCTTTCCAATGTTTTCAGGCATGGGGAATCCAATGAAACAATAATGAAATCCATATAATCATTATTTATCAAGTTAGTGTACTGATACATGAAAAATGTCCAGCAAATGAATCCTGTGAAGGGAAAAATCTCATTTAGTCAGATTGTACAAAGGCATTCATAACCAAGGATATATAATTATATGATAACATTGTTCCACTGAACAAACTGTCATAAGTATTGCTGTGATACCTGTAATAAAGAACCTACCACAGGATAAATCAATTTACCATGTACTGTATATTTTTTTTTTGGACATGGTTTTTTTTATTCAGGCTCCTTACTTACAATATTGCACTCTCACCCCAGGGGTGATTTTCGTAGCGCCCTGTTGTCAGTCTACATTGAGATAGTTAAGAATTTTTTAGGAAAAGATGTTATTCACCAGTTTTTAATATAACAGTGGTGAGATTTAATCTATTGAGTAGTGTTGATAATGAGATGGTATGGGTTTGTGTATGATGTGATAGATCCACAATCTAAAGTTTTATCGACTTTTACATCGGGTGGTGAGATGGTTATTACAATCGTTTCGTTCTATACAATAAAAGTAAGTTATCAGGAGTCATTCTGTCAACAATTTTTCATCTGCAAACATCGCAGTAAACGACAAGTTTCACTAACATTTTACATATGGGTAGACCTGTGTAGTTATTATCGTGTAATCCAACATAGGTAAAACATAGGGTTATCAAGGAGTATCTTAGCCATACATTCTAGGCAAAAATAATAGTAACTCTTATTTACATGTGTTGTACATCTAGAGGAATGTGTTGTACATCTAGAGGAAGGGGTTAACTGCTTCCTTTACAATTATCAAACTCGCAATACGGCGGTACATATTCTTGGGTATATACATAGGCAATACATCTATCATATACAAAGACTCAGACTTGGTGGGCAATGTGGTTAACAATGTTGTTTTACCCAGACTCCTAGCAATTACAATTTTCCTAGCAATTACAATCTTTATGGTCACCTCCTTAATGAGTGCTTCAGGGCTTTTTTACTGTATACTGATATGCTTATATTGCAGTTGAATCTGATAGTCCAAAAGAATTTAATGTTATATCACATCATGCTATTGCATGTTCATGGATTTCAACTTATGCTTTCTCTTCCATGCCATTCATGGTTGCAGTGAAAGGAAACAATACTTCTGTAGCACCCTTGTATCTCCACAAGAAGGTTATGTATATAGTACTTGCATTGCTTGCATAGTGCTTGACCCATAAGTGATGACCTGTTGGCCATTGGTATTTTGATTAAGTAGCCTCCATGTATATATATATATATATATATATATATATATATATATATATATATATATAGAGAGAATTTTTATTCAGACAAATCAATATACAGTTACAGAATTGGGCTTAGATCCTCTATCCGCACGAGCGAGTAGATCTTCTGGCCAGTCCACAACTAAGGACGGAGTAGTTCGAATTAAATATATTTTACATCATGAGAATTAATTATTGTACTAGACATCATTTTTCACTTATCTGCTTCTTCCTAGAACATATATATATAATCAATATTAAAACCAGTAATCCGCATACCAATACAGGCAGCGTCCGCGACATCATATCATTCTTGTTATAATATGAATTAGTTATAACATGTGGTAGTGGAAGTTTACTCTTCCAGAACTTAATCATTCGTTTTTTTACAGGCAGTTTTGTATTTACTGCATCGTGATTAACATTGGGCAATTAAACAAGGTATTCATTGATTGTGCGTGCACATTATTATAGTTAAAGGTATGACATAACATGATAAGCATAATGCCTAGGCAATCATTATAGAAGCAGTTTCAATTTTAATTTTGTTTAAAATTGACTTTAAATAATTAATGGCTTGATAGCAGAAAATCATTACTCCAATATTATAAGACTTTTAAAGAAAAGTCACCCCTATGATCTACCTAAGTAGAAAATATTTACAACAGCATAAAGTAACTATAATGAGTAAAAAGTGATATCGATATCTCAATCATCAAAATGAGGTATGACATACTGAACATTGTCTGTTGCTCCTGCACACAGACTACAAGCAGTTTAGCCATCCCAGACAACCGAGTATATTAGCAGTGTATACTAGGTTGTCAATTGGACGTGCTAGAATCAGGGTAGTAGAAAGTTCTCTAGTTTGCCCAGACAAAATACTCAAGCAACGCCTGTCATATATATGTGGCCTTAATCAGTAACGTTTTGTGGTGCTTACGGTAGATTCTTGGGAGAGGATGTGTCCCACAAGACAGAGAACTAGTTGGTTTATTATCAGCAAAACCTTTCCATTCTCTTTTCCATATTGAAACTCGGCGCTCCGACTTGTTTATGTCTCAGTGCGCATGCCCAAAAGTATGTAAATGAGTGAAAAAATGGTGAACGTGCAGGGCTTACATTATGGAGAACGTTGTAACCTAGATACACAATGGCTACCTCGCTGGGTTTTTTGGGTGGAGCAGATGAAAACACTGCCCGCCCTTGATGAATTCTTCACATCCAGTATTGAAAGGTAACAAGTGGGGACATAACTTAATAAACTTTGATTTCATTGTCTTCGTTAGGGGTTAGAAACTTCTACAACTCTACACAAACTACAGCAAATCCACCTTCCCCATTTCAAGCGCTTCCTTCCCGTAACCCTGATCGTGAAGGGTTATGATCGTAGCTACAAGCAGTTGTGAAAAGAAACTAGAAACTAACATAGAGCCAAATTAGATATAGTAGCATCTTAGAGCAGATTGATTGTAATTTATTTTTTAAAACACCTCAATCTTAATGTTACCTTCAAATATGAAGGTTTAGAGTGATGCTGATGTTTTGAACTGAAGCTGCAGGTCAACTGACATGACTGACCTCTGATTCTAGTTGTTTCTGAGGGTATTTGCAGTATCCGCTTGAAACACAGGCTGGAACATTTTTCCTTTCTATTGACTTGAGAACTATGATTCCTATCATTTTGCATCATCAACATTGAAGTAGATATGGTTTTGCTTTTACACTAGTAGCCAACATTCTCAGGGTCTAGTTCTTGCTTTAGGGTTCCTGTTCATGAGGATGTGGAGAGCAAATTCTGGAGTGAAGGTTCATATTCATAGATATTCATTCTGGAATGTTCTTAATTAGTTTACCTGAATTGAAATGAACAAAAGTAAGTTCTGATATGGAATAGTTGATCTTAGCACAAGTAGATATACTTAAAAGACATGTGTTACACTGCTATTGGGTCATACCTTTTCCCCTTAATTTGAAAGTGCACACATGTGGGTGCTTAATAACCATTTCTGTTGACGGTCTAGCAAGGCATGATTGATAATTTTGTGCAACTACATGGAAACCCTCTTATAGCCTACCATACACACTTATGATATTACTTGCAGCTAAAGTTTTCAAAGTTTCCAGTTACCAATCATTACATCATATTCTCACCACATCTTTACATTTAGAGAACAAAGCTCCTCTTTCTTGGTAGGGATAAAAAGCTTCTGCAATCTGTGGATCCTCAGAATACAGTTTATCTTCTAGTAGTTCTACTGTGTAGAATATGAATATTCAGTGGTAAAAGGGGCTTAAAGCGACCAATCCCTTTAATCAAATGGAATTTATAACCATATATATACTTATATGAATTAGAGATCATTCCTTTTTCATGACTGACAACAACTTCAAGGGGCATTTTTCCCAAATGGTCAGGAATCTTCTTTGATCTTATTGTTCATGTATAGATCATTGAGGCTGGTATTTTCAAAGCATCACATATTATGCCATCACACAAAGTGCCTGGTCCTGGGTAAGACCTTAAAGGGCCTTTCTGTCTCTTTTCTCTGTCTCTCTCCCTTCTTCTCTATCTCTATTTCCTGGGTATGATCATAAACTGCCTCCCTCTCAGCTCTCCCGCCCTTGATATAATACTTCAAAGTGTTGATAAGGGCGTAAAGCAACCAATCTCACTCACTCACCATCACACACCTATGCTAGTGAGAATGGGGAACTAACTGGTATCGAGGCTATTCCTCCTCCCATCATATGTTCAAAAGACGTTGGTGTATCAAATGCTATTAGAGAATTCTAGGATATCAAATGTGCAGAGCACTCTTCTTTATTCCAGAAATAACAGGGTATGATACAATATAGGGCATTTTTGCATCTATGATGCAGTATACCTGAATGCCAAAGGCAAGCTGAGGTATACACAGACTAATACCACTAGATTCAAACATTCCCATCTGTATCTGCCCTGTGCCCTCCCCCTCCTAAAAATTATTTTCTGAAACTGCTAGAATGACTGGAACAGTCAGAGGTATTCATTTAGAAGATTAAACTTGGAATGTATTCCAGTTGTGGCCTGGCAATGGTAACTGAGGTGAGGTGCTAATGATCAAATTACGGAAACATGTGAGGTGCCTTATGCAGGAGGAGAATTGATATTTCTTGAAGTAACGGAGTAATACAAATACTATTCTCTTTATATGCACTGTTCAATATGCTTGTATAACAGTTTGGATTACAGAAACTCCTTTCCTAGTGTCCTTGGTCATAAATGTTTTCAATCAAAATGAGTTAGATTTTTTTCTCTTCACAGGATGCATTTGCTGGACATATTTTCCTATTTATTCTTTGTATCAGTACACTAACTTGATAAATATTGTTTATATGGATTTTGTTATTGTTTCATTGGATTCCCCATGCCATGAAAACCATAAAAAAGTGTATTCACACTTGACTATATATTGATTTTACATTGAGTTATTGTGTTTCAACGTTTTAGAGGCAGCCATTTTGTTTTTTGAGATTTTTGGGCATGTTCCCCCACCTAGATTTTTCTAGACTTTTAGTATGTTGATAAGGGGCACTCATACTACCCAAAACCGTTGAAAAACCTTCTGTTGCAATTTTTCCTAGGTTCAGCCCTTTTTTGAGCTAGATTGCCATATATATGTGAACCTAAGTGAAACAGATGAAAAACTATGAGAGTAAAAGTTTCATGATAATTGTGAGATAAGTCTAGATGAAAATACAAGAATTCTGAATACTATAAAAAATGAATGATGTATGGATATATGACAATCCCTTGCTAGCATTTGACTGATTTCGAAATGACCCCATCATGCGCAGTAGCAGTGTCTCACGCCAGTAATATCTCGCTGGCAGTGGGTGTAGGCAGACTGACAATTAATGGGAAAATGTTGGATTCATCCAGTCTTGATAGGAGCCTCTTGGCTGACGGCCGTTATAGTCAGCTACCGTCATTCTTTGTACACTGCACTTGTCTGACAGCCCACTTGGTCTCCACTGACTGCGCCTATCAACAGAATCAGCTCAGTGGATATTGACCCTTAGGCTGTTCATCTGAAAACTTTTTTAACAATTTTTTAAGCAAACAAAGTTGATTGTACATTTGAATTGATTGATCTATTTTCAGGATTGTAAGAGACTATATAAAAAAAAATGACAGCACGATCTGTAATACCACCAGTTACATATGATGGTGGACACAGTCAAGAGACTGTTGGCCTCCTTCAACAACGTCTAATAGCTGCCGAGGATGATACAAAGGACTTGGCAAATCAGCTTACACAAATGGGCTTTAAGTGTGCCAAAGAGAGTAAGTATGTACTTATGTGATAATACTTACATACCCTGTATAGTGTAGGGAAATGAAATGAAATTACAGACTAATTATCCCACAATTACCTTCACACACACTGCTGGGGTCCTTTCTAGTTCCTAGCATGTTGGTATTGCTGAAAGGTTGGAATTGTTATGCTGCCTTAACACAAGATAAGAAGGGACTCTTGATTAAAATCATCCTTGGTCATCCAGGCATGTCTGAGGCACAGAGAGTGAGCATGCACTATTAGGAATTGTTCTTGGTCTGTTATTAATAAATATATATTTTAGATCAATTAAATCACTAAGGGGACCTCTTTATTACAGAGTATATAGGCACATGTAACCTGTTGGACTGCAGGAAAACTATAGTAGCCATCATATCATCATCACTGGTACACACAGTTAAACATCCATTGGAAGACCTAAGCAATCAGAAATGGACAACCAATTTTGAAAAGAAATAATAAATTATAATTCATATATAATTCAATTCCATATACACACATGGGGAACTAGTGTAGAGCCCAACTCAATTCTTTTTTAAAATTCTATTTCCTGAACTTTTCACATTTGTGATTTTTTTATCATTTCGGGATTTGAATCAAGTAATACAGTGTATATATAGATGAAGCAGGAGTTTTACAAGGATCTATTATAGTATCTTTAATCTTGAATGAATCTTTTCTTAGAAATATTTATGGAATATAAATCGAGAGAAACTGACCAGCTAGGGACCATGTTATCCATAGAATGGTTATTTAACTTGGAAATGGTACCAATCCAAATGCATAAACATATTTAAAGTGTGTGGAAAGTATGAAGATTCATGAAACATGATGTACATTGTATATACTTTAGAAGTAATATAATCAGGTGAACAACATTTTGAAGGTTCCATCTTAAGCTTTGCAACTATATTGTCATATCCGGCCTTATACTATTATGTAATAAGGCATAACCTAATTAGTATGTTTATGAATATGATGATTTATGATTATAATGTTAATGAGAATGATAATAGTTAATTAATTCCATAATGTAAACATAACATGTGAGCCTAAGGTAACCTACATATTGGCACTGTCTAGAACCCTCTAGAACATTGCATCATCAAGGATCCAGAACATTCATGTACATTGCATCATCTATCACATGGATCTTTCCAACTAGAAAGATCCACATGATAGACCCAGATCCTTCAGGAACATTCCAAACGTCACATGGACGTGGCATACTTACCATACTATATAAGCTTCACATGTACCCATGTTCATCAGTATTCATATATACATTCATCAATAAACTACGGAATCGTCAACCACGAGTTCTCTATTTCTTCATACCTATCAATATAGGATTTTATCTATAGGTGTTACTAAAATTGGTTCATGATATCTTTTGCTAACCATATTTTATCTGGAATTTCAATGTTCAAAGGACTTTGTTTATGACAGTCAACTAAATGTGACTAATTTTTTTCATCAACAGATGAACTTGGAATTCCTCCAATAAGCCCCTACAAGGCACGTGTTGGCAATTTAGACCAACCTGCTAACTATGAAATGATGGTTGCAAGAATGTGCAAGATGGAAAGTGCAGTGCAGATGGTAAAACTCAGTCTGCTGAGAGCTCAAGCTGAGCGTGATCTTAGCAAAGAGGAGAAAATGACTGCAAATGAAAAGCTTTCGTCCACATCAGATGCATATGAGAAGGAAATAGCTAAAACCAGTCGAGAGTTGGTTCAAAGCCGAAAAGATCTTAAGGTATGTCTCTAGATGTGGGGAAATGTGGTATAGTTAATCAGTATATATATGAGCAATTACACCAAAAGTGCACCATTTGGGTTAAAATACAACAGCTCCTCCAGAGGCTAAAATATTTATCTGATATTATTTTCGTTGGTATTTTCGGATCCAGGGGAAAAAAGTCGCCTAGGGGGAAGTATCCTACAATGTTTTTGGGGTTTTTTTTAATCGTGAGACCAAGAAAATTCTTATTTTTCTGCCAGAATCACACATAAAAAACGCAGGTTTTCCTATCAGAATCACTGTTTAAAAAATGCAGCCAGTATTTTTTGGGGAAAAACTTATAAATATTTTCGATATAATGGGTTTTATGTGCATAATGGGCCAGAGGGTCAATGATTACTCTGAAATAATGTTTGTATGGATAAAAAAATCAATATTTTCAACTTTTCAATTCATTTCTTGATGATATTATGTAAAGTTGATTATTGGGTAGCCTCCTGTTGCCGTAACGGGGGTCTAAATTTTTTTGGAACATATAGACCTAGAAGAACTAAAAATGAAAAAAGTGTGTGGGAATATTAATGTCACCGTAATGGGGTCTAGGTTTCAGCAATAAATAAATTAATATTAGCATAAATTATTTTCTATAAGCATTATAATGTGTAAGAAACACAAGGGAAAATAAATAAATACAACAAAATTCTGTCATACCAGAGATGGTAGCAACAAGCAAAAACAGTATGTCGCCGTAATGGGGGTCTGGAGGGTGCCCATGTCACCGTAACGGGGGTCTAGAGGGGCTGGGGGTCTAGAGGGGCTGGGGGTCTAGAGGGGCTGGGGGTCTAGAGGGGGGTGAAAACTATTTTTTTCTATTTTTATCCCTAATAATTTTGCCTCTAAATACTTAGACATAACTTATATTCACCTTCATAAACAACCAAAACAAATATTCAGGCCAATTTAACAGGAACACAGGGTGAAAACAGTGTTATTACTATTTGTGTATATATTCTGAATATAATGGGTTATATGTGTATAATGGGCCAGAGGGTCAATGACCTGTGACCTGTGCCGCTGCCATTAATATTACCATTCCTTCCATTCATTATTTTCACAAACTAAAGGGTGTTATGACCCTTATATAAAGACCTATCACATAGGCCTACACACGTAATTAACAAGAAATTTTGGTGTGGACCAAGGAAAGAACGGTTTCCCCCGATATATAGAGCCACACACCTTTCCCCGACTTGACGCGGGAAAAAGCGTTGTCAAGCACTCAGAAGTACAACGCGCGTTACTAACGTTGCATGAATAAGAAGACCTCACGACGCACATTATTGCGTCGTCTCCGGCATCGGGCTAGTCCATACACGGAGCTACGCAACATTTGCGCCAACAAAACAAAGTTTGTATTGGTGTCTCACGTCATCAATTAAAGTAATACATAAACATGGTTCATACCAGATGCAAGCTTAGACATTTCTCTTTCCGATGGTGTATAGGGTTAGGCAATTATTTTATATATTAATGCCTTAGAATGCTACATTAGACAAGCCAGTTTTGCACGACGATCGGATTTTTGTCATTGGAGTCAATCCCATACTTGTCAAGCAGCAGGGGAAAGGCCGAACATTATTAACAGTGCAGTTTCCCTCATATCGTCCTTATTTAAATACAAATGTTGATGAAATTAAATATATAGGGGTAGAAAAACATGCTCTTTCAGAATTTAAACATCTTGGTAATGTATTTGGAGTAGAGATAGCGTTTTTTAGCGTAAAATTTAAGCGTAATTTCCCTGTGATGTCCCTGCCACAACTCAATAGGGTCAGGTCGTCAGAAAATGTACAATGGTTGGCTCTACGCATTTAGTAAATCTTGCTAAATTACTTTGAAAAATGAAAAATACTAGCTACACTAGAGTATGTTTGGTGCTACATCGATTGAACGAATCTGCTTGGTTATGTAAAACTGTATTTTGAATCTCATTTCTTTCTCAAATCTCCGCCATGTGCCTGCCGCAACCTAAATAGGGTCAGGTCGTCAGAAAATGTACAATCGTTGGCTCATATATGCCTTATTTAAAAACTGACCTTGATATAAGCACAGTTTTAGGGGTAGAAAAGCATGCTCTTTCTGAATTTCATGTTTTTGGCAATTTATTTCGAGTAGAAATAGCGATTTTTTTATCAATATGCGGGAGCGTGTGTGCGATGTGTACGCAAGTGCGTCGGAAATTCAGGTGGAAATGGGCGGAATGGGGTTTTCCTTATAAGGGGGCGACGCGGACGCGCAAAGAACAGGCGGGGGGGAAACCTTAAAAAACCTTAAAAAACCTTAAAAAACATCATGCATATGTTTTTATTATTTATTTCTAATTTAAATCCTCATTTATGTACAAATATGTACCTTTCCCCTCTGCCCATATCAGAACTCAGGTCACAGTGTCCGCAAAGCTCCCCTGACTACAATATTCATTATTAACGTTCCCAATTTCATCTATATTAGCTGCAATATATCTAGTTTATGTACAAAAAAAAATCAATGGAAGCAATTTAAAAAAATTATGAATTTGCAGCCCTGGATGGCCAAATGTGGCATTTTGGGTGGAATTGCTCATATACATGTACAATATGGAAAATTTAGAGAATAACACATAATATTGTAATGTGAAACGTTTATTGAATGCTTATAAAGGGAACATCTCCAGAATATATTATCTGACTACTACCTTTGATATACACCTTATATCTGTATATATAATAACACATTTTGAAAGGCCTTAACATATTAATCAACATTGCTTTTTGATTGTCTAGGATGTCATTGAGGAGAGAAGAAAATTGCAAAATGAACTCAGTAGGTTACAAGAGAACTTAGATGTTGGTCAGTCGGAAAAGGTCAGTTATATTTCCAAATAGAACTTTATTCATTTAATCTGAGTCTGATGTATTTACTATTTCTTTATATAACACATAATTAACTAAATAACATAAATCATGGGACTAAATGTTAGGTCCTGTGAGGAATAGGTCCTGTTGCAAGTGCCGATCTCCTTCAATAGTAGTATCTTTGCCCTAATGGATCATATATTTGATGGACCTGCTGAATAGAACAGCACTATAACACTACCATCTATTTTAGTTCAAGTATTTTCCTCTACACTGCTAAATATTTTAAATATATGAATTCCAGTCAAGAAAAGTGGACTTCAAAGTTTGAAATGGCCCAACATCCATACTGAACATTATGAAAATATAAAAATTATATAAATAAGGGATGGCTGCCTTCCAGGCTACATCAAGGTACCTATATGGTAGACAACACACAGAAGGATTTATGTATTGCTGTATACATAGTCAAGTAATGGTCTCCTTTGTTGGAAAATAACACTGTTGATAATTATATCCCTTAAACCCAAATAGGGCATGCACTCCTATTTTTGCTTTGAGAGGACCTACTTTAATTTTAATTAGCATGGTAGTGCTAATACATTTTTGTTTGGGAAACTTTTAGTCTGAAGCTGAGGTAATGATAGAAGACTTAAAGTCAACCAAGACAAAGATGACACGGCGTGTTAATGAACTGCGGGATGAGCTAGGTCGGGAATCCAGTTTAAGAGCAAGCTTGGAAGAATCCCACAACACGCTTATGACACGGATTCAGGAGGTGGAAGCTACAGTTCAACATGAACAAGATGAAATGAAGAACCTGAATACTATATGCTCCCAACTTAAGCGAGAAAGATTACGTGCCAAGGAGGAAGCTGAATTAGAGAGGTCTCTACGCTTGCAGGCAGAAGATTCTCTCCAGAAACTGACTGCCCAAAATGGTGAGTACTTTCACTGACTGAATGTCATTTAAACACAACCATCTCAAATGAGTTTGTACTCTTATGGCTTGGTTTTGTATAAGAGTGCCTTACCATTTCTCATTGTTCCTGTTTATCTTTGTAGGAAACGTCCAATCTCAGATAAATACACTCCTTGAGGACAAAACGTACCTCATGTCAGAAATGACAAAAATGCAGAGTAGGTACAAGGACCTTATTCAACAGCTGGACCTGACTCAAGCATTGGTTAATGACAAACAGGTAGATCCTCTGGCCATTTGTTTGCTAGGAACCAGAGCTATCAATATATATTTGTAGCTTTATAAGGAACTTAGTAAAAATGTGATTAATAAGCTAATTGAATTGATTATTGAGGTTTTGCTAATCCTTATTGTGTTGATCATTATTTCAGTGTACCCATGAACAACTCGAAAAGGAAAACAAAAGATTGTATGAAGCAATGAAAGCTACAGCTAGTCAGAATGCCAGACTTATAGCCAAATACGAGGAAGAAACAGAGGTATGTCTCAAAAAATGTTAATGCGATGTATTTGTAAATTATCTCAGATGCATGATTGTGGTGGCAATATGTTTTTGGTTTCTGAATTGATACTTTTGCTTCTAATACTTTTTTTGTTTGTTTTTGCAAATATTTTATTTCCAACATTGACATATATGATGGGCAGGGTAGTCGTACATAAAAGGCAAATTCAGGTAGAAAACAACATGCGTTTTTTGTTTTTTTGGCACCGTAGAGGTGGGTCCGCTAGTTGTGAAAAATAAAAACGCTAGATGGCGGTAGTGTTGATTCTTTCGGGTAAAAGCTTTCACCGTTTGTCCTCAGGTGGCAGCACCTTTGGAATTTTCGGGCTTATATATAATGGAACGAGCTATCGAGGTTGGGCCTTGCGGAGAAAGGCAAGGGTAGACACCAGTTGGAAGCAATTCTAGTTGTTATTTTAGACTGTCAATTTTTTCTTGTATGTCATCTTTAAGCCTTCTCCACATTGCCTTTTTTTCTCTCTGGGCTGAACAGGTTGAAATTGAATAGAGAGTTACATTGCATCTCATTTTGACCTCGGAAAATACATTTAATACATTTATTTTACCTTGGTCGAACAACCTTTGCCTATGTATTATGGCTTTGACCTGCAGGACAATCCAATTTATAATTTTTACACATTGTTTGTCTCCTTCAAAACCAAACATTATATCTTGAAGAACAACTACCATTCTACCTTTGTTCACAGACACTAGGTTTTTACCTCTTTTGTTTGTATTTAAGTACCCTACTTCATGTATCCATCTCAAAATATTCTGCCATATGTTGGTATTAAGTTTGCATTTGACAAAGAAGTGGACGATGTCATCTTTTAGATTACAGTAGTTACACCTTGGAGAGTTGATGATTCTAATATTTTTTAAGTGCACATTACATGTAATTATTTTATGAAGAATCTTAAATTGAAGTTCTTGCAATCTAGTTTCTGTTGTGGCTTTATATGGTAACGAAAAGAATTTTTTCCAGTCCACCTGATCAAATTGGTCATCGTCCATATCTAACAATCTTTGCCACTCATCAAACTTTTCTCTCTCCATCTTCCTTTTTTTAATTAATTCACAATATATATTTTTTGCGTTGCAGCTTATAAGGTTTAAGGTGGTACCGTTAACATAAAAATCAACAGTTTTTTATTTGTACACCTGCTGTTTCCTTAATAACCCTTAACCAGTTTTTGGGTATGGCATTTTTAATCGACATCCTCTCGAAAAAGGAGGGTCTGAACTCGTAGTTAAGACTAATTTCCGTGGTAGACATGAAAGAACCATCCTCTTTTATAAGGTCACCTATGGCAGTAATGCCTTGATCTTCCCAACTCTTATAATATATCATCTGCTTTTTGTCTTTTATAAATCTATTACACCATAGTCTTTCTTTGAAAAACTGAGCAGGCTCTGTAGGCTCGTGCTTGTAATAATGTCTATTCCACAATCTGAAGAGGTCGGCATAGAATTTGTTCAAAGCATTAGTTGGTTTGTATCTAGATAATAATATATTGTCCACTTTTCTACCATGAAAGGCTTCTAGGGACTTGTACCACGTGCTGTTACCTCCATGCATGATTCTTTTCACCCACATTATTCTATTGGCCTCATATATCTCATTTATTAAGCGTAAACCTAATCCTCCGTTATCACTTTTCTGGGCCAAGAAGGCAACACCAATTCTATGTGATCCATTTTTCCATACAAATACTCTTTTCGTTTTTTCAGTCTCTTAAAACTCAAGTTGTTTCAAAAGTTGAGGTTGAGGAAAAGGTAAAACATTTATCTGCACAACTTCGAGTTGAAAGTCGAGAGAAAGGCCATGCAGTCACCACTAAGTAAGTTGCATTGCCAATATTATCTTTCTTTTAATTCATATTGGTGGATATTTCCATGTGCAATAATTACGGCTTGTGACTTAATGCCAGCGCATGGGAAAAAAATAATTTGATGAATGAGTCATTTTTGAAGGATATGAATTGCCATGATGAGTACATAATGAGTGAGTTTGGAAAGAAGGGGTTTTGTGAGATAATAAGATAAATGGTCATGATAAAAGAGAGGAATGACTTACTTCTATTACACCCATGACATACTGAACTGGTTGCCAACCCTCAGTGGCTTGAAATCCAGGAAGTATGTGGTATGAGAACCATGCAGTTGTGCGATAATTATGGTTTGTGACTTAATGCCAGCGCATGGGAAGAAAATAATTTGATGGATGGGCTATTTCTTAAGAATATGAATTGCCATGATGAGTACTTAATGAGTGAGTTTGTTTTGGTGGCTACTGATACTTTGGTAGCATCTACGAGCAATTCAACCAATTGGTCGTCATTTGGCCATCCATTAAAATTGCTCCTATTGATTTTTTTTTCGTACATAGACTAGACCTATTGCTGCTAATATAGACGAAATTGGGAAAGTTAATAATGGATATTGTAGTGAGAGCAGCTTGTTTGTTTTAAATGTTTTTATTCAGCCAGAGACATTATGTTTTTATACACTATTCTCAGTTTTAGCTGATGGAAAAAGATTAATAATAATTATCGAGTCGATACATCAAAATCAAAGTAGCGATTTTACAACTAAAAAAAGAGTCAGATCGTACAGAAACATTAAATTTATAGAAAAAATTAAATTTAATTAAATTTTTAGCTTGGTAGAGACTGTGACTGGAACTCTGCTGATAAGGGCACTGGAGAATGGTACATATTTCTACATAATTGAGGATTTAAATTAGAAATAAATTAATAAAGTATGCACAAATTACTTTTGAATTATTTTTGAATTATTATGTACTTCATAGGTGTCAACCGCAAAGCGACAGGTCTTTTTAAATCATCCATAGGTGTCAACATAAGGGTCATAACGCTTTTTAGTTTGTGAAAATATTCCAACTAGAAGAAAAGTTATAGCCAAATAACCATTCAGTAATGGTAATGATAATGGCAGCAGCAAGGGTAACAGGTCATTGACCCTCTGCTCATATACACATATATAACCCATTATGTTTGGAATATATATACAAAAATATATAACATTCATTCCCCTCGTTTTCTTGTTAAGTTGACTTGAATACTTGTATTGGTTGTTCATGAAGGTAAATGTAGGTTCTGCTTAAGAATTAAGGGCTAACATCTTTAGGGATTTTTATAGGATCTATGTATGTCCCAACGACACGTGTCAGTGTCAGTGTTAGCGTTAGTGTCAGCATCACATGTGGAATACTCCCATGACGCTGACACATATCCTATCCTACCTTCCTGTTAAGTAGAACCTGAGTGGATTCATGGTATTTGAAATGAAGTACTTGCATATGGATATTATTAGTTACTATTTCCTAATATCTATTAAATGTGGTAGAGTAACAATACAAATATGACACTGACAGTAGAGCTGCCCAATACCAATGTTGTTACCAAGTATTCCAAAGTATGAACAGATATTCAAACAGATTTATTCTTAATATGACAAGTCCAGTAGAATTAACAAAATTAGTATATATATTGTTCACCCCTGGTTGTTAAAATTTGTCAAGGCCTGGATTTTATATTCCACACATGATGCTGACATTTTGACTTCCCAACCAATTTTTACATTCTTATTATACCAAAGAGCCATAATAAACAAATAAAAATAGATCATGGCATCAGAGTTGCCATGGTCAAGGCGCAATAGTAAAATAAGTTTAAACTATGTCTGACTAAATATTTTTATTTATTTCCAGCATTTTATTGGGCCTCCCTTAAATTTTCTTCCAATTTTATGGCCCTAAAATCCATTGTTTTTGTTATTGAACACTTTGGAGCCCCTTTCACCCATTACTTTCGAAATTTGATGTCATGAAGCCATGCTAGGTATTTTCCGAATTTTATTATCATAATTATTATTATTACAAAACTTGTATTTTTGTTTTGTTTTTAAAGGGTTTTATTCCAACATACCTGCCGTCTGGGCTCATACAATGCTCAAAACTTGTATTCAATAAACATGTCTGCTTAATGCAATATATACTGAAAAAGAATGGTCCTTCTCAATGTACTTTCTATGCTGAGATCTTCCAGGTATCCCTTTTAAATCAAAGTATAGTAATGGGAAACAACATAGCACTATGCTTCCATGCAACGACCCGCATTGCTCCCCAAGCGAAGGTAGCATTTGCCCAGTTCCCAGGTGTCAACCTTGCCACCTATAATCGACTACCAGAGGGTGTCATCCACCATCAACAAGACACCCTCAATGAGACAATATTAGATTTAAACCACCAAATCTCAACCATCAACAAAGCAAACAAGTCACTTACGCCTTATCTCTCCAATGTGGTGCACAAAAGGAAACCAAATGGATCTTTCAAACATAGATACAAAAGACTAAGTGACGGCTGCCACCTAACTAATTCCGCAAAAATGAACTGGGCAGCAAACATCTGCTATCTCTTCTAACTCTCTTCTAACATAAAAAGTACCAGTCAATCTTGTGTAGATCGCCGTATTTACTACCCTGTATATAGTTCAATTATGTGTTTAGTTCACAATTACTGTTTGTCATAAGTATATTGTATCATACATATAATAGCAGGTTATTACTCTAGAACTGTGTCTACTGACAACATTGTATTATTTTATTTATTTAATTACCCAGACAGGCGCAATCTAAACACATGGATATCCCGTGATGAGCATCACACCAATGTTAATATGTTCAATATAATGGGTTGTTCTACCCTAACCTTTCTAAGTAATATGTGAAATTGCTATCCCTGTGAGGAGAATGGAGGGTATTCGGTGCTCTAAGAGGATACAGTTCCTCTCCGACACCCCTGATCCCCCTCTGCCTCCTTATAAATGGAATCTCATGTATTGCATTGCAATTGTAATGAATTTGACTGTATATGCATATCTGGTTGATAAGCGTCACACAAATGTAACTAGAATCTCATTGTATTGTACTGCATTTTTCTCTGTATATGTATATCACTGTAAACGGTTTTACTCTAGCTCTGCTAGTTATCATACATTTGATTCCCTATCAAGAGGATGGGAGGGTGATCGGTAGTCTGATAGGATACAGTTCCTCTCCGACACCTCTGATCCCCCTCAGACCTCCTACTACCTAGAATCTCATGTATTGTCATGTACTGAATTTAACTGTATATGCATATCATCGTAATGGGTTTTACTCTAGCTCTGCTAGTAACATATACAATTTGCTTTATCTATCAGGAGGATGGGGGGGTAATCGGTAGTCTGATAGGATACAGTTCCTCTCAGACATCTCTGATCCCCCTCGTGCCTCCTACTAACCAGTATCACATGTGATATAATGTATGAATTTGTTTGTATCGAACCCATGATCTAGTCTATCGCATGTATTTAATTATCTTGTCAAAGCTATAACATAATCAAGGAATGCGACAGGATATAGTTCCTCTCCACCAGTCTTCAGATTACAACGAACCTTTCTATTACTTACTAGCATTTTTTTGATGCACCTGATGTACCTATTTGTATAAACCTGCTTTCTGTACCGTCCATAGGGTAGGTCTGAGCAAGAATATAGTTCCTCAGCACTAACCAACCCTACCTCGGACAGGGGAATTTATTCCCCTGACCGGCACCCATTGCTCACACTCAAACCCACTGCCCAAGGGGCAGAGGTACGCCTCCCTCACCCACTCATCCCATCACCCATCACTCCTATTTTATCACTCCTATCTTATCACACAGCGCTGATTTTTTCATTGTACTTAGCTTATTACGATTATAAGCGTTTATTGGACACCTAATTCTAGCTCAGAAACTGCATTACCTAGAATATGCCGAGTCAAGGCACTAGCATGGGGACATACCCAGGGAGCACTGCTCCCTCTGTACCTGCACCCATAATTCGTAATCACCCTCATGTGAGGAAAAATCGCCCTCGCCGTAGAGGAATAAAGAAAAGCAAGCAGCCACCTACTGCCAAACCCCAAATCTGGTCCCCTAAGGACCTTGGCAAGGAAAGGGGTATCAGTTTCTTACACCTAAACATTAGGAGCCTAATTAAGAACTATGCCCCATTTATTGCTGAATTCCATGATTCGGGCATCGATGTAATTTCTATCTCTGAGTCATGGCTTACTGACACAACCTCTGACAGTCAACTCAGCCTACAAGGCTACGACCTACACAGACTAGACCGCACTTACATTACTTCTGGGACTGTCCCCAGAGGTGGTGGTGTCGCAGTCTATGTAAAATCAAATCTTACTGTAGACTCACTCTCACTCTCTCACCTCAATCAATCCTCCCATATAGTTGAGGCCCAATGGATTACCATTCGCCACCCAAATCTCAAACCCATCATAGTGGCAAACATCTACCGCCCTCCCTCCACAACAGTCCCACCTTTCATATCCTATCTGAACGAATCCCTCGGTAACATACATGACTTAGAAAAACATGAACTGCTAATTCTCGGCGACCTAAACGTAGACATGTCCTCAGCCAAAACTGAACTAGCCAACTGGGCCCAACAACACCATCTAACCCAACACATCTCTGAATTTACCAGAGTATCAAAATTGTCCTCCACCACTATTGACTTAATCTTCTCAAATATAAAATATGTATCGAAATCAGGTGTTCTGATGACAAATATCAGTGACCACCAACCAGTATTTCTCCTCAGGAAAAAAGAAAAACGCTTAACCCCAATGGTCACCAAACATGGCAGATCCTTTCGTAATTTCTCCTATGACACATATAAGAATCTTCTTCTATCCAACCCCCCGGACATATCCATCTCAAACAACCCAGATGAGATCTGGGATTCTCTCTACTCCCACATAGTATCTGCTGCCGATCAGATCTGCCCTATCACTCAAATACGGCTCCCCTCCTCGAATCCTCCATGGATCAACACTGAAATTCTGGAAGCAATAGCAGACAGAAACTATTTCCTCCGCAAAGCGAGAAGCCTCAACGACCCTAATGTGTGGGATCTTAGTAGAGCCCTTAGAAACAAGGTTAACTCCCTCATTAGATCATCCAGAAAATATTACATTTCGACCTATCTTGATAATCATGCTAGTGATCCATCTAAATTCTGGCTTGAAATGAAAAAGCTCCTACCCAGTAAGAAGGGTAAAGCGATGTTCTCCCTACCTGGAATTAAAACTCATGACCTCCCCTCGCATGTAAACTCTTTCTTCGCCAATATTGGCCCGAAATTAGCTAACGCCATCCCAAACCCACCACCCCTCACCACTCCTGACCTGAACCCTCTCACCCAAACCTTGACACCATTATTCACACTCAAACCTATCCCTGAGCAAGAAGTAGCTGAAATTGTCGATAGCCTGGACATTAAAAAGCCCTCTGGCATCCCCAATCTTAACACTAGACTGCTCAAGCTTGCTATGCAGGTCCTGCTGCCGCAATTCACCCATCTATTCTCATCCTCCATTGAAACTGCGATCTTCCCAAAGGCCTGGAAAGTAGCAACCGTTGTCCCGCTTCCAAAAGTAAAATCTCCACAGTCTCCTTCTGATCTTAGGCCAATCTCACTCCTACCTGTCCCGGGTAAAGTACTAGAACACATTGTGCACTCTCAGACTTACGATCACCTTGAATCTTTTGGCCTCCTACATCCGAAACAGTATGGTTTTCGCAAAGGAAGATCAACCCAAATAGCTATCTCTGAAATCATTGACGACATCACTAACAACTGCAACAACAAACAATCAACAATAGCCCTCTTTATCGACATGAAAAAAGCTTTTGACACAATAGACCACTCAATTCTGACCAATAAACTCTCGGCCATAAACTTCCACCCAGAGACCATATCATGGTATTCCAGCTACCTCAAGGGAAGATCACAGAAAACAAAGATTGGGGATACTCTATCCCCCCAAGCCTCTCTCTCCACAGGCGTCCCTCAGGGGTCCATCCTTGGCCCTCTCCTATTCAACCTCTATATCAACTCCCTTCCCTCCTACATCACCTCCACTAACCCCTCTCCCATCTCCTGTCAACTCTATGCTGATGATACCGTCCTATACACTTCTGCCCAAACCATCAACGATGCTGCAAGGGTCCTCTCCATGTCTATCCCGCACCTAGAAAACTGGTGTGGAATAAACAAACTGACGATCAATGCACAAAAAACTAAAGTCATGGTACTATTCCCTCCCCCAAAACCCAGAACCCCTCCCCAGAGCAGCCCACTACAATTTGTCATCAATGGCGCCCCAATTGCCATAGTACACGAGTTTAAATACCTAGGGTCCACAATTGATGACCACCTTAAATCAACCCAACAAATTAAACTGACTCTCCGGAATGCAAATGTGGCTATGGCCACATTTGCAAGAATCCGACCCTTCCTTTTGCAAAAAATAGCCTTCAGAATTCTTAAAACTACGATCCTCCCACACCTAGAATTCAATTCCTGCTTTCTGGACATGGCAAATGCCACATCTAAAGAAAAACTGGAAAGAACACTCAGGAGAGCAGTCCGCATTGCCTCTCTATCGAAGAGAACCAGCAATGTGGACAATATTATGTCCAAATACAATCTCCTCCCCCTACAAACTAGACGCACCCTCCAACTCCTCCTCCTTATGCACAGAAGGGCCCACATCGGTCCCCCCCCTAACCCATCTACCTCTAACAAAACCAGAGACACTAGGGCCTCCTCCATCTATAACCTCCCGATCCCTCGCCCAAAAAGGGAGGCGTGCAGACGCACGCCTGCCTACTCTGGAGGTACACTTTGGAACGAGCTACCAAAGGCAATAAAAAATTAACAAGATTCAAGATCATTTAAAAACAAAGCCCTAATCATGCTAAAATCAGATCGGTAACATAGCTCTCTCTTTTAGGCAGACACCAACTTAGTATTGCTGTCTAATCACTCTCTGCTACTACAACACTCTGTCTATATCATACATCTCTAATTCTATCATTGCACACTGTTGGAGGTACGAAGTTACCTCTCACTGCATTGTATGTACTGTAACAAATCTGTAAGTCATCATTACCATTATGTAAACCTTGTTTGTAACCACTGTTTTTACCATGCTCTGTACCATATCATACCGTATCGACTAATTCACCGGAAACGTAGTATTATTTCTAACCGGATATGTTAATCTAAAGTAGACTGCAGCAGCAGGTGGAACGCCACAGAATCTGTATTGTGTTACCTGTTCTCGACTATATCATGTGTTTGTTTTGAGAAGCTGGATAAATAAAATCATTAAAAAAAAAAAAAAAAAAAAATGATAGTGTAGATACATATTCAAAATCAGTGAGTAATATTATGGCTCATCCTAAACTGAAAATTGTGTTAAAGAGATAATTCACTTTCAGTTTCAAATCCTAGTTCATACACATAATACAATTAATACAATACTGTCAGGATGGTTTCCTGGTTGATTAACAATTATAAAGGGTGAGTCCTGCCAGACCAAAATAATGGCCATAGCAAAGTGCCGACGTGCATGTGCCAATAATGCATTCATTATGTGATGCATTGTCATAGTGACGTCAAGTAATCATAATTTTAAGCAACCAAGGATAAATAGAAACATTTGGAAGGCAACACCTGGAATGCGCATTGGATCACATTCTTCTTATATTATACCCAGATCCCTATCTTTATTCTTAGTGATCTTAGCCACTTTGAGGTGGGGCTTTTGTGTCTGTATAGCTAAGAGGAAGGGCTGTTGATGTGTAAAATCTCATATATGTGTTATATCTATTCAATAATTTCCTATATTTTAAACGATCAGTAATAATGAATCCAATGTAAAGCCATAGGATCGATGGACTAATAAAATTGTTTCTGGGGTTAGATTCCTGCTTTACAGTTTTTGCTGTACTGCTGGTTTTCATGAATATATTTCTGGAAACAATTGTGACTTCCTATTCCAGTAAGTTCAAATAAAAATTGTATTGTCTATGAGACGAGGCAAGGCAGAACTCGAAGTTTTGTCCCATTTTGTGATCAGTCCAGGGACCGAATTCTAGAAATAAAATAAGAGTTTGAGTTTCAAAAAGGTCTCTAAGTTACTCTAAGGTCTCTAATTTGAATCGGTCTCTAAAAATGCAATTCTATAAGAGATTTGAGACCCTAGTTGAGGCTCAAAGAGTCTCAAAAATAAAGTCCTCAAAATGATGGACTTAAGAGGGTCTCAAGAGTAGGGAAAGGTCTCAAATGCTGTCTCTGTAGCCCGCTACACTCTCAAACGGCCACTACACAGTCTCAGAGACAGCGTAGCATTCATAATTTGATCCCAAAATAATAATCTCACCCACGGATGTATCCGTCTGTCCCACCTAGACATTTAAATGGCATATCAAATACTGAGAGATCGCCAAAATTTAGCATAATTTTCGTAGCTTATCACTCGTCAGAGATCCCTTAGAGTACTTATAAATACCTGAAGGACAGGACATCGTCGTCTGATTTGTACATTATCATTTGTACAATATTAGAGACCTTCTTTAAAGGGACTCAGTAAAGTCCAGTCTCAAGATATTTTGAGACCGTCTCTATTCTATTTCTAGACTTTGGGCCCAGCTGTTGTAGTATGTTTCCTTTTGCTTTTTTTTATGTATATCTCCAACCCCACTCATCGACCTCATAGAAATTAAAACTGTAATTGGACTTGCTGGAATAGTAACATCTCTCAAAGTTTGAAAGTATATGAGGAATAATGAGTGTAATATTGTATTACATCATTGACAGACATTGTGGATCTATTGGTGTTTGTAGCTCACATTTGAATGCCAAAACCCAAGAGCTGGACAGAAAAATTCATCAGTACCAACTCGATCTTGATGAAATGAAAACGCAACATCAGAAGGAAATCACTGAACTCAGGGAGGTACTAAAGAACAGGGAAATGGAAAAGGAACAGATAATGAAGGATAAAGACGCTTTATTGGATGAGGTAAGAGTGATTAAAATACAAGCACTGTTGTTCCATTATTTCCACATAAATGCCCCATTTCAATCACAGATGTTTTCCTGTAGGTGATGTTAATTTATATTATGAATTAGTGTTCTAAAATAATTATGTAAATTGAAAAGTGAAAGATTTTGCAGGCTTTTATCTCAATGTGTAATCCATCACTTTATGATAAAAAGGAACAATAATGTGGTTTATATACTTGGACGATGTTTTCCTTCCTGATATCAGTCATGGAATATTGTAAGAAGACTCTGCAATCTGGTTAATAGTGATTGTTTTCAGGGTGTTTGTCTCTTAATTGCTCAAGGATTATGACAGAATGAGAGTGTCCTTGACAAAAGATATAATTTCTTCTGATGCTAACTTAAAAACAATCGTACCATGATAGGTAAATCAAGCAGTTGATGAGATGGTCGAGGAGCGGTCCCATCTGCAGTGTCAGCTCCAACAAGCTAAAATTGATCAGGAAGCTGCACTTCAGGCACACCAACAGCTTAAAGAGGAAAATGGCCGATTACTTGAACGTAATTATGCACTAGAAGAGCAAGCAGTAAGGACATTTCTGTTTCTTATAAAAGTCTTTTCATCAGAACACATAAACTTCAATTTTTTGCAAACCCAACAAGTCTATTCTGTATCATTTTTCCTAAAAGAAATATCTAATGCCTTGGATGCTCAGTATCACGGACACAGAATATGACTGGTAGAACTTGAGTAACATACTTCTCTGTATTTTAACTCAGAATGCTTCAGGTCAAATCGAGAATGCATTAACTGAAATGATGGAACAGAAGAACAAACTTGCGTATGACAAAGGTCGCCTGCAGAGTCGAGTTAAGGAGCTCCAGCATGAAGTGGAGAACCTAGCTGATGGTCAGACTGAACTTATGCAATTACGGAAAGTGTCGTCATCAACAGAAACTAACTATAAGAAGGTGAGAATTCCCATGGATGTGGTGACATCAAAGTTCGCTCGTGCCCCATCAATAGAACCCCCTTGGTTTGTTAAGGTTGCATTCTCAGCTGAATTAACCAAAAATGTTATTTCCCATTCTGTTCATTATTTGATCCCAGCATACATTATGAACTTATTACTATCAATAATAATCAAAAATACAATATAGATTTAAAGCATTGATTTCTTCTTATTTGGAAGAATGATAATGTCAAATAATATATAATATATAGTTGGGCAAGGAAAGTATAAGGTATAATATAGCAATTAAAATTCCTTTCTGGTTTGTCCTTTCTAGGTTATGTAATGTTTATGATACATGAAGAGTTTTTAATGCAATTTGTTTCTTTATCATTCTCGTGGTGATGTGGGATAAGAGTGTGTGATATCCTAATTAAAATTCTGTGTGATAATTTGATTAATCGTCCCCATCAGTCTCAAACAGAGTTAAATGAAGCGCGGATGGTGATTCAGCGTTTTGAAAGTCGCATCAAGCAGCAAGAATCTAGCATTGAGAGGAAAGAGGAAGATTTCCGACTTGCAATCCAAGCCCGTGATGAAGCAGTTAAAGAATCCCAGGAGCTTGCACGTCATATTGAGGAAATAGAGAACAGGCAGAAACAACAGGTGGGTTGATGTATTTGGTTTCGATATTAAAACAACTTTTTTCACTATTTTTTTTCTACTTAAATTCTATCCACCATATGTAAATATAACAAGGTTGCCACTGCTTTTCAAGGTGGGCAGCCTTGAAAGAAGTCTTGGTGACACACGTCAAGATAACAGGAAGGTCGCCTCTACATTAGAGAGTGTCATGCAATCACATACTCAACTACAATTCACTATTGAAGGTATTGTGCATATTGATTCCTCAATTTTACACTATTTGACAACAGCTTCTTTACCATGTTCTGTTAGATAACCATGAAATGAACTAAAGTTTAATTTAGTTTTGCAGTATTCTTAAAGTCAGGTTATATCTGATGAAGGTAATACATTTGAATGGGTCCCACTCTACATGCAGTGCCAGCTTCGTAAATTCCTGTACAGCACATTCAAAAGATGCATCGTGGAGAAGTCATTTTGTAACTGGAATAATTTCCCATCACATTTCTAGTTATTCATATAAATTTAATATTCATTAATGATTGAACAGGTCTTCAGATTACCCTGGGGAAAAAGGATGCTCAAATAAGCCACTTTGCTGAGGAGAGAGCCCAGCTCCAGAATCGGAATAAGCAATTAGTGAAAGAACTTGAAAATATACAATCAAAACTAGTATCCGTAGAAGCGCTTGAAGAAAATGAGGTAAATATTACATTCAAATTTCACTAACATGGTGAAATTGTACTCACCCCCATTTTTCCTTTCATTAATCATTGGACTAATTATATCACTTATTGTATCTGCTAGACCCATTAAATTTAACAAATATCCACATTTTATGATATGATAACTGGAGAAATTATGGGTTAGAAGGTCTAATCTTTTAGATTCATTTCATGTCAACTATTTCTCGTAATTCAGTAGATCTATGAGATTGATGGTTTGGTCTAAGATTGACACCTGCTGTGTATTTGCTCTGTAATACTAGGTTGGACCATTAAGAAAGGTTATTGAGCAATGCAAATCCGATAACTCCAAGATGGCATCCTCCCTAGAGACTGTAGTTAAGAGCAATGGGAATTTGCAGATGTCTGTAGAAAACCTAAAAGAGGAGGTAAAGAAAAAAGTACTCATGATGGAACAGCTGCAAGAGGTTAGGTATGTCCAAACGATTCACATTTTTTACGCCTTTCCTGAATATGTAATTCTAATCTGAGGAGACGAATATCTGTGTATATCAATATTGCAATCTTATGATAGTATTTAATTTTCTCTTCCAGAATAAGGGAACAGGAGGCCCAGCAACAAAAAAATGATACCTATGAAAAGCGCTTGGAAAATATGAAAGACCAACTAGCATGCGAACGGCAAAAGTCTTTAAAAAAAAGCAGCAAAGAAATATCTGAAGTAGGAATTTTTAATATTCTGTTAATCCTATTTCATTGAAATCCAAAATATTACTCATGTATACTGTCAAACATTACATGAAACTATAAAGTGTGCATAACAAACACTCATTGTATCTCACTGTGTAGCTGTGGTTCACTATATAATAGGATGATGAATATTTGAGTGATGGGTAACAAAAGTTTATAGTCATGTTCTTGTCTCTCTATGTGCAGAGTTTTAATGGCAAATTCAGCGAAAAGTGGCATTTTCAGACTGAAAATGTATGAAAATTAATTATATTTCATTTAATGTAATATTATTATGCATGTAAGGTAAGTTCTGCAAGGGTCACTTGAGTGCATCAGTCTCCAGTCGAGGTTTTTTTAAATCCAGCATATATACCTTTTACATTCATAGTTTGACTTTGACTTAGAAGTTAAAATGATTTCAATATCATTTCCAAAATATACAGTTTCTGAGATGAAAAGTCCAGACTGGGCTTGAGAGGAAAAATGGTAGCTGCTGTTCTTCTAACCTGATCCTTGACCCTTCCTCTGGTGAAGTCTTTCCTGGTCCCTCATGCATCCCAGGAGGAGACGCGCTTTGTTTTCCATTAATTATTATAGAGAAATAAAGTAGGATATGGGTTCTTAGCTGTTAGATGGTCATCCTTGAAGTGTCTGGAACATAGTTTAGTGAATCTACTATCTGTGTACTTTCTATCTTGAGCTTGTTTTTCATTAAATGTGAGAAACTCTTTTTAACCGAACATATGCGTATATGTGAAATGTTAAAATACACCTAATTTGCTTCCCAGTGGTATAAACAATTTGTCAAACACATAACATTCATTAGGACCACTTTGTTCCTGTTCACCAAACCAATAGAAACCTGCCGGTGGTGCAATAGAGGCCTGGGGTATCCAAACATTGGCTACAGGAGAAATTGATGTTATTTTCACCAGTCAGCGTCTTTGGTCTATAGTGTTGGAATGTAGCTTGGGGAACAGTTTTGGACCAATGTGTGAAATCCGGGAAATGGAGTTGGAATAGAGATTGGTTGCTTTCTGGCCCTTTTAACACATTATTGTTTGTATGGTAGGTTTTTACCGTAGGTGTTTTTTTTTATTAGAAATACATCACTTGCAAACTAACATTTTATTTCTCCTGAATCGTATAAGTACCATGGACATTTTGAAATGCCAAAAGGCAGTTTTGATTTCAGATTTTCTTTTTATTATTTTGGTAATTTGCTGGGTTAGCCCATATGATACTTCAGTAGAATTCTCCATCTGGATGCAGATTCATTGTCCTATAATTTGGAACCCTTGTGGTACGTTCAGTTAAGTTGATTACTCAATGATATGATATAGGGGCACAACATGTTTTTATCAATCCTCTTTTTGTAATACTTTCTTTTTGCTAGTTTCGGAAACAACATGAAGATCTTGTCTCCAAAAATGGGGATCTTTCTAGAAGTAATACAGATCTAAGACATCGAATAACTGATCTTGAGTATGAGTGTAAGGAATGGAAGGAGAAGTCAACATCACTTCGGAGTCAAATAGATCATCTTACCAAGATCCGTCAAAAACAAGAACATTCTATCAAGGGATTCCAGGTATTACAATGTGTGCTAAATATTGGGGTTTTTTTAGGTAGATGTGTAGGAACTCTGATACCAGGAGGGCATTATCAGTGACATTGATATCTCTAAACAAGGATGACATGAGCTATGACCTTAGTAAAAAAAAACGGTGTCTGCTACCATTAGGTTTAAACCCTCTCTCTCCCCTTCCCTCCCCACCCCCTTTCCAAAAGAAATTTAATAAAGTTGTTTTGATTATTCTATTGGCAGAAGGAATGGAAACCTGTCGCATTATAAATAGGCTTGTGTGGAAACAGAGATAAGGCTTCTGACTCCTTCAGGCAGCCAACATTTTTTAAATGGAACCATGGTTGGTCCAGCTGCTCCAGTTAGAGCTTGACAACCTCAGTCCATCTAATAGAGGTAAACCTCAAGTCTCAAACCTCTGCTGCCATCCTCCACCCCATGGGAAAGCTTTGGAAAACTACTCAGCACCAGTCTGACAAACCTTGAGATGCTGACGGCATCAAACTATTGACTTTCAGCCCAGCCTCAACTGGCTGCAACTATTGCACTACCGTATTTTTGATTCCCTGGCGTTAATTGAGTTTGGGTGGGAAAGAGTACTCATTTCAGATCTTGATTGGTTACAAAATGATGCCCTACAATACTCAGTAGGGCTCTGTTTTGAGACATTATTAACGTATTTATAAAAATGATTAGTTATGATGAAGTCTGTAGTTTGAAAAATTATTTTTTCGTGGTGTTGCAGGTCACCAGGCTCGTAAATAAAAGTTACCTAATTTTCAGCTATATATATCGGAACCACCCATTTATTGTTGTTGCCTAATTTGGTTCCATATTTGTTAACAGCGATATCAGTTTATCAATTTATATTTACTTTGGTCGCATGCAGCCCAAAGTATTTTATTGGAAGTGTAATATTGATGTACTTTCAATCGCGCTATGGGGAATGAGACCGTAGATTGTCATGTTCATGCCATCACATGTTGTGTTCAAACGCTGTTGTTTATTACTTCTAGGCAGTTGGTAATCAACTGGGAGTTCTGGAGCACTCCAATGAAGAATATGTTAAGAAAAATATATATCAGGTAAACATTTTATACATACGGTGTTGGAACCAACTGGAGGAAAATGCTAGCTGTCTGTGGCAAGATGCATATTTTAAGATCAATTGCAATAAGTGAAAAGAACCCATTAGCTGAGATACCCGTGATATGGCCAAAGCCTTTAATTCAGCATAAAATAATGCTTGTTGAAAATCAAATAAATGTATAATAATAATCCTAATGCCACCAACTACTTTCTGTTGGGTGGCTGAGTTGCATAAGTACATAAGGAAATACTCAGCAACAGATTTATTTTTTCATATTTTCAGGCTCAGATGATCAAGAAGTTTATGGGTCAGATGACAAATCTACAAGAAGAGTTAAAGTCTCTTGCTCTTGCTCAGGCAGACACAGCCACAATATTGCAACAGCAGGAGGATCAACTCCGACGTGAGCGCATGAAAAATGATGAATTAAAAGCCAGGTACAAGGTAATAAACCATTGATATACCAGTTCAAATCACGATCTTTAAATTCACCTTAATGGTAGTTTTTCATATTGTGGAAAAAAATGTTTCAGGAGGTGCGAAAAAGGGAGAAATCTTTGGAAGAATTACGTAGACAGACCGAAGAGAAACTCCTCGAGGCCAACAATGAATCTTTACAGATTTCTACTAATCTCACAGACGCACATTCATGGTTCAAATCAAAGTTTGATTCCCTTCAGACGGAGCTTCAGAAATCCAGGTAAGAATCCAGGAACTGGCGCATTGATGCCACAGGCGCAGTTAATAAATCTCTCTTTTGTTTCGTACTTGCTATCTTTTGATCTCACCCCCGGCCAATATGATTAGCCTAACTAACTTCCCCTTGCCCAATGGACAAAATAATTCAGATTTATTATATATGCTTTCAATCATGAAAATAGAAGTAGATCAAGTCATTAATTTGAATTTCAGCGGTAATCTTAGTATAAAATGGATCGGTTGCCATGACAACACCACATAACTCACTAGTGAAATACGCACTAAGTATGCGTAACTCACCCTAGATACGTTGTTTTCAGAGCGTGTATTATAAACATGTATATTGCATCCTAATTTATCAGTTAACTCACTAACAATCTCTGTGTTTCTAGGTCCCACCAAGCTGGTTTGATACATGAAAACTATGAACAAAAGAATCTGTTTGAAGAAGAACAAAGAAAAGCACAAGAGACTGCTGAAAAAGCTCGGCAAATGATTAAGGTATAGACAGTTGATACTCTTACACATTACTTGTAGTCTGCTAGTAAAGTAATCTGAGTGACACTTTTGTTTGAATGGGACAATGATTAGTACACTGCGTATGCATTTTGCCCTGTGAGTAATATCGCCCCGATTTTACCAAATATACATAAATTAATAGGGTGTAAATCCCGCTCCCCCCCCCCCCACACACACACACAGCTCCCACTACTAGCACTTGAAGTATAAGTTTGTACCTAGGTGGGGAAACAAAAAATGAGTATGAAGTAATCTGTTTCTGTCATTAGATCAGTCGATGACCATTTTTTTGTCGTGTGAGGTAGCCACCCACTGATTTTCCCACTTTGTCCAGTTCAGAATGAACCCCATATAGTTGATGATAAGTTTACAACAAATGCTGTCTGTATAATCTTTTGGAATAATAGTGAGAAGACAGTAAGCTATTGAATGTTATTCCCTCTTTTGTCTAGGGGAGAAAAACTTAAAGTTGTTTTGATTGTGCATTTCTAGGCCAGCCGCGAAACAATAAGCCGACTAGCTGATTATGCAGAGTATGCGCAAAAGGAAACAACATCTGAAATGCAAGATATGTATAATCTCGGTATGGGAGAAGAATATTCCTACTACTCTGGGCCCAAGTTGAAGGGGCAGAAGGTAAAATCTGTTTTGCTTTTTTTCTGTTATTTCCTCGGAAATAGGAGCAAGAGCTTCTATTTCAACAGGCTGTCTTCTATCTAAGGCTTGTATTCAAGGCCCGGCTCCTATTATGTCATTGCAGCTAAGGCCCAATAGGGAAATTTACTGAAAAACTGTATGCTGAAGATATCGATTTATTTGTAAACTTACAATCAAACTTTCCCTGGTAAGTCTCATTTAATTTTCGTACTATAACCTTTTGGATATAAAGTTGATGCGATAATTTTCTTGCGTGACAGTCAACAGCCAATGAGAGAAGAAAACATTCATTCATGCGACAGTAGCACCACCTAAACAACAGCGGTAACACTGTGAATAGACCGAAGCGTGACAACGCAGGTTATCTTGAAAACACAATGCAAAAACTAACAAATCGACCCAAATAGTTCTAAGACGATTAGACTCCTCGGTTAACGTAAAGACTTGGAGGGTTCCAGGGGTCTCTATAACCCAACATCTTACTGTTTTTACAGTAACGTCAGGATTGTCATTTACAAAGATTGACTCATGCATTTCTATATTCCCATGTCTAATTTAAACCCTTTGTTTTAATTTGCAGTCATCCACTTTGCGACACAAGGACAAACTTGCACAGGAATTGGATTTATTTCATTCTCAAAATTACCTACCCTCTGATAGTTTCCAGAGTTCTAGTTCATGACAATTTAGAGCTATTCCTAGCCGGAAAAATAGTTCCAGGGATATTTTTTTATTCATACCAGATCTTGTTTGAGATAATGAAATTAACCTGTAATTGTTCATATATATGTACCTATTGACATAATTCAGTTGTTTGTCTATGTGGATGATCCGATATTCTTATAATTATACTAAAAAATTGAATAGTTATCTTTAATTTTTAACCTGTAATGTATTGATAGCAAAAGTAGTATATAAATTAGTATTATAATCATTTAACTTAAAGTGGCTATGGTCCTTTACAAACATGGCAATGCTATTTGTGTAATTCTTCTATCAAATATCAATAATTTAGGTTTTTGAATAATATTGAAGATTTATTTGTGATTTGGATAAAAATCAGATCTTCCTCTGGTCTACTTTACTGTGCACCTACCGCAATTACTTTGTATCTAATCGCAATAATTTGGCAAATAAGTTCAACTTGGTGGTAGGGTTTGCATTAAAAAATATTTGACTGCTCCAATGTTAACACTACTTCTCCTGCAAAAATGTTCCCACTTCCGTGAATTATCTCTAATTGCAAACTTCCATCGCCAAGATAATGCAAAAAGATATCGCGGAAGATGGGGGCACGGTTTGTGATATCTTGGATGAAAAATTATACTGTTACTGTGTTAGGGGTCTTTTCCATGTTCTAAAACTATGTATATTGTGTATTTAAATGTTCCATTAAAAATATGTGTAGAATATAGTAGAGTAGCCTACTGAATCCTGTGTCGGTTTTGCCACTGTCAGCTGTGTACCTAGATACTGTTTCCCTATGGCGGCAAAACCCAAACCACCTTGTTTCAACGTTGAACATTTTTTATGTTTATGTTTTGTACTTGATTTAATAAAGGGCGTACTGCGCCTTTTAAGTGCATCCATTAGTTTCTTCTGTTCCGAACGCATGGTCTCTAAATTTCCGTCAACATTTGGGTCATTGCCGTACTGCGTAATTATATTACCGTATTTCTTTGAATGAGCGCAGAGGGGTCGGGGGTGGGGGGTACAGTCTGTCCATTTTTGTTAGTTTCCGTGGCTACGGCTTCATAGCTTATATTAAGAATACACCCATCATTGAATATATGTCGTCATCGAACTACCATTGACCGTTCTCAAATACGATACAAAATATCTGATTTTGGTATGATATACCATTATAGTAGAAATAGAAAATTACTTTTTCACATATTCCACACCCTCACGCACTTCCAGGCCTCGAATAGTTGCTAACTTTCAGGATTTATGACCATGGAAGTTAGTAAATCGTTCTCATTTTTCAGATGAAATGACACTAAAAACGGATTTTGATTTACGAAGTCCCTTTATTTAGGGGTAAAGTTAAATCAAGCAAATAAAATGAGCATGAGCATGAGGAGCAAAAGTTGATGTATAACCTCCAATAATCCCAGCACCTATTAAACAAGTGGTCTGAACTCATATCCACTTTATGATTTTTTGACTGAAAATATACACGACAGTTCAATGAAAAAAAAAAACGACCAGTCCAATTGCCATAAAACTTTCAGGGATTGTTCCTTACTACAAAAGAAAAATATAATTGGAAAAAAAGACTACTCCGTTAGTTTTTTTGGTAGTCACTTGAAAAAACTGGTGGTTAACTATGGGAATCTATGAGAAAATGTGTTTTGTTTTCACGTTTTAGGGAATAATGAAAAAAATGTCCAATCCAAATTAGTTTAGATTTGCTACACTTTTATTTGAGGTCATATCCCACAAATTAACAAAAAAAATCATATCTTACCCTGATCAAAGAAAAGTAGGGAGACCTCTAAAGTTGACCATGTAAGTCTACATTTTGTGGCTGGTCTGGCTGATACCATTCATTTCACATTGATGTTCGTCATTGCACAGACTTTTAACTCATTTACATGGAGTGTCATCATCAGCCGATGGGGTTTTTGCATCAATATGTTTGCGATTATACTTCCCACAGTGAAAAATGAATTTGTCATGGCAATCAGAGAACCTATGCGAAAATGATGGAAATAAATTTGATTTATAGACAATAGACACTAGGGGGAACACTGCTAATAGATTCATACGAGATGACCACTGGCTATAATAGTTCAACCAGGAGCCGCATAGGGTTGTATTTTCTGATGCATCCCTATACCTTTAAATGAGATTCACCATTAGCATTATATACACAGTTGTATACATGTACATATACATCCAGATGTGTAGCTTCTAGCTTACGATTCAATGAGTTAACAGTACCATTCCTCAGAATAAGGAAAATAAGAAATAAAATAAACCCCCGATTGGTGTGACTCTACAAGTGAACAATCTTTCAATATTAATAATTTTCAAGTGTAAGTATCTAATTATTATGAGTCAGCAAATGCACCATGGGGATTTTCTATGATTCATTTGATCGGTATCAAATGAGTTGTAATGGGCGAATGGGAAGCACAAGCAAAAACAAGTGACTGCATTCATTACATCTATTCAGATCTCTGCCAGCTTAATTCTTGAATGATTATGCAACTATCTGGTACGGCAACGACATGAATCTCAAATTTTATCAATACAGTAAACAAGCCACCCCCACCATCCGCAGGTTAAAAACGTTTGACCACTTATTTGTATTAGTAATATTACAAGAATTCGCACATTCACCATTAGAGCTACAATCAGGTGAAACATGTTGCGTGTTAATTAGATAGTCCAGAAATACAACCCTGTACACAGTAAGGATATAATATATATATATAATAGAGAGGATTGATAAATTCTGCAGTTACATTAGTAAATAGAAATACATTTCTGACTTGATTTTTAAAAACCACAGTGCCAGCCCTGCTCCACACTCCGGAGAAGGTTGAGGGGCAAAGTAGTGACTAGAAGATCATTATATCTAGAACTCTATCCAAATATCCTAATTAATACTGCCATGTTTTTCACATGATTACTGACTGACACGTGGGCTGTCATCACTTCATGATGCCACAGAAAAGTGTAATATAGGAAGCAGACTCCACATCAAGGTTCTCCATTGTAAATTGAAAAACATTCTTTATAACGATTTACAAATTCTTAGTCAACGTTGGGTCCTTCCCACGCTTTTTGCGGGCATAATTTAATTAACTATTTATACGGACTGGAAAGCGTCGAAAAGTACACTGGCCCGCTTGCAGGTCCAGCGTGGGAATACTAAGAACGAGGGCAGATATTCAAACAAAATAGATTTAATAAAAATGTATGTTTTCAACGGTAAATTAGTGAACGTCTGTAGTTAGGAGACATGATTATTTTAATATTTTTTATTATGAAATTATGGACAAAACTTGTTTAAATGCTAAATGCCAAATTCAACCAAGAGACACAAAACACCTAATCCAGGTTCAATGGTTGCTGCTCCCTTATCTTCACCTTTCTGTGCACACGAAACGCAATGAAATGGTTTTGCGTTGTCATGTTTTTACACATGGAATGATATACAAATGTAATCCCACGGCTGCTCCTAGGTGTATTTCTGAAGAAATTTGATTGATTTAACTAATTCATGAGTATCTAGAAACCGGTCATATAGTCTGCACAATAGTACCAGAACAAAATAATGAAAACAATTTCGGAATGGCAGAAAGGATGGACAAAATAATGAACGGAAACACACAGCCGCACGATTTAAGATATAATACGTTCTGGCTAAGTTGATATCTTACTTTCTGTGACCATATAGAAAGGACACTGAGGCATTTGAAACCACCAAGCAGTCATAAATCAAGTCATATTAATGAAGAAGGCACATGATCGGTGAAGTAATTTCTCTGAGACATTTCGATGCAGCTGCATGGTTGTTGCCATTTGGTCCCTGTTGGTTATCGGCTTGAGTTGAGACGAGAAACCTTAAATCACATGAAATTAAAGGTTTTTTAAAAATTATCACAGCTGCACGTCATGACGAATCCATAACAATGGTACATCAAGCAATTAAAAATGATACCACTTTATTAGAGATACCAAAATTCGATAAATTGACATTCTTGTAAAGATATACTAACATGGATTTTAATGCCTTGCGATCAATGGCAGTGCCATCCTTCTACTCCACCGTGACAGACTTAGCTAAGTTGCGGGGACAATCAACCTAGGAATGGAAAAAAAGTTAGGCTTATATATATATTCCCCACAAATACATAAAAAGATCAATGAAGCTTACTTTTTGAAAAAACAACAACTTATATTTACCACATACAGGCACCTACAATTTACTGTAGGGTTATTCAACTGACTTGAAAAAGAAAAGCATATAAAATCGATTTTCGGAAGCCAACAAAGGAGGGTTAGCATATATATGGTCGAGTTGCGTATCCTTCACTGTGCAACCACAGATATGACGAATCACAACTTACTTAAAATAGAAGCTTCACTGTCGTGAACTAAAATGCTACGTTATAAAAGGAGTGAGTGGCTATTTTTACAAAGATTTTTCTGGGGCTTACATCACATTTTCTCATCATGGCTATGTGCATAGACATGAGCTGCATAGGAATGATTGTGAGGATTCCTTGGAGAGCGTCTACAGTTGCCGGGATCTCCAGGGTAGTACTAGAGGTAGCGAATTTCTTGGTTTCTTCATCACCTTTGTTGCAGATGATCACAGGTTGTCCCTGAAACATAAATTTTATTCTCACATCCGGTCGTAACCATACATACGTTTAGCCTTACCTTTGATGATGTTCATGTTACATTTTGATTCGATAATACAAGTCCTCCATGTTCAGCTATAGACATCAAAATTAATAATCAATACATACTAGTAGATAGACACGGCAAGGTGTACATTACATGATTTGTCAAAACTCAGTGACATATCAGTGAGGCGTGTCTCTAGCACTACCTATGGTATAATCCTAGTATATGTAATTTATGTAATACACGCACACACATGTTATGTGGTGAACTCTGTGTCCAGGGGGGGGGGGGGGGTGGCACCAGTAGGACTATCGTCACAATTTGATGGGAATGAAGGGAAGTCTTGGGCTATTTACTTTCATAGATATGGAATGTTTTTGTACGTTGACATTGCCCACCATCCCGCCCACCAACCTCCAACCTCCAAAATCGTTTAATTTGACTCTTAAGTCAACGCGCAAAACGATCATTGATGTTTTGCGCATCTTACGGTAGCCCCATTGGTGAGAGAGTGAGAAACCATCCCCGAACCTACCCGACGTTTGGTCACACGAGTACGGCCGAGTGCAAGGAAGAAGAGTTAAGGCTTAAGCACTGTAGATCGCTAGACATGCGTTGGGAAATCAGGGCATGTGCATTACGAGTACAATATAGACACTATGAACCCCGACGTTTTGCTTCTTAAAAATGTTGAGGATGTCAAATCTGGCATTAGTTTGTGATGTGGATGACGAAAACATAGGATATCGGGACATCGAGCCAACTTTGCTAGACTAAATTCGTCGCTCCAGGGGGCTGGTGGCGCGCTCTTGTGCCTATGGGAGAATCAGGATTCCCAAGGGAATGCCACTACGCCATTTCGTCTAGATTTGGTTAGCGCAAACCAGAGAACATAAAATATTATGGAGGTAGGGAAGTTTTTTTTCGGTATGAACACAAAATGGTTTATATAAAAGACAGTGCACAGTTAGTTCCATGTGTCATGACACAGCGAAAGTTGCGAAATAGACAAATTCCTCCCTCTGTTCTTTGCTAGCCCAAATTAATGAAGGGAAAACCTCTAGAGAAAAATTATACGTACGTGTCTCGCTTTAACTTGCTGTAGCGCATTCATGCATTTCTGAAAAAATAGTTTCATATGGTTATATTGGAGTCGTCTTTCGAGGGTAATAATAAAAGGTTTTTTTAAATTAAAAGTAAAGTTACACGTTTTTCAGTAAAGTTACACAAGTACTTTTTAAATAACAAAATCGTTGACCATTTTATCTGTCTAAAAAACAACTCAAATATTTTTCAGTAAAATCAAACAGGAACGTTTTTATATCAAAGATTATAGTTTTATTTTATCGTTTGTTCCAACATTACAGAACTTGGGGAATAACATCGCTCAATAAATTCTAGATTCAAGAACTGTCAACAGTGTCCTAAAGCCACAAACTCGCTATTGCACGTCATAACGTGTCAGATGAGATCTGTGTACTGGTACGAGCTCCATGCAATCCACCAACTGCTTATTGTTAACTTACCGGGTATACTGGATCTCGCGTGACAATCATAATAACAGGCATGGCCTTGTCCACAAGGGCAAGAGGCCCGTGCTTCAATTCTCCAGCAAGGATACCTTCAGAATGCATATAGGTGAGCTCTTTGATCTTAAGCGCACCTTCTAGACACGTTGCGTAGTTGTATCCACGACCCATCACCAGGAGTGAACGTTGCTGATGAAGTTCATGTGATAATGCTTTAATCTGTTCGTCCATCTCAAGAACTTCTTTGATTTGTTCTAGAAGTAGAGGATGAATGTAGTCAGTTTCAGATCACAAGAGAATGAATCAGATAAATTTCAGAACGTTATGAAGACATGAAGACAAAATATATAGGGTTACCTGGCAAAACTTTGAGACCCGAGATGATTTCATTGCGCCTTTTTTGTAAGGAGAACCGATCCTCAGACATCGTCAAAGCAAAGAGCACAAGCGATATAAACTGGCTTGTGTAGGCCTTTACAATAAAAAGAAATTAAAGGAATCAAAAGGCGTGCAATATTTGTATATTCATCAATATGGAAGTCGCTGCTTGACTAGATACAAATGATATAAATTTAAATCAGATCAGTAATCATTTACCTTGGTGGAGGCAACACCAATTTCTGGACCTGCATTGATATGTATACCACAGTGGGCCTCCCTGCAGATGCTACTGCCGACCGTGTTTGTGATACCAACAATGAGGGCTCCCCGATGTTTACAGTATCTCAAAGCCATAAGCGTGTCTGCAGTTTCTCCTGCAAAAAGAGAATAGAAATCTCACTGGTTTTACAAAAGGGTGTTACAATAATGCAGTCTCTTAAATTATACCAAGGAGGTATTTAACGCCCATCCTTATCTCCTAAGCAGTACATTAATGTTTCCAAAATTTAAAGTTCATATGCTTCCGATTATGTATGGAAGCAAATGATCCATTCACACAATCAGAAAATAATAATAAAATAATTACCCGACTGTGATATGAAGAAACAGACATCATCTCTAAAAACAGGTGTTTTACGATCTAGGAAATCTGATGCAAGATCAACCATCACAGGCAATTCTGTAAGTTCTTCAAGTAGCTGTCTAGTCTGGAATAAAGAAACATTTGTCTAAAATGTAAAACTCTTAAAATGTTCAGTCTGAATCAAAATATTACTTCAAGCAAACACGCAGATTATTTAGTCTTGATGTGTCCACTGGGTGGAACAGTGTGTTCCTTCTGTATCATTTCAATAGAATGTCTTCATATACTATTTCAATAAATATAGCAAAAGTGGCAACTCTAAATTAAGAATTTTTCTTACTGCAATAGCACTGTGATAGCTAGTTCCACAGGCAATGAAAAGAAGCCTTCGACAACGCCGTATCTCGGGCATATAATCTTTAATTCCTCCAAGAACGACCTGATAGGTTTCAAAATTGACGCGCCCTCTCATCGTGTTCATAACAGATTCTGGCTGCTCGAATATTTCCTTTTGCATGAACGAGCTGTAGTTGCCTGAAACATGATACATTTAAGTTATTAGTATTGCCTCGATGACTATTAGTATATTACTACACTACAGAAACCTCCCATGATAATTCCTCACTGGTGCTGCCCCTATTTAGGTAAATTTCTGAGAACGGAAGTATGAATTTCTTCAGAGTAAAAGTTGAAATTTCTCGGATAAATATTTATAGAAGAATTATGTGGGTGGGTTTTCTTAACAAATGTTATGCTAAGAATCAGAATCCCAATGTTTATATTGCCGTGATAATTTCTTATCAAGTGGAATAGCCTTTGTATAGAATACTCATTATGATAATTTTTTTGAAGTGGAATAACCTTTGTATAGAACACTCATTATGATAACGGCAAAAGAACAACCTAATCGTAGGAAGAAGTCTACAGCTATGACCAGTGTTGGAAGGAACGATGGCATTATCGGCATATGCAGCAAATTAAGCAATAACAAGTTATTTGTATTATACATGGGTAAAATATATTAACACGCTTACCTTTCATTATTTGTTGAATTTCCATCTTGAGGGTAACAACTTCACGTACTGTGGATTCATTTGGATCGTGGAAGTTACGGCGAATCCGATGGATATTAAGAGATCCGTTTTTGACTGCGGCAACATCATCATCCTCAAGGAAAATCACCTGGTTTGTGTGCTCTATAATGGCACTTTGTAAAAAAAGAAAAAAGAGAGAGAAGCGCACACCATTATACTTCTTTATACTGCTTCCCCTCATACATTGTATTCATTTATGGAACATTCTTATGGAGCACAATGTCTTAAAAAGATATTCTCAAGTGACACAATCATTGTATTGTATAATTCCACGAGGGTGATTAATTATAACTTCACCCGACATTAGTAATTACATTCGATGTACAAATTTCTATCGTGAATTTTCACCTTTAATCGTACCGTTTTCAGATAATCATAAGAGATATGGATTTTCTTATTCAAGACAGAAACAATACCTAGCATCGGAAGCAAAGAAGAATTCCACTTCGGCGTTTAATCCTATGGGCTCAATGCTAGAAGTAATGTTTTCGTAGGTGGGTGCAGCTGAAGGTAGGAAAGGTACTCCGCCACGAAGATCTGTCAATGCAACAGTAAAAAACATGCATCAGATACCAGCAACTTAGACTCAAATTATATCATTACATCAGAATTGAAGCAGTAAGAACAAGTCTCACGGTTATGACTTGCACGTGCTTAAATATATCAGACGCAATAATATCTATAAATAACATACATATTTTACATGTATATAATGCTATCAACTTTACCATTAATCTGAAAGGGATACCATTTCGACCTTTAAGTTGCAAGAGGTCTAGATTATATTTTATTGTATTTGTGGACGAATTTTGATTGGGTGAAAAGCCCTTTGGTAATGACAAACTACACCAACATTGTCCTCATACATCAACAGATGAAAGGTTTTTTTTATTTTTTTTTTATTAGAAACGTTTATTAATCGATACACAAAATAATATGACGATATACAATCTATTCTTGCAGAGTACAGTGACATGTGTATAATTGGTAGGAAATGAGCCTCAGTTTTAACCATTTGAATGGTTAAATCTGGTTGAGTGGCTATTACATTTTGGTTCGATAAACTGTGACTTGTATCAAAAGGGTACCATAAAGGATCGATTACAGCCTGTCAATTTTGACTTGCCTGTCAATTTTGATCGATTACAGCCTATCAATTTTGACTTGTTTCTTGGAGGGGGTGGGGGTGGGGCGGTATGATTGCTGTTGGACTTATGATAGTATTGGGTTGTGATTTGCATCAGTGTCGCTGTACCAAGAGCCAGTTTTCCAAATTTCTTTAATCTTTAGTTAATGGAACAAGTGGCTTACCTTGTGACTAATTAACTCAGATTGTAGGAGTGCTAGGAGGTATATTTAATAGCAGGAGACAGGATAAGGAGAGGAAGGAATCGGGGAGGAGAGGCTAAAATGTTGTTGTTGTAACGTTTTTTTATTCATCGTTTCAGTACAGAAGGAAAAGCAACACAAACCTTTGCTGTACATTACTGGGAAGCGGTCGGTAGATAGACGTGTTTTGCTTTTAACACCTATGACTAAGGGACTGCCTCGCCTGAAATACAGAAGAAACAGTTTGAGAATGGCAGAGGATAATTAACATGTAAATAGTGTAACATCAAAATTAATATTTCGGTCAGTGCTGATAGTCATACCAAACGGAAACATCTAGAGAGTTGACTATGCGGAATGCACAAAATAAGAATACTGGATAAGGATTAATGAAGCACACCTTGTTGCGACGATCTCTCCTGGATAATGACAGCTACCAAAGCTAAGTGAGAATGCTCCCTCCTGGATAAGAATGTATTTGTTTAAAGTCAAACATATGCAAAGGATCCAAAAACTAATGAAAAGGGAAACGGGTGGGTATGGATGGGGAAAACAGTAATAAACCTTATTAAAAAAAAATCAATCAATATCTTGATCTATTTTGACACAAATGAATATCCACAATATAGCATGTGAACTTACCAATTGAAGTATTACGCTTTCCACCAATTCTCTAAACCCTATATTCCCTTGATGCGAATCATATATGTGCTTCGCTAATTTAGCAATTGTTTCTGTGTCAGTTTCTGATTCGAAGTCAAAGCCTTTCTTCGTCTGTGAAACAATAATGAGGATATACATAATAGAATAGCCACACATTTAAAGCATTAATCTGAAATTGCAACTCAGTGGTATGTCAGCCCAGGACGATAAAATAACATTAATTTCAAAGGCTTGTTATTTTTCTTAATTTAATCTTATTACAACAACGAAAATGTGAAGATCCAAACCTACCAAAAAAACCTTAAGATCTTTGTAGTTGGTAATTATACCGTTATGGACCACGACGAACTCTGAAATAACGCAAGCATTTAATATACACTAGACAAAGACAAGAAATAAGTGTAAAGTGAACCACAAGACAACACACTACTGCCCAATTGCTATAGTATCTTTCGATACTAGGAGGGTAGCCCAGCTGATTTGCCTAACTGCTATTTTCTTTTGCTTCTAATTTTTAGTATATAGTTCTTTTTTTGTATTTCTTTTTTTCGTCTTAATTTGTGGATCATGCGATTGTTGGGTGTTCCATTGGATTGCTCAGTTGAACCTGTGCTCCTACCTCTATCCCATCAATACCCTACAATATGAAAGTATAAGAAGTATGTAACATTTACAGCTAGACTGTAAACTAAATCACAAAACTAAATCACTTTGCTCATCTCATCTCACTAACCCTCATTGCCATGAATATGACTCCACATGGATGTTGTCATGGCAACCATCACTCACTTCCAAACCTGGCCTCCTCCACTCTGGGCCACAATCAGCAGGAGGCATATCACAGTGATGTTACACTTCAGTTACATAACTTATCTGATGATCTCCTCAGATATTTCCTCTCACTGAAATCAGTTGACACAGATGTACAGATGACAGTCTACAGATCCAAAGATAAAGATCTTACAGGATGTAGCTTGTAAGATCACACTTGTAGGCCTGGCCTAGTAGGAATGCCTAGTAGCCAACCCCCTGCCTAGTAGCCAACCCCCTGTCAATCACAGCCAACAGGACAGCCAACAGGCTTCACTCACTCAGTCTGTATACCTCCCTCCTTGTCACTCACAGCAATCACTCAGTCTGTATACCTCCCTCCCTGTCACTCACAGCAAACAGGCCAAGCCAATACACTCCTCCACTTAACAGCACCAGCCAACACAGTCAAAACAAACCCATGTGGCCACTGACAGGCCACCCCTCCAATTTAGACTAAGCCAGGGGTGCGACAGAGCCTTCAGTATAGAGTATACCTTTCCTATAGTGATACTAAAAGGAGGCTGCGCCCATTCAATCGAAATACAACTTAAAACAGAAAAACACTTAGAGGCTACCCTCCTAATAACGAGTATGCAGGATTAGGTCTCAGGTCGGCGAGCTAGTTCATCCGTATATCGGTCGTGTCTTGATGACCTGGTGCTATCTGAGTTATACATAGTATGTATATAGGTGTTATTCAAGGATAATGGGTTTTCGTGCAGTACTCTATATGGGAATTTGTATAGCAGATTGATTTGATTAAATATTGATTACTATAACCTATCCTGAATTGGCCTTCCTTAATGTAAAGCATATTAATCTGACTTTTGCTATTACATATACATATATATAAGGCCTTACCGTTGTCGGTTCCAGATCGCTGGGGATGAGTGTTTACCCAATTGGGTTCGCCGTGAGTAGCCCATCGTGTGTGGGAAATTCCTACATGTGTATCAAAAACAATATCGCGAAGCAGGTCCTCCTGGGCTTTTACAGACAAGAAAAGACGAGGGGTAAAATATCAAAAAACAATTATAATAATGGCTACTAAAAGTACTAGAAATTAAGACCCAACTTCATTTTGGAATGCACTGTATTTCCTAGAAAGGCAATACTCTGATTGTTTATTAATACATTGTGTAGAATAAATACCTGAAAGTTCTTCTTCCAGAGCCTGGACCTTTCCTTTCCTTTTTACAATTCGGAGTGAAAGTTTATTTTTGGCTTCTTGCTCGTTTCGCCCATCAATAGCAATACCTATATAAAAATAGATGAAAATACATTTCGAGTCCAAAATATTGATATATGTAGTAAATATGCAAAAGTTGAGCACCTCTGGTAGCTATAGGCTCATCTGATAACGTTATTTCATTTAAACAAGCTCATATATAAGTTTAACACGTGACATAGAAAATTAATTAACGCACTTTTGTTAGAATAAACCACTATACAAGCATGTATTACATATATACATTGTATTCACTAATTTGTATTTTTATAAATGATATTTTGATAGTTTCTTTCATCCATTCGCCATTTTGTGAGTGACATAATGAATTAAAATCAAATACCGTCGATGCAATTATCATATATATATATATATATATATTCATCTGATCAACACATCCCTACCTGCGGAATCGTAGCCCCTGTATTCTAAACGCTTCAGTCCATTGATCAGGATTTTTAATATCTCTTCACGTGATCGCGGTGTGAGATAGTTCAGATATGCAAATATTCCTAGAAAGAGAGTAAATTTAAATCAATCATTATCGTCAAAAAGACGTAAACATGTAGATATTTTCAATGGATTTGACCATGTGTCTACCATATTAAACTATTATAATTATTTAGTTAACATTTAAACTTATATGAAAAGAATATATGGTTTAGATAACGCGATGACGTCCCTCAAAAGCATGCAAAACCAGAAGAATGTCCTAAAACAACACTCATTTAGCTAAAAAATACATGAACGCCCACCCCCACATCACCCACGGGGGGAGGGGTGGGGAGAGTGGGAGCTTGTTCCAACTACGCTGTCAACATTTTAGGGCAATCTCGGAGCTTGTTGCGGCATATAGCCATGCAGGGGTGAGTGTTTGTGTGGGGGTGGGGGGGGGGGGGCGTGATGGAGAGTGGGAGGGGTGTATGTCCCAAATGCGCTGTCAACATTCCCGGGTCAACATTTAGGGCAATCTCGGAGCTTAGCTGAGCTTGTTGCGGGCATATATGGTCGATTCCACAACATCTGTGACATTAGGTTTTTCACCTCTTACACTCTTGTTTGTCAATTTACACATTTCTAACCAAAATAATTGTATTAGGCTCACTGAAAGCCTCTATGCGAACCTCACTTTCGTATAGATAAGAAGAAAATTGTTGATTTTATGGGCAAAAAACCCCTATTTCTAGGTCATTTCTGTATTGAAAATAAACGTTTCTTAATATTGAGTCAAGATGGAGAATAATTATTAACTTTTTGCACATCTTTTTTTTGATAATTATTATTGTCATGCTTTGGGATTTATCATTTTAGCAAAATAAGTAATCAATGATATATTTTCTGCTTGGAATTCTAAAAAAACTGGTGGGGTAGGTAATGTGTCGCCGTGGGTGGGTACATGAATTTAACACTATTTTAGCTATGAAAAAGGCCTTCAGTTCATATTTGACAATTCGCATACATAGCACCTTACTCAGAGAAAAAAATGACTACATTAAAATAATGTTTGCGTTTGGCTTACAAACCCCAGAGCTTTAGACATAAGATGGGGTAGTTTGAAATGTCCCCGTGGGTGGGTACAATTTTCTTGTATTGAATTTGGAATAATATTATATGAATTTCATGATTTATATTATTTTCTAAGTACCGGTATGGCCATACCACAACGATATGTTATGAACCAAAAGCATTTTCATTATACATTTTACCCTAAGTCAAGAGCAGAGAATAATATCATGTCCCCATGGGTGGGTACAGTCCCCGTGGGTGGGTACATATATGAATATATGCTTGAATACTAGTGTAATAGAAAATGAAATTCTTGTACTTTATTTAATTTTCATGCATGTGTATGTAGGGATGTAATTGTACTACTAATGCATGATAACATATGATTCATTAAGTCAAGAGCAGAGAATAACGTAATGTCCCCATGGGTGGGTACTGTCCCCGTGGGTGGGTACAGTCCCCGTGGGTGGGTACAGTCCCCATGGGTGGGTACATTAGAAATATAGGAATATTAGCACAATGGGAAATGAAACTTTATGTTTTTTCAGGCATGTTTGTATAAGGATGTAATTGTACTACTAATGCATGAACTTATTTTTATGTTTTAAAGCCCTTGGTGTTAGAAAATCATATGTACCCACCCACGGGGACACCTGTATTTGTTTCTCTTAACTTCAAAAGAGCATGGCAGAAAGAATTATGAAGATTAGTGTTCCCAAATCATACAATTTATCACTGTAAACATAGAGTACATGTGAACAAAAAATAAATGATTTTTGACTAATTCTAAATTTTGAGGTTTGTTTGGCCATTGTCACAGATTTTATGGAATCGACCATATAACGGTATGTATATTGCCCGGGAAGTGAGCCAAAACGTTGATTAATCATGTATATGGGGCATTGTATTTGTTCACTCTCATTATCAAGCATGTGAGGGCTTGCTCAAGAGCTTGAGTTTTTAAGTTAAAGCTGAAAACACGGGAACATTGCAAAATATAATACGCGTAAGCCTATGGCATGCTGTCAAGTTGGGTTTTTTTTGCAAGGACATGGGCATGGCATGTGGCCATGTTATCAATACCCGGATAAATACATTTCCCGGAGCGTTTTTTAAATATTATATGGGTCATCACATTCCCTGGTCACATCTGTCCAATACCAAGTCCAAGCATGTGGGGGTTTGCTTCAAAGTTCAAGCCATCAAGACAAGAGTTGAGTTGAAGCTGAACCGAAGCCGAAGGCGAAGGGTCCGAAGCTAGCCGGCAGATCAAGCCTCAAGGGTCTTGACTCTTGTGGAAACTAGCCAGGGTTTAGTTAAAATAATGATCCAAACAAGTTCAACGAATTAGGATAATAAAGCATGTCACTGATAATTCAGATATAACAAGAGTCACTCACCACACATCTTGCGGCTTCTGTTCAATTGAGCTGATTACTCTGACTCTGAGGCGAGTCCACCGATAGAGATTGTTGTCCTGTGGATGCCAACACGGCAGGCTTGACTTGGCAATGCCTCTGCATACATCTTGGCCGCACGATGGCGCCACTTCCGTACGAGGTGACTGGGTTTTACGACACTTATATATCTTGTGCGTTTGGAGAGTGCCCACCTCAAATCATGATTTCTTGCGATGGATAAACTAAACAAGTGGAATTGTTCTTAAAATGAGTCAAGAATGTACTCAGACTCAGTTGACGGTGTAGGAGTTGACGACATCCCTCGAACCAATCTTCTGGTTGCATTCGTCTACCATACTTTTATTCCGACAAATTTTGAAAGTCTTACATGTACATGTTTATGACTCTGGGAATATGCCAGTAGGAATTTCTGAAATGCCATGAACTTAGAAAACGTATTTCCTTCGCTCGGTATGTTTATGCCACAGGCAGTGCTTTCGAGAATTGCCATATTTCGAGGATATTCGAAACGTACCGGTTCCATTAAAGATGGCGGCGCCCATGCTCCGAGGAAGAGTCCAACATATTTAATTCCCACCGTAATATTTGTTAGTGTACTAAATGAAGAATATCGACTCATCACCTATATTCGATTCCTTTAACCTAGAGCTTAATAACAGTTAATGGTGGATAAGGGCAGTTTGACCTAATTATTTTGTATGTTATTACTATAGCTTACTATATTAGTGGCCCAAGTCTCAAGAGCGGGAACGTCGTAGATTCGTATGGTACGGTACCCTAGTCGTACGCCCTGCGATCTAACATTTTCTAAGGCCTCACCATTTGCATAGTTTGTAGTTCAGTTTTTGCAGTGATCGGTCGTTCTGTGATTACAGTCCTTGCTTCTGATTTGCCAAGAGAAATTAAGTATGGATCAAACAGTAAGTATACCTAGCTATTGTTTACTCGAAATTAAGGTGTGTGTTTTCATGTGACATGATGTGTTTTGTCCATACGGTACCATACGTCTATAATATATTATTATTTTTAATATGATTACAGGTAGGCCTACTGTAATTTCAACTGACACTGGCCACTGCGGTCTTCTTCTACTGACCCTCTACTGTAAGCCTACTATGTTAACCACCCTTTGTTAATACGATATTTTAATCATGGTCTTGTTTCAGAGAGATGAGGGGAGTGAGTCAGATGATGGGTATGTTCCTTATATCCCAATCAAAGAAAGGAAAAAAGTCAAGGTTAGTATCAAACCTTTTCCAAACCATATTGAGTATTGAAAATTACCTTTCTGAAGTTACAAGACCCTGGATTTCGCTTAAACTTACAGGCCCCAGTTGCAACAAAAGATTTCTAAATATAACATCATGTACCGTACTATCCTTACTCAGGTTGCCCAAATTGAACAGTTGGCTAGGACCAGAATGCCAAGCAAGTATCAACAAAGACTTGAAAACACAGAGGCAGATGAAGCAGAAGAAGACGATTCTGTACAGCTCGGTCCAAAATCAAATGTCAGTTTACTTGACCAACACAGTCGATTAAAAATGGAAGCTGAAGGTACACATTCTTCAATTGTAAAGCGATTTTTTCACTTAGGGCCTACACGTAGACTACTATATGAAAGTTGCCGAAAAAAGTAAATCTTGTAGATATATATATCGAGATATGGAATGGCTTGGACTAAACAAATGGTGCAAAGAACTGCAAGGTTTCCCATCAAACGAGAGTTGGTAGAAACCTTGGTGCTCTTCTAAATACATATATAAGTATAGAATATAGATTTTTCTCTGATTTTTTGTTGTGGGTTATTGATTTGTTCCTATACCGTAAATACAGCAAATTATATTAGTTCCTGAACAAAAAAATGTCCATCCCTGGAATGATAAATCACTGAAATTTATTTTACTATCGGTCAAAATAGGCAAGAAACATTCCTTCATATAAGTTAACGTCCCTTCACTTTATAACCTGTCAATGGTCATCGAAATGGTACGTACTAAGGTTAAATTACGCACTACTTGCGGCCTGTTTAGAAATCAGCTTTATACCATTCAATCATCATCATCCGCGATCATCAACTTTAAAGGGCTGATCAAAGCTCCATGAACAAGTCATATACAGGCTAACCGCTTCTTGTTGGTATACTCCTTGGGATTTCATAATCGGTCCTTCTCGGCTTCAAGCTATTTCTCAGAATGTGTACTTGCCTCTGCAGCTGTAAGTGTGTTTACCAGTTGATGTGTCCATGACTTTTATAACCATAACCTTTTATTTTCTAGCCCGTAAAGAAACCGCACGTGAAAAACTTTTGAAAGAGGAAGAAAAGATTTTGGAGAGTGTTGCTGAAAAGAAGGCTCTGATGGCAGTGTCGGAGCTGGCCAAAGGTATTGAGTACCACAATCCCCTGAGAACTGGGTGCGTATATCATCTTGTCAGTGGCAAGTTAGGTTGATGCGTGCCAACTATAGAGTAAATATGTTTAGATATTAGTGGAGCTTATTTGACTTGTATTCATTATTTTGAATTTCTGTATAACTAAAAAGGTAGAATAGTTGATAACTGGACTTCCCTAATCAAAACTCAATGAATTATAACGAAACTACAATGTACATGTATTAACCATGAGACTTAAAATTTAATGTGAATGGAAAAAGTTACGTTCCATTATTGTGTCACCAAGACACCTGTATGGAGGCAAACATACAGTATGCTTAACATTCTATTTGTCCTTTCCTTTTTGAAACATGTTTATTTCACCGAGCTTCCATCACACATTTGATCACACGCTTATGATATTGAAGCGAAATATGTGACATGTCTGAAGGGAATATAAGTCAACTCAAATTCTTTGTATTCCAATAGATCGTCGGTGAGAAAAACCGCTCAATGTAGATTAACATATTTCTTACTGTCTCATTACTGATTTCCCCTTCTTCATGTACATGTATACGTTTTTTCATATTTGCTCTTTGATGTCATGATCCTCCTTTCTTAGATGGCAACCACCCCGATATATCTCGGAGATGCCTGAAAAGAGGCACGAGCGCGTACGAAAAAGGCTGCATATCCTGACTGAAGGAGAAGATGTTCCTCCACCAATTAAATCATTTAAGGTATTTGAAATGGGAGCATCGAGATTGCCATTATATCTCTTTTTGACCTTCGGCTCAGTTTTTAATTTTTATATTTTGACGCAAGCTCTGACACAAGTGTTACCAGCTGTGCAAAATAATAAAATTATTTAAATTGCAAACAGAATTAAGTGGTTGGTCCTCTTTCGCATACTAAAACATGTACATAAAAATTAATCTTATTGTATCTCTCTTCCTCATCAAGAAAATATTTACACTTCATGTTTTAATTTTAAGCAAAGCTCATAACTCCTTCAGTGGAAGAGTATTCTGTCTAATGAGTGGGACGATTGGGCGTAATTCACAAATTTACTTGAGACTTTTGTTATTTCTTAGGAGATGAAATTCCCAAAGCCAATTATTGCAGCACTGAAGAAAAAGTCAATAATGAAACCGACACCTATTCAGATTCAAGGGTTACCAGCCGTGTAAGTAGGGCCGGAGCCACATCCTTACATTACCTGTTCACCTTTGCCTCCAAATGTTACACCAACATATTCGGTACATGTACTTTGATCAATTGATAATGCATATATAATGTATAATGTGTGTAATTATAAATTATTATTTTTTTATTTTTTATTCATTTAATGCCAATAGATATTTAACAGTTACATGAAAATACACGCTATCCACCATGGATATTCTTGGTTAGAATATAATTGACCAGCTTCTTTGTTCTAGGGTAAATACTCAGCCAATCGTTCAAGATTAACATATTACTAGAGCCATACATAGCTCCAAACGTAAAATCAATGTAATTTTGTTATTGCAGTTTGCTGGGTAGGGACATGATAGGCATTGCATTTACTGGTTCTGGAAAAACGATCGTCTTTACTTTGCCTATTATCATGTTTTGTATGGAACAAGAGAAGAAATTGCCTTTTGTGAGGAATGAGGGTCCTTATGGCCTCATAGTTTGTCCATCTGTAAGCGTTTTATCTATTTTATACACACTCAGAAACCTCTATATGCGTCCGTTTAGATTTACGTTTATTATAGATACACGGGATTCATATTCTCATCGCCAATAGTATGTTTCTTTCTGGACCATACCGTGTCCCCCAACTCTAGGATTATGACGAAGTTTGATCTTGATACTAGTAATTATATGGCCCGTTGGTTGTCAATTAAACCATGTTAAACTTTGATGTACCGTGCTAAAATTTCTGTGGTTCCGATATAGTTTGTTTCAATATCTTCTTTCGTTACAGAGGGAATTAGCTAAACAGACGGCAGATATCATTCACCATTATGTGGATAACATGGAAATGGAAGGTTATCCTGCTTTGAGGACGCTTTTGTGCATTGGCGGAGTAGCGGTAAAGGAACAACTGGAAGTCATCAAGAGGTATATTAAAAACAATTAAGATGGTGTTACAAAATTTCATTTTTGTTTGCATTAACTGGTTTCTTTCTGAAGCCATATTTAGTATTATACGTTTAGGTATTGGAAAACGTCTGACAGATTCGATAATAGAATAAGCAGTGCCATAAACCTGCAGGATCTAATTACAGTTAAATCAGGTGATACTGCTAACTTTGTAATGTGATTCCAAAATATCTTTAAAGTAGGAGGGGCACATTTGGTGGGGTCTTGTAGTTACGACAGATATTTGGGCCGGGCTCCTACATAAATGACAATGTAAGATTTCTGTCTCGCATGGGATGCTCGCTTTGTTGTCTGTTGTCACCTAATAAGATGGCAGTACTTTTTGCTAACCCCGTCAGATTACAGAGATCTAAAAAGTGATTCAAAACAAATAAAGTTTGCTAATTACTCGTTTAGTTAATTGTCAATCTATGATGATAAAATGTTTACTATTTATTTTCTCCTCTAATTTAGAGGTGTGCATATAATGGTTGCAACACCTGGCCGACTAATGGATATGTTGAACAAGAAAATGCTTACTTTGGACATATGCCGCTATTTAGTTCTTGATGAGGCGGACAGGATGATCGACATGGGTTTTGAAGAGGATGTCCGGACGATTTTCTCTTATTTCAAAGTTAGTTTAATTGGCCTTTCATTACGTAAACCTTGTGGGTTCACTTTGTAGTAATATTGGAGAAGAAAGTTGTTAAATTTTGCTCTTTCAGTTCTCGCATTATCCATCCATTCATGAATATGATCATGCTGATGTTTCCACGACTTGCTTTCCTCTGATTCATTTATTCAAATTTATATTTATTCTTGTTTTCTAGAGTCAGAGACAAACCCTACTATTCTCAGCTACTATGCCAAAGAAAATACAAAACTTCGCTCGTAGTGCCCTTGTCAAGCCGGTCACTGTAAATGTTGGAAGAGCAGGAGCAGCAAGTTTAGACGTCATCCAAGAGGTCGAATTTGTGAAGCAGGAAGCGAAAATAGTTTATTTGTTGGAATGTTTACAGAAAACTCCTCCCCCGGTGAATGAATTTCCTTTGCTCTTGATTCATAAATCATTCTGGGAATGTTGTATTTGTGCTTCCCTGTGACACAAATCTGAATAGTATTTCTTTGTCCACTTTTATAAAGATATGATGTATTGGAACCAGACTAATATATAGAGGGCCAGGAATCTTATATATTGGCCAGTACTGTACAGTACTAGTGTGAACCCCGTTATTTATTCATAATTTCCTTTTAGTGACACATATTTCCTCACCTACCTTAGGTACTAATATTTGCGGAGAAAAAACAAGATGTTGATGCTATTTTGGAATATCTCCTACTGAAAGGCATTCAGGCTGTAGCTATTCATGGCGGCAAAGGTAAATGCGAATTTTAATTCATATGTAGTTACTCAAAATCCAGTAGTGAGAATATTTATGCCTACCTGTTTTCCTGCACCTATTTGGATGCCTAGGAAATTGCATTTATTATTATTATTATTTTTCATTTATTATTTTGTTATTGTACAGATCAGGAAGAACGAAGTCGTTCGGTGGAGCAGTTTAGGGGTGGAGAAAAAGACGTATTGGTTGCTACAGATGTGGCCTCAAAAGGTCTCGATTTCCCGAGTATCCAGCATGTCATTAATTTCGATATGCCTGAGGACATAGAAAATTATGGTGAGATTATACTACTCTGTATAACTACCTTTATATTTTACTTCTATAAGCATAGAAATTAACACTAATAATGATTAGTCTGAGGCTGTGGCCGGGCTTTTAAAGTTTTTCCAATTAGAGTTTGATCATTTTTCTAAATGTGACAGCTTGTAGTGGATATATTATGCGATTGATGATTTTTCTGACAAGTATTTTCGTAGCATGTTGAAGTTGTGGTGTATTGAAGCGTTGTCGCACTTCTGCCGGTGGTATTTCGCTCATGATGCTTGTCATCCACATCCTGTTAGTGTCAGGCGAGCCGATAGCGAGACTAGTCATACGCCCTTTACGTGATTCTGATTGACGGTGACCTAAAAGGCATTGGTGTGGATCTGTCCATTTGCTGATGGGGAAGTGTGTATGTGTGTGTGTGTGGGGGGGGGGGGGGGGGTAGGGTCGGTGAGTTTAGAGGGATCTTTGTTTTGGTTGTGGTGAATGATTAGTTTACTGGGTTTTTTAAAAATTAGTTTATTGTTAATAAGTTTATCAATTCGATATACGGATGTATTGGGTAATTCTACAATTCTTGTTTAATCAGAGTTAATGTAGGTAGAGTAGATTCCCGCCTAGGCGACCACCTTTGGGATCGAGCGATTTTTGGTCGCATAGAGGATTTATATTTACTTATATAAGTCATTGTACTACTGCTAATACTGAACATACTTCCTTGTGATTCCACCATAAGAATAGGAGGCGTTGATTTATTTTCATGTTATTTTATTAATCAATTATCCATTTCTAATTACATTTAATGCACAGTTGAACCTGTTTCTAATATTTGCCCTTTTGATCCACAGTACATCGTATTGGTCGAACAGGAAGATCAGGTAAAACTGGTACTGCAACTACATTCATTAATAAGACCTGTGGTAAGTCATTTCTCTAATTGCTTCTTTTAAGTCGGATTGTATTCCTCGCCACATTGCCTCGTATCTGTCTAGCCAAGTGTTAGTCGAAAATAAACCAACGATTGTGACAAATTTCTCCCAAAATATGTATTGGCGAATGTTTGGTTACTATTGGCGTGACGATGAGCCATTTACTCCCTGACATTTAATTTCTTGTTGATTCACATTTTAAGATAAAGTAATGACATTGAATATTTACAAATCTGTTGTTTAAATAGTGAATGAATGAATGTCTAAATAGAAACGTGTATTTCCATATACGATTCCCTATGAATACTTCATAACTATAAGACTACTTTTCCACTTTGTAGAAGAATCCATTTTACTGGATCTTAAACACTTGCTGATAGAGGCAAAGCAGCGAGTCCCGGAATTCCTCCTAACACTAGAGGCAGAAAACGAACAATACTTGAACATTGGCGGTAAGTTGTTAAGTTGGTCACATATAGATAGATTATACCGCATATGGATAGATTTAACATGTTCAGTTTTGTGTCATGGCTAATAGATAACCAATTAGATGTAAAAGAGATCTACCATTCATAACCTCAGGAGTACTTTGTAGAAAGCTTGCTATGTTTTGTAATTTTGCGTTTGCACATTTTACATATGGTATTTACTCAAATTTCAGGAGAGATTGGCTGTTCCTACTGCGGTGGTCTTGGTCATCGTATTACAGACTGTCCCAGGCTGGAGGCCATGCAAAGCAAACAAGCTCAGAATATTGGACGTAAAGATTATCTCGCTAGCAATGCTGCTGATTGGTAAAATCGCAATGGCCAAGATAATCCTGCCTCCTTCTGTTTGTATATTTGTGGACATAAAATTTTGACCGAAAATCTTTAGGTGCGCACTCTGGCAAATTTCACTATCTTCGGCGAGTCCTATCACAGATTTAAATTATACAAAAGCAGCTTCAGCTAATAGAAGTAAAGGATCAACGAAACGTAATGATTGTCAATGTATAGAATGATTTGGTCAATAAAGTTGCAATATATATCTACGTGGGTTGTCATGTTCTATTGCAGAAGAATAATAAGGTACATGGTTTTAATTTGGGACTCCCAATCTCATACAGGCATATATAAAAAAAACATGAACTTCAGTTTGGAAGCCTGCTCAGACGTTATATTGGTTCCTCCCAATGGGTTCAGGGACGGTCACAATTATTCCTGGTATTGGGGGGTGAAATGTTGGCTTTGATTTCAATCTATTATCCGGGGAGGTTGCAGTATTGACGAAAATGTTGGTTCGCCCTGGTTTTTTTAGTTGTTTATCAGTAGGGGATAAAATAAATACCTAACTTAGAAAGGCATGTGTTAAACGGGGCCAACGATCCTCCACCTTCTTCAAGAGCTACCATGCTACTGGAACGTCATGATGTAATCCAGCAGTGGGTTTCCAATACTGACGGTTCCCTTAGTGATAAATCATATTGACATCACAATGGGGTGTCCTGGTTACCAGGAGACTGTCTATCGGCCAAATTGGTAATTATTAGAGGAATTAAATAACACCAATGGTATGATTATGTTTATCAAATAAATTGATTACAATAAAAATAATACACAATGTACTCCCTCTAGCACTGTGAGCTTAGTAAAGCTCATCAGGCTCATGCAGCTAGCCTATTAGGGCCTTTGCTTATAAGTGGAATTGGCAGTTAGTGCCAAGTTTTCAAAATATGAGGTTTTCTGAAGAAAAATCAGATGAAATAAAGTTTGTGTACCAGTTAAATGGCCTTATCCCAAAATGTGTGGTGGATGTTAAAAAAACTTAGAAAGGCACGCTGACAATCAAAACGAATGTATAGAAATTGTTTTATTTAAAACAATGGTGGGATTTTGCACTAACAACTAGGAAGGCTTGAAAACCAGATGAACTTGGTCACTTATTGCGTGGAGGAACGAGGGATTCGTGGGTTTTGGAATTGTATTTTTATTGTGCCCAACGTTTCGGATAACTTAGTATCCTTTTTCAGTAATTCTTCAATAATTTTATTTAAAAGTTCTACTCCAGCGCTCAGATCGAAGATTACTGGCCTTTATAAACTAAGAATGCATTGCTATTTAATGACTTACTGGTAAGTTTATCATTAAAGTATGGACCTGTTCCACTTGATCAAAGAATATTGAAGTGAATTTCTAACAACTGATAAATTAACTTACGGTTTGTTGTTTCGATATGTTCATCATGGATGAAAGCAGGACTAAGACTTACTTTTTCAGACAAAATTTTCACACTGATGCATTACATGTACTTCAGTTGTACAATTTCCATAAATATGCGGATACAGGGATGAGAAAGGGACTGAATTACATTTTGGCGGGAGCAAGTTAGGCGAAATATTTATTATTAGTTGTTCCTTCAACCTATACAATATTATATACATCTAAAATCATAACAAGTCGCACTTCTGCCATTTTCCTTTATTTTTCTGTTCGTTATAGATCTTACATCGACTCTTACTAGGAGGCAATGTCCTAAATACGGCCGCCTCAGTAGGCTTAATATTAATGTAAATGAATTACGAGACCTGCTCCACTTGTTGCTGCTACAATACAACTGGGGTTAGGGCACACCCATACATGAATAAGAGCATATAATAAGGCAAGTCAATTAGATCATGAGAATAACCGTGTACCATTCCACATGTTTATAGGTTTGCACATGTCCTCATTACATTTTTAATAAGGTACGATTCTAATGGCATGAATTTCATATTTGGCGAGCACATTCGTTCATTTACGTGGGACTTATGAAGATGTACATTTTTCTCAAGAGCATGTGTACTAATATTTTGGGTGGAAACTATTTTGATGCAAATAAGACTAGACGCAGGTTCACCATGGTGGAGAAACTGCTTCCATTTTTTTCAATGCAATTAGATCAGGCTACATATTTGTGAGTAAAATCATGAATGTGTAATGTCAATTTAGAGACCCAAGTTCTAGAGAAGTAACAGATAGACACGCTCTTGCTTTCATGCAGTAGTCTGAACCCACATGGAATGTAGGATACCATACATTTCAAATCTGATCCAACAGAATTTATTACATTCAGAACCTATTTTAGACCATTCCATTGGACTTCCTCATAGTATATATATTACATATAACAAATCAATTTCTCGCACATACTCGAATTCGTGATGCATACTTTCTCTGACTGGCATTTACCGGTATTTGCTCATATAACGATACAACTGAAGGGTTTCCACAAATGACATAGACCGCCAGAAACCTGTTAGAATCACGTTTCATTGCAGGAAGCACCAAACATACGGAACAGATGACATAGCTGAACTTGATACAATTAATGGCAACTTAGCAAAAGTAGACGGCGGTTAAAAGTTATTATGAAGTACGCAGCTATGCCAGTTTTTGTAAGCAATATAGATAAAAAAATTATAGGTCTTGTAACAATACTGGAATGTATAATCCTCGCATTCAGGACACCAACAAAAACTTAAGTTTCACCTTCGGGCATCACAATTGTAAGGACATCTCTCTAGCCAATACGGCATTCAAAACATAGATGGATATATCAAGCTACACTATTAACTTAAAAGAGTTGTCTGAACACTACATATTTAATTATACATACATAGATATCCCTATCATTTAACCAAACCGGGCTGAAGTTTCTCTCCCCAAATGGAATCGACCAATGTAATGGCCTAAATGTTTGCCAGTTATTTTTTTTATAGAAAAATCATATCGGATACCTCAGGACAGAAAATCCAACTCTAATGCAAATTTCCAAGCTTCTTGCTAGTAAAGATAATTTCGTTTTCAATCCGTGATCGTCAGTGGTAATCATTTATTACTCATGAAAAGTAGGTTTCAGGGCCCAGAATAGGGCAATAGGTTCGGCAGAGGGAAGTCAAGACAGCTTTTTTAGTTGACAATATTGTTCATTTCAAAGTTAGAACCTGAACATGAGTTTGACAGTGATGAAAGTTGACCGTAGAAGAAATAGTGAAGTTATATGCTCATATGGTGAGTAGGCACGCCACCCCAGCATGGGACACCTGACAGGCGACGTACCAAGTTTACCCAGGAACTTCTAGTTAGTATGGTAAAATGGCCTATCAAAAGTGGCAATGATGGGCTGAAAGAATGCATGAATGAATACTGGGGACTAAACAAAGAGTAATAGTATATGAAGAAATTCTTTTTGAAGCCTAGAAAATAGATAATAATTTAGATAACAATCGCATTTAACAAAAAATATATGAAGGAAATCCTGGAAAACTTTCATCACTGGAACTTATACAGGGAGCAAATATTATACCTGCAACTATTGGAAATCATATTTGCGGAACTTTAAAATCCTTTTTAGGCGTTTTGGGATCGAACAAAGATTGATTCCAATAAGTTCCAAAGCCCATGTCTTTACTGAGCTACCACTGATTCTTTGCTTTGATTCAATTTATTTAACAATCAGCAAAATCTGAGAAATGATTTTGACGACAGCATCCGGGAGTTACTTCACTATCTGATGGTAAACCCATGGAAGCCAGTGCCAAACAAGTCCATTTGCTCCCGGAGAGCATGAAAACTAGATACCCCCAAAATCAATAAGGTTGGCAGAGGAAACAATGGTGATGAACCTAGCTATGAAAGAATGAAGGGTCAGAGCGAAAATATTTGTAAGACAGCAGTTTTAGCTGATGACAATACCACAAGGCTTTTCATAGAATCAATGCAAAAATAAAAATGCACCAATGGAAACGGGACAGGTGTCTCATGGAATGCGGAAGCCAGTAGTCAGTGAATAGGGGTGAAGTTAAGACGATTGTGCACTCCAGTTTCACTTATTGAAGTCAATTTCTAAAGGGATCTGTACTTAAAACAGGGAACTGCCCAAAATACTGCAGTATCGAGGGTTTATTCAGTACCTTCAGATTGGGAGTTGAGCAGCTACTTCAGATACAGCAAGCTCTTGTAATCTGGAGTGAGTTTGTGGGCGTTTAGTGATTTTATACAAGCGGACCATACATATGTATCCCATGGCAATCTTCACTGAAATCCTCGTATTGACCATTGGCTAATATCCAGATGTAATAGGCTTCACCAGCCAGAGGCCATCTAGCACGTCCATATTCTTTGATGGCAGGGTAAATCCAAAGTTGGCCGAAATACATGTATAAGGAAACCTACCCAGACTAATCACCTCATTAGATTAACCAATCAATTGTAGACCACATAATCTGTACTTTATTTAAGACCTCCAAGGAGCAAAGAATTCTATCTGCTTTAACAAGCGCTGAGCGATACATATTTTGAGTGTCATCGCATCTTCCTTTTAATCTAGTGATGAAAACTAACATTTCTGACATGATATAGCACGAGTTCCCTTCTTCCTGCCATTCTTTAGACGTAGTTAGTGCGCAAGGATTTTCAATAGGATGCAACTTTTTCAGTGAAACAGACATACAGGGTTACTTAATCGGCGTGCTGGGTCCCGTGAACCTCGCAACAGCCAACTAATCAACCTTTCATCAACTGACACATATGATATTGTTACAATGAAACCAAAAGCTGTTCTGTACAGAGCTCTTACAAAAGCATTTTATGACGGTCTGCTTCTCATTTGCTGTATGGGTTTCAGGGAATATACAGCGATCGGTACAAAAATGTCAAATTGGTTAAATTTCCTAAATAACTATCAAAGGACCCTGCTAGTCCTTGCCTTGAAACAAATAGAGGTTGTTTGTCGCCGCTACCGCAATTATATCGTCGTGGGGATGCCATGCTGTGTGGAGAATTTTTTTGTTGAAATCTAAGCAGTCAACACTTATCTCATCCTTTTTCCTTTTTCCACCAGTACAAACCTTCCTTGGCTTTAGAACCGTCTTCGGTTTCATGTTTTCTCGAGAGGCCTCTAATGTGACATCCCGTTTTGAATCCCGGTCGAACATACGGAAGAAGTTGTTGTAAGAACCAGTCATTATGTGCCTGAAATTGTAAGTATGCCGTTCAAAATGAGCTGCTTTTATTTCATTAATTTCAACTAAGAACGAGAGCAGGCTTATCCCTAATTATTTTTTGCTTCTCTGCTTCAGAAATTGTTATCTAAATTACACCAGCTGGTTCCTCTGTATGATATGATCATATACATCATATCCAAAGAAAATTTAGTAAAAGATGTACATACCTATCGTTTCCACTCCATGCACACTCAAATTTGTCGAATATGCAATCGTTTTCATACAGAGCGCACAGTTTGGAACGTAGATATTCGTGAACTTGGTAGGTTTCTATAGGTTTCGTGTCCATGTGGAGGTCCCAAACCTTGACTGAGAGGTAGTCCCGTGTAATCAAGTAGCGGCCATTATGGGAAAATTTGACATCTGATATACTGGAGATAATCTCAGAGAAAAAACTACGGTTGGTTGGGTCCTCTGGTTCTTCGAACACTAGAAAATAATGGAAAATGAGGATACATACAGGCCTAGGACATGATACTATAGACATAACATCTTCGAAGTCGTAGTGAAGCAGTAGACACAACTGAACTGAACAACAAATACAAGGAAGCATACACAAGAGCCACATACTACGATATCTATTGATATCAGTCGGGTATGGCAGCTATAGCTACGTTCTACTATTGCAGCTTTTATTCTAATTTATTTATTGAATTTGATGTAATATAAGGTGAATCAAAAAGTCGAACAGAAATGCGGCCATAAGATCTATGCCTGGTATGTATTTATACAAGAGCAAAGTGATTAATTCCAAATAATGCTCGACAGCCGGTTAATCTTAGATCTTTTGCTCTACCGGAATCAATGTAATGTGTACATATTTTCTTGAAACTGAAAGTGAACAACCCTGATAACTTGGGATACCCAGTATAAATAAAATTGCTAAAAAAAAACCCCAAGAGATTGGCCACTGCATCAACCCACCACCAAACCAGACTACTCATCCTCTACCACCACCTCACCAACCAGACTACTCATCCTCCCCCCCCCCCCCCCCACACACACACACACGCACACCAAAACACCATGTGCTCCACTCAGCCAAATTGCGGAACAGGCGGCCGCCGGGCACGTTTTCTCATGCAGTAATTTCAGAAAAGGAGGGTATGCACACTTTAGTCTAATTATGTCAATTAATCAATCATTCCATACCCTATTTACATGAATAGTACTTTATTCCTCAAGAACAGTATCTCCGCCAAATAATTGACACCCCTCCAACCTTAAAATAGGGGCCCAGAACAATAGACAAAAAGGGATCGGTCACTACACCAGTGCTACATGTCGTTAACAACTCGGGACAATTGACAACGAATACGTCATTTTTAAAATAACTGATGAATAAATCAAAACTTACATTTTGCATGCTGATCGCACAGCGCTTGAGACCGCATGTCACATAACCTAATCGTTCCCTTACTACTGCTATATACAAATATGTTACATTCCGTCGGATGAAACTCTGCTGCAGTAATGACTTCAGTTAACTCCTCCATGTTCGCAGGTTTGATATCTACAATGTCTGGACACGGTTAAAGAAAATATTGTGTTGGAGGTACGATTCTTCGCTAATTTACCATGCGTTACAGTTCAGGGATGAAAGTGGGAGGCTGATAAAAAGTCGGAAAAGGTCCCCGACAAAATATGGGTCCTAACGTACATTGTAAACTTGTTCTTGAGTTTCTTCCAGCTGATTTATAACTCCTGGTAACTGTGTTCGTCCTCCATATCGTTAATATACTTCTTTGATAACATGAATTGGAAATCCGCCAATAATAGGAAGACTGTCATCCCTGCAGTTAGTGACAGAATCAGAAACAGGAGAGGCATAAAAGAGATTGTCCACAAAATAAGTAGTAGAGCGGAGTGTGTGACGCCCAAACCAAAATGTTGCCTCTAGAACCATTTTATCGCTTACTTTCACTGGCCAGAACAATACAAATACACCATGTTCCACTTAACCCGAACTCGAGGGGAAATCAGAAATTGTTCAGGTTAACTGAAAATTCAGCTAAAGAAGAGAAACATTAAGTTGGAAGTCTGCAAAAGGATCTGGTGAAGTGAAAATTCAGATAAACAGAGTTCAGGTTAAGCGCAACATAGTGTACACAGAAAATAATTCCCAGGCTACTAGTCTACACAAAATCTCTGCCTTGTGTTGTCACTTCGAGTTTTTAGCGACATTTCTGGGGCTACTGGGCTATATTACCATCATCATTTATGCAGGTAATAGTTACTGCATAAATATAAAAAAAAAACGATACAAAAGGATACTAAAGCTTTGATCGGTTATTTCTAGATGCCAGAGGTTGATTCGCAGGTCGTCAGCTGACATGTAAGTTTCTTGGTCGCTATTGACTGATATGGAGTTAATGTGATAGGTGTGAGCATTGGCAAATGTTCTTCGAGGACTAGCTTCCACCATTAGCTCCATGGGTTTAAAGGTAGGTACACGAAGGCCGGTGATAGAGGCAGGGTCACGGAGCATTCCTACATCATCCTTCAAGTTGTAGCCTTCAGGTCGCTTATCTCGTTCAGAGACCTTCCATAGTTTGATGGTTTTATCTGAAAAAGTATGGCTTACATGAGCAACACCATCAAGCAGGAAATGGCCCCTTTCTTCCCATCAGTATATTACATATATCTTTACACACATTAGAAAGTAATTTAACCTGATAAAAGTTGCCCCTCTTTTTGTTTGTTAAACGTAACATATATACACATGACACATACCATTAGTTGACAATAAAAAATTGGCGGGATTAGAACGTCTAAGCCATCGTATTTTGTTTATTTTTTCTTCTATCTCCAAGCTTTTGAGGTAGTCAAATTCAGGCTCATGACTCTGGAAGGTGCTATACACGTTGTATTCCCCACGACGAGCGACATTTTGCTGAAAAAATAAGATGATAACAAGGTAAAGAGATTTTAGTTTAAGCTGTAACACATGTACATTAGACAAACGTCGCACATGATCATATACATAATCCAACAGGGGTATCTAAGGCGGGCCTTTATTTTCCAGTACTTTCTCTCCATTTCCTGAGAGTAATGCTAAATAAGAATGAGTTCGATACCCTCGAGTCTAACAATTGTTGTAATTCTGAAACTATATGGAACCATTGATCTGATCTTGATTGTACTGTATTGTATTGTGTAATGTGTTGTATTTTGAATCTTAAGGAGGAAAATGTGACGGCACAATAATTGAGTATTATGTCTCACATGGTGGGATTTGAAAGTTAAAGACATGAATTTATATAACTCCATTGACCGCTTACAAATCGAGTTTGTTAAAACTTTGATTAAGCAGTGGACAGTAAAGTCACTTAACTATAAATTTGCAGAAAGGTATGAAAGGTGAATGCTAAGTAAAAACAGGAATGTAAATCCTTAGTAAAGTGAAGGTCGATATAACGATAAATGATTTTACTATGGTTAGGGAAAGGGTGCTGCTGATTATTATTATGGGGGGGATGGTATAGGGATGACGACATGATTAATTGAATTGTAAATGACATGTAATGATGTACTGATTTATTGTTAACCTTGAAGTTGAATACGTATATACTGATTTAACTAATGACTACAAGGACTATGTCCTATTGAAGTAATCGGTTTGATGTTAAAAATTGAAACTTAATATTCTCATGATATCGAAAGTGAATGTATTAGTCGAACGACGAGCCAAAATGACTATATAAATGACTAACTTGTAATATTATGTCGCAAAATCAATGATTGTTTTATATTTAGTTTGGGCGATCGAGGAAGACCTGCGAGGGGGCAGAGGACCAAAACCCCGTTCATTATTTTCATATCTCTGTAACTGGACAGAAAAAATTTCCGTCCGTTGTGCCCGACGCCAGGTATGAGAGTGCCTGACGCGGGAACCCCTTAGCAACAGGTAACATACAAATCAGGTGTTGGGACATGGAATATATATACATTATATATCAGGACATATAAGAGTAAATATATATATATATATATATATATATATATATATATATGGGAAACAACCGTAGTAATAACTCTTGGACCACCTGATGATGCATGAGCAACCTATAAATCGCGCGAGAGCTCTTATGAGTTCTATTTACCATTAATGGCTTTAATTAAGCCCACCAAATTTTCCATCACCTCTCCAAAATCCCTAAACATATAGGAAAATAGATCGCCCCAAATCAAGCTATCATCAACTATTCTTAATCCTGTAAAAAACAAGTTTTATTCTGCAATTTGAGTACTGCTATACTGAGTTTTCCCTCAAATGATTGTCAATTACGAAATACATTTCAAATTTCCACGTCTGGTTGTGATTACATGTATTCTAAAAGAATGCTCAGTTAAACCCGTACGGTACTAAGTAATTTAAACCAAAGGTAGCCGCTAAATTATGTCCCCCTCCTTATGACCATTTAGTTTTTTCATATATTTCCACATAAGTAAAAAAAATAACAAGACCGTACTGTTACATCTCAATAAAACTAAAAACAGTACACAACGACATCATTTCAACCAGTTTGTAGTCAACCATCCTAATCAAAAATAACAATGGTAGATTAAATGATACCATTCCCAATCTATATCACTCAGCGACTGTTGAATGTAGGGGACACAGTTATTACTCATGATGAGTCACAAGTGACTCCGAAATTTATACCCGGGGACCTTCCCAAAGATTATAAAAGCGTAACGTGACAATATCTAGTCCCATTTCCTCTCAATGAAAGTGTCTTCCTATTGAACTTATTATACTTCATAGAAAATAGTTATCCCCGCTTTAAAATCACGCATGATGTGAAGTAACTTACACTCTGATCGCGCTGGAATATAACTACTCGACCACCCTTGTCTCCAGTCGCCAATAGTTCGCCATCATGGCTGAACTCGACACAGGATATAATGTCAGCTAAAATAAAATGAATTCATTGATTATTCATGTCGATTCAATTAAAGTTAAGTAGTTAACTGACATGTGCAAGGAAAAGGAGGGATAAAGAAATTGTTAGATAAGGAATTATTAAATTCTGCATCCTTTAGGATACTACACAAATTGGTCCTGCCCTTATGAATAAAGATCTTCCAGGGAGTGTCATACAGCAAGCCAATAGACATTTAACTCATTTAAATCTAGAAGTAACAATAACATACTAAGTAGCATGCAAGTACTTTCCCAGGATTGAATATCGATTCGGATTGAGCAGAATAAAGATGAAATTGTTTCTAGATCTGAAGGCTACTGGTGCTAGAAATAACTTAATACTGGGGTTGGTTATAGATTTAGCAATCGATATTCTAAAATGCGTACATCATTTGGGGTTCCTATCACGGAACGGCCGGTAATAAAGCCTGTATATTATCCGCTATACTCGCCATTAATTTCCATAGAATTTTCACTAATTGTGTCTATGTACTACTGAACCCATGTAAGGTAATATTTTATATTGAAACACCTCTATGCTCTGTACGGAGTTAGATGTTTAAGTACATGATCTCGATATAGACCATTATTATATATACGCATTCCACTTGAGTGGTGTGATAAGTGGGTCTAAGTGGGGCGCGATAAAAATAATAAACAATGGAACTGGGGTTTTCTTTTAGCATTTAAGATACTTTATAACGAATCGACGATTCAAAAACATAATTTTATATTTCAATATTTGTCTATGCGAGGGGCATATAATAGTGAATGGAATTCGATACTAGTAATTGAAAATTTATTTGACTGATCGTCCAATAAATATTGAATTACTAGCACCTCGTTCCAGTCTGTAATTTATTACTCAGGGTATCATGTGTTTTGTCCCGCATTCAATTTTCACCATACATGCTATTATTCTTCCAAAACAATTTATAGATGAAATAGTCTTGGGTACGGGGAGGAGAGAGAATGTGTGTGAATAGTATATGGGTTTTACACCATTACCCTCTGTAGCTTTAACACCTCACTGGAGTCTGGACTACAGACCTTTAATTTTGAACGACGTTTAAAAGGCTATTTATTAGTGAGAGAAGAATCGCTTCCCAACAATTGTTTGAGATTGATGATCATATCAAGGAACTATTTGAAATTGACTCGGACTGTAATTTCCCTAGCCTAAAAACACCATGGAATGGACTATAGCATTCTATAGACTCACTAGTCACTAACTATACTGCATGTATATAAGGAGATGCAAGAAAGATGCAAGACTGTCTATTCAGTCGGAAATGTGTACCCCATATTTAATGTTAAACTTGTCTCAGCCTAATAAAATCAATCTGTTTTTTCAATAAGTGCACTATTATACTGTTAACTAATAGCCTATAGCCACAGTAGTACAGTATGGTGTACAAGGTATTTCTAGGCGAGCGATTTTCTTTGACACCTAAGTTCTACTGCTAGTACTGGGGGAAGTGTAGCTGATAAATACACACAAAGTGATTGTAGTGTACTCCCATAGACGTCCCTCGGCCTTCGGCCTTGGGACGTCCATCAATGTTTTTGTACTTTTCGTTAGAATTGTCACTTTGTTCAAATCAACCCCAACGTGTGTCCATTATCTATTGTCAGGAATTTAGTCTAAATCTCCTTTTGACCAACTAAGTCTCGTTCCCGTCATTTTAAAATAAGCGCCAACTGGCCCAATGGCTTCAGCTGATACCCACAACACGGATGTGTCACTAATAATACGGTTATGGCTTCTCATCGCTTACAAAATACGCCCCGGAACCGAAAGATGATGATATATATTTTGTGAATATTAGTAGAAAATGACCCATAATCGCATGACCACTTACTTCTACTCAAGTTTGACAAACAAGGGACAAGTTTCAGTGTCAGAGATGGCATCAGGGCCCGGCATAATGGACGTTTAGCTGGGAAGTTGGGACAGAGACCAACTAGTACTAGTAGTAGGAGGGTATAACAATGTCAAGGACAGTTTTCCCTTGTTTAGTGAGTTTCTCACCCATATATTCATAGTCAATGCGAATAAAGAGACTGCTACAGCTCTGATAAATAGCTTAAGACCGGAGGGGTTGAGCTGCTTTTAGTTAGAAGTAGATAATAAGCTTTAGCCTAGGATTCGCCAATGACGAGCGCTTCGTGTCACATTAGTCCAAATTTTAAGAGGTATGGTTTGGGCCAGTAATACAAGATGCAAACTATATGAAACGGTCCACAAATTGGTAGACATTTACCAATATTCAACACAAGGAACTCTATTGCAACTTTCACCTTCCTATAATTAATATCGTAAGCAATGAGAGGAGTATCTGGTCTCGGATACAGATAAAACGTTACTCAGCAATCCCACTTCCGAGATGAGCTTCCGTCTTGGAATATTAGTATTACTCTCCCCCAAGAACAAAACTATCGCAAATTATAAGTATTGACAACCTACCTTCGGTGACATCCTCTTCAATGGTCCCCTTCACCTGGGAGAAGCACCATTGTATCTCTCCACCATTGCCTGAAGAAGGAAAGAACATACATTTAGCAAAACAATGACAGCTAAAATCGACAAGTGTCAGCGTTCTGACAAGTCTCGAAGTTCAACCGGCATGGAATCGATGAAGGAAGCCGCTAAACAAGTGAATGTGAGTGTACATACCAGCCATGGCCATGAATAATACTGGATTCGGGGGTCGCGGTAGATATTTTCACACAGATAGAAACCCTTTAAAGCGTATATTTTCCAATGAGAGAGGTGTGATGGCATCCGATTAGGATGCCCACAGCCCCGGCCTCCAAAAATTCAAGATGGCGTACATTGGAGGAATGACGTCACGGGGTATGAGTAGTGGCGCTGCATCCCGGGATATTTTCCGCGGGAAGTGTGAAGACCGTGCGAAGGGACGTGTCACCCCACCAAAGCGGCTGCTACGAGTTGATTGACCGACGCCAGCAGCGGATTCAAGGCAATAGGAAATCAGGAGCATATAACAGTTAGATAGCGCATGTCTATCTCTATACAGTTCTGCTGTACTAGACAGTTAACGTAGTACTGTAAAGGGGCAGTACAGTTGCCTAATAACAGTGCGATAATACTCAGAAATGAGATATGCACTTTATTGGAAATGGAAGAAAAACTTCCAGATCCATGGCAAGGTAGAAATTAACATTAAAGGCCTAAAATTCTATTTCTTTTTTTAAAAAAAAGAAGAAAACTGCGGTAACAAACAGCCTGGGCTAACAATTTTATGGATAACCTATAATTGTGTTAAGATGAAAATAGCCATAAATGAATGGACCATTTTGGAGTTTGTGGGATTTGAAGAAAAGTTCAAGTTGGCATTTTGGATCTTAAAGGCAAACGCTACTATCTAGTGGAAAATGAAAATAAATGTCATTTTTCTGAAACTTTAGTATTTGATTCTTGAAGTGTTTCTGGTCATAAGGATGGAAAAAAATCATTGGGTCGCCGTGCTCATTTTTGAATTACAGTGCTTCAAAATTTGGCATCTCAAAAGTACCAATGACGACCAAAAAGGGGGCCCATTTTGCAGTACCTCAACTTCATAGTTCATATTTACTATTTATATTCACTCAATTTAAATAAAATTAACAGTTTTAGAGAGAGTATTATTTGGCCAATAATTCTATGCCTCTTTTCTATAGGGTGCATTGTTATTTTTATTTTGAAAACAACAAATATATAATGTGAATTTTAAATTAAAAACTCGAAAAAACTCAATTTTTTTCACCATTTTTATAAAAACAATTTTTTTTCCTCCCCAGTGAAAATAAATGTCATTTTTCTGATTCATTAGTATATGATTTTTGAAGTATTTGTGTTCTTAAAACTGAAAAAAAATTAATGGGTCACCGTGCTAGTTTCTGAATTATGGGGCTTTGAAACATGGCTGACAACCCAAAAATCTGCTGCTTTCAAAGTGTTCTATGTTTCCTAAACATGTCTATTTCAGACAGCTACAATTATTTTTTTAACGTTATGACATACATTTTTTTCCCTATATTTGTGTAGAATATTACCTGCACTATATGTGTAGAAAATTCTGGGACATTTGGAGTATCCATTTTTGTTTTATTCCCAAAACCGTGAAAGAAAAATGCAGCATTTTCCAATAGACTTGCATGCTAATTGGGTACAACTGAGAGTACCCATAGCTAGCTCTGTTTCCCAAACATGTCTATTTCAGACAGCTATTAAAAAAAATCGAACGCGATGACATATATTTTTTTTCCTTTTTATCTGTAGTATATAACCTGAACTGTATGTGTAGAAAATTTTGGGACAGTAGGAGTAGCCATTAATTGTTTGTTTTATTCTATAAAATGTGACAAAATGGGCCGTTTCCTCATAGACTGCAATGCTAAAGGAATAGTGCGTAAAATGCCCGTAGATTTGGTATATGGTAAAGGGGGGCGGGGCAGTGAATAGTAGCGTTTGCCTTTAAGAAAATAAGCCATTTAATTTGTTTAATGATAGATCTATGCCTAGGCCATCCTCCCTAGGCAGGCCCTCTATTCCACAATGAGTTACTCCATACTAGGCCCTTCCACAGTAGTAGCCTATGTATAGGCCTACTGCTATTGGTGGGATTGGGTGAACACATGGTCCAGATATATAATCTGGTGTCAGTTGATGCAACTACGAAAGTGTTGCTGACGGTAGCGCCGGAGCGGCTTGTTTCGGAACTAAAATGCGTCGAACATGCCGTGAACGATGGCGCCGATTGTATGCATACCTTAAAACACCCAATGGATTATTACAGACTGTGTAAGTGTTGAGAACAGATTACAAAATTGCAGTAAACTGAAGTGTACAGAAATGGTATCTACGACGATTTCAATAACTGAAAATGTTTGTCACCGGGAAAAATAAGGAGAACGAGCCAATAAGTATAGGAGTCAGTAGACGCTAAGCGAAAAACGATTATGGGGGTTGCAACAGTTTTTGTGGTCTATAGGAGTCATTTTTGCCTCTTTTCCTGCGAAAAGCGGAAGTGTTGCCGTTCATCAAGTGGTGAGATTCTACTAGGCCTAATCACCCCCTGCTGTGTATGTCTGACCATACGGCCTGACCTCTTTAACTCGATGGGATAGGGGACTTGCATACCCGCCTACTTGAATCTTGACCATCGGCACCATCCCGCTTTTCCCTGGAAGAAGTAAAAAATGACCCTATTGACCATCAAATACGGTGCGCAGACAGACTAGGGTCCAACGATGGTAGGCATGCACTTAATTACACAGTCGTTTTCAATATTTTCTCCAGTGAAAAAACTTGAAATTGACTCAGACTGTCAGTACCTATGTACAATAGTCCTACACTCTCCCGCGCGCCGTACCCGCGCAATACGGAGCGGCAAGTTATTTCGTCTTCAGTGAGACGATTTTTGTCTACCAAGCACCGCGAACGCTACTGGTGAACTATGGTGACGAAATTGCCTGAACTTCTGATACGAAAAACGACCATTTGAATCACGGAGACGAAATATGATATGCTCCGTATTCGCGCTCCGTTTTTCGTATTGAAAGACCAACAGACCAAAGGCTTGCCTAGCCATTGTCTTAAGTAACACCTCCCACAGGCTTTCTCTGTATATAACTAGGTGCGAATATGAATCCATATTCCCTTTTAGCATTGTTGCATGAAATAGGTGTCTGGTGAGGATGTATATCCTACCAGAAATTAAATAGAATTATTTTATTATTCTATATTCCATGATTGATATATTTATGTATATATGGTAACCTTCAAAACGCAAGAAATATTCAAATGCAATGTCTTGAGATTTGATACACATATGATACTAAATTATAGTCGGCATGCTAATATATACCTATATGTTTGTACCTTAGAATTGTTTAAATGGGATTGTTGTATACCTAATAGGTAAACAGGAATGAATTGCCGTTAGACCTAAGACTGGAAGATGATCTGGATATGTTTATGCTAAAACTTATTCCCTGCTCTTCCTCTCCTTTCCCGCCCATCTCTTTCTTACTTACTTTCAATTGCAATCCTCCTGTCTGCCTCTCTCCCTCTTTCTCTTTCTGTTCTCTATCTTTCTGTTCTGACACAGTATTAGCATTCAGATTGATTAGTTGAGGCCATGTTGATAGCTGATTCAGTATAGTATAATGGTTAAAGCACTTGATTGTAAATCACAAGGTTGCTAGATCGAACCCAAGCATGGGCAAGTTTTTTTTCTCTGCTTTGTCACATTGTAATGGGTGAGTGCACACTCCTTCACGCACTGCCGCACTCCAGATGCGCCAGATGCGCCAACTCTTAACGCACCACCGCACACCGGGGATTAAGAGATTTAGCTTTCCCAGGTTATTATTTACCTCGCCGAATACGCTGAGACGAAAAAAATCGTATCAAAAGTGGGTACAAGAAATTCGTATTCATTTTCGTATCGCGCGGATACGTTGCGCGGGACAGTGTATGTACCATTTCTGTACACTTTTGCTCAGGCAGATTTATCAAACTGTTCTCACCTGATAAATAGTGTCTGTAAATACAGCGGATAATTTTGATATGCTTACTTGTACGGTGGTAGAGCTAGCGCATATCTATATGCTAATAAGTAATCAATCCAGGAGGCAGAAATATATTCAAAGAATATCAGAGAACAACTTTTATTGTCTACGACATGGGTTATATATCAGCAGGGGTCCAGGTGTGCCTTATGGTTAGCCAGTGACCGTTGGGGTTACATTAGGTCATGTGGTCTGTCGCCAATAGCAGGTGGTATTACATGTGGTCACGTGGACCAATGGTGGGTGAGGACCGGGCCACCATGTGGCCGGTCTGAGTATTAATTAGTGTATACTGATTACGTAATATGTGGCACACCTGGACAGGTGTAGAGGTAGCCATGCTTGACTAGACATGGCAAGATGACCTAGATTATAACTGATACATTAATATTCATATTCATGTACTGAGGTACATATTCATAATCATAATCATGTTAATAAGGTTACACCTTATTATGTAATGTTATACAATATTACGTCATTGAATATTTAGATTAACATGCGGAAATATTGGTATGACATAATACCCCGGAGTTAAACAATGTCTCTCCGTAGACATGAAATCTTAAAGCTAGAATTTCTACGTATACCCTAGTGTTTTTATACCTTGTAACCTTAACAGAATTCTTCATAATTCATTCGTGCTTTTTAGATGTGAGAAGGACGTGTCGGTGATAGTGTGCATAATATGACTTTCTTTGGGCCGGGCTTGTCATATTCATTATGTCACTCTATAAGCGTAGATGTACCTTTTCTAGTCCGATCATTGGTTCTTACCATATTATGGTTTCTTTTAACCTTTATACCTTTTCCTGTACGTGGAAATGAAATAACATATGTGTTTTATCTTCGGTAATCTGATTCTATTTGGACGAAGAATGGGGTGACATATAGCATTCTGGTAATATATATACGTATATACTTGTTCACGGTGTTCTCCTTTCACTCTTTGGTTAGCACTTCCTAGGTAGGGTAAACATAAGGTGAAATGATTTTTACATGTTTATACATCACAAAGTAGAACAGTGCAATTTGTAATCTGAAAACAGTTTCACATATATGCAAGGCGTTTTGTACATTTTTATACTGTTGTTATGTTGTGAGACAAAACCTGTACTGCTGCTAGGCTGATGGTTGTTTCTACCTTGTATATTATGAAATGTTATAAACCAGATTATGTGACTTATAGTCTCATAGTTCGTTGTTTTTAGAGTTTGGCAATCTAGAGTTCGTTGGACGGTTGACATGTCAATGAGTGTTGGAACGTGTTGGAAATCATTTTTTCGCTGTGGTACCTTTTTATATTGTTATTTTATTTTCCTCTAAGATTCTAATAATACTTTTGCTGGGGGATTTGTTAATGCTCTTGCTATAGCTGTTAGTTTATCTTCTTGGTTTCCTAGCATGGGGGTCTGGGTTTCTACGTTTTCTGAATCTAATAGGCATTGTATGTCTTGCAGTTTATATTGCTTGAGAGTCATTGGTTTGTAACCCTCATTGTACAGTATTATTGGGGTGCTGGTCGTTGTGTCTCCTAGCGCTGGGATGCTCGTGAAGTAGCTTCGGAATGGTAGTTTTACCAATTCTGGTAGGTGGAAGTCGATTACTCCTGATCTTGTTTTTATTTTCATTGGTCCATTCCATTTGATCCTTAGGGCTGGGTTTGGGCACACTGAGTAGCTTAAGTCCTCGGCTTTTGGGGCGGCTCCTTCAATGATGTGGTCCCATTCCTGAGGAATGGACAATAGTGGGATAGAATAGTTTTCTGGTCCCAAATATATTTTGAGGCATGCATCAGGGTTGGTTTTCTTAGCGCTGGATATTTTTCCTATTTTCCTGGATTCTATACCTTTTTCCGCCATTGTGTTTCACCCGCACCTTTTCGCTCAACATGCCTTTCTCCACTAAACTGGAATCAGAAGGTGTGTACCTATTTCCTCCATATTCAGAACTGTTTTTGTCTTTTCGCTCCACCCCACTCCACTGCACTGTGTGCCAGGTGCATTCTACCGAGACCGTCGCTCCAACTCCCGTCTGTGCTAAACATCGATTCGCGGAAATAATGCGGTCTATGCGTTTTGACCTCTATCTTAAAAACTAACCATCACTTTTTGGAAATTTAAATTGTATTACATAGCTGCATATATCTTCTCAAACCTGTGAAAGTGACATTTGTTTGGAGTTATTCTTTCTACCTTTTTTCTTGATTGTCGCACAGACACTATATAACATATTTCTACAGCGCTAAACCCCTCCCGCGGAAATAACTAGTCTAAATGTTCCGGCTTATACCACAAAAACTATCTACGATTTTGTTTTAAAAAATACTGTTTTAAATGGCTACATGTGTCTACTCAATTGTGTAAAGGTAACATCATTATAGACTTCTTTCTTCTACCTTTTTTCTTGATCGTCGCACGGATACTATATAACATATTTCTACAGCGCTAAACTCCTTCTCGTTTAAAACTTGGTGTATATGTTAAAATAATGAATTGTCATCTCTTCATTTAATAGAATTATTAGGGATTGGGTAAAATGGGAAAAACCAATATGGCTGTTGTTTGTATAATTCTCTGTGTAGCCAGGGGCGCATTAGGGGAATATTTAACTTGTGTGGCTTGTGCCTCCACCAATATAAGGAATTTCTTCAATGCTTTTGGTGAGAGAATTCTGGTGTGGCTTGTCTGGTTTGTGTGGTACCACTCTCCTTTATATTGGAATATCCAGGACTACTGTAGGAATCAGCCCTCAGTGTTCCTATTTATTATTTGACTTTGACAAATACACTTTTTCATACTTCTACAAAATCGTTCCTCATCTTTCACCTCTCGTCCCTCATCTCTTGCCTCTCATCCCTCATCTCTTGTCCCTCATCCCTATCTCTTAGGATAGGGATGAGGGATAGATTATGAATGACACGTTTTTCCTATGTATCTTTTTTTGTGTTGAAGATGAATGAAAGATATTTCTCAAATATATGACTAAACGTGTTTTGTAAATTATCTTCAATTTTCTTGATTCTACAACAATTTCTAACACTCCTAGAGCAATTACAGATGCATAAATCGTATTTGTATTGAATTCCAATGAGGCATGATGAATAGCCACGTTTGATTAACAAATAATAAAGTATAAGCTACCATCTTTGGCATACATGATCATTGTCCATGTCTTGATAGGTTACATCGACCAAAATACTCAGATATATTGTTATTTCTCTTATACATGTGATTAAAATGTATAGATAATCTATCGTGATATGCTAAAAATGCTAAAAATGCGATTTCTAAAAGCAGGAATCATCTAGAATTAATTGTTATTTCTTAGAATATCTGGGAAGGGACAAAGTCAGAGAACTGATATAATTTCTTTCATTAAATAATACAAGAAAGTACATGTACAAGAGCAGGTAGGAAAAGTTAAATCAAGCTTGCACTGGGAGTTATAATACTCCGTCTGTAGCTCCCACAATCTTTTTTTAATTTCAAAGTTTTTCAGAGTGATTTATTCACGGGGCACTGGATGGAGCACGGGAAATATGTAAAACGCAATGATATATTCAATGCAATGTTTTGAGATTTGGTATACATATGTATATGACTAAAAGCAATAATCCCTCCAAAAATAGGAACATTCCAAAAAAGAGATCTTGTGAATAAATCACTTTGAAAAATATCATTGTAAAATAACGATATAGAATACGTTTTATATCGATTCGAACGACTTGATGCAGCTGACGGAAATTATTTTTTACGACGATTTTTTATCGTCCGATTTTAGATCTGAAAGCAGGGCTGTCTTCCTGACAGTCAGGGGATTTCTGTGATATATTTTATATTCAGATTGAACCCACTGAACCCACTGAACATACCAGGTAATGCCAAAATCTGGAAATATCTTAGTTGTAACTGGAAAGAAAATTTGTAAATCCTCCCTTGAAATGGTCCGATTTGAATAAATCTTGATTTTTATCAAAGAGCAGAACCTCCTTGCGCATTGCCCCATCTTTGATATATTTGGGGTTATTAGGGGCAACACATGAGTGATAAATTTTAGACAAATACATCGTTCACAATTGCTTAAATATATGAAAACAATCCAAGGAACAATTGCTCAACAATGAATATTCACCTCCAATCGATAATACCTAGCTAGCGACGATTACAAAAACTGATATTTTTTCCATAAATTCAAATAAGCATTTGGAGATCATTTCAGACATTATTTCGGTGACAAATGAATTCTTTCAGACCTATCGAAAGCGAGAAATGGTAGAAACAATAGCTCATTATATCACTGGTAATACCAAAAAGGGACATTTTAAAAGGAAAGAAAGCTTTAAATCCTCACTTAAAATGGTCCGATCTGAATAAATATAGATTTTAATCAAAGATCAGAACCTCCTTGCCATGTCTATGTATGATTTCAGACTGGCCCACCATGAGGGTGCTTATCAGGGGCAAGACATGGGTGATAGGTTTTAGACCAATTCATGGTTCGCAATTGCTTAAATATATGATTATTTATTTGATGTCTTTTCATAATCTAATCAGGGCCTAACTAAAAAATTGTTGTGTTCAATAAGTTAGCTTCTAATGTCTCCTACATCGTTGACTTGGTTGTTTTAAGGTATTCTAGAAAATGGAATTTATATGAATTCTTTAGGAAAAAAATAGAACATACTGCTGGCCTACTGTAATGACTCATTCTAATATCATTGTGCATATGAATTGCTTCTTCAAGTCCTTGTGTGTGTTGGCATGTGGGGAGGGGGTAATAAGGGACAATTTAGGTAGTTCAGCCTATAAGCTATACAACCATGTTGCTTATTGTTAGTATACGAAACAATTGTATGATATATATTTATATATAACATGGTATTGGTTTGCAATGTTTATGACTCTGACTGCTAGAGGGAATGGTTCTAATATCCCCTCACTGCTCCACTTAGAATGCACCGATTTGAATACATTTTTTTTAAATTAAGATAACATTTTCTCAAAATGTACCTGTATTTTACAAGTCTTCCCCCCCCCTTTATGCTTTAAAACGCCGTTGCTATGGGCAACTGAATTCTCATCTACTGGTCTTTACAGATGAACATTTGAGAATTCGTTGAGTTTGTATCTAAAAGTAGATATTAACAGATGCTTGAACAAATTTAGGCTTAAAATTATATCTCACAATGTCAGAATAGTATCGCTATTTTTGTCAGGTTCTTACAAAGAAATTACGGGGGAAATACATACACATTCATACACTTATCTCTAATTTCCAAGGTGTAGGCATAATGCTAAATGTCTGTTTATTTTTCTGAATGATTTTTAAAAATTATTTTGATGTGTATTCAATTTCTCGCTTCTGTGTTGGTAATAGTTTTAAATTATTATTATTTTGGTAATATTGTATTGGTAATAGTTTTAAATTCATATTAGTATGTAAACATGTTCTAAATGTGGTATAACAAGCTAATGCAAGAAAAGAAACTGCAAGAAAGACATGTGCTGAGTATCTTAGGATTTTATTATTGTGGCTCACTCAAGATGTTGTTAACATAACAAATATGACACCCAGTTAAAATGCTCTGTAACATATGTAACATATATACATGTATAAATACTAGTTCAAACGGCAAATAAGGCACACCGTTATTGAATGAGGTAAGATTTATGTGTGTGGGAAGAGGACATACCTCACTTCCTCCAAAAGTTCATAAGCAGTTATACGCCCATCTGTGTATCGTCCCCACTGCTCCTGGAGGAACCTGTTGTTGTTTGCATGACGTCTCCGCTGATGGCGTTTCAGCATACGTTCGCTCACCAAAGCCATGTAGATTTCTGCCTCCTGTGATTGTTTGGATAGTTCTCCTGCCAGCATATAGAAGGGCATATGTGGCTGGCGAGCAGATCTATTAAGGCCAGAATGCCATCCTTCGACATCATTATTTGTGCGGATGGCATGTTTAAAACCAGACCAGCAAAGAGGTGGGCACCATCTGGAATTGACCCATGTGTCTTGCACATAGGTCACTAGTTGTCTCACTGATTCTTGATGCTGGAGAGCCTCATATTCCAGCTGTTCAATGAGATCTGGTATGTCATCAGGTGGTGCAAGAGGTAGGGACATAACCATTCTAAGAAATCTGTGTACTGCGTTGTTTTGTTCGTAGGTCCGTTGTAGGCCAAGGCTCTGGATCTTCCTCCAAACAGCCTGAGCCCAGTGGAATGTACATCCTCGGAGTGAGACATTAGGAAGAACGGAACGAACTGCTGCCCAAACAGCCTTTTCATAGTCTCCTACAATGGTCCTCACTTTTGGTTCATCGATTAACATATTACTTATTGATTGGAACACACGCACATAGTCAGTTTTACTCCTGTGGGTCATCAACACATATACTAATGGAACCTGTTTGATGTTTTCACCAGTATCTCCATTCTGACAAAATGAATGGATTGACCACAGCTGCATGAATGGTTTCCCAACGACCTTGAAGGTCCCATCAACATACCATGTACGAGACTTTGCAAGTTGGCTCAACTGGCGGTCAGATGCCATTATTATTGTTCTATGACCATCGTCCCGAATGTCATCCCGTATGAAGTCAACAGGGACATGACCATAATCAATCACAAAGTCTGGTTCCTTAGGTTCGGTGGGTCTGAGGCCTTGGCGCACTCTGTACACGATCCGCTTGAGTGATGTCTTGGTGATGAGGGCACCTGCTGGTGCCTCCAGATCTGTGCCCTGTCGCCACACACGGCCAGCTATAGAGCCTGGTCGCTCCTCCATGTGACTAACTGCTAGGGCCCTCACTTGCTTTTGCATCTGGAGCTTGTAATGGACGCCAGGCTTGCCTTCATGATTATGAGCGTTCTTTCCCCGTGTATAAGCACCTGAGACGTCAAGAACTGTAGCGTTGCACCGTTGGCCTCTCTTGCGATTGGAACACTCCCAGTGTGTCTTGCCACAGGTTTTGCGCTGCAAGCAAATAACGATTCCACATAATAAGTGACAGCTGATAAGATAATAATATGAATAATTCTATAGTTTTCTACAGTCAATATTATATACAGTCAAATATTGGTTGAAAAACATGTTCAATTGAAGGACACTGAAAACCAAATTTATTACTAGTGCTATGTATACCTTTTTGATAATATCCTTATTTTAACCACAAATGTGTCTTGTTACATGCACGGGCTCAAATATATTTCAAAAGGTTCTCTGTTGCATACATCACCAATTGGGTTTGAATGAAACACACTTCTTTTACCCTATATATTTGGCCTTTTATTTTTGCATCCCAACAAGTGTGCAAATTAGAAATGACATGGATAACTTAATATTTACTCAATGGATATTTACCTTCACAGAGTAAGTAAATCCAACACTATCAACAAGCAGGTCTTTCCCACGTTTAGACCCTCCTCTCAGTAGGAAGTACTCAACCCCAGCACCATAGGTGCCCTCCACTTCCTCATCTGCATCGCTGTCAGAATCCCCATACATGGATCCCATGTCAGAGATGTTATCCTGACTGGGTGGGTTATTCTCCTGGTTGGGTGGCACATCCTCATCATCTGAATTAGGTAGGATTTCCATGTGTGGCTCAACATGTAGGCCATGATTTCCATCATGAATCTCAGGTAGGATGTTGGACTGGTTGGATGGCATGTCATCATTCAAATCGGGGGGCAGAAGGATAGGGGACATAGGTCGTTGGAGAGTTGAGAACCATCCTCAATCTGTGGGGCTTGTCTGCAAAAATGATTGTCAGATGTTTAATAAATGTACAGACAAATTCGTACAATGGCAACAGTAAGGGGAAGGGGCAGGGTAAGGGAATCTTCAGAATCTTCTTCGGATGGGGAGGTTGCACCTCCTCCAGCAAAGAGAGGTAGGGGGAGGGGGAGGGGAAATGTTGAGCAACGCCGGCCAGGGAGGGGTAAAGGGAGGGGGAGGGGTAGGGGTAGGGGTAGGGGCTGACTGCTATTTTATTGATTTTATTACTGATTTTATTACTGATTTTATTACTGGTGAATACTGTTGTACATTTTGTTTTGTTAGAATGAATAGGTGTGTTATCATGTATATATTGCAAGCACTGCACCGAAGAATTTTGTACAAAATTATTATACTCATGTTAACAGGGTAATAAAATAAAAAATATTAAATGAAATGCACTGATTTTTTCATATATTGTGGCCCCACTAGTCTATAATACCTGCCCCAAATCTGAGAAAAATCCAATCATATGAACTGGTCATTTTGCATGACGACGCGTCCGACATAAATCCCACAAAAGTCTCCTAGAAATGTATTTTGCCCAAATTTCACCCAATTTTCATCGCGCGATAAAATAATAAGTTACTAAGTAAATGAACTGAATTTGGTATATGTTATGGCTATGGCAGTTAGTAAAATGTGTCCCAAATTTCATAGAAATCGCTTGATAACAAATGCCCGTAACCATCTATATGCTTATTCAATCTTGTAGGATAATTTGTCATTAAATTTCAATGCATGGGCACTTCTTATGAACTGCCCCTGGACCTGTATTTCATTATAATGAGTGATTTAGAAAAAAATAGCCTGGTATCCGACTGGTTCCTATTTCAGCCAATGCTAGATGCACTAAATGTAAGCAAAAACAGAGAGAACTTATATTTGTTGGGCTTTAGGATCTATTCATACCATACAACATAATACATATGTATGTGATGTGATTCAGGAGAATGAGTCACAAGTCGCAGAATTGATATTTTTCAAAGTGTTTTTATCACAAGATCTCGTTATTGAAATGTTCTGATATTTAGGGGGTTTAACACTTATAGTCAGATGAATCCGTATAACAAATAGCAAGAAATTGTATCAAATATATCCTTGCATTTTGAAGGCCATCGTATGGAGTATATTAAGTTACTTTACTGGTAAGTACCCATCCAGAAACATTTTTTTTTTTTAAATAAAATTATCAAATTTAAAATATAGAAATACATATTGGGTGTCCTAGTGTTTACTATCATAAGAATCGCGTTGATCCCCTCTTTTTAAATATGGTGATATCTCAAAGTCCATATTTTGCGACTTATGACTTATTTTCCTAAAACGGATCACATATCATTTCCACACATTTATGGCTTAACATTTTGTTGGCCCAAATAGAAATAGTTACAACAAGTAAGATTTTTAGAGATAACTATGTACACATTTCCCCAGCAAATGACTACCTATCATCTAAAATATCTATCTATACAAGCATAGAAGTATCATATGTTGTGACTTACCTTGCTTCCAAAGTGGGTACTTGAGTTCTGGGGAAGTAGTCCAGGTAACTTCCCAATGTCTTGGGTGGATCATAGTCCTGAACCAAATCCTGAATAGAAGGGATCGGTGTTGATGCCCCTCTAGCATCACTCACATCGGATGTATGGTGGTACTGATCAGCTGCATGTCTTTCAATAGGTGAACAGCAAATAGAAGTCGAACTTTCATTCTGTTTTTGAACAATTTGTTGGAGTTGTATACACTCTGGACATACCCAATCAAGTAGTGTGTTGGTGAGTTTATAGAACTGAGTGGTAGAAAATCCAGTGCCACATGTTCTGTGACGATGCTCTTGGCATTTAGAGCAAGTCAGGTACTGCTGCCGTTGGTGTATAGCCTTTTTACATTGGCTGCACGAATGCATTGTGTCTTTACTCTAGCGCAGCAGGAAGTGTTCTGGCTCTCTCATCCCAAGCAGGGGGTATATATATGTTGGAACTGCTCCACACATTCGTTTTTGAGCAGAAAATATGTGATACAGTTTTGAGTCGCTTCCCCGATAGCCGCCCTCCCACCCAACGGCCAAGGTCGAGTTCTGAGGGGCGCGCGGTGCGAACTGCTTCTCACATGGGCTTTTGAGCAGAAAAGGTGTCAATCAATTTTGAGTCGCACCCCCACCGGTTGTCCTCTTGTTCTTTGAAGTGATTGGTGGTTAGACAATGTCGCACAGATAATTGCTTGGATTATCATATACAATAACATAATTTTTAAAGACGTCAGTATTAATATTGATGATCACACACGATTATAACCATTTTATTTGAATTCCTTGGCCGAAATGAGGCTGTGGGAAGCCTAGTTTCATGGTTCCTATGCCAAAATCTTCGCCGCTATTGCAATATAAGTGTTTTTTCAGGCTAGAAAATAAGTAGTAATTATGGAATTTGAATATAATACACAGGCGCATTTACACACTTCTGCTGACGAAAAATGGTTCCAACACATGCACACATGTTGATTATTATGAAAAACATAATATTTAGGGAATCTCTTGTCTAAACTGATATAGACAATGAAAATATCATTTTGGAATAATTGTGTCACGTTACAACATATATTAGCTTCAAAATAATGAAATATATAAGATTCACCATTAATATTAACTTGCATTTAGTATTGATGGACGGAAGAATATTGATGTTGTTAAATTCAGGAGTGTTTGTGTACCAATGTCGCCGTTACACCATAGTGTTGCTGTTACGCCATAATTATTATAAATAAAGAGACCCTCCTATTAAACACAGTGGTTTGATAATAAGAAAATGGATATATTTATTAAAATTAAGTCAAACTTCTGGTTAGAACCAGGTACTTGTTTGCCGGTCAACATTCATTCTCTAGGTTTCATTTTTCATTTAATTTTGCTAGCCAAATTAGTGAGAAATATATCTCATTTTTACAATAAATCATTTGATCAATCGGGTTTAATGAGGCCAAAATAAGGCAAAATGATAGGGAAAATATAGCTATCTGAATCATAGGTGTAGGAATCGAAATATTTGCCCCAGCCTTCCCAAACTTCACCTGCATTATGCTGATATTCCCTGCTATATGTACACCAAAGATTGTAGAGATTCAACCAATCTTATTTTTCTAAAAAAATGGTCTCCTGAAATCAAATGCTGCCCGTTTGGGAGAATTACTCAGTTTCTTTCAGCAAATGTTACCGAAAACATCCTTTTTTTTATTCCATTTAAAGTCAAAAAATTCCAGTCAAAAAAAGTTCACACTAGTCAGTAAGTGTACTTCGACCAGGGCAGGGTAAGAGAGATATACCAAAGTATATACTGCCTTATTATTAGAAATATAAGACATATTCAAGTTACTCTGTTCAAACTTTCAAAAGTTCATGTGTACACAATTTTCTCATTTGGACCCATAAATGTAGAGATTTCATCTAATGACGTCGCCAGTTTGTGACGGAACTATTAGGGGGAGAAGCGTGGGAAAGTAAGGTTCACTTGGTGCGGCAATGTAGGGAGCGGGAAGGCCTGCATTGGGCGCTAATTGTGCCTGCATGTCTACCATGCAACACTGTCCCTACAGGGTGACGGAGGCCGTTAATTGGGCCAGTGGTGAGCGGTACTCCGAACACTGTTTCGCCCAAGGGAGAGGACGCCTTTTTATGGGCCTGGGTGCCGGCCATACAAAGCAGTGCTGCCCGAGGGACAAGCACGGGGAAAAACGGAGTGTGCTATAGGTGTGGGGCGAACAGGTTCATGAGTATACATGTGTGTGTGTGAATTGCAGGTGGGGCGAAAAAGTATAGGGGGGAAGTGATTAATGGGGAAAAAGGTTTTGGAGTGGCAGGGTTCTGGAGGAAAAGGGTTGGTCACCATTTTCCTGAGGCAAAATCTCCATAGTACTTTGAAGACTTTTACGGCGATGTAACTTATTATTAATACTATCATGACGACCAGAATGTTATGAGTGTCGTGATTCTCTAGGAATTGAAAAATTACTGGTGCTGTCGTTGTTGTCTGCTATCTAGGTGTCAACTGTGTTATGTTTTCTATTAGGATGGGAGGTCGATTTTCAATATTATGGTGTACCTCATCATACAATTTATATGCACTTGCCGCTCTTGTGAATCCTAAGAATGGGCCTGTGCAATGTATTTTATATAAAGTAAACAGTGAAATGGTTATAGCACACAAGGATAGTATTGGAGATAGGTAAGACCAAACCGGATTTGACGCGAAGCTTCGTAGGAAGTTGTTTGTGTCTTGTTTCAATTCCTGTGTTGGTATTTCCAGTGATGAAGCGTTTTCTAATAGCGCCTTTGCAAATGGCAATAAGTCTATCGCTGTATTGGCGTCTACTGTAGTTTTGTATTGGAATCTTTCCATGAACTTTGATACACTGGGAGATTTGAAGGTGACTGGATTCAAGTGGACCGAACTTGGTGTCAGGTGGTCTAATTTAATGTTTATAGCTGACATGAATAGGAGGTTTGATGTGTGCAGTTCGTAGTGAAATGATGTGGAAGAGTTACATGGGAGTTTTGAATTCGGGAGTGATAGTGGTCCTATGTTGATAGAGCATAGGCACGGTACTCCCACTATAAATAGCGCCTTTGCTTTGTGTGTGCTTCCTGGTTTTCCATGGCACAATATTGTGTAACTATCTTCGTTCGTGGCAATCAGATATTCGTCGTGCGATATGGAGATTGCGTGGGTTGTGGGTTTCGCTAGAGGATATATCACAAAATTACAAATGTTTCTGAGAATAGTTGTTTTGTTTTGAAATATTGCTATTATGCATGATGGTGAGGTGGCGTGTATTCTAGGAAGTGTGCGGGTGCACACTCTAATTGATTCTCCTGTACACAAGTGTAGGTCTCCCTCACTCACCTCTAGAAACAGCGTTTTATCCCTAGATACTGCTATAAACTCTACTTTGGTTTTGATGCTTGTGATTCCGATCGTTGGAGTTGTTGTCGTGTTGATAGGTATGGGAATTGATATTACTTGGTATAAGTCAAATACTGCAGCCGTGGAAGATATTATCACTCTAGTGTTTATGTACAGATGGCTTTCTGAATATACGAACATTGAAATTTTTTGGCTGTAGTAATATTCTGTGTTCATTATCGCTACTTGCGCTCCTGGGGATGTGATTTTTAGTTTAAGATCTATCTGTGTAAGATAATGCGCAAAGTCTGTAGGTGTTATGATTTCAGGTGATAGTATGCCTGTAGCTAGTAATCGTAGAGAGTCAATCATGATGTTGAGAGATTGGAGAAATTGTAACTTATGTGATACGATAGTCAATGCTTCCAGAACTAGGGTCGTTTGCGCCCTTTCGTTCTCTTCGTTTGCTCTCACGTTATCTAGTTTTACTGTAAGATTATTGGTCCATTTATCTATACCTCTCGCCATCGTTCTCATCATAGTTTCTGAATATGTTCTATCTTTTAGGTACATATTGTAAAATTTATCTTGTTTGGCTGTTACTCTAGTTAATAGTTCTGCGGTATCCTTATCTTGTTGTGCGAACGACTGGAGGACTGTATCTATGTTTGAAACTGTACCTACTAGGTTTGCGATATCCTGAGTTGTGGCTAATCCGAATAGTCCCTTAAATGCTTCTCCTAGGAATCCCAAAATTGCTGATCTTTTACTGCGTTCCTGATGCTTGTTAATTGGGTACGATAGGAATAGTACTAGGGTTGCCACGGATGCGTTTATCTGATGTTCAGTATTATTTATAAGGGCATCCAAGGCTTGTGCCTCCTGAATTAGTACGTCACTTATGTCCTCCGTGTTTTCCATATCCAATCTACTGGAGAATCTCCTGATCTCCTGGGTGTAATTTATAGCTGTAGGGGGAATTTGTGGGATATTGTAGGGGACTGCGAATATTATCTCCGAGTAGTCATGGCCGTTTACCAGTGGGGCTGGTAGGGGTTCGAACAGAATGCCCACATTCTGTCGAAGTATAGGGTTTCCTGCACCTACTAACGTGTAGATGGCTAAGAAGATTGTTACGAATAACATCTGTAATAAAGATAATATACCCATGCCTAAGTAATTGTAGCGTTTGTGGCTGCCTATTTGGCAGAACATAATTTCATGATTTGTATAGTTGCTCTTACGCTAATTAGCGGTTATGTCGCTTTTTATCTTCACAATATAGGCACAATTTCAAGATGTATTAATCTGTAAACGGGTAAGAATGGTAGAAGTAAGTAAATGATGCATATACCTTGTCAATCATATCTATCGCCGGTAATAGACCGTAATTTGGCGAATTGCTCTGTATCACTGTCCTGTGCTCCTTGAGGGAATATTTTCGAATGATGGGTGGTGTGGGTTTTAAGCTTGTTTAAATGTTTGCCCCTAACGACGGGACCGTAGGTTGGCTATGTCTACGTGTCTATGACAGTTGCAAGCAAGCAAGCTTTATTGTGATAAGCTTCAGGTTTATCGGGGTGGGTTCTGCTTTGAGGTGTTGACACCTCGCCAGCGAGTGTGTCTCCTCCTGACGCTTATCGCGATTAGTGTCAGTAGCTTCTCTCACCATTTATTGTTTGTGGGTTGGCATGTCTGGTGACAGCTTGGGTTCTTAGGATTATGACAATGGGAATTGAGCTTTACTTCGGATAATGACCCTTATTGGCAATTGCGTGTCTATACCGGTTAGATTGATGTCAGTCTGCATTAAAATGTACAATAATTGTTAATTGGAATGTTTATCTAGGGCTTGGCCATTTGGATTCGCAGTCCTTTGTTGAATGTACCATATGTTTCATGCGCTAGACTTAGTGTCTGCGCTTAAGCTTAGAGTGGCTTTGTTTAGGGATTATATGTGGTACTGGGGAAATGATCTTTTGTTTTGGCGTAATTGTACCTGCTTTGATGTTCCAATCTTTCCTTAGTTTGTCTGGGGTGTGTTGTAGTAGTCTGTAAGCGAATTGATTGTTTTTCAAGTTTTGCACCTTTTTCAGGCGGTCAACATGTATTGATTTAGTTAGGATTTTCCCAGATTTAATGTCCCTGAGAATGACACTAAAGTTTGATTTGTATTTACATACTAAATATGGTCCCATAAAAACTTGTTGAAGTTTCTTAGATGAATGCTTCTGTAGTAAGTTTGGTACGTGTATGTACACTATGTCTGAGACGCATATTTGTGAGTATGCTGCGTTTGCATCGTGTCTAGCTTTGGTCTTAATTTGCGTGGTTTTGGTCCTTTTGGCTGCCTGATTAAAGGAATGATCTTGAGCCGTGACCATGTCTATGACTGATTTTATAAGAGTTGTTGGCTCTGTATTTGCGCTTAATGTTGCGTCCATTAAGTTCCTGGGTTGTCTTCCGTGTAAGAGAAAGTACGGGCTGTACCCAGTGGTTTGATTTTGCGTTGTGTTTAGGGCGAATGTTATTTGTGGAAGATATAGGTCCCATGATTCCTGATTTTTCATTGCAAATGCCCGGAGGGCAGTATTTAGGGATGAATTATATCTTTCCACCTGGCCATTGGATTTGGGCCTCCAGGGAGAGGAGAATATCTGCTTCATGTTGAGCTTTTTGCATATGTTTCCAAAATTTTTCCCTGAGTAGCTAGTGCCGTTGTCCGACTGAATACTAGTGGGTATGCCGTGTTTACATATTAGGTGTTCTATGACACCGTCTATTGCACTAGCTGCGTCAATTGATTCAGTGGGGAAGGTAATGCAGAACTTTCTATGGAAATCTAAAATAACATGGATATATTTGTATCCCTTCCTTGTCGTGGGAAGTGGTCCTATAGCATCTATGCATCCCCTCTCGAATGGTTTTGTGGTGGGCTCCCTGATAGTCATTGGTGATTTCTGTGTCCTGCGTAGCTTTTTAGCCTTCAAGCATAGGTCGCATGTAGACACATATCTTTTAACATCTCTGTTCATGTATCGCCAGTGTACTTTGGGCAACATGGCGGCTAACATTTTTATTTCACCCACGTGTGCTGATATTGGACTATCATGAAATAGCTCCAGTGTGTTTTCAATCATATCATCTGGGATAACTATTTGTAGTTGTAGGGAGCCAAACTTCTTCCAAGCTTCGATTGAGAAGTGGAAGAGTACGTTTTGGAGTACTAAATAGTGTTTGTTATTATTTAGTATGAACCTACTGATTTTTTCATCAGAGGGGAGTTCCTCTTTTTCCAAGTAATCGATGAGGCCTTTGATATATGGAGTTGACCTCTGAGATCTCTTCAAATTGCTTAGAGAGAAATGGAAGTCTGGTATATGTTTTAAGGTATCTGCAATTGACTCGAATTGGGAGTGGGCTTGATCAAATAAGCCTTTCTCCTTGGGGGAAGTTTGTCTTGACGATCTAGTTGTCATCTGGGAGACTTCTTCGGTTTTCTCCTCAGTACTCATTGATAGGGAAATTGGTCTTATCTTTTCTCCTATTTTTGAGTCTGAGATGGGATTAAAGTCGTTGTTGGGGAATTGTTGACAGAAATCTACCTCACAGTTACAATAAAAGTGATGTGTAGATTCCTGTTTCAAGATACCTTTCTTTAGACTTTTATGTTTCATAATTGAGTTTGGGGGCTCTGATAGAGTGAAATGAGCCTGATTAGTTTCTGATTCGAATGCGACTCTTGTCGCGACCCTTATCCTCTTAGGTGGGGGTGGGGGGTCAGTCATGGGTGGTTCTATCTTATATTCTCTTCGAGAAAGAACATCAGCTACTGTGTTTTCTTTACCCTTGACGTGTTGAATTGTAAACGAATATTGCTGGATTTCTAGGGCCCACCTAGCCATTCTATTTTTATTTTGCTTATTCGTCAAGAGTGGGATGAGGGCTGCATGGTCAGTGTATAGCTGGAAGTGTCTGTTCTCCAAATAGTGCCTGAAATGTTGCACGGAGTAGACAATCGCTAGTAGTTCCCTTTCTGTTGTATTGTAGTTGACTTCGTGTTTACGAAGGCACCGACCTGCAAAGGCTACTGGTCTCAGCACACCCTCATTATCTAGCTGAGATAGGACAGAACCGACAGATGTCGAACTTGCATCTGTACTTAAAATGAATTCTTTGTTGAAGTTGGGGAAGTGTAGGAGGGCGTCTTGGCATATCAAATTTTTCATGGAATTAAATGAATTCTCACAATGTTTATCCCATTTGAATTTGTTACCAGCTTCTGTTAATTCATACAGTGGTTTGATAATCTGGCTGAAATCTTTTATGAACCTCTTGAAGAACTGGCATAACCCATTAAACGACCTGACCTGAGTTACAGTTTTGGGTCTGGGGAAAGATTTTAATGCCTCGATCTTGCTGGGACATGGTTGGACTCCTTTAGGAGTTATCACCATCCCAAGGAAATTGATGCGGTCGAGAAAGTACTCGCATTTAGATTTCTTCAGTTTTAGATCACCCTCTCTCAGCGCCTGAAACACGTTTCTGAGGTCTCTGAAATGATCTTCCTCACTGCGGGACAAAATTAGGAGGTCGTCCAGATATGGAATCGCACATTTATACCTAAGTTTCTTAAGAATCATGGTCACTAGAGCACAGAAGGCTTGTGGGGATGTTTTAAGTCCCATTGGTAGTACCTTATACCTGTATTTCTTGCTATAGGAGCAAAAACTAGTTTTATCTCTGTCCTCTTCCCTGAGTGGAATTTGAAAAAACCCTTGTTGACAGTCTAGTTTTAAAAATATGGTAGGTTGTAAGTCGCCAACGTATTCTATGGACTCATCTGCTCTAGGTGATATTAGTGCTTGATTTATTAGGTGGGCGTTAAGATATCTGAAATCTGTGACGACTCTCATGCCTCCTCCTGACTTTTGAACCATGAAGGACCTGCTTGACCATGGTCCTGTATTTGTTTCTTCGATTATTCCCTGACTTTCCATCTGCTCACACACTTTGTCAAACTTTTTTGCTTTATCTAATGTGGTGCGGAAAGGAAGCATGTGGCAAGGGACTGTGCCCTCTTTTAAGTGCAGGGAATGCTCGTATAATTTAGATAGACCCAATTTGTTATCTTGGCCAACAAAAACGTCGTTGTATTCTGTTAGTAATGCCTTCAGTTTACCTTTCCCTACTTCACTCAATATCTGGTTAGGTTTAACATTTTCCTCTGAATAAATGTGAACTTCATTGTAATTGCTAATGTACCTTTCCTCCTCGGATGAGGTATCGCTGCAAGAAAAATCACTGTTAGTATCGAAGGATGTGTCCATGTGGGACAGTTCTGTTATTCTACCTGTAACCTGAGTATCTGTTTTATCGGGTAAAGGAACAAAATCTGTTGGGTCTGATCTAGAAAATACTGCTACAATTTGACCTTTGTCGATCTTGTATGGGGATGCTCCTGTATTTAATAGTACTACTGGAAGTCTATTGCGCCCGTTCGGTAGGTTAATATGGTAGGTTGTAAGTCGCCAACGTATTCTATGGACTCATCTGCTCTAGGTGATATTAGTGCTTGATTTATTAGGTGGGCGTTAAGATATCTGAAATCTGTGACGACTCTCATGCCTCCTCCTGACTTTTGAACCATGAAGGACCTGCTTGACCATGGTCCTGTATTTGTTTCTTCGATTATTCCCTGACTTTCCATCTGCTCACACACTTTGTCAAACTTTTTTGCTTTATCTAATGTGGTGCGGAAAGGAAGCATGTGGCAAGGGACTGTGCCCTCTTTTAAGTGCAGGGAATGCTCGTATAATTTAGATAGACCCAATTTGTTATCTTGGCCAACAAAAACGTCGTTGTATTCTGTTAGTAATGCCTTCAGTTTACCTTTCCCTACTTCACTCAATATCTGGTTAGGTTTAACATTTTCCTCTGAATAAATGTGAACTTCATTGTAATTGCTAATGTACCTTTCCTCCTCGGATGAGGTATCGCTGCAAGAAAAATCACTGTTAGTATCGAAGGATGTGTCCATGTGGGACAGTTCTGTTATTCTACCTGTAACCTGAGTATCTGTTTTATCGGGTAAAGGAACAAAATCTGTTGGGTCTGATCTAGAAAATACTGCTACAATTTGACCTTTGTCGATCTTGTATGGGGATGCCCCTGTATTTAATAGTACTACTGGAAGTCTATTGCGCCCGTTCGGTATTACCACGCTTCTTTGTACTATTTTTTGTATCTAAAGATTTTTATTCAGTCAAAAACATTGTGCAACGAGGGTACATTGTTCTCAGAGTTTGCTGATTCTAAATTACCAATTCAAATAAATAATACAAGGGAAGATGTTATTCAACCAAAAATGTTATACACTTACTTATTTAAAGGTGAAGTTGTTTTTTCACACATAACGTAATGTTTATTTATAAATAAAGATAGAAAAAATAAAATAAAAGAATTAAAAATAAAAAATAAAGATACAATAAAATACATAGATGCATAAAAACAAACAAACACGGGCGCGTTGTTCAAATCATGACAATCCTACATATTTACATAAACAATTTCCAAATCCAATATTCCAACAAATGTACTCGCACGAGCAGAAGTTATTGTCCAAATTCATTACATATATATCTATATTCTTTCACTGAAAGACAGTCGGATCGGGAATTGACCAAATCCCTTCTATTCGGTAGCTCTAAACAATTCGATACACAGCTTCTTAACACTCACCGAGAAGGCAGTTTTGTCCTCGATTCTCCTAATACTTACTGGTACAACATTCCAAATAGTTTCTATTCTACCTATAACACTCTTCCTTATACTCTCTTTTTTCCATTGCCTAACCCTTACTCTGGTATGATCTCGCATGTTATAATCATGAATCTGTTGTCCATCACCTTGGTCTTTCTCGGACCAAAATAAACAAAGACATCGACTCAGTCTACGGTGGCACAAAGGAGTCAGTCCACATTGATTATGTAGTTCCACTGTAGTAACTCTCTGGTTTTCCCGCAGTCTTATATTACCTATAATACGCAGACAACTGTTCTGTACTAATTGCAATCTTCGAGTTTGTTCTTTATTGGCGAGGTCAATTGCGATACTTCCAAACTCTAATATTGGTAAGATATAAGTTTTATAAATTAAGCAGGCCAGATCTTTTGTTATATAGTGCCTCACTCTCCTCAACCTATCCTTTAAAACTCCTACCCTTACACATACAGAGTTTATGTGCTGCTTCATGTTTAGATGGTAATCTAATAAATATCCTAAATATTTAAATTCATCAACACAGTCTATGGGAATACCTTCATTATATACAATCAAATTATTTCTCTTTCCCCTTCGACCAATAAAGTTTTGCATCTTGGTCTTCTGATTATTTATTCTTAGTCCATTTAAATTCACCCAATCATTAAACTTACACACATCACTCTGTATTTCGCGCAGGTCACTATCATTTCTCAAAACATGCAACAGTACACAATCGTCAGCGTATAAAATAATATTTCCACTGAACTCTATATTACATACATCGTTTATATAGAGAATAAACAATAATGGCCCAAGGATACTTCCTTGAGCCACACCAGCTTTCAAGGGCAAAACACTCGAAACAAATTCACCAATTTTAACAAACTGTTCTCTGCCAATAGAGTAGGTCTTCAACAGCTCAGTACTAAGAAGGGGACATCCACGCGTCTTGCCATATTATCTACTATTCCCTCATGATCAATATCATTTAAAGTTGTTATTTCACCTGTTAACGCAAATTCACAGTGTGGGGGAATAGTTATTGACCTTGTGGCCCTTACTGGTTTGTACATTTCGGAAGGATCTTCCTCAAAAATGATGTGGGCTTTATGTTTTCGGAAGAAATCTACACCTAATATCATGGGACGGTTTAAGGTTGGCATAACTGCAAAATTATGGCTAAATGTTTGACCTTGTAGCATGAAGGTTATTTTTGCGACCTTTTTAACATGTACCACGGCACTGTCTGCCATATATATTTTCCAACGAACCTTTGTAATGTCAACCTGTCCTCGCTCTTTGAACCTTTCTAGTAATTTACCTCTAATGGCGGAGATTGATGCGCCAGTATCAATAAGAGCTTGGATACCATAATTGTAAGCGAATACTTCTAAACAACCATTTTTTATAGCAGCAGTAATAGGAATTGTCTCACCTAATTCAGATTTCGGTTGTAGAACGATCCGAGCTTCCTCATCTATGGTTTTCCCGGTGTTGGTAGTAAATATGTGTTTGTGTAGATGTGATTCTTCCGCATTCACATCGTATAACAGTCTCTTTCTCAATATCGTTGGACTTTCCAGGTTGTCATTGAAATGTTCATTTATGGTTTGTCCCTGCCCGAGGGGACTATGGACACGCCGAATTGGCCCTAGTGCGACGTGTGGTTGCCGTTTCCCTGCCTCCTGCTATTCTGGAAGGCTTGGAAAGCTTGGAAATCTGCCATCATTTGATGGTCAAACTGTGGAGCTTGGTAGTATTGCTGGGGGAATTGGTTATATCCTGAGTTTTGTTGCCAATTTCCTTGGTTCTGGTTGTACTGACCATTACCGTTATTCCACCCATTGTTGTCCCAGTTGTTATTGTTGCCGTTTCCTTTGTTCTTCCAGCCGCCGCGTCCTCTGCTGTTGCCGTTCCATTTTCCTCGGCCCCGGTCGCGACCGCGTCCTCTGCCGCGTCCACCTCCTCAGTGGCCGCCGATCTCTTGGACTGTTTCTGTGGCTTCTGGCTTTGGTTTTTCCTCCTGTGCGGTCCTTACCGCTTTAATTTGTTCACTTAATACTTTAAATTGCTCGTCTGCTAGTTTTGTTAACGCACTGCATGAGCTTGCTACTATGCTTGAAATATCTGCTGAGTCTATTAAGGCAGGTTTCTGTATGCTGGCCTCGGCTGTCTTTGCCATTATTACTGCCGCATCAAAGGTAATTGGGGTTTGGGCTAACACTACTTTCCCGATTTCGCCCCTTAGTCCCTCTACTAATTTTTCAATGGAGGATTCCTCGTTTAATCCTCTGGCGTGGACGATATATCTTAGTTCTGCTGAGTATCCACAGATTCATCCTTTCTCTGTTTTCTCACGCCAGTTATCCTTAATTTACGTTCATCCTCGGCAAAATGTGCAATCATGGCTCTACATGTAGCCAGGTAATCGTCTCTGTTCACATGTGCCGTTCTCACATATCTATCCAGCCATTGCTTTGCTCTCCCGTCCACATATGTCGACAAATATCTGGGTAGCATGACGGGATTGTTATTATATGCGAGGTTAATATAGTGTTCGTACGCATCAAGAAAAGATCTGGTCGTCACTGTGCATGTTGGATGTCTAAATACCTCTGGTTTTCTCAGGTTCGGGTCCTGAGCTCTGAGTGCCACAAGTGCTTGGGCGAAATGTTCATGTCTTTGAGCCTCTGCTTGTTGTGCCTCTTCATTAACTGGAGGTATGACGACTTGGATCTGGTGGTTCTGCGGGGGTTGAGGTGCGGCTTCTCCATCGCCACCTTGTCCCGCTCGTGCAGCGTCTACTGCGGCTTGGACTCGTACTCCTAAGTCCTCCTGCCGAGCCCGGTCATGTTCTGCCAGGCGGTCTTGGATTATCTGTTCCAACTGGTCTCTGACTTCTTGCTGCATTTCCTTTTGTTTCTTGTCTTTGCGTTTCTTTGGAATATATTCCTTGATTTGGATGGTCTTGTTTCTTAAAACTTTCTGCTTGTCCAGGATGTTATAGTAATGGGTTCTCGACCATTTGATATGCTTACTTGTACGGTGGTAGAGCTAGCGCATATCTATATGCTAATAAGTAATCAATCCAGGAGGCAGAAGTATATTCAAAGAATATCAGAGAACAACTTTTATTGTCTACGACATGGGTTATATATCAGCAGGGGTCCAGGTGTGCCTTATGGTTAGCCAGTGACCGTTGGGGTTACATTAGGTCACGTGGTCTGTCGCCAATAGCAGGTGGTATTACATGTGGTCACGTGGACCAATGGTGGGTGAGGACCGGGCCACCATGTGGCCGGTCTGAGTATTAATTAGTGTATACTGATTACGTAATATGTGGCACACCTGGACAGGTGTAGAGGTAGCCATGCTTGACTAGACATGGCAAGATGACCTAGATTATAACTGATACATTAATATTCATATTCATGTACTGAGGTACATATTCATAATCATAATCATGTTAATAAGGTTACACCTTATTATGTAATGTTATACAATATTACGTCATTGAATATTTAGATTAACATGCGGAAATATTGGTATGACAATTTTTACTTCGGCATCTTGATTCCTCCATTGAGACCATCTTCACACAGCCAAACAGTTCTCGGCATTGACGCCAGGACCAACAAACTTAGGCCTACTGAAACTAACACTAGAGGCGCCATTGCAGAACACCCACACCACACAGTGCTGTGGGTGTTCTGGCCACCAAAACAAATGCATAGGGAATCATATCGATAGCTGAGCAGGGCGGGTGGGTGGTTAGTCATTGAAAATGAGAAAAAGAATCCATACATATAACAGTAAATGGCCAACGACTTCCTCTGCATCAACATCTATTTAGTGGGCCCACACTTTCCTGAACTCAAATGGAATTATGGTACTTATGGTACAGTGTAAATTCCATATAAAAAGTATCTCAAGTTCATCATGGGATATTTATTGGTGTTCTAACGTTAATATCCATGGATTTTACATGTTTCCAAAGCACAAACCTCCATCTTTCCCAGACTTGTGCAGTGGTACATGTAAGTCCCCTATTGAAGGAGGGTCTGACGACAAGTGACCACAGCTTAAAATAGACAAAATCGAGAGGGGAGCTCACTGATAGGCTGGCCATATTTGGGACACGTTGACCCACTCCCACCGAATTGGTACCAATTGGGGCAGGGTCCAGAAAATGACCGCACAAGGATAGGATCTCTGACATAGTTTTTGCATGGTTAGTTTAGTAAGATTAAGTTTGTTATTTTGAAGGAAATAATGATGGCCTACAACCCATCCACCCACCCTGTCTCTACCCCTCCTACCTACAATATCCATTTGATATAGTGTTAAATACCATAGCCTACACACCACCAACGTGGTGAGTAAGCTCCGCCAGCCGCCCTATAAATAGCCTACATGTTGTCAACAAGCCTGTGGGCGCAGGTGACAGACAAGCGTGACAAGCTATCAGTGCAGTGGCGTTTACAGATACTAAAGGGCAGCAATGGGGGCTCGGTACAAATCATAACACAGCAATTGAAAGTGGTTAATGGGGTTATATCTTCTTTTGTGGACAATAATGTTCCAGTAATCAGTGGCTAATTATGTTGCATATAAGACAAAGATATCATTCAGACAGGGTAAAAAGGTGACTGATCATTTATTGTGTTTGCAAAGACGGCAATAATTATCGTTTCTGCTTCTATAGCGCCCAACCGTGATAACAGGTATGACAGTTCTGGGTGTGAAGAATTAGCCAATGGCAGCTTTTTCCAAAGCGGTTGGTCATGTAGAGTCTAGTATGTAGAAACTGGTTGCGGAGTATAGGGCCTGCCTAGGGAGGATGATAGAAAATAGGACTAGGTATATAGACCTACGCGGTACCTAGGCATAGGCTATACTCTCCATTTTGTTCATTTATATATTTTTAAATAAAAGCAGAGCTATTCATAACTCCAGTAGGCCTAGGCTATTGACAAATAAACAGTTCATTCATTATTTGTTAAAATGAAAGATTTTAGTTGCCATGTCACTGGTTGTACAAAAAAGAAGAAAAAATGGTAAAAATCAGTATTTTTACTGAGACAGACCATTTAGATTTTGATTAATGAGTGTATAAGGCAGAAAATAAAGGGAGACATAGATATAGAAATTATTGGCCTAGCTCGTTTATTTTTACATGGCGGGGTCTCGGCGGGGCCTGTGGAAAAGCTGGAAAAGCCTTGAATTTGGAAAAACAAATTCAAGGCCTTGAAAATGGGCATTTTGTTCGAGGGCCTGGAAAATCATTATATGGGGCTTGAGTAGAATCCTGTTGGAATCCATTAAATGGCCTTGACATTTTTGGAGAGTCTGTTTCTTACATAGGCCTACTATGCACTTTCCCCTGATTCGCCCCTCTCACACCTTCCACAGAGTGACTCACAAAGTAAAAGTTGAAAAACGGTTATTTGATCAATTCTCACGAAATGTGCCCACAGCCTATTTTTAGCATTGTATGCCCTGTAAGTCAGTGGCTTTAACACTTACAGGCAAGTAAATCATTCCACTGTATTGGTGTTGCGTTGAGAATTCCTATGATATATACTTTTGTATATGTGGGATCAATATTTCTAGCAATTAAACCCACAAAACAGGGCTTTTTCAATATTTCCGTGATTACGTCGCAGGTATTTAACCCACTCTCATGTAAGGAAAAAAATTCTCAAACAAACATTTTTATATCACATACCCAAAAGGGTGTAAAACTTTGTTCGATAAGGCATTTGGGAATGCTATGTGTCATTCTAAAGACAAACTATGGCCATAATTCATAGGAATTCAATGGAAAGTGGCTAATTTATGGAGTGATTACGTCGCAGTAGTAATTCCCTGTGCTTTTTTGCATAAAGTAACAAAATCAAACAAATCTGAGACCAAGATTATCCATTCAATAAAGGCTTTGATTCATATCAATTTCCTGATTCTACTCCCATTATCCTATGAATAGCTGAGACCTTATGCATAGGAAAGGTAATGCGTGATTACGTCGCAAGACTTAAAGTAGACTAATGGGAGATTTGGATCTAAATTTGATACTCAATTGAGAGATTGTGCAAGGATATCAATATGAATTATATAATTGGTAGTACCTAAACAGGGAAACACTCTAGTTTTAAATGGAAATGAAGCCTTGGGTGATTAGTGTTAGACCAATACACCGGTCATAATTGTTTAAAATATGATTATTTATCTGTGATGTGTTCCTTGAAAATTAGAGTTAAACCACCCCTTTTACTACAATTTTGGTAGTGATCAGATAATAGAATATACTGGAACATACTAAAATTCATGTTGTTATTTTGTGTAATACTTTCGTTAGCAAAATGATATTAGATATAAGTAAATGGCCCCACTAATATTGATGAAATGAAAGAGTATCATGGCTCTATATCATATAGATCACCGTTTCTGCTTATATGCGATGTATGGGTGCAATTGGGAGGGGGGGGGGCGGTCATCATGTAAGGATCTCAATATAGATATATAATCATACAATTACTTTACATACTAACAATAAGCAACATGACCGTTGAACTTATAGGCTGAACTACCAAAACTTTCCCTTATTACCCCCTCGCAACCTGCCAACACACACACAAGAAGCAATTCATATACATAATGATATTAGAATGAGTCATTACAGTTGATCGGCAGTATGTTCTATTTTTTTCCAAAACAATTCATATAAATACCATTTTCCAGAATACCTTAAAACAACCAGGTCGATGATGTGGCAAACATTAGAAGCTAACTTATTGAACACAACAATTTTTTAGTTAGGCCCTGATTAGATTATGAAAAAACATCAAGTAAATAATCATATATTTAAGCAATTGCGAACAGTGTATTGGTCTAAAACTTATCACCCATGTGTTGCCCCTGTTACCATCCTTAGGGTGGGGCAGAACGAATTTGATAGGTCTGAAAGAATTCATTTGTCACCGAAATAATCTCCAAATACTTATGTGAATTCATTGAACAAATATCAGTTTTTTAATCATTGCTAGCTAGGCATTATTGATTGGAGGTGAATATTCATGTAGAGTAGGTGAGTGATTGTTCCTCGGATTGTTTTCATATATTTAAGCAATTATGAATGATGTATTGGTCTAAAATTTATCACCTTTATGTTGCCCCTAATAACCCCCTTTTCAAAGATGGGGCAATGAGCCAGCATACATAGACACGGCAAGGAGGTTCTGATCTTTGATGAAAATCAAGCTTTATTCAGATCAGACCATTTTAAGGGAGGATTTACGAGTTTCCTTTTCAGTTAAAATAAAGATATTTCCAGTTTTTGGCATTACCTGGTATGTTCAATGGGTTGGGCTTAGATCTATTAACAAATCATATCCAATGTATACATGAACCATGTGACCTCTCACATATATTTGTCACCTTCGAATTCAGTGGAAACTTTAACCTCATCTATCTATCCCCTTTCATCTAATTAATTACTTGTAGTGGAGGAGGTTCCTGGAGGAGGTTCCTGGAGGAGGTTACTAGAGGGGGTTAAGGGAGGAGGTTTTGGAGGAGGTTATTGGAGGAGGTATTGGAGGAGGTTAGACTAGAGGAAGCTGGAAGTTATTGGAGGAGGTTACTGGAGGGGTTAATGTAGGAGATTACTGGAGGGGTTACTGGAGGAGATTACTGGAGGGGTTACTGGAGGAGATTCCTGGATGGGGTTACTGGAGGGGGTTACTGGAGGAGGTTACTGGAAGAGGTTACTGGAGGGGGTTAATGGAGGAGGTTAGTCCTACTGGAGGGGGTTACTGGAGGAGTTACTGGAGGAAGTTACTGGAGGAGTTACTGGAGGGGTTACTGGAGGAGGTTACTGGAGGAGATTACTTGAGGGGGTTACTGGAGGGGTTAATGGAGGAGGTTACTGGAGGGGTTACTGGAGGAGGTTACTGGAGGGGGTTACTGGAGGTGGTTAATGGAGGAGGTTACTGGAGGAGGTTACTGGAGGGGTTACTGGATTGGGTTACTGGAGTAGGTTACTGGAGTGGGTTATGCAAGGGGTTCATGGAGGGGGTTACTGGAGGGGTTACTGGAGGAGGTTACTGGAGGAGATTACTTGAGGGGGTTACTGGAGGGGTTAATGGAGGAGGTTACTGGAGGGGTTACTGGAGGAGGTTACTGGAGGGGGTTACTGGAGGTGGTTAATGGAGGAGGTTACTGGAGGAGATTACTGGAGGGGTTACTGGATTGGGTTACTGGAGTAGGTTACTGGAGTGGGTTACGCAAGGGGTTACTGGAGCGGGTTACGCAAGGGGTTACTGGAGGAGGTTACTGGAGGGGGTTACTGGAGGAGGTTACTGGAGGAGGTTACTGGAGGGGTTACTGGAGTAGGTTACTGGAGTGGGTTACGCAAGGGGTTCATGGAGGGGGTTACTGGAGGAGGTTACTGGAGGGGTTACTGGAGGAGCTTACTGGAGGACGTTAGTGGAGGAGGTTACTGGAGGGGTTACTTGAGGAGGTTATTGACAAATTTCCCTTTATCCATAACCTAATAAAGGAGGTGGTATTGGAGGAGGCACTGAAATGGGTACTGGAGGAGGTACAGGAGGTGGTACTGAATGAGGTATTTAGGGGTACTCCCTCTTCCAGTACCCCATACAGTACCTCCTGTACCGCCTCCGCCAGTATACCACCTCCAGTAACTCCTACTCTCCTACTTCCTCTGACACCTCCTCTGGTACCTCCTCTTGTGCCTCTTCTGGTACATGATCATGTAATCCCACCATTACCTCCTCCCGTGTCTCCTGTACCCCCCCCCTCTCCCTGTGCCTCCACCTTTACCTACACCTGTACCCACTCCAGTACTTCCTCCTGTACCTTCCTCCTGTACCTCCGCCAGTACATCCTCCTCTAATTTCTCCAGTACCTCTATTCTAATAAAAACCACCCGTCCCAAACTAGGAGTGAGGATTTATACAGCTTTCTTTTCATTTAGAATTATGGTATTTCCACCTTTTATGGCATCACCATTACCATTTGGCATGTTTGTTATATAAAACAAGATGCACAGCTATGACTAACGTAATATACAATTGCAATGGGCTCCATGCATGACTATCTTAGTAAAAATGTATATGTACCCCTATGCATACATACATACATACATACATATATATATATATATATATATATATATATATATATATAATGTATATCATATATTATATGTAATTTGTTAGTATGTTTGCACTGGCAACAGGTTCTAACTCATTATTTCTTTGGGGATGTAGAAATATAATACTTTTTTATTTTTTTATTTTTTTTTTTATTTTTTCTTTATTTTATCGGAGAACTGATTTTGAGTTTTTTCCGAATCAACAAAACTGCAGCATTAGCTGGCAGTTCTGCATTGTTTTGTGCCGTAGGAATGAAAATAGGGTATAAATCTATCAATTTCAGCTGAGTTTAGATGAAACTAACATATTACTGATATTTGGGTTTCTTCTGTATCCAAAGACTAGCTCATCTCTAAAATGTCCACGATATAAGTTTTGCAGGTTTTGGTATGTGTTTTTAACAATTTCGGTGATTTTTGTGGAGGTTGCATTATATATTGTGACAAAGGCAATAGTTCCCATTTCTGTCAATTTTATGTTCATTCCATTAGGTTCGACAGTGTTGAGTGCCTGTATCCATTTCCCTTCAATTTGTAATCTTTTTTTATGGTTTTTTTCGTCTGACCCTTGTTCTAATATTTGTTCTATTGGGTAAATTACCATATTTTCCTCTGCAGTATGGAATATATCATTGAAATGTTCAGCAACTGGTTTTTTCTGTTCAGATCGAATATCATGAAAGTGGCCTTGTAACCTCTGACGTAATGAATTTGAGGTTTCCCCTACATAGTATTCTTTGCATTTAATGCATTCAATGATGTAGATGATATTTTTGGAATTACATGTTATTTTGCCGATAATGGGGTAAGAAAGTTGGCCATGTTGGATTTCTGATGTCTGTTTAAGCCATAGACAACATTCACATCGTGGTTTGCCACACTTGAGGGATGCCCCATAGGGCCATTCCTCTCCTGTGATGTAGTTTAGTTTATAAAGGGTTTCTGCTTTGATTTTTCTAAGAAATCTGGCCGAATAATGCCTTTTCTTTCTGAGGGTCTTGAAGAGTATAGAGCAAGCTTCTTCGAAATCAGGGGTGTTGTTGCAAATTTTATGGAATCGCGTTATTTGTGATTTTAGAATACCTCTAAATGTATGACGGGGATGGAATGATTCTTTGTGTAATAGTTCATGGGTGTCAGTTGGTTTGAAATATACTTTTGTGTCAAGAATCTCTTCGTTTTCATATCTTGATCCTTTGAATATTGTAACATCAAGGAAATCTACTCTTTTGGCATTGATTGTGTGTTTTAGTTTGATTGAAGGACTGTGGTTGTTCAAGAGCTCGAGAAATTCTAGAAATTCTTGCTCTGAGTGTGTCCAAACAAGGAAGATGTCGTCCAGAAATCTATAATATACTAGGGGAAGTTTATCTGCTTTTTCCAGTACTTCTTCCTCAAATTGAGCCATATATATGTTTGCGTAATTTGGAGCAAATTTCTTTCCCATGGCTGTGCCTGAAATCTGTAAATACCATTCATCATCGAACTGAAAGTCATTATTTTTTAGAGAGAGTTCTAATAGGTCTAGGATAGCTTCATCTGGTCTGAGTACTTTAGGGTGTTTCCTGAAGATGTTTTCTATAGAAGTAAGGCCATCGTCTATTGGTATGTTGGTGTAAAGGGAGTCAACATCTAAGGTTATCAGTAAGGAGTTTGCGGGAACTTTTTGTTCTTGCAATTTTTCCAGAAAATCCCAAGTGTCTTTTATGTAGGAAGGATGAATGGTGGCCAGTGGTTTCAGAAAATGGTCAATGTATTCTGATACTCTATATGATTCACTATTACAGTCTGAAATTATGGGCCTTCCAGGAGGCATTCTGTTGGGAATCGTCCATTTATCTAGATCTTTGTGGATTTTTGGTAAGAGGTAGAACAGTCGTGGTCTTGGATTATCTGGTGGTTTTAGGTAATTTATCTGCTTTTGTTTTAGATAGAGGTTCCCTCGACCTAATTGGGTAAGAATTTCATTAATTTTCTTGGCTGTTTCAGGATAAATAGGTTTGTCTATTTTTGTGTAAAATTTGGAATCATTTAGCTGTCTTTTTGCTTCTTTTATGTAGTCAGATTTTCTCATTATGACTGTTGCTGACCCTTTGTCTGCTTTTTTGATTACCAAGTGGTTTTTGCCTCTTAGGCTTCGTAATGCTCCAATTTGGTTTCTTGGCAGATTGGGTTTGTTTTTCTGAATCGGGGTATCTTTTATTGATTTTGTCATGTCTTGCAAAGTTTGTTGGATCTCGTCCGGAATGAATTTCTCAGGTGGAGACCATGAAGATTTTTCAACAAAGGGTAGTTTTTCATATTTTGAGTTCTTATAGAACTGTTTATAAAAGTATTGGATTTTGATTTTCCTTGAGAAGTTATCAACATCAGTCATTATTTTGTCCTTGTCTGTAAACTTAGGTGTTGGGACGAAATTTAGGCCCTTTGCCAAAATATCTATTTCCTCTGGTTTTAATTCTTCATCAGATAGGTTGATGATACTTTTCTACTAGCTTTCTTTTCATTTAGAATTATGGTATTTCCACCTTTTATGGCATCACCATTACCATTTGGCATGTTTGTTATATAAAACAAGATGCACAGCTATGACTAACGTAATATACAATTGCAATGGGCTCCATGCATGACTATCTTAGTAAAAATGTATATGGCCAATTCCACCAATTTGACAACATTTGGGCCCCAACCATGGAAAGTGATAAAATGGGCTTAAATCAAATTAATTACTATCAATTTGATAATTTTTTTTATTGGATGGTTCTACCAACCTGCGGAACCACATTTTTGGCATTTTTTGTCCATTTTTTTTTTTTTTATTATTTCAAAATCCCATTTTGGGGGCAAAATTCATTTTTTTAAACTGCCATTAGTCCATGGAATTGCTGAATTTCTAAATAATGTTCAAAATTGAACATTTTTTTTTATATGTTGTGATAGTAGGTTACGTGAACATGATCTGTGTAAAAAAAAAATGCAAAAAAAAATATTTTTTCGCCAAAAGCCATCAAAAACCATTTTTTTTTTGTGTGGGGCACCCCCCATGTCGTGTGCCGTCACGCAGTGTGCCTAAGGTGGAATAAAAAAATAAAAAATATATATATCTATCAAATTATGATGAATAATGATAAAATGCATGGGATTATATATGTAAAAACATTAAATGTATTTATTTGAGTTTTTCTTGGACCATAGCAGAGAAATAACATGGTGGCAAAAGGTGGTGGGTCCCAGAGTTCATGTCGTGTGCCGTCACGCATATTTTAGGGTTTTTAGAGCTTTATAAGGCATAAATTTAATAATAAACTCTAAATTTGACATTTATTATTGACTTTGCTTAATATCAACCTTTGTAGATTGGAATTCATGATTTCTGTGCAGTTTTTACATGATTCTTAAGACAAAATGCTTTAAAAATTTGCCGTCACGTTGTGTCGTGTGCCGTCACGCATGCCGTCGTGTGCCGTCACGCATGCTGTCACATAATATCAGAAATTATATCTCTAACATATATACATAATATTAGAACGTTTATCCTTGAAGATTTTGCCTCTAAATACTTAAACAGAACAGGAACATTAAATACAAGTATTTGAGTCAACTTAAAAACCTATACAAGGGTAATGAATGTTATATATATTCTAAACACAATGGGTTATATAATGTGTATAAATATATTATAATGTGGGCAGAGGGTCAATGACCTGTCACCCTTGCCGCTGCCATTATTATTACCATTACTGAATGGTTATTTGGCTGTAACTTTTCTTCTAGTTAGAATATCTTCACCAAATAAAAGGTGTTATGATCCTTATGTCGAGACCTATCAAGTACAAAATAGTTCAATACATTATGTGCATATTTGTTTTATCTATTTCTAATTTAAATACTCATTTATGTAGAAATATGTACCATTATTCGCCATGCTATTTTTAGCATTTTTTTCATATTTGGGATCTATTTTCGACCCCCCTGTAAACAAATTCCTAATTATCAGAATGGTTCCAAACTTGGCAGTTTAATGTGCATATATATAAGGTTGATAGAAAATAAAAAATCAACTGATGAATGTAAAAATTATTTTTGGGTACTCAGGGGGTGTCTAGGGGCCCAAATGTTGTCAAATTGGTGGAAATGGCCATATGTACCCCTATGCATACATACATACATACATACATACATACATATATATATATATATATATATATATATAATGTATATCATATATTATATGTAATATGTATGTACATGTACACACATGCATGCATACATACATATACATTCATGAACACATCTGTATACATATATGTGCATACACACATAAATGGGTAAGATTTTAAGAAGATGTACAATTGGCAGCTGTACACATTTAGGAATTTCTGCTAAATTAGAGGATGGGGGGGGGGGGCGGGGGTACAGGAGGCACTGGAGGGAAAGGCACAAGAGGAGGTACCAGAGGAGGTAGGAGAGTAGGAGATACTGGATGTGGTATACTGGCGGAAGAGGTACAGGAGGTCCTGTATGGGGTGCTGGAGGAGGCAGTGGAGGGGGTACCCCTCAATACCCCATTCAGTACCACATCCTGTACCTCCTCCAGTACCTTGAAATTAGGCTGCAATGTTACCATTACTTGGTAAATTCGAGTATAGTTGGCATTGCATTGAATCAAGCAATCTGTTTGAACTCTATTTTGAACATTATTTTCATCTGAAATTTGGGTTATGTCAGAGAATTTGCGAAAGTGAAATATACATTTTCTGAAAATCTGACCCTTATATGTATATTGTATGCACATATATAATTGTATACATAATACATGTATCATACATACATACATACATACTATATTGATATATGGGTCGGATTTTCGGAAAATGTACAATTCAACTTAGCCAATCCTCTCAAATGACCCAAATTTCAGACGAAAATAAAGTTTAAATTACAGTTGAACCTAACCAAACCGAACCGGTTGATGGAAGATATCTTTAATTTTATGTAGGTATTAATTTGATGCAGGTATTAATTTTATGTCTCAAACATGATAATCTGAAATCTAGAAAAATCTGTCTCAACTAACCCCCATTGACGGTACATTTATAAACACTACAGGGCAAATAATGCTAAAAGTGGGCTGTTGGCCCATTTCGTGAGAATTGATCATATAATAATATATTATTTAAAGTGGTCGTAATGGAACTTTTCTAAATTAATCATGATAGAAACATAATATTCTTGACAATATTATTCAGTAGACAAAGTTTCCTTTATAAATGTGATATAGTTTTAGGGATAAGTTAAGGTTTTTAAAACATATAGTTCAAAGATGAGAGAAACAAGATATGTCTTTGACTATACTATTCTTTACACTACACCAAATCCGAATTATATCAATTATACCAGTATTCATGCTACTAGCAGTAGCAGGGGAGTGGCTGTGTGGCTTCTCAAACCTTCACACTAAACACTCACTCACTGACAGCTTAGCTTTTCTGTTGATATGGATGGATTCATTTTGTGTCACCTCAGGTTGGGTGGGACGAAACTGCGGTTTTCATTGTTCTGGCTGATGCTGATTCTGGTTCATTGTTCTGGCTGATGCAGAACTTCATTTCTGGATAGCAATCAATGATTTCTTTGTGAAAAAGAAATCATGGGGCCTAAGGGGGGGGGGGGTTGAACCCATCGACCCCCCCCACTGGATCCGCCCCTGAGCAAATTATACATCCTATATGCAGTGATATTGATGTACTTAAATGACAATGATATTTGCGATGTAATCACGCATATATATAGGAATCCATGTGATTACGTCGCATATTTCTGATGACTCATAATCAGGAAATGCTACAATTTAAGAACAAAAATAGGTTTGGCACACATTGAGGATATATTATAGGTAATGCCTATGAAAAATGATAGTTATTCGTAAAATATTCTTTAGATGGTGCTGAATGTAAAGGAGGCATGTATGGAAAACCTCTGGAGAACTATATAGGCTGTATCTTGTTGTTCCTGTAAAAATAACTTAATAAATAACTGTGCACTGATTCTATGGCTAATGGTATTCACCGAAGTCTTAAAGTATAGGACAAAAATGAAAAATGATTGAATTATTGATTTAATCATGTAAAATATGGATATCTTGCAGAAAATCGTGTCTGCGACGTAATCACTCCCCTTAAAAGAACCCTTAACTTAAATGGCTGTAACTCAAAAACCAATTGTCCAATTGAGTAGCAAACTGAGATTATTAACTACCAGTACGTCCATCCTGTCTCACATAAGTATAAAGCCATTTGGGAAAAAATAATTTTAGACCCCTTTTCAGGCCCATTGGGCACATTTCGTGAGAATTGACCATTTATATAAAATCTGAATATAAAACTTGTTAAATACAAACCTATGACCTATGGCCTATGAAAATAATAACTACAACCCCTAGGTCCCTTCATTAAGCCTTGAATTTACAGAATGTCCAGAAGCATGGAGACCCTGCATGGATATATTCACTACAAAGTTTTCAATTTTTGAAAATGTTGATGATAATTTCTTTATGGTTATACATGCAGGCATTCAGGGAAACTAGATGGAAATTTCTGGGGTGCCTATTGGGTTCAACATTTCGGGCTACATGAGCCTTTTTTCAAATAGGTCTATGATTTTTCTATTTTAGAGGACGCCTATACAGTAAGTATTATACATGTCACGAAATCACCGTGCTAATTATATGTACTAAGATAAATGAGATGAACAGCCTTTTTCATGTTTATTAACAAGTTATTGTATGTAAATGTTATTTTTGTCAAAGGGCAGCACAGAGCAAAATGCATGTAACATTTATTTGTCGTAACATTAATTGGAACATAGTAATAAATAGTGCATTCCAAACACACAACCTTTCTAAATGACAAACTATTGAATAAAAGTACAATGTATAGTAGGACTTCCAATTTCATTTGACTGACAAGATGCCATTACATTTAACTTATGCATCTATATTTCTTGTAAAATTTACTATACTGCGAAAAATACTAATTTAAGTACTGATATGTAATGGTTATGATGGATCAAAATATATTATAAATCTATAAAAACAACATCAAGTGTTTAGGTCAAATCTTCTGCACATAATATGGAAAATGGACAACGGGCGGTATTTTCTGTGTTACATTCAACAATGGCAAACACTGAAGAGAATAACTATGCAGCTGTAACAATTTCTTCGAATATATATTACCCATTCTCACAAAATGGTATCAACCCACCTCCAAGAGGATGAATTTTTCATATTTGTTCTAGAAAGATTGCTGTTAGTTCATCACAATCTATGCATGATGAGACATAATGGGTGCATTTTGCCACATGATATAGGAAATAATCTTCATGTGACAGCATATGTTTTGTCCCCAAACTGTCAGGATGAAAATGTGTCATAGTAAATATCCAACATATCCAACATTTTTCTTTTTCTGATATCATTTTCCTTTTCTAAGATCCCGTCTAAGATATTCCAACACATAATCAACATGACTTATGGATATCCTAATATCCGAGGAGATACTTTCTTTTCTTTCTCTCACAGAGATATACACATAGCCATCTATCTTATGCCAGAGTCAGTTGCTAATTTTCATATACTACTATGTGGTGTCTAATGAACGATTAGTCCCTTCGGTTGTGTTGGTTCTCGTCGTCTGCACGCTGACATCCCCTTGGCGATCATCGTCTGCACGCTGACATCCCCAAGGCGAAGCCAAGGGGATGTCAGCATGCAGACGACGAGAACCAACACAACCGAAGGGTCTAATTGTTTTAGTCTCGAATTTTTGGGATCCTTTGGATACTTTGGAAGCAACACAAACTTTAATAAACAAAACAACTAAACATTGGGGAACTGTTTTTGCATCCTCACACACACGGCCACCCCGCTCACCACCAAAATGGACTGGGCTAAACCCGCAGCACACGCTCCCGCTAGGTCATCCCCGACAGGCACTGAGTGCAATTGAGTGTGATAGCACTGTGATCATTTTGTGATTGACTGCAAATTAGTGAAGTGTGATAGTTATAGCTGTGAATCACACTGAAATGGACATGCCATTAGCCATCATTATGTGAAATCCATTGCGTCTATTTCCTCCTATGTTGTTGGTGGTCTCACACTTGAGTTGATCAAGTTCTCATTCATATTCATTTATGTTTGTATTAAACATGTGTTACTCAACCAATTGTATCTGCAAATACATGTTTTCTTCAAAAGTCAATAATATGGGTGTGATCTCAAATGCGCATATAATGCGCATTCAAAATCACATTATCTAGTGTGATATGAAAGGAATTTATATGGCGCCTATAGTGCCAAAGACATTGCTTCAATTGAGATGAAAACATGAATTATATTAAAGTAGATAATGCATTATGTATTCATAAGTGATGTTGTGGGTATGGGTGGGAGTGGTTTCCACACTAGGGTTATCCCAGGTAACATCACACCTTGCCTGCCACCTCCACCTCTTGCTGCCCTGGTGTGCTACAGATTTTCACACTTGTAGCCAATGGTCCAGTCTCTGAGGTGGTCATGACACAAGTTCAAGGAATATTATGTGAGGAAATAAAATATTTCAGAGACGTTGTGGGCTATTAACTTGTATCTAAATATACAAATATACATACATATATTCATTTTCCCTAGATAAAAACTAAGTGCAATTTAATAGTATTTGTATTTCATTTCATTTTAAGCTAATAAATGTTTTAACAATCACACACCTATTCTAAAACATTATGTTGGCCTACCTTAGTTCAAATAAAATTATTATGATTACATGGGTCAGTTTTTTCAAGTGTGCTGTTTTGCAAAAATTACGTTGATTGTAATATGTGGGATTTGAGCTTCATGAGATCGAAATTACTAATGATATATTTGTAACATTAGAAATACATTCCCAGCGACGATAGGCAATATATCAACATAAATGATAAGTTGCTTTACAGCTGTAAGCAGGTCCTCGCATTGAAAGACATAGTAACAGATTTCGATACAATTCACCACTTTTATTTGTGAAACACATGTCACTTATTTTCAAGCCCCTTTATCACAATAGCGGTGAAGATATTGCCATAAGAAATTCAAAATAAAATGGTTATAATCATGTGCGATCATCTCAACTACAGGTTGTAGGGACCCTAGGCTGGAAAACAAAATGATGCCCTATTGGGAGGATTATTCATATATTATGTAGTTTTACAGAAACGCTTCCATTTGGCATGTTATGTTTGCCTCCATCTCTCTATCGTCATGGTCATCTTCACTATAATCTGAAGCTGATTTTCATTCACCCGCCAAGGAAGGCGGGTAACTTGTTGGTTTTACCCGCCCGCCCGCATTTTTACCCACATTTGGCAGTGGGCGGGTGCTAATTTCACACTCTGGGTAATATATATATATTACCTATGAAAAGTAGTATTTCGTACCCATGTGCCAATTAACTACATGCGGAATTTATTCTTGTACTTTGTGTTCAGAAATCACTGACACCCTCTCACACCTCTGGAACATAACATCCTTTTCATTCATCTCATTATTATCTCTCTCATTATTTCGTAATGTATTATAATCGATGGTTGTAATATTGATCATGCCCTCTCTCAATATATGTTAATAATATATTTTGTAATCTCAGGGCACAACGAAAATTCATCCACGGATGAGCGTGCTATAATTTTGTAACAATTTCCTGAGTAAATAAATTTGTACAAAACATATAATATATGTTTTGTACAAATTTATTTACTCAGGTGGATTTAAATGATATATATTATATATCATTTAAATCCACCTGTTCACCTGGTGGATGTCTGGTTTTCAAAAGTCAATAATATGGGTGCGTTCTAAATTGCGCATATTATGCGCATTAAAAATAGCGTCTAAATACTCATTATTTCATTGTCAGTAGGTGGCGCAACTAGTTACTGGAGTGCAATTACAATTTCTTTTATAATGAAAGTGACGCTAATACACTAGTGGCATTTATACCACTATAGCTATTCTACATCATGTACATAGGTATCTTATAAGTGACATACCTCAATAGTTTATTTGTTTAATTTAGTTGTTTGATGTGGAAAAATGTTTTGATCAAACTACCCCCCATAATTGCATACTTCATTAGCTGAAATAGACTGGGCCACTCTGATTACAAGTAGAACTGGAATAACCCTTCCAAGTAATGCGGCCCTCTAACAGGATGGAAATAATGATTAAATAATTCATGTATTACCATGAACTATTAATTATGAGTAGTTACGAATAATATTATTCTGCATGTAGTAGGGGCTAAGGGTCTACACCCTCGGATATAACCGGATACCTAGCTTGACTTTCTCTCTGGGAGATCAAGGGCTCAGGTAATTGGGGATCCATAAAGATCCAGTACAGGTGGGATCAAAGGGAACTCACCGAGGATTAGGTAATTGAGGGAGAGAGGTGAAGGGGATCCAGATGGTGATCAGAGGGGAGGAATCTGAGAGATAGCTATTTGATGGAGAGTGGAACCACACATGTCTGTGAGTGTTTGATCGTTTAGGAAACTAGTGAGAAATTAAAGAATTTTATAAAGAGACAGTACAAACATATTCACAGCACAAGGGTTAGAGAGAGATGTCAATTTTAATTTCGGAGTGACTAGATTGATTGATTGATTGATATGTGAAAATATGGATAGATATAGTGGGTATATCTTAGATATTAAATTTGGATAAATATGATTTATAAAGAGAGGAGGGAAGGAGGGGACAAGAGATGAGTATTGAATTATGAATAGATATGTGTTACAGATTTTTTTTATGTATAAACAGATGGATGACTAGTTGTGTATCATTGGTGAGTAGATTTGATATATCATTTCAACATACATCCGCTCCCTCTTCCGGTTCCTCTTCCGCTTGCTCGTCTTCTGTCACAGCTGGTCTTTTTTTATTTCATGCGCGTTTCATTATGAGATGAGTTTTGCAGGGAGAGGGATGACATGCATGCATGCTTATGTTAAGATAAAAGAGCCGTTTTGAAGTCTTATGATTATATTTTCCAGACCATCTCTACACCTGCTTTTCTTTCTTACATCATGTGTGCTTCATTATGATCCAAGTTTGCTGACTGATTCTGTCGGGGAGCATGTGCACTTAGTTTGAATGAAAGGAACCTTTTGAAGTTTCATGATTATCTTTTCCAGACGTGAACGTTTGTCTGTGATATCTTACTCATGTATACATTTGCATAATTTCTAATAAGAACTCTCCAATCAGAGAATCCTTACAGCGTGCCTATCTAAGTGCTTCTGGGTATATAAGACGGTGTCTTTTGGATAAAAGTTACATTCTCTTTCTTTAAGACGAATTCTGAGCATGATGGCTACTATTTGTACCGGTTCTCACGAATGGCAGTATATTGACGGAGACGTTCGGCACTTGGGAAATGACAACATTCGAATTTGTAAAATTAGAGGACCAAACAAACCAGATCGGAACATTAATGTTCCTTTACAAGTACTTAAATCTGCTATTGCTGAAAAGGATCGACTGGATATGAAGATGCGAGTTAAAGTGGAGATAGTGAAAAACGAAGCCTGGTACAATATTACTACAAGTTCCTTGTTGAGGGAGGTTTACTACTGTTTCTCCTACTACGACCAAGACAAAACTAGGATTGGGTAAGTTATTATCATTATCATTTTGTTGATTTGTTTTTGATTTTCTTTTTTAAAATAGAACAGGGTGTAAATAAAATTAATTAGAACATTATCTATAAGTAAGGTGTGCTCAAATCATTTATATGTATACGCATATATAATAATTGATCTATTTAGATTTCAATTCTTATGCCATTTTGTTATAATTATTTTTTAGGTACAAGTCGTTCAATCTCTCGAAGAGCGAATTTGAAAAGATTGAAGGATTCATTAATCAAGAACACATAGATATGCAGGGAAGAAAAACTGAGCTAGGGGAGAAGGAGGAGGAAGATGAGGAGGAGATTGTACTCCAGACTGAAGGATGTAGCCCAGTTAAGGCTATGAAGCCAAACAGAGATGAAGGGTTTGTCTTCAAAGAGCAGAGCTCAAAGCTGTCCTCCACCTCCTCCTCCTCCTCCACCGCCGCCTGTTTCCGAAGTGGAAAGGCTGGTGACATGTTGCCTCCCGCGACAAATGTTTTCTCCAAAAAAAGGAAATTATCTGAGGAGCCAGTTATCACCCCACCCCACATATACATCAACAGGTACTGGGGAGAGATATATCAATCTTATCCTGAGATTTGGAGACTTGCTAAAAAGGATGATCATGTCCTTGATAGTGAGACAAATGGAAAGGATACTAAACAGGCCACAAATGGGGACTTGGAGGGAGAGTGTCCAATCAAGACAGAGGAGGAGCAGGGCGGACACAACGAGGAGAACGATGACAAGTCTGTCAAATGTTCCCAGACCAGTAACCCCCTCGACGACATCAGTATGAATGACACAGACGGGGAGGCGGAGGAGGGAGAGGAGGAGGGGGAGGGGGAGGAGGAGGAGGAGGAGGGGGATAAGGAGGACATCCCTCCTCCAGTCAGGATACGAACCACCCGTATCTTTCTTTGTCGCGAGCGATGTGAGACAGAGAAAAATAGAAAAGTTACGGAAAAAAATAACAGGAATGTGTACGGCCTAATAAAGAGTGATCGAGTCCAGCAACCAACACCATATCAGCTACTTAGAAAGTGCTACATCTTTCTCATGAAAGAGGAGGTGAAAAATGTTAAAGCTAGAACGTGCGATGGATGTGTGGGGAACGTTCTTAACCAGCTGGGACATGACAGGGTGTCCTGCCCCAATGCATTAGTTCATGACAGCCCAGAACAAGATGGCTTTCTGAAGAAGGCTATGAAAAAGATCACTCCAGAAAGGATGGTCGATGCCGCGCATGTTATGGTTAAATATTTTCATATGGATGCTTTAACCAATACTGTGGAAAAAGCTTGTGTTGTGAAAAAAAAGGCTGGGCACTTATCTCTTCACATTTTGACTCAGGTTGAACTTGAAGAAGAGTTTGACTTTCTAATGAACATGTGAACATTTCTGAAACGCGATCCATGTAATTGGAGATTTCTACTTTAATCGTTAATTATTGAGTGATAACAGGAACAATTTTAAACACCAACAAAAGAACACTTTGTTATTTTATAAAACGTGTGTGTGTGTGGGGGATTTTATTTCTATAGACAAAGAGATAGTAGACAAAGAGATACATTTCAAATATATATATTTACTTTTGCTATTGGTCAGTTGATTACTTCGATGAATTGTTGTTGATGACTAGCGTTTCTGAAAAGAAACAAAAAGAAGAAAGAGATATTATAGAACAGCAATTTCTGAACCAGTTGGAAAATATAGAATGATATTCAAAGAATAAATATATGTATGATTGGTTCATATCCATTTATTGAAAAGCACTTTGTGCCTGTGTGTACGCGTGTGTGTGTTTCATATTTACAGTTGATTGATTGATTGATATTAATGTATGAATACAGACTAGATAGATAAATAAACATACCTTATACTCTAGATTTTATTGTTGTTGTTGTATTTCCTTTTTTTCTTGGTCCTCCCACAGACGCTCTCCTTCCATTGAGGATGAATTTGAAGATGCTGTTTCCAAGACAGTATAACGGGGACTTAGGGGGGAATGAATTGGACTGGAATGAACTGAAATGGGTCATTCCAGGGTAGGGGTAGGGGATGGGGAGTTGGATTCGATTGATTCGAAGTTGAGGTAATGCTCCGGTGAAACAGGGTAAAATGAAGGAGGGCGAGTCGGAGTCGGCGTCCTCGGGAAACTAATGGCGCCATTCAGCGAAATCTATAAATACAAATGAAAAGAATATAAGATAAATGATATAATTAGAACGAAAAAAAACCCCAATTAACATCATCTTCACAATAATTAACATGTAACAGAAGGTGATCTATTTTTGATATACTAGTATGAAAATTTTATCTTACCTCTCCAGGCGTATTCGCCAGGATCTTCGTCACTTTTCCGTCAATTTCTTTTATTGAGCCCTCTAAATGGAGGACTCTCCTATACATCGCCTGAATCCTTCCATCCATGCGCTGTAAGTATAGTGTTCTGAAACCAAATAAAAAAAGAAATGAATTATGGATTTTCTTATTTCAATTCAAATCATTTCAATTCAATTTTTTATTATTATTTGTATAGATGATCAGTGGGGTACCTGCATTATTTTAGAAAAATATTTAATGAATATGAAAATTATACATACCCCTGCATAATGTCACTTGCACTTGGATCGGTACTGGTGGATGAAGACATTTTTTCTGATGTGAGTTTGAGTGTGTGTGTGTGTGTGAAATTTTCGCGTCCTGTCACGTATATGTCCAAGACTCAAGTGACAGTTATTTTCTCAGACTAGCCTTTTCCTGTATGCAAATATGTTAAAATATTTAGCGGGAAAGTATACTGTATTTATACTTTCTTTCTTCTGCCAAAAACAATTAGTTGGAATTGTTTTAACCTTTGACATGTGCATAACCTCTAACCTAGTGTGTATCTTCTATCTCTTAACTGGTCTCGGTCAATGAAAAAACATGTTTCTAAATAGTGAATTTCAGTGAAGTTTAGATTTTTAAAATAAAAAACAAACGTGCATGTTCATATGTTTAAGAAGTACTAACAAAATGCAGAATACGTGGGAGAACTTTGAACACTACAAAATTTTCATTCGGAAGAGAAACATCACATAAGGGATAGAATGGTTTATAATCATGTCATTCAATGCTATAGAGATAGCGATTTTATCATCACCCAGATGAATATTTCTATCATCTTTAACTCTTTCACCATTACATTTAAACTATGTAGAAATGAATTCACCGGAGAAGATCATTTGATAGTTTATATCAACTCTGATTATGGTGTGATGCAGTTGAACGACAACAAATTTAGAATTCTAAACTGGATCGTTCCATATGAATATTGGGGTTTTGCTTAGTCAAGACAATTCGACAGAGTAGACTATCCTGGGCCATTCTCATTGGTGAGAGATAGAAATGGTCTCATTCATGTACAACATCGGTATTTACTCCAGAATTTCCTGCTATTAAGTGATTGCGTTGAAGAATGGACTTCATTGAATAATGTATTTACGATGATACTAGGAAGGGATTTCAATCAACTTTCAAACTCATAAGTCATTATAAGTATATAACAATATGATTTTATTCTTATTTTGAATTCTTGAGTGGATACAACGATAATGAAAAGTTCTAAACAAGTAATTAATAAAATGTCTATGTTTTATTTCAGCTTTCTGGTCCATATTATTTACAGACTGCAACGATACATGTCAATAAATGACAGTGTCTCCTTTCATAATCAAGTAAGATCATTTATATGTTTCTTAAAACTTAATTTAATCGCAATGATTAATTCCTATGACACTATTTTACATACACCTTCACCCATGCATATATATTGAATTACATCTTTCTAGTATGGTCCATTACATGAAGAGGACGATGAAGATAGTATGTCATCATCAGACGACGACGTTAGTACACTATCTGACGACTCTGGAATCGATGTATGATGTAAGCTAGTTTTATCTATAGATATATGGTTACTTTATACCTGAGCTATTTTAACACTAGATATTTCTATGACGTTGACATCAAAATGAGAACTACATAATTCTCAAGAAACAAGCACATCTAGATATTCCAGATAGAGTTCACTATCTGTCGACTCTGGAATCGATGTATGATGTAAGCTAGTTTTATCTATAGATATATGGTTACCTTCCTTACACGTGTGGTCTTATCACATGTCTAATCTCAGATATTGATTTGTATCATCAATAAATGGTGTGTCAATGATTAGGTCCATCTTAGGTCGATAATGAATATTATTATTGAAAACTGAATATTATAGTTCCTTGAGGAGATAGATATAGATATAGTTCCTTGAGAGGATTCCTAATATCCTTTGAGTCTAGGTGTGATACTTTGCTAGTGTGTCACTTTGAGAGAATCCAGTAATAAGTCAATACGGTGAGAATCTCTTAACTTGTTTCCTCACACGAGTTGAACGTTGCGGGGTCCTTCTGAAAATAATAGAGGAAGGAAATATATATATATTTGAAGGAGAAGGTCATTTCACTTACATCAAAATGACTGTGTTTCAAGACGATAATAACCAACGAATCTAATCCAGGTCATTCCTAGACCCTGTTCATCCTCTGAAGAAACAAAATTCCAATGCTGTCCTATACCGGAATTCTTTAAAGTCTCAGTTCTACAGAGGATGGAAAGTTGAACCTATATATACATATTGTATTATTAAGGGGAGAAAAAAACAAAAACAAAACAAAACAAATCAAACTTACCTGATATTTTGTCCCTGTTGAGCAGGTTGATCGGGTTGAGCGAGTTGAGCGGGTTGAGCATCCAGGGGCTGCGGGGGCGGCGGTGGTAGCCTTGGAGGAGAGGGTCGCTGACGGGGTAAATGACTTGGTCGATGGTTTTGTTGAGGTGCTCCCGGGCACTGAGCGGGTCCTCGGACCCTGGGATGAGGAACAACAACAATGCCTTGACCACTCGAGTTAGCACCTGACGTGTCGCCAAACACACAGGGCGAGGAGGTGATAGATCAGAAGAATCTTTATCCGGTAATGGAATGCAAGCTGGAATGGGACGAGTGTTATCCCTATCATTATCATCATCATCATCATCTATCATCATCATTATTCGATGAAAATGATGATGATCTAGGTGATTTCCCCTTTGATCTGTTTGGGGGGACAATTACCGGCACTCGTTCATCATCATTTGGTGTGTTATCTCCATCTTCCTGATCGTCAGTATCATAAGAAGAGAGTTCAGGCAATAGTGTATTTTCATCTTCATCCTCAAACTCAGAACAATTATGGGATGAGTCTTCAGCATCTTCCTGATCGTCAGTATCATAAGAAGAGAGTTCAGGCAATAGTGTATTTTCATCTTCATCCTCAAACTCAGAACATTTATGGGATGAGTCTTCAGCATCTTCCTGTTCGTCAGTATCATAAGAAGATAGTTCAGCCAATAGTGTATTTTCATCTTCATCCTCAAAATCAGAACATTTATGGGATGAGACATCGGCATCTTCCTGATCATAGTCGGCGATAGAAGTGATTTCGGGGATCAATGTGTTTTCATCTTCATCCTCAAAATCAGAACATTTACGATTTGTGTCATGCGATATGATGGACGAATCTGGTGTTGGGTGGGAATGAATAATAGCACGGGTATTCATAGGTTTAGGTGTTGATGTTTTCTTGTAATTATTATTATTTGCGTCGGATGAAGTGTTAGATTCATCTTCCGAACTTGTGTCCAAAGAATAGTATCTTGATGCATGCGAAACCAATTGATCCACTGATGTTCTTGTGTTATCTGAAGAGAGGATTTCATCGAGTTCAATATCGTCATTCCTTGGACCGTTTGATTTATCTTCATAGATACGATACATGATGACACCTAGTCCCAACCCAAAAACAGTCAATGCACATAAAACTCCAACAATGATAGAATCATGAACAGTTTCCTTAATATTTGAGGCATTTTGATTACGTTCTGGAGAATTAGATGTTGAATTCATATCCTCTACTCCCAAGACGTCACTTGTTTCACTGTCTGGGATAGAGGTAGACTGACCCAAAGATTCTTGAGTGATCGGTATGGTTTCATCAATTCTGGATGTTGTTGTTGTTGTTGATGATGTATCAGGAATCGAGGAAACAAATTCATTGGTAGTAATTTCACCACCTACCGAATTATAGTTCACAGTTGTATCAGTCATAGAGAGCCCAGTTGTCGAAGATGATGTATCAGGAATCGAGAAATCAAATTCATTGGTAGTAATTTCACCACCTATCGATTTATAGTTCACAGTTGTATCAGTCCTAGAGAACACAGTTGTGGAAGTTGGTGTAATTTCACTTGCTGAATACACCAGAGTTGTCCGGGGAGAAGAATGAATCGATGTTTGGCATGAATTTCTTAATATCACTGAAAAAGGGATCGAGTGAATATTCTCCAAAAGTTCCTGGCAGAAGAATTGTTCATATCTTCCATTGATCGAGTGCAGAGACAAAACTTCCAGATTTGGATAAGAATACTCCACTGCTTCGACTGATAGCTTCTTGTTAAATACCATGTTCGTTAGCCTTATCTCTTTGATGCTCGGGTGTCTGTATAGGAAAGAACGATGCAGGGTGGAAATGAATCCATCATTGCAAAATATTCTTTCGCGCGAACATCTACACTGCCTGCAAGTTGATTCAGATTGGGACTGACGAATGACCGAACAAAACAAAAAGATAACTACAATGGAACCGAGGACAGAGGTTCGCCCGGCCAATGCTATCTTTAAAGTGACAGAGATGGTACCACTAAAGTATCTCATTTAAATATTGACCACTACAAACTGACCAATCAAATGATTCGACTCTTTTTTCCCCCAGCTTTCCCAGGGTATTTTATTTCTCACGTTGTCAGTTTTTGTGTCTTGAAACGGGTTATTGCAATAGGTCAATCCTGTAAACATTGTATCCCTATCTTAATTAGTGACACATAAGACATGATACATCTGTTTATACAGGGACGCTCATTTTTTTTGTTGTAAACACAAAATACTGGATAAGACAGATCAGCTTTCAATCCTTTCTCACTTATATTTGTAAGAAAATATTAATTGAAAAATAAACAACAAAACAACAACAGGACTTCCGGTTGATCTGGGAAGCGGGAAGGTTACCACTAAAAGGCCCAAGCCTTGTCGTCCCTTCTTTTTTCAGGTTTACCAGTGTGTACAAAGGCAAGTTTCTGCCGAAGTATCCGTAAAGTTACCAAGAACAAGCAGGACTGCTAAATAGACCATTGGACCAAAAGTAACTGTGAAATTTGGACAATATCTAATCGACCCACGAGGCCGGTTTCTCGTACCCCGTCGCCATATTGGCTAACAACGGTTCAAGCGTGCAGGGAGTTTTATCACTCAGAACGGTACAATCGATACAAAACTTGGAATACAGATCATACTTGTAACCAGGAATACATATGGACTAAAATTGGTGATAAAAGATTTGGACTTTTACCAAAAACAGTGAGTGAATTTTGGCCCCTTTGACTTTGCCGCCATGGACATGCGCACTGGATACTAGCATATACCGGCAAGAAAGCAAAACCGCTGCCATCTTGGTTGCCGTATCGTAACACGACGTGTATCGATTTTGAGTGTTACAGAGTAGTGTAAGAAAATCTGAACTGGCAGAAAGGTTGGAGATAGCATCATAAAACTTTGATCGTGATTCTTTGTTGCTTTTATGGAATTGGAAGGGAATTCAAACTGTTGTACGTGCAGCCTTTAAAAACACTCAGTGCGCAGGTCAGCAGGAACCGGAAGTATAAACAAAAACAATAACATCCGGCGAAATATCGGTAAATATCTCAATTCTGAGTTTCGACAGTTGATCTAAATCCCTTTTTAATGAAGACGGATAAGGATTCCGACTCGAACAAAAGAAGAAGAAGTGACGAAGGTGTTATGTCATCTAGTAGTAAAAAACAGATCACAGAAATGGCCAGTACACCGAACACAGAGATAAAAGACATGTTCGAAGAATTGAAAAGACAGTTAGCCACCGCAACAACTGACCACAAGGCGCAGGTTGACAAGGTGCAAACACAAGTTGATAAGGTGGAAGGTGACAATCTCGAAAGGGATTTAAGGGTCGATAAGTTGGAAGAGGCAATGCAAAAACAAGCCGAAGATATGGAGCTGCTGACAATCAATTCGGTTAAAAAGAATGACCCTCGTCTGTTAGCTATGAACCAGTCAGTCGTTAACAGCGAGGAAGATGAAATCAAGAAACAAATACAAGAGTTGGAGCTGAATCTGATCATAGACGGTATTAAAAAAGCTGAGACAGGACGAAGCAAGCTTGAAGGTAAAAGTCGCTGATATTTTCGAAACTCTAATGGGCGCCATCAGAGGCCTGCAGTATGAGGTTAAGAGAATGGGCAAAGGTTTGCTAGCCCCGACATTGGTCACCTTCAACACACTGGAGGAGGTCAAAGAGGTGTGGAACAAGAGAGCGAACTTGGAGAAAACCCTAACTCCAGATGGCAAAAGAATGTTCTGGATAAAAAAGGACTTTCCCCTGGTGATTAGAAGGAGAATCGCCAGGGCAAGACCATGTGTCGCTGCGGCGAGGTTATCAGGCAAGAAAAGGTATAAATACAACCAACTCGAGCTGCTCCCTAAACAGTTCACCCCGGCTTTCCTTGCAAAAAGGGAAGACATGTCTACTTTCGTGTTCTTTACAAGAGAGTGCCCGTTATCAAATCATTACATGGTCGATTTTAAAGCAGGGAAGAAGTGGTTCAACTGCGTTGAACAATACCTGGCGTACACCAAAGCCATGCTGGACAATGATGTGAGTAAAGCTGAGTTTGTCATGCAGTTAGAGGACCCTGTGAGGTGCAAAACCTCCCTGGATGCTTTCGTGTCGGATGAGACCTGGGAGAAGTGGGAAGATGGACTGATGGAAACCCTTTCCAGAGGCCTGAGACGTAAAGTTAGGCACAATGAGCATGTTGCTGAGTATCTACTGGCTACAGGTGAAAAGGTGCTAGGAGAAGCTACACCAGCGCAGACCTTCTGGGGCATAGGTATGGCCCTGCATAATCCTGAGGTCTTCAACCAAGGGAAATGGATTAAAGGCGGTAACCTGCTCGGAAGAGCCTGGATGGCCGTCAGATCCCGACTGATGGAAAAGAGGTTGAGAGCCGAAGAGGAAAATGCCAAGACGTCAGCTGAAGAGCAGATGGAAGTGATGGCAATCACCTCATCCGGATAAAAAGAACGTTGTATTTAGTATATATTAATGTTTGACCCTAATTAATATCTACAATGTATTATCACTATTCAGCTGCAGCAAAGCCCTCGCTCAGGCTTAAATGGGCCATGATGAATAGTCAGGTATTATTTAAAGGTATATATCGTATAGGTGTTGAACTTTTATACATGAGATATATGTATACCTGTGCGACTCTGCCATGTTTCACAATGTATGAATATGTAACAGCTGTAAAGCCTCAGCCCAGGCTAATATGGGTAATAATATGTGAAAAAATCGAGCATATGAATATAGCATACACTGGCTATGAATCTGTCTATCTTGTAATAATTATCCAAAAAGATTCTAGGATAAAGTTAATGAAAACAAGGGTAAGCAGTAAGTCGAATGGTTTATACGTTGGTCTTAGGTCCCTAGTAACACAACATAATGGAAGGGAATAGCATTAAATTTTACTCACTTAATGTGAATGGTGCAGCAAATATAGTCAAAAGAAAAGCAATATTTAGGCTGCTAGGCCAAGAGAAAAGGTCAATTTTTGCGCTACAAGAAACACATAGCTCGGTAAAAGATGTTAAAATATGGAAAAATCAATGGCAAGGTACATCTCACTTTATCCACGGAAAAAGTAATGCCAGAGGGGTAGCCTTGCTAATATCGAAGGATCTAGATGTGCAAATACACAAAAGAGGTGGTGATGATATAGGTCGTATAGCATATATGGATATATCGATTGAACAAAAAAAACTATCTGTCTTTTCGGTATACTTTCCCACTAAGGATAAATATAAAGAGCAAGCAGTAGTGTGTAAATCTTTAAGAAATATAATCGATCTTAAGTCGGAATATTCTACCATCTTATTAGGAGATTTTAATTTGAACATAGTTGACGAGGAAGATTTCTTGAGTCAAAGTGAGAGTCAGCAAAGCAAACAGGAAGGGTTAAGAAGTGTAATACAATTGATAAAAGATTTTGACATGTGTGATATAATCAAAGAACTAGCTCCAGAAGGGGCCAATATGGTTACTTGGTCAAGAAATAACTCGCAGAGTTCAAGATTGGATTATTGTATAATTGATGCTACCCTTAGACCTGATGTAATAGAAGTGGAAAATGAATATTGTGAACATTCGGATCATAATTTAATACACTTCGCTTTAAAATCTAATGAACAGGCTAGAGGCCCAGGCCTATGGAAATTTAACAAACATCTGTTAAACGATGAGGGCTACATTGATATGATGAAAACTAAGATTGTCGATGCATATAATACAGAGGGCTTGAGTAGCTCTAGAAGTAGATGGGACTATGTAAAGTTCGTAATAAGAAGAGAAACTATATGTTATACAAAGCTGAAAAATTATGAGAAAAGAAAGAAGGAATCAGAGTTCAGATCTAGAATGAATGTGCTTTTTCAAAAAGGCGTACTGGACTAAAAAGAGAGTTTGGAATTGGAAGATATTCAAAACGATTTAAAATTTGAACAATATATTAGAGCACAAGGTGCTATGGCTCGAAGTAGATCTCAATGGTTAGTAGAGGGGGAGAAACCTACAGCTTACTTCCTTAACCTAGAAAAGAGAAACTATAAAAAGAAAGTAATATCCCAACTAGAGATTGGAGATCGCGTAATATCTAATTCGGAGGAGATACTAAAAGCTGAAAAAGATTTCTATCAAGAATTATATACTGAAAAACCAATGATTTTACCGGAATCCAATGCCTTTATGTCTAATAGTGGTGGTCCAATCTTCGAGCAGCTGGATAAACAACTGCTCAACAGAAGAATAGGTAGTAATGAAATTAAAAAAACATTAGATTCCTTCGCGAATAATAAAGCCCCAGGCCCGGATGGTCTACCAGCGGAATTTTTTAAATGTTTTTGGAGTACCCTAGGCCCCATTTTTGATGAAGTCTTATATGAATGTGTAGGGGATGATCGTCTAACAAATGAAATGTACAGAGGAGTTGTTTCTCTTATTCCCAAAAAGGATTGTAATCTGAAACAGATCGGGAGCTGGAGACCCATAACTTTGTTGAATACAGATTATAAATTGATTTCGAAAGCTCTAAGCATAAGACTTAAAAATTGTATAAGCAAGTGATACAATCACTATTCTCCGAGGGATCTGTGTCGATGGTAGAGCTAGCTAGAATCCCTGAGAATGTGGATGTAGAATTAATAAGAGGCTAGGCTAAGTATAGCCTAGAATTATGTAATAAGAAGAGCAGAGGTTTGTCCTGTTTAGACATAACTTTTATTAAGAGAAACATGGGTTTATATATCATCATACATGTCAGTGCGCATGCGTGCGCATGCGTAATTAATAACCAATCATCATACATATATTTACCTTCATTTGCATTATCCAATAATCATGAGTATACCTAATTTGACCACAGGGGGTCGCTTATGTTACACCAATAGGATAAGGTATGTAAATATCTGGCTCAGTCTCCTGCAGAGCTGACCAATGATGTAATCTACCAATCAGGTGTTACCTTAATTGGGTCAACCCACATAATTACCATGTTGGTCCTTGGTGGACCCCTAGTGGGATATTGCCCAACTAGTTACCTAGACTTGTACTAGTCTATAAGTTTATTCCTAATGTTGGTAATATGATATAATCATATTTAATAATTAATGCTAATTTATGCCATATCCTTATGTAATATTATGTAATCTTATGTAATGCGATATTGGCATTTATCGTTCGTGACATAACGTAATAAATGAAGATCAATATGGATTTATTAAGAACAGGTATATGGGCAATTCCACCAATTGGTCGTCATTTGGCCATCCAGGTCTGAAAATTCTTAATTTTTTAGAATTGCTTCAATTGATTTATTCTTTTTCGTATATAAACTACACATATTGATGATATTATAGACCAAATTGGGAATGTTAATGATGAATATTGTAGTCAGGGCAGCTTGATAGAGTCTGTGATTAGAATTCTGATGATAAGGGCACCGATTATTGGTACATATTTGTACATAAATGAGGATTTAAATTAAAAATAAATAAAACAAACATGCACATAATGTTTTAAACTATTTTGTATTCGATAGATCTCGATATAAGGGTGATAATACTTTTTAGTTTGTGAAAATATTCCAATTAGGAGGAAAGTTATGGTCAAATAACCATTCCAGTACTGGTAATCATAATGGCAGCGGCAAGGCTGACAGTTCATTGACTCTCTGCCCATATACAGATATATAACCTATTATAGTTAGAATATGTATACAGAAATATATAACATTGATTGCCCCTTGTCCTCTTTTTAAGTTGACTTCAATACTTGTATTGGTATTTTTTTAAAGGTAAATGTGGGTTCTGTTTAAAAATTTAGAGGGAGAATTCTTAGGGTTAAAGATTCTCTTTATTATGTCCCAACAACACATGTCAGTACCATTGTCAGTGTCAGCGTCAGTGTCAGCGTCACGTGTGGAATACACACGTGACGCTGACACATTTTCTACCCTACCTTCCTATACAGGAGAACCTGGGTGGATTTATGGTTTTTGAAATGAAGTATGTATGGCATCTCATCTATATGTATATTATTAATAATTAATTCCTAATATTTATTAAATGGGGTAGAGTAACATTCCACACGTGACGCTGACAGCAGAGCTTCCCAATTCATAATTTGGTTCCTAGTTTTCCATAATATCAACTGATATCCGAACTGATTTATTTTTGATATATCAGGTCCATGTAGAAGTGACCAAAATAGTATATATTGGTCACCCCAAGTTGTTAATTTTTTTCCAGGCCTGGATTTTATATTCCACACGTGACGCTGACATTTAGGTTTCCCAAGATGTTTTTTCATTCTTACTAGACCAAAAATCCATATTATACAAATAAAAAACAGATCATGCTGTAGCCAGGATCAAGGCTCAATGGTAAAATAAGTTTAAACTCTGTTCGACTAAATATTTTGATTTATTTCCATCATTTTATTTGGCCTCCCTTGATTTTTCCTCATTTTAAGGCCCTAAAATCCAGGTTTTAGGCCCCCATGCCCTAAATTCTTAGGAATAATTATGTAAATAGGGGGTATTTCTGATGTATTTTGGGCGGGCGGACACGAAAAAACTATTGAAAAATATCTTCAATCATTTTTTTCCTTTCAAATAAGCACAATACGATTTTAGGGTCAAATGACGACCAAATGGTGGATTTGCTCATATAGGTTGTGCAGTAAGAAGGTTAGAAGATATTACTCAGTTTCTAGAAAAAAATAGGAAGTCAGGTTTGTTCGTATCACTCGATTTCCGGAAAGCGTATGACCCTGTATCGTGGGATTTCTTATATAAATGTTTGCAAGACATAAACATTGGTGATGAATTTTTAATGTGGATAAAGAGATTATTATCCGGTTCTCAATCGTGTATCATTAATAACGGATATACATTGGAGTGGTTTAAAGTTAATAGAGGTGTGAAACAAGGCATGACTATTATTGCTAATAATGAAAGATCCTTAGCAAGAATGTTAGAGATTATTGAGGAATTTAGTAATGTATCAGGGTTATCGTTGAACATAGGCAAGACGAGAGGCTTCAATATTGGTCAAATGGTCTTATATCAACCAGTAGTTAAAAATATTAAATGGGTAAGTTCCATGAAAATATTAGGTGTGCATCTGCTATATCTGTACAACAAGGAAATACAGAATAATATGAATTTTAAAGTGGCTAAGATAGTTAAAATGAGTAGTCACAGAATCACATGAAACTTATTCAGTCTAACCATATAGGATATGTATGACAATTTCTAAAGTATAGAGCCCCAACATTGTTTCCTCATTCAATAATCATTAAATAAGTTTAATGAATAGACCAGCTTTCAAATCACAGAATAGTAGCCGTCAGGTGCTGCCCCCACTCAATAATGCCCATGGATGTAACTAGTCTTAACCCAGGAGTCTATGGACAAGCCTGGCATTATGTAACTCCAGATGCCAGAACCCAACTGCCACTCTGACATAGCTTGACATTTGGGGTTGGCAACCAAAAACGATTTTGCTCACTGTTTTACCAAATATCTGATATGATATAAATGTTAGAGTTTTGATATCCACAGGAGTTATTTAGGAGGGTAAGGTGAATCAAATACTAGAAAATGAAGTAGAAATTCCGTTACTCCATAATCTAGCCAACAACAGTGAGAAGTGTCACTTTAAAGCTGCACTAGATAAAGCCTATACCGTTGCTAGTCACTGGGGAAAACGGGATATCTCGTTAAAGGGCAGAATAATAATTATGAATGTACTAATTCTTCCTCTGTTTCTGTACGTCGCCAACTTAATTGTAGTTGAAGAGAGAATGATCTGTGAAGTTCAAAAGCTGGTTGGTAAATTCATATGGAGAGGCGGAAAACAGAGAGTGGCTAAACACTATCTAAGCAGAGAAATAGATGAAGGTGGCCTCAAACTACATGATTTTAGGTCTAAGCTGGTCGCTGGTAAATTAAAATGGATCCAAAGAATCATGACAGATCCAAATAGCAAATGGTGTGCAAGTATAAGAAACACCTTCGGCGACAACATAAAAGAGAGGCTGAAATGCAGAAAAATGTTGGTAATGAAAGATTCTGATTTCTATAACGAAGTGTTCTATACTTGGAATAGATTTTATAGTTCATGTGAGCCTAAATGCAAAAAAAGCGTGTTGTGTGAATCATTATGGATGAACTGTTGGATTAAGTTGGAGGACGCGGTATGCAACGTAAACCTCTGGAAAAGAAAAAACATTAACAAGGTAGAAGATGTTCTAACCAACAATCGGGTAAAAAATATGAAAGAATTCAAAAGTGATTTTGGCGTAAAGATTAATTATTTAGAAGAAATGAGTGTCCAGGGAAAAATACCTGATCGCTGGATTAAAATTGTAAAAGAAGGTGAAATTGAAAACTATAAGGAAGAAGTATTTTGCTCGATAGCTGAAAAACAAATTAATATTCTTACTGCCTCGTTCAGAGAAATATATGCTGCTGTGAGAACTAAATTGAATCCTCAGGACAACAAAAATGATGACTGGTTTGAAAGATTTGTACTAAAAGATATTGATATATCTAACATCGAGTTTAATATATGGTATCGTGTGCCTTTTCAATGTACAAGAGATGTCAGGCTTCAGTCGTTTCAATATGGTGTTATTAACAAGCTAACAGTTTGTAATGTTCATCTATGCGATATGGGCATCATTGGTTCAGAATTGTGTAGTTATTGCGATTCGGTGGACGACATATTTCATTTTTTCATAGACTGTGAGAAATCGAACACCTTTTGGCGTTGTTTAATCAACTGGGCCAAGAGAAATATTTATCTCGACAAGGAAATAGCTGACAATATGAATGTGATTTTCATGTTATTAGGAGTTCCAAATATTGAGGAGAAGTACTGCGTGTGGAACTACATATTGATATACGCTAGGTTCTACATATATAAATGCAGACTGTTTAAAAATAATAATTTGTGCTTTTATGAGTTCCTAAGAGAGTTAAAGTTTAAACTCAAGACCATGCGAGATGGTGCTTTTATTAATGCCTCGCATAAAAAAGATTGGAAGAGGTGGGAAAAGATCTATGAAACTATATAGCGGTTATCAAAATGATTTTGAGACAGGAGGAGGTGTTAATCTTAACTCTCCTTTTGTTTCCTTTACCTTTGTAATTCTCACGAAATCCAGAGTGTGATAGGTTATATGTTTGTGAAGATTTTTCTAAGTCAACATAGCGTGAAAACGCCAAATCCGCGGACTTTTGTATTTTGTATCATGACCCCCCCCCCCCCTTGACTTGGGGATCAGTCTGTTCAAAGGGTGCTGTACCGCGGTATTTCATTCGCCTTTTCTTTAACCGTATGCTCAATGATCTGTAAGGCCGATGTTCGAATGAACAGGTTAAATGTTGAATCTCATATACATGTTTACTAGTTAATACATTCCCGCGTTTTGAAGGAATAAGTCAAGACAGGTATTAAATAAATGAAAACTTTATTTTGGTATTTGATACAAAGGAGTGTTGTACATTGTGATACACTGCCTACTGTTGACTTTGCCTACTTCAGGAAATAAAGACCCGGTGTTGGGAAAAAAAACAAACAAAAAAACAACAACAACATATTTAATTCTTCATTTTTTATTTTCAGACAATCAACATCAAAGGATTCATAAAACGGGGATCATCATCATCAACATCAATATAATGAGAACAACATTCTAAACTACATCAAAGATTCACACAGCAATATAATCATCATTATTATTTTATTTCTTGGATAAGGATATAATTAAAACGACAAAATAATGATTCAAAATAAGACAAGTTTATCATTTTGTTCCAGATCGCTATCAAAAATATCTAAAAACATGTCTAACGATCCACCTTCATGTATTCTTATATAAATGAATAATAAACAATATTGCCCGCAAACAGAGTTTTTGAGTTATATACATATGCTCCACATCAAGAAAGAAGAAAGTCTTCTATTATGTCATTGTATTCATTTGCACGTTTTCCCAAACTATCAAAAAATTCAGGAATCCCATCTTTAGGAAAATAACATACTGTCCAATGCAAACCAGCTGTCCATGACGCTCCTGTATTAACAATGAAGACCGAAGGAAAAGAAACACTATCATTGTCAAGCGAAGGTAGTTGATCATATGGCACAACTTGAAATAAAATCTTTGACACAACTATATCATTTTCAAGAGCTAATCTTAATTGATTTTCATTCATTATTCATTCACAATGACGTTTCTTGCTGAATCAATGTTCAAAACTGCATCAAATGTTCCGTAACATATAACCGTAACAGGATAGGGTAATGGATTCTGAAAATCTATTGAAAGTCTAGTATTCCCTATCTTCTTAGGGTTTTGATAATACAGCGATTTTGATTTTTCTAGATCAAACACCAACAGATTGTACCTTCAGGATACTCCCAATATTTCACATTTGGTAGATGTGTTTGTCCTGGTTCCTTACAATCAAACAGGGCACTGTAGGCTGTTATGTAATCCCCTTCTGCAAAGTTTAACTCCCATGGACGTCCTGGTACACTTATTCTGTCCACTTCTAGACTTATCCGGTGGGCGCCGAAATGTTCAAACAAATATGGGTTTAATGTACTTTTTCCAGAAAATGCGGCAGATTGTACAAGACCAACAACTAGTCTTTTAGGAATACTGCTTTGAAAAATGTTTTCTACTGAAAAATCATAACTGTGGGCTGCGATACTATGTGATTTAATGTCAGATCGGACATATGGTATTACAGCAGGAGTTTTCTCGAGTAATTTTGCGTGGGAGAGAAGAAGTCCTGGATGAACAGTTACAAATGGAACTTTAAAAACAGCACTTGTTATTTTCACAGTGTAATATCTGCTTGTTCTGACGGGAACTGTGGCCTTTGCCTTGGTACTATCCTCTCCATCTGATGAGTTGCCAGAAGGTGTTTTGGATGTAGGCGGTGGCAGCGGAGAGTATGGAGCAGACATGAGTCTGAATTTGTCAGTGTTTTGAAATATTTTAACATTAATGGGAACTCCATTTGGAATACATTTATTCACCTGCGCAATGTCCATACACAGAGGTGAAGACATTGACCATATTTTTCCGTTAGCTGTTTTTTCCGCCCGTGTAGATAGACCTATGTTCCCCTCATTCGCTAGTGCATTGAACTCTCCAGCACTGTCTTTTGAAAATCCACCAATTATCATCCATGATTCCTGATCATCAGCTCCTGTTTGGAGTAATGCATCAATGATCGATTTAAATGCAAAATGAGATCCGATTGTTGTTGTGATCGTTTTCTGCTGAAAATTTATATCCATTTGACTTATCATTGAATTTAATGAATTATTTATCAGACCTACATTATCGACTGACGTGATTGGAGTTCCATCGTCACATAGAATTTGAACAGACATGTGCAACCTTGCTCCGGCTAAAACAATATATTCGGCAGAATTGTTTGGAATATGAAATTCCAGAACACTAGAACCTGACACTTGTCCTATCGGGTGATAGTCCCTTATACTTAAAGATTGTATTCCTGTTTCCACTGGCGGGATTGAAAATAAGGCCAACATATCTTCATATCCCTCTTCGGCGCCATCTAAAACAAATGACATTGTGAAGTTATTTCTTTCAAACAAGTACAACTAACTATTTGCTCTTCTGAACTTTCGAACAGAGGTGGATTTTCTATTTCGATAAGTCTGTTTTGATTTTGTTCCTGGATTCTTCTTCTTCTTTTTATTGTTGGTCGGTTTTTTCTTGATGTTTGTTTTCTTTTTTCCGGGAGTAGCTAGATTTGAGTTTGTTCTTTTCTTTTTCTTGGTCGGTCCTGAGACTGTGTTTATGTTTGTTCCTGACAGCGCTCTAGAAGGGAGTGCGCCTGGAGTATCTACAGGCGGATCATTCAATCGTCTTTTAAGATCCGATTTAGCCCTGTCAAGTGCTTGCTGGGAAGAAGTAACCATTTTAACAGGTACTTCAGTTCCCTTTCCACTCTGCATTATGTAAAGCCTTTTCCTTTTTTCCTCATTTAATTTTTGAAATGAAGATGTTGACGGTATGTACTGTACAAAACAAGTCATTTTCCTGACTTTTTAAACTGTAGTGTGCAACGCACTCCTGGAGTCGGAAGAGAGGGTACTGATCCGTCTGAATATCTTATATAGATTCTTACACGGTGCAGAAAATCACAAGATACACTCATGTAATACGGACTCTCTACTGTTCCCTGCTGGCTCACAATTCTTAAGAGAGGTCTATAAGAGTCAATAACAAATGAATCATGTTCAATAATGTCACTATAAACATATAAATCTTCAGTTCGGGATTGAAATATCTCACATATATTAAAGTCAACAAGTGCAACTTTCCAGTTTCCGTCCGTTAACTCAACAGGATTAGGAAGTTGAACAGTAAAATCCCACGGTTCAATGTTTTGTTGAGAATTAGATGACAAAAAGAGAAACATGTTGGCTTACTTATATTAGATCCTTTAAATCCTTTATCTCTGCATCAGTAACAAAACTGTCATAGGAGCGCGGCCAACCATACCAAGACACAATTCTTCCTTTCTGTCTGTTTCGTGTTATTATCTTTTTGCCCACTTTTGATATTTTATATACAGTGTTGTCATTCACTTTCACCTTTACCATTTCCTCATTGTAAAAAAGTCCATCTATAGGTTCGTTATTCCAATTCTTTACTCGGTACTGGGGTATTCCTCCCTTGCTAAACAGTTCAACTATGACAAACAGTTCGTGAGTATTTCGCTCATCATACTCTCTTGAAAATGGTCTCTTTAACACAACAAGTCTGACTATGTCCCCTACCTTAAATTTAAATATTGATCTCGGACGGCGCAGTTTTTGTTTGGTAGATTTTCTTTTCCTTTTCACAAATTCTTTTTTTATTCCTACTTTGTTCCCATCATTGTCGGTGACTTGCTTTCTCAGTTTTTTATCTTTAAACTTTGACATATACTGAATGTTCCATAACTTCACCTTATCAGCTTTAAGAGCACGGATTGGAGCCATCTGAATAGATCTATGAAAAGATCGATTGTATGCCTTATTGATAGTTTGTAATTTATCAATCCATCGGTGAGATTGTTTATAATATAGATTTCTTAAAATGCGAGTTTTCAGTGTCTTTATTAATCTTTCTGCAAAGTTAGCTTTCGTAAGAGTATTCCTTGTAATCCAATGACTGATTTCATAATCCTTTAACACTTGTTTTACGTTGGAATTGATAAATTCTGTTCCTGCATCTGTTCTTATTACTCGGGTTTTTGAATTTTAAACAGTGATCTTAAAACATTGGCAACCTCTTTTCCACGAACAGTATACAATGGAAAAACCCACGAGAAACGTGAAAAAATATCAATCACAACAAGAACATAGGAAAATTGATCATTTTTCTTAGTCCATCGTGTCATGTTCATTACATCAATATCGTATTGATCATGCTGGGACGATACTATTACACTAGATGTAGAAGGTCGGTTTTTGGATGGTTTAAAAAGTGTATAGGTTTCTTGCTTACTTAACCAGTCATCGATGTCCGTTTTCCTAAATCGATATCCATCTAGTTTTGCTCTTTTATATAGTTTAGCCGGACCGCCAAATGAATCTGGATCACCAGGATCATAAAATATATTTGTGAGGTAATTATTCATTGCCATAGTTTACTCCAATCTGTCTGGTGTTCATTTGATTCAATAGGAATTCCAGGGGGCGGAGGTATCGTAGATGGCAGTCTCCTCTTCTTTTTAACAGGACTCATTGTTTTGTCTTTTTTCTTTTTTTTCTGTTCTGGATTTGAAATAGCTCCATGACCAACTAAAGACTGATGCAACAAATCTAGGATCTGTCTCTTTTTTTTGGTAGACATGTCATCAGATAGCAAAGGAAGTACGTCTTGTTTTTTTACTGAATTGCTTGTTTTCCGGTATTTTTCTCGGAAGGATGTCGCAATATTTTTTGTCTCCATTTTTCACTGTTGTTTGTGGTGTTTGTGCTTGATATTGACTTCCTGTATTGCCTATTCCATTTTGTTTTAATATTTCATAGCGTTTATATGGAATTAATATCATCTTCCACATTATGATCTGACGCGTTTTTCTTCTCTTCCTCAGAATTGACGGTATTTTTCTCTTCTTCCTCTTCTAGTTTGTCGTCTTCTGAGCTGGAATCTAAATCGAAAAGTTTCTCCTGATATGATTCCTTTTCCCAGAGACTGAGTAACTTTAAGACAGGTTTTTTAACGGCAACTAACACTTCAAGAATTAACCTGTAAGGTTTTCCTATCAGAAGCGCTTTAGCACATTTAGTTAGCTTAGACTTGGGGCACAATTTCTGAAGTAGGTTCTTTCTCTTCACAACAATTATTCTTGAAGCAGGTAAAAGTGGTAGACTTAAAACGTTCATAAAAATATTTCCCAGTGCTTCAATTTGAGAGTTTGTACATGTATCTAAAAGAGCTACTGTTTGCGGTTTACTTTCACCTGACAGTATAAGTCTGATGTAATCTTTATGACGCATAAGAATTTGCGTCATTTTATATTAATCCGTATATAAAAGTTTGTAGGTACTTGTATGTATGTATGTTACATATACACAATAATACACCTGCTATCCATTAAAGCAGCGTGTGCAGTGTGTCTGTTTGTGTCTCCATCTTCATCAGAAGTGTTTGGTTGCACGTGGCTCTCTCCGACCTGTGTATCACTCTGTACCTCCTCACTTCCTTCCTGGATTTTATTCTCACTCACAGGTTCCGTATGGTGATTCTCAACAACCAATTTTTCTAGTCCTTGATGGTTCTTATACTCCTGTACACTCTCGCTTGTACATGATACACCACATTCGGTCTCAGGGAGAACAGCCGTCATAAGTTTACAGTTTGTGTGATTAAATGGTGAAATATCCACAAGCAGATATCCAAATGGGCGTGAGACACAATCAATATATGCATTCACAAGTAACTTTCCTAACCCTAGTTGTTTTCCCAGAGTGGAAATTTGTTGAACATCTCTTGGATTTCTAAAAAGTACAAGGTAGTGACAGTTCAAATTAATGGTTCTAGCATATCGTCCTTGACAGAACATATTTTGATTCAAATATATGATTGTTACATTTCTATGGTGTGACCCTCTTGAAAACATGTATTGCATGTGTTCATTATTAACAACGCTCATCATTAGGTCATCAATAATTAATAGGGTATGATTGATACAATCTCCAATGCTTTCAAGATCATCTGGTAATCCCTCATGAAATGTAACACCTTTCACATTTTCAAACTGTTTTTGCCAGGCACCATAGCAGTATATAACTTTCTTGGGTGGAACACTGAATACAACATCTCTATATTTAATAAGTTTCATTGTCCAGAATGTTTTACCTGAGGATGTTGCGCCTGACAAACTGACGGTTGTTGGACTATGAAACACATAACTTGGAAACTTTTGAACTGAGTAACTTTCTTTATCTTAAGCAAGTGAGTAAGGAAAACAGTGTGCATACACATGTGTATGTGCGCAAGAGAGAGAGAGAGAGAGTGAGTAAGTCCAACACAAATCTATGTCCCACTCCTCTCAGACGTTTAAAAAACCTGCTCGTAAACGAACAGCTTAGAACAAAACAGTTGCTCGTGAATCCAGTGCAATGTGAATGAGTGTGCGCATCTCCTCCCACAACTTTCCCAGAGCGTTTCTACCCATCAGTTCTTCTTTTCCAGTGAGCTTCAAAATTTTGGAGTTCACTCCCGCTCCCGCTCCCGCCCAGTACATGTCGGTTTTACAGGCATATGCAATGGGTCTTGTGTCTGAATCCATGAGAGTGTCTGTAACAGAACAGCATGATTCTGTTTTGAGTAGCAGTATCTCTTCCATTACTTCGTCCTTTACAGAATCCCACTCTGCTCTTTCCTTCATGGTTCTTTCAACTGATTGTATCTCCCAGGATGATATCTCTTCTTTTAACAACTCCTGGGATGCGTCTGTATCTCCAATAAGGGTAGCTCTTCTAAATACAAACAAGTGTTCAGCTGACACAAATGTGTAGTTCTTGCATACCAAATCACATGTATATTGCGGCGAAAGAGGAGAGTCGCATCCATCAGAAAATCCATACCAATTTGGAACATCCCATGGACATAATTCTATCATTAGTGGGTCAGTTGTTACACCATCATCATGTACAATCCGCTTGCAGTAGAAATATGAAAATGCATCTCTTTGCTGGACGTATGTAAAGATTGTATTTTGAATGGCTCTAAAACCTCTTATTGTTCCTTCCTTCACTTCTTTTGTTTCAAGAACGGACTTGTATAGCTCGAGAGGGTTTTCAACTCTACTTTTGTTCACTCCCTTACAGCTTAATTTTACATTCAATGAACTAGAAAGAACATATGTCTTACTCCCAAGAGCTACTATTTCATCTCCTGACGCTTCTTCCTTCATAATTCCTGGAACTCTTCGATCATAATTTCTATGCTTGTCACAACACTCCCTAATGAACCAAACTGGTTCCAAGTCATCCGAACAGCGATTGTAAATGTCTTGCATGTATTTCTTTTTTTGTTTTTCCTTTACAGCTTCTGCAAATGTACTCTTTGATAGAGCAAAATATGCAGAATCAGTATCCATAGTGGTATAGATATAATCACTTCTGTCTATCAATACATCAACACAATCATAATAAAACTGCAGCATGCGAAGTTTGGCGTATTGAAGAATCATGTATCCAACATATATAGGCAGATCCAGTACAATCTTACTTTTGGCTGATTCAATTTCCCAAAAGTTCTCATTCAGCTCACAAATTTTTCTAAGTTGGGGTGAATTTATCATTTTCACAGTATTTCGTCTATCCCTTGAGTACTGAGTATGTTGGTGGTTTTGTTTGTCGATTATGACCCCCCCATAGGCAGAATTTCATACGAGTATAAATAATTCAGCAATAACAGCTTTGGATTGATCAATATCCCCCTCTCTTCTTGCTTCTGTGACCATTTTTTCAAACTCTGAAAAACACTTGCGCGGAACAAACTCAACAACTTGGTGTATCGTTGTAGTTATGTTCAAGAATATAGATCTTTCTATCATGTGTTCTTTGACGTCTTTTTTGAAATAGTTTTTCGTCAACTTTACCCAGCATGCAATCACAAGAATGGTTATAACACCCCTGAAAGCAATATACTGTGTTTGTTGTACAACTGTATGCATCCACCAAAAAAGGTCCTATTCTCTTCTCAGTTTCATTGTTCAAAGCATGAAGAATATCTTTGTCCACCGAATGTCTTATCCATTCTAACCATACATACATAATTGTATTGGTTGTATGCTTGACCGGTCTGAAATAGTGTTCTGCTTCTCTTCTTACAAAAAACCCTGTTGGCATTTTCTGTGCAATGCACCACAGATACAATGCATTTGCATCCATCCCAATAATCTTTTTACATAGTTTCTCCCCGCCTCGTATTTTGGTCTCATTAGCTTTGTGGTGACGATGAAAGACAATTGAGGGACCTCCGATGATGTTTTTCTTAAAGGTCAAGTACAGATCCTCATGTACAGACCCCACACGTGCAAAATAACATCCCTTCTTCATAGCTGACTCCAACAAGAGTCTTTGTGCGACTCCAGGAACTGACAGAGATATTTTAAACAAATCAATGTTTCTTTCAAAATAGAATTTTTGCATTCTTTCTACCCCTGAAACAAATGGAGAAACATCTGACAAATTGTAATGAATTAACAAGTCACGTAATGTGTGCATGTTTTCTTGTTCCCATAAATCCTTTACAGACTTGTACTCTTCATATGAAATGTTCGATCCCTTCAACGTGGAATAAAATGCTTCATGAGGTGGGAGTTCTGTCTCATCAAGTTTTGTTGGATCATCTAAATACTCATAGCAAAAGAATCCTTTCTTTTCCTCTACTTCATATGCACGAAGAAATTTTGAATAGCTAACACCTGGTGATAGATATTGTGAAATATCAAGAAATTTCAGTCGATCCGTACATATTGTGATGTATGCATTATTTCTTTTCACCAAAAATGAATTGTTATTGTCACCTAATTCAAGTGTTTCAAATATTTCTGCTTTGAAAAGGTTAATGTCATACTTGGCAGAGTTAAACCCTAGAACAGGTAAAATAGAAATGTATTCTACAAAGCTGTTGTATAGGTATTTAACCGCGCTGTTCATTGCCTTTGATGTGTTATATAAAGATTTTCCATTTTGTGTTGTATTTGTGCATTGTTCATCTCTATTTTTGTCCTCCTCCTCCTCCTCCTCCTGCTCCTCCTCCTCCTCCTCCTCTGGCTCCTCCCCATCCGCCTCCTCTTTGCCTTTGTTGTTCTCATCATCATCATTACTTTCTTTCTTTCTTTCTCGCTCTGCGATAAGCTTTCGGTTTTCTTCTTCAAATAAATTCTCCCATTTTGTTTTCAATGCTTCTAGCTGGAATAAAACATCAATCCACCTCTCTCTACACAGAGCAGTGGTTTTTTCTTGAATTTGATATAGATAATCAACCATTGAGCATGTAAGTTCCTTTAAGTTTGGATTTACAAAGCATACAGCCTCTCGAAATCCTGGAACCTTACTACATACCGCTACGGATATCGCACGATGAGCATTCTTCCACTTTAATTTATCAGTGTTTCCCTCTTCTGTTGGTTCCAGAATTGCTTCTGCATCAAAAACACAAAAAAAAATCGTATATTCTGGGTTCATTGACTGGTATATCTATCCCAAACTCTTCCAGGCGTTCAAATATAGTCTTGGGATTTCGGTGAAAACCATTTTTGTACTCCAGTTTGGTGATGTTTCCGCACGTTCTCAAATGAACCTTGTAATTGCAATTTCGATTGAATAATCTCTTACAATTCACTGAAATTTGCATGCATAGACATCAAATTTCTGAATATAAGATAGATGGTTGTCATACACATTAAGAAATAACACAGATTTGTAGTTGAAGGAAGAAGATAAATCTGGTTGCTTCTCATATACATTTATCGATACCTGAAAACATGTTTCGACATCAGGTAATAACGTAAAGTCCAATCCTTTAAACTTCTTGGGGTTTAGCGGAATTTGATCCTCCAGATACTCATTTGAGTACTCTCGCCAAGTATTATAGTGTACACGAGCGTATTTCTCTATGTTAACCTCCTTAAAGTGATGCGCCAGACATCTAAATAAACATAGATTATCATTAATGGGAGAGCCATTTTTTGTGGAATCAAACCCAATTATAGACATGCACAGTTTAACATAAGGAGGTAGATTTCCCTTTCCTAATGGAAAAAATGTCTTTGTTACATAAAATACAATATTTGTCACAAAGTGAAGTTCATACTTAGTGTCAGGTCTATTTTGCGCAAAATAGTTCACCCAATCCATTGCCCTCAGTCTTTCTATAAAAGCATTCAAATCTCTTCGCGATGAAATTTGCAGGGGTTCCTTGAATAACATACTATTATTATGCCCTACAAAATATCGATAGTCGTCTCGTTCTCTGTGTCTCAGTATCAGTCCAAGAGACATGTTCAGTTTAAACGTGTGCTTTTGTTCCTGAAAAATAGTTTCCAGGTTTCTAGATAACTCATCAATTCCTCCTGCCATACTATTGGTAGGTAAATTATATATAGATGCTAAGTTACCAATTTTGTGCTTTCCTAGAATATGCCCCTTGTTTGCCCGAAATAATCTTTCCAAAGTCTCATTTTCTTGTCCATTCTCATCAATCCATAATGGACGATCCCAAGGTTCATCATGAAGATTTCCAGCATCTGCTCCGCCATGAAGAACAGACTGGTGAAAATATAAGTCTCTCCTGTTTTTAAATCTCTCATTACACTTTCTACATCTAAAAGTTGCTAAATGTTTAGTGTGTATCCTGGCATGTGCAATTTTATCCTTACTTGTTTTACTCCTATGACCGCACAGTTCACAAGGATACCGGGCCGGGCATTTTCCTTGATGAACGGCAAATGATATCTTCGATTTAAAATGATCTAAATCACAATATTTACATTTCCATTTACCGCATACACTTGCATGGACACTCAATTTCTCAGCAGATGTAAAAGCACTACTACACCGAGAACACCGATATGTTTTTGGTCGACAGTGCCTCTTGTGAAGTCTCAATGCAACTTTGGAAAGAAATTTCCTTTGACAAATATCACATTCAAAATTTGAATTCAACATCACAGGTAATGAAGGGGAAAGTTTGTTTTGACTTCTCTTTTTGCATCCAGACTCATGTTTTGAACACCCATTTCTATATTTAAATGGTCTGCCACAAAATCTACACATATAATCAGACTTTTGTGTTTCTCCCTCTGAATTGTTCTTGTGCTGGTGCTGGTAGTTTGTTCTCCATTCAGATTTACAACCACAACCTGTCTGATTGACAGGCGCACACCCTGAGTCTCTATTACTAATGGCGCCTCTATTAGTCGCTCCATGGGTGTGACCTGATATACTGTCCCCAGACGCTCCAGAAACATCACGAGGACACATATCAACACCACATTTAGCATGTGTGTCACCATGACTATCAGCGTCATGGTTAGGAAGGTTGTGGTTCGTGTAATTTGATATGGAATTAAGCGATGGAGATGAGTGGGTGATGGGTGTAGTGTCACCAAACAACTCGGTGAATATTTCAGATGAGTGTGTGTTATCAACCAAACTCGCCCCTAAATTTTCCAGTTGTCGCAATCTGTTCTGAATAATCCTGTGATTAAAAACATTATTATCCACAGCCCAAATCGTTAATGAAATCCGATTGTTAAAAGAATAGGCTATTTGATTCAATTCCCAGTCAGCAAAAGCCATCGCTCTTCCTTGTGTCTGTACAAATGTTTAAATTCAACAAGAACTCGTTCTCCCATTATATATATATTAACTAAATCAACCCCCTCCCTCTTTTCCTCCTCCCCTCACTTCACCCGATCCTCGTTCCCAAAACGAAAGAAAACATTTTATTTGGTAATATACATCTGTTTCCTTTACCATCAAAGCATAAAGCGAACCTGGTAACAATTTCCTAGTACTACTACTATTCTCCTCCATCACTCACTCACTTCTCTCACTCTCTCATGCGTAGGTAGATAGACAGACTACATCACTCTCAGGTAATCATCACAACAAATTATAATTCTTTAATTATATGACTAACATGCTCTCTCTCTCTCTCTCTCTTTAGTACCTTCAGTCTAGACATAATAATTTCCACATGTACCAATTACCTAGCTCTCAGTGAGTTCCTTCTGATCCCATGATGGATCCCTCCGCTCCCCTCTCCCTGAATCACCTAATCCTTAGTGAGATCCGTCTGATCCCATGTGGATCCCCTTTGATCCCACCTGTACAAAACCCTAAGCCATTAATCAACCAGAGAGAAAGTCAAGGTAAGTATCAGGTTATATCCGAGGGTGTAGACCCTTAGCCCCTACTACTTCTGCAAATAAAGGAATAAAATAAGGTGAAAATTTGCGTAAAATCTCCCTCTCAAAATGCCATAAGAATTTGCTGTTTATTGCACATATATTGCGTTATACCCTTAGCGTGATCATTGCGCAATCATTGCGCAATAATTATTGCGCAAAAAGCGTCCACTCTCATCACAGAACTATGGCGAGATGATTGCGCATTAAAAATCGCGTAGAATCGAGTTCATTTGCCTGTCGGGTCGTGTATAGGGAGGGGAGGGCTAGAGTTTCCCAATGTTACTTTAATCTTTAGAAGTAAAATTTATGTTTGGACTGAATATATTTTGATACTTCAAGGTGCACTTATGATAAGGGCGTAAAGCAACTAATCTCACTCACTCACTCACCATTCCACCACCACCCATAGTTAAAGGATAGGACTTTGCATCTCCCCTATGAACACATAATGAATGGTCCTACCATGGTCGCGCTCTCCGTCCTGCGTGTTTCAGACCCGACCTAGACGGTCGGCACCCTCCGCTTCTTCCTTGGAAGAAGTCAGAATGACTCTTATTTACAATTTCGCACGGTGCACAGACAGCTAGGGTCCAACGGAATTTACACTTATACCACATGGTTACTTCTCTGCCTGCATTCAATAATTTCCCCTCTGAGAATGTCTATTGACGCATGGAATACTTAGTTTAGGTCTTTGCCTACAGCCTAGCGTACTTAGATTGTAGATTCAGGTACTCACGCTTCCACAATTGGTTTTCGTTTCAACCTCCACACTCAACCAACACAGCTACATCCACGCCATTATCGCGTTGACCATTCCGATCCCTTGTTCTGTTCCGTACGAGCCGGAAGTCACGTTCACTCTAATCAACGTAACCGGCAAATGGGATTCGAAATGGATAGCGCTGTTTATTGACTGAATAAACAGCGCCGAGGCCCGGGTGGGACGTGGGGTGACGCGACGGGTGGGTGGAGGGTAATTCGTCGGAAATTTAAATATAAAAACAATCTAAAAGCATTGAAATATAACCCATTTACTTCCTACAAATAAATACCTTGTGCGGATACTTTCTGGATTGCCATATATGGACCAATGACCTATATAGACGTATAAACTACGCTATCAGTCCCCCTGATTTTGCCTCCACCCACTGGTCCAGCCATGCTCAGCAGACCGGAACAAACACGTTCGAAACCAAGGCCCATGGTCACCGGCCTGGAAACATCTAGTTGTCCGCGCTCACATAGTTTACCAGTAAATACCCACAAATCCCACAAATTCGAGACTAAATAGTGGCTAGTAGACTAGCACTGATCGAGTCCCTTAGGCTATTCTCATAGACCAAAAATCCGACCAAAGTAAAGTTGGTTATTATATGATACATTTCATTTCTGTAAAAGAATAATTAGTTTAACCCTTTAGGGTCGTGGAATGCATAAATGCATTCCTGTGAGGGGGGCGTGGCATGCATTAATGCATTCCCATGATAGGGGCGAGGCTTGCATTTATGCATTCCTGTCCATAGGGCGTGGCTTGCATTAATGCATTACCGTTGATAGGTGCGTGGCTTGCATTAATGCATTATAAAGTATGGTTTAGGGAATATGCATTTTATTTCGAAAAATAAATAGTTCTTCATAACTGTTCTTTTAAAAACATATTTCTATATGATATATCCAGGGTTCCAAGGAGTTATATAAGGAGCCTGAGATTGATATTCTGAATATAATTCATGCTACCCTATACAATTTTCTCTAAATTCATTGCATTAGATCCTGTTTTAATGAAGCTATTTATTCATTTTGCTATTAATTATTGAATAGTTGCAATAATATGAAAAGTTCCAAGGGATAAACATCATGAAAACATATATTGAAAACTCTTCTATGTTCTTGTCTCAAATGCACCTGCATGCACCATGATCAATTATGTTTTAAAAAATTTCCAGGGGGGGGGGGGGGGGGCGAAAGCCCACTGACCCCACCCAGATACAGGGCTTTGTGCCTTTGGCGCTTGCAAGGTTATGTGTCGGGTGGCGCCGACGCATTTTCCAGGAAAAGATGAATGATTACACACAAATAAAATGCCTCCGAAAATTAACTTTATCACCTTCATACAACATGATATATCATTAAAAAGTACCTTACATACCTTTCCTTGCCATTACAATTAATTTATAAGAGTTAATCCTGTTTTTCTCTCCCTATATCTTAATAATATTAGCTTCGTAATGTCTGCCATTGATACACCTGCCATGATGCTTATGAAATTCATGTTTTACCTCATTTTCCATCGCAAATCCAATCATCCACTTAGAACCTATTCATAATCCACAAGAGTCTCTACTCATCTACGCATCTACGCATCTACTCTCTTATAATACCAAATCTCGGAACATTTGGTTGTAAAATAAAGTAATCACAGTGAATTAAAAAGTAAATGTTGTTAATGCACGGTAAATGTGCGTCATGCCTCGCCCTGTCTGTCTGTGACGTCAGGGATGAGGATGTTGCATAGAGAATATTGCTACATTGTAGTGGCGCTCTCATAGTGATGCACATTGCTGAGGTGCGTTCTCAACAGATGACGCAGTTTTACCGTGCGCCTCGAATGGGTTAATAATTCTTTTGTAGGTAATGCCAAAGAAATAGTGGTTGTGTATGGATAAATTGCCTTTATTTGTATATATTGATATTATTCAGATTATAAAAATAATCAAGGTGCGCAAGTCTATCCATGACGCTTAGGAAAGGAGCAAAAAAGGAAGAAATCCTCACTGTCATATTTTAAAAGGACTAACTGCAATGCGTCATAGCAGCAGATGACGGCTTCTTGTGACAACCCTGGTCGAAAATGTTTTCATGGGACCAACGTTTTAACATTATGTTGGCTGTATTTTCACATGAATTGAATTCTTTGAGACTAGCGGTCGCAGTGCAATGGGTACTGTTCTCATAAAATTAATTCTGGATTTTCCAATCATTTATGCTGTCTGACAGGACAATTTTTTTTTACATATAGGCCTAGCTTAATACTGATATCCCATTCGAGAGAACCCTTAATTTCAACATATCATTTTGACCAAGAAAAATGATATTTACAACTCGATATGAAGTCAGTAGGAAAGGGTAAAAGAGTGTGGTGAATTCGGCAGGGATTGCATACAGACCTCAGCCCCCATAGGCTCCCATAGTAAAACTCTGAAGTTTACACTCCTGTTTCTACATGAAAAAGATGAGTAATAGTTTTGCTCTCAACATATGTGATACAAGTAGTTTACAATATCAAACTTGTTGTCAATGAAAGCGATTATTATTTTATGAATGTTTTCTATATTTTTAGGGGGATTAAATCTCCCAAGTTTACTATGGGACTCTATGAGACATGCACCCAATACCGCTCAAAATGCAACCCCTGGTTTGCAGCACCACCTGCAATCACATGACTTTCCGTCTCAAAGAATGCCATTTCTAGCATAATTGTGGTGTTTTCTCCTAGTGTTTAACAATGGTACATTCCCTATGGGCATTTGAGTGCAATCATTGCACTGGCTATTGCGTTCACATTGCGCAATGATTGTGCAATGTGACCGCAATGGGTGTAACCACTTATTGCGCTATGTGGACGCAATAGCCATAGCGCAATGATAGCGCTATGTGACCGCAATAGACAGTGGTATTATTGCACTCAAAAATCTATTTTTAGCGCAGTGGAAGCGTCGTGGGCCAGGATTCAGGGGGGGCGGGGACGGTGAATTTTGCATGGGGGGCGGCAGGGTGAAAACGGAAAATATTAGCTTTAATTATTGTTCGTTTATATCCAATATTATATTGCAATTACTGTACTGTACTATACTGTACTGTACCTTGCTGTATGAGTTATTATCGGCGAAGTTGAAGCAAGAGAAGACAAGAAGACAGTGGTTACATTAAACAGTTTACTTCTTTATTATTCAACTCGAAAATAACTCACTCTCTCGACGAAGCGTCACAATCCCGCGGCTCAGGCCGTGGCCTACTTTTTAGCCTTTCATGAGTGACATCAGACCCTTCCGGTTCAGCAAGGACCATGTACGGGACCCAGGCAATATCGACCTGTTTGCATAGAAAACAACTTGCAGGCCCCAAACCAGTGACTGATTCCCGTAGATATTGATCCCCTCGACACGATTATGAAGAAAAATATTAGCTAACTTACGAATTCTATTACCTGTAGTACATTTTCTATTTAAAACTCACTCAGCATGAGTCACCCTAGGTGTATGACTCCTGGAATAAAGGACTGCACTCCCGACTACCGCTCATAGCAACGAGGCAAAGCGCTGGACTCCAGACCTAAGGGTTGGGAGTTCAAGGCTCGTCGTGTGCACAGATTTTTATTTTTTCATCCTCTACTTGTTGGGCCGTGTAGAGCTGTACACGGCCGGGACGGGACGGGCGGGGGGACGGGACGGTGGGTGGCTTTTTCAATGGGTCAGATCGGGGAATACTGGTCATTTGAAAAACAAAATATCCATAATAATGTTGAAGAACAATCATAATCGTCACCCCAAGACGCAACTCGCAGCCGCTACACACTGGTCTGTAGTGTATGTATTATTGTGTTGCCAACAGATTAATATAGTACAATATTATCAGGCCATCGAAATACTTTCATACAAAAATCATGATTTTATTTTATTCTCATAAGAACATGTAAGGCATCAAGGAAGTAGATCCAATGCTATACTCACAAAATGTCAAAAAGAATTCAATGTCTGATAGCCGTAGGTCCATCTGATACACCCTATGTTTTCACTATTTGTCTCATTTTATTCTCTATATATCTAATGCCAAAATCCAGTATAGGATAGAGGCTTCGAAATGAATGGTAACTGTCGGCAGAAATGGAATTAACTTTCATATGGACATCTAGACCTTTTTGTCCTCTTTTCTTTCTGTAATATCGAACAATCTGACAAATAAAAGATTTTCTTATTTTACTTATCTTATCTTAAAATTGAACCATCATGAGTAACAATAACCATTAGACTTATACAAATAATTGTATTTCAAGATAATCTGCACACATATGTCACATATCATGCAGCAGGCCGAATAATGGTAGACTGGTAGATCTTGCTAATCATATCATTGGAACTGTAGCCCCTCAATAGGAACGCTCCAGACTGCTGGTAGACTGAATAAATCTTGGGATGAAACATGACATCTGTTGCTGGATAAGATTCGACTTTTTGAGCTAATATTGATGTAGATCCGGTGAATATAAGGAAACTTCTGATTACATATTTTAAACATGGCAACCATATTCAAATTTGCAGATGACTAGGTTAATGGATATAGCCCAAATAAATATTGCGGAAAACATTCCACATACTTTCCAAAAGAGGAGATTCATGGTCCATATACAGGAAAGGAACTGTTGGAGATACAGGAGGAGGTACTGGACAAGGGGACGTACAGGAGGAGGTACAGGAGGAGGTACAGGGGGACGTACAGGAGGAGGTACAGAGGGGGACGTACAGGGGGACGTACAGGAGGGGTAAAAGGGGACGTACAGGAGTGGGTACAGGGGGATACAGGAGGGGGTGGGGGTGTGAGCGAGGGGTGGGGTGTATGAATGAGGGGTGGGGTGTATGAATGAGGGGTGGGATGTGTGAGTGAGGGGTGGGGTGTATGAATGAGGGGTGGGGTGTATGTGTGAGGGGTGGGGTGATCCACATTTCAATCAATTTATCATAATACTGTTTTTATTCATTTTTTTAAAAAAAAAACAATGCACATTCACTTACATCTCAATATTCCAAGATACTTTGTTTCGTCCATCCCTAAACTACTGAGATCAGGTTCCATTTTTGGTATGAAGACTTGTTTTTGCTAGTGTGGTGTTCATACTGCTACTGCCAACAATGTAGAACTGAAATAAAGAATATCAACTTAAGCACGAGATAATATTTGAATAAATGATATAAATGGAAGGGGACTATGTGCCCCATGCATGTGGTGAATTAGCTCCTCTATCTTATTTTTTAAAGAATTTTATTTTCATATTTAACAGAAAAATGCAGACAGACACATTCACTCAAAAAATAATTTAAGCGATTTCCAAGGCTATCTGCCGTAATCAATCATACAAAGTATTACATATATAATTTGAAAATGACATAATATAGTAAATAACATTATGGGCGACCTGGAGTCCTGGGTATGACCATAACGTGTCTTTTTGTCTCTTCTTCCTTTTTGTCTCTCCCTCCTACGTCACACAGTACGTGGCACCTCCTATCCCATTCTGATATTCATACTGAAATAGGATATACATCAATTTTAATTACAGATCAATAAATATAGGGAGAATTGAATGGAGAAATGGGAAGAACAGAAGGTGGTGGGAAGACGACCGGGATGAGGGAGTGAGATGGAAATATGGGGTTTGGTCAAAGCGTCCCACTGTCAGAGCGTCCAACAGTCAAAGCGTCCTGCCCTATAGTCAAAGCGTCCTGCCCTATAGTCAAAGCGTTCTAACTGATGTAGATGATATGGTATAACTATTATTTCATATAGATCGATATAGATATAGATATAGGCGAGAGATGACATCAAACTAATATCAAATGAAAGAAATGAAACCGCTACAACAGCCCACCCTTGCAAGGGTCCCGCCCACCCTTAGGCCGCCGCCTCCCCTTGAAGGGGGGTTGCAGGGATATTGGATTCTCCCTGGTTGTAGTCGCATAATTATTAGAAATAGATTGCAAATGCAACATATAGTTTTATGACTAATTTGAATCATTAAATTGCCTACGGCGAACACAGTCCCACAGAACACTATTGTCTCCTAGGATTAAGGAGTATATGACTGGCATACTGAAATATGCATAAGGACTGGAACTTGATACCTAAAACGTTTACTACGGTTTACTTGGTGAGGGGACCTTTTTCCAGATGAAAAACCCCGTGTTTATATTTGCAAATTCTAATTATTAATGTTCTAATATTATGTTGGCATCCCTGGAACTGCTATTTCATTGCGGTATTATGGGTGGGCGGCCACGCTCATAAATGATACCTTATATTACTAGGCGTGAGAATATTGGCGGCGCTTTCTGTAGTAGTAGAGACCGTGTACTCCCCGCTGTTAGATTGTGTAAACTTTACCACCGTATGGTGCCGCCCCCTTGTGTCATCTTATAGAACTAATATCGGAGCTCTCCTGTTTGCTCATTGGAACTCTCCTGTGCTCATGAGAATAAATAAACTGCTCTTCCTCTTCCGGTATGACGATACAACAAAGCCTCATGTCTTTTATATACTCTGAATAGTAATCCACCTCCATCCATCATCAATACAAGCAATATGGCCTCAACAGGTTATGGGCCCAGGCATCGTTTGCTCTTTGATGGTGATGAACGGAAATATGAGCTGTGGGAGGTGAAGTTCCTTGGATATATGAGGTTACAGAAACTGTATGATGTGATTACTATGGCTGCAGCTAGAGATCCAGATGCTGACAAGAATGCAGAAGCCTTTGCAGAATTAGTCCAATTCTTAGATGATAGAAGCTTATCTCTAATCATGAGGGATGCTAAGGACAAAGGAAGGGAAGCACTACAGATCCTGAGAAGCCAATATCTTGGAAGAGGGAAACCAAGGATCATCTCTCTCTACACAGAGCTGACCTCACTTAGGAAGAAATCTGAGGAGGACATTACTGATTACATAATCAGGGCTGAGACAGCTGGTGCATCACTCAAGGATGCAGGTGAGACAGTTAGTGACAGTTTACTCATTGCTATGATGCTGAAGGGCCTACCCATTGAATACAAGACATTTTCTACTGTCATCAGTCAGAAGGAGACTGCTGTGAACATTCTTAATTTCAAAATTGCTTTGAGAAACTATGAAGAGACTGAGAAATGCCTGTCCCGACCAGATGATTCAAGCCAAGATAATGTCATGAAGACCTACCACACTGAAGCTAAGTCACAGAGTAAAATTACCTGTTATACATGTAAACAACCAGGTCACAAATCGTTTGAGTGTAAAAGCAAAAAGAGAAAAGGTAGATGGTGTGAAAATTGTAAATCAACTACACATGACACTAATTTCTGTCGTAAGAAAGATTCTGCTAAATCCCTCTCCCATAGAGAAGGTAATGATCGATATGAAAATGATGGGGACAACCACACATATGTCTTTAAGTTGAGTGTAAGTTCTGAAGATGTATATGACCCACCAGGGGATAAAGTGTGTCGCCTATTAGTTGATTGTGGAGCAACAACCCACATCATTACTGATAAGGCCAAATTCACTGAGTTTGAAAATTCATTTCAACCTGAACGCCATTATATTGAGTTAGCTGATGGAGTACGCTCAAATGGGGTAGCTAAAGGTCGAGGCAATGCAGATATTACAATGCATGATGTAAATGGTAAGCCTCAGAGTATAACCCTTAAGGATGCTTTATATGTTCCTTCCTACAAGCAGGACATATTATCTGTTCAAGGTGCAACTGATATGGGTGCCAGTCTATCTTTTACCCCAAATCATGCTAAATTGGAAGCCCCAGATGGTACTGTATTCGAAATTGAATCACATGGTCGATTGTATTATATTGGCAACATTGTATCAGGTAAAAATGGAAATCACACAATTGAAGAGTGGCACAAAATACTTGGTCACTGCAATACAAAAGATGTAAAGAAACTAGAGCAGGTAGCTGATGGTATAAAGATAACCAACAAAGGTGAGTTTGAGTGTGAAACCTGTGCACTGGGAAAGATGCCTGAGTTTAGGAACAGGGAACCAGATGTTAGGGCTACGGCCCCACTTGATAGAGTCTATACTGATCTGGCAGGTCCCATTGAACCAGTAGCTAAAGATGGTTTTAGATACACATTATCATTTGTTGATGACTATTCCGGTGCTATTACAGTGTATTTTCTGAAAAGCAAAGCTGACACAGCCCAAGCTACTGCAAGGTTTATAGCTGATTGTGCCCCTCTAGGGAAAATAAAGTGTATACGATCAGACAACGGAGGCGAATTTGTAAGTTCAGAATTCCAATCTCTCTTGGTGAAGAATTGTATAAAACATGAGAAAACCGCTCCATATTCGCCTCACCAGAATGGCAAGGTAGAGAGGTCATGGCGGTCTATATTCGATATGACCAGATGTTTGCTTCTTGAAACAAAGTTGCCAAAATCATTGTGGTCGTATGCTGTTATGACTTCTGCATACATACGTAACAGATGTTACAACCCCCGACTTGAGAAAACTCCATATGAGGCATTAACCAATAGAAAACCAAATGTAAGTGGCATGCATGTCTTTGGCACCACATGCTACGCCTATGTGCAAAACAAAAAGAAACTAGATGCTCGGAGTCAGAAGGGAATATTTGTAGGGTATGACAAAGGCAGTCCAGCCTATCTTGTGTACTTTCCTGAGAAAAACATTGTGAAAAAGGTAAGGTGTGTAAAATTCACTGAGAAATTTCCAGTATCTGAGGACAAACCTGAACCAATGTATGAATATGTAATACACAATGATAACAAAAAGGTAAACGAGGTACAAATTGATGAAGAAAATGAAGGTGTACCTAATGAAGAAAATGAAGGTGTACCTAATGAAGAAAATGAAGGTGTACCAAATGAAGAAAATGAAGGTGTACCTAATGAAGAAAATGAAGGTGTACCTGCTGAGGAAAACGAGGGTGCACATGTAGGTGAAAACCCAGGTAATCCTACTAGATATCCTCAGAGAGATCACAAGAAACCCAAACATTTGGAGGATTATGTAACTTTGGTAGATTATGATTGTTGTTACAGAGTATCAGAGGTACCAAAGTCGTACCAACAAGCTATCTCATCCCCTGATTCATGTAAATGGCAAAAGGCCATGGATGACGAGATTAGTGCATTGAAAGAAAATGAAACATTTGTCCCCTCTAAGCTGCCTGAAGGTAGAGCTCTAGTTGGGGGGAAATGGGTGTATACTGTGAAACAAAGTCCAAATGGACCAGAACGCTATAAGGCGAGATATGTGGCAAAAGGTTACTCACAGATCCAAGATATGGATTATTACGAAACGTTTTCCCCAACTGCTCGCATAACCTCTATGCGTATGTTGATGCAACTTGCTGTACAAAATGATATGATTATCCACCAGGTTGATGTTACAACAGCGTACTTGAATGCACCTATAGATTGTGAACTGTATATTGAGCAACCAGAAGGTTATGAAGTCTATGACAAAAAGAAGGAAAAACTTGTGTACAAGCTAAACAAATCTCTGTATGGTCTAAAACAAAGTGGACGTAACTGGAACAATCTATTGCACACATATCTAACAGATGATGGTTTTATTCAATCACTAGCAGACCCTTGTGTATATCGAAGGGAGGAAAATGGTTCTCTAGCTCTTATTCTAATTTGGGTTGATGATATGATCATAGCTGCCAGTGATATGAATGTATTGAACAAGGTAAAAAGTTCTTTGTGTAACCGATTCAAAATGAAGGACATGGGAAAACTCTCATGGTTTCTTGGAATAGAGTTCAATTGCATGCCAGACCGCATTGAAATGAGTCAAAAGGGGTACATAGAAAAGGTTCTTTCTAGATTCAAAATGGATGATTGTAAACCTCGGGCAACGCCCTGTGAACCAGGTTTAGATAAAGCCAGTGCCGATGGAGCACAAGAAACTGCTGACGCCAGAGTGTACAGAGAAATTGTAGGTAGCCTTATCTATTGTATGACCGCGACAAGGCCAGATATATGTTATGCCGTGACAAAAATGTCCCAATATATGGCCAACCCAATGCAGAGCCACTTAAGCATGGCCAAACATGTCCTGCGTTATCTGAAAGGTACTACCAACTACAGTCTGGTATTTTGTAAGTCAAAAGTCCCCTTAGCCCTATACGGGTATTCTGATGCAGATTGGGGTAGTTCAGAAGATAGAAAAAGCATTACTGGGTACGGATTCAAAATGTCTGAAGAAGGCCCACTAATATCATGGAAAAGTAAGAAACAACAAAGTGTTGCATTATCTACTTGTGAGGCAGAATATATGGCCATGGCAGCAGCCACTCAAGAGGCTATATTTCTGACTCAACTCTTGAAAGATATACAAGGTATCAAAGAAACCCAGAGTGTCTTACTACTTGTTGACAACCAAGGTGCTATAGCTTTAGCCAAAAACCCTGTGCAACATCAGAGGTCCAAGCATATTGATATAAGGTACCATTTCGTGAGAACAAAATTACAAAATGGGGAAATACATTTTAATTATGTGCCGACCGAAACCAACGTAGCAGATGTATTTACAAAGGCTGTAACTAAAGCGAGGTTAAACAAACTTGTAAATATGACAGCCATTTAAAACAGGTAACTAAAGTTTATGTGGGCGTGTTAGATTGTGTAAACTTTACCACCGTATGGTGCCGCCCCCTTGTGTCATCTTATAGAACTAATATCGGAGCTCTCCTGTTTGCTCATTGGAACTCTCCTGTGCTCATGAGAATAAATAAACTGCTCTTCCTCTTCCGGTATGACGATACAACAAAGCCTCATGTCTTTTATATACTCTGAATAGTAATCCACCTCCATCCATCATCAATACAAGCAATATGGCCTCAACACCCGCTACCGGCCAGTGACGGCGGCTTGAGTAGGGGGGCTAACCACCGTATACAGTATAGGCCTACCTACAGGGCTAACAAAGCTACCCACACACAGACCCTCAAGTGTTAGGTAATTTATGGACGGCCCATTATGACCAAGTCTAATTTTGCCCAGCTCACTAAAAGGACCACAACACACTTGGAGTTTATGTTAATGCTAAGCTAAGCTGTGTCCCCTTTACCAACCAGACGTTTTCTAACCCCGACCCGGTGCTTGCCTATAAACATCTCAGTGAAATGGTCCAAAGCAAATGGCGGCCATTATCGCCCAGGCGTGATACATTTAGCTATTGGGTTTAATTTGAATTTCCAATCATTGAAATCAATATTCATACAAAAAGTGTACTTACTCATGTGTCCCCTGTGTCCTCCGGTGCATCTATTCCACTTTGGTGTTCAAACACGGCCAAGTGATTGGTAAATATCCAGAAATTGTTTGGTTCATTTTGAAATGCATATCGGCAACCGTTCACGCTCAGGTAGACTGTTTTGAACCTGAGTTTTCATACGCTAACGCTAGGTGGCGCCAGCAGTGCAATACATATTTTAATTATTATCTTATGACACCTGTCTGCTTTGTTAGATTAATACCACTCTGTTTTGTCTGTAGGCCTACCCGATGTACATTGCATTTCTGACATAGAATATAATTTGCACCCAGAAAGATTTAAGTAATAGCTATAACCCATTCAAAACACTTTTCCTATGTCAGTACATATTATAATTTTGTTGTCGTCTCTTTACTTGCTTACAAATAGTAGCTAATAGTTAGTAGCCTAGCCTACGTCTATAGTTGTTTTATCATGTTTCATGATTAGGCTAATACATTGCCTCTGCTTAGATGATTGGGACCTTGAGGAATATAGCTTCAAGTTGTTTTCCTCTACATTATCCTCTACATTTAGAAATGGACACTCGGGCCAATGATTCAGGAATCAAAACCCTGAAGTAAGGTTCTTTTTGCTATTTTTTCACTACATTCATTGAAACATACACTCAGCTGACACAGTTAAAACTATAAGTAATTTTATCTTATTATTTCTCTTTATTATATGAGTGTAGCTAATTTTACTATACCGGTATAGTTCAGTTGAAAACTCATAATTCTATAAGTAGCCTATCCTATACTATATCGCATTCACTACAGATGTTCTTCTCACAAAAAAGGCGGCGCTTTCTGTAGTAGTAGAGACCGTGTAGTAACAAGTCAGCGCACAAAAAAGGACTTTTTTTTACCATCTGCCACATATTCCCATTCTTTCAAACATTGTACGATTGTTTTTACTAAGTAATGATTCATAAGTAAAAGTACCTTTGCAATGAACAGGACATTTGGACAGGTGTAATTCATTGGTATTTTACATATTATAGTAGCACAGACATCTCTCTCATCATGAAGGAACTTCATGATAATTCTATCTGAGGATGATAGGTCTCTTATGTACTCTCATATCTTGGATACTTGGTTAACATGCACAAACTTTATACCTACAAATAGCTTGGGAAATGAGGAATTTAACCATATGCATAATTTTAATCTCCCTTTAATATGGCGAGCGGTGTCGCCAAACATAACCGTTACACAAACTAAGCATAGGGCCTACAGGGTAAGCTAGGGTAGATCAGGGTACCGATTAGAATGTTCCTAAAAACTCATCGTATTGGCATAATTCAGGTAGTAATATAATTTCAGATGAAGAACGGTGAGGGAATAATAAAAGGAGGAATTAGATACATGGGAGAAATTGTGAAGTGATATTAATTTTGTATTAATTCACTATTCCCAGTTTAGTTTATTATAGAGGGGTTTCTATGACTGATTGTGAGAGACTGAGTGTGAGTGACAGTGTGCATCAATGGGTGTGAATGCCAGGTGAGTGTGACGTGAACAGTATTGTGGCCTGTTGTGGCTTCCTTGTGTTGTATTTAATCGTATGGTATAATTATTATGGGTGATAAGTTTTACACCAATACACAGCTTGCAATTGCTTAAATATATGATTATTTATTTGATGTTAATACCGAAAAGAGAATTTTAAATGAAAAGAAAGCTTTAGAACCACACTTAAAATGGTCCGATCTGAATAAATCTAGATTTTAATCAAAGAGCAGAACCTCCTTGCCATGTCTATGTATGATAGCACACTGCCCCACCCTAAGGGTGGTAATCAGGGGCAACAAATGGGTGATAAGTTTTAGACCAATACACGGCTTGCAATTGCTTAAATATATGATTATTTATTTGATGTTTTTTCATAATCTAATCAGGGCCTAACTCAAAAAATGCTGTGTTTAATAAGTTAGCTTCTAATGTTTCCTACATCGTCAACTTGGTTGTTTTAAGATATTCTATAAAATGGAATTTATATGAATTCTTTTGGAAAAAAATAGAACATACTGCTGGTGAACTGTAATGACTCGTTCTAATATCATTAAGCATATGAGTTGCTTCTTGTGTGTGTGTGTGTTGGCAGGTGGGGAGGGGGTCAAGGGGCCTAACGGAAATAATGCAGCAGTTCAGCCTATAAGCTATACAGCCATGTTGCTTATTGTTAATATGTGAAACAATTGTATATATTTATATTGATATCCTTACATGATGACCCCCACCCCCTGCACCTATACATCATATATTAGCAGAAACGGCGATCTATACAATATAGAGCCAAGTCTATATCTTGTAATAGGGACTGAAATTCATGTTAATATATTGTATGAGATTTATTTCCAATACAAAAGGTAGGAAATTAGTGGATAAATGGATATTTTTCTTCCTGATACTGAGGTAAATTACTAAAGTAAATAATAGTAACATTTTAGATGACAGGATTCAACGATAACAAATTCCCTGATTTAGGCTAGGCCTAATAATGCTACGATTTGGGCCTCCCCCCACTTGATTTAATGACCAAAAATGATAAAAATATCAATAAGAAGTATTATCCGACATTAAACCATGATAATTTTTAACGTTCAAGTCTCAAGTTGCATGGCTTACAATTGCTATGACTGAAATGATTTTGATGTGAAAATCTGTGAAACTCATGCAGTGACTTATTTTTTATGATTTCAACTTAACATTGTAATATTTTTGTGAGCCAAAGATCAGGCTTTCGTGAATACACTATATATCCTAGTATAACAGCAATGTCACGCATTTAACACTTGTGAATGCCACATTTCGCTCACCCATGCTCATGGGGGGTGTGACATCATTTTCATGCCTTTGAAAGCGTCGGCGAATTCTTAAACATAGGTTATAGTCTTATCTAGACAAATTGTTTATAGGAAATAATTAAGTAATAATAGTTAGGAAGGAATGAAGGGTGTTTTTAAGGAAAGTATATTGGCCGATTAGGCCTGTGATTTAACACAAGAACAGTGAGGCTAATATTTAAATCAAGTAAGATGGACATATTTAACAATGTTATCAAACAAATCGCAAATTCCAACGATTTTGACCAAAATGGTCACTACATTACTGCAATAGATATGCAATGGCCATTGCGCAATGGTAGCGCAATAGAAATACACTGGCATTGCAGTCAGAATTCTTGTATGAAAAAAATCAGCAATAATTTAATGGGAAAAGATCCTTTAGCGATCTAAATAATAAATGTAACTTGATGATTGTTGTAGAATGTAATATAGCAAAGGAATAAGATAGTGCAATGCCAGTGCAATAGAATTACACTCCTATTGCACTCAACTAGAGACTTGACTGCAATAGGAGTGTAATTCTATTGCACTGGCATTGCATTGCACTCCATTGCACTCCATTGCACTCGTATTGCAGTCGCCATTGCACTCCATTGCACTCCATTGCACAGTAATCAGAGCAAATTCCCAACTATTTCAGGCCCTCATTCCACTAGCCCCACCTTAATTATATGAGAATTTATAAAATTTTCAGGATAGGTTAACCCTGAAAAAATCAAACTAGACTTCTATTTGTTGCCATACCGCCATGCTTGCATCTTATCTGTTTACCCCATCCTGCCTCCTAATTGGTTGCAGAACATATAAATTAGTAGGTCTGTAGTCTGAGGAATTAGGTCAGCGAGAGGTCAATTATCATTATTTCTACATCATTGACCAGATGATATAAGGCTGATTTTATAAAAACAGTCACAGGAACATTCAACCACTGGTCTTTTGCCTTCAGGGACTTTCACACCCAGGTCAATTCCCCCTTAAATTTAAAAAAGAAATGAACATGTACTCAACTAAGCATATGGTCAATTCTCATGAAACGGTTCCAAATGGGTATTTTTGGAAAGGTCATTGGAATTAATGAAATTGCTAGTATAGGCGCCCCATACCCTACTCTTCTATACCCTGAAACTGCGTTTCTTATGTATTGAAATTGTTGGAAGCATACTCATTATTGCGTCACGGATGGTGATGGTCACAAAGACATTCGTCGTCATTTCATTCATTTATCGAAAAATAGAATGATTATCATTTTACATGATTTTAAAGAAGAAAACAAGCCCTTTCGAATGGTATATGGGAAACGAACCTACACTCATGGGATCATTATGAAAATCAAAGAAGAAATACCGTCATGGACGGTGACGGAGCCGTCATGGACGGTGATGGAAAAAAAACTTCCCCACTTTGGAAACATAGATCTTTTGAATATTTAGAAATATTGATCGAATTTTTTCTTCCTGTTTCAATACACCCTTTCATGAAGCATACTAAGACTATCTATTGCATGATTTTTTAGTATATTACACCCTATTATCAGCATCACGGACGGTGACGGCCAGAATAGGTTATAGATCTCTCTCTTTCCCCAAATCTTTAATTAAAGATTTTAGTGTAATTTATTTTTATGGATTATGCTTCATGAAACTCTTGGCACATAAGAATAAGTAAACCCACATTACCCTATGTTCATAATTGATTTTCAGAATGATATATTCAATATTTTGTTTTGAAGGTTTATTTTCAGCATATTTATGGCTCTAATTTCCTAAAAATTCATCGTAGGTATGGAAAAGTGGGTACTCATTTGTTCAGAATATAGAGTCCAATACCATAGAACCATTAACTATGAGACATGACCACTTGGAAAAGATCTATTTGAAGAAAACTAGTAAAAAATGACATTTTCCCATTTGGAACTAATTCGATCATGAGAATCGATCGACCATATACTCAGTAAAACTAAAAAGAATTATTTTTCTTTTGAACTTAAGAGGGCTTTAGAGAGAGGAGGCACCCTGAAGGAGATGTGTGCTGCTGACTTCGTCATAGGAGTAGGCCTATACCTAGTAGGTAGTTAGTAGTATAGGAACTAGACGATCGGCGACCAAAAACCACCTTCAGAAAGGCAAGCGCAGCAGGCATATTTTTTTTTTTTTAAAAGGTTTTATTCAAAAATAACCTGCCATCGCGGCTTATACAGCTCTAAGACAAAGTTAATATTGTGTCCCTTATATTTTGTAGTTTTTTTTGGTATTTTCTACATTTTCTATTTTCTCATCAGACATATTTACTCATAAGTGAGAGGATGTTCAACCTTTAACGACTAGGACCACTTGATCTTCAATAACAAGAGGGAGATATAAAACATTAAACAGATGACAAAAGTTCAACCTCTTCCAGCAGCTTTCTCCACCGCTTTGTATAGCATTTCTCTAACCCTTGCACAGATACGTTGTATTCCAACAATCTCATATATAACTTGGCTTCATTACAAAAAGCAGCAAAGACAATCTCATTGTTGTGGAAAATGTTTTGTCGATAAATATAATATTTTGCAACCATCGCAATCCAGTTTATAAAATTCTTTTGGGCACACTCCCCACTATATCCCAGCAGAATATTCGTACAATTAAAATCATTCGCATTGAACTTAGACAACAATACACTATTATGTATCCATTCTTCCAGCCTTCGCCACAGGGTTTTTGGCCTTTCGCAGAAGATAAAGAAGTGATCAATCGTGTCTATTTTGTCACAAAAGTTACATTTTGGAGAGTTCAAATACTTGATTTGTGTTAAGTAAGCATTGCAACCGATGGTTCTATGGAAAATTCTAAACTGTAGGGCTTGCCATTTAGCTATTTTGTTGCATTCATATGGAGTAATAAACTTTTTCTTCCATGTATCTTTAGTACTATTAAAACCTTCATGCCTCAGAACCTCATTCCAGCCATCAAGTTTTTCATATTCTGGCTCGGATAACCTTGCAAGTTCTCTGTATACATTCTTGTTCTTAAAGTCATCGATATTAAACATTCTGTTGTTTATTCTAAACCTCACACCTCTTTTTTTGGGTACAACAAACTTTTCTGCGAACAGCTTACGCAGCCAGTCTCTTGGAATAGCCGAGACCAATTTTAGCCGATCTGAAACCTCACAACAAATTCCAAATTTATTCTTTAACTCCTCCGCAGACATGATTTTTTTATCGTCATTTAGAAGGTCCCCAATAATTTCCACCCCGCTGTCTCTCCAGTCCTCATTTTTGAGTACTTTTTCACCTTTTCTGATAAACTGATTAGCCCAGATTCTCTCCAGATATATCCCTTCCTCCGTTACAGGTTCAGAGTTGTAATATACATCATTCCATATACTAAACATATCAGTATAAAAACCGCTCAAAGTTTTTTGGGTTAATTTTTTCACCATAAAAAGCCTCGCTTATTCCTATCCATTTTGGTTGATTACATAAAAGCATTCGCTGTACCCACTTGACTCTGTTAGTCTTCACAATTTCATCAATGCACCTCACGTTAAGTCCGCCATTTTCAAAACTCTGCTTCAAGAAGTCGTTACTAATTTTAACCCCCCTTTTTCCCCACATCATAGATTTCGTGACCTTCTTGATATCCTTAATCACATTTTTTTCTAGCCTAACACAAGCTAGAACGTGTTGAACGATAGGCAAAATAAAGGTGTTATTTATTACGGCCTTGCCTTTCAAAGAAAGTTTTCTTGCACTCCATATGCCAACGACTCCCCTCATTTTAGCCAATACTTTATAATAGATAATTAGTGACTTGCTCATTCTCTCTGTGATAAGGATTAAAGATGTGAATACCCAAGATTTTAATCGAATTTTGCCAATCTACTCCTGTGTCCCCCCCCCCCCTCCCTTGCAGTTTTGGATTTTGATACCCTTGGTCTTGTTCAGATTAAGTTTTAATCCTGATCCCTCACCAAAATCTTTGATAACCTGCATTGCATTGACCATAGATTTATCATCCGTGGTAAATAAGGTAGTGTCGTCGGCATACTGCACAATTTTGTGTTCTATCTTTCCAGTCACAATGCCCCTGATGTTCGGGTCATTTCTAATATAATCTGACATAAATTCTACAGCGATCGTAAATAAGTAAGGCGAAATGGGGTCCCCTTGCTTCACGCCCCTCTGTATTTAAAAAAAATCGGACAAATGCCCATTAGAAGAAAAACCTTGTAAAAGAATGTTCACCCATTCAACAAGATATTGAGGTAAATTGAGGACATTTAAACATTTAAAGAGGAAATCCCAACCAATAGAATCGTAAGCCTTTTGGAAATCGACAGTTACAACTCTTCCATTTTTCTTGTTAATTTTTTGAAAGCTTAAAATATCATGAATTCATCTCACCGCAACTCCTATATACCGATTACTCATGAAACCATATTGGTCCTCATTTATAACCTTGTCAAGTACCAATTTGATTCTTTCTCCTATCAGTTTGGATACAATCTTGTAATCCACATTTAACAAAGTAATAGGTCGCCAATTGTGAAGATATCTAAGATCGACCCCCTTCTTGGGTATAACAGAAATGACTCCCTGGTATTGATCCCAGTACATTGATTTGTTTTTGTTAACATCGTCAATCATTTTGAGAAATATACATTTAATATCCGGCCAGAAGTACTTATAGAACTCCACAGTCAGGCCGTCTCTGCAAGGAGATTTCCCATTGTTCATTTGAGACACAATTAACCATACCTCATGCTCTGATATTTCCCTCTCTAATCTTTCATGCTGATTATCATTTATCCTCTCTCCAAAATTATTTAAGAAGACATCTGCTTTCTCCTCATCTAACTCTTTTGCTTCATATAAGTTTCCATAAAATCTCTTCCCTTCCTCCACTCTCTTTGGTCCTCCACTAAAGCATCACCCACGAACAAATGATTTATAGCTCTTTTGCCCCCCTCCTTCTTTTCCATTCTCAGAAAATACTTGGTTGGCTTTTCCCCAGCCCTAGCCCAGTGCGCTTTAGATCGAAATAGAGCCCCTTCAGCCCTGGCCATACTTCTAGCCTCTAGGTGAGCCTTTATTGTTTTCATCTCCTTTACCTGCGTCTCACTTAAGTTATTAATTTTGTCCAAAACTTCCAACCTTTCCCTTAATTCCTTCTCTCTCTCCCTACGCGATCTGGCATCCCTAGTACCAATTTTAATGGCTAAACTTTTACAGTCGTTCTTAATCAGGTGCCATTTAAAGCTGTCACTGATGTTATGCTGACTATCTTCATACTCATGTATTATTTCCCGGACCCCCTCCACATATTCTTCTCTGTCAAGTAGATTATTGTTAAATTTCCAATATCCTTTTCCCCTCCCCCCTCCCCCCCCCCCCCCCTATAGACCAGAAGGACTTCTTTATGATCTGAAAGCTCCGTGATTTGAAGATGAGCCCCAGTCGCCATGACTCTTAGATTATCCTGAACGAATATGTAGTCTAATCTAGACTTTTGATGCTTTCTCCTCCAGGTATGGTCTACGACATTAAAGGGTGCCAGCGCATCTTGTAATTCCAGCTCCTCCAAAAAACTCATAAATTCTGTTGCCCCGGGCTTCTAGTGTCAAAACCCTATCTATATAAAACTCACAGACATCATCCTGTTCTCATCGGGTTCTCATCTTAAACATACCGATAGCCGACTTCCTTACCCGGAAATCGCAAGTATATTAAGTCTCCTCCAAGTTTTTTCCGAAGAAATAATCCATCTATGCTTTCGAATAGATTATCGATATTCCTATACTATTCCTATGGGGATGCATTGGGACCTGCCGACCGCCATTGGCACCACCACGTTGGAGCCCTAGGGGAACCATATCAAGGGCCCATGTATACCGTTCCCGGAAGTCATGTTTACGCTAATAAACGTAACTGGCAAATGGGATATATTCGAAATGGATGGCGGTAGTGTTGATATGTTTAAAGGGCGGGTGGCGTTGACGAACACAGCACGTTGTGGTGTGTACGTCGATGGTATTTAACACGAAATCAAATAGATATTGTAGGTAGGAAGGATACAGACAGGGGGTGGTGGGGGTGGTGGGACGATCCTTTATTTTTAAATATAAAAACAATCTAAAAGCGTTCAGATCTGGTGAAATATAACCAATTTACTTCCTACAAATAAATACCTTGTGCGGTTACTTTCTGGATGCATCTCCCATGATAGTAGTAGGCTATAGGAACATATGCTTCTCCTCTCGTGGTAGTAGTATATGAACCATGCTTCTCTCATGGTACTAGTATAGGAATCATGCATCTATCATGGTACCAGTATAGGAATCATATGCATCTCCTATGGGAGTAGTAGGCCTATAGGAACTAAAATGCATCTCCCATGGCAGTAATATAGGAATCATGTGCAAATCTCTCTTGGTAGTAGTATAGGAATCATGCATCTCTCTTGGTAGTAGTATATAGGAATCATGGCAATGTTAGCAAAGCTACACAAAGCCACATGGGGATTGAAAAACAGAGGAGGTGGGCCAGGGATTTCATGTACTGGCCCAAAATGAACACTGATATTGAGATTCAAGTTAAAAACTGTGGGGTGTGTCAGGCGTATCTCCCAGCGCAGCAGAAGGAGCCTCTGGTGGTAGATCAGGAGAGATGGGGGCCAGGGAGAAAGTAGGGTGTGACATGTTCCACTGGGAGGGGAAAGAGTACCTAATGGTAGTAGACTACTATTCATCCTTCCCTGAGATAGTCTACGTGACAACAACCCCATCAGAAGTAATAAAACATCTAAAGAGTGTAATGGCCAGGTATGGGATACCACAAGTAATGGTATCGAACAATGGGCCCAATTTTCATCACAGAAATTCGAACAATTTGCTAAAGATTATGGGCCCAACCACAGAACCTCCAGCCCAAAGTATCCTCAATCGAATGGCAAGGCCAAAAAGGCAGTAGGAATCATTAAAACTCTTCTCACTAAATGTAAAGAAAGTAATCAAGACCCATACCTAGCCTTGCTTGCATATCGCTCTGCCCTGCTAATGAGCGGTGTGTCCCCAGCAGAAGTATTAATGGGCAGGAAATTGAATAACTGTTTTCCTCATTTCAGAAGATCAGACAACAAGTGGCTAAGTCAGAGGAACAACATGAGGAAGAAGAGGCACAGGAGAAACAGGCTGATGACAAAATGGAGAGATACAATGTAGCGGCAAAAGAACTGGCCCCTTTGAGGCCCATAGATGCAGTATCAATTAAGGGTAACAATTGGGAAGTGGGGGCACGCGTGCTGGAACAATTGAACAATAGATCCTATATGGTATTATCCAAGAAGGGGCAGTGCTCCGGAGGAACAGAAGACAATTAAAGCATGTACCATCAAACATTGTAAGGGAAAAAGAAAGAAAGGTCACAGAAAGAGAGGAGGAGATGATATGGGTAGAGAGTGAAAAAGAACAAAATGTAACTAAACCACAAATTGTAATCAGACCATGTATTACCGCAACAGGTAGAAGGTTTAAAGGCTATGCCAACTCCAAGACCAGTGGTCGAATCAAAAAGTAATGTCTCAGTAAGTGACAATGCAGTACCACCTAGAAGAACTCACCCAAAAAACGGGCGCATTTAAGTTACGTCGCCAAATAATACAATGTAAGTCAGTCAAAGCAGAGAGAGCGGGCGGATTACAGTAATTTAAACAGATTCGCTTCTACCATCCTTGAAAAAATTAAACGGGAAAAACGAAGGCCGTGGTAACCTCACTTGAAGCCGAAGTAAGCTGCGTGTAAAGCTTGGGAATTTTACATGCTTTATGTACGGAGCCTTTCCTCCCTCGATGTCGTAATTAGGCTATTAATTAAGTGGTTACACCTGCATTTATCCTGTCTGCCTTCATTCAGACCGCCAAATATTTTTCATGAGATTGTATATAGCTCATCTATGCCTTGAACTAATAATCAATTGAATAATGTTCGAAAAGCTCTTCATAGATATATTTATAACATGGCTCCAGCCATCAGTCTATCTTACAGTATTATAAACTGATCAGTCAGTCCACTGTTATTATCAATTATTGACATGTTGTAACATCCATTCATATGTAAATGTAGGCTACTCATTCTCCATTTCATCACATCTGAACCAATGTCTGTTTCATGTAAACCTATTTTGTATTACAGTGATGTCGGAATCGGGGGGGCCACAGGGGCCATGCCCCCCCCCCCACCAATGAAAGTGGGGGGCCCAGACTATACTTTGGCCCCCCCCCCCCAATAGTTCCCTCATAAACATTTTTAACATGCTGAAAAATGAACCTTTTTTCCTCCTTCCCAAATGCCAGTTAAATTCTGCAAGATAGGTTAAAACTAGAATTAAAGACAAAGGCAGGAAAGACTCCTATCTTATGAAACTGAAACTAAGACACGCTGATGCAACTGTTTTACCCATTTTCATTGGGACATTGATCAGATCAATGTGGCTGGTTTGCAGCAAGTTTTGCTTGTTCATTATCAAAAGAATCGAGGGTCTTGGTTAGATTTTTGGAGGCAGGTAATTTATAGTAAAGTACAAAAACTTAGATGAAATAGAAGGGAAAATTATAATATAATGTCCTTTTTCTGAAAATGGCAGAAATCAATATCAAAAGTTGCAGTTCCTTCACTTTGCCATTTTTCCAACAGACTTCCATCTATAAGTACTGTTATTTTCAAGTGACAGTTGAAGAAAGAACTTGTTTTATTTGATCAATTGTTAAGGCGTAAAGGATAATTCATGAAAGTCTTGTGAAAATCTAAGTGCACATCCTTTTTTCATTGAACCCACACTCTTGAAAATACAGGTTTTATTAAAAAAGTGTGGCATTCTTATTTTATTAGCAGACATGAGAAGGCAGATGAGGTTGTACTTGTGTAGTTTAAATGCTCAGATACTGGTATGGCAATAGGTGTTCTGACACAGTAAGAACTATATAGCCAGATGACTAGCTGAGGCGGGATACTTAAGGAATGGCACAAGCAAAAGATAGGCTGACCCATCAGGTCTAGAAGAACTCCCTTAAAAGTTACTAGGAAAGTTACTAGAAAGCTAGGCTCCTACATCATATCCTTATTTATGAAAGTATGCAGGTATGCACAAAATAAGGAAAATTATGGTGAAAAAATCATTACGATGGTCTTAGATCGTCCACTGTTTTTCACATTCTTTCCTGACAGAATGAGTAATTATCCAAAGAAATATTCCATCTTCCGCCAAATATCCCATTTTTTCGCAAGCTATGATTTGTGATACGTAGGTTGGTACCCATTGGCTCGACGATTTTCTTCACGATTTTTCCTAGGTAATTTCTACCCATTGGTTGATTAATATACCAAATGTCATCATGTTCTTTAGCTGCCTTCTTAGTGCCAAGATAGAATGGCGACTCAGGCTTTTTCATTTCTTCGGGACGTTTATTAGCAAATTTTTTGTAGAGAAGAACGGGACATCTATCCGCATCTCCTGTGGCGAATACTTTTGCATTAAAAGCTCGGCTGTTGGAGCCACCTTGCCTGGTCTTGGTCAGCCTCTCATGGAACTCGATATATTCGTCTCCATCGTCATTAGTTTTCAACATCAAATCTCCCCAGCACATATTTCTCGGTTCGGTACAGCCTCTGAGGCCTAGGGTTGATGTAAATAAGAAAAAAATGGTGTTTTGGAGTTTTTCCCCACTGCTTGAGCCCAACTGTCCAATATTCCATAATTTATCCGTCATATCAGACGTGATGGTGTCTGCCTTTTGAGGTTTATTCCCTAGTCCCTGCTCTTTTAGCTCCTTCCTTCTGGCTGCGAGAGTTTGTCGTGCTAAGTCAAAATGCTCCGATTTATCGATATCCACTTGATATTTATGCTCAGAAAGATGTCTGAAATGAAATTTAAACAGCGTATTAATCGACTCGTTCATTAATATCAACGTTTGTTATGTTTTTCAATGATTTATTTCTATTTCAGGCCCAATCTACGATGGTTCCTGTAAAATACGACAGGCGGCGACATTGTAGTTACCTTGCCGTCAACACTAGGGTCGACACTCGGTCTCTCAGAAAGCATCGGAAGAATGAACAGGTTGGTCATTTACGTTATATTTTGCTTATTTTATTTTTAATCATTATTTAATATTTACCTTGCTATGCCTCTGTACATAGCGGTGAGGCTATCTGGTTGATACGGACTGCCGTCTACCTTTTGGGCCGACATCAAAAACTTCGCCATGTACACGTTCAACCTTGCTGGCTCTATCTGTACTAAGTCGTCGTAACGTACATTGCTGCTTGTCAAGAACTCTTGGAACATAGTGACTGCCTGAAATATTAATATAAACGTTCATTAACAATCTTCATATTACCCAGTTCATTTAGTTTTTTAAATTATAGAGAAATATCATATGTATTTAAAATAGTTCAAGGCCTATTGAGTCTGTTCAGTGATAATATAATTCTACTTACTCTTCTCGTCGCTCTTATGGTGTTTATGTTTTGCTTCTCGTTGATGTATTTTTCAACCTCCTTTTGATTCTCCAGCATTTCATATTGAAGCTCTCCTTGCTGTTCGATAAATTGTTCAATCTGGTCTATATTTCCAGGTTGAGGTTCGGCGGGTTCTGTGGGTTCTTCACGTGCAGCTTCCACGAGGGCTTCCACGACAACTACCGTTTCCGAAGGCTCATCTTTACTAAAGGAATTATTCAACAAATCTCGGAGCATATCGTCTGTGAGGTAGATCGTTTGCTCACCACTCTCCTCTGCGGCTATTTCGTTGACTACTTCCGTCGTCAGGTCTGGAAATATCTCTTTATATAACAAATCGAATATCTCAACCTCCATAGTGAGTAGCTCTCGTCACGAGCAGACGCTTCTATGAGCAGGAACTACTTTCAGAGCCTACTGAATTTATGAATAATTGTGACGTAGGCACTTTTTTTGCCGTGTAGGCCCAGAGGCCCGCGCTACGTTGGGCTCATCATTCCAATAATATAATCCTTTTTAATAATATTTATTTCTCTCCTACATGCATGTAAGTTGTATTATTCTTTTTTTTCGGCGGAAATATAGTTTAAATAAAGAAAAATGTACAAACAAACACTGGTACTTTTTTTTTAAAAATGCGGGCAATATGACAAAAATGCGTGCAATACGGCGGCCGTATTGCACGCATTTTTCAATACGAGGCCCAGTGCTTAAGCCTATGGGAGTATCATACCAACTCCACCAAAGGTATAATAAAATGAAAGATTACATGGGGATCGCCTTGATCTTGTGAAAGTGGCATCTTCTTTTATAAATCTAAATGAACAAGAACAGAAGTACTTTAGGACCTTTTAATAATTTTCTCATGAAAGTCTGAACATTTGTTGAATTTGTTGAGTTATTTCTGTAGTACTTCACATTTCAAAGATATAGAAGGAATTCCAGGAATTTCTGATTGACCTTGACGTGAATTTTCACTAAGGCACTTTACCTTCAAAAGTGTTCATATGAATGTTAGGAAATGTAGGGAATCCTTTGATACATATATTTTGCTAATTCTGACAATATCAGCACCCTAAAAAAACTGTTGTTTATATTAGTGACCGATAAAAAACACAGACCTTCACTATCACGCAGAGGTATTACCGTAAGAGTCAGTCTTTATATTGTATAGACTTTCCCTTTTGATTTTTGGGACAGAGTTGGCCCCTCCAAGTTCAAATTGCTTCCGACATCACTGGTATTTGGTAATTGGTGTCTATGGGGTATGTGTCATGCACACTTTATCATTGTCTTACAAGCTATAATTGTATCATAGGCCTATTACGTGAGGTTATGTCACATATATTGATAATAATTCGTAAATCTTTTATTAAAGAGATGGCAAATATTGTAGGAATATCATATCATTATGTAAGACATACAAGGCGTACATGCCAATTTGATGTGTATATAATATATATATGTGCATTAATCATTGATGAAACATTGGTGGAAAAGAGTGCCAAAGTGACTATGAGTACTATACCTATAAGATGTTGGGACTGGAAAGGAACATGCATGTGTCCTAGATAATTATTAGCCGACACCAGTTATTATAATAAACTGTCATGGTAGTGCACCACAAATTCTCACCTGTACATTTGTAGTTACAATCTTTTGATTCAAGCCCAACCTATCCTTAAACCTATCCTTAAACCTATCCTTAAACCTATCCTTAAACCTATCCTTAAATTGATGTTTACATGGTAGGTTTTGGGGAGTGGGGGTGGGAGGGAAGGTGTGAGATCCGGAGTAATTAGGGTATAAAATACATTGAAGCATCCTTTTAGAGGGGAGGGAGGGGTACAAATAGGGATACATGTAATTCGATATCCTAGGGTATAAAATACAGAGTGGCATCCCAAAGGTGTGTGAGAGAGAGAGAAGGTTATGCATATCGAAGGGTAATTAGGGTATAAAATACACAGTGGCGTCCCCAAGGTGTGAGGGAAGGAGAGGTGCCGGCAGTGGTGCCCCCTACAGAGACATCATGATGATGTTGTTATAAGATTGGACAAAGGTGTCGACAGTGGTGCCCCCTGTGGTGAGATGATGATGATGTTGTTATAAGATTGGAGTTCGATTACTTTGAGCCCTTAGGATATGAATACATTACAATTACTTTTATAGCAAACAATTAAGGCGGAGAGTGGGAGTATCAACATACGAGTGGGAAAATTCGAGTCACTTTGCTCAGTCTATTGTTAACTTGTCCAATTATACAGAAGAGTGTAGATGAGTATGATAGGGGATGGAAATTAGATTTTACCAGATAATTCGATTTGCTATTCGAGTTTATTCATTATACTATGAATACAAATGGGTGTCTGTGGTACGTAGGGGGGATGCAGAGATAGAAATTAGATTTACCATTACTACTAGAAACATAGAATAAAGTACTAAAAATCAGTCTTTTTTAACTCGAAGTTTTATTTTTAGTAGCAAAATCAATAATATACATTTTTATATTCGGTTGAAAACATAGTATGGTTACAGAATATGCCCTTTATAAATATCAGTTAAATGAGTATTACTATCATTATATTTAATCTATATATCGGCGCGCTTACAGAATAGAATATGTTCTTTATAAATTTTGTCTAGTACTACAAGAAAGCTTAGTTAAATGAACATTACTATTGTAGTAGATCGGAGGTTATATATAGCCCTCCGCGTCAAGAGTGTGTATAAATCAAATGTCCTTGACCTTCCCCGTGTCTCCGTAACGCTTCACTGAGCACGGAATGGGCTTTCGGATTTGTGTTAGTTGCAAGAGAGATATGTTTTACCATTATCACCCATTTACAGGAATCTTATAGTCTATTCAACTACAGCAGAATGTGTATCATGTATAACCATTTACTGTATTCCTGTACGACCTGTTCTTATGTATTGTATTCACTGATATTGTTTGCCTGGTGCAACACCTCTTTTATGATGTGAGGACAAGTATGACCTTGCTCCTGCCTGTAAGGTGTAAGTATTCACTCTAAGGCTTTGAGTGGATCAGTTCAGGCCTATGCTGGGTCTGAGCCGGGTCTGTTGAGACTTGCAGTCTGGTCGTGGGTGGCAATAAACCTAACGAAAGAGACATTTCCGTGTTGGTGTTCTTCCTTGCCTTCGTCGAGAGCCGTGTCCGCCGTAGTCGAACCTGGGTTGGAATGAGCCTCTAGTAATAAAGCACTTTACTATAGAGGCGATTCACTACACTATCATTATATTTAATCTCTATATCGGCGTGCTTACATATCCAGTATTCTTTTCACTTTGTCGGCATCGAGTGGTGAGAATTGTGCCTCAACGTCGACATCAGGCTGAAAAAATGAATGATAAACTTATAAATAACATATTTAAAACATACAAATAAGTACAATTTTTGACTGACCGACTGACTGACTGACTGACTGACTGACTGACTGACTCAATGACTGAAGCGAATGTTTGATATTGTTGATTACAGATTTATTAATTTTACAATAATAATAATAGTACTAATATTATTAATGTTATGGATTTAATATATACTTACATTTTTAGTGACTTGTGTTACAAAGTGACATGCAGAAGAAGAGGAATCATTTGACTGTGTTGGTGTTTGTGTTGGTGTCACAATAAAGCTGGAATAATTCAGCTTTTGTACCGGTGTTGAAGGACAGGACGGAGTAGTCATTGTTCTGGCTTTTGACTTTTTAGCCTTGGGCGCTCCTGGTTCCTTCAGCACCAGATTGGGACTCGTGTTTGGAGTTTCAGTTACAGTCTGTAAGTTAGAAGATGAGATGCATGAATAATTAGGGTATAAAATACACGATGGCATCTTTTAAGGTGTGAGTTAAGTGCAATTAGGGTAGAAAATACACGATGGCGTCGGTTGAGTCACGCTGATGTTGTATAGAGTATCAACGAGTATATAAGACGAGTGGCATTATGTTTTTGATGTACAGTTACTCTACACTGATCTATACTTTTGTTGCAATCATCACTGACAGTCTGATTTTATCATGGCATCTTCTTCTTCTTCTCAAAACTGTGTATACAACTGTATACCGAGTGGACAGTGTGATAAGCCGAATGATTACATTTCACAGAGATATGTGAATGTATATTTGAGTACGTCAGCTAAGATTCAGTCGACGAATATGGAGGATATTTTGATTATTACTAGAAATCGAACAGGCAAGGCACCAAGGGTGATTTTGGTACCGAGAAGTATTATCAATTTGTCTGCTCGTGCTAAGAAATTTAGCATGTTCGAGACAAACAGACTTTCAGACGACTGGGATATCAAGTTGATTGAATTCAGGCACACATTCTACATTTCCCACGTACACAAAAATGCTTCCGGACAAATGATTCTGTAAGTTATAAATTTATCAAATGCTATTTGTTAAAATCATAGTTTAACTTTATAGATATAAAGTGTATAATATATTATATGTATACAAATGTTATTTTTTAACTTTGAATTCATCTATTTATCTATCTATGTATCTATTTATATATATATTTACTAATTTATCGATTTTGTTTACACAGGACTGACTCGTTCAACCTGACACTAGATGAACACAAAGTGCTATCCAAGACATTCAATCCAACAGCAGGCACTCCTACTGACTACGAGGAGTCTACACAAATGGAACAGGACGAACCTCTTGAATCGGACGAAAACTCAGGAGATGTTGTTATGTCACATGTTCTGCGACCACAAAAATCGGAGGCCACTAAACTGAACGAGCTAGGTGGAAGTGTAATGAGTTACAGCTCATATACAGGACTGAATACATTTGGCCAGCATTTCTCAACGTTTGCTCCAAAGCTATCGATGCCCGGTGAAGACATTGTTTAATTTAGTCTGCCTTTAAGATTACGACACTGAACTGTTTCTGGACTATTTTTATACGTATTTCCTGACACTGCATATTACGTTTGTGATACTGGTGCTGTTGTATTTCTTGAGTATGTGGTTAAATAAAGAATCAATGTATATAAACAAAATATTGACTTACTTCGATTGTTCTTTTGCGTCTGCGACTGATCTTTAACTTGGGTAGCCGGCGCGGAGTAGTTGAGATAGGATCCGAGTTTAACTGTATGTAATATGAAAATTATTCGTATTAGAAACCAATGATTATATAATACAAAATTATTATTAATTTTAGTTGTTAATGTGATTTGAGTTTCAGTACTACATGATTGATAATTATATAGTAACACAGAGAAAGACAAACAGTTAGGCAGCTAGTCAGTTGCTTTCATAAGTAGTACTTCATTATGTTGTTTGAGAGAATTTATGAGAAATAGTGCAAAATAACTTACAGCTTTTCGCGATTCCCTGTCCATTTTAACTCTAAGTGCATACGCGTTTTCTTTGAGAGTTAAATTCGACCAGTCCGAGCTATGAGTCTCCACTTGTTCCGATTCGGATGATATTAATATTGTCCGTTTGGGTGAATTAGCTTTCCACCCTTTATCGGTCGAATTGTCAGGTGAGGCTGGCATCGCTGATAGAGTTGCAGATGAGTCGACGGTAGATATTGGAGTAGAGGCACGACACGGCTGCATTGGACCCTGTTATTATTATAATAGTAATAATAATGTATATTAACATAGAAATTATAAAAAGGAACAGGATTTTATTTATTTATTGAATGAATGAATGAATGAATGAATGTACAAAGATATAAATACAATGTAGTAAATTAAATTTAAAATTGACATACCGGATCTCCAAACAACACAGAATTCAGCATGTCCAATACTGACTGCTGAGTTACGGTTAGCGATATCATTATCGCTCTAAACCTCAACAGGATCGCCTGCCAGTCTTCAGCAGAGAGTTGTCTATAACAAATTGATAATAAAAGCTGAATATACTTATCATATATAAAACATGATTAAATTAAAAATAACATAGAGTTGCAGCATAATGCGAATATATTTATATAAAAAGAAATCAAGAATAAAATTCCTTACCTTGGCAGGAGTGTGTATGTGTGCGCGCAAGAGAGAGAGAGAGAGAGAGAGTAGATAGATAGATTGCAAGATAGAGAGAAAGAGAGAGAGAGAGAGTATATAGAGTATATAGATAGATAGATTGCAAGAGAGACAGAGAGAGTAGATAAATGATTGGTGTATGGTAACAGTGACGTCAGTAGTGACAGTGGTACTGAATCCGTATGCAGCGAATGTTGGGTAGAGAATGAATGTGGTAGTCTAATCAGTTCAAGGTTTGTTATATATGCATTGGGCAAATAAAAAAGAAAAGAAAAGAATAAATCTATACCCCTATAGTCTTAATGCACGTACATGAGTTTTTTCCCCCACACCGGGTATTTTATTCCACCACAATTTCACATTCATTCAATTCTTGGGGTTCTACACAGCTTGATACACATGCTCAAAAATAGACAAGACATGAATCCGATCAATCATATTCAGTACAGAATTATCATTTTTCACATCATTGATCTCTACTCATATTTAGAATATATCGTACCGATTAATCTCAACATAAACAAAACATGAATATGATCCATCATTTTCAGTACAGAATTATCATTTTTCACATAATCAATCTCTACTCAAATTTAAAATACATCATACAAATTAATCTCAAAATAGACAGAACATGAATCTGATGAATCATTTCAAGTACACAAATATCATTTTTCACATAGTCGATCTCTACTCATATTTAGCATATAAATCATACAAATCAATCTCAAAATAAACAACTCTCAAAATATGCCATTCAAAGATTTCTGGTTCATCCCATCTCATCCCCTTTCTGCCAATTACCTCCCCACTCACGATAATTTTCCCTCTTGATTAGAACACAGGTCAATATATCTTCGGGCAGAAATTCGAGTCCATAAAACGTATGGCTCCTTCTGTTCAGAATAGTATCCTGGTGATTCTTTTTCACCTTTCCCCCTCCATTCATATCATTAGACCTCAGCAAAACAGGTGGCATTTCTCCTTTGCTCATCCTCAGGATCCTAGAAACATATTCAATGTCATTTGGGATACCCAGCATAATCTCCTTGAACTTGTATTGTATGTCCTCTTTTCTGTCATCCAATTTCTCTGATTCGATTACATCCAGCCTTGTAGATATCTTTGGTGTTGTTTCAGTGAAAACATTGGTAGCATCAGTAACTTGTTTAGACAAATTGGAAAACATCTGGCTTAACTCCAGAAACATCGCCATTAGCTCAGAGTTGGATACCTGTTTTCCCATAGTGGATTCAAGATCTGGTGACAAAATTTAAGGAATCGATAGGGCATCTGATCTCTAATCTATGTTGACTGGTCAAGTACCAGGTCAGTAGGTCAGCTATATACACGCTGGCCATTTACTCACTTGTGTGAAAGCAGCGTGGTACCTCCAGTAGTGTCAGTAAACACTCCTTAGTCATGCAAGTTAAACAGTTCTATGATCCTAGCATGGACACTGCGTTGCAAAACGTAAAGTTCTTTTTGTTTAACACTATTTAGAAACAGTTTGTAGGGTTTCAAGCTGAGGTAAATCCTGCGAAAACCTGCTTAATCCACTCCAGAGTCATTCCATGTACAGCAAATTCTCCTAACCTGTCAAACGTTTCCCTCCAGAGGGATGGGACCACGATGTCCGTTGGCCAGTCAAAACACTGAAAATCTTTAAAATACTCCTAGCTGAAGCTCTCTCCGATTTCTTTGTGTTAAACTGAAGGTGTGTGACAAAACTGGTGATGAAATTCTGCCTCTTAAAACAATCTATGCTGAAAGAAAAAGAGGAGCCCTACAAGGGCTGTCTTGGAACCAAAATCTAAACCGGAAGTCCTCAGCACGTACATGAGTTGATTAAAAAAGAAAAAACAAATTTGCATAGAATCGAATTTCATTTATATACGGGTATTCGCTACAACTTAGGGATATAAGTTTACACACTTATAAAAGTACCGCGTGATGAGTATAATGGGAGCGTTATTGGTACCGCCACAGTGAATCAGTAATAAGAGAGTACAAAAAAACCAAGAAGGAATATAAATGAACTAAGAGCGGATGCTTTGACAAGAGGTCTTTAGGTGCGTGGGTACAACAGTTAGAAAACAAAATAAAATAAAGAAATATATCAAATAAGATTTTATAAATCAAACTATTATGTTATTTGAATGTCTGAATTATATTAAGACATGCTTGTAGCACAATTTTAGCTCAGATGTTTTAAGTAAAGTTAAGAATATAATTATTGTTCTTTTGAGAATTGTTCATGTAAATTCTCTATATCAGTGTTCTTATAATATTTATGTAGGGCTGTAACGTAGTGGCGCAACACTTGTCCTTTGTGAGCGTCTTTTCGGCTCAGCTTGTTGGTCTTGAATCTTGACTTTCTTTTTGACTGACTTGAGCATTCTGTTATAAATAAATAAATAAATAAATAGTAATTAAAGAGAGAGAGAGAGACACAGAGAGAGAGAGAGAGAGAGATAGGCATATTATGTAAGACAAATACAGTACATGATTGATAATTATATATATATATAGTAACACAGAGTTAGAGAGACAAACAAACAAACAAACAAACAGTCAGTTAGTTAGTTAGTCAGTCAGTCACTTAGTCAGCAATGTACAGAGTAAATAATTGACTTACAGAGTTGTTGATGTGTTTAGCTCATCGTTGTCCTCATCCTCATCGTCGTCCTCGTCCACGTCCTCGTCCTCATCCTCTTTGTCCTTCTCCCCCTCCTTTTCCTCCACTTCTTCCTTTTCTTCCTTGCTCTCATCGTTGTCTTTTTCCCCATCGATCTCCTCATCATTTTTCAATTCTTTCTCATCAAAACCTCGAGTTAAGGTTCAGTTCATCATCATCATCACTGTCATCGCTACCACTAATGCCGTCATTGTTTTTATTCATTAGTACTTAGAAGGGTACCTGCCTGTTGCTGCCGTTCGCCAGTTTCGTTTGAGCTTTCATTTACATTTTCATTCACATTTTCTGCATCGCCAGCTAATTTTTGTTTTTTTCGTAGTCCAATGATTCTAAAAACCACCCCTGCTATTGCTGTTAATATGACACCTCCTGATGGAAGTCTAAAACACACACCCATTATCTTCTGTGCCCATGCTGATGGCGACCAAAAACTCCCACTAGTGGTGCCTGGAGAATCTAGAGAGGAGCCACTCAGGGTCTTTGAGGAGTCACTTGTGGTGCTAGTGGTGGTGGTGGTAGTCGTGATGGTGGTGGTCGTTGTGGTGGTGGTAGTGATGGTAACTGTAGTGGGACTTGGTGGTGTCGGTGGTGGTGCTGGTCTGGAGAAGGTCGAGGTCGGAGGACTAGAGTCCAAAGGAAGTACAACAGCTGGTATAGTGGTGGCATCACCATCCCCAACGATCTTAGATATGGTGCTAGTGATGTCAATATTAGAATCGGTGATGGCCGTTGTAGTGTCCTTATTACATCCAGTTATGAAGTTGAAAGGGCAACATGTACCATACTCTTCGATATTTCCGGAGCAAGTATTCCCGTCAATGTCTATACTGGCGTCTAATGTTTCTAAGTTGGGAAAAGCTGTTTTGAGCCGATCAGTATCCACGAGTCCAACAATTTCGCTCCATCTCAGATCAATATTTGTGATCTTGCGGCCGAATCTGTACTTGGTAATTTCACCCCAAGATATGTATTGCTGACGACATATGATCTGATCAGGTGTACACGTACACGTCCGGCAAATACTTCGTGCTTTGATCTCATTCAATAATCCAGTGATCAGACAGAGAAATAAAAAAAAAGACCCCATCTTAAGCTCCAGTGGTGTGTCTCTTTTAAATTCTCCAACTAGTGTGAACTGTACTGGTCACTCGTTGTCCGAAGGAAGCTACTGGAGTTGCCGCCAAAAGATGACTTCCGATTATAACAGGTGTTTTTCTACTTAGTGTCCTAGCAACGATATTCATCTGATACCCGGATAAACGCTTGTTTTCTGTCTTTTACCGTGTTGGATTTTATACTGCATAGACTAACGGATAACGAGTATATAAAGAAAGAAAGATACTGCACAATTTGAATTAGACATTTGTTTTTTTATTAAACTAAAACTTGATATATTTGTCATTCGCATGTACATCATTTAGATTAAACATTTTTATGAATTTCTCCATTGAGATGCTTTTACATCGTAGGCATGCATACAATACACAATAGTATCCACAAACATCAGAATCAGATGCTTGTATAGGCTGAGAAATGTACTTATAGGACGGACCATTTAAAATTAGAAATGACTTAGTACGTTCATTATAAAAATCAGGAGAGCGTCCTAAACTATCAAATAACTCTGGAATGTGTTTACTATTGTTGGGTACGTAGACAACAATCCAATGCAAACCTGGCTGTGTACTATTTTGTGAATTGACTACATACAGTGAAGGTCTTGGTACTCTAATTAAAGGTAAATAATCGTAAGGAATAACACCTCGATAACATTTGTGAGTGTGAGGATTGTTCTTTAATATATTATCGATTTCAAAAGTGTTCATTGTTATTGTTATTGTTATTCTACAATTACGTTTCTAGCCTTGTCGATGCGTAGTAATGCATCAAATTTTCCATAGACTATTGCTGTAACATTCTCTGGTAGGGGCTTGCTGAATCTCAGAGTTAGCTCGGAGTGACCTTTAACAATGGGGTTTGTGTACTCTTCACTTTTGCTTTTTTCCAAGTCGATCATAAACAGCATATATCTGTTTTCCATGTCTTCGAATGTAATATTAGGGGGTCGTCTTGACTGACTCGGATCTTGCCACTTGAATAAATAGGCATATTCATTTGCATATTGTTTTTGTGAGAAGTCTGGCTGCATAGCGACTCCTGTGACTATTTGTCCATTAACACTGTACGACAAATAGTTCAGAAAATAATGCTGGAAGTTAAATGGGTTTTTTTCACTGTGTCCTGCATAGGCCTGGGCATCGACGAGGGCCACGACCAATCTCTTGGGAATAGAATCTTGAAATATATTGTCATGAGTGAATGCCTGGTTTCCTTTTGGAATGTTGAATACTTTGATGTCACTTCGTGTGAATGGATACATAGCCATTTTATTGTTGAGTAGCTCACTGTGATTCATCAAAAGTGAAGGATTTAGCCGTATCATTGGCATCATAACGTTGGCAGATACTATCTCAACACTGTACAACTGAGAACTTAGTGCAGATATTTTTCCTGGTGCTTTTCCCTTGTCTCTTTTAGTTTTTTCTGTTGGGTCCTCGTACATGAGTCTGAATTTATCAAGAGCTGGATATAGTTTGATATTCACAGGAACACCATTGAGGACCGGTTTTGGTTGTTGTGCAAAGTCCATCATTAGTTTTGTTTTTAACATCCATGCTTTTCCTGTATTTTGCTCTGTTAGCAAGACCTACGTTTGATCCTTTATCGACATCAAAGCTATCCATGGAGCCTGCTGATTCCTTGTGAAATCCACTAAGAGTGAGCCAACTCAATCGGTCATCAATTAACAGTTCCACTTTCCAGCAGTGTGTCTATTAGAGTTTTGAAAGGAAAATTGTTTGAAACCGATGTTGTCACGACCTGTTGCTGGATCGATAAATCCATCTGTCGGAAAAGTGTGCATGCAGGGAGATTTATTAATCCCACTTCGTTTGAGCCTGTGATTTGATTGCCCTTGTCGTTCAATAGCCGCACTGTGATTTCTAATTCTGCATTACTAATATCCATATAGTCCGGAGAATTGTTTGTAAGATCAAACTCTAATGTTGATGATCCGGAGACAGTGCCTATTGGTCTGTATTGTTTAAAATATCTATTTTGCACACCGGAACAGGGGGTACTGTAAACAGAGATAGACGAGATTCATAACCCTGATCTGCATCTTCCATAACAAACATTGAAGCGGATGTCGCCATTTTGAAATGTTATCGCTTGAACTTTTTCTTGTACTGTAGTTTGTATGAAGTGTTTTGCTTTTTTGTAGTTTCCTTTTTCTTTGTCTTATAGTAGTGGGCTTCTTTCTGCTTATAGATGCAGTGGATGATGTCTTCTTTCTTCGAGTGTTTGTCGAAGAATGAGCTCCTGTGCCTTTTTTATTTTTATTTAAGCAATTTGCTCTTTTGACTTGAGACTTGGCCCTTTCTATTGCTTGCTGACTGGGTGATACAATTTTGACAGGGGTATTTATTGTACCCCTACCCTTTTGAAGTGTATAAAATGTTTTCAATTTTTTAGTTGCGTTATTCCATGTGCTGCCGCTTATACCAGGTATAAGTGGTACCAAGCTAGAGGTATTTATGGATCCAGACATAGTGTGCATTGAACGCTGTCCACTGACTGTTTGGGTATGCCTCCTGAGTATGTTCGAATATATATCCTTATTCTATCTATATACCCTCTAGATATCGGAATTTTAAATAGATGAGTGAATTCAGATGATTTCGAATGTATCACACGTAGAAGTGGTTTTTGTATACCACTCACAAATGACCTTTTGTCACTCACAGCATCTGATAAAACAAGAAATACGTTCCTTACGTCTGCTAACGCTCCTCCTTTATTTATGTATACTTCACGTAATGACAGTGTAGCAGTAGCCATGTCTACATTTATCGGTGGTGTTATATTCACTGTAAAATCCCATGGTGAATTTCCTTTGTGAATGATAGAAGAGTCTTTAGAAGATAAAAAATAGAAATGTTTGTCTGTAGACATTTTTTGGTGAGTTATTTTCTAGATCTCGATCTTGTTTTTCTTTTAGTATTATTATTATTATTATCACTAGAAGCGTTTTTGTTTGCTTTATTTAGTGATTTTTGAGCACGTTCAGAAAGTTTGATGTTTTTTATGTCAGAACCGGGAATCCAAGTTCGGAATCGCCTATGCCATCCAACCCATTTGACATAGTATTCAACTTTTCCTCTTCTTGTTCTTTTGTTTTCAATTGCTTCTATCTTGTATAGTGTTTTGCTTGTTACAGTTATCCTTTGCAGTTCTTGCTCATAAAATCTGCCTCGTATGAGTTTGTTATCATATGACTTTACTTTGTATTGTGCAATTCCCTGTTGTGACATCTGTTCTGCAACTGTATATTCTTCATGGCTCCATTTTTCATCATAATGTCTCGCAAACACAGTTTTAAAACGTGCCAATCTAACAGTGTCTCCTATATTTAGTTTAAATATAGATGGAACCGATTTAGGTGTGCTTGACGATTTGCTTGTGATCTTTCTTCGTTCAGGTTTGGGGTCGTACTGAACAGACCATAGATCATATCTATCTATTATATAAACAGCATCTTCTGGTGTGGCTTGTATTCCTCTGTGAAAAGATCTATTATATGTTAGAATCGATCTGATGAGATTCTGGGAGGTTTTTTTTCTTTATAGATTCCCTCTAAACCACTTCCGTCCCCATAAAACCGTCCCTATAGATCAGTATCAAGCCTATAGTTCAGTCTCAAGACTCCCTATAGAGCAGTAACAGTCCCTATAGATCAGTATCAAGACTTCCGTCTCCATAGATCAAGACTTCCGTCTCCATAGATCAAGACTTCCGTCTCCATAGATCAAGACTTCCCCATAGATCAATACTTCCGTCTCCATAGATCAATACTTCCGTCTCCATAGATCAATTCTTTCGTCTCCATAGATCAACTCCATAGATCAACTTCTCCCTAAGTTTGTGCTGACATCTAGCGTATGTGTTTGACACTAATTTAGAAGCCTAGTTGCTAGTTGCGGGTCACTTTCGAATGAAATCCTCCGTGCGCTATATAGACTACCGTACACAATGCAACGCCAAGTGAACGTGCACATGAGTGGGTATGCCGAAGGATCTCCACATCTCTTCCGGTCTACGAAACGTAAGCACGTATAGCTTCTGAACTGGCCATTCATTTATTACTCGATTCCCGTCGACTAAATCTTCGCTATCGGGCTCAAACACTATTTAAATCATTTCTACCGATTCAAATCTTTTATTTATTTCTTTTTTAAGTCCCTAGAGACACGCAACACGGCATTCGAGAACCGGAAGTGTCCGATGCTTTGGATAGCAAGCAGCGGAACCTTGCGAAAACAGGCCGGATGGCTGAACATAAACATTAGCGAATACGCACCTCTGATTGGCTGTTTCTCCGCTAAGCCCCGCCCACTTCACTTGGCCAGCCGTCGCGGTATCATTTAGATTTCGACTAACGCGGTGTCCGATGCTTTGGATAGCAAGCAGCGGAACCTTGCAAAAACAGGCCGGCTGGCTGTACATAAACATCAGCAAATACGCTCCTCTGATTGGCTGTTGTGGCTGAAGCTTCATTCGGTCAGCCGTCGCGGTATTATATAGGTTCCGATTAAAGCAGTGCAATCACTTCCGGTCTCATAGAAAGGCTGATGACTCGCATGTCTTTGCCTGTTATTTTGGATGTTTTTGGATGTTTTTGGACGGAATAAAGCAGGTTTGTCTATCTTTTTTGCTCTAACATTAAGGGAATATCATCAAATCAAGGGAATCTCATCAATTCTCTTCTAAAAGCAATAATTTCCTCGGATTTTTCTGCTCGCGGTGTCTATAGCGTCAGTGAAGTTCTCGGGCTTCGCCCTCGAACTTCCCTGACGCTATAGACACCGCGAGCAGAAAAAACCTCGGAAATTATTCCTTAAATAGAGTAATGTCCTGTAAATAATCTATCCATCTATATGATTGGAAGTGATACATCATTTTTGTGATCTTTTCCTTTAGTGTCTTTATAAATCGTTCTGCATAATTTGCTTTTGGTTCGTTAGTTGTAAAGAAATGATGTATTTTGTGAGATTTCATTACTTGACTGACTTCCCAATTTTTGAATTCACTACCTGAATCTGTACGAAGTTTTTCCAAAGTCTGATCTTTAAATATTTCATTCATATTTGAAGCCATTTCCTTACCTTTTAATGTATACAAAGGTCTTGTTATGGCAAATCTTGTGAATATATCAATAATGACACCAATGTAGGCAAATTTATCGTTGTATTCTTCATATCTTGTCATGTTGATAGTGTCAGAATCAGCCTGCATAAATTTATCAGTCACTATGACTCTAGGTCTTTGTAAGGGGGTAGAAGATAAACCCAATCTTGCTTCCTTGTGTATTGTATATGTTTCCTGACTTTTCAACCACTCTTTTATGTCGTTTAATGTACATTTTTTTTTCCCTTCGTTTATTGTTGCTTTCCATAACTTATGAGCACTGCAAAATGATGCAGGATGCTTCAGATCGTAATATATATCTTGCAGATATTCATCTTCTTCTTCTTCTTCTTCTTCTTCTTCTTTTTCCATCTCCACATTTTCATCCACAACTTTCTTTTTGTTCTTCTTTTTCCCCATATTCACATTTGGTTTGTTATTTAATTCCACAACTGTGTCCAATGTGGTGTATTACTATTATTATTATGTTTTGACACATGTCCTCCTTGTCTTAGTTTTTGACGTTTACCTTTTCCTCTTCCAGATAGTATTGGAGCTAATTGTATTTGCTCATTATCATCAGGTAATCCTGGTGGCGGTGGTGGCAGTGAATGTGCTTGTTGAAAAGCCGGCCGGAATGCGTGAGCGCCCATTGGCGCGCCCGCAAGACGCCCGCTCCTACCCGGCGCAACAGGTGGGTTTTGTGTATGTACTATTGTTGATACTGGAAGATTATCTTCTATTCCTGTTGCTGATACTGGTAGTGGTGGTGGTGGTTGTGGAGACAGTGGATGATGATGATGATGATGATTGTTTATATAAGTTGAATCTGGTTTGTATGGATCTTGTATATTTTCGTCTGTTTTATGTGTATATAAAGAAAGGGAATCATTCCCTTTACCATTTTGATGACATGGAGATTGATGCTGATGTTGTTGTTGTTGTTGGTCTTTGTTCGGAACACTGTCAGATTTGATGTTCAGTAAGTATTCTTCATACTTAAGATATTTCTGATAAGGAACAAGAACAACTTTTCTTGTTTTTAAATCAGACATTATAACCTATCAAGCACAGAAAGTAATTGATCCTTTACTTTTTTAAAAATCTCCAATAGTGACCGTCTATATCTTCTAATTATAGCCAACTTTTTAGATTTGTTAAGTTTTGGGTTTGATAAATGTCCAAGAATAATTTTTTTCTTGTATAGTAAATGTGATACTTCGTCGTCGACTCTTAGTCTTGGAAGATGCAGAGATATTTCACTTATTGCTTCTATCTGACTCGATGTTGCTGTTTCTAATAAGGCTTCTGCTTGGATGTTACTTGTTGTTGTCAATAGAAACTGTAGAAATATCTTGTTATTCTCAACAATTTTCGACATTGCAATACGATCTGATTGCTTGTACTTTGTGTGTGTTTTACACTTGAATGATTCAATCTAAACAAATCATTGGTCTTTAATCTTTCATGAAATAATATATATGACCCATTCTCATGAAAGTGGTGCAACCCCCCATTTTTTCCACTTATTGTTCAAAAACTTGGTCGATTCTGATCTGAAAGACAAATGGATTGACCAGATGCATCCCTCTTTACATGAGCGTCAATAAGATATATACTTTTGTGTATCTATAATGTATATTTTATTAATTATGTACTATCTAAACAGGAGAAATACCCAAATAATCACTATCTAACTTATAGTTATTAAAGAAAAAAATCCAATTGAATTGATATACATGAATAACATTCACAGCATAGAATAGGGCATGAAAACCAAACAAAATGATATATTAAGATCAAATATATTGGCAGAATTTATGCTCCCAACTCAATATTTAAGAAAATGGCTAAATTGGGGTGAAAAAACGTCGCCAGACAAAATGGCTGTGCTTTTTATAATTATTAAATAAATTTTCTCTAAATAGTTTGATTTCATAACTATAGGTTTCAAGACACACATATACCACCATTGGAAGAAACTTATTACTTACAATCAGCAGAAATGCTGATAATCAGCAGATAATCAGTGGAAAAAACATTTTTTCACATTATTTTTCCAAATATTAGCCAAATTAAATTATTTTACACCTAATCTTTAAATACGGTTAGCTTTAAGAATTATTTGACAAAATAATCTCAAAATATCTTTCCTGATTTGAATACTGGGCTGTGTGCATTGGGCGACGTTTTTTCTCTTGATTAATGGGCGACGTTTTTTCTCTTGACTGATGTGTTTCAGGAAAATGAGTCACAAATCATATAAAATGGATTTTGAGGTATCATAATTATTGAAAAGATATGATCAAGTGGATTCCAATGATGAAAACATTAAGGATATCTAAGAAATTTTTCCATATTTCATGTTGGTTGTATTCATGTATTCATGTTTGAAAAAAAGTTCTAAATGGAAAATTACCAGTAAAGTAGCTAAATATACTCCACCGGATGATCTTAGGAATCAATGGATATATCTAATACACTGTCCTAGAATTTGGTACAGATATTGCTATGACCAATATCAATAAGCACCCCAAAAATGAGAATATTCCAATAAGAATATCTGATGATTTAATCACTTTGAATACTATCACTTTTTGATTTGTGACTCATTTTCCTGTGACACATCATATATTACTCTACTGCAGGAAAACGTCCCCATCCTTGAGTGGATATTGTCATGAATGACAAATTTTCAATAAATAATGATAAAGTGGTGTTAAATGGTGCGAGTCATGTATCAAAAACATTAAAAATAACAATCAAGCTTCTTATGATTGACTAAATTTAAGATAGATTGGGCGACGTTTTTTCACTCAGAAAAAACGTCGCCCAAATTTGAAGCATTAAAATGTGGATGATTGAAAAAAATCTTGGTTACTAATCACACTCAGAGGTAAAAGCTAGTATTTGATCATATTATAACAGAAAAAATAGAATGATTTGAGAAAAATAAATAAAAATACAGTCAATGATAGGATGCTTCATCTGATTGATATGGGAATCCAGTTTCTGACTTTTTTTGTTGTCCCCGATTTGAAAAGTTTTTATACAAGAAAGAAAAACCTTTCTTGGCTATTACATCAGGAAAACATTTAGTTAGGGAATGGTGATAGAAATAATTGATGATATACAAATTAAATAAGAGAAATGATCTTTACTAAGAGATATAGGGGTGTGCGACGTTTTTTCACCAAATTTTCTACACCAATCTTTGATAACCTCCTGTACAAAAACTAATGGTATAATTTAATGGCAAATTCACATATATTACCGCCTATATATTACCTTCATACCTACCAAATCTCAGATTGATCAAACAAAATATAATTTTTACCCTTTTAGTATGGGCCGCACCATTTTCGTGAGAATGGGCCATATATATCTTGTTTTTTTTATACCCGTTAGTACTCATCTTATAATGTATGTCTGTGTGTCTGTCTGTCTGTGTGTGTGTCTGTCTGACTGTCACTCTCTCTGTTGTAAATAGTGTTTCCATGGACATCTTGCATCAGATCGTCAATCACAAACAGCTTGTGTTCACTCTCTTTTGTCAGTCGTTGTTTATATTTCTCCAGCGAATTTTTAAATTTTCCCAGCGGATTTTAAAATTTTCCCAGCGGATTTTTAAATTTTTCCAGTCGATTTTAAAATTTTCCGAGCCATTTTGTACATCTCTGCAATTGTCTATGAGAATATGTACATATTTGAACCCATGTTTCTTTTTAAATTTCTCCAGTTCTATTTTAAATTTCTCCAGTTCTATTTTAAATTTCCCCAGCAGATTGTTTTTGTTTTTTTTCCCCAGTACATTTTCATATTTTCTCAGTGTATTTTTTTTATATTTCACCAGTGTATTTTATGTATCCAGCACATTTTGTTTACAATTATTTTTTCAACATAATATACAAACTCTGTTTTTTGTTTTGTTTTTTAATTATTTATTACTTTTCAACTTACATATGTGTCTCGATTCATCAAAATGAGTCCCATGTCGGCAACTTTCGTTTTGAGATATAGGGCTCCAAAGATGGTATATGACTTTTTTGGCCGAAATCGTTTTTTCCTGTAATATTAATCTTTAATATGTTTTTTGTGAGACTGGAAAGTATTTTGTAAAATAAACAATAATTTATGCTTCATAATCGCCGGTAAACATTTTCATAACATGGTTGAATGGGTTAAAACAAAGGAGTCAGAGGCTATTTTTCACTAAATTCACTCGTACGCCGTGGACATTTGAGCGTAGGGTACCCCAGCACATTTGGTATCCTCGGAAAGCCGCGAATCTCCTCTATCCAATCCCAGTCTTCCCTTTTGAATGCCCGCGTAAGTTAACCAATCACAGAGCTCTATTAAAGTGCATTCGGCGTAAACACTTGTTGCTAGGGAGCCCACGTGTAGTGGATACAGCGCTGTGATTGGTTCAGCCGCTCCGAAAGATCAACTTCCGGCTGACGCCATCTTCTAGCGTGGTCTTGGATTTGAATCGAAGCGACCAGTTATTCCTCGATTCCAGACGATTCAAGACGTGTTTTACTCTCCAACAAAGTTTTAAATGGACCAAGGTTTATTATTTAAACATGGAAGCTGAGGCCACCGTCGCAGAAGCTCTTAATGGCATCGCTCGAGCCAATTTGGGAGGTGTTGTCGACAACTCCGAATGGCGTAACCTCATCAAGGAATATTTTGTGTTCAACGAGGAAACAGAGACGGTGGAATCTGACTCGGATGGAGAACCAGACGTCCCAGATCCTCCTGAAACTCAGGATACGAATGAGGAAGAAGCTGAGGAAGAACCAGAACCTATTATTATTATTGACCACATGCAGGCAGTCCTGGACAAGGAACGGGAAAAGTGCTCCACATTTAGGTAAGTGTCGGTGCTCTACGGCCATGTTTTCTATCGTGTGTGTTGACGCGTTGGGGGAGGCGATCGGAAAACTATGCTATGTCATCCCTGGAAATCAATCAAATCTATAATCCAATGCTGTTATGTGTGAGAGATATATTGTGTGTATATTTAAATGTTCTAAATTTGATCGGTAGAGGTTTTACCTCGCCTCGTGCTGTTCGTGCATGGGGACTCGGAAGCATCGAGTCGAGATCGGGGGAGTAAACTATTTACCTAGGATGTCTGATATTCCATAATCGTCTCGTGTGGAATGTAGGGTTGAAAATGTATTACTTGTAACAACATGTCAGTTTTGGGCAAATTGAAATCTAGGATTTTGTCCATTTCAGTTGTAACTGCCATTTGTTTAACAACGGCCCGTGCATAGACCAGTTCACTGTGGAACAGCGCATCTCTCATCGGTCGGAACATGATCAAATCAATCGAGGTAATTTTAAATAATGTTTTTCTCTATTGCCTTTTCTTTGCCCATACATGCATGTATAATACTCAATCAGTATTTTAAGCTGTAGTTCAATTATGAGGACACGGATAACTAATCAGATATGATAACTAATTATGTAGGAAAACTGTAGGGAATGTCTTGCTACTCCAGTAGGATTTAAGATTTGTGTCGGTGATATTTTGGTGGGTCACATCATTTTATATTTTGTTATACTGTCGTTTCAGATGAGCTCGACATGGCACTCTTAGGCGTTTTCAATACTGTTACTGACAACAGTGAACAATGCAGTCCAACAAAGAAGGGGCCCCAATGGAAGGGAGAACGAAAACACCCAAAGAGCCACTACAGGGTGTCTAACAAGCCTGTTTGCAAAGCTACCTTTAAATTCCTTTAATAGCAGATCTTTGGATTCTGCTGGGGTTCTGGATACTTATAAATTACTGTTTGGACAGGAAGTGGTCAAACCGGAAAACGGATGAAGTAAATTATTGTTCGGATTCAGGGGTTTATTTTGCGGATGTAGATTTATTTTGCGGATGTAGTTAAAATAAACCCCAGTCGGCGTTTCCGCTCAATCAGTCACTTACCTCATCAACTAGTTGTTTGTCGTCGATTCCGCATTCCTTTTTGTATGTGTCTAAAGTCCTGGTCACCCAAAAGTCTTTTCTCCACTGTTTTCAATGGAAATTTTCTCCCTTTTTTTTTTATTTTGGGTGTATTGGTCGCCATAACGTGTCGACAGTAGACATCGTGCAAGTCATGTTTACAATGGCTGCCTCCCAGTGTCAACCAGTCGAAACAGGCCACGCTTTGTACAACTGCCTAAATATCACTACCACTAGCTGCAAAATCACCGATAATGTTCCAAATATCCTTGTAGGGGAATAGTCCACTTGCTAAAAGGTGTTGAGCAACGAAGAAGAGAATAATCCATTTGTCGATTCCTGCAAAACATCGTCATGTTCACCACAGTCGGCCATGACAGTTTGAAGTTCAAAGTTCAAGGTCGTGCTGTAAAAATGGAAGGTTAATTTGTTGACGGAAAGGATAAAACGGCTGATTTAACCGACCTACTGAAGTGATACTGACGTCTAAATGTCGGATATTCGTTTCACAGATGTAAATTAAACTAAATACGAGAATGTGATGCTTTCCAACGTGTCAAACATAATCATTTAATCGCTAAAGGCTTGCTGGGAAAGCGACATGTTGCCTGTGTCCGTTTCGTGTAGCCATTTTTTTTAGGAAAATAGCAACCCATGTCTGACAGTAGTCGGCACCTAGCGGCAACTGGCCTCCACACGCTTTGTCATTCCTGTAGCTTACTTTGGTGTTTTGGCGCCGGCTGGTGTATTAAATGCGAACTAAAGATCCGCGCTTATAGGCTTTACGATCTAGCGATTTTTATTTTTTTTTCGAGCGAAGAGTTCACCGCCTTTCTTGTTAGCATCTGAAACGTTCAATTCCGTTGACTTTTTATTAAATTAATGCGTGGACCCCTTTAGCCCTTAGTTCCATAATCATCCACCAGGTTAAATATTGATGCTGGGTTCTGAATAAAATACTGGTTAATAAATAAGCCGAGTATAGGATTACTGAACATAGACCCAAGTGGGTTTTTTATTTTTGTAGGCCTAGACATAAATCGACACAACTGTTTGTCCTCCATCCTTAATAGAAATAATCTCAACTATTTTGAATTAACCGTCACATAAATAATCTATTTGAAAACAACATTAATATTGCAGTCTTTGAAATGGTTTCCAGAAAAGAGTTGCTCAAAGGTCTCCCGAGCATTGCCTCTGTTTCTGTTGGCTATGCTTCCACTTGCTTTTTCTTCCTTGTGTTGTTGCTTGTTGGCGTTTTGGGTTTCATCAGGGATGCCTGCAGCCTTTTTGGTCGCCGCAATGGCTAGTTGTTGTTGCTTTCGTTGCTGCATAGCCACTTTAGCATGTTCTTGATTTATTCTCCGAACCCTAGCTAGATCTTCAAATAGTTGATTTTCCTCAGCCTCCATTTCTTCTTCCGTTGCTGGTGGAGGAGAAGGTTGCGAATGCCTCTGTGTTAACGGTATATCGATGTCAGGGGAAGCAGTAACCTGTAAAATATAATATTATATGACTAAATAATATTTGTGCTTCTTTGTACATGATTTCTTGCATATATATTATTAAATACTGTCTTTGACGTTCACCAAGGTACTATATATCTTTATTTTGAGAGGTCCATATTAACAGGCCAAATGTAAATGATATTCTTAATACAATATTAATGTGTGTTTATTTTTTATGTTAATATTTGATTACTGATTAATGTCTTGATAAATATGTATTTTTGTAATAATGTTTTAAATACGATAACATGTTCTTAAATGTTTTATTTACCTGGGACATAATGAGGTTGAGTTCCTCGTTGAAGCTTTGTTCCAGGAAGAAATTAGCCTCTTCTTCTGGTCCCACTTCTGTTCTGTCCTCTGAATTAAGGGAGGTTTGTCGGCCCTCCTCGTCAAAGCCAATGGTCCACGCCATGGTAGACCTGGTGGAATTGGAGTTTGCAATGTCATCTGTTCTTGTCGCAAGTGGTGTTGCCATAAGTTTTCCCCTGGTTGCTGTTGTTGTTGCTTGTATGGCTTGTGTTGTTGCTATCTTTCCTTTTTTTTTTAGTTTCAGCCGATTCGATCTTGCCTGGGTCGAGGTGGCCTGTTTGGTTGTAGTGTGTTGCTCTGAATGGGCCTCACTGTATGTCTGAGTCGGCTCCACTGTGGAAGGAGTAGCCTGAAAATATGCCATTGTGTAAATAATTAATATTTATTCTTTATTTTGTACGGGATTGGTTAGTGGTTAGATATATGTATTATTCAATAGTCTCTCTAACGTTAACGAACGTACACTATTTTGCTATTTAATAATTTCTGTTCCAAATAATGTATCGGTCACTATGGAACATAAATAAAATATTGTTCGCACACTACTAATATCCTCTTTTGTTTAACAATATTTCCTTACTCAATATAATGTCTATTAAAAATATAGAGGCTCTAAATAATTGTGTTAAGACACTAATAATCGCCAAACAATTGTTGTTTTAATCTAAGATTCCCTAAGATATATTTATTTACCTGAGTAACTTCCATAGCCTGAATGTGTTCTGGGTTGGGGTAAGTATGAGCCGGACTACGTCTCTGAGGAGGCTCCAACAATGGCGATGCATTAACCTGTAAAATATCACATTTTTAGAATAATATATATTTTTTGTCACGTGAGTTGTGTTATAAATACTATTCAATTCTCTAAAGCTATAAATAATTTCTTTATTGGCCTAATACTCTCCAATACATTTTTTAATTGAATATTTCATGAAAAAATACTGTGTTTGAAAATTCTGAATGTCATAAATATGTGTTAAACACACTACTAATCTCCCCCACATTTTTTTAAAAATATTTCCGTAATAAATACTGCGTGGAAAAATAGGAAGGCTATAAATAATGTTTTTTTACACCCAAAATTAATATATTATTTGAGATTTTTTTTTTTTACCTGTCCAACTGGCATATCCTGATTTATTTCCGGATTAGGGTGTGTTTCAGCCGCAGTAGATGTTGCAGGAATCTGGACTGTGTAGCCTATTGCTGTAGACAAATTGTGAGACATCTCTCTCCTTTTATTGTCAGTAACTCGGGAATAATAATTTATGCTTGCCGTTGATTTGTGGCCAGTTGTGGCACAAATGTCCTCTGCTTGGAAATTGGCGCCACGCAGCTGTGTTACTGTTGTGGCCCTTATACAATGATTTGTATAGGTCTTGGACAAGTTGGCTGCTGTGGAAATAGTAGACATCATGGTGCCTAATGTGGCCTTCCCCAAAGGACTGTTCCCATACCAGCAATCGTCATCCTTCTTATATTTCTTCAGGGCTCTCTGCCAAAATCTCTCACATTTTGGGTTCAATTTCGACAAGTATAACTTCAATGTCCCCAGAACACAGTCACTGCCTCCAGTGGCATATAGGCGCTGGTCATGGCCTTTGTTCCTTCGATTTCCAGTTGGTTGATGGTTTTTCTCAAGAGGCAGATATGTGACTGTAGCATATTCGGATCCATCATCATCTGTTTTAATCACAAAGTGGTCTTTTTTCATTTTTTTCTAGTCCCTCCCTTCCTCTCCTTCCAAAATGGGTTATTAATTCGAAAAAAACCCTCCTCTGTAGACCCATTGGATTTGTTTTATCCAAGATACCGGATTGATAGATTTGTGCCAAATCCTGCCTTAATATCGGACCACGGGCACGATTAATATCGAGCCCCTCCTCTGCCAAAGCTCTTATTTTCCCCTGTAAAACCCTATTGGCGCATATGTAGGGTTGTCCAGCCGTCAGGTTGACATTCCTTAAGTAAGGAATATCATTGAGATGACGATTCAGGGCACATCGAATGGATAGTAAGGAAGATATGCTGTATGGTTTTCCATTCGCTGCACACACCTGTCCGTAGAACCTCGCCAATATCACTGCCAGCTCTGTTTCTTCCAAGTTTTCAAATATTTGACTGTACCCACGTTGTTCTAGCCATTCTGTAAAATATAAAAACATGTCTACTCATTGCGTGAGATAGGATGCGATTTATATATGTTTAACGAATTAATCCACTCAAGTATGTTTTAAAAATATGGTTTTTTTGGTGATATATTGCGTTGATTAATTATTATATGCTGTGACTTCGGCCCTTCAGGACCGAAGCACTGCCTGATAAAAATTAATTGTTTTTACTATGTCCAAGTCTAATATATTTACTGTTTAAATTGAAACCTGGATGATTTTTTTTATTTATTAAAGCACAAATTAAATCTACCAACCTTTGAATATTCTGATTGCCCACTCTGTAGTTTTGACAGTTTGTTCAGAGGTACATCGAGCCATCATAGCAGCCATTTCGTCCTCAGTTGTGTCCAAGAATACCCTCTGCTTCTCTTTTTTCCTTTTTTTGGGGGGCGTGGGACCAGAAATATCCACAGTCGATATGTCCTTGGCCGTTGCAGTCTGGGCCACCTCTACACACACGATGTCCTAATAATAAAAGAAATAAAAATTCCTTAACCAATTTAATATACTAATATTTTTCTATTTATGATATTGCCCTTATATTCGAGTATATAAATATTTCCTAGACAATTACATGTAAAAGTAGCCTACACATGGCCGAAAAAATAGCTTTTAAATAGAAAATGACATTATTATAAAATTCCGACATAAGTATTCCGTGTTGGTTTTTAAATGAACCCTGCTTTTTTTTATTTAACAATATTAATTATCAACTATGATAAATTACCTCCGTTGGTTGTGATATGCCTTCCTGAGTCTCTCTCACTGTCACCGGCTTTAAAATGGACACCATTTTGTTTTTCTTGTTGAAGGAGGATGGCCTTGGCCAGTCCACAAATGGAATTGGCAAATGTTTGGGCGCGGAAGAAGTGTTTGGAGTATCAGTAACGGTTGTGAGGTCCACATAATGTGTATTATCCGGTTTTTGAGGCTGGAATTAAAATATTGCGATTAAAATAAAATTACACTGTACCGGTAGTGTGGAGCATGCAACTGAGGTGATATATAATTTCAAACAAATATTATATCCCTCCTGTGAAATAATTACTTACCTTTGTAGAATTAGTCGGTATATCTTGGCTAAAATCATCTTCAGAAGCCAAGTCGAGCATTACCTCGTCAGGTAGGTAATCGTCTGCTTCTGTTGCCGGTACATGTTTTCGAAGTGAGTATGGATATACTTTGCGAATGACACCTCCGTCTCTCGGTTTGAATGTGTAGATAACATGTTTTCCACTTTGGCTGGTACTAAGAATTTTACCAATAGTCCATTGGGAACGGAAATAGGCCTCGACTACTTGGCCACAAGCAAACACCGGCACACTCGCCATTGTTGCTTTGTTTTGGTCTGAACATGCCGGAAGTTACGAACCGGAATTAGAAGTTAGCAGCAAGTAGTGGAAGAGTGCTTTGTTTCCGGAACGGCTAGTGGGGCCGAGAAAAACCAACATTGTGACTGTATTATTACGTGTTCCAGTTTGATCTTTGTTTTCCAGAATCCAATTTGACTAAATAATAGAATGTGATGATCTGATTTGTCGAAAACCTGATAATTTCGACGATAAACGCTTGCCTGTGAAGGCGGCATGTTGGCCGTGTCCGTTCCGTTTCCCCCCAATCAGTAAAATAGCAACCCCTGTCGCTTGAACGTAAACATGTATCACTTTTAAATCGCTAATCCGTGATTTCAAGACAAGAAAACTTCGTTATCGGCTTAAAACACTATTTAAAACATTTCTACCGATTCAAATATTTTATTTAGTTCTTTTATTTATTCCGTCGACGCACGCAACACAGCATTCGAGAACCGGAAGTCTCCGATGCTTTGGATAGCAAGCAGCGGAACCTTGCGAAAACAGGCCGGCTCGCTGAACATAAACATAAGTAAATACCGACCTCTGATTGGCTGTTGTACCTGGATGTTCATTCTGCCAGCCGTCGCGTTGTCATATAGTTTCCGACTAAAGCGTGCAAACTTGCGGGCGTGTAAACACATGGTTTCTAAACTCGCCATTCATTACTTGATTTCCATAGAGGAAAACTTCGCTATCGGGCTAAAACAACATTTAAAACATTTCTACCGATTCAAATCTTTTATTTATTTCTTTTTTAAGTCCCTAGAGACACGGATACGGCATTCGTAAACCGAAAGTCTGATGCTTGGTTGCATGCAAAAAGTGGAAGCTTCGTTTGTTTCTGGAACGGAGAGTGCGGCTGACGTAAACGACATTCTGAAGTTATGATTACGTGTACATATGTGATATTGGTTAGAAATAGGTAAAATAATCTAAATATTAAAATGTGATGGGTTAAAACGTGTAAAACATCCTGATTTGGATGTTATGAAGGCTGCATTTGACTCGGTGATTTCCATGTCAGACGTAAAAGAGTAACCCATGTGTTCGAGTGGAGGAGCTAAATTATTGGAATTCATCCTGCTGTAAGTACATCTACAACCTTTTTTGAAGCCTAATATTGGTTAATATGTGTTTAAACAGTAGTATTGAATCCAAAAATCGGCTATTAAAGTGATTAATTCTCTCGATTTTGTGTCTTCGGCTTTTGCTTGAAAATAAACCCCTCGGCCCTCCGGGCCTCGGGGTTTATTTTCAAGCAAATGCCTCAGACACAAAATCTCGAGAAATTAATCACATATTACAAGTGAGTAATGAATCTTGTTGTGCCCATTAATACTGAACATTACATAGCTATTCATGATAACATGGATTATTTGCTAAGAATCATTATTTTGTATTCTCATTTACAATCCTGCATTATGTTTAATTTCTTCCTTTGCAAATGATTAAATTATTATTTTTCTATTTTCTCTTCTCTCTCTTCTCTTCTAGGATTAGCCAAAACAAGCTGACTGCTGTACTAAAATCCTTCAGCGAGGATGGTCTGATCCCTCGTCTACGACGTGGTGGTGGTCACCATGCTGTCAGGTCATTGCCAATAAATGACCTGAAGAACACAATCAACTTCATCACATCTTATGCCGAAATACATGCTCTTGCCTTGCCAGGCAGAGTAGCTTCCCACCACAGAGACGACATCCTCATTCTCCCCTGCCATTCTACAAATGCCGAAGTTCATCGTCTTTACACACAAGCCATGCACGAGACTGACAATAGGGCTGTTGCCTACTCCACTTTTGTTCAACTGTGGCGCAGATATCTTCCTAAAATAGTCACAAGTCGTCCCATGACATACCTCTGCTGGGAGTGCCAGCATAATAACAGAGACATTTCCTGTAGTAGTAATTTACCTGAAGTTGTGAAAGCTGCCAAGTTAAAGAAACAGCAAAAACATTTAGACACTGTAGCAGACGAGAGAACTCTTTATCAGAAATTTTGTGCTGATGCCAAAGAAGCATACAGAGACAATGGTGAACCCCCCCTTGGCAAACATGCCCCTTGCTCATGTGACATTCGAGTACATCTCAGTTTTGACTTTGCACAACAAGTGCATTTACCTTCCTATTAGATGCAACCAGGTCCCCTTTATTTTCTGACCCCGAGGAAGGTAGACCTGTTCGGTATTTGCATGGAAGGAATGCCTAGACAAGTTAATTACCTTATAGATGAGAGCCATTGCACCAGTAAGGGGTCAAATGCAGTAATTTCTTATCTGAATCATTACTTTGAAAACTATGGTCTTGGGGAGAAAGATTTAGATCTTAACTGTGACAATTGTAGTGGCCAGAACAAGAACAAGTATGTTTTGGCCTATTTGATGTGGCGTGTCCTTACTGGAAGGCACAGGTCTATTACACTTAACTTTTTGATTACTGGGCACACTAAGTTTGCCCCCGACTGGTGCTTTGGTCTCTTGAAAAAACAATTTCGTCGGGACAACGTTTCTTCTCTTCAGCAATTAAAAGACAGTGTGCAGCGCAGTACACCAGGGGGGGTCAACCAGGCCCAACTTGTAGGTGATGAAAGGGGTACTGTTTTTGTTCCATTGTACGACTGGCAGGCATTCCTGTCACCTTTCTCCAAATCTTTTCCAGGTATCAAAGGGTATCATCATTTTGAATTTTCTAGTGACAAACCTGGTGTTATTTCTTTCAGGCCATTTGTAGGCCCTGAAAATAGTGGTACTTTTAAAATGCTTACTGTTGATGTGGGTGATGTCCCTCAGGATAACCCACACATTGTACCTTCTCCTGGACTGTCTGCATACAGACAGTGGTATCTTTTTAATTCTATTCGTAATTTTTGTACCGAAGAAACCAAAGACATTAATATGTGCCCCAAACCAACTGTACCTGAAGAAGGGCTAGGGAGGGGGGGGGGGAATGGCTACATTGTACAGGCTCCTGCAGTCGCCCCAGTAAGAGGTAGAGGGAGGGGAAGTGGAAGGGCTAGAGGAAGAGGGAGGGGTAGAGGAAGGGGAAGGGGAAGGGACAGGGAATCTTCTTCTGACGAATCATTACAATTAGGTGGTGATGAATCTTCTGAGGAGGAGGAGGAACCTCAAGAGGAACCTCAAGAGGAACCTCAAGAGGAACCTCAAGAGGAACCTCAAGCTAGGGGTAGGGGTAGGGGTAGGGGTAGAGGAACAGTGAGGGGAAGGGGCAGGGTAAGGGAATCTTCAGAATCTTCTTCTGATGGGGAGGTTGCACCTCCTCCAGCAAAGAGAGGTAGGGGGAGGGGGAGGGGAAATGTTGAGCAATGCCGGCCAGGGAGGGGGAGGGGTAGGGGCTGACTGCTATTTTATTGATTTTATTACTGATTTTATTACTGATTTTATTACTGGTAAATACTGTTGTACATTTTGTTTTGTTAGAATGAATAGGTGTGTTATCATGTATATATTGCAAGCACTGCACCGAAGAATTTTGTACAGAATTATTATACTCATGTTAACAGGGTAATAAAATGAAAAATATTAAATGAAATGCACTGATTTTTTTATATATTGTGGCCCTACTAGTCTATAATACCTGCCCCAAATCTGAGAAAAATCGAATCATATGAACTGGTCATTTTGCATGACGACGCGTCCGACATAAATCCCACAAAAGTCTCCTAATAATGTATTTTGCCCAAATTTCACTCAATTTTCATCGCGGGATAAAATAATAAGTTACTAAGTAAATGAACTGAATTTGGTATATGTTATGGCTATGGTAGTTAGTAAAGTGTGTCTCAAATTTCATAGAAATCGCTTGATAACAAATGCCCGTAACCAAGGACGGCGCGCCGAAGGTCACTCGCCGAACTTTGACCGTCTGTATCTCAGTTTCCGGCTCCTCCAGTAACCGCGTCCCTTAAATACTCACCGCAACCGTAGAAATATACCTAATAGGCCTAAAATTAAGCTCTATACATCATTGGAAAGCTCTTTTCTGGTGCTTACCCATCCAATAGCTAACTCCAAAATCGATCTCGCCGACATGGGAACCTTTTTGATAGAGCGCCCCACATATATACAATTACATCTTCTCCTGGAAATATGTTTGACTTTAATGTAAGATTATTTCCATCCTGTGTCTTATGTGGGGAAAGATCAACTAGAATATAGCCATATTGCTTATTCACAGTGTCTGTATAAGCATGTAATAATTGTTTTGCCAGACCTATTTGCTTCCCAAGTACAGAAATCTGATGAACATCTCGTGGATTTCTCATAAGAATAAGATAATGACAATTTAGAGCTATTTCTCTAGCATGTTTTCCTTGACAGAAAATGTTTTGAGTTATAACACACTTATATTACGATGATGACTCTCTCTTGTAAATAGTCTTTCCATTGATGGAGACTTCACAACGTCTTGCATCAGATCATCAATCACAAACAGCTTGTGTTCACCCTCTTCTCCCTCTATAAAGTGCGAATCATCTGGAAGTCCTTCGTGAAAATGAATCGTATTATCAGCATTTTTCATTGATTCAAATGTTGGTTGCCAAACACCGTAGAAGTAATATACGTTTGCAGTTGGTTTATCAAACATTAGATGTCTATTATGTATTATTCTTTTCACAAGTTGTGTTTTACCAGCTCCTGTTGTACCACAAATCATAACAGTTGTGGGACTTGCGAATATATGGTCCATTCCTACGAAATGGGCCCAGTAGCCTGAAAACATTGTACCAAAAAAAATCCTTTCAATGTTTTCCATAGTTGCGGAGCCTAAAGTAGAGTAATGGAGCATTTTAAATCTAAATTTGCTACTAAATTGATTAACTAGTTTTTATTCTACATAATATAAAAGACAGGGTTAGGATTTCCTATGTTTTTACGTCGCACATTAAACTGCCTCTAAATAGTTGGATTTTGACAATGAGAAATAAATTTTAGGTTCGATTTAGCATTTTCTTTGGGAAATATGACTATTTCCTCATAATATTGGCAGCTTGTGTTGAAATAAGTCTCTCATTTTGATTTAGCAAATGGCAAAATTAAAAATCAGTTCACTTTTCCACTATAGCTTGGCACTACCTGACCTTTTTTCATTCATCACTATTCTGCTTATTGTCAAGAAATGAGAGAAAAAAACAATCCTATAGCTTTGTTATTACACTACCTTGAAAAATCAAGTACTATTTCTGCCAGGGATTAAATTTTCATTTGATGAACCAGGTTGAAATATGTGCGACGTAAAAACGCTATATAGGGCTATTCTCTGAAAAGTCTTGCTTTTAAGTGAGAGAAATGAGGAAAAATGAAATTTAGATTAAAAGTAAGAGGTTTTGGAGTAATATTTCCTAAAAGCTCATATTCTCCTCTATATAATCGTGAAAAAGATGGCATGCAGAGTCAATTATCTAGGAATTTATTGACAAAAACGTTCATCTTTAATATTTAAATCAATAAGTGGTCATTTAAAAAGTAGAAATGTGTATATTCATTTGGCAGTAGCCTTGCTTCTATTAAAGGGATCTGGATGATTATTCATCAGCAGAATGCTGAGATTGTTGCGATTTGTCTCGTATATGCCACAACTTCCTATCTCAAATAGTTTTCCCTATATAAAGCAAATATTGCGACATAAAAACGTGCGACGTAAAAACGTGTGACATAAAAACAAGTGTTTTCTCTCTATATATTAAAGGCATACTTCTGTTCAGATCATTCAATGGATCTGAATAATTATATATCAACAGAAAGCTGATATTGTTGTGGTTTGTTTGGTATATGCTACAACATTCAATCTTAAACAGTTCTGCCTCTATCAAGCCAATGGTGCCACCTAAAAATGTGCGACGTAAAAACGTGCCACCTACAATCAGGTGTTTTCCCACTCTATTTACAAGACATTTCTGTTCAGACCATTCAAGGGATATGGATGATTTTATATCAGCAGAAAGCTGACATTGTTGCGGTTTGTATGGTACATGTCACAACTTTCTATTTTAAATAGTTTTGCTTTTATCAAGCAAATGCGACGTGCGACGTAAAAACGTGCGACGTAAAAACATGTGATGTGCGACGTAAAAACATGTGTTTTCACTCTCTATTCACAAGGCATATGAGTTTAAACCATTCATATTGCCCTGGCATCAATAAAATCAATTGCCCAATATATTCATATTAGTTTTAAATGATTTTTGACAATAGGATTGAAAAGCACAACTAATCAATGTGGCGATGTAAAAACATACATAATTAGCCATTTTCCCATTGAACTTTTTCAAACAGACATAACATCCTTACCAATGGTCCTATTTGGACTCATTAGGTATCAAATGTTAGGCATTGTTTTAAATATATATCAAATGAGTTTTATTCTTGTGTAATACAACAAGTTCATTGCATGAAAGTGGGCAAAATGTGCGATGTAAAAACAATAAAAGAACCTTCTAAATATTGTTTGTGCCATAATTTAAAATAAATGTAAGTTTGGTCACTAAAATGCATTAAAATCCAAACCTGGTGACTGAGGAAAATCATTCAGATATAAAAAACGCAAATTGATATAGATTTCTGAATCCCCAGCTTCCAAATGTTTAATCATTGACATTTTTCTATGAAAATATCGATTTTAAATGGTTTTAGCCCATGAAATAATTATCAGCCCTATAACAATGTATATATCAAAGGAATTCGTATGCCAAGAGGAATCTGTCAGTAGGATTTGTTTTAATATCAATGAATATTACAGTGAGATATGAGGCATAGAACGGCCAAAGGTAGGGAAAAGGGCACTGGGCCCATTTCGTAGGAATGGACCATATACTTTGATACTTTCAACACTTTTGACTGTCCTAGTGAATTCATGGCTAATGTGTGAATGAAAGATCTTCAGACGGTGACGAATCTCTTATATTCTCTAGCATATGTCCTATTGTGTTGGCGCCTCTAAATGTATCTTGTGTGGATAATGCAGCAACAGACAGTAGCATACCAACAGACCAATGTTTGTCTTCTTTTAAACATGCATACACAATTGATTGTTTTCCAGTGAATGCAAGGCAAAGTTCTGCATTCAAATCTGAGTTTATTTGGATATGCAGCACATTTAACATTACTTTGTCTCTTATCTGAATCCATTTCGTCAGATGTTTTTTCACAATTGCTTTCACGTATTGTCTCATTGAGTGGATGTTTCGAGACATCAGATTTAAAGCATCAACCTGTAGCTCACTCAATGTCTGCAACATTTTATAATAAAAAAGATGCTCAGCACTTGCGAACGTTATATGTTCATATACAATCTGAGAGTTGTAATGCAAAGCTAAAGGATGTGTAATACAATCAATAACACACAAATCTGTCTTTGGCCAAGGACTTAAAGTGATATTAAGTGGAGGAGTTGATAAACCATCAGAAAGCACTTCTCTCTTCACATAAAGATACGAAAACCCACATCTGTCTTGTTTGTATGTGTAAATAGTGTTGTTTTTCTGACGAAAGCCCAAGTTCATCCTGTCAAAAGAAGACTTTGTTTGAAGAACATCACTAAATATTTGAAATGTGTTTTCAAGTCTGTTCTTATTAACTCCTTTACAGCTTATCTTATCATTGGATTTTGCTGTTTTGTTCTCCTTAAGGATGTATGTTTTGCTTGTTAATGCAATCATTTCTGTTCCTTCTGCCTCCATTTTGAATAACCCTGATGTCCTCTTAGAATACAAAGCACAAGAATCACAACACCTTTTTGGAAACCAAGCCAATCCACCATTGTTCTCATGCTGACCACATCTATTGAATATTTCGTCTTCATATTCTGACTTAAGCTGGGGATAAATAACATCATCCAAACTCTTTGAGGAAAGGCTAAAATACGCACTGTCTGTATCCATTTCCATGTACTGGAAATCACTTCTATCCACAAAGTAATCCAGGCAGTCGTAATAAAACTGCAACATTCTTAACTTTGCATATTGAAGAACAGAATAACCTACATATATAGGTATAGTAGGTCTAACCTTATCTTTGATTTGGCATATTCAACTTCATAGCAATTCTCACCGAGATCTGTTAGTTTCCAAAATGTAGGCTTGTTTACAAGAAATTGGGTTGCCTGTTTTGATTTTGTATGCTTGATATTTTGGTGTTTTTCCTTTGAAAGAATCAACGAACCGTAACCAGAATTTCCTACGAGCTTCATTGTGTCTGCTGTGACTGTCAAACCATTCAAATCTCCATCTCTTCTTGCTTGGGTGACTTTGTCTTGAAATGTCTTAAAGCACGCGACCGGAATAAATTCCACAACCTGATATACCCTTGTAATAATAAGTCCGTGTTCAATATACCACTTCAGTAATGGTGTAGCAACAAGTATCTTCTGTGCTTTTGTGCCACTTACTAGTAATTTTCTCGGTTTTGTCGATAAATTGGAATCTTTAATGTGTTCCTTCATATGTTCCCCGACACATTCCATACTTATGTCTGTTGTGCAAAAAATGGGACACATTTCTGAGAAGTATTCAGATGGAGAAATGTTCTTTGAAAACGTATGTACAGATCCCCAAAATTTAGGGATCTCGATATCAACTTCAACCGTACCAAATAAAGTACCACTTGCAACAGCTTCTATGATTTGTTCCTCTGAGACACTTCCTTTATGAGAACGGTAAAATTCTGGAAAAAGAGATGTCGACTGATCCGAAATTGAACTGTCTTCTTTCATCATTTTATGAAAATCACATTCCCACATTGTCACAACTTCTATGCCTATTTTTCGAAGGTTTTCTGCTTTTTGACGTGTTCTTTCTCGACGATATTTCCAAACATCTTCAGTCATTTTCTCCTTCATACAAATGCATCCGTGAAAGTAGCACCCATTAAACTATGTCCAAAAAACAAAAACAAAATACAATTAATGATACAATATATATATATATATATATATATATATAAAGTGTGCAATGTTATTAATATAGCAACATTATTTAAGTATAATATAGTATGTATAAGTTAGAAAATAGTACAAAAACATAATATGCCAATAATTTGTTATCCATACCTCAAAGGCCTTCTGTGATATTGGTGAAAAGCCATCTACAAGATAGGGTCCAAGTCGAATCTCACTCCCATTGTTTAATCTATGTATTATTGTCTCTCCTGTTGTGTATATCAACCACTCTAGCCATACAAACATCATCAAATGGTTTGTGTGTTTTTGTGGTCGAAAGTTATTCTCCTTCATACGCCGAATGTATGATCCTGTTGGCAACTTTTGTCCCAATGCCCATAAATATAGAGCATTTGCATCGTATCCTACAATGTTTTGACATGTTTTTCCATTACGTATTAGTGTTTCTCCAGCCTTATGATGTCTATGGAATATTATCGATGGACCTCCTATTATGTTTTTCTTCACAGTAAGATACAAGTCCTCGTCTGTACTACCCATTAAAGAAAAATAAGTAGAGTTAGGCATGCTTGAAAACAACATACGTCTCGCTATTCCAGGTACAGACACTGATAGCTTAAAGATGTCTAGTTGTTTAGTAAAGTAAAACTCTTGCAGCTTTTCGACAGCTAAAACAAATGGTTTCACGTCTAAGTTGTTATAGAAAATCAGCAAGTCTTTCAAGTTTTTCATGCCTTTGTGTTTCCAAATGTCACACACAATGGCATATTCCTCTTGAGAAATGTTTTTTCCTTTTAAATGTGAGTAAAACATTTCATGAGAAGGTAATGTTGTTTCTTCGAGCTTTGAATACGAATCAAGATACTCATAAGGAAACCAGAATTTTTTCTCTGTAATGTTGAAAGATTTAAGAAATCCTGAGTAACTACAACCGGGAGAAAGATATTGACATATATCTAAAAACTTGAAACTCGGTGTTGAAATACATATGTATGAATTGTTTCTTTTAATAACAAATGTCTTATTGCGATTATCGTCATCATCCTCATCGTCCTTTTTCAGATGATTAAATATTCTGGATTTGATTAAGTTGATGTCGTAGTTTGAAGAATTAAATCCTAAAACAGGAATCTGATATACGTATGTGTTGAATTTTCCATAGATATTTTTTATATGTCTATACATAATGTTCTTGTCACATTCAATCGTATTCTGTCTTTGAGAATGTTCTTCTTCCAGTTCTTCCAGTTCTTCCTGCTCTTCATGTTCTTCCTGTTCTTCCTGTTGTTCTATTTGGACTTCTTGTTGTTCTGTATTATCACTCGGTTTCCATGTATTAAGAATATCTGTTAGTTTTTCGAAAACTCCTTCCCATTTTAGAATAGCCAAATTTCTGGCTGTTGACTGTATTTCTTCCATATATGCTATCATCTGAGATAATAGTTCATCCAAGTCTTCCGATACAAAACAGCGGGGTTCAGAAAACCCTGAGACATTAGAACATACAGAAACAGATACAGCTTTGTGTTCTTGTGTCCATTTTAATTTCTTTGCTAACCCTGATTCGATTTGCTCTATTTTTTGTAAAATAGCTTCAAAGTTGAATACACAAAACCATGGATATGTTCGTTTTTCTTTCTCAATAAAAATACCTAGTTCTTGCAGTTCCTCGAATATTGTTTTCTTCTGAGAGTGTACACCTCCTGGATATGTATATTTGGTTCTTGAAACACATGTTCTTAAGTGTTGCTTATACACACATCTCCGCTTGAAATGAGTCGTGCATAGTGGACACATATACTTGTTCGCATATATTTTAAAATTTGATATGTATGACAAGTGATCTTCATAAATATACAAATTCATTTTGTTCGTGTTCTTCGATTGAGTAGAGTATCGTAAAACAACACTATCGTCTGGGAATAGTTCGTATACATCAATGGCCACATTGAAACACTCCTCAAATAACGGTATTTCAGTCAATGCAATTCCTTTAAAATATTTCGGAGTTAAAGGAATTTTTACTTTGTATTTGCTGAACATAAATTCACTCCATTCTGTGTATATTTTTTAGATGTTTGAGCTTGTTGTTTTAATGTTTTGATGCGTTGCGTAGCACCTAAAAATACATAGCATGTCTTCGTATGTTTTTGATCTATTATAGGGTGAATCTAATGCAATTATGCATCGTTTTGATTTGACAAAATGTGGTAAATGTCCTCTTCCTAAAGGGAAAGCTGTCTTTGTGACTGTGTATAAAACATTTGTAAAGAAATATGGTCTCCATTTAGTGTTTGGACGCACCTGAGACATGTAGTGTGTTAAGTCTAGAGCTTTTAGTTGCTCAAGGACTTTATTTATGTCTTCTCTTCTTGAAATGTATATCGGTTCCGCTAGTAAACCCACGTTATTATGAGGGACAAAGTATCTCATTTCTCCCGATACTGTGTGTTTAAGTATAACGCCTAGGGACACGGTTAACTTAAAAGAATTCGTTTCGGATCGGTAAACACTCTCGAGTTGTCTTCCAAACTCATTTACAGAATCTTTCAGATCATTTGTGGGAAAGTTAAGTTCATTTTGTATTTCTCCATACTTGTCTTCCATTAAAATAAAACGTTTATTGGCATTGTATATTCGAAATGCTTCTTTTCCATCCTCTGTCTCTAAATCAAAAGGAAATTCAGTAACCTCACCCGTTTCATTCCACGGTGATTGTTTGATATGCTCTTCTCCAAAACCATGTTGTTCCTGTCGGTGAAAGAAAAGTTTGGAACGACACGTAAACTTTTCATCACATTGTCTACACTTATATCCCTGACAACCATTGCCAATTTTGTGTTTCTGGGTATGTGTAAATTCATTTTCCACTTTATCGTATATATATCCACACTCATCACACTTGAATTGAGATGGACATTTCTTTTCATGTCTATTTCTTCCAGAGCGTAATTTAAAGACATCGCCACAATATTGACATGCATTTTGTTCATGTTTTTGCATCAATTTAGTACGACATTTCTTTTCATGTCTATACCGTCCAGATGAAAATTTAAAGACTTGTCCACAAAATTTACATGCATTCTTTTTGCATTTTTGTTTATGTTTCGTTAGATATTTGATGTTTTTATATGTATGTTTACATCCTGTGCACGTTAATTTGTTCACATTTTGATCTGATGTTGAAGGTACTTGATCTTGATGCATATCCCCATTTGAATCTTTTCCATTAGCATATGTTACTGATGATGATGATGTATCTAATGAATATGGTTGTGGTGGTGGGTCTTTAAAAAACTCTTCCCATATATCTAAATCCTGCGTATAATAAAATAAAATATTATATAACTAACTGTCTGTCTAACTCTCTCTCTCTCTATAACTCCTAAATTGTCCAGTAATCAAATAAATCGATAACTAATCAAATGAATTATATGTATAAATAAAGGTATACCTCATCATTGTATGTTTGCTGTACATCAACCATCTCAATGCATTCAACATCTTTATCGTCTAATATAGGTGATATCTAAGATATAATAATAAACACACGATTATTATTATCATATATAATATTCCTAAGTAGATAATATATATATATAATATATCAATGAATTCATAATGCTATGTACTCAAGTTATATATATCTTTCAGTTTTGCTTGAACCAACTTATTATCTTGAATATCGTGATGAGTAGCCCATAACAACAGTTCTGTTGGATCCTTAAATTGCGATATCTCTGATTCTAATCATAATTCCTTAATCCTCAAGATAACAACAGGATGATCTGAACAACCAAGACTATCCGACCAGTCCTGTAGAGCTTTCAAATTCGAAAACGAAGCCACAAGTTGGCTTATGTTTCGTTCTATCCACGCAATATCCATCGTTGAGTATGTATATACATTGACTCTGGATGTTAGTCTATTTATACGAATGTGGCCATAAAACAGTAAATTTTAAAAGAAAACAAAGAAAATGATTGGACAATAACAGTATACAAAGTCACTCATTGGTTTTTGTAAACTGTTCAAAATAAAAAATTCAAACAAACAATTAAGTGATATTTGATATTTTTTTTATTAACTAGCCAACCGAAATCCAAATGTATAACAATACATTTAATCACCCAAACAATGCAAACAAACTAATGCACTCATCATTTTAACACCTTGTATTGTATTCTCATACTAGCAGCAAAATCTAAAGTTAATGAGGTAATTATTTACAATGCCTCAGGCTAATAGAGTCAAGTCATCCCACGCTGTCACGCACACAGACTTTTTATACCTCACTTTTCTCGTCATGGGTATTTGAACACATCGATATATTCGGCAATGAACAGTGTACAGTGTCATTCGGTAGCATTGGCATATTCAGTAATGACGGAGAAACAGAATCAAACTCAAAATCTCTCCGACTAATATTGGACAACGAAGGATGTACAGTACCATTTGAAAACATTGACATATTTAGTAAGGATGGAGAAACAAAATCTATAGCAGAATCACTCTGACTAATTGTATCGCATTGAAACTCTGGATCAATCTGTCTGACAATGCTATTATTACTTTTCTTTAACATGTTATATACACGATTAAGAACATTATTAATCATCATAAAACCAATTCCTATCAGTGTTATGCGAATCCATAAAACCATATCTGTTAATGATTCACCCATGTAAATATATTCATTTGTACCATTAGTAATGGTGATATTCTCATTTGATATATACATACAGGATAACTAACGAGTTGGTTGAAGGATTGTGAATATTGCACGAGTTGCGCAGCAACGAGTGCAATATTCACAATCCTTCAACCAACGAGTTAGTTATCTGATTTATTATATATGCTTTATATAAGAGACAGCAATGTATATTTTGTAGAAATATTATCAAATTTCAACCTTATAAGATACTTGATCATGGTTTGTTTTTAGTAGGCCTATCTATTACTATGCACCGCGCTGTTGTAGCCTACCGGCCTTGGTGCGAAGGGAAAGTTTGAGAAAAATAGCTCACAGTTCCGAATCAATTTTAGACACTTTCACAGCTTTAAATCTTTTCAAAATAAAGTAATGGTTTAAAAAAAGGTAGGCATCGATAATGATGAAAGGATTTTAGTTTATTAATTCATTTGATAGGTATATTACACCTCTACCTTCGTTGGAAGTTACGGCGATCTCTACAGATCGTTGTGTTGTCATTTGGACAATGCGGGAAACTTGCTCACGTTTTTAATCAATTTCCATCCTTGTCACAGCTTTAAAACTTCAGTAATCCTTTAACAACGGATACTCTTGAATAAAGATCAAAGTACTTTAGTTTATTTCCTTCATTTTGGTCTATATTTTACCGTTTTACCTCCCGTTTTGCCTGCGTTGACAGCTAATCAGTTCAATGGCGTGATATCAGTTTGGTCTACTTTTGGCGGCCACGCTCTCATAGGCGCCTTTGGGATGCCACTCAGAGCGGGGAGTTGTATACGACACAACTCAGAGTGTGGAGTTGTATACGCACACAACATATACAACTCTACAATACGTTGTTTCAACGGCAACGCGTATATAATAAATACTGATAATGACAATATGATTGTATTGTAATAACACTCAGTATCTCTAACAGAAAAGTCTGTGAGTGGGAATATATATAGTCTGATGAAATATATATATATATATAATCCAACTGTCACACCTTTGGGGACGCCACTGTGTATTTTATACCCTAAGTACCCTTCAATATGCATAACCTTCTCTCTCTCACACACCTTTGGGATGCCACTCTGTATTTTATACCCTAGGATATCGAATTACATGTATCCCTATTTGTACCCCTCCCTCCCATCTAAAAGGATGCTTCAATGTATTTTATACCCTAATTACTCCGGATCTCCCACCTTCCCTCCCACCCCCACTCCCCCAAAACCTACCATGTAAACATCAACCGGTGCTATAGCTCACCCCCCTCAGTAACCCCCTCCCACTCCCCACCCTCCCACACAGGTACTCAACTTGTATACCCCAAAATCGATCCCCAAAGGGTGAGTATAACACCCTCTATAACACTACTTCCGTAGATGGAAATCTACTTTACTTTATATTAAATGTAAAATGATTGTCCTTTTTCTGGAAATGATGTAAAATGAAACTGGAAATAAAACTATTACACCAACAATAACATATAATCTACTGGTAGGCCTACCACACACATTCCACCCAAAACGACATTAATTGACCATCGGCGCCCCCTAATAGTCATAAATCACCCCCACACTGGAAGAGCCTCAGATTTGGGTAGTTGGTATACGGAGTGCATGGGAGTGTAAGCGGGATTTGATTAGAAGCGGCGCAACCTTGCAACTACGCCTGCTGAGTAGTTTGCAACTCATACGCGACAGTGGCGTCATCTACCCTCAAGTGACGGGTTTTCCAACCGGAAACAGGGGTAGCATACACAACATTCCACAAACACACGACAAGAGCAGACAGACGTACTATTAGTTGGATATTGATGTCCGTGGTAAATAAGTGCAATTTAGGCATATTTAGGGAAAGGATATTGCACCAAGATGCAGCTCAAACATATGAAAACTTTACTCGCTCCCCAGGTAGGTGTCACTTCAGGAATCTTTGGATCCTATAGGTTTAACTACTACACATTCATGCACATTGCGAGTACTCGTTCGTTGTCAAGCAACTCCCGGCAAAATCGTATAATCAAAAGCAAGCTAGACGGCCAAAAACCTGTGGTTCTTGATTCTCTGCCCTCATAAGTTCCCGCTCTATACCCTATATTATAACAACTTGCCCTCTCTCATTCTATTTTGACATTTATGTTACCGATAAAACTAAAAGGCCTGCGCCCTATATCTATATAGGCTATGCTTTTAGCTTCAGCCAGATAGTCTGGCCTAGGATTTGCTGTGACTGTGTGTAGGGGCTTAGTAGTCAGGGTTCCCGCGGGTCTTAAAAAGTCATTAAAAGTCATGAATTCTGAGTTTGGGTTTTTAAGGGCCTTAAAAGTCATTAATTTTCACTGTGAGTCATTAAAAAGTCATGAAAAACTATCTGAGTCCCCTCCCTGACCATATTCTGCATTGAAAAAGTTGTGCAGCCGGCTAAAAATCCTAAATAGCCACCTTACACAAAACTTAGTAACATCCCTGGATCTGCTAAGTAGAAGTGAAAAATCTATAAAATTGTTGCACTGAAGTCTCTAAGGAAATTATGCTGAAAATACACCAAAGCCACCATTCTTCATGTAAAACTAAAAGTAAAAAATTGTAAAAGTACAAGTCTATATTTCTATCTTTTATGTGAATCAAAGTCAGAAGTTTATATTATCATTTGGACAATATTTAACCCCCAAAAATGCTGAAAATGCACTGGAGAGCAAAGAAAACCCTCTGGCTTCTGGGGCCCTAAGCGGGCCCCAGACCCCACGCTTTAATGGCTGAGATAGTGTCTCGCACATCTGACTTAAAAAAGTTGGCATCTACATTGTATTCAATACAAGTATTCATTGTTTTAAGAAATGTATTCATTGATTTTGAGGAGATTACGTTGATATGTTTAAAAAGGTCATAAATAATCGGCTAACATGACTTCATTTGGTCATTAAAAAGTCATTAAAAAAGGGCGGAATTGGTCATTAAAAGTCATGAAAAATGATGGGCTCTGGGCCGCGGGAACCCTGGTAGTCGTAGCATACAAATCCACCGCAGGTGGGATAGTCGTAGCATACAAATCCACCACAGGTGGACCTGTTTGACGACAGGAATACAGAGGTTAGAAATTCCAACTAGGGCTTAGGTATGTGTATACCAACACTACAGCTCTCTCGGGTGAAACCTTCAGCTTCAGACATTTAACTACATGTCCTAGCATAATAATAAATTAACTGACAATTTGTCTTCATTTCAGTTGGGTGCAGCGAAAATAACTGCCTTGTGCTGGGCTCCAAATAACCTGAAATTGGCTGCTTGTACAAATGACCGCGTCATATTATTGTATGATGAGCATGGAGAGAGACGCGATAAATTTGCTACCAAACCAGCGGACTCAAAGGTAGGCTACGTATGGTACCGTAACACAATTTATTTGTGTAACCTAGCTTCCTTCTAAAAAAAAGAGAGAAGATTTTAAGAGCAATTAGTTACGAATGTCACCAGTGACTATTACTACCGGTATCGAAAAGTCCTCTCTTATTACTTATAATAGTAATAGACCTATAACATTTCAAATTTCTTTTTGTGACAGTTCGGGAAAAAAAGTTACATGGTCAAAGGTATGGCCTTTTCTCCTGATTCTACAAAAATAGCCATTGGTCAGACTGATAACATCATATTTGTCTACAAGATAGGTGAAGATTGGTACGTATGATTTTTTTTTTTTTAATTTCGGTAAAAACGCATTCCGCATATTCTTTTCAAAAGTCTTATCTGTCCATATAGTGAGGACCTCACCGATGTGCATTTGTACCATAAAACTAGGCCTACATGTATACATGTTTGTTGACATTTTTGGGAAGCATTTCTTTTCTATACATGTCCTCATTTCTATGTCTATGAAAATTAGTTATCTAGGAATATTCAAAGAATGTATTTCATTTTCTTCATTGTAGGGGCGATAAGAAAACAATATGCAATAAGTTCGTTCAACAAAGTGCCGTGACTTGTATGATTTGGCCACCTGAACAACAAATCATTTTTGGAACTGCCGATGGAAAGGTAAGTGCATGGCTGGATCCGATAAGGGTGGTATGTCAATGTTATATGTACATTTAGAGAGAAGTAAGATATCACGAGAAAGTAAGATATCAGGGTTTAATTTGAGGGATGTCTTGAAACATGTTTATTGACCTCATTTAGCGTGTCGGGCTATACCGGTACTTAAAGCATATACTAAATCTCTTATTAGGAATTATTCAAGGTAGCTTTGGAAATCCAGGGTGGCTGAGTTAGATAGGTATCTATAGCGCCCCTCTGGAGGGTTACAGGCACATGCTAACATAACAATGCTCACCACTCATTCTTTTATACTTCAGGTGCGCATGGCGAATTCTAAAACCAACAAATCTTCAACAATCTACAACACGGATTCCTATGTTGTTTCAATTACCATGAAGTAAGGAGTATGCATTTAAATATAATATGTATACAGAGTTGCCACTTCTCCTGAATTTGTGGAAGATATTTCCTTTACTTAAGATTTACGATTTCTTTCATCAAAATATATATCTATTGGATATATACTGAGTTAATTTGCAACTCTATTGGATAGCCTATATACTGAGTTAATTTGCAACTCAGTGCAACCGCTCCTACGTAAAGAACACTAACAAAAATCAAGCTGCCTGAGGGTAATCTTAGGATTTTCTATTTTCTACTTGTTAATGTGCTTGAATATCCCATATTGAAATATTGGACGCCTGATCTGATGACCCGGTCGCCACAGAGAGTGGCGTTCAATTATCTATAAATGTTAATTAACTATACATTTTAATGAAACAATTTGTACCGTTTCCTTTGTAGCCCATCAGGCAAAGGAATTCTGTCAGGCCATGCAGACGGATCAATTGTTCGTTACTTTTTCGATGACGAAGGCTCTGGGGATTCTCAGGTATGTACTCTCTTAGTTCTGACAGCGAGATACCAGTGCATGCCCCGATAGTCATAAAGTATCAAAATTGATCTGATATCAGGGTTTAATCTGATATACTATGTAATGGGAGATCATGGAATCAATAGTTGTCCGGCTTACACATGTACATTTCTGGGGTTTAAATGTTACAGTTTCAACGTTTCTTCTTACTCTACACCTCTCAATTGTACCGATGTATTTCAAACACCAATTTTCAGTTTTAAAAGGACAAATTTAAAGAAATGAATTTATTTCCCCTATTAGCCTATGGTTACAGACTAATATAATATTTTTTTTTTTAATAAATTTTATTGACTGAATTCTCACACAGTGATATGTCTCATTCGTCATGAAAACAGATTTAAACAATATTATCTACACAATATGAGTTACTTTCTTCAGTTTAGCTTTTAACCTTGATTAAATTATTATCATCATCGTACATTTTCTACATTTTTTTTGCCCAGTAAAACAAATTACATAATCAATCCGCTAATCATACATTGATAAAAGAACAACAGTACATTTCTTTCAACTTCCCTAAAGTGTATCTTCTCAGAGTACCTTGTTTACTTCTAAAGAGAGCATCATGCTCACACTAGTTAAGCTACTTTCCATTTTTTTTTTTGTTCGTAACAGCTTCTCTGTCTTACACTCAGTACTTACAGAATGATTGGTATTTCCGAATGTTTGAGGAAATTTTTCAATGAGGACCATTTCAGACCTTTTTGAATCCCATTTAGATTATTCCAAGATCGCGGACCCATGTACATTGGGCTACTTCTTAATTTCGCAGTTTTGGGTTGCGGAATGATCATGTTTATCCCTTCTGCTTGCCTAGTTTCCCTTGGCATTTCTTGTATATAATCTTTAATATCCTTCAAATTGTACATTAGTCCAACTAGTTGTATATAACCTCTTTTTTCTACAGTCTGAAAATTATACTGACTCCTAACATCAACAATAGGCATAGGCTCATTTGGACTAATCATTCTCAATCCTCTATTTATAACACTTTGCAATTTTCTAATTACATTGTTATTTGCCATGTTGAAGAAGATCAATCCATACTCTGACAATGGTTGTACATGTGCTTTTAAGATCCTTATCTTAGTATTTTTATCTATACAATACCGGATTCTCATAAGTTGGTGGTTTTGAGTTGCACTACATTTTTTATTTTTGTAAAATGTCTGTTAAAGCTTAGAGAGTTATCTAATCTGTATATTAATACAAATTTTTTCTTTAATCATAATACCAATTTTTTTTTCATAGGGTAAAATCTGTGTTCACCCTTGCCCACCATATGCCTTGGCCTGGGCTACGAACTCAGTGATGGCAGCTGGATGTGACAAGCGAGTGTTTGCCTACAGTCGAGATGGGCGCATTATGCAGCAGTTTGATTATATGCGTGACGATGATGAACACGAGTTCACCGTGGCCGCCTGTAGTCCAAGTGGACAGTCAGTCGTCGTTGGAAGTTATGACAGGTTGGCTGGCATTTTAGTTGTTCTGTATTTCTTTACCAATTGGAATGTTTAAAAAGATAAGATTAAATTACATAATTATGGCGTGTAAATTGTTCATTACATTTTGATCTTTATCAATAAATACTAATTGGCTGATAAATGGCGAACTATTTTCAGATTGCGAGTTTTCAACTGGAGTCCCCGAAAATCGCTGTGGGATGAAACTAAAGTGAAGGAAATTCCTAACCTTTACACCATCACCACACTTGCTTGGAAACGGGATGGTTCAAGACTATGTGCTGTGAGTGAAATAATGTGTAATTATTAATTACGTTCACCGTAAAGCTAAGTTTTAATTTTCCGTTTTGGCTTGTTCTTACTCGACAGCTTGATAATTAGGAATGGGACGATGTCTTGCCTTTTCCCAAATGGAGACGTTGGGTAAAGGATCCGATTCTCCAAAACTCCTTCAATACTTTTCTAATACATCCATAAGATGGTATGGATTGTAGCAAGAGAAAGATAATACGATCAAAACCAAGGGGCGATCGTTCTGATTAATACTTTACTGAGCTCGCTGCCCTGCAAATCTTACGCTTATAACAAGCTACAAATCTCATCGTTTCTTATAGGGCACATTGTGTGGAGGCATCGAACTGTTTGACTGTTGTCTACGGCGTTCTGTCTACAAGAACAAATTTGAGATGACTTATGTTGGTCTGAGCCAAGTTATTGTTAAGAATCTCGGTTCAGGTACACGTGTCATTCTCAAATCTTTCTATGGTTATGAAATTGACGAAGTAAAAATAATGGGACAGGATCGTTATCTCGTTGCTCATACATCTGATACCCTCATGCTGGGCGACCTAAGTACGACCCGCTTAAGTGAAGTAAGTATTTGTGGATTGAGCCATATAACTTTTACATGTAGTTACTATGCTTATATTTCGTAAGCTGTTTACTTGATATCATATGAAGATCATCGCTAACTGCCATTTTATTGAAAATATTATTACATTTCTCGTTATTCTTGGTGAAAAGCATTCTAGCAAAAAGTATATAAAAAGGAATCTTGAAACAGATGATATGGGTGTTCATTCATGATTCTTATGTTATGATTATCAACTGCTTCATTTTTCTTGTATTACGATGGGAGGTAATTAATTTTCTGTAAAAGTGAAATCGGAAAATTGAATAAATTCCACTAGTAAAATACGTCCCTCACCAATTGGGAGAAGAGGGTACAACGGTAAATAACTCTATTTACTTTCGTGACTAATTCGAAAATATGACATCTTGATGTACAAATATACCTCATTTTGTGTCTGCCGATGTTTATTCAACGTCCATTTGTTTTATTCGGCCTAAGGATCCTCAGATGGTCATTGAATAAGCATTCGTAGACACACCAGTCGTTACATTCTACTCTTTCAGCCGCCCGATTATCTCCTCCCGATACAAAAACTTCTCTCCTAAACTAAATTGTTAAATGATATTATTTTGTTATTATTATATATTTAGGTTCCATGGCAGTCGTCCGGGGGAAATGAGAAGTTCTACTTTGACAACGAAAATGTTTGCATGATATTCAATGCAGGGGAGCTTTCTCTGGTTGAATACGGTCAGAATGAAATTCTTGGCTGTGTACGAACAGAATTCATGAATCCCCATTTGATAAGTGTAAGGCTCAATGAGCGCAAGCAGCGTGGAATTGACGACAACAAGAAAATGGCTTACCTAATTGATCTCAAGACCATAGCAATCAGTGAGTTATCAGCTTAATACACTTACATGTACATATATAATTGAGTTCGCGGCTTCTATAACCGGAACAAGAAACGCAATATCATAGATTGATACTAAGTAAGTTTTTGCACTGATAACCATATACATAATAATAGTCATTGGATTGCCGACCTGAGATGTGTCCATCTTAATGCTCTTATAGACTGCACACTCATGTCTTGTTTTATCTTATTTCAGTGGATCTATCTTTCGGAAAGAATCTTGGACAAATCAACCATGACTCCAAAATTGATTGGCTGGAGGTGGGCAATTACCTATATACTTCTCTTCTCTCTTTTTTTTTTTATAAAAAAAACAACCCAAACAAATCCCAACCTTGATATGCTTTTTAATACGTTTTACAGAGGTCCTCTGTTAAATATGTCATCTAACCTTACCTTACTGGGCAGTAGAAGATTACATATATGTCAAATAACCCCCGGATACCTTTTAATTTCGATCGTTTTATTTGCAATTAGTTGACCACGAAATAGATAAATGATTAAATAATAAAAGTAATTTGAGATAAAAAAAAATTGTAAAGTTTATGGGTGCCAGTTCCATGATTAGGTGTCAGTGTTACGTATACAGAGCTATTTATCATGTCTTTCAAAAAGTTAAACAGAAGTCAGGCAAAACCCACCTACTGTTTCCTATTGATCCTGTATCACACAACGTATTATCGCCATTTCTTTCAGCTGAACGAAACCGGTCACAAACTGTTATTCAGGGACAAAAAACTCAAGCTGCACCTCTATGATATTGAATCTCAGCATCGGGATACTATTCTCAATTATTGTAGCTACGTACAGGTCAGTTCTCATCCTTTTTGAGATATATTCTTTGATATTTCTTTTATATGAACTCCTTTTGCTGCATCATATTCTAGATCCTGCCCAAGTGATTATTTGTTATCCCACTAAGGCATTGACTACATTGTGCTTTCCCCAATACCTTATACATTGCAGTGGGTCCCCGGAAGTGACGTGGTTGTGGCTCAGAACAGAGGGAATCTCTGTGTTTGGTACAATATAGACGCCCCCGAGCGTGTTACCCTTTTCCCTATAAAGGTTAGTAGATGTCTCGTTCGTCCTTAGAATAAAACATTTCCAACTTCTTATTGTCACACCTGTTGACGTGTCGAACAAAAGTTAGAGGTACCCCCATTCCAATGTATTTTATAATATTACAAATAAAATCGTTTACATCACCAAAACGTTTGGTCACTGCATATCTGATATGTGCTCTAGGGAGACATTGTAGACCTTGAAAGAACCAACGGAAAGACTGAAGTTCTTGTTGATGAGGGAGTGACCACGGTATCCTATACTTTGGACGAAGGACTCATTGAATTTGGAACAGCCATTGATGATGGCGACTACGGCAGGTAATCATATATTATGTGGTCCTCTCATTTACGATATTGTTCAATTGTGATCTAAGTGTATCTTGAAGAAAATATGTTGGTATTAAAATTAATTTTTCCAATCCATTGCAGAGCTGTGGCCTTTTTGGAAACTCTGGAGATGTCATCTGAAACTGAGGCTATGTGGAAAACGTTGAGCAAGTTATCGCTTGAAAATCAGAATCTTCATGTAGCTGAGAGGTCAGTATGTGTAGCGAAACCTTGGAATAGCTAGGTACTATCTTGGTACATAGAATAGGGGGAAGGTTGGTGGGTGGGTGGTACTTACCTTTTATTATGGAACTCTGAACCTCTGCAATATTACTAACGTAATAAGTGTCGGAAGTTGCTACGAATGACAGAACAGTGGTAATCATATAACCATGCTCTGGCACATATTTTTCTATATTTTGATAGATAAATATAATTCAACTAATCTGAATCTGATTTGCAGGTGCTATGCTGGTTTAGGAGATATATCAAAAGCCCGCTACCTTCATGAAACAAACAAAATAGCCGAAGAAGCTGGTAAACAATCGGTAAGTGAATGAAATCATTTGGCAAAAGTGAATTGTAAATCAGGCTGATGGCCCCTTTGATTTCATAATTATCATATGTTCATGTTTTTAGGGTGGAAATGGATTCGATCACTACAAAGTTCGGGCACGTATGGCTATAATTGAAAGAAATTTCAAGCTCGCTGAAAGTATCTATCTTGAACAGGTAAGTGAGTCAGTTCTGTTGTTTGGAATCAAGAAAAATACGAAAGAAATATTCTGAAACTTATTCGTCACCAGTTGACCGGTGTTCCCTTCAGCTGACAGTGGTTTTCGACTCATCAGCTCAGGCATTCCTTGGTCATCAACTACGATTCAGTAATAGGTCCTTATTAGAGACAATAACCTTGAGTTAGTCCTTCACCTTCAGTAATCTTATGGTTTAATTTTATTTTTTGTAGAATCATGTCGAAGAGGCGATGGAGATGTATCAAGAAATGCATAAATGGGATGAAGCCATAGAAGTTGCGGATGCCAAGGTAATCTGGAAGAAGTAATAATTGAGGAACCAATCTCTTTTATTAATGCCTACAGTTTGTACGGTTTAATTCATTTATATTCGTCAGAACAATTTTCCTGACTGATCTATAAATAATCTAGAACCTTAACTCGTTCATTTCTCCAGGGACATCCAGAACTTGAAACGCTCAGAAGGAACTACTATCAGTGGTTGATGGATACAAACCAAGAAGGTCGGGCTGGAGAACTCAAGGAGACTGAGGGAGACTACATGGCTGCCATCAACTTGTACATGAAGGCTGGTATGCCAGCTAGGGCAGCTCGACTTGCCACTAGTAGAGAGGTATATTTACACTCCTATCAATGATTTGAGTGCATTACTACACTGTTTAAATACATCTGAAGTTAGTACAAAAAGTTCCAATTTTTTAAATAAACCAATGTCAGTATCTCCTTGCTAGAACTATGCCGCAGCTACCATTAGTACATGTATTGCAATGATGTATACCACCCCCACCCCAAAAAGGGAGTGAGTGAGTGAGTGAGATTGGTTGCTTTACGCCCTTATCAACGCATTTAAGATGGTTATATCAAGGGCGGGAGAGCTGAGAGGGAGACAGTTTATGATCATACCCAGGAAATAGAGATAGAGAAGAAGGGAGAGAGAGACAGAGAAAAGAGACAGAAAGGCACTTTATGGTCATACCCAGGACCACCCAAAAAGGGAAATAACCGGGGTGTGTCATTACCTTTGTGTTATACCCCCGTTTCCCTCCCCTTCTCCCAAATGTGTGTTGTATCCATAATTGTATTCTTGTTTACTTAGTTATATTTGTTGTTTTTCTTTCCTTTCAGGAATTAGCCTATAATTCTGAACTCATAAACAGAATAGCCAATGCCTTGATTAAGGGGGATATGTACGAACGAGTGAGTATGATGTATATCAGTTTAAGTACCGATGACAGCTTAAACAAAAACTTATATGTATAGTTCATGCAGTAGAAATATTAACATAAATCATGTTTAGTCATGGGAAGACGCAAATGTATGGATTTTTAAAAGTTGAAAACCCCCGTGTTACCATTCATTTTAAGCAAAGAATGTTCTAAACATACATTTTGCATCGATTCAAATAAGCTAATGTGCATTTTTATTCAGGGTGTATAAATGTATTTTTTCATAGCCCCAACCTGCCAACCACCCACCTAATCCAGAGATAACATTTTTCGTAGTCATTTTTAATCGTTTTCAATTATTCATAGGCTGGTGACCTATACGAGAAGATCGGTAAGAGTCAGGAGGCTCTAAGCTGCTTCAAGCAAGGCTATGCATTCCGACGTGGTATGTTCCTTAAGCTTTTTATGTTTTAATGTTTCATGATTTCCCTAGAAAATATCTTCGTTATTTTAAGGGGAAGTAGCTAGGATTTGAAGGGGGGTAGCTAGGATTTGAAGTTAGTACAAAAAAGTCCATATGTCCAAAAAAAGTATTTTGCAGTAAGAATATTTCTTACACTGGTTTTATTCCCTGAGAGAGCCAGAGTAGTCACATAAATATAATGAATAGTGTCGAAATATTCTCCCTGAGGTGTGCCTTCATTCTAGAAGAACTTTACTGGAAAACATGGAGTCAGTGTCCCGGGTCAGTGTGTCACCTCCCCGCCTCGCTCCACCTGTATTGTTTTCTTATTGAACGTAGACAATAGGCTGGAAGAGAATCACTGCCGCCTCTAATCTTACTATGTTGCAATGTAATTTCAAGCTGTGGAACTTGCTCGAGTATCCTTCCCAGCGGATGTTGTGAAACTTGAGGAACAGTGGGGAGATTATCTTGTCACTCAGAAACAACTTGATGCCGCCATCAATCATTTCATTGAAGCTGGGTAAGTAGGAGATAAGATAAACAAGTATTCCATTCCAATAAAAATATTCCTAAAGGTATCCATGTCATATTGATTTTTTTTAAGAATGATATTTGGGCCAATGTTAAAAGTATTTAGAACGAATCCCGAACTAAATTAAGTTTTTCAACTTAGTTCCTGAAATCACTGATAGGATCGTTATGGGAAAAGTGTCGTTTTCCTTAAGCAGGAGATCTTATATATTTTGGTTTTCATGATGAATTATTTGTTTTTCAGGGCTGTACACAAGGCTGTTGAAGCAGCTATTCAGGCCCGGCAGTGGAATAAGGCAGTTCTTATATTAGAGGATATACAAGAAAGTACGCATGATCCTCAATCAACAGCTAAATATTATCGACGAATTGCAGGACACTACGCCAATATGGGTGAGCATGAGGTAAGTACAAACGTTATTTTTTGAGGTGCGGCATAAACACACGCAGACGCATTGGAAAATACATGGGAGCTAATATATCTCTCTATCACATTCAAATATTTTCCTTAATGTTCATTTTACTTTGGACTGAATCATATCGTCTCTGACATTTCCAGAGATCCTTACCTCTATGAAAATAACTGTGATTGTTTTTTTCCCAGTTGGCAGAAAGATACTTCGTCGAAGCTAACTGCACCAAGGATGCTATTGATATGTACAATACTGCAGGGAAATGGGAACAAGCACATAGGGTATGTAGTAATCTTTTATTCTCCCAAATTGTGTTATATCTGTATGTTGACATGCGTTTTTTTTGTCTTATTTACATGTTCTATGAATGAATTAGGAAATAAATTCATTTTCATTATTTCTCTTTTCTTTGTTACGGTTTAGGCTTTCCAATAACATTTTACAGTAAGGTTAATATTAGCCACTTCTGTGCATTCCCGAAATGTCACTAGCAATCTTTTGAATGCCTTTTTAGAAATTGCTCTTGGTCATGTAAATTGTACGCTTTTCGCAAGATCATAATTGGTCATAATCAAGTTTCACCTGCATATTGGTCCCAGCAATTTTATTTTATTAAATTAAGTCTTACAACTTACCATGTCTACTCTCTACAGCTGGCTGCCACTTGTATGAAGCCAGAAGATGTTGCCGTTTTATATATTACTCAAGCTCAGAACCTAGAATCACAGGGCAAGTTCAAGGAGGCTGAAAGGTTAGTTAAAGAGAAAATTAATTTTGTTGATGCAATCTTGCGAATTTTGTGTTGCTAGTATTGCTGCTAGTGGGAAAAGAATGGAAAACATAGACATAGACATAGACATAAACATATGCTCATTTGACCAACCCTCTATGCCCAGCAGATACTTACTTTGTGGGTTTTTTATCTGTGTCACAGGCTGTACGTCACCGTGAATGAACCGGATTTGGCAATTACCATGTACAAGAAATTGAAGATGTACAACGATATGATACGACTTGTCAAACAGTTCCACAGTGACCTGCTACAAGACACTCATCTACACCTTGCTAAAGTATGCGTCATGACATTTTCTGGTTTATTTTTATATAAGATAATAAGTGGTAATATTCTTAATTAAATACACATTGCTGACAATTCACTTATATTCGTTTGATATTTCATCTAGGAACTTGAAGCAGAGAACCAATTAAGACAAGCAGAGCATCATTACTTGGAAGCAGGTGACTGGAAAGCCGCCATCAACATGTATCGTTCTAATGATATGTGGGAAGAGTCCTACAGGGTAAGTACATTTGTTTGTTATTTGATAGTGCCTGAGTATAGAAACATCACCCAAATTATAATCTTGACGAGTTTAATCAATATACTTGTGCAATCGAATTAATATCCATTTGGATTCATTAAAAAGTAAAGCCATAATTCGATTATTAACTGAAAAATGTATTCATTTCAGTTTCTAAGTTGTATGTTTATGTCTGTAGGTGGCTAAAGCAAACGGCGGAGCGTCTGCTGCGAAACAAGTGGCATACCTGTGGGCTAAAAGTCTTGGTGGAGACTCTGCTGTTAAACTGCTTACCAAATTTGGATTACTTGAGGCAGCCATTGACTATGCTGCTGAAAATTGGTAATTATTCGTTCCAGTGGTGAATTGGTGTTTTCGTTAGAATTGCTTAGATTAATTTTTCTAATGTCTTTCAGACAGACAGGCATTGACTAGGCGGCCGGTAGGGCTGGCAAGACCCTCCTCCGCAGTCCTCCCTTGTATGGTTGCCCCACAAATGGTTTAAGCCTGACTTAATACGGCGTCTTTACTGGGCTAATACGATGATGTTATTTAAGCAATATTCCAAGATTGGCACCATTAGCCACTAATACTTTTGGTCACCCTCCATTGTGAAGAGATCATAAGTAAACGTGTTTTTTTTTCTGCAGTGCCTTCGAATTTGCATTCGATCTCGCAAAAACGGCCATGAAGAACAAAATGCCAGAGATTCATCTAAAGAATGCTATGTACTTGGAAGACGAAGGGAAGTTTAAAGATGCTGAAAATGAATTTATCAGGGCTGCTAAGCCAAAGGAAGCTGTGCTGATGTAAGTATCACTGCTATTTTCCTCTCTATTTGAGAACAAAATTAATGCTTTATTAAACGATCCCCATGTGCTTGGACCTATTTGATATTTGATACACTTCGCTGTCTGGCCTATATGTGTTCATAAATATGTATTTTTGCTACAGGTATGTACATAACCAAGACTGGGACTCAGCTCAAAGGGTGGCAGAACAACACGACGCAGATTCAGTAGCTGACGTACTTGTTGGACAAGCCAGGTTTGCGTTTGATGAGAAAGAGTATCAAAAAGCTGAATCATACCTTCTCCGAGCTCAACGACCGGAACTGGCCGTCAAATACTACAGGGTAAAAATTATAACTTGTTAGTCTGTTAACAAAATCTGGGCGTAAAACATTCCTATTTTCAAATTGAAAGATAAGCCTTAAATCCATTCGGTTTATACTAATTCATATACATTCATGATTCATTTATGACCTCGTTCCAAAATTAGTTTTTAAATTTAGAGGATAGGATTTAGACGGGTCTATTTACTTTATGATTTGCTATAGGATGCAGGAATGTGGCAAGACGCTCTTAGAGTGTGCAAAGAATATATTCCACACAAGCTTCAACAGCTACAAGATGAGTATGACTCAGAAATGATGCAGAAGTCCACGAGGTAAGGATTTTGCCATATTTTAGGATTGAATTAACATACAACATACGACATCCAGCGGAATTAATTGATTGCATTCTGGAATTCATTTAGCCCTGAAGTACATGAAACTATACTGCACAACAAAGAGGTGCAACAATGTCACTAACAAGCCTACCACAGTCCCCATTTCGTATCCAATAACTTCCCATGTCTGACCCTTTACAATTTTAGATACAAAAACTTCCCTTTCCTGCAAAAAAAACTTCCCTTCCTAATCAGCCCAACAATCCAAGGTAACTCACGAGCCTACAAAACAAAACAAACTACAAATCTTTTTTTTTAATTGTAGAGGCGCAGATACATTGCTCCAACAGGCCCGTGAGTGGGAATCAACTGGAGAATACCCTCGGGCTGTCGAATGCTTTGTGAAGATTACAAACAAGGTGACACAGGACACAAACATACTAGAAAAGGCATGGATTAAGGCTGGGGAACTGTCCATTAAATTCTTAGGACATGACCGGGCAACCTCAGTAGTAGAAATTGTTGGCCCTCGCCTGACTGAGATCGCCAGGCATGCGCAGGTAAGCTAACGTCTCTTTATTCTACTGAATAGAGTGCAGCCACATTGCACCCTTCTTTCTCTGATTCTCCAGCCAAAGACACGTTATGTTTTGGATATTCGGGCCTTGAATGTGCCCTGAATCTCATTTCAGTTGCTTGCTCTCATTTGTCTTACGTCTATTTATTAAACTCACGATGTATTAAATGTATTCATGATCTAATAATGAAGCATTTTTTTGGTCCTGGAATAAACAGAAAAAAAACTTTATTTACAGGCTGCTGAACTATACTTGAAAGTCGACATGATCAAGGAGGCAATAGACGCTTTCATAGCAGGAGATGACTGGAGTAAAGCAAAAAAGGTCGCCAAGGAACTGGAACCAAGGTATCACTTCCCTAGTTCCCTATAGAGTAAACATCCATATATTTGTTATCTTGTTTCCAGTAATATCTCCTTTCAAACGTGTTCGCATTCCGATATTCAAAATGCTTCCGTGGAGATATAACTCAGAGATCATTTATCTTCAGATTCGAACCCTATGTTGATGACAAGTACCGAGAACATCTCAAGACTCAAGGGAAGGCTGATGCAGTACGTAGTGTTTGGTTCTCTTATTGGTAGTATAATATATATAGACGTTTCAAGACACATGACAAACTTAAATAATAATTTGTATTTGGCGTATACAAAAGAATTGATTGATTGATTTTATTTGATCTGATCCTTTACTAAATGGTAACCAATATTTTCCCCACGTTTTAGCTGGCTGGAGTGGATGTTATGGCAGCCTTAGATATGTATGTGGAACGGGGAGATTGGCAGAAATGTCTTGACACGGCTGAACAGCAGGTAAGTCAACCTTTCTAGATTGTTTCTCTGCAAGCTCCATTGAAGTTACATTGTTCGGTGCCTAGATGCCTTCAGTGGATCTCAAGGATGCATGTTTAGTAAATATTTTAAAACTTAGATTCATCAAATTGCACTGTTAGGGTGGTACTTTACCGTCCCTCTCAAGCTCTATTTTATGTTACAAGATCATATTCTTAAGAGGGATTACGAGTCCTATGTATTTCTAAAATAGCTGATAATAATGAAGGTTATCGTCAAACACTCAACACCCTTTGACTTTTTATTTACTATATTGAAAAGAAAAAGTAAAACGCATGTGTGAATTGTAGTTGCAACAATATATTTTTTTTTGTATTGCATTGGTATTTCACATATGTATTTAAATTCCTGTAGCGAGATCTTAGATACTACTGCATCAACAACGTTATATAGCATTATAGCTGCGAGAATTAACCTGTTCTTCTCAAGCAATCTCATCTTGACCGGTGTCACAATTCTAATAATTTTTAGAACCCTAAAGTTCTGCACAAATATGTCGCTATGTATGCTGCAACGCAAATTAAGGAAGGGCGCATTCCACAGGCATTGGATCTCTATGTTCAGTATGGTGCACCCGCTGTTCCACAGGTTAGTAATTATTTTAGTGGCTTCTTAACCATGAATATGCTGTAATTTATAATATTATATGAGCATTATAGAAATTCATGAATGTTGCCAATTCAGTTCAATTGGACAATTGAAATAAATATGGTTCCAAGGTTAACTGACATCTTGTGTAGTGAAGCAAATAATCTTTGAGTGAAGTAACAAACAAGTAGAGATATCTTCACGTAAGTGGCACCAGCAGTTCTGAGCACCCATGCTGGCTGCTACGAAAATAAATCGGCTTTTATTAATATTTGAAAGATCTCGTCCATTGAAATGCAATACACATTGTATTTCAGAACTTTAATATATACAAAAGGATCGCGCATGATATCTTCAACATGCATGATACGGACAAATCAGAGGCGTTTAAGATGTGGGCTGATCTTAGAGATGTTCTCCATGATTTGGTAAGAGAGTCTTACAAGTCAAATATCTTCCTATCTTTTACTTCTCTATCTCTCTGCACCAAAGTGGTATTTTTGTATACTGCTGATATTACCCGGAAGGCCTTTAAGATAAACTTTCGTCCCTGATTAAAGTGTTCTACCAAGCGCAGAAAAATGAAAATGCATTAGAAATTGTAATCAATAACTAACATTTCGAATAATGTTCCATGATATGTAACCAATAATATTGGAGACGTCCTACTGTAATGTAGTATTTAGACAAAAACAATTTAAAAGTTGCTCATCCTTGGGACAGCCCATAACCCCATCAGCACGGGAGATTTTAATCAGCAAAGTTCAGTGGTCAGTGTACCAATGCTGTGAGACAGGGAACATAATTATGTTCTATAGGTCCTGGAAATCATTCTCCAAACTTTACAACCAGTGTGTTGCAATTTTGTTTCAGTGTGAAAACATGGCTAAATCTGGAGAAGCCAACACTAGCACACATGAGCAGTTCCAGGTGATGTTACGTATAGCTCATTACTATGAGACCCGGTCAGCGTGTATGGCTCATAAATCCCTAGAATCTCTAGTCTACAAACTCTCCGTCTCCCTCCTCAGGCACACTGATTTAGTGCCTGCAGATAAGGCCTTCCTGGAAGCTGGATCGCACTGCAAGGTAAGTATTTTTAGACCGTAAGCTATCTTCATCGTGTATTAGGGTATCCAAAGTAGGTACAAGCCAGGGGGATGTCTATAACTCCTTCCTTTACTAGTATAGTAAAGTTTGGCACAATACGGTTTCGCTTGGTGTAGGTCGTCAGGCAGCGAGAGGATCAATATATGGGTGTGGTTATTGACCGAATTTCGTAATAGTTGTAATTTATTACTACAGATTAATTAATTACAATCGTTTACATTGTCTGGCGCTGGCAATGCAGCCGTTGAATAAAAGGGGTTTGTGTTCCTTTTTAGGTGTATTGAGTCCGTACCTCGTAAAAACAAATGACTAAATGAATGAGTAAATAAATCCTATGGAAACCAATGTCTAAATGATTTAATAGATACAGAGTAACTAACGAGTTGGTGGAAAGGAACATGAATATTGCAAGAGTTGCGCAACAACGAGTGCAATAATCTAAGTGACTGAAACCAACGAGTTAACTGATTTATTATATATGCTTTACTAATATGACTAGAAACCATTCTTTAGTCATAAAGTAGAATCTTGGTGCTAAAAAAATGCATTGGTTGCCATGACTACTAGATTTTTCCCATTTAACTTTAGTTCTTCCATTATTGCTTCACTTGAGTGTCTAAAATTCATTACTTTGCTCTGTGTCTTTCGTGCAGAATTCCGGACAGGAGAATATGGCTTTTGTTTTCTACAATCGCTACCTAGATCTTGTTGAGGTGAGTTCATCGTAGTCGGAATATCTTCAACCGATATTATGTTTCTAGATATACTGGAATTGGAGGCTTTACGTTAATGACTGAAACATATACATTTCCGTGTCACATTCTGAATATATGTTGTATTTTATGCAGGCTATCGAAGAAGGATCCTTGGATATGCTGGATCACAGCGATTTCCAAGACACCGACATCCCCTTCGAAATTCCCCTGCCAGAGAAACCTCACATAACGGTATGCCTATGAATTAGAGTAACAAACAATCAAGTTATATCATAATTGTAAACGATTTCATGTCATAAATGACGTGCGTATTTATGCCTTATATTAATCATCTAAGGGTCGACGATATCTTCCCTGTGCTGTGTACTGGCGTCAAACTTGGCACCATTAGTCCTTTTGGGTCTAGGGGTGTTTACTGGCGGCCTTTGACAAATTTACAAATCTCTGGGGATATTTACTAGGGAGAAGAAAGCATCAGAATAGGGAGGCTCACTCTGCTAAGTTATTCAGTTCATCTGGCGTAGTATGCAGATGAAATCGATTGCAGATTCTAAATGACGACACTGAAAAACAACCCTCGTTACTAATAGATAACTGTGTCTCAAGTGTAATAATCCATACATATGGACCCAACCATGCGTGCGTAGTGAGGGGAGTGAGGTCCAGAAGTCGTTCAACTGACACAATGGGGAATGCATCATTGATAATGTTGTTTACAAGCTGTATCCTACCAAAGTCAATCACATTAATATTTCTATGACTCCTTATTAAATAGATAACCCAAACATAGTGCCATTTCTTCGCCTCGGTCAAGCTCTACGACTTCTGCAACCACCTTCCCACACCTATTTATCAAATCTTAAATTGTTTTCATCAGTAAACGACAAATGGGATTATTGTATTATTATTATTATTAAAAAAAACCAGAATGAACACTGTAATAGGGCTCCTCCACATGCTAGCAAGCAGCAAGCGATTCCTTGCTAGTATGTATCTGGAGAGCATAGACCACGCGCTAGCAGGCTCAACAGGTGCCTGGGCCTGGGTAACCAGGCCCTCACCTCGCTAGCTTAAGTCTAGTTAATTCGCTAGTTAATTCCTTTCCATAATTTTCACATATGATCTAGGGATTGCCATGACAAATAAAACAGTTTTCACTGTGGGAAGTTTAATCACAATCATATTGATCCAAAAAGCCCTTCGGCTGATGATAATACTCCATGTAAATGAGTTAAAAGTCTGTGCAATGACGAATATCAATGTGAAATGAATGGCATCAGCCAGACCAGCCACAAAAAGTAGAGTACATGGTCAACTTTAGAGGTCTCCAACTTTTTTCAATTGGGGTAAGATATGATTTTTGTTGTTGTTTTTTTGTGAGATATGACCTCAAATAAAAGTGTAGCAAATCTAAACTAATTTGGACGGGGCATTTTTTTATTATTCCATAGAACGTGAAAAAAAAACACATTTTCTCATAGGCTTCCATAGTAAACCACTGTTTTTTTTCAAGTGACTCTACAAAAAAAACTAACGGGGTAACATGTCTTTTTTTTCATTTATTTGTTTCTTCTGAAGTGAGGAACAGTCCCTGAATGTTTTATGGCAATTGGACTGGGCGTTTTTTTTTTCGTTGAACTGTCCTGTATATCTATAAGTAATGGTCTCTATACATTTGTTCGCTGTATTTTTATTTGTATCTAATATAACTTTGATTAGGGTAATGCTCATGATGCTGTGAAGGACTGGGTGTTGGCTGTGTCTATGGATCAACGTGTGGAACAGAGCCTTCCTCTAGATGACCGTGATACCTATGAGGCCTCTCTAGTGGCAAATAACACTGGCATCCAATCCCTACCCTGCGTAATCACTGGGTATCCCGTACTTCGAAATAAGATCGACTTCAAAAAGGCTGGATTCAGCGCTAACAAAGAAGACTGGAATCGAATCCTTATGGCAACCAAGGTATGTTGGTCACTCTTTTGTGTATGGATTATTGAATTCCAATAAGTGAATAGATTGCTTGCTTTATAAATACTGGTCATAGATTTTTCATGAAACCTACATTGATATGTGTATATAAAATGTACTACAACCAATAATTTCAATTAAAAACGATAGTTCTATACAAACAACAAGCAATTTTCTGACATTTTGATATAATTTGTATTTTGTCAAATCTATTTTGTACTATGGACAATATGAAATATATTGAGTGTGGAGAAATCTGGGAAAGAATTGGTAAAATATATAATAATTATAAGGGCAATAATATAACTCTTATGATACTAATACTAAATAGTGATATTTGCAGACATGCCCGTCCTTAACGCAAACGGCAGGTCAATAGGGACATTTAGCAACGCTAACGCTAACGTAAACGCTAGTTTCTCACGATAGCGTGGGCCGTATGTAATGGCAGAATTCTATCAGTTTTAGTGGTGGAGAGGTGTTTTCAGAGGGCAAAAAAACACACAATTTCATGAATGTGAGTAGTGTTTTACACCTGTATACAAAGAAAAACACCTCCCGCTCATTTGTACATAAAAATGAAATGATAATTGTCCATTATTTTAGCGTGAAATAGACATACGTTGGGAACGTATGGACACACCTCTTAGCGTAATTGACGTCCGTATCTCAGGTAGCAAGCTAAGAATAGCACACCTAGTGCTGACGTAGTCCTCACAAAAGATACGTTTACGTTAGTGTTAGCGTTAGCGTAGGGGTTGCTAAATGTCCCTAATAATTAGCCACGTGTGTACACGGCACATTCCTGGCAACAATTATGTGAGGGTTAAAGCTGGGTTCCACTGGCCGGCTACTCCTCCCGCTACTTTGACTGTCTATTGCTCCCACTTCTAAAGAAGTGGGAGCAAACAACTGAAAGTAACCAGAATAGGTGCTATTGGAACGTTACTTTCACTGCTACTTCTACCGCTAGTCAGAAAATTGAGCAGACAACATTTTATTTTCACATGGAAATGAACCCATCAAGTAGCGTGAGAAGTACCTGCTACCTCCCGCTACAAAGTAGCCGCCGCTTCAAATCAAACATGTTTGATAGAAATGGGAGCACTCTACGCTTCGAAAAACGCTCCAAAAGAAGCGGGAAGTAACATGGGTTTGTAGCGGGGCCCAATAGCACCCATCTCCGTTATTCTCCCACTTCTGCTCCCGCGTCTTTCATCAAGAAGCGGGAGAAGTAGCCGGCCAGTGGAACCCAGCTTTTAATGACCAACATTGAAGGGATGTTGCTGCATCGTTACGGTGCATTATGCATCAACAGTGCATCAGCAGACCCTCAATGGAGGTCATCAGTCATTTTAGTCCCTGCCTATAATGGTTATAGTCCTGGACCGTTCAAGGCTACGATTAATATACATCTTTTATTTAAATTGTAATTTGTTTTGTGGCATTCTTCATTTTGTCGTTTCCTGCGCAGTAATAAACGCTGTATGCCCTTGGAAATTGAAATTTGAACAAAAAGTGTTACATCCAAGTGAAGTATTATACAGTAGTATTATCCATTAAAAACTTCTCAAATCGTTATTGCCAATCTTGCTCAGTCTACCATTCAATCCTTCCAGGTCTCCCACAGTGCCGAACTCCAGGACGTCCTGAAATTCGTTGGTGTTTACTGCGGTGGTACTCCTAATCCTAGCTACTCTTTCCAGTGAAGGGTCAGACGGATTGCCGGAGAACCTGGTGTACTACTATTCCTTTGTTGTTATTCGGTTTTATTAGTTTTTCCTAATGCCCAGCTGGCTACTTGTGCTATTGTCTCAGCCAATATGTGATATTTTAACATCTGATTTCCCTGAATAAAAAATGGAAATTATGTTGTCAAGGAGTCCAAAAATGATGGTAGATGTGCGCTATTGTTGTATATATAAGGCATAATAATGCATTGTAAACATAGTTACAAATTCTATTACCGACTTGTTTAGCTCTAAATTCGCCTGCAGAATATACGTCGGGTGTAGCTGAACGCCGAACTCACTTGTCATATGGGGTTTAAATTGTGTTGAATGCTATATGTGGGTATAACAAATAACTTAATTTTCTCCAGCTTCATTTATATCTCCATTGGAGTTAACCACATACTAGAGGTAATACTACTTGAGGATCACCCTTTATATTGGTGTAAAACCTGAACTTCGAGGGCGAAGAGTGATTGCCCCTGCTGTTAGTTCCCCAGGCGACAGTAGAGACTAGACTATCAAGCATAACCTGCAAAAACTTTGCCTCGCATACTTCTTATTCGCTACATACTACTAACTTAGGATTAAATATACTCTTATCTTAAATTATTGAAGATAAACAATATTGTATATGGACTCCTTCGAATTTGTTAAGTCAGAATTATACATTAATTTGGAGAAATTACGGTCATTATTCCCAGCGATTCAGACCCCGCGGCATCCTTCTGATTAGAAATAAAAATGATGGTTCTCCTCAGAATATGAAAATGTGTTCGAGCCATGTCTTGATTCATTAAAAAAGCAATGGTGAACCATACAATCATATATTAACTTTCGCGATTATAAAGAAATAAAAACATTCGGTTCATGAATTGTCGTCCATTCCCCGCCGTCTACCACGTCACATAGGAAAAGGAATCTCAAACCCGCATATACATATACAGATCTTGGTTAACACATGCCGGAACACTACTCGAGGAAACAAAAACCTATAGTTTTGGACATCCTTAGCTTAACAGCTTGATTCCCCCAGAAGCATATTCCAAATGCTTCATAATATGGAAGTCTGAAAAAGTTAGCATTTGATTTTTTAATTTGAGAAGAGATAGATAAGTGATGAAACAGGCAATGCCAAAGAAATAGCGGTTACTGTCATAGTATATCATAATGAATTATGAAGTAAAAGACAAGAACAATTTAAAATTGTGATGACGGAACATAAGTGTGAAAGGCAATTTTGTAGAAACATCTGGAAGAGAATTGGACATAATCATGAAAACAAACACCTTGATCTAAAAAAGTATGTCTGAATGGGAAGGATTAATCGAAATAGAGAATGAAATGTTTGAAGAAGAGGGATGACGTGAACAAATCGATGTTGCAATAATAGCAGGTATATTGTAGTCTTGGCGTTCACAATAACACAGCAATGCTTTATTCAACTGTATGCTTAAAGTATAGTGGACGCTGCATGCACATACCATATAGCTATTTGACTTGTCGATTATTAACGTGGTTCTCAGTTCAATACATAATTATAAGCTCTTATTACCACTCCGGAGATTTACTTAGCGCAACCCTAGTTACAGACATTACTTTCGGCCCAGGACAAATACAGAACGTGTTATTATTCCTGAGTTTACTACCATCAACTAGTGAGACTTGAGGGCAACACAAAGCTTACACCTCCTATATTCTTAGCATTCTTTAGCTGTGGCACTGAAACTAGGGCTACTATAGCTAGTCACACAAAAGATCATTATGCGCTGGCCTTTTTTTTTACCCCTGGACTTTTTAAGCGAGGGCCTTGAAATACATTACAAGACAGGAACTCATTAATTTTAGGGTATCATTGAAAAATAATTTAACATTACTCCAGCCACACTAATTTGACATTACTACTTTGTCACGTAAAATTATAAGCGACACTCAACACTGTATACGTAGATATATCAAACTTAAACTTAAAGTTTATAAACGAGTAGGCCTACGTCACAAAAGAACTACCAAATTTCATAATCAAGGAGGATAAATATATAATCTTTCAGAGGAATAAAAGACGGGAAATGGGAATCAATGAGGGCGAAACCTCATAGCATACTATCAGTAATATATAAAGAAAAGAAAAGAAAAGAAAAAAACACTGAAGTTATCAAACCTTCACCGCGAGAGCGGTCTCGAAAGGGATACTATGGAAGGTAAATTTTATGGAAGACCGGAATGGGTAGTAAAGAACTCGGGCTTCCGATACCGGTCCAGTCCGGTCCTGGCCCGGCCCGGCCCGGTCCCGGTCAAGACCAGACCCGGTATATTAAGAAACTATATATCGTCATACTTAAAGCATAGCGACACCTTAAAATATAAAAAATCAGGTAACTTAACATCGGGACCGGACCGGCCGGTCATCGGGTAGAAACTTCCCGGTCTGAGAAGATTTCCCGTACCCCGATTACCGGTCCGGTCAAGACTGACCGATATCGGTGCAACATCAGGTGGTCCTCAGCCGATGATCGGCCGATGACCGGGGTAAATTTTCTCGGAGCCCCGGTCCTAATTTCCCGGTCATCGGAACTCGACCCGTTTAACGAGCAGGTATATAGGGTATATCAATGATTTTCAACACAAGAAAACATTATGTTTGCAATAAAAAAGAGGAATAACTAAATAAATATAATAATGAAATAAGTACAAACTTGAAGATAAATAGTAAAATATGTAATAACCATCATGGTTAAAGTCCGGATTAAATAATATGAATGGTTAATTAACAATAAATTAATCGCATAATATAAATTACAAATATCGTCATGGGTTGCAATGTAGACCCCAAGTGGCGTCCGGAGGTACTACCCGGAGGTATCCGGAGACTAGATAACATTTGCCTGTTTTAGAATAAGTTTCTCTATTCTAATAGTCATTTTCAGCAATCACTTGGTAAGGAATAAATGAAGAATAAAGACATTTTCTTGCTTTCAATGTGGTTGTATTCAGTCACGATGTTGGTACAATAGTAGAGCAAGGCAAGAGTCCCCCTCTATTCAGCGGGGAGATAGAATTAGAGAGGCGGAGAGCAAGGGAAAGAGGGGGGGAGGGAAGAGAGGAGAGGGTAGGGGAGGGAGAGAGGGGGACCATTTCTTGCATTAAAATTAAAAGGATGGACGTCCCCAGGGGCGGATCTAGGGTCTAAAATGAGGGGGGGTCCAAGATAAAAATGGCACATCAGTCCATACCCCAAAAATGAGCCAGAGGGGCACAAAGGCATATAAGGAAGAGATTGTCAGAAAATGTTACTTTGATATACCAATTATTCATATTTGTCTAATTTAGCAGATGTTACCAAATCTGTGGACCTGCCTAATGTGCATTTTCTGAAAATCTAACTGACTAGGGGGGTTCAGGGGCATGCTCCCCCGGGAAATTTTGAAATTTAAGGTGCCATTTGGAGGCATTTGGCGCTTTTTGAAGCACAAAATACAGTATTTAATCACACATGAAAAGTGATCATTTTATTTCTATTATTTATTTTGACTTTTAAAAACTAGGGATGCAGTTTGCAAGGACCTAAGAAACATAAAACATAGAACACACACTGGCAGTTGACCATGTATACAAATTGTAAGATGTGGAATTATCTTTAAAAATCAGTTGTGCCTACTGTTGCAAGTGATGTAAGGATGAGTAAGGTCTGGGGGCATGTTGCCCCCGAAAATTGTAAAACCTGAGGCGTGAAATGGTGTATTTTGGGAGCATTTTTTTTATCACAATTAGCCAGTTTTGTTTGTATTTAAAGATACAAAACAAATAATTAGGAGGATACTCTCAAAGGCAAATTTAACTAATTGACATTGAATCAAAATCTCCCTCAAAAGATGAAATCACATGTATCCAATGTCACATTGGGTTACCAGATCAATGGAGTATGGCTGTACTTCATGCAGGCAGGCCTGCCAACAATAGGACAAATGTAAGGCAGCATACTTTGATTTTCTCACAACTGATTGTCCACATGATGTATAAATGTAAAGCAAACATAAGAGGGGGAACTTATGTCAGAACAAACATGTGTGGGGCCCATACACCCAAATTAGGGAGTCATGGAAACAGCATTTATAAGTTCTTTTAACAGCTGTTACCACAAGACACTTTTAGTTGTAAAAGAAATAAAGGCACCTTTGGTTCTTAAAAAAGGTTTTTGGCTCTTCAAATAGGGCACTTTTGGTTGTAAAAAAGACTCTGTTTGGTTGTTACACTTACAACAGAAAAAGGGCACTTTGGGTTGTAAAAAAAGGCACTTTGGGCTATTCAAAAGGGCACTTATGAAAATTTTGAGGGGGGGTCAGGACGTCGGCGACCCCCCCCCCCCTTGGATCCGCCCATGGTCCCCCTGCACCTCATCTTGGCTTAGCCTGATGGTGGGAGTGTGTGTGTGGTGGGGGGGGGGGGGGGTAAATTTCTGGGATGAAGGGGAGGGTGTTAAGAGAAGGTGTTTTGCTTGTGGAGGTGGTGGCGGCGAGGAGAAGAGAGATAGAGGGAAAGATTTTCCGAACTATTAGATAGAATAGATGGTATAGGCCTACCAACGGCGCCTACGACTGTGAATTGTACATTAAACATGGAGGAGGAGGAGGAGGAGGAGGAGGAGGAGGAGGAGAAGGAGGAGGAGGAGGAGGAGGAGGAGGAGGAGGAGGAGGAGGAAAGTGATTTTTCACTAATTAAACACAAACGTTTCAAATTATATTCTAAGATAGTTTTATTTAACTTATTAGTAGCTAGATATGGGTCTTAAAACTTGCATTAATGATTTTTTTTACCCGAAATGTACTGTATAATCATCTCACATCATATCATATTCTATTCTATTCTATAAGTATTCTTTACCAACGATCATATCATATCAAATTAGGAAAGTCGAATAGATATGTTAGGGTATTTAATACAATTTAAATTGTGTAAAAAGGTTAATTAGTTTTTGAATAATGAGCATAAGTATTCGGACATAATTTTATAATTATTTCGGCGAATAGACATCTAAGATTACCCACATAGAAATGTACCAGTGTAAGAACAGCTGGGTAGAGTTGACACATATGTGTATAGATCGCATAGAATGGTAATTAACGATAGCTGAATGTATGTTAGAAACCTATTTCAATCGTAAAGGTATTTATCTCGTTGTAATGTAATATGGCCAATAAAAATATTTAAAAAAAAAATATACCCAACCAGCCCTGTCCCCATGACCCCATGACCCCATGACTACAACATGGTTACAATACATTTGGTATATAAAATCGGTACATATAAACAAACAAGGTACAGCTAAATCTAATGGAAACATGTTCAGATCATGTTTCCTCTATGTTCATGTTTCCTCTACTAAGGATCCGGATTAACTCTGGTTGCTACAATTAGTAGAAATAGAGGTACAACTAATGGCTCAATAATCATATGGTATTGGAACCGTCAAATACATATGTTGGGGTATTTAATACAATTTAAATTGTGTCAAAAGCTTAAGTAGTTTTTGAGTAATGAGCAGAAGTATTCGGACATAATTTTAGACATTATGTCGGCGAATAGCTCATCCCATAGAATATATTTTATAGCTACTTTTCCAACGATTGGAAATAGAGGTAGAAATAATTGCGCAATAATCATATAAAATTAGGAAAGTCGAATAGATATGTTGGGGTATTTAATGCAATTTAAATTGTGTCAAAAGCTTAAATAGCTTTTGAGTAATGAGCAGAAGTATTCGGACATAATTTTAGACATTATGTCGGCGAATAGCTCATCCTATAGAATATATTTTATAGCTACTTTACCAACGATTGGAAATACAGGTAGAAATAATAGCGCATTAATCATATAAAATTAGGAAAGTCAAATAGATATGTTGGGGTATTTAATACAATTTAAATTGTGTAAAAGGCTTAAATAGTTTTTGAGTAATATTCGGACATAATTTTAGACATTAGTTGGCCGGTCATCAGAGCCCCGGTCATCGGAGCCCCGGTAATTTAAGCCCCGGTCCGGTACCGGTCCGGTCCCGGTCTGATCCCGACCTCGGTAACCGACCTCGGTACCGACCTCTATACTACCCATTCCGGTCTTCCATAGTATACTACCCATTATGGTCTTCCATAAAATTTGGTACATTCCGATGTCCGATGTCCGACATCCGATGCCCGAATTTAATCCCCGAGCCCGACCCGAACCCCGAACCCCGAACCGATGCCGAACCCCAAACTTAACTTCCCTATACTTTTCTATACAGAATTCCTGTTTCCAATAGCATTGAATTCGCTGAAATGTACACATCGGGCTAACCCACTTCGGCCTGCCCTCGGGAATTATCTGGATGTCACTGATCTAAGCAAAGTCAGAATCATGCAATATCCGAGTCGTGCCGACCCGTGCCGACCCGAGTGAAATTCGGGCCGGGCTACATTCAGATTTCACATGCATATTGGGCCACTGTGTCGCCATTTCCCAACGGATTGGAATACTTTAAAAAGCTCTGTAATGCTGACATGTTCCCGGTTCGTTTGGTATACAATACAAGTTCATAGCCTTAATTAATTGCCTGTACAGACGTTAATTAATAATTTAATATATCTTTTTCATATTGTAAAATATTCACCTTATATAATACCTTACTAGCAACGATTGCCAAATGAGGTACAGATAATGATTCAATAATTATATGATTATAGGACAGTCAAATAGATATGTTGAGGTATTTAATACATTTTAAATTTTGGAAAAGGCTCAAATAGTTTTCGAGTAATGAGCATAAGTATTCGGACATAATTTTAGACATTATTTAGCTGCTGCTATTAGCATTACAATGAATTAATGCATGGTTATTTTAGACATTATTTAGGCAAATTAGTTATACCTGAGTATAATGAGTAATGAGCGGCGCTATGTGTAGAGAGAGAGAGGGGAAAACAGAGACTTGTTATGTATACTGTATGTTACCAGTACCTCAGAACTTTTTCCGTCAATCCCTGAAATACAATAAAGTGCTGTAAAAAAGGTATAACAATAGTTATGTTTATTTGATTGAAGATATGTAAACGAAAGTTGGAATATTTATTTATTTTTAACAGGATTCCAGGCCCATAATACTTCCCCAGGCTCTTCAACCAAAACGTCCATTTTCCAAGCCTTGAATATCTGTATTGAATTCCAATGAGGCATGACAAATAGCAATTAATTAATTAGAAAAATGTAATTAAATCCAATGTAAATGCAGTTGATAGGGTTAAATAAATATTTATAATGTATAATTTATTTATCCCAGCAATAATTTATATTATCTAACAGTCACAGTCTATTATGTCTGTGAATAATCACTAGAATCACTGACAAATAGCAATTAATTAATTAGAAAAATGTAATTAAATCCAATGTAAATGCAGTTGATAGGGTTAAATAAATATTTATAATGTATAATGTATTTATCCCAGCAATAATTTATATTATCTAACGGTCACAGACTATTATGTCTGTGAATAATCCCTAGAATCACTGATAAAATCACTAGAATCACTATTCTAAGCCAGGATGTACTATGCTAAAAATCAATTCGGGATTCGGAATTCGGAATTCGGCGAAGTTAGCCCGAATCCCGAATCCCGAATCCCGAATCCCGAAATTGCTCCGAGTCCCGAGTCCCGAATCCCGAATCCCGAATCCCGAAACTCGGTATGTACCAAATTTACCTTCCACAGGATACACCTTCGCCGCGAGAGCGGTCTCGAAAGTAGGTCATCCAAAAGTATTATGGCTGCCGTGGTTGGCGCAGTTCGGGCCGGCCATTCATGGCGCAAACAACGCAAGGATCAAAACTTTTATTTCAAATACGGGTTGCTATGGACCTCTTACATATCTGCCTAGCATTAATTGCCCTGAAGAAATGATGAAATAGGAATAAGAATTCTACCCTCTTCTGAATCCCCGATAAAACACATTGCTCAAATTTGCAGTGAGTAAGGTAGAGCTATGCATTAGGGCCTATATAGACGGCCCAAGGACTAACTAAATGAGTTAGAAGGCCTATATTTCTTTTTAAGAATTTTATTTCTCCATCTTACAGAAATAAACAGGTGAATATATATCGCTTAATTGTAACAAGTGCTGTTCATGCTCTCCTCTATACATTATAGCAATTGATTATGTAGGCTATAGGAATTACGATGCAAATTTGAGAACGACAAAAGGTTACAATGGAATATTTACATGGATCTACAGAGGAGTGCCTAATAACAAATAGGTGACCAGCAAGAAATCAATGGTAAAATGCAGAAAACAATTAACATACAATAATAATGAGTTGGGATGACGTGAGAAACAATTACAATTCAATTAGGCCTATGTGGGCTACAGTTCACGAGAATTCTGAGAAACCGAGTAAGCAGGTTACAAGATTTTAAGGTCAATGTAGGTGTCTAGATGCTTTAAATCTTTTATGAAAGTTACGTTGATTTTTTAAAAGAAAAGCGATAGATTTCACCATATGTTAGTGACCACCTCAGGTGAATGGCCCTGGAGCCATAATCGCGGCTTCGCCTTGGGACAATGCACTAAACAGTGCACTGGAAGCCCCTCAATGTCGGCCATTAATCCTTTTAAAATGAGATTACTTTGAAATGGATCAAGCGATTTTCCCAGTACGTATGTAAAGAAACTCCATCGAAAAACAACGGCGTGCTTGGGCTCCGGGACCCCTCATCTTTTCGCATCTTCAGGTGGGCTCCGGGTTTCTGGGACCTCATTTAAACAGGTGTCCGGGACTTTGAGGCATCCAAGACACATGCTTTTTTGTATTTCTAATATTACCCAACCAAAATTGGCTGCAACAGCCGGAGGTTTCAAAGGACGCCATCGCCCGCATATAGCGTATGGTTGTTACAGTTTAATCTTATTAGTGTAGCTATAGCTATAGGCCTACATCATTGTGACAGAAATACATCATTGTGACAGAAATGAACATGAATTTTGTCGTATTATTTTTTTGCTGCAGCTCGTCGCACAATCGAACTTAGATATTGTCCAACATAATCTCACAAAATAGTGGAAAGCAAGTTCGCACATTTTTATTCATAACATAGGTTCTACTTAATGTATATTAAAAGCAAAAACATTATCATAATCTAAATAATACATGCTATCACAAGGATCATTAAAAGCATTCTCAAGCAAAATCTCACAGGATGATACAAACAATAATGTATATTTAACATGCGCATAATATGCGCCCTATGAAACCCCAATAGAGGCGTTCCTCTCGCTCTTTTTTCTCACAATATCAGGAGTCACAATGTTTTTACATCTACTGGCCATGACATGGTTTAACATGGGGAGTCAGATGTTAGTGGATTCATAGAACCCTCATTTTTGGTACATGAAATGGGAATTTTAATAGTCATATCATCATCATACAGTTCTTACAGAGGACGATGTTATCGGATTTAATTAAGCAGAGTGTAGTTGATTTATTAGAAATCATTCATAATGAAAACTTTAGGGACCATTTATCCCTCCGAAGTGAAGCACTCATTTTTTCCCCATTAAAGCAGCATCCTTACAAAAAATGTGCCTCAATTAATTGAGCACTGAGGAACACAACAGCATGTTGTCCCGTAACTTTTTTTATATTCTGAGAAATCCTCTTAATGTTGCGTCAGTACCAGCTGTTTGATTAGTTTCTAGGGACGTGTGACCTAGTTTTACATAAAATTTGCTGTCGCTGGATTCAATTGAGCAAGAAATTGAAGAAATATGGCTATTTTTGACCGTTTAATTGTGCATCCATTTTAAGCTTAAAATGACCAAATACATTACATTCATATGGGCAATTCGCTTGAAACGGCCACCAACATTGAATATTGATTATCATATTAAAATGCTTATTGAGAAATTTCAGGATGCGGAGGAAGACAGGGATTTCCCTAACCGTAATAAAAAAATGTAACACTGGCCTATTCAGGAAATGATTCATTTCCTGAATAAAGCTCGTGTAAAAACACAAAAAAAACTTCATATAGATTTACTTCTGGTTGGGTCGATCGAATAGCACCAATTTCTTTGATTTCTTGCTGGAACTGATAGAAACTTTGCACTTCAATAAGCAAACACTATGCAATATGGCGAATTATTAGCGAGAAGGATAGTAAAATGTCATCAACTTAGTATACGATACAATGGCTATATACAGCGTCCATTATAATTATGTATTGTACACCTCGTGAGCAGAGCGTATAATCGTTATAAGGTCCACTGGTCCACTGAACCATGGAATAACGACTTATATTCAGCGTGAACAAAGCCTATGAATCATTGTTAATTAGGATCAAACATATTCTCCACTATAGACGGTGCGCTTCATGTTCTTTCTTACACAAACTTCTTTCATCGTTCTCATCATGAGGGTCAGGTATCAGGACGCTTGATCAAATAGTTCTTAGTAAGTGGGTGAAACAACAAGATAGAAATGGCTATTATTGCCAACAGGAAGGTCCAGAAGAAAAGTCTATCTACAACCTCGGCCAGTTTGTGCCACTCCTTGGAAAAGTCTGGCTTTTCATCCTGAACCTTTTGTGAAGTCCCCTCTCCAAACCCGGTAGTGTTGTTATTGATGCGAATATTTGCATAAGAACTATTGTGGGTGTGAACAAAACTTGTTTCCTGGCCACCTTGACTTGCATTCAACGTGCCGTTTATTGCTATAATTGGCATGCGTTCTTCTCTATCGTCCTCTATCAGGTTTGCCGTCATCCGGCCCATTCCCTTTCTTTTCCGTTTTACATTACCAAGGTCCATGTTTTGTCTGAGGGTCTCTACTTCATCTGTCCCAATGCAAAATAATCTAGCCAAGTGGCGAAGGACTACTAGACGAACCAAGCAAGGAACTGGACGTTCTGATATGGAGTGAAGATTAAGCACCATCACAGTTAGAACCATTGACAAAGTCGTTATCGCCATCGTGCAAGTAAGATAAATTCCTGGAAAGGGAGTAGAAATAGACATACTGTTCAATTGCATATTCAATAAAGTAATCCTCTATTATACATTTATATATAGTGCGCTTCTCCAAATAAACATAGCATTTCAAGACATAACTACTTCGCTCCCTCAGCTCTTGATGAGAGATATATGTAGAAAATAATCTATGTATATTATTTAATCTTGTGATAGGGAAGAAATGACATGATTAATAGTTATATTAATTCACATTCCACATATCCAGATTCTACTGGGAAAATATTTTTTTGTAAGAAGAGAGGAATTCAAAAGGACAAATGATAATACTTAATCCCAAGGTAAATAGTCATTTCAAAAAGAGATGTATCTATAAGAAATCATTCCACTTCCAAGTAACCCCAATAAAGGATTAGCGGCCGACATTGAATGGATGCCAGTGCACTGTTTGGTGCATAATCCCGAGGTGAAGCTGGGCGATTATGCACAAACACTGCAATTGATAGATCGATCTGTAGAATTGGCATGATACACTATAAGAGACAACGCTTAACACGATGTTCACTTCCTGAGTGCCAAACTAATAGTAATCTTTATTTATCTCTCATCCGTTGAAGTCCATACATTCCTCGCATCCGCCCTGTGGGGCTCACCAGAACTACATACTAGACTTGTCGACATCTCACAATATAATATATAATTTTCAGAGTTGCATAATATGCAAATGTGAAAATTGTTATTATATTATATCTTACGGTTTACATTATGCACAAACACTATACACATACGAGTTGAATTCCATAAATAACGGCCATGTTTCAAATTTGAAAATTCCTGTTTTATCGATTTTCACTAATTTTTTATGGTTTTCCCCCTTGAGTGGCTTCTCCTATGCTTTTATGTTTTCTCATTGCTTTTATATGGAACTTTTATATGGAACATAAAATGTCTCTTAACCTTACTTTTATATACATGACTTTTGGAGAATCTAAGATATCATCCCGTGCCTCAAGCTTAAGCTGTGCGTGCGAGTCAATTTATTGCTGAGTCAGTAAAGATAGAAATGACGTTTCTTTTAAATATAGACTCCACTAATGTATTTTACGTAACAAATGCTAGGGCGCTTATTTCTTTCAAGCCATATCCTTGGTTCCAGCCTTTATTCAAGGCCGGCGCTTATACAGGGCCAGCGCTTATTGCAATATAGGAATACATACATATTCAGAAATACATTTTTTTTGCAAGTTTTCCAGAAATACATTTTTGGGCGAACTAATGATATCATGAAAGGAGGGGGTCATTTTTCGATGACACACCAACTGTAATTACACCATATTTATTAATACAAGCGCCTTCGGCACTTGGAATATAGCAGGTTAGGTCTGCAATTCTCTCTTTTACCCCTCTTCTCTTCACTCTCCCCTCCCCTCTTTCTCAGGGTATATCCTGAGAAAGAAAGGGAACGATATCTTCTTTATCTTGAATGTTAGACTTGCCAAATTTAGCACTGGAAACCTATTTGAAAACTGAAATAATGAGGATTTAAGATTAGCACCCTCTCTCCCCACACTTCCCCCTCTCCCTCTTTTCCCTCCCAGGGGCGGATGTAGGGGGGTGGCGCGGGGGCGCGCGCCCTCCCCTTTTCAAAATCAAGCTAGGGCATTTGTATTGCAAAAGACACATGAAAAACATTCATGTAACACCAACGAGACCAGTCTCGTTGATAACACTAACTATGAAACAGGATATACTTTTCTGCCCACTTTATCAACTGTATTCCAATAATCGGGCTTGGAAAATCCTAGTGTTTGGCCAAATAAATTCAAGGGCTGAACTATTAACATATATATACGTCGAAGGGCCTGACATATCACATGGCCTTGAATCCTGTTGGAATCTTTTAAATGGCCTTGGAATGTTCAGAGATTCTCAGTTTCTTATAGAGAGGGGTGTGTGAGAAGGGTGTAAATAGGTTATTAAATATAGGTCGATTATATTTGATGACATAAATGCACCTTCAAGTATCAAGATATATACCTAGAACACAAACTATTTCATGAAACCTTAATGTAAATATAGCACTGATTCTTATACAACTTAAATAATTCTCAGAAGCAGGCCAATGTGAGTTCGGGGAGTTCCCCAATGTTACTTTAATCTTTAAAAGTAAAATCTAACATTAAAAATAAAATAAATAAGGAAATTGGGCATTAAGGAAAATACTTGGATGCTCTTAAAATGAATCCCAGAACAGAAATTCCATTTGGGTGATTTTAAGATTATTTAGTACTTTCATCATGGTCGATTCTAGGGTTGAAATAAGTGAGAGGCATCTCTGAATATTTAACAAAACAAAAACTGAGCATTAGAATATAACATATAAATATGTTCTTTAAAATAAAATTTGAAACCGTGCCCCCTCCTTTTGAAAATCCTGGATCCGCCCCTGGCCTCCCCCTCTTCTCTGACTTTCATACCTGTTTTTCTCTCCCAAGCCCATCTCCGATTCCTCCCCCCTCTCCTCTTCATCATGCTCCCCCTTCCCGCTTTCTTTCCCTCCCTTCCCAGAGCACGAAATTAACTCCAATGGACGGCCCTGGTCCGTCCATTGGAGGGAGGGAGGGAGGGAGGGAGGGAGAGAGTGGGCTGACCAGCGAGGCATGACGTGACGTAATGGGTGACCGCGGTGGGTGACCGCGGGTCTGCTACATGTAGGTTGTCGTAATATGTTGCGATGTTTGGCGGCCCGCTTTGGGGTAGACGAGGTGGTTATAACAGGGAAGGAAACCCCGGTACCAGTCGGAGTATCTAGCATACTGGTCCCCGGTCCCTCCCTTTTCCACTCGGAGTGCTCAGTAAGCCTCCAACCACGTCTTAATATAGAGGTCATAAATTAATGACATCATGGAAGACGGGAATCATTTTTCGATAGTATACCAACGATATGAGAACACATTTTTTTTTTTTTTTTTTTAAAGATTTTATTTCAACTTGGTTAACCGACTCCCCTTTTCGGGGTTGGTTCTGCCGGGCCAAGCTTTCTCAAATCCATTTACATTTTTAATCCATGTTGTTCAGTTGATATGTACAAAACTTATTCACATTATATACAATCCTCTTCTATGAGTTAATGAAGCTGGAAGCATGGAAGCTGAGTTTTGATAGTTTATATACTACATGAGGAATGCTATAATACAGAATGCTATAATGCCAATGGTATGAAGTGATGATATTATGGACGTATAGGGAGTCAATTTTACATACGCTATGGTACCATATATATGTGTAGCTTAAACCTGGCCGTTAATTGAAATAATAAATATTTCTGTCGTCCCCTATACCCTTACTGTCATTTCTACCATTAAAAACTGATGTAGATACTTGATACTTGTGAATAAATTAGAACGTATTTGGATACATGTTACCTAAATAGAGTACCACCAATATTGGGTAAAAGTTAGCTCTTTATACCCCTGCATAAATGACACAATTCGATAGAGTGGGTCACTTTTCGATTGCCCCAAAACCACCCCCGCGGGTCGAATTTCGACGTCGAAAAACGACCTCGATCTGGGTCACTTTTGGATGGGGTCATTTTTCGATATGACCCCGGCTCTTAATCGAGACCCGGGTTTTTTTTAGGTGAAATACGATACTCAGTAAAATGATGACCAGATTGTCCTCATCTCTAATTTGACACAATACAGTTACTGTATGTATATAATTATACTTTTTCTGTTTCAGGATATATATATATATATGAATATTGTGGATATAACACACACTCCTTGCCAGAGCACTGCATTTGAATCCTGCTTGCTTGGATTTACAATGTGCACTACAACCTTTTTGCCCAGCGCAAAAGCTCCCGCAACGAGGAGCTGGCCTCAAGCTGTCCAAAATGTCTTCCAGTCACTGGGGTCTCCCTATCCCTAGTCACCTGGTGACTACTTCAAAAGCTTTCCCTCCAACAATGTACCCCACTTGTAGTATATAGCCTCTTGATATGCTGCAACAATGCTGCCGCAGCTGGAGGGATGAAATCCATAGCATTTCCTTTCTCTGCCAACCACTCCCCGGGAACCATTCTTGTTGAGCCCCACTGATGTCCTCCTGGCTGTTCATGGGGTCGTAAAGCAGGGTCATGAACCCTTCCAGCACAGCCACCTGAGCATCAGACAAATCTGTTGCCAAGAGTATAGAAATGTGGAGGTCACTTCCACAATTAAATGCCTTCAATGTGTCCCACCCTGTTCTCTTTTTCCTCATGCTGAAAAAGTGCCAGTGTAGGCATGAAAAACTTAGGTGACCTTGCATTTGTCAACTCCAAGAGAAGCAAACATCTCATTTGCAGCTATGTATTGAAAGGGCTGACAAGTTTCAATGGTGAACAACACCTCGTGGAGTTATATCTGGGCTGGCTACATAGTTGAATAAAAGCGGACACATTGAAATAATATGCACCTTGAGAGCCACAAAAGCTTTCCTGGTGCTCCTTTTTCTACCCTCTATTTAATTCTCACGCCACGGAATATCACATCTTCACACTCACCCTGGCCCTGACATGATTGAAATAGGGAGTCAGATGTATTTGATTTTGATTTTAAATATTTTATTCAGGACATGACCTGCCAATGTGGATTCCGGTGTTCGGGGAAATCATAAATGATGTTAACAGGTGGTGTTGATACATGCCATATATAGGCCTCTCATTCTGTCAATCCTTGTGTATTTCTCCCTCTTACCCTTATGACTGTACTCTGTACACGTCCTGTATATAAGATATATGTTCCATGCCAGTTGTTTTCTGTCCTTCATTTGCCAGTTCTCTGCTATTTGTTTGCAGACTAACAGATAGAAGGAAAATGGTAAGTAATAGCATGAAGCAGCTAAGTCACCAATGTATCCTCCAGATAAGCCATTCTAGATGGCTTCCTTTCTGCATGATTGTCTGGGGAGTGGAAAGATTAATGATAAGTCACTGATCACAATGCCAGAGAAGTCACTCGCAGAAAAGTGACCAGTCAGGATAGACATCATTTCCAGTTGTCTTCCTGACCACTAATAACTACTCATGCTTCTTAGGAAGCTATTCAATGCGCAACAACATTAACATGTTATATGTTATCTATTGATACACATTAACTACTCATTCCACTTCCCAGGAATATAAGCTACAAACCTCGGTTTCCTATCTTTCATTTGTGGAGGTCAAAACTGTGGTCCAGTACGTGTACCCCAAACTAAGCATACAAATCCCGTATGTTCAGGCAGAGTAGAATAAAATGCTCCAGATGGCATGCAAGAACCGCTGAACTCCATCTTACCCTGGGAGCTTCCTCAGAGGCAACTCTCTACTTTCTGATGGAAGACCTCGATCTCCGGGGAAGCAAGTAATACAAGTTTTTGAACAAAAGAATGAATCTGCGACTCGAGCAGACTGCACTACCAGCATCCATCAATGGGAAGACAGCGCCAAGGTTGCAACTCGAAGTGCGACTCAAGCACTGAAACCTATGTGTACTACTTTACAGTATTTGGCATCCCTATACAGCCTGGCACACTTTAACGATAGCTTGCAATTGACACATTCTATACTGATATGGTTTCCTGTTCAAAATATGGGTTTCTGAGAAAATAAAGAAAATTCATTTCCAAAATATAATGTCAAAGACTTGATCCTATGATGTTTTTGGTGTTCCTAGCAGGTGAAAATTATGGGGGTTTCTTACAAAATTGAGAAAATAATACTTTTTCGAAAATACTACAAAAAAAAGGAATCGTCTATAATGGTTTCAAATGTATCAGGCAGAACCCTATCCACATACTCTGCCATAACCTTGATAATATGATGGTTTCATGTTTCCATCACAAAATATGACCAAAATTAGAAAAGCTAGTTGTTTCTGGGGGTATTAATTCTTGCACAAAAACATTTCCCCTGTAATTCTATTAAATCCCTTTTCTCTTTGTTTACGCTAATTACCCTAACAAGCCTTTTTTTAAGAACCAAAAGTGCCTTAATTTCTTGTACAACAAAAGTGGCTTGTGGTAGCAGCTGTAAAAGGCTGTTAAAGAACTTATAAATGCTGTTTCCATGAATTCCTAATTTAGGTGTATGGGCTTCATAGATGTTTGGGTTTACATTAGTTCCCCCTCTCATGTTTGTTTTACATTTATACATCATATGGACAACTGTTTGGGGGCAGTTGTGAGAAAATTGAAGTATGCTGCCTTTGATTTGTCCTATTGTTGGCAGGCCTGCCCGCAGAATTTACAGACAAATCATATATTGGTGATATAGTGATATTGGATACATGTGATTTCATCATTTAAGGGAGACTTTGATGCAATGTCAAATAGTTAAATTTGTCTGAAGGATTTTCCCCCCAATTTCTTTTTGTATCTTTAAATACAAATGGAACTGGCTAATCATGAAAATGCTCCCAGAACGCACCATTTCACATGTTTTACAATTTTGGGGGGCAACATTCCCCCAGACCTCACTTCACCCCTACAGCACTTCCAACAGTAGCTATACAACTAATTTTCTTCATAATTCCACATCTTACAATTTGTATACATGGATGAACTGACACAATCAGTGTGTGTTGTATGTTTTGTGCTTCTTAGGTCCTTAGAAATTGCATCCCTGGTTTTGAAAGTCCTTAATTTTTATCATGAAAGAAGTGTAAGCACCCTGTAGTGTGGTCTCATAAGTCATCTATAGTGTGATTATGTCATGATAAGAAATATAAATAAAATGATCACTTTTCATGCGTGATAAGATACGGTATTTTGTGCTCCAAAAAGCGCCCCAAATCTCCAAATGGTACCCCCTAGTATGCCTTTGTGCCCTTCTGGCTCCGTTTTGGGGATGGACTGATGTGCCCTTTTCAACTTGGACCCCCCCCCCCCGCCTCATTTTAGACTCTAGATCCGCCCCTGTGTAGTCATAGCTAGGTATTCAAGATGCAGTCATATATACATAAATTAACAAACAAACGATATACACATTTAATTAGGGAGAAAGGTGAATACTTACCCAGAAGTGGGATATGATCTGATGTTTTCGGAATGCTGTCAGTGACATTAAGGAGGAATATCCGAAAGGAGAGAAGGACCACTACACCTATCTGGACCTTCTGCCCCGGTGGGCAATAAAATATAGACAATAGTAATATGGAAGTAACCATGCTTGGTAGAATAACATTCATCACATAAAAGGTGTATCTTCTCCGCATATGCAGATGAAAGGCCACATTAGAAAATCTCTCTTTGGGACAGCATTCATAGAAGAATTCATCCCTTGTCACTTCAGTCGTGAGAATCTCCCACTCCCCATTCTTTTCATATGAATCAAGGTTTATTGTTGAAGACGAATTTGTTAAGTTCATTTTAGTTGTGTGGTATGACCAGGCCCCAAAGACCAATGCACAATGTTGCTCATCAAAGGGAAAATATGTGATATCTATTTCACACATTGTCTTAAAAACACCGCCAGGCTCCCATCGGATATTACCATCAGAAGTCATTATTGCACGGAACTCCCTGTAGTCTCCATAGATCTCCTCAGCCCTGAAACAAAGAAAAGAAGGTTAAGGATCGAGCCCATTGGACCAATTCCTTATACTTAAAAGCTCACATTCAAGAACACATTGAAAAAGTATCAATCGGCTCTGAATATTCCAGCTTCAATCAATTCTACGACTGGGAGCAAAACCCCGGAAGATACGATCTATTGAGCTATTGCGTGTGGTGCTATACACATTTGTTTGACATAGAATTTTATAAATAGAAACAATGAACGGGATTTTTTTCATTGTTTCTTGGTAGCTTCTTTCGTCTTTGCTATCTCCCTAGCTTGACCTAACAAAATGAAATGTACAAGCAGCTGACACGCGAGCTGCTGAAACAACAATTGCCTCCGGGTTCCTCCATGTCCTCGATGAGTCTACTTCGACTTGCTCATTGTCCAATGCTTTTTACTGGAACAGTTCAAGCTCGACTCCAATTGGTCTTCAATCGATTCAATCAGTTCCAAGACTCATCACTCCGATGAATCTGTCTGGTTGATTCAACCGAGAGGATCAACAATTAAGACAAAAAACTATGAAAATTCCATCCTAACAGGGCAGTTAGACAGACCATCGACTCCACACGCCCTGGTGGGTTCTGATTGGAATATTATGGAGCCGTAGGACTATGTTAATTAGCCTGTGCAAACCGATGGCCCATTAAACCAATGGTGAGCCGATCAGTCAGACAAGCCAGTGGAACAAGCCGATATTTGCGTGTGTTGACTTCTTAGTGTGCGTTGACTGACCTGAGAGCTAGAAATGATGGCCAGTCGATGATGGGATTCCTTTGTGAATAGTTGCTGCATTTTGCAAGTAACTGACTCAAGGCTCTGTGAATACCGTTAGTATAAATTGCGGTTGAGTATTCTATACTATAAATCACAGTGTGTATAAATGTACTAGAACCTGATTTAAGTGGCACCAACATTACGCGGAACAGTGGGAATAAAGACTTTTCTACATTCATTTTGGCCTGATTTTTTAACTTACATACATAAAGATATGCTTTTCCTGCGCCTAAATTAAAGCCATTTCTACATATCATTTTATTTTGTAAGTTCAACAAATCTCTAGAAAACATCAATCAGTATGCTCTTATATACTTCAAATGTAAATTTGCCATCAGTACCATAGTACTGTCAGTTATATTCTGGTTATAGCCATACCATTAGTTTGTGTCTACTGCTTATGTTATGTATTTGAAAGCATATATTTCAATGATAAAAAAGGGCTGAGGGTCCATATACATTCATATCACCAATGTAGCAAACAAAAATGTAAGGTAGGTAGATTAGCAATAGCTATAGACCCTTTCACCCCAATGATTATTTTGTATTCACGCTTAGGCTTGTGCATCTGAAATAATTATACATGTGTTTTATCAAATAACTCCCCTGCCATCCCCTTTTTATGTCCTTTGTTATATGTGGGCCCCGGACTAGATCAAACTACAGCACCCACGGACTCGATCATTACCTGAAGGCTCCATAAAGGTAAAAATCCCATTAGAAGGAAAGATTCTTTGGAATTTTGACCATAATATTATATGTTGTATCATCACTTATTTCTTCAGAATCCATCACGTATTTACCTTCTTTTCGCGTCTGCACTATTCAGTCATTGTTGCTTCTGGTACTATCCCATACTCCCATTCTAGTTATTGTAAGTTGGACTGTGATTGGCTCATTTTTACTATGAGAGTAGCAGTTACAAGTAAGGTTTCTCACTAATAAGCCATGACCTTGTTAGCTTTAGTGCTTCAATGGACGTATGTCCACGTCTGCCACTAACGCTCACCCTAATTGGTCCTAGCGTTTCTCGTTCTAAACTACCTTCCTGTACATTATCTACTTTTTTATGCGGATTAAAATGCCTTGCATTGTCACGCAATTCCTTGATTTTCGCTAAATGTATACTGGTCATGTCACCTTTATTTTCCACAACACTCTTGATAGGTATATAGTTTCGTACCTTTTGAGGCGGTGCTACAACACCCCTAATTAGGTGCATAGTGCTCATATGATGCTCATATTTTGGAACAGTTCAAAGGGAAAATATACTTCGCCAATATTGCCAAAAAGGTTCTAAAAGATCATGCCTGTACCTAATATTTTTCTAAAAACTTTGGATCAATTCAACTGTAAATCTAACAGTTCTCCAACTCTTTCTGTAATTTGAGTCTATTAGTAGTATCTATTTAGTATATGGATGCTGAGAAAAATACTTTTTACTGCCCTGTGAATGCCTTCGGAATGGTGCAGTGTTGTCGACAGCTACGTATACGTAAGGCTTATGTATATATATTCATGAAGCCATGTGCATGATGCAAGATGGAAATGTAGGTTGTATGTTTTCTTGGCCTAGTTCTTATGAATGACTGTCAACAGCACGTAGCAAGTAACTGAATTGCCTGCAGATTTCTACATGCAACTTTAGCGAGAATATTGACAATTCACCTTGTCATGCAATTAAATTTCTTCTATAATTATATGCCTGGTTCACTTCCAAATGTTAACAGTTTAATCACGATAATGTCAACATTATACTTTGGATCATGGTGTATATTTGATTAAATCTTGTCTCAAATGGACAAACCATAAACAGCATCTGATCGAGAGCAGTGGCCTGTTCCAGAGTCCTTGAATCTTTGTCAGGGTCTGTTGTTTTTGGAGCAGGACATCACATACTGGATGTGCATGCAACTGGATGTGGCATACACTTGACACTACCGAAGACTTAATTATATATGTCTTGAAGTATTTCTGGGATTTTGTCATATGAATGAATTCGACAGTGTTTTAACTTATAGCCATGTACATCGCCATTTCTGAAGATATCTCATAGAAATGGCTGATATGACTTGTAGTATATTATATCTTGTAATGGCTTCACGCCGCTTGGTATACATTTTCTTAATAGATATTGACCACTTTTGTCATCCATCATCCACAAATTTCACTCTCTCATTGATTATGGACTTCTGTTAGCGACTATCCTATTATATCCTGTAAAGAATTTGATAAAGATTGTTGAACTTACCCATTTATGACTGCAAACTCGGGAACCCAAAGACTGCGAGCAGACACAACTATCTCATTTAAATTGAATTCTCGTGGATCCCATTTTAAGCGCTCGTCAGCCCATTCCTATGATAAAAGGAAGATTTTCGGTCTTGTATGTCATGTGGCAATATTATATGGAGAGATATTGAAAGAAAAGTGCATTCCGACCGGAGTGATGTGAAAAGGTGACAAATATATAATAGACGGATTCATTAATTTACCACATTCAGTCAGAGGAGATAAAATTCGATTGAAGATTTCAAGTTTTGCGTATGAAATTTTAATTGAATATTTTTTTCGCGCAAATAAGTGTTCATAGTTATATATTAATAAGTATATATCGAGATTTTGATGGGGTTGGATGAATGAGTGCCAAGCTTGCACTTCACAGCCTAGGGATATAGGTTATATCCCAAGAGAGAAGCCTTCTTTCCCTCAACTTTTAATCACAGAATATGGCTAACGCCTAGAGCCATTTATCGAACAATGTGATTAAAATATGGATACCAATTTCAGGGGACTGTTGCTCATGAATAATAAATTATTCAAAGTAATCATCATGTTTTACTTTTCACTCTCCTCCAAGGGGTAAATATATCATTAAAGGTGGAAGGTCTACTTAGTCCGTACATACTAGAAATAGCGGACGGATCAGTCTGACTTCAAAGAGAGAGGAGGGGGAGGGGGGCTGTATTTTCCAAAACCGCCCTCATTTTCCCAAAATTGCCTATGGGATTCAGTCAGAGTCGCTCCAAAGATAAACTGAAAGGTGGGCTAAAAGCATTAAACAGCTTTGTATTCTGCTAACTCTTCATGAAAATGATAATAGGCAGGAATAGAATAATCTATATTGACCGCATCGGTTTTTATCACCTTGAAAATGGTTGAAATATGCAAGGGCTTGTATAATTTATCTTCCAAGTAATATTATGGATTCATACACCCCAAAGCCGCCAAAATAAATATAAAGACACTTACCATTATAAGTAAACCAGTGGAAGTGAGGATTTGACTCTTGACATTCTGAAATTTAAAAGAAATATTGTATCAGAACAAATTTACATTGTTGACAAGAATGAATGTGTGCAACTCATTCGAATATATTTTATATCAGTACTTACTTGTGAAATATCTAAGATTTGAACTATTTTCTAGTTGTAGAGGACGACCGAGGCCTGGTCTAAACCGTATAGAGTGCCCCCTCCCCACCACCACCCCACCCCACATCTCAGCGTGATGACTGTTACTACTGCTACTACCTTGGTATACTATAGTTCATACGTATAAGCCAATCAAATAAACCTATACAAAGCGCAAGGATGAGTGTGAAGAAGGCATTCACACCAACTAGAATACATATGGGTAGATTTCTGACTTATAATCTATGTGCGTGCCAAGACCATAAGATTTCCGAATGTATCTACCTTTGGAGGGCACAATAGGGACTGGTATACACTGGGAGACCTGGTCACCGGGCCAGAAGTGTAGCACATATTTGTACTAAGTATATATGTACAAATAAACAATACAATTATTTGTATATCTGCGACTTAGTTATAGTCCTTGGGATATAGGGGCTGATGGCTTACACTTGGCTATTTATTGACATATTTACCTTTAGGATTCCCTCGTCCCCTTCCTTGACAATAGGCTTTAATCAAGTCATTTCAAGAAATTTAAATAGCTTTAATTACTTTTCTGTGAACCATTTATTGTATATATTATGTATTAGAACGTTTTAGCCATTGCCGCACTTTTGCGGGCATAGTATAACCTCGTATACGAAGTGTTGAAAAGTTCAAATGCCTGAGCATTGGAAAAGATGACGTTGTTAAGGAAGTGATGTTTTCTAAGTGCTCATCAATGATTTCTTACGAGCGATTTCTCAACACCGATCTATAGCAATGGGGCTGAACAGACCGGGAACACATGAGTTCACGGAGTTCACACGTGATCTCAAACCCTGTGTATTGATTGATCAACGTTTATTGAATGATTTCTAAATGGGTACATCTCTGTTAGAAATGGTTAACAGTTAGTTTTCAGTCGTAGCCCAATATACACATTGCATATAATTGACATACTGTTTGTCATATTCGTTTATAAGTTATTTTACTTTTAAACTATCGTTCTGTACTAACTACATTAACTGAACTATCTCTATTTTTCCAAATTACATAAGCCTTCCCTCCCTCTACCTGTACCGAATACCCAATACAATACACATACATGTACATGTGTACAACGACCTAGAAGAACATCATTAATATTCACAGGTGCTCGTTCTTATTGGTAGATTGTCTATGAGTTGTCTCTCATGTTGTTTTAATTTTTTGTATAAGGGGCATTAACATTTTCTGGGAAATATCCCTGTATATAATCAATTGCTGACAGGATAGGAGCTTTATATAAGGTTGCTTTCTATATAATATATTCTAAAGGATGATCTACCATTAATCCCACATATTTAAAACATTAAGTAAAATCATGCATAATCTCATAATCAGAGAGCTAATTTAATAAAGTGGCATAATTATAGTTTAAGATTATATCATTAAGTTATAAATAATTTGAGGATTCCTCACTAAAGAAATGCCCCTGTACATTATAGTAGATGACGTAATGGTAGATGATGTAATGATGTTATTTCGAACTGCGAGTTTCTTAGCTCTCATATATATAATTATATACATGTATGCACAATTGATGGTATTAAATTGAAACTTACCAGTTCCTGGAAATGCATCAGAGAGAATTGCATGCTAACTTGCACACTCTTTCCTGAGTTCATGACGGGACGAGCTGAAGGGTTATATTCGGTGAATAGATAGTCAAGTAACCGCTCTTCGTCCGAACGGAAAAGAGGTCTTCCAAGTGTCCCTATCACTTGGTTCGGCGTATGTAGTGGTTCATCCCTGATCGAACCTTTCATTTCAGATCCCGATCCAGAATCATTCGTCGTAATGGGTGTGATACCTGTTGGAGACGAGGAAAAAGAAAGTGAACTTTTGTCAAATGTATTTTCCGGACTGGACGCTGCCGTGTTTTCATTGTTCATATGAGTTACAAAAGAAGGAGCTTGGGTAGAGACTGCGATTTCCATTTTTATGCTGGCCGAATCGGGTATATTGTCTGTACTGTTGTCGTCGGATTGTTCATTGCTTATATCGCGGGGCGTTTGAAAAACATAAGATTCACTGTTTTTATTTAATATCATGTCGTCGCTGTCAGCATCCACCACACCAGTGTCCGTGGGTTTGCTTCGAACAAAATGTGATGCGCGGCCTTCTTGCTGCTGGCCCATCACTTCCGATTTATTAGTAGGCCTAGTGCCTTCATTTGAAAACGGGAGGTCTCCCGAGCCTTCCATGCCGTTTTGTTTTTGAGGACGAAAGCTGTTGCTTTTGACCAGAATAGCAGCTCTAAATACAAAGGAGAATACACACGAATACACAATGAATGTGCACATACCCATCTTGAGTACACTGTTTAAAAAGAACCACCGCACGGTTATCCACTGGCTATGACTGTAAATGGCCATAGATCGACGGTGTAATTACATTTAATGCACATTTTGCTGCACTTAATACACCAAGAGGTTAATGCTGTTGATGGGTCTTGGCGGAGCCTGGCATAACAACCATATGCCTATATGTAGGGATGGATTCTCCTGGTGGGTAAGGATGGGTTATATCCGTGAATAATTAACGAGTGTATACCCCATCCAATACTCAGGTAATGTCGTCTCTACTGCATTTGATCCCATTTGCAACTGCATTAAATGCCTATCGCGTGCCATATTGTGGTTTAAAAGTCAGCTTTCTCACGACAGAACAATGAGAACCAAATGCACTGCCTGAAAATGAGTTGTAACATGGAATGAAATACATTCCCGGGCTGGTGAATCAAACCATTGTCGGCTGACTATTACTTTTGCTCATGCAAAACGAGATTTAAGTAAAGCGGCTTGATTTCAAATCGGGAATCACAAAGCGAATGTTTAATGTAGCGATGACCCCCATCATGCCTTATGTAGAGCACACATGATTCCTGATCCAATTTATGGAAATACACACAAAATCCCAACACCTCTTCCTTCGGTCGTCTAGGTTTCCATAACTCCAATACATTTCCCCAGAAACGAGATGAGTTCATAGAATGATTGGCAAACCGCTTCTTGATAATAGATCTTTCGCTATATTCCCTTAATTCTGGTTCATCTGAGATTCCCCAGCAAAGCGATGGCTCGGCCATAAAAATATGAAGCGCCTGATGAGGGTTAATTATGTTGCTATGGACTAAACCATGGCACTGCTCCGTTATTCATGAGGCCACAAATGCAGCAGCATATATCAATTGTCCATCAAACAGTGACTGACTCCTAACTCCAATTACTCTTTCCTCTTCTCATCCACTCCCAGGCCTCCGTCTCGACAGCATTGACTCAGAACGACAAATATCGACTGCGCGCGTATGCTGCTTGCCCGGCCTACAGCGCACGTGATCACTGTCCCCTGCCAGGTAGTGATACTGATAGTACTGTCCATTGCCTCACTATTTGAATGAGTGAGCCTTACTAAAGGCGCTTGGCTTATCAAGCTTCAGTGGACTTGAGTAAAGGGGTAAGGACGTTCAGAGTAATCCGGGTAAATGAGTGTGTGATCACTCAAGAGTATACCTGCCGGGCCAGAAAAAGAACCCCATAAACAGACCACCGAGTAAAACAGGGCATAGGAGGGGATAATGCGCCCGTTGCATAACAATCTGCGAGTAGCTTTTTCAGTGTTATTTTTGAGCTCGCAGATTGTTATGCAACGTGGGCATTGTTTCATCTAAGATGTGCGACTTAATGTGTGGCAATTGGAATGAGCGCAGGCAGTCAGCAAGGCCCTTCATTTAATGATAGACATGCCAGTATGCCTGACAACATAAGCTTCGCCACTTCTCCACCCAAATCCCCTATCGCTATCCAAATTTCTAAATACTGATGTGGAGATATGACATAATTATATATATATATATGATATATTCTAAATATACTGGCAAAAACTTCGATCTCTGAAAATCCCGGCCCCTCTCTCTACCCCTGCGTCAAAGGGGTCAGACAACTAACTCAGAATTTTTATATAGCTGACGAAAACTTATACATGAACTATATAAAGCTTCCTAACTCGTTGAAGGAGCGTGAATATTGCACAAGCGTGAATATTTCACGAGTTGCATAGCAACGAGTGCGATATTCTAAACGACTGAAACGAATCATAAGCATAAACAAATCGAATAAAAAATTTGAATTTCAGCGGTAATCTTAGTAAAAAAACCCGAGATTGGTTACCATGACAACCCCATATAACTCACTAGTGAAATACGCACTATGCGTAACTCACTCTACATACGTTGTTTTCAGAGCAATGTGTATATATGATAGAGGGCTTTAATTTGTGCGTGCTATATATAGCATTAAAACATCTGCATCCTTAGTCAGTGTTCACATGCAACATGATCAGACGTTATAGGAGGGTCAGGTTGATCTGTGATCCCCGTGTTCGCCCACTCTGCTTCAGATTCGATGTGTACCCGAAAGCCCTTCCTGAATGAAAAGATAACAGTTGGATTGAGTATATAACAACTCGATAAACAGTCTTCTGTAGCAACTTTAGATCGTTCGATCGCCATTAATCCTGCATGCATGGGGTGTAACACTCGGTAGCCATGCATGCCCTTTTCCTTTGCTATAGGCATAGATTGACGCTTTAGGGATTCAGAGCTCTTCTCTCTAGTCAGATTTTCGCATGTTTCACTCACATTTAATGCCTGCCATTCTTCGGGTTCCACACACCGTGTCACGATCTGTTCAAAAAGTACGTCGAGTTAACCCAATGTAATCGGCTCTAACAGACCTGCAATATAACGCACCCAAATGCTTCCCTCTCTCTTTCTTTCTCTCCCTGTCTCTCCCTCTCCCACTCTCTCTCTCTCTAGATTTGACGCAAGAAAACGGGTGGTTGAGGTCGGGGTTGCCTGGGATTGACTGATTGATTTTACTTCTCCTGAGACGGGCCAGAAAGGTCAGGGAGTGTGAGCACAGGCATCCTGAAAGTCGTACCCCCTGTAGATTTCTGCCAGTATTGACACCGATGCCATTTAGACCCACCTATTAAATATTGGCATTATTACTCGACAGAAGGGCATGTATCCTTTGCTTCACAATTAAAGGCAATGGCCATGCAGGTGTAAGTTTTTAAGCTAAGCTTGGATCGAAGATGAGTATCGCGCATGGAGGTGATATCAAATATGCCCACAATATACACTAACTTTCAATACACTACTTGCACCGATTAATATTTACCATAGGATGAAGGAGACGCGGGGGACTCGGTTCCTCAGACTAATTAAAATGATCAAAATCAGCGTTGAAGGGATCTTCTATCAAGGAAGTAGATCTCGAGCGACTGGAGCGCAAAACTTTTAGGGGTCAAGTGATTCCCATTAACATTTTTAGCCTTAGTCTTAGCCTTGTGGTTATGCTTATCGTTGTATGCGGTGAACTGCAACACTCGAGGAATGTAGCTTTCTGGACAGGACTGTATTGCCCCTTTCTCACCTTCTCCCTCCCCACCTCCTCCCCACACTCTCTATCCGAAAGCCTAATGGCTTAATCCACCTTGTTCTTAAACAACTTTATTAATTATATAATTCCCTATATCGAATCATTTACATTTGCTAGGAAACATCTAAATATTTAAAACATGATTTATCACATTCCTGCCATCTCCCTCTATCCCTTCATTCTCTTTTTGTCCCCCTCTCTTTCTCTATCTTCTCTTTCTCTCTCTCTTCTTGCTCACTCGCTCTCCCCCGCACTCTCGCTGCCTCTACCCGGGCCGCCCCCTCGATCCTCTCCTCTTCTGTGCTCTCTCCCTTGATCACCCCCACTCGTTCGTCGGCTCTATCCATCATTCATCTATCCCCCATAATCCACCTATCTATCTCTCCTCCTTTATATATCTTTCTTTCTTTCTTTCTTTCCATTTCAGTCATCTTCCATGCAGCTAGAGATCTATCTGTCCTCCCACTCATCTATAATACATCTAGCTTAATTTCCTGTGCAATATGGGCGTATCCAAGCGATATAGTTAGCCTGCATGTCTGTCTGCATGCCTGTCTGTCTGCAGTCACTCGGTGTGGATGTATTTATATATAATATTATACCGTAAACATGGTGATACATGTGTGTCTGTTTTCATGTTTGTGTGTATCTGTCAGCCAGTCTGTATTTCAATAATAAACTCAATTAGCCATATAGGCTACATGCCTGTCAATTTGGCTATCTGGCTGTCTATCTACTTGTCTGTCCATGGTATGTGTGTCTCTATAAACGTGTATCTGGCTTTCTGGAACGAAAGGTCGTGCTAATTAGTTTACAAGTTTGATAAAAACGATATAAAAGTAGCAACAATACCACTGGGTCTGCATGGGCCACTGCATGAACATATGCGCCGGGGTCAATCGCGAGTGGGCAGTCAGGATATGCATTATCAATGGAAGCATTTGGCATATGTAACGGATACTATGATCAAGGCTCTGACCCAGAGTTCATCCGGATGAAAGAGCAACTCCTAAAGGTTCAGGGAACCACCTCCCTTGCCACAGGCCCATCACATTTATTCGCATGAAGAGATCGAAGCCAGTCTGGGGCGCTGGCACCTATTACTGGGTAGGCAATCGAGATGGGAAAGGCTTATAATAGATCGGGCCCTAAAGCAGATTGCCGTCTCATAGATTGACTCATACAAACAAGCGATATAATAGAGAGTGCCTGATAGCACGAACATGTTGGATTTTGAGTATAGTAGACTAAATAGTGTCTTGAAACAGATCCTGTATCAGATGGCCTTTAGACTGGACAATATCACCATCAAAGCGCGAATCAGTTCAAAACATAACGTACCATGTGGTATATTTTAATCGAAATATCATCTCATATGCAGGTAATCCATAAGTTAAAACAACACGGGAACCTGATTAATTTTCATGCAGCAAACGTTAAGCTTGAAATTATCACATTTATTTGCCATATTTTGGAACTATTCTGATGAACTCGGTAAATTTCTGTTTCTTCTTCCATGCCCAAAAGGATTTTACTTATGACCAACATAAAATATACTAGCACTTGTCTACAGAAAATTACAAAATGTTCTCAGCGCTTATATTAATGTTAAATCAACAGGTGCTTAAATTGTCTGTAGGGCTTCGTCTGTTGGCCAACATCATAATTACGTTGTTAGATTCCAAAATACGACGATAAAGTCTAATTTTGCCGAACTACAAATGACAAATTCTAATTACAAATCTAAAGGGATGTAGCATTATCTAGATTAGTGTCGTGCTATAGCCGGGCAATGCGTTTGCGCGCCCTGCTGGATGCTGTGGCTGAATGTTTCGGGAGTTTGCGCCTAGCGTGGCTTTGGTGGTCAGGTTTAGTCGGGTCTGCAGGGCAGCACTTGTAATATGTATGTGACGGCAGATGCCACTTTAATGCGCTGTAGTGTATTTAGTATTTCTCCCTTGTTGGTAGTCCTGGTGGCCCTGACGATTTTGCAGACATGGGGGTTAAACCAGCTCAATGATTCTCTGGTGCTCTCCACGACACATGGCCAACAAGCCATGCTGCCTGCAGAGCAAGCAGCCCAGGAACTCATGAGACCCGGGTCAGTACGGGAAAACAAATTGAAGGGTGGGATAGAAGGGCCCCGGATGCCTTAAAGCGACAAATCGGCACGGCCTTTTTTCTCTCTAGAATTGACAATCGACATTGTCTCTTTTTATGATCGACAAATCAACATTGTCCATTCTTATGAGCAACAAAGGTAGCAAGGGAAGCTGGCAAAAGAACTTTCTCGATGACAAGTGAAAAGTATTGCTGTTTCATAATAGGGACAAAAGAAAAGGGACCACCACCACCACCACCCCCACCCGCAACCCCCAATCATGAGCTCTGATAGAAGCACGAGAGAAAAGGGTGCGTGAGTTGGAGGCAAAGATTGAGCAGGAAACTGCTCCTGGCAGAGTACGTTGGCTGACGAAAAACAGCAGGAATTGCCTGCTGGCCTCTCCAATGGTTCACATCAGAGACTGATGCATGATTTGCCTCCTTAAATCTGGTCAGTCGAAGAGCACCCGGCAGGTACTGGATATCCCATAGTCAAAGCCTGTGGTGAGTAACCAATCTTTCGAACAAGATGAGGCTGTTATAGACTGGTTCAGGAAATTGTTAGTGGTGGCGCTCGTCATCATGCCCATGTTAGGAAACATTCGATATTATTAAGGCGGGTACTCGGGTACAAAGTATTAGTATTAGGATGTGTGTAAAAATTACACTAGACTCATGAGACATATCCAAAATAACTACCCCCGGGGGAGCTGGATGCAGACTACATAGAGCAGAGCACCAATGTCCCAAGTAACGTCATCTTTTAGTGATGCCCATTGTGTACTGCAAGCTAAAACTATAGTGACGAGTAAAAAACTAAATAAAGTAACATCATCAGCATAATTAGGTAGAATATGTAGAATCCACACAGTTGGGCTACAGGGTCGGTCCCCTCTCACTGTATCCTCTTACTCTGAAGTTGCAGACACTCATTCAAGAAAAAAAACAGTACAAAATGATAACATCTTATCAGGAAGCTAAGGCAAAATAGCACCAGCAGCACCCAAAATACAATTCTAAAGACCCATATATGCCCATATATTCCACTGTTATCCAGCTCGAAAACGGTATTCATTTTTAGGCCATGGGACATGATCATATGTAATCACCATCTTTAACAAAAACTAGAAATCGGCTAATGAGACCAATGTCCATGCAAGACCATAGCAGTATGACAAATGAACATCTACTGCAATTCTGCCCGACATATGGACGACTTAATTAGGAGCCGGTTTGGGCCAGAGGAAACACTGGTGTCAGAGAAACCTACCGGCAGCCTGGGCAACCTATACAGTACACGGCAGCCTTTGTCAGGGAAACAGGACTGGCCATAATGAAAGAACGAACAATTAGTATAAAAAGACACGAGACTCTCGTCTTCTGTTGTAAGGTGGTAGCAGCAAATGAGGGGTCTACATGTTCAAGCTGGGTATAGATGTAGGATCCAATGCTGAGATCATGATGGTAGTGGATCAAAGATCAGTTTGCCAGCAGCAGTAATTATAAGGTATTCAGATCATGGCAAGTGCAGATCATGGCTATACGACTGAAGACGGCCAGTTCCGATCTGTCAAGCAAGTATCGTCAGAGCTTTCTTTGCTATTTAAATTATCAGCTCACATGACTAGATCGGTCTTCGCTCTCCACATCTGTCATGTCATGTTTCGCTGCTTCTACGATGTTTTACCAGTGCCTTTTGCCTTCCGTGGAGACTGAGTCTACTAGGTGCGTGAAAGTTTTTTTGATATGCAAAATAAGTAATAAGATATAAGGTTTTATCAGATATAATATGAATTTATATGGAGGTGTTCTTTCAGAAATGACATTCTCCACAAATGTTCTTAGAAATAATCATGTATACTGATATGTCTTAAACGATTTAAAGATATCTGTAAATGATTTACATGTATTTCTATAAATATTAGAAGATATCTCCAAATATTCATATATTTGCTTTTACTGTGCACATGGACGGTAGGGATTTACCATAGACACGCACGACTCGCTCAAAAAGTTTATAATCCTGGACAGGTACGGGCAATTGCCGTGGGTGGCAGTACCTGTATGGTAGTAGTATGCTCAGAGTACGATTTCGCCATGGTTCAAATATTGGTTGTGGTCGTGTATATACCTGGCTAATGTAGGCCTAGACGTGTCTTGTTTAGCGTGTTGATATAGTGTAATGTCAAGCAAACAAACAATCACGGATCGATCTAGATATTATGATAAAACTAATATCCGTCATGTTATATACACACAGTCATAAGGTACCTAAGAGAGTAATTACATCAATGTCATTGGATTTTGACCCAGCTTATAGTAATTTGTATATTATACAAATGAAAATTTATTTCTTCTGTTGCAAATACTCCTTCTTTAAATATCTATTTAAGATTTAAGTCAATAATTATTGGAAAAGCGATTTCTCATAAATATTTATAATTGAAAAGGGGCGTTAACTTCACCAACGGTCTGTACCAATTAACACGTTTGACTATACTGTGCTTCCAAAGTTCATATATACAGTAGGCCTACATGTACTCTAGAATATTCTCTTATATCGTATTTTATATCACAAAACCGATATATTAGCGTAACGGGAGGGGGGGGGGGGGGCTCTTCTGCTAACATACAGTTTATGATCGAAGGTGTATATATATGCTTGTCATGCACCAATGATGCCATGATTGAAAAATTGTCTAGAAACGTTAGATTACATTTATAAGTATTGTTTTATAGATGAAGTATATATGAATAAAGCCATTTGGGATGATATATACGGTTATCATATTGGGGGTTTTCTGTGAACACAACAAATAAACATAATATAAGTTTTTAATTATGCTATTATATACATCTGCTATACAATATGTAAAATAAATACGTGGATTGTAACTCGCAAAAAAATGCTCAGTAGAAGTTGACACATTAGCAGAAACCTTTGAATAGATTTGACATATAATAATGAAATAGGAATTATTCTGAACTAATTGCTGAGACTACCTTAGAAAATGGTAAACTTTTCCATGACAAAGTCGGGAAAAGTCTCAGCGATTAAATCGATTATTTAGACGACATTCTTAGCACCCCAGACGACATTCTCAGCACCCTATAGGTGACATTCTCGAAAGTCGCCGCGAATAATCGCGAATGCTGATTTTCTTGCACTTTTCGCAGAACATATTGGTGTTACTGAGGAATTATACCCGGCGTAAAAAAAGGTGCTATATCGACACTTACTTTCCAAAAGTACTTTCCTTGTCACTTGTCAAATATAGCTAAACGTTTCTGCTAATACTTCAACTTCTACTGAAGAGCTTAAAGAGTGTGTTATCAATGTTTAAGGTGTCTTGCCTATTTATTGCCTACATATTTATAAGATTTGTCCGAACGTTTCTGCTATAATATCTAAACTTCTACAAAACATATTTTGACATTGGAAACCTTTCTGGATATCTAAGAGAAAGTGGCATAAAATCGATTTGTATCTGTATTGTTGATTAAATGTACATAATCTTACAATGCATGTAAATGTAATATGGAGAAAATAAAGGCAGTCCTCGGGATCCGTTGAAACTGAAAAATCGATCTTATTTATCCATCAATTACTTTGCATCAATTACTTTGCACGTCGATTCGACGAGATATATTTGCGCACATCACGTTTGTTTATTATGATTATTGCTAAATGTTGCACATGCTTCGGCCGAAATTATATTTCAGCAAAGTATAAGATGAAAAGGGGTGATTTCTCAGTCATTTGTGTTTTTAAAAGGGTTATTTGGCATTGTAGGAACTGGAGAAGAAGCAGAAATAATTAGTTATAGCTTACTGCATGGAAATTAAGTTCACAATTCCGGTATATATACGCAAACAAAAACATTATTATAGAAATGGATTGTTTTTACGTTTTTCACCTCTTTGTTATTCTGACATTCTTTCGCATAGCAGTTGCGTTTTAATTATATGTCCCTTTAAATATATGCTTACTGCCACTGTGTAATATAATACTATAACTATTGCTTCCATTACATATGAATGAAATAATTATTCCCAATGAGTCACATATTATATTTTGTTTTATCTTTGATCACTACATAACATTATAATATGTACTGCATCCAATTATTTCATCATCTATGCATTCCAATTGCTATTTTCGCATTAGTATTTGCAAAAGAATATCAGGTACTTTATAATCCTCTGAGGTATAATAATTCAAAGGATCACACGAACATCCCATTTACCCAGATAAAGAACACACATAATGGCATATCCCTAATCAATCAATCAATAATGGATTTATTCGATGATCCAATCTAGCGACCTTTCTAATCCATACAAAACAAGACGTGGATGATTTGATTTCGTAAGCCCCTTACTGGGCTTAATCGGCGCGTATTGTCCACCCTGTACTGGGCCCCATGTATATATGGTAATCTTACTGTAGTACGTACCAGTCATATCTATCCATCTGTCTTTCAATTCATGAATTTCATCTATCTCTCGTGTGGGCGTCTCATCATTATCGCATCTATAGAGAACAGTGTCGTTCATACATTAATCTCACCAATCGAGCATGACATCGCATCATGTCGCCAGTCATTTTGCTTCGACCAGGCCATGTGATGTACCTCATGCGACATTATCACATCTATTCCGCCCCAATAGAGTGCAGCCTTTACTCCAAATCAACTTCGAGCACAACATAATAAACCTCGGTTCGATCCTTTATCAATTATTCATAATGAAAATAGCATGGGTTCGGGCCTTTATGCAGTAGCACTTCACGGAAATCGAGTCATCCATGTCTTGTTTTCTATGGATTAGGATGGTCGCTAGACTGGATCAATAAATAAATCCATTATTGATAAACGCGTCGCTCTGGGGGAACACTTAAATGCTTCCGAAAAGCATGTCAACTGCTCAAATGGGTCTAATGTCGTATACATGTATATAATGTTATACGGGCGAATCCAATAGAATCTGTTCTTTTGGGGGTTCAACGTGACTAAGAAAGGTCTTCTATTTAATTTGATTTTGTGATACGTATGAATAACTAAATCTCAAACGTATATAATGATATGAAGTGGGACTGCTTATTTCAGTATATCATAGCTGGCATTAAGTACCATAGAAAGTTAGATAATCTGTGTCATCTGACTGATAAGCACATTAAAACCTGCGGAGCTCACATTTCTTATTCAATGTTCTTGATATTATCAACATTAACGTATGAATTAGTGTTGTTCCAATCATATAAAACACCTGACACCCACTTTTATTGCTAGTGAGATACTAACAAAAACACCATTATGTCTGGTATCGTGCCTTAGGTACAGTCTTTGTCTTGATTGAACATCAATTACAATTACTTTAATAAAGGCATACATAATTAGAAATTTCTATGGATATTACTCTCATAGTCAAAGATGAACCTTTCATCTTCAATAATTTCTGAAAAAATTGTATTATATATATATAACACATTTTCTAATTTAGTCCAGGATTTATCTATTAATTGTACCCCAATAATCTTCCTTATTCCCCAACATTTAACAGGACTTAAAGGTATTGAATAATCCTATAATAATAATCAATGGGGTTTCCTGTAATGCTTAGGGATATTGTGAACTTATTCGCCTCTAGTAGTCCAATGTGACTGCTACATACTTGTATAAATGCCACTGCCAAATGCCAAAAGTCTCTTTGCCAGTGCTTTTCCTCTTCTTTTTTTATTACCAAAAGAACGTGGCTATCTGACCTGCATAAACCCAATATTAATTTCAATTCTCCATTATGTTGCTTGTAAAACGAAAACGGCATGTTTTGTTGGATTCACCCATTTTCCCCGTCATCATTCATAGAAATATCACCAATTTACTACACATAAAGGAAGAGCCGGGGAAATAGATCCGAAAAGCATTTCTTTAGTTCGTTTGTCATAAGTGCCCGATGGTCAATGAACGATCTATTCCTAAATCTTCGGTTTCAGTTCTTGCTATTTGATAGTATCCTCATCGTTGTTTATACGCAAACATAATCATTCACTATTATTAGACTCGACAATGTTGTCCAGAAACGGCCAATAAATACTTGTAAAGTTTGTTCAGCCCTGTTGGAATGGTTTGAATTGCTGGGACCTGGAAACGTGTTGAAGCCACAAGTGTTTGCAACATATTATGAGAAATGCAATTTGTAGCGACTCGTCAGAATGAAAAGCTCATAAGGAATAAAAGAAAAACAGAATAGTTTTACATATCTGTTAAAATCCTCGAAGGATACATATTATTGTAAGTCGTTTCTCACACGAATCGATGCAAGTAACTGGTATAAAAACTAACGGTTCTTATACTTACCATCTGAGACGACGAGCCAGATGATATAGAAATAATTTAGACAACATTTATAATATATATGGTCCATGGTTGCGCGGCACGTATCCGTCGTATCTGCCTTCAGATGCCCAGTCAAGTAAACGTTCTAGTGGCTGCAGTCTTGGGCCTTTACTAATGGTTTTAGAGGCGTAATGTGTACGTGTCCCTCTGCGCCATATGGTTTTCCAGATAGCAGCCTCTCTCACGATTCCACCATTGTTTCAAATGGAGATGACACAAATTAGCTTCCAAACTTCTCCCTACATTGCCTGTTTTAAGTACGCTTCCTACAGCTTTTGCAAACCAGCTCAACAACATGAGACGCTTCAGCACTTGAAAGCAATCAGCCTCCTAATGGGATGAAGTAGCAGTCTCGGAGGAAGTATGCAAACTGTTAGGGAAGAATCGAAGTGGGAGTTTTTGTTCATGCTGCTCAACCATAGAGACTTCATATTTATCCATTGTATCCCATGATTAACTGTATGCGTATAGTACCACCTGATTCCCAGGCGTGTACAGCCCATTGTATATTTGTGATAAAGAATTCAATCAATTAATCAAAAGATCTTGTGGAAGTGCGTGGAAATTCTCTTTCAGAAACCCGGTGTCCATTTGTGCCTGCATTGGGAATAAATGCATGATAGATAGGGATTGTCTTTCCTCCGCGTATAGCTACCATCACCTGGCAGTCACCTTATCACAAGTGAACCGATTCATAAGTACTTTTGATGAAATGTAAATATCAAGGTGTCCAGAGACCGCCCCCAGCTCCAGGTGAATGGCAGCATTTGTCTTGAGCGATTAAGTGGACTTGCCGTTCCTAAAAAGCTTATGCTTTAAAACACCTGGTATAAGTATACAAGTGGGGTAGATGTGATCCAGGTTAATGGATCATTTTTAAGGCAGTACACAGACAATTGTTAGCAACCTTGTTGGCTAGTGTGCTGTCGATGTACCTGCAGTTCCTCCAGGTCTTACCATCTAGGCACCCGCTTTAGTGCAATGCGAATATGATCAAACCATATTTCCCCGCATCCTCTTGGCTTGGTGGGTAGATGGGTGCAGGGGATTTTCTTCTGCCGTGCATACCAGCCTACGCCTGCAGCTGCATCAAAGCACCATTACCACCTTGGGCGGTTGTGCTGGTTCCATGCATGCTCACTCCTCCCTCTCAGTCTACGCTCAATACATGAGACTAGGGAGGTATATCCTCCCTGATGAGATCAATATAAAGATTAGAAACTTCATCTCCGTTATTTCGTTTCGCCTCTTGCAAACAATGCAAGCGGTGTTCTTATGTATACAGTTTCCGTTTTCTTTATCCACCACTTTCCAAGACCCGACGTCACTAGTAGTAGGAGGAATTTGTATGTGAAAAGTTTCCAGTTTCAGCTAGTTCTAAATATTGCGTGTTATTTCATACTTGCGACAGGTGTACTACAATAACCAGTTTATTTACTCGTACTTAAGATTTGATAACAGTGTAAATGCTGACATGTATACTAATAAATACACCATGCATAGCTTTTAATTGAGCGGTCTTATCTAGGCCTACTCGTTTCAAGCCTGACTATATTAACAATTTTTGTTCTATTTTTCAATTTTTACCAGGGCTATATAGTTCACTTGCTGGTGCTCTCCCCTATAGTACCTGCATGGGTGAGGAGGTGAGATTGCAGCCACGCTTGGGTTCGAACCCCAAACAAGCCACTCGCCAGTGAGCCGGTGTCATATCGAAAAGTGACCCTATCGAAAAGTGACCCATGGTTCGATTTTTCGACGTTGGAATGTGACCCATGTATGTGACCCAGACTTTTCGAAAACTGACCCACCCCATCGAAAAATGACCCGCCCATTTATGTAGAGACATAAAGACATAACTTTTACACCATAGTGATCGTTCATTTGTCAGCACTTATGGAGCTACACCTGCTAATATAAGAACATGGAATGTGTTATAGCTCCAAAATAGTGTCACGCTAAATGTAACACCTATTCGCCTGGTACATTTTCGTGCATGGTCCTATCATTAACGACCCCCCTCTTATATTAGATAGATAGAATGAATTGAAATAAATTAAATATTGAGAAATGATAATTAAGTGAATGTGAAAATTGATATAGAATAATAATGATCAATACGGTTTGGGTGATGACAATTTATTGAATAATTATATAAATTGGACAAATAATTATAGTTATACAATGTTGTGATAAATTAATGGTTTTATAAGAATTGATTTTTTAAAGTGATCGCAGGCAATACGTCGCTGGAGAGATCGGGTGTGAACTCTCCCTAGCGGGCGAAAAGACGTAGAAATAGCACGACTATACGACGGGCATCGATGATATATGCACTTCCACCGGCCTATGCACCACTCACCTCCTTTTGTTAATGCTTTCATGGTGGTCAACGTTTTAATTGGACATTAACCAAAGTTCCCTTAGCCTGCTGTCTACCTTAATCAGAGCATGTAAATTCCAAACTCTGTAGAAATGTATTAACACCAATGGAAGTAGCCAGCAACTTCACGCCATGTTGCGTAGCTCTTAGCTACGGAACCGGAATTTAAGTGTATGTGCTGAAAGCATCACGTCAGAAATAGTTTTTCTACCTCTCATACAAAATAACACCCGATCTCAGAAGCGACGTATATAGTGAAATTATATAATTGTAATATAGTGATGTGAGCTGACGGTATGTAATAGGTTGTGGGTGGGTGGACAGACGATTGAGTGTAATAGTCATTAGTCAATCCCCCTAGCTGTGGAAATAGGTGGGCTTGTTATTATAACCCCCTCACGGTGTAGAATGTGAGGGGAGGATAATTTAAGTTGTTATGGTCACACAGACGTACATTCATGTATCAACAATTGGTAATGAAATTTGTACTACAGAAATCATAATTAATGTACATATGGGCACCAAACATTTAGATATTATGTATCCAGATTATTTCCATTAGATTTTAAACTATCAAGCGTCTATGTCAGATACTTATGGTAGAAATTACAGTTACTATGGATATTTATTTATCATAATTTGACAATAATTTTAAGCTAACATGTGCAGTGTTTGCAACTTTGAAAGTTATTCAAGGTCAGACTATGTGGGCACTTCTCATGAGACGTCAACAGAGTTCCTAGATCTGTATTTCATGATTATGAGTCATTTAGAAAAAAAATAGCTTGGTATCCGACTTACTTCTGTTTCACTCAATGCTAGATGCATATGGGCACTGAATGTATGCAAAAACAAAGAGAATTCATATTTGTTTGCCTTGAAATGGAAGGAAATCTGGATTTTAAGGAGAATTTTTCAATGATTAATAGTAAATGATTACGCATCACATTTCATTCCAGGTACTGGCTGAGAAATGTGAGCTATAGTAAGGGTAAAAATTAATAATCAATAACCAATAATAATGGTATAAATCTGCATGCCCCCTAATTCTATGTTATCATTGAATCATACCATTGTTATAATACTATTCTCTCATACCTGAGGTATACATATCATAAACCATTGAAAATTGCCCCCCCCCCTACTTCTACGGTATCATTGAACCATACCATTCGTATAACAGTATTCTGTCATACCTGATGTATACATATGGTATCATATTGTATGTATACCATCAGACACTGACCCCCCCCCCCCCACTTGCAGAGATATTCTGTCATACATGATGTATACATATGGGATCATATTGTATGTATACCATAAAAGATTGACCCCCTTCTGTCATTGTATCATTGAATCATACCATTTGTATAGTACTATTCTGTTATATCTGAGGGATGCATATGTGTGGTATGATCTGGTACATATACAATCGAAAATCATTGAATCATACCTTTTGTATAGTACTATTCTGTCATAACTGATGTGCACAACGGACATTGTTAAATTCCCTTAATAAAAGCCAGTCAGAGAAAGCTTAAGATCCGATTCATATTATCATTACATAATTTAATTATTACATAATATATATAATTTAACACAGCACTTACATATTGGTGGATGAACCCGGATCTGACTGTTTTTTTTAGGTTGATTTAATAGATGGATGGAGAAAAGATCTGACACTTACTCCCTACGTCAACTAGACACTGTTTATTATGGTACAAAGAAAAGGCAGGTTTCATCCCAAATACCTATTGCTACACTAACTACAGAAAATCAGGTAGAGACAGACCCATCCCTTTCAGCCAGCACAGGTTCCATTTCAAGGGAATCACTCCTACCAATAGAAGAATTTGATTCATTTGCTCTTGAGTCAGACGAGTTAGACTTTGATACAGCTAACTCAGAGTCTGAGGACGACGACTCATCTCAGATAGAAGCCCTAAGCTTACAAGAAGTTATTCAAGACGAGCAAAATACCATCATGGCGGATCTTTCAGACCAAGCAAAAGCTGCTATTGAAGAGTTTTCTGCAGCAGTCATTACCAATCAAAAAACTTTAGCTCTGGAGAGCCAACTTTTTCATAAACGTAATTCAAATAATGCCTTTGCCCCACCATCATTCTCAGGAAATGATGGCGAAAATCTGGAAGCCTTTATCCAGAAATGTGAACTGTGGTCCACACAGATCGGGGACAAGGATAGGGTCTACTTACTTGATGTGTTCCCGGGGTTTTTGGATGGAAAGGCCATGTATTGGTACCAAGGAAGTGGTACAGAGGTCACAACTTGGAAAACAATGGTTGAGAGATTAAGACGTAGGTTTGAACATGCTACATTGTTTGAGCGACGGAACATGACCATGAAAGTCATGGAAAAGGGCCAGAGTTTAAAGTCCTACATCGAAGACTTTGAAATGAGAATGGCCAGAGCAGAGGTTACTGATCAAGCTGAACGTTATAAACTGTTCCTGTCAGGACTAACACCAAAATACCAAGGCATTCTGGACGAGAAGAAGGCCACAGACCTTGATGATGTGTTTAGATTGCTAAACATATATAACAGGAATTATCAGGGTCAAGAGAATAACAGAAAAGATGAGGATTCTCCTCAAATACGACTGATGGACGCAAAGATAAATAAATTGATGAAAATGCTGGAAACAAAGAAGGAAGTGAGTGTTGTGGAGACACCGAGAATCACAGAACCTCAACAGGGGTATCAGTCAATAGCAGCGTTCTACCCACAGTCACAGACCCAGGTATATCAGCAACCTCAGGTATACCAGACCCAAATGGCCACACCCCCTCAACCACTGCCACAGTACCAACCACAAAACATGGCCCCGCAGCAACAGGTATATCAACAGAATATGGCCCCCCACCATCAGATATACCAACCCCAGGCGCCCCACATCCAGATGACGCCATCTCAGCAGCAGGGCCCTGCATTGGAGAGGAACGGCCAGAATACTATGATGTGCCTTTTCTGTGGCAAATTGGGACATCCAATAGCTAAATGTCACCAACGGATTGTCTGCAACTTCTGTAAACGAACAGGGCACACAGACAACAATTGTCGGTCAAAGATGGCTACAGGACGGCCAAACACAAACAACTACCCACAGAAACAAGCCCTCACATATGCAGACATTGGGCCCAAGTGCTACCGATGTGGGCAGAGAGGACACTTCCAGAGGAACTGCCCTTTGCCAAAACCCCAAACACCAGTGCAACAACAACCAAGACAGGGTTTCACTGGGGGCAACCATCATTATCTGCAGCAACCACAACAACCGCAGCAACAGTACCAGAGACCACAGGTCGGTGGTATAACTCCAGGTAATGTAGATCAGGGTGTTTACACTCCTCCGTATTTGGTAAGACAGGAGGACACCACAAGTATTGCATCTGACCAATATAACATGTACCCAAACTAGATACCCTCCTTGCTGCAGGGCATGGGAGCAAGGGGGTTCGACCTGTATATAATATCAATAATTCTACTTCTTCATTTCTGAACAAATTTAGCAATTGTAACATATCTTCAGATGTACAGCGAAAGACTACATCAACAGAGGTTGTAGTAAACCATATTTTGTATAATCGTGGTCCAGTTCTCATTTCAGATGTAAAATTACATGGCCACAAATGTACATATGAAACCACAGAGATTGACCCCAGACATCATTCAGTAAGTGCTAATATTGGAGGCTCATCCATAGAACCACTTGTTGATACTGGAGCATCTATTTCAGTCCTAGATAAGGCCATCTATGACAAGATCAAAGGTAATCACACATTACAGGAAACAGATGCAATTATATGTGAACTAGCTGATGGTGCACTGGTTCAATCATATGGTGTATGGAATACCAAGATCAGAATAGGTATGATAGTATTCCCCATCTCCTTCTATATATGGCCAAGGGTAGCTTCAAAGGCTATAATTGGTAGAGAATTCCTGGCAGCCAACGAAATGGTAATCAGTTATCTGAAGGAATATTCGTTGCCTCTACATGATGTATTTCAGGTCTCACTTGTTGATAATGTCACAATACCACCGAAAACAGAAGTTGTCTTGCCAGCTCAATTATCTTCCCACCATTATCTACAACATATACAAGGTCGGGAAGCATGGTTTGACCCTTCACCTTTGCCAATATCAGGAGTTGTGGCAGCAAGATCGGTAGTATCTTGTTTTGATAAGAAGATACCAGTGCGTATTTGTAATTATTCTATTGCACCCAAATCATTGTCTAAAGGTATGGTCATAGGATGGGCAAACATTGACCCCATACCAGAGGTTTTTTCCTTCAGGACTCAGCCACAACAAGATGATCACCACAGTGACAAGACTCCAGGCGTTTCACAATTCCAACAGGTTGAGGCACCACAGCTTGATTGGACAGGATCCAACATCACCAATGATCAGAAGGAACAGGTATCCTTATGTAAACAATTTGCAGATTGTTTCGTTGGCACTGATGGCATGCTAGGTTGTACTCCCTTATTGGAACATAAAATTAGACTAAAATCTGATGCCACACCTGTACATAAGATGCCTTTCAGACAGTCGCCAGTGATGCGGGAGATGATGGACACATTGGTGAAGGAACAATTGAACCAAGGGGTTATTGAGAGATGTTACGGATCGGAATGGAGTTCTCCTGCATTCCTAGTAGCTAAAGGTAATGCCACTCCAGGTGATGCCAAACAATGGCGAATGGTGATTGATTTTAGAGGATTAAATGCTTGTACAATCCCTCAATATACCTTTATTCCAAATGTACAGGATATTCTGGAAAACGTGGGTCAACGATCGCCAAAGATTTTCTCGTGCCTCGATCTACAGAGCGGTTTTCACCAAGTTCCTATTGCTGAGGAAGACCGTAATTTGACAGCTTTTATGACAGCCTCAGGTGAAAAATTCAGATTTAAATCACTTCCCATGGGTATGACCAATTCACCAAGGACCTTTCAACTCCTTATGGACTTGGTATTGGCAGGATTTAAATACCAGAAATGCCTGGTATATCTGGATGATATTATTTGTTACAGTTCCTCATTTGAACAACACTTAATCGATCTACAAGATATATTTTCAGCCCTGAGAACAGCTAACCTCAAGCTAAAACCAAGTAAGTGCCAGATGTGCCGGGAGGAAATCAAGTACCTCGGACACACCATCTCCAAAGAAGGGATCGCCCCCCATGAAGATAATCTGCGACCGATCAGGGAGATGGCAATACCTAACACTGTCAAGCAGGTCCAATCTTTCCTAGGTATGTGTGGGTATTACAGACGTTTTGTTAAAGACTATGCTACAAGGGCTAAACCATTAACAATTCTTACCAAACAAGATCAGCCTTGGATATGGGAGAAGGAGCAGCAAGAGGCATTCGTAGACCTCAAAACTGCTATTTCAAGTGCTGATGTTCTGATGTATCCAAATTTTGAGAAAGTTTTTGAGCTAGCAACCAACGCCTCAGATGTCGCACTTGGTGCGGTCCTATCGCAACTCGATGACAAGGCATCATGAGACCAGTCGCCTACGCAGGGAGAACACTGAGTAAAGAGGAAGTTCGATATTCTGCGACAGAAAAAGAACTATTGGGAGTCGTCTGGGCAGTGGAATACTTCCGGGTATACTTAGAAGGTAGGAAATTCTCCCTCAAAACAGATCATATGGCAGTCTTGTGGTTATTGAAGGACAACAAGAACAACAAAAGATTGGCACGCTGGGCATTGAAACTACAGGGTTTCCAGTTCGATGTTCAGCATATTAGTGGTCCGGCAAACATCGTCCCAGATGCGTTATCAAGAGCAAGATACATCAATAACCCAGATCAAACAGATTAAGTAAATGTATTGCCAGTTAACGCCATAACAACTGCAGATCGGTCAGCTAAGCCAAATGAGGTAAGAAGAAAGAAATATAAAAATGGAGTGCTAGAAAATGGTGTCCCAGCACCCATTGAATTCAATCTAACCAAAACTGAACTATGTACCCACCAGAAGCAGGATGAAGCTACAAAAGCAATAATTGACTTTATTCAAGATGGTGAGTTGCCAGAATCAGACCACGAGGCACGCAAGGTAGTTTTGGCGGAGTTTGATTATTTCATAGAAAACGAAATTCCATATAAATTCTACCCTGATACCACTGTACCCAATGGGATTAGAGCACAAGTAGTTATACCTAAGGTTCTAGTCCCTCACATCTTATCTCTACACCATGAATGTGAATTAGCAGGACATTTAGGACCAGGGAAGCTAATTCCAATGCTCAGGAAACGATACTACTGGCAGAATATGAATAATGATGTAAGGGAATTTTGTAAATCATGTGTTCTTTGCAGTGAAACCAAAAGGATGACAAGACCTATTAAGGCGCCACTGACACTCAGAGATCCAGCAACTCGTCCTTGGTCATATATTAACATGGATGCAATTGAAAACCTTCCAACGACCAAGTCAGGTATGAAGCATATAATCAATGTGATTGATTTCTACAGCCGTTATCTGATCTCATTTCCAGTTCCAGACCTTAAGGCAGATACTCTTGTAGAACATTTCCACAGAAAGGTTGTATTTAGGACCGGAGGAATCGGGGAATGTGTAAGTGACAATGGTAGCCTCTTTAGATCCAATACGTTTGCTCAATTCTGTGCTAGGATTAAGATGAGACAGTCCTTCATTACTGCGCTACATCCCCAGGCATCGGGCCTTATTGAACGCACTAACAAAACGGTCCTAGATATTATTCGGAAGGTCGTAAATACAAGGCAAATGGACTGGGATGAGCATCTGCCATTTGTGGAACACATAGTGAACACCTCACCAGCCTACTCTACTGGACACACTCCACATCCATTGATCCATGGGGTCGAACCTATTTTACCCATGGAAACACAATTGTTAGATCCCCTAGAAGATCCCAGTACTGTGAGAGAAGTCTTCCAGAAAATACTCGCTCAACAAGAGATTGCACACAAATTATCTAGGGAGACACTGCTAAAACGCCAGGAAGACATGAAACGAAGGTATGATGATAAGTTTATTTTCCTGATATGCTACCTGTATTTGTATTTAAAGATTTTTATTCAGCAAAATAAACATTATGTAACATTTACACTGTTCTCAGAGTCTGCTGGTGGATTACAAAATGATAGAAAAATTAGAATTAGAAAATATATATTCGAGTTTACATGTGTCTATATCTATAACAATTTCTGAAATATCTATAACAATTCTTGAATAAGAACAATATTAAGAGCCTAGCGCAATAGGCGGATGCAACGATAAGTTAATTACAATAGGTAGTTACCAGTTTTAGGATTATACTATTGAGAATAAAAAGAACTAAAACCAAAATCTCCTTGCGTTGTGTCTTATACAATATTCCTAAGGGTTTTTCCTATTTATGTATATATTTGATATTCAAAAATGCAGATTTCATTCTCGGAAAGGCTCAAAATTTTCTCACAAACTCTCTCTATATTTGTATATATTTCAGTCTCACATTTTTTACCTTCACTCTCTACTCTATGTTCACATTCATTTCATTCATTGTCTTTAGATATAGATTAGACCAAATAGAGAGTAGGGTATCGTTTTCTTCACTAAATGTATGTGAAATTTGAATTTGAAGGACAAATAATATTGTGTATTTTATGTGTATTGCTGAAATGTGATTAAGATGTTGAATTATATAGATGTTGTAGTATACATGTTTTCCCACTGATCCCTTCCAGACATTGTCATTACACCCCATGCCCGTAATGCCATGTCATGTCCCAGGAGGGACATCAATCAAGAAAGGGAGGAATTTTCATATACTTTGATGTGATTTCACTAATCGTTGAAAATAAGATTACAATTGCCTAAGGGCACATAGAAATAAGATTGTTTAGAGATAAGGTTACGTAATATTACATGATTTATGCCTTAGTCGGTCCACGTGCACTGACTAAGCAGATGTTTTTCCAGACAAAGACAACAAGGTAAAATTTATGTAAGATTGAGGAAAGGGTTAGTCTCAGATAAGAGTGTCCCTCATTAAGAAAATTAGCCTAAGAAAAAGGTTAATTAAGAAGTGTATCCCAAACAGGAATGGGTACACAATTTACAGTTCTGTGAGATGCAAAAGGAGATAATATTTTGCAGTCTAATGGACAGATGAAATGGGTTTTACTTGAAATTTTATTGAATTGAGTCTCATATTGTGAGAAAAATTGTATTGTGTGGTGAAATGATAAGTAATAACCACCAACAGATATATGATGTATTATAGAAATAGAAAATGATGTTGTGTACATACTGGACCTACTTTGCTTTCAGAATAGAAATATATAAATTACACTTTCTAATTATACTAGGCTGTTTGATTGAGAACACACAAACAGACCAGAGAACCTTTGTTTCAGGTTTGATTTTTACAGATATCCAGTCTCCATCACAGGAATAAACATGCGCTGGATCCACCACACTACAAACAAGACAATAGAACTTCAGACCAACAGCAGATAGCTGGAACTTTCAATCCCCACTCCTCAAGCACCATCCTTTCGAATCATTCCAGGATCCACACCAGAAGTTATACGCCATACACATCAAATTAAGCAGACCAGTTTCTACTATAACAGGAGTTTTTGGGCAGAATAATCCCAGAGTTTTTGAGGCAGTCTACCCATGATAAAACTATAACAACTCCACTACCACAAGCTTTATAACACCTCAACTATATCATCCATTGGACTTCATTGCTGCCATACTACAGATATATATTTACTTATGGACAATCCAATTGAACTATTCTCATCACTATGAACTTTTATACCAAGATATCAACCAACAACGTTTGTGCAGCAATTTTGAAGACACCTCCACATTATTTGGATGCAATATTGTATTTTATAGCCTATCCGTCGTGCACACCCCTTGATTTACATACATATTTTGTGAACTTCATGCCATTAGAAGTTGTGCCCAGGAGGGCACAAAACTAGAAAGGGAGGAATGTGAGTGTTTTGTGAAGATTTATAACAATGCGGCGGCAGCCGTCGCAAGACAATGCGTTGCGAGGGAAATTAATAAAACTGTTATTTTCTATAAAGAAAAAACACAGAGTAATTTCCTATTGTGAATCCTTAAATGCACTTATTAGTGTAAAAGCCACATCAATTTCTTGAAAAAAATCATATGAGACTTAAAATTTTAAAATGTGTCGTAACTATTATTTGCGACTAGGATTCCCCTAAATATTTTCGATATACTAAACCCATTTACGACTTTCCATTATTGTAATTTGATAATCTGAGAGTGACAGGGAGTAAATTTGTACAACTCGACTGGAAACATATGTGAGCTAGACCGATAGTACGGTTTCATTTTCCAATTAAAGAAATCGCGATATTTCCTAAGGAAAAAACATAAAAACATATGGTATGACCTCTGAAATGCGTACCACATTTGTTGATGCTCTAAATAAGAATGGGTTATATTTGGATGGAGGTGACCTTAATTTTGGCACTTGAATACCCGCACTGGAGTTTGTCTAGAATCTACGGCCAGACACGTGCAAGATGCACCAAGCCACATGTATGCTGTTTAGAACAGCACTTTCCTGTATTTTGGGGGGTCTAATTAATTCCGTTTTACTCATTACCATGTCCTCCTTTTTAGGCGTAAAGTAAGTTTATTGTTTTAACAGGGTGTTATGTAGTACAATGGTCATTCATACATTAATTGTTACGACGAAACTGCAAACCGATATTTCACAAAGGTCCCACATGTCGCAAGGATGAGGACGATTGAGTTTTCTTGATAATCCAACAAGGTTGAGTTATTCTGGTTGATATTCTACTCATCCATGTGGATAGTACACCAGGCTTGCGATGGAAGTGTATCATGTCTCCAATATTGATAAATAAAAAGTTCATTTAATAATTCATGTGCGTACCGTATCTAATACTTTTGAAAACCTCTATTATTTAGAAATTGACTGCATGTGTTTACATATTTTTTAAATAGCCGTCTATCACAAATGCCCGGGCATGTGTTTGCTGCCCATGACCGACGCTTCCTACAGACTGCGCCATTGGAAACAAGTCCTGTTTTTGTAGTGCCAGCCGAACATGACACTATGCAAACGGCCATGGTTAATTATACCATTGGGCTTGGCTGCCCAGAATCTCATGTTTCATGGATCAAGATCGAAGATCTAGTTTCTATCATTTTGTTCTTGAAACCACACACGATAAAACACGATATCACCATTCTTGTTGCCAATTCATCTTCAAATGTATTGTTGCTCCCATATACATTAAATATTTATACTTCTCAACGGTTATTTAGGCTATTTTCCTACGTTGCCATATAATGTAATAAAAAGTCGAATACACTTACTTTTCGACCATCGAAGTTCAGTTCACTACAGGAGTGAGTGAGTGAGATTGGTTGCTTTACGCCCTTATCAACACTTTGAAGTGTTATATCAAGGGCGGGAGAGCTGAGAGGGAGGCAGTTTATGATCATACCCAGGAAATAGAGATAGAGAAGAAGGGAGAGAGAGACAGAGAAAAGAGACAGAAAGGCCCTTTATTCATTAATATATTTATTACCAGTAGAGTAGAAATCATGTTCATTAATGTTCTCAATTATTTTGTTCTAATCCTGATTCCTTTCTTAATATTAGATTTAAAATGGGTTACACCAGAAATGATATTATATTCTTCTCTGATAAAGGAACTACAATGCACTAATTAGCTACATCTCGCGGGCCATATAAATTAAAATTCCGTCATAGTGGGCTTCCTGATTTCCTTTAATCCTTTGATGAGAAAATTGCTTTATGAATTATTTATTTTAAACAACGGGAAATGACCAACTTAAAGTACAAACGTTATGAGGGTGAACAATTCTCTGTGGAATTCATACCAATTCAATCACAAGCTGGAACTAGGTTAATTATTTTACGGACAAATGTTTAGAAATATAAATGGCATTCGTGCCTTTATTGCTCATTGGATACTATAACATAAAAGGCCGGCTGAATAAATTGCAGAAATGTAGTTTATTGTAAAAGATTGCCATTGAATAAACGTTTATTGAATTAATTAAATACACCCAGTCTCCCATGTATTAAGTTGATAGGATTTTCCATTGACTGGCGACTTATAGTCACCAATATCACCGACTGAAAAGGGCTTATAAATAACACTGTGGTCCTTTAACCCTGTCAGGGCGAGTAGTGCATTTAAGCACTATAATTTCGGCCATTTCTCACAAAATTTTGCCCATAAGGTATGCTATTCATTTTCTTTAAAACACATGTTATTCTACCCTCTTCTTCCTATGTAAATTTGTTCCAAATGTTGTAAGGACGTGAATCAGAAAACAGTTCTTGTGCCTGGTAGATGCAGAAAATACCCTTGTCCATATCGGATTGAGGCTAAATTGGAAAAAATCTATTTATAACAGTATGCATTTTTCATTTTTCATTAGCATTAATTTCCTGAACAAATATTGTTCTCTACATCTGGATTGGACGTTTGGCTTTTATGGCGCTAATGAGTCCACTTCATAATAACAAAACTGTCGATACACATCTTATGCAAATTGAGGAAATAATCATTGTCATATTTCTTGCTACTTGTCCATACGTGGTCAATGACGCCGCAATAATAGGAATTAACCCTTTCAAAACGACGTTTGCAAAAATGAATAGAATGATTGGAGAGGTACTGCATGTGAGTACACGGGAGAAATTTGTTGAAATTTGTTTAAATATGAGATATAGGGTGGGTCGAAAACGACCCCTCTAGTCAAATTAGTCTGTAGGCCAGCCCCACTATCCCATGTTCGCGTGGGGCTGGCCTACAGACTATAGTCAAATCTGGGGTCAAATCTGGGGTCAAATCTGGGGTCAAATCTAGGGTCAAATCTGCTATGGGGTCAAATCTGGGACCCCAGTGGAGACTAGGGATAACAATTATATAATAGGGCATATTAGTGGAGTTAGTGGAGGCCTCGAAAAGGCTCATTTTGAGATGGAATTTGGTACAGAGGTAAATCTGTTCATCCTCTGTCATTTTAGATGGGACCACATTCTGAAATATGAAAATGGTTTCCATGGCAACCGATGATTGGTATTTTCCTCACATTTTAGGGGGAAATAGCCAGATAATTTGATCTTATCAATATATAACAGAAATCGGGCATTCATTATGAATAGTCTCTTGGTACAGAATTAGGTGATATATATATTTCTAGATTTTACATATTTTAGTTACCATGGCAACCACATTTATCCTCAGATTTGTCCTGAACAATTGACTTGGTGTGTTTGAATAACAATAATATCCGAGAATTCCTCAATATTAGTAATGTCCCATATTTTTGGAGATCAGATCTGTGAAATAAATATGTCTAATCAGACCGTTGCTATAGCAATCAATTGCCATGGCAACCAATAAATTTGCTTGTATTGTAGTTGTTGTTGTGTTGGTCCTGTAAGTGGAGCGTTCACTGGCCTATTGATTTGGTTAGAACCTGAATTAAAAATTAAGAAATTAGACCAAACTTTTATTTTGACCTTCAAAAAGATGATCTTGACCTTTAACCCGTCCGGCAAGGACCGCAATGTACCGCAATGAGCGCTGCAATATAACTGCAAAGAAACAGCGATGACCGCAATGCAAAATATTTTGCTAATATATTGCTGAAATTTTGCCAGCACCATTGTTGGCCCTTTTTTTATCGCAGAAGTTTTGCGCATAAACATTGCTGATTCATGGCAGTATTCAATACAGCAAAATATTTTGCGGTTCGTTGCGGGTGATTTGCGAGTTACTATTGCTGTTCCATTGCACTTCATACTACAGCAATATATTTTGCTGTTGTTAGCGCTTGTTGTGCGTGTTGTTATTGTGGAATTATCTCATCCCGCATAATTATGAATACAGCAAAATATTTTGCTGTTGGTAGCGGTTGTTTTGCGTTTCAGTATTGCGAATTCTTTGCATTCCATATGTATATGGAGACAGCAAACTATCTGCATTTCATTTTGCGCATTTGTTGCACTATATTATTGCAGAATTATTGCAGGAATAATTAGATAAGAAATAAGCAATATATATTGCTGTTGTCAGCGCTTGTTTTGTGTTCTAGTATTGCTAATTCATTGCACCATAGAATAATATGGACACAGCGAACAGTTAGCATATTATTGTGCGCATTATTTGCACTTTATTAATGCAGAATTATTGCAGGAAAACTTATTGATGAAAGAAGCAAAATGCATTGCTGTCGTCAGCGCTTGTCTTGCGTTCTAGTATTGCTAATTCATTGCACCACAGAATATATATGGAAGCAGCGAAAAATTATAGTATTTCCTTGTGTGCATTATTCGCACTTCATTAATGCAGATTTATTGCAGAAAATAATTAGATGAAATAATTTAAGCAATATATATTGCTGTGTTGAGGGCTTGTTTAGCATATGTCATTATTGCCATTTATTTGTTTTTGTTAAAAAAATGGGTTTTTTAAAAAAAACCCGGCTAATATCAAACCTTAAAATGCAAGTTAGAACTGATCAAATTAAACATATCCAGATAGATGGTGTTTATAACGTTTTTTTTGCGCAACTGTTGCGCATTATAGCCTAGTACACTAACTATACATAAGAGGGAGCCACTTGAAAAATTCCATTTATGGGCAATATATCATGATTTATCCATGTAAAATGTCGACGTTGGGCCTAATTATAATTATGATGAGACACAACAATCACACTCACTCACATACCTGCAGTGAATATATTTTCAATAAAAACATCAACCTACATGCATCAACCATATAGTGCCACTGTGCACATGCAATTTATATCCTTTGATGGGCCGGGAGAATAGATCGATATGTATATAAATTAATGTATCACAAACCATGATGTATACATAGCTCTGGACTACATAAATGATATCTATTTACTGAAAAGGGGTGGTGCATATATACTATATGAATTAAATTGTTACATAAATTTGATTATGGAACCTGCCTGATCAATCGACAGCCGGGTATATGTCTTGATATATAAATTATTCTAATCAATCGATGTCAGCTGCACTCTATCCTTCCATCTAGTATCTATGTAGGTGCAGATGGGAAACCTTCAGACATCCACCAACCCTATATATGTACCAGAAGTATAGTAATTTAATTGCAATTAAATTTTAGTACATTGATTCGTACCCGGCCACCGTGTTACCTTAATATCACATGCATATGATCTCTCACTAATTGTGAAAGATGTGATATATATCAGAAACCACTAATTATTCAATTTAAACAAAAATGAGATGTACTATGAATTGATTATAATGAAGAGCTGAATTAATATTCATGCATATCCATTCACACATGAATATTAATTGTGCATATATATGTTTGTATCAGGAGTTGTCAGTCTGCCAAATAAATGTATAGGCATTGTTTTTATACAAATATAGAAAATAAGAACAGTAAAATGTCAATCGAAGACCTAATTTCATTTAACCAGTTGTATGTTTGGATCACATACGCACTCGGTCATTGCTGCAAACATCGCCCAGCTATAGCTGTGCCCCTGCATATGACTCGACTTGCCCTAGCCCTTCTACGTATCAAACAATATTAACCCACTTCCTTTTGTAAATAAATCTAACTAATTAATATGTATTAGTTGAACCAATAACAATCCTTTATACTGATTACAACATATCAATCATGGATATTTCGGCCAGCATGATATTACATCCCTCTATACAAGTCTTTCGAATCGAGGCTTTCAATTGGAGACTAACTGCTTGCTGCAAGTCTATCGATCGCTTCCGTTTGCTTCCCGCCAAACCCTGGAGCGAGCCAGTGGAAAAGTACTGGAATACGCTACCATGGGTACCGCGATAGCCACTGGTCATCCAACGGTCAGAAGTCAGCCCTTTTCCTCCTGACACTTGCACGGTGAAGACGTATATCAAACAGCTCGCGGAAGCCACGAGAAATCACCCAACTACAACAACCTCTAACTCAAGATATCCCGGTAAGAAATGTTTCTCTCTGATGTTGTTACATTGTGTTGTTATGGTTTGTGTGTTGATGCTGATTTTGCGCAGTAAAAACGTTAGGTTTTGCGCATTGCGAAAAGGGAAATAGAGCGCTATGGATTGACACGTGCTAGCTGAGGACATGTGCTTATCGATAGACCTGTATATAGGGCCTACTGATGTGTACATCAATTCATATTATTGTTAACCCAATATAAGTTTGGTATGAGAAAAGAATAGTTGATTAATTGTGTGTAACCAAGGTCTGTGAAAATAATGCTTTGATCATGGAGATCATGCACGTGTTGCCCCAGCTTCTCTTCTAACCAAGGCTTCGTATACCGATCGATTTGAGGCTCTATTTCTTTTGGAATTATTAATTAACTGGGTGGTAGTACCGATCGATTTGAGGCTATTTCTTTTGGACTTATTAATTAACTGGGTGGTAGCCGCTATATTGATGGCAGTATCTTTAAGTTTATATTTAGTAGGGGGAAGGTAGATCGCTTTATATCGGGGGAACCGAGGGTGGAATGGATGATAAAATAGAGAAGCTCTTTAAATAAAGTTGATGTTGTTTATTATTGAACTCAAGTCTTTCGGGCTTACTTGCCCTTCATCAGGAGTAGTGTCAGAGTTTATATTTAAACAATAATAATTACATCAAAGTGTTTATTTTCACAAGCTTCACCATCCTCAAGTATATATCTTAATTGTATGGTCTTATTAACATCATTCACATCAGTCAGTTATCACCAAAAAGGTTAGCGCCCCATTTGATATCCGGAGCACGTGCACTGGCCGCCCATCCAAAATCCAAAATACTCGGAGTCACACAGATACTTTAGAAATGGTTCATGGCTTATTAAAATGATCAAAGTTAAAACATGTTGTTCAGGCAACATGTTGTTCAGGCACTAGATGTTGAACAAATGATATTTCAACAACATCTCATTCATTGGCGATCGACCTGAATTAATTTGCCCTTCTGTCTACGTGCAAGCGTGCATGCTTACGTCAGACTTCCTGCACGTGGGGAAAGTTAGGTGAACGCCGGGGTGAACGCTTAGGCATAAGGGTCGCTTACGGTACCGGTGAAATCATTTCTCAGAAACTGATCAAGAACTGAAACTTCTTAATACTAAGCAACATGATCATTATAACTCTATCAACCCTCTACACGATTGGTCTGACAACTTGGTGTAGTCGGCCTTGTGAGCACCGGTAAATGATCATGTTTTTGTGTGAATTTATTCGAATGATCAGCAGGATTCTTGCGGGAAGGCAGAACGTCTCCTCCATGTTGCCTGGGTGAGTTCAGAGACGCTATTAACCAAGCATCTTTCTGGAGAACTATTAAACTACGACAGATCACGTTCAAATAGTTCGCCAAAAGATGCTTAATTTAGGGTCTTTGCCGGGCATGGAAAAGTTGGTAAAGTGGGCATTTTGACTGATTGGCATTGAATTATGAATCTATATATTTATATTTGTATGTTTCTATGTATCTAGATAGGATTATGCAAGGATTAGCATTCTATATCTGAGCCCTCTTGTATTTGGGCTTTAGGTTATCTTCGTCAACGCGCGTGCCTAAACATTTCAGTAGTTCAGATGTTTCAATAGATCATAGTCACGTGGCCGCAGAATTTGTCAACGCGTGCGTTGCTGCAACGAGTGGGCATGAAACCCCTAGCAATCGCAATTACTATAAGGCTGGATTGCCGCGCCCGTACATAAATGTATTATTATGTGTATTACTACGTTAGGACCTTGGTGATACCCAGATAAGATCCATAAGATCAAATAATTTCTAACTGGTGGAGACCAATTTCTTCTTTTAAAAGCAAGATGATCATTACTCATTATAATTAAAGTATAACCATGAAAATTAATCAAAAGTAGCTATCAGGCCAATACATAACTTCTCTCGATCATGGTTAGCGGGACAGTTGTCATATGCTTCTATCCACACTAATGTAGATCTTAAATTAGTGTAATTTAATTGTTGCTGGCCTATGCATGGCATCGTGTATAAAGGTCAGGCGTGGGGTGGGGCGGGGTGCTATAAGTGTGTGTTTATGTTCTATAGCACCCCACACGCTGTCCTCACACTTGGCCTTAACTATCTTCCAGAAAAACATTAATTATGATGTCGACATGTCATTTTATTCCATCTACCATCCAGATATGGGGCGGCATTCAAGGGCACAGTATGCGCGGAAGTTGCGCAGAACTAAAAAATATATACGTCAGATGCAGGAAAGTGAATGTGCAGTTCCTGAAGAAAACATACCAGATCTAAATGTTGCCACTGACAGTGTTACAAATGTGTTAGCTGAAAATGATCCAAATGTGTCAAGGGAAAATGATCCAATGGATCATGAAATTTTGGGGGATACAGTTTCAGAAAATGGCTCTGATACAGATGCATTTTCTGATCCAATCAATGACAATATTGAACATAATGATTGGTACGAAATTCTTCAGTATTGGCATTATCAACGTGCTTTTTGTACTGACCTTGCTGATTGGGCTGTCAGTAATAATGTAGGAAGAACGGTTGTGACTGATCTGTTACAAATATTAAACAAAAGGTTACCATTTATACCTAGAGATGCCCGAACACTTAAACATACCATGGGTACTGTCGATGTGAAGGAGGTATGTGGGGGTGAATATGTATATTTGTCTATAAGACGAGCTCTCCTTCAATATTTAGAGCATAAAAAGCCAGAAAATAATGTCTTCAATATTCTTGTTAATGTAGATGGAATTCCTATGAATCGCAGTAGTGGCCAGCAGCTATGGCCAATATTGGCCAATATAAATGGTGGCCCACCCTTTGCTGTCTCACAATGGTTGGGATACTCTAAGCCCAACAGTATTGCTGACTATGCACATGATTTTATCCAAGAAGTTAAAGAACTTTATGAACATGGCCTAACTCACTCAGGTGAGGTTTACAATATCAAAATTCGAGCCTTTGTGTGTGATACTCCAGCACGTGCATTTCTTAAAAGTATAACAGGCCACACAGGATATCACAGCTGTGAACGTTGCGAAGTTAAAGGGGAGTTCATAGGTTCTGTTCGTCTGATTAATGAAAATGACCCTTTACGGACAGATGAGAAATTTAAGGAAATGATGTATGATGAGCATCAAAATGGTTTATCCCCATTTGCAGATCCAGAGTTGCGTATTAATATGATCGAGGATTTTATCCTCGATTATATGCACCTAGTGTGTTTAGGAGTTTTGCGCAGGCTAATTCGTTGTTGGAAGAAGGGCCCACATAAAATTGGCACAGTTGGTTGGAGTGCAGTGACAGCAAGCTTGGTACATATGCGGCAATATGTGCCATCATGCTTCCAAAGACGGCCGAGGGGACTAGATGAACTTGAGCATTGGAAAGCGTCTGAATTCAGGTTCTTCCTTTTGTATGGGGGTATTATTGCACTAAGGGATGTTATCAGAAAAGACCAATATGAGCACATGGTCACACTGTGTACAGCAATGTGTATTCTTTTATCAGAAGAAATGATAAAGAATGAGGAAAGAGTTAAGTATGCAAAAGCACTTTTGAAATGCTTTGTAGAGAAGGCAGTCCAACTGTATGGGCCAGAATTTATTACCTATAATGTGCATAGCTTAATGCACATGGCTGATGATGTCTTAAATCATAAGTTGCCCCTTGATCAGCTATCAGCATTCCCATTTGAGAGTTATCTTGGACACCTTAAATCATTGGTGCATGGCTCTGTGAGCCCTATCCGACAGATAGTTAAAAGACTTGATGAAAGATGGCACCTCAATAAATATAGATTCTTCCAAAAGGCAAATAACAAAGTACCAACATCAAAGACGCGGGATAGCGTTTATTTACTACCCAATGGCAACTTTGCTATAGTTCAAGAAATACTCCCAAACCAGGAAGCAAAGTGTCAGGAAATAAAGAAGGAAAGAACACGTGACTGGTACACAATCCCAATAAAGTCAAGTGTTTTGGACATCAGACACGTTCCATCTTTGTCACACACACAAACAGTGATGCTGTCTTTTTCAAAACTAAACCAACCAGCTCTTATGTTACCTGTCAGTGGCGATGAGAATGGTTATGTTTTCTTCCCATTGCTACACAACTATCAACAATAAATGACAAGTGAGTATAGGGAATTTAAATATGTTCGTTCCAGAAGTTGCACGTTTTCAAGTAGGGCGAGGTATACATTATATTATATATACTAGTTGATGTCTGATGGATGTATAATTGTTATACATACATCCCTTTTGGTAGTGCCTCTTAGCAGTGATGAAAATATTAAGTTTTTGACAATAAATTCCCTTTCAGAATGGCGAAGCATTATCAAACCGTTACCTGGAAGGAAAATGGTGCAAGTGTGATCCGCAGGGTACCATTAAATTGGCTGACTCAATTGGATGGGGAACTATATATTAGCTGGCCAAGCAAGTTTGATGCACAAAAGGATCTTGAGCAACGAACTGAGCCAAAGCTGTCTTGGTCCATCAAAAAAGTTATCAAGACCCGGGATGCATTACATGGTAAGTAAAGAACTATCATGTCAAGCATAAGTTGCCTTTATAGATGTCTGTTTATATAACAAAATCAATATATATGGAGACCTGGATCGACTTATAATTAATGTCAACATAACAATAATATTGTGCCTCCATAATGCTATATGCATTGATGTATCCACATAATCAATCAATATTATAATGAATCAATGAATATCTATTAATTAAGTTAGTGTCAATGCAAACAAAGTTTTAATATTTATATGATGTGTATTTTTTTCTGTAGAGAGCTGGAGATCTGATGAGGAGTCGGATGAGCTGACAACAACTAACTCAGAAGGATCACAAGAACAAAAAAGTGCAGGATCGCGACCCTCCAGATCCAGTAAGAAAAGAAGTGCGGAACCGGATGGTAAGCTATATATTTGGAATTTAAATTTGTATTTTGTAAATGTTATATGGCAAATGTTATGTGGCAAATGTTCATGATACATGCTCATGATACAAAATTATATATGCTTATGCATTAATAATAATGTTTACCATAACAATATTCTTTTTGGTTAAAATAATTGCGTCTCCAGGCGTATACTAAAAAGAGCAATTTGTTTCTTAGGCATTTTCCTAATTAAAAACAATGCCAAAAGTCCAAGAAGAACATAGCTAACTGAAATTTATTTTTCATATTTGCAGCTGGGGCAATAGAGCAGGTACGGAAATTGATTGCGAGAAGGGCGGGCAAACAAAAAGGGTACCCATCAGTGCCGAATACTGCATTTTTGAAAAACAAGGGCCAAGTAGAACAAGTAGAAAATCGATCTGCATGTGGCCAGGAGAGTGATGAGTGTTCAGAAGGAGATATACGGAACGAGTCTCACGAGGGTGACTTTGAAGATAATCAAAGTGAAAGCAGTACGGAGGATGAGGCAAATATACATGGGTCAAAACAGATGGACAACAGTCCATCATCTCCAACAAAATTAAATGGGTCACAAGAGATAATGACCATGCCATCATCTCCTATGGTTAGTGCTGAGACACCATCTCCCACAATTATTGCAGACCACACATCTGGGTCAGAACAACAGATGGACATTCATAAGCAAACATCGTCCACAAATATGGACAGCCCTGTGTTAAAACTGATGGACATTCGTAAGCAAACAGGCACAACACACAGAGAAAGCCATGCAAAATCTCCAGGATCGAGTAATGAAGACGGACGATCTGTGTCAAAACATGTATCTCCAGCAAGTAATGAACACCGACGATCTGGGTCAAAACAGGGATCCACACAACAAGAGCTAGTTGTTACTCCAAAATCGTCCAGAAATAACATCAACAGAATTGATCTAACATCATCGTCGACAAAGGCAAACATCTCCAAGTCACCAGCTGCTGCTGTCATAGAAGGGAGTCCCACTGATGCTGCACTTGTGAACAGTTTGAAGAGTAAGTGGATGAGAGTAAATTATTTAATAAATAGTAGGGTGATGACAATTGTTTATTATACGTAGTCAGACAGAGTGTTATTATTAAATTGAATTATCATTTACATTTACTCAAGTTATAACTTCATTTGTATACAATATGTGAATGGTGAACCTGTTTTTTGACGTGATAAAATATATATCGATCATGGATATTAAAAGAACATGTATATTCCTTATTCAGATTTAGAAAGACGGTCCTATGCCTTCTTTTCATCTTTCGAGGAGAAATTTGACCTTTTCTCACGACAAGTAGAGAAGTTGGCCAAACGTGTGGGCGACAAGGAAGGGGGATATTCAAGAGGCCATGATATGTGTCCCGCTCCCTTAAAAACCAAAGAAGCGGTGGATGAACTGGACGAGAATATGGTTGACAATGGGAAGAGAGCAGCTTTGGTAGGTATATAATTATGTGATTTCAGTGTGTCAACAGAGCTATGAAAAAGTGACAAGAAATGGAAATAGTATTCAATTTTGTACCTGTATATAAATATAAAGTAAATAGCTACAATTTGATTGCAATATAGAGATAAGTATATATCATATTGAGGTGGTAATTATAAAAATTATGATCATAAATTATGTTTGATATGATATCTATACCCTGTCCAGCCTTTTTAAGAACCAGAACCGCAATGCTAGCCTATACCGGCACTCTTTGAAGTCTTGGTTCTACAGAGGCTGGACAGAGTGTATGATCTATGATAATTATTATGACTTCACTATTATATTAATGTGGTGCCCAATGGCATTTCAGGTCGAGTTTTTGTCACACTGTGGAGGAGACGACACAGGGAAGGCAGTACACAAGGTTTTGAATCGCTTGATGGACCCACTGGCCGCTCGTCATTTCAATGTACGTGGGACAAACAAGAAGGTAGCATTCAACACCTACAAGTTGTATGGAGTTGTTATGGGTGAGTTAAATTGAAGTTTTATGTTAAAAAAAGTTGACATTTTTAACTAGAAATAACATATCTCACTTGCAAATTATAACAACAAAATATAATCTAATAATTGATATAGCTAATTATGAATAATGATCGAATTCTCCCAATTACATATTGAACATAGAAGGGGGACCAATATATATATCATTTTGTTTTGGATCCGTGTCTACAGTAAATTAATCTTTATACTTGCGATCATCCCACAATTTAAGATAATAACCAATTCAAGGTGATCAGACATATTTTCCAAAATATATTCTTGCTAACATCTATTGGCTAAAAAATTAAAATTGTGTCTTACGATATAAGTATATTAATTATCATTACTATGATTGGTATATTCACACAGATGCAATACGAGCACAATTTGCCAATGATAAGGATTTACACAAGAAGGTCAACAAGGCAATAAGTGAAAACCTGAGAGCTGCAGAAGGAAAGATTAAACACCGTGAGGATGCCACAAGTAGAATGGAAAAGCAGAGGGAAGAGGCTAAACGCCGTCGTACTGCAGGCGATGATGGCAAAAAACGAATGGAAGATGCCCATGATAGCGTTGAGTAAAATTCGAATGTACCGTCTATCTAAAATGTCATAATATATGTTTATCTAGCCAAAACAAATGGAAGGCGACAATGATACTGTTGAGTAAAATTCGAATGTACCGTCTATCTAAAATGTCATTATATATGTTTATCTAGCCACCTTGGGCAGAAGTCCCCAGCTTCGTACTTTTATGTCAATTTTATAGGTAAATTATGAATGCAAAAGCTCTTTTTGAAATTGAATATCATATCATATTGCTGATGACTTAAATCTTAAATTAAGTTGCCTCTTGTTCAGATGCTTCCAAAATGAGAAAGAGCAAAGATCAGAGAGGCAGCTAGCATTTACACTTATTGGACGAGTTGCCGCACGGCGCGTAAATAAAGGACGAAATCGAAGTGCGGCAACGAGTCCTATAAGTTGATTATTATACATGCCTAGATTTGAATGTAAAACGTGCTTAATTAAAAAGATAATAACATAATTTACCATAATATCTGGTTTCGTATAAGAGAAATGGAACTAGAAACAGTTAAAACATGGAGAAAGAAAGCACTCGCACTGGCAAACTTGCGTCGGCAATCTTGCGCCACCAAACTTGCGTCGCCATGACAACGCGCCGGTAATGTACTAGTCCAATACCATGTTACAAGTAATGTGCGGCTGTCGGGGCCTCAGTATTGAATGCGTGTATAATAAGTAACTATAAAGGACTTTTCATGCGCATAATTTACGCACAGTTCAGTGCGTAATATAACCGCAATACATACGCAATAATAAGTAAGGGTAAAGGACTTTTCGTGCGCATAATATTGGCAATATATATGCTAAAATGATTTGCGCATATTTCAGGAACTTGTGTATCCGCATAATGAGCGCTTTTCAGCCGCAAAAGGTGTGGTGCATACATTATTGCTCTTCTATCGCGATAATAATGTGCATCAAGTTTGCGCGAACCTAAGCATTGGTAACTGCAACAAATAAAGCGTAATAAATGGCTACGCTCAACTCAGTAATTGTGCGCTCCTATTCCGCAAAAGTTTTGCGCATACTTCAGTTGTCAGTGTCGCGCTAATCATTCGCATCAAGTTTGCGCAAACCTAAGCGTTAGAAACTGCAACAAAAAAAGCGTAATAAGTGGCTACGGTCAACTCAGTTATTGTGCGCTTCAGTATGCGCTGGTCTTTTTGCGCGTTAATTGTGTTCAATTGCCCATCGGGAAATAGATATCTAATAAAAGAGAAAGTCTTATAAATCTATCATATGCTCCAATTATGTACCTTGACCTTAATAGTTCAAAAGATACAGGCTTTATATATATCATTATAATGTAATTCAGATTCAAAAAAATTAGTGTAGAGTGAAAAGTAAGCTTTGGTTACCATAGCAACACACATCCCAATGACACTGGGCATGGGTTATTTTACTTCCCCCCAATGCCAGCTATTGCTTTTATGCAGTAGGTTATCATTTTCCTCAATTGCCTTATTTCCATAAGAGAAAATGTGTTTTCACATTCCACAATTCTGTTGTTTTTGTGTTTCAAGGTCAAATTTGGTTACATCCACCTTGGTCAAGGTCATTGTCTTAGAGACTATAGATAGCTCTAATATGTACCACCAATAATACCAAGTTTGGTCACATTCCAGTTTAAAGCTAGTGTAGTAATGGAACTCTAAAAACCTAATGATTTTGCTAAAATACAAAAAAATCATCAGTTACCATAGAAACGGAAAGAATTCCATTCAGCCTTTTCAGCTGTTTTCTCTTCAGATTCAGTAGGGGTAGGGGTTCTGGTAGAGGTTCTCTCCTAAAGTGGGCAGTCAGTATAATGATAAGGGTTTTTACCCCATATTGTCCTATTGGGGTTGTTTTCGACCCAACCTCAAAGAACTTCATTCTTTTCTTACCAAATTTTGATAATTCTAGTTTAAGTATGAAAATGAATGCCTGAGGTATTGGTTAGTTCATTCTATGCATTTTTTTTCTTCTAAAATTACTGGTTATATTTCAATTTTTAATCACCTTTTCTGTTTAGATATCTTTCTTTTGTAGCAAGCAGACAACAGTGATGGTCACGTGCCCTAAAATAGTACGTTATCATGGTGTTGTCATGGCAACGGTTGTTACGCAATGTGGAGAATCTATACTTCCCGTACATATTATTTTGATTACTTATTTAATTTGAAATCAATATGATAATGCTGTTGAAAAAAACATCTCACAACATTATGGTCCACCCTGAACTCGAGGGAAATCAGAAAAGGTTCAGGTTAACCGACAATTTAGCTAGAGAGAACAGATACATTAAGAAAGAAGTCTGCAGGGAAATTGCAAAAGGTACAGGTTAACCGAAAATTCAGCTAAACCGAGTTCAGGTTAAGCGGAACATAGTGACATGAAATCAAAAACGACCCCTTTAGGGACAAATAGGTTCCTCCAATCGTACGTTGTTGTTTTTTGTACATCTCGATAGTTACCACCGCTTTTTGGTTGTAGACTAAATCATAATTACTAATGATCGTTTATGCATTGTAAACAATAACCTACATTATTCGTGTCGTATATGTACCATAACGTTAACGTGGAGTATTTACAGGACAACTATACGGGACCCATTTACGTATAGTGGATACCCTACTTAATAATACTATTTGACGTAATCTTACTCCCTCTGATGCTGAGCGCAATGCCTGGATTTATTGAAGATATATCTATACATAGTTTTACTCATCTTGCTTATTCTGGCATTTTCTGCGTTTATATGACGTATGTAGCCTCTTTTCTTACACAGATGCATGCAGGTCTGGATGCCCAGGCCCGAGAATCCTTGAATAAGTCTGGTATTGATCATACTATACTCAGTAGTTCAAAGATTTTCGTTTTGAAGCGAAGCATTTGTCATCTCAGTCTCCAAGTGGGTTAGGCTACACAATAAAACAACATTATCCTGTATTATTGTAGTCAAAAGTTAAAAGATACCATCAAAAGGGTTTAAATGAATGACAGATGGAAAGTTCCCTTTTGCGAATATGAACATGAATATATCCTTGTACACCAACTGGTATTACGTGAATCCACTTAATACAACCCGAACCGATGCGGAGGATACATATGCATATAGTTGTCTCCACCATAACACGTTACTGTAAACCTATTTACTTTCGCACAGATAAGTTTTCGCGCACTAAGTACTTTGACACCTTTTCGCGCGGGTTTTAATTTGCGCAGCAAGAAAGTCTCACACCTTGTTTATGCCATGATTATACCTTTCACGCTGGATTTATTTTCACGCTCACAGGTGTGCGCTAAAATAAATGCTGCGCGAGCATTAATACGTTTACAGTATTTAATCATTTAGAATAACCCAAATGGTTAATTACTGTGTTACCTAATCGATCAGTTATATACCGATGATTATAAGTACATTAATTAGTGAGGAAATAGATCCCTAGAGACTGGAGCCGTGAGGGATATGGGCCCGACCCCATAAGGGGAGATTATCAACGAATTGAAGACCGACATTGAGGAGCTGCTGGTGCACATGCTTTGCATCGGAATTATGCACCAAACAGGCTTTACCAAACGTATTTCACCAAACAGGTTTTACTGTTGAATCCATTATACGCAAAGTGACACATATATTTCATGGTTAAATTAAATGGGACTCTTAAATTTCTATCGTTAACTGGTCTTGTCGAACCATACATTTATGCAATGTGTACCACTCATGTAATAACCATGCAGTCAAGAATGAAAATGTTATCGGAAATATAGCCAATCGGAATTCACTAATCTTGGAACCAGATATCCACATACAATTACATATCTGCTAATGTTCAAAAGTTAATTTCAGGTGTTCATGTATTATTCCTCTGGGGAGTTATATAGTCTCCTCGGCGGTAGCCAGCATATGCATATATATGCATGTGTATCGGAAGCTACTGTGTGTATATAGCGGTAGCCTACTGTGTGTTACATCTTTCTTTTACATCTCGCCACAATTACCTTGACTGGCCACAAGACGAAGATTATGCTACAGTAAGCCAAGAATTCTATGCCAAAGGTCAACTTCCTAGAATAATAGGGGCTATAGATGGAACGCACATTGCGTTCAGTTAAGGGACCGCAAATCAAGGAAAAATCTGTTTGAAGTAGAAAAAGGTTTCATTATAGGTAAATGTCATGGTAAATGTGGTACTAAGTCTGGTATCATCACCCAAATCATCTATCATTCATTCTTTAAGACTATATAATTTAGAAAATTAAATTTACCTAAGCGTGTATTCTTTATACAATTATATTTAAGACTTTCCTCATGTAACTGATATCTAGCGTCCTACTGCCACGGTAATATACAATAAATGTTTTTTTTTCAGGACAGGATGAAAACACTCTTTGAGTGAGACTGTGTTGAACTATATATCTACCCGAATAAAGATATTTGTGCAAAAAAAATCCAATATCTTTTATAACTATAAATGTCTATGTAAGATCAAATATAAATGAGAAATACATTATTTATTTGATGAACTTAGATTGTAATGGCGTCTATATTTATATGTTCAGTGTGACTGCAAAGCAAAGTTTTAATACAAAATGGCAAGATTTGTATGAATTCTTAGGTTAATGGACACCATGCAGCACTAAATACAAGAAGGCATTTTACGTATGACTGCATGTATAGTTCTTAACTGACCAAGTTTGAAGCTGAGGGGAGGGAGGACCAGCTAGGACCACTTCTTTTGGTAATCAGGCCCACCATCCTGATACATACTGATAATAAAGAAATATCGCCGCTGGGAAGTTATCAGGTTACCAACTACGGTATACACATATAGTACTCTGAGCTGTCAAACACAAGGTTTTGCTAATGCTGAGTAGTAGAAATCTACGGTATTGTAAATTTCGATGTACACGTCTATATCTTGGATACGCAATGTAATTATTAAATTTATTTGGAAAAGTTAAAAATAGTTGGACAAAACCAAATGCTTGTACTGCCAATTTTGCAACAATGATATAAATTATAAAAGTTTAAAATGTTCAAGTCTCCGAACTAATTGTTTTGTTTGTCTAGAAATCACTATGGCGAAAATAAATGTCATTGTTTTCACCTTACTAGAAAGAAATTAGCGACATGAGCATTAATTTCCATTCATTCTGGTAAAATCGACCTACAAGAATTGTCACCAAAACGTTCAATGTTAACTGTACCAGAAACATTGAATGTGCAGTTTTTGTCAGCAATGTCAATAGATACGCATCGAAGCAGGTTGCAATAGGCGAACAACGTATCCTGAGGCAGCTTCATAAGTAGTGTACTAAACAAAACAAAATCAAATCTAATTCCAGCAGCTTTCCACCCATGCGGCTCATGCTATATGGCGAATCCTGACTGTCTCTGAAGAACTGCCTTAATTAGCCATGGTTAGCAGCTGCTCATCACAAACACAAACCTTTCCAAGCGCAAAAACCATTGTTGGACACAGCCGACAAGAGCCTTATATATAGAGTACAACTACTACATGAAAACCAATGGTGTTTCCGCGTAGCTCTGAGGATTTCAAACTGTATTTGTAGTATAGTAGATATAGCTGCTGCGCCCTGAAGGATTCGTTCATGTACAATACACATAATACAGTAGCGTATTTTTAGTTTTTAGATTTATCAAAGAATATTTTTAAGAAGTTTCCACAGCTAAGAAAATGGGATTCTTTTCCATTAATGTGTTTTCATGTACTGTTACATATAATTCATTGGCCTTTTACCTCGCTGGGGATTGTTTTAAAAAACAAGTACTAAGTTAACTAATTATAAAGTTATGCACCGATTTGATCAACTGTTAACATATTTAACTTTGTAATCAGTGTCAACTTAATTCATATACTTGGCGTTTCCACTGGAAACGATTTTCTCAGCTACAATCATTTGTGCCTGATGTTATTGCACTTTAGGCATGTTTAGACTGAAAATGCAAAATATTTACCTACAAAGTTTACATTTTAACTTATATCCGAACATTTCAAAGTAGTAGTACAAATATTGCACAAAAAACATAACACTATTTTGTTATTTTAAGTATGAGTAATTCCACTAATTGGTCGACATATGACTATAAAATAGATTTTTGCATCTTTAACAAGAAATCTTGGTCTGGAGTTATTTTAATCAATTCTATCTGTTTCCCCGACAGGAAATACATCAGAAATACCCCACTTTTACATATCTGGCATTAATATTTTAAATTCTAGAGGAGAAAAACCACTGTTTTATTGCCTAAACATTAAAGAAAATCTTACTAATCATGAGAAAAAGTGTGTAAAGAAGAAAAAAAAGATGTCAAATCAGTGTTACGTGTTTATTCAAATTTCATATCATGACACTGGCTACCAAATAATTTGAAAAAAATATATTTCTAATAATCCATTGGTTGATTTGCAATGCGAAAATGTCTGGGGAAGTTTTTATATGTCACCATAACGTGCCTATCTAAAACTAAAATAAAAATTGATATAAACACAAAGATGGGTCAAGTGGATATGATTTTGATAGTTTTCAATGTATTCTCCCAGATAATAATGAATACAGTTGAATATTTTAGTTTTTTTTCGGAATTAGAGCATATAATATGTATTTGGGAAGCTTGTATGTCACCATAACGTGCCAGACATTTTAGTCAATAAAAAATAAAATATTTAGAGTTGAACAAATTAAAGTATGACTGAAGGTAAGTCATCATATAGCTCAAACATAAACAGTTACAATATCCCCCTGCTGTGCATTATTGCACCTCAAGAGTGCTAAAACGTGATGTCACCGTAACGTGCCGGCACGTAACGGTGACATAATAATGTGACATAATATGTGACATAATAATTATGTGACATAGATATATTGTGTGGACGCATAGAGAACATTTCCATAATAATTTTGCCTCTAAGTACTTAAATCGAATTTATATTTACCTTCATAAACAACCAATACAATACCAATACTATGATGATCAACATTAACAGGAAAACGAGAGGAAGAATGTTACATATTTCAGTTAATTATAAATATATTGGATTATATGTGTATATGGGCAGAGGGTCAATCATTGCCGTTGCCATTACCATTACCATTATTATTTCGTTATTTGGCTGTACTTTTATTTACCATTCAAGAGACTGGATTAGAATAATTTTGTATTCATCAAGGTGGACATATATGACGAATAGGTTGACAGGCCTCTAAGTACCTTTTAGGACTTACACTTAGCTCTTCCGGCCGTTCCCTTGACAAATAGGGATAGACTTTTACATAGTTACGTTTTACATCTTGTAATAAGTAGAGTATATAAGAATGAATACATAATAAAACAAACTGGAATATAAATCCCTTGACAGATAGGGATAGACTTATGCATAGTTGCGTTTTACATGTTGCAATATAAGTAGAGTATATAATGAATACATAATAAAACAAACTAGTATATAAAACACACGGTACAAGAAATATCAAACATAGTAGATGAAATGTATCATCTTAACATGGACTAGTTGACAGAGATTTGAGTCAAAATAAAAGTTACTTCTCCAGCAAGAGATAGGCTTGATAGTGGTTCCCCTTGGAGAGAGGTAAACTAACTAATTATTTCCTGGTTGTTGTTCTTGTTATTTCCCGGGCGTTCGATAATAATCTGACCTTCCATTTAAGCTTATCGATTAACTTGTTCACATGTGATTTGTAAGACAGACTTTTGTCTATAATGAGTCCCAGGTATTTATATTCATCAACCTGTGTTAGCATTTCACTACCCAGGGCAAGGCTCATGGTATTGTTTGAATCTAGTTTTGGACTTTTCTTTCTAAAAGTGATGTATTGTGTTTTCGAAACGTTCATAGATATTTTGTTGGCCTTACACCAAGTGTCAACACAGTTTAGGTCTGACTGTTTTTTTTGTGAGATTTGAGTTTTGCTGATGTTACTGTAGAAGAGAACAGTGTCGTCCGCATAGTGTTGAATGGTGGAGTTGGTGATGACTTGGTGTAGGTCATTGATATATATTGTGAACAAAATTGGGCCTAAAATTGTTCCCTGAGGAACACCATGAGTGATGTTGCCCTGGGTTGAGAGGAACCCGTTTGCTTTTACACATTGAGATCTATTTAATAAATAGTTTCTAAACCAATCATTTTCGTTACGTTTGATTCCGATAATCTCAAGTTTTTCTAATAACTTTGAGTGGTTCACGGTATCAAACGCCTTCTTGAAGTCCAAGAAGACAGCAGTCGTTATGTTGTCCTCATTTAGATTATCATAAATAATCTCCATGAGGTCAACATGCGCCTGGTTAACTGAATGACCCGGGCGGAATCCATATTGCTTCGAATATAACAAGTTTTGTTCTTCTAGATAAGCCATAAGTTGAGTCTGTATGACTTTTTCTAATATTTTGGCTGGCATGTTGATACCTGATATAGGTCTATAATTGTTTGTCGAATTTTTCGGGCCACTTTTGTGGAGGGGGGTAACTACTGCATGTTTAAAGGAGCTCGGGACTATGGCAGAAAAGAGAGTTAGATTCACCATATGACAGAGCTGTGGGGCTAATATACCCAGGCAGGGTTTTAATATTTTCCCTGGGATATTATCTATGCCCGATTTCTTATGAGGATCCAATTTTTTGATAATTTTCACCATCTCATCAGGGAGAACAGGCTTAAAACTAAAAGCGAAAACGTAATTTTGGTTACCGTGTTCTTCATGTAATTTTTTCATCTCCTTGAGGGATTCATCAGAGGGGTCCCCGATTTTCCTCGCTAGAGATGGTCCCACTTCTAAAAAGAATTTATTGAAATTGTTTGAAACTTCTTCAATGGGTACTTTTTCCCCATCTGAGTTTGTTATGTAAATGTTAGAACTTGTCTTTATTTTTTCCGGGCTTATGATTTTGTTAATTGATCAACAGCAGAGAAATTATGAAAATTATGAGCTTATTACAGCAGAGTATGTAATAAGTTATGGAGAAGGATGTACCAAAACTAGCCATAATAGTCCGCCCCTAATTCACCCTACATTTTGATTTTGTGTATTTATCCTGTGTCGTCATGTTCTACTAAATTTTCGCTATCTATGATCACAGTTTGTATCCTTGAACGAGTGAGGGTTCCATGGGAAACACAAGACACCAGTTATAATGGATCATGCAAACTAACTTATCAAATAATTTGTAACAATGCATTGGTTCGATCACTGCTAATAAAACAAAGGGAGGTCTTTTTACATAACATAATCAATTGTTGATGTTTGAGATTTATGGAGTAGAAAGTGGAGTTTTCTTGAATTTCAAACAAAGAACAACCACGTTTATTTCAATTTGAGATCATGTTCTGGGAATACAAAAAAGGACAAAATTGCAAAGTTATGGAGAAAATTAGAAGGGATGCTTTATAAAATCAATGATAAGTAAATACATAATCATAAGAACAGGGACTTAAAGATAGGGTATTATTATAGATTTGACAGAAAGAGATAATTGGTTTTTAGCATGATCTCTCTGTGTGTATAAAATAATAATTAATTTATCTTACTTATACTCTTTCTTTTCATCAGTTTAGTTTATGCCACTTAAATCCTATATATACACTTCATGTACACTTTTTACACAAAAAAAATACCAAAAAAGGAGTTCCGACAAGGACACTAACAGAGCAAAATTGGAAAGGACTCTGATTAGATGTAAGACACAGAACTGATCAGGTTGAATATACAAAAGAGGACAAAATCTGGCAAGCAAATGAATACGGTCCATAAGTTCGAATGACGGCCAATTAAACACAGTTAAATCAAGTTGTTAAAGTTCTAATTATGTACATCAAAAGATCACAACTTGATCAGGTCAAATATATAAAGAGAATGACAACATAGTGTTCTTGTTAGCAAATACATACATTGTGTACATAAGTTTGGATTACGGTAAAAACCCTGTTGATCAAGTCATTATAGCTTTATATGTAGAAATGAAAGCAAAAATATGCGTAAAGGATTCCACTTATTGGACATTTGCATTATTGAATGATTGAAAGGCATCTGTAGAAAACAGGTGTTATTACAAAGGAAGCAAGAATGAAGTCTGTTATAAGAAATAATTAAAAAGCAAGATCTTGAGGCTCCACGAAACAAAACAAATGAACATAATTAAAGAGATAAACCGTGCACTGTTCAACAGGAAAAGACAGACAATAACATTTTGTCTAAACTTTGCCTCGTGAAAGAACAAGGTTATGTGGATCCAAAAAGCCAATAAAAACAATGTCACCATGTTAGTTTTCATTTCAGGGAGCCCTGAAATCCATGGCTGTTCACTATAGAAGTCTATGAGAAGAGGACAATTTTTTTCGTTTTTTCAGTATAAAAAAATGGAAAATTACTTTTTCCTAAAAATCTCTATAGACATAGCTAACATATTGCTTTACCCTTTCAAACGACAAAAAACGGGGGTCACTTATTTATTCGACTGAATTCGCATCCCAATGAGTTGAAAACAGGAATATAGAAGATTTTCAACGCTAAATAATATCTTTCAAAATATGTTGATACCCTGTTCTTTCATGCATGAGGATAAGCCTGCTATGTTTAGAAGAATTTTCAACAGAAAATTGTTATTCATCTGTCTGAAATCTTGGAAAACTGAGAATATGTCCATTTTCCCCACAGACTTCAATACTAAACTTTGATGGTCCCTAAAATGAAAAAAAATATGGTGAGATCCATTTCATTTTGCTTTTTGTTATCCCCCAACCATGTTTTTTCTTAAGACAAAGTTTGAAAAAATGATTGTGACTCCTTATTTTTCATGCATTAGCTCCTTGAACTCCCGCCTGCAGCAGTGCATATGACAGTGGTTTATCTCTTTAATTGTTAGTCACCCCAAGGTTAATCTTCAAAATAGAGGAGATGAAGGAATTACTATATAAATTATGCAATTTGATGTAGAGGTATCAATGTTTGCCTTCAGCAATGATGTAATTGACAGACTGATTTGAGATTTGCATGACAGTGTTCTGGACAGATGCTTTGTAGATGGGGCATGGTTCATGGTTAGCCTGGGTATATCTATCATGATGTCTAATATTACCTCAGAGAAAGTCACATGTTCTTGGGCTACATTGGTTTCCCCCATGAGATATGCTAATAGTACACACAAGCATAGCTTAATTATAATGTATTTATAAGATGGAATTTCTTAGGAGTTATAACAATAGTAACATCAGTCTTTAACTTGAGGCCCCAATGGGAAGGTAATCAAAGTTCACAAATCATGTATAGGTAGAGAGCTTTCCACTGATTTTGTCTTGGTCAGGAGCCACTGCCTGTCTATTGTTGAACTCTATCAAAGCAGCATTATCTGTCCATGGATCTAGTAGAGGGGTTGCGAAATATCCGTTGCCCCTGAAGTAGATAATAAGCAAAATGTTCAATATTTATCTTGCTGAACCATAGTTCTTGCTCACAATATAGTATATGATATTTATAATTGCAATATGATTTTTAAAAGAACAGGGAAGCAAAATATGAGATACCGCCCAGACCTTTTGCCACTGATAACACAACCACCACCATCCGGTCTCTGAGTCTCAGATTGTGGTAGCTTGAGGGAAAATATCTCATGTTGTTTAAGTTAAGTGGGTGTTTTTTCTGAGGTTATATTTAAAATATATTACGACCCAAAGTTGACTGAAAGAAATAGACCCTTTTTGTCCTTCTGACCCTCAGCTTCTATAGGCCTAATCTAAGTGGTAAACCCTTCGACTATGCGGTCAGGTATACTTTTTACTAGCAATGTCCCAGTTAGGAAGCTAATTAATGCGCCAAACATTGAATAATAATGAATGGCTGTTGCTAATGTGGTTTATTTTACATTGTTTTGCTGGTTCTGCAGGTCAGGATGAATGCATGGTCCACTGACGTCCGTTAAAACCTGATGGGAAAATGGGATAATGAGTCTGGTTTCAGCTCCATGCACAAGTCCTGAACGTTTGGATCTGTGCAGTGCAGTTCTGAATGTTTGAAAGTGCCGAGTCCGGACTCTTGATTATAGTTTATGATGCCAACACCATATGCTTGCAGCACCTGTTACATATTGATACTGTATTTTTGACTATGTCTGAATTATGTTTTACATCATTGGGAGTATACCCCCTGCTATGCCTATAGCCGGTAGTATACCCCCTCATGTATTACCAACGCTGCCCACTCTATGTACATGTAATCAAGAGCGTTGACATGGCGTGCCTACAAGACATGCCCCCTACAACATGAATAAACGATTATTAAGAACTGGGACTGTTGTGGACAGTCATCATTTATATTCCTCCTTAATTAATAGACAATAGTATAACATCTGGTGGAGAACCAAACGGTCAGATAAACCTATTATATAGTTTTGGGAGAATCGCCGGGTGGTGGTCTGTCTGGTGGTAACATACAAGTGCTGAGACTTTTGTCTTATTCATGCATCTTCATCAAATCAACCAGCTACATTTGGTGCCATGACCTAGGGGTTCCTTAAGCACCTATTCAGTAGCTAATTTGGATAACAATGGATAGTGTAGTATATGCTGCAGCCACAGGAGGCGCCACCTCTGTTTAATAAACTAGATTGAACCAGTTACAACAATGGTGACGAGGATGGGATGATCCCCGCGTTTTTTTTTCACAAATAATCAAGCATCCTAGCTCTACCAGAGAGGTTCCTCCAGCAGGATTGTAAGAAACAAAGAAGGAAACATTGATAACCGGACCATCAGATGAAGAATACCTGAGGAGACCCAAGCAGGTGCTTGAACGCTTGGAAAAGTTCAATGTCAGAGTCAAGAGGGAGAAATGTTCCTTCATGAAGTAAGAGGTACACTATCTAGGTCATGTAATTGACAAGAGAGGAAGACATCCCTTCCCAGAAAAGGTGGAAGCAATTCGAGGCACAGAAGCACCCAAAGATGTCTCCCAGCTACGTACCTTCCTTGGTATGGTGAACTATTATGGGTCATACCTGAAGTCTCTCTCCACCACTCTTGCACCACTGAATAACCTACTGAGAGACAAAATTCCTTGGAATTGGGATAAAGACTGTGAGACAGCATTCCGAATCGTAAAAGAGACCCTTACCAGCGATAGAGTGTTAACCAGGGAGGTATATACAAGGGAGCGGAAGCCATGGGCTCATCACACGGGACAATCCTTGTCAGGGTTGTGTTATCACTACTATACCAGGTGGCGCTGCGGTACTGTTGTTGACACTAGTACCATTCAATCATACATCAATAAACAACAGCTATATAATTATAAGTTGTTCCATCAGCATAGCCTACATAATCTTTGACACATTGGTAGCCCAGGTAAATTTGATTGCCTTTTCCCAGCAACATCATAGCGGTCACATAGTTAAAAATAGCTATACAATTGCTGGCTATTGAATGGGGGTGGGGGTGGGTGGACCTGACTCACTGTAGCATAGAAATAGACACACATGTTTATTTCTATGTGTCTATTTCTATGACTGTAGTTAGCGCCACAAGTTGTAGTGGCATTACTCTTAACTATGGGGGTACCACGCATTGAACCTTGGTTCTGCTCCCTCTGTATATACCTCCCTGTGTTAACACACTATGATCCGCTTATTTTTGGTATCCAGGTATCGATCAAAGTATTGAGAATCTGGTAAAATCATGCAATGTGTGCCTGTCTTTGAAGAATGACTCTCCACCATCTCCACTCTACCCCTGAAAGTACCCGGAAAGGCCATGGGACAGAATCCATGTTGACTTCGCTGAATATAAATCAGAGATGTTCTTCATAGCAGTTGATGCTCACTCAAAGTGGATGGAAGTTATCCTCATGAAATCAACGACCGCACAGAAAACCATAGAAGTATGAGAGAAATGTTCTCAAGGTATGGTTTATGCCGCGAACTTATAAGTGATAATGGGCCTCAGTTTATAGCTGATGAGTTCCAAGAATTTCTCAATAAGAACGGAGTAAAACATACTCTGACTGCCCCATACCACCCAGCTTCAAATGGTGCCACAGAGAGGGCTGTGCAAACACTGAAAACTGCACTAAAGAAACATTCCTTGGAAGCTCAGCCAGGAATCACAACACAGCAAAAACCTTGCAGCTTTTTACTGTTGTATCGCTCTACGCCATACACATCTATAGGTCTGAGCCCTGCTGAATTGTTCCTAAAAAGGCAGGTCTGTACAAGGCTAACATTAGTAAGGCCTGACCTTAGGGCAGAGGTCGAGCGAAAACAGGAAAAGATGAGAGAGTACAGGGATACAAGAGTTCCCAAGCTCAGGGAATTTGGAAAAAATGAGAGGGTGAGAGTGAAGAACTGTAGAGGAACTGATATTAAGTATGTGCCAGGGATAATAGTCCATAGAAATGGACCAGTCCAATATCTTGTTCGAGTTGGACGAAACATCCCTTATGTCCATGTTGATCACCTCTTGAAGTCAGGTGAGACGGCAGATGATTTTGAGGAAGATGAAAGGAATAAGAACATTCCACCACTAAATGAAAACAACCAGCACCCAGCGCCATATAAGTTCAACGCCTTCACGGAGACAGAATCAGAGACATCTATGCCACAACCTCCGGTCCCTGTCCCTCCTCCAGAGATCCAAATCCCTAGAGACAAAGCTCCAGACACACCAAGGGTGTCTCCCATGAAAGTCACAAAATCACCAGTGCCAGAAGTGAGAAGATCATCAAGAACAAGTAGACCACCACCAAAGCTTGATGACTATATGCTAACTCATAAATGAACTATTCAAGTCCAGAACTATCAGTGACATTTTATTACTTTGATATGAAATAATTAGGGATTCTATTCTAATTATTAGTAATTTAGAATTTTTATTATCAAAGACATTTGGACTTATTTTCCTAATGAATTTATTTTCCTAATAATATCGTAAATATCAGGCTTTCACAAGTGAAAAGAAGACCAGAGACTTTTCAGCAAGAAAAAGACATTGCATATAAAGCAAAGACAGTAAATCTAACAACATGATATTGTTTCATTTTCAGAATCATTATTTCAAAATGTTTAAGCAGGGAGGAATGTAGTATATGCTGCCGCCACAGGAGGCGCCACCTCTGTTTAATAAACTAGATTGAACCAGTTACAACAGATAGTAATTAGTAAGGGGTAGTGATACCCATGAGGTAGATCCAGAAGCATAACCGGAAGAGGTTCATGGGAGTGAGGGAAAGTCTTAGACTATTTAGTTGTATAAATATGGATTCTTTTTCTCATTTTCAATGACACTCCCCTCCACCTGCCCTCCTCTCGGTCTCTCCTACCTAAATGTCCATTTGTTTTTAGTGTCTAATACCATACTCACTGCTGGCGCTAGTGTGGGGAGTACAGAAGGCGACCATGTGGCCAGTGTGTGGATAGGGGAGTGTGTGGAGCTACCACATGGTGCATCACAATGAGAATTCATAATGTAGCATTCCCCTGCATTTCAGTCGATGTACGGCCCAGGTACAGTCAAACGTGATTTACAGTTTCGAGTTTGTACGCAGACTTTTGATAAATTCCATTTAAGTGAAGTAAGCTCTGATTCCATAGCTGTTTAATGATGGTACGGAATGCAGTGATCCATGGGAGAAAAAGTGTGAAAATTATGGATTCATTCATGGAGCCATTAACTTTTGGGGAAGATAGGGTTATGGAGCACTAGTCACGTGATTCTATAGTCAGCTTCACTCTGCTAACAGAGTGATTTCGGCGTATCTCGTCCAGCTGCTGATATGGTTATGCTCCCTGAATTGGATTTATATATATATATAACAACTTTTATTCAGTTTATAGCTTACAATAGATTGTCAATTACATCATACACTGAATTGGAAGCAATACTCTGCGTAGCAGGTCTACCGCACGATCCAATACTATCTTAAAAATTTCCGTTTGTTATTATTTATAAAGTCCAATTTTAATATATTTTTTAGTTCAATGTTCTTTCCTTGGATTGTTCAATTGTTAGTTCCTTGTAATTTGTTGATCATTCACCTATAATCTAGTCATATTGTCGATGAGTTTAACTTCAAGGATTAGGATCACGTTTAGTACAATAATCACAATATAATAATAATCATAGTATACAATATAGCAATCATTGATTTTTTGTGGTATGCAGATGAATCTTACAATGTTTTCCACCATGTACTATGGCTTGATATAAGCTGTCTGAATATAGAATAACATAACATACTATATACAGTAATGAGTTTCACAGTAAAAATGCAGTACCCTGTCCTACCCCTTCTAGTGCCGAAAATAAGTCGGCCTTACGAATCACAGGACCTACATGCCTGTTTAGTTCCCCCCAAACCGAGTTCAAAATTGTAATTACTTATATCCATGTTGTACCTGTATATGTGAACACAAATATACATAAGTATATCTATATCTACTCAGTAATAGTTGACAAGTATTCATCATGTTCCTGAGGGTAGTTATTTTTCAGATAGGGGATCATTGGAATTGGATTTAGACCCCCTTGAAAATCTGACAAGGAAGACAATCAGTTTCTCACCTAGTGGATATAATGTGGGGAAATTCTCAACTGTACAGAGGCCCCCATAGTTATGCGGGTGTCAGATGGGCCAACCCACCAAGTAAATACCACTTGGAGTAGAGCAAGATAAGTGGGTCTCATTCCTGGAAGCTGAGTCAATTATTTCTGATTTCACTGTCACACGTCTTAGTTTTACTAAGGACCAGGTTTAACTGGGAGCCAGACTTGTGCAGAGACAGACTTCAATTACAACATTACATCAAAGGAATTGAATCTTGCAGCAGATTGTGGGGGACTATTGTGTGTCTAACAATATTTCCAGATCTCTAGCTAATGGAGGGTTCTTTTCGAGCTGATAAAGTATACTATATTCTTCACAATCTCCTCCTCCATTTGTCTAGGGATCGAGGATACCTGTACTTTGGGGACATCAAATTCCATAGATTGATTAAACTTACGTTTATAGGTGGATAGGTTAATTAGCATTTTCATTTTCATGCCAATGGATCCAAAGCCTGTGCTCTGCAACCCCATATTTCCAAATAGCCAATTATTGTTCAACTGAACTGAGAATTATGAAACAAGTTGATAACCGTGTATTAATTATGTCTCGTCCATTCACGTTAGTGTTCCAAGACTCTGTGAGATCACGCATGCGCAGCTCACACGTCAGTCCAAGCGCGTCTGTAAGCCGCGGCTATCACGATTCAACAGGTTGGGTAAGTATTTACCTTTTTTCACTGGAAAATTTGGGTTTTCATCCTTATTTTTCCATTTGGGGCGTGGATGATCGGTTGAGATCATTCCGACCCCTCTTTTACCGCAACAGTTACCTTATGGGTCGAGTTATAACTGTTTGATTTATTTATCTCGCTTCAGAATTCATGCCGGGCAGGAAGACCCGCAATAGTCAGGCTTCGCTTGAAGTTCAAGAGAATCTGTACGCGAAAATTCTTCCGGGTAGGAGAAGAGCCCCTTCCACGAAGATTAAGAAATTGGCATCTAAAATGGGGGATGACCAACAGAATGGTGTGAAACCTAAGGAGAAAATTGCCGAGGCTGCGGCGACTGACAAAATGGCGGAGCCAACCGACACGACGTTGCAACGTCAGGGCCCGTTGGCGGGAGCCGGACGTGGCGCGGCTCGCGATGTCTCAAACAACCTGCTACAGTCAGTGAATACGATGCAGATGCAGCTACAACAAATGCAACAAAGTCAGAACTTTAATTTTCAAAACCAGAATTTTGGTCAGAATGGGGGTTTTGGCCCGAGGATGCCTTTCCCAAATCAGTATGGGTCGCAGTGGGGTTACCAACCACGTGACTTCTGCACTCAGAGTTGGAGAGAGCCCGAAGGGGCAGGCGAGGAGCCCGTTCGGAAGCGCACGAGGCAAGCGGTTCACGATGTGTCAGATCTTGACGAGGATGAAGAGGGCTATTATGATGATGCAGAGTATGATGATTCAGATTTCTGTGAGAAGGAGAATACCAAATCTTTGTTGGATTTAGGTAGACAATTAGCTGGACCTTCCGGTCCCGGCACGGTACTCCCGGGCGATAATGGGGGAGTTTCGTCAGCTCTGGAAAAGGAGACCAGGCGTCAACTCGAGGAGAAAGAAGACGAGAAGGTGGGTCCTCCAGTTTCGGAGACTTGCCTCCTCATGCTCGAGCAATACATCCCTAACCCTTGCAGGGCCAAAGTGGAGGAAATTTTGGCTGAGTTTCCCCGCCCGGAAAATGCGGAAAAGTTGAGAGTTCCGAGGATTGATGATTCGGTGTTTGGGGTAATCTCGCAGATCTCCAAAGACAGGGACAAGAGGTTCAAATATATGCAGAAAGCCATTCACGCCCTCATCGCCATGAATGCTAAGCTGTAAGCCGAGTTATCTAAACACCCTGAGTTGTTGGAAACTGGTCTAGAGACCCAAAAGGCCATAAGAGTGCTGGGATTCCTGTCTCATGAGACAAATTCCAGACGGAAGGAATCACTCAAGTTCAATATTGATAAGAAGTATGTGAACATCTTCTCTCACAAGACCCCGTCCACACCAGAATGGTTGATGGGTGGAAACCTGAAGGATATGCTAGATGATAGCGACACAGCGTTCAAAGTCAAGAGAAGACTGGAACGTTCGCAACCAAGGGGCCGAGGCAGAGGCCGTGGTAGGGGCCGAGGTGGCACTAACGCGGGGCATCAGCAGAATCAGCTATGGCAACAGCACATGTTCCAGATGCAACAACAACAACCCTTCGGTTTCCCCAATAATCAACAGTGGCAACAGCCACAGGGCCAGTATCAGGGCCAGCAACAACAACAACAACAAGCGTTCAAACCTAGGGCCGCGAGTACCCAGAGCTATCAACCCCGCCAACAGCAGAATTTTCAGCGGGGGGGGGGGGGGCACCAAGAAGTAAATCTGGTAAGTCCCCCTATGTTTTGTCTTAAACCTTTTAGAGCTGGGAATGTTGCTTTTCACTTGCATGAATGGATGTCAATTACTTCTGACCCGTGGGTATTAGACTTGGTACAGGGGGCTAGCATCCCTTTTGACATTATTCCTTGGCAATCCACTCCTCCCCCTCCGTTTAATTCGTCGGGGAACAGCATTAAAGTTCTGGGAGAAGAAATAGCGAAGTTAGAGTTAAAAGGAGTGATTGAGAGAACCGAAGAATCTTTAGATCAATTCTTGTCGAATGTCTTCCTTCGGCCAAAACCGAACAACAAGTTCAGGCTCATCATTGACCTTTCGGAGTTAAACGTCCTAGTTCATTACGAACATTTCAAAATGTTTAGCTTACAAGCAGCAATCGATTTAATGGTTCCGGGAGCTTTCCTAGCTAGCATAGACTTGAGCGATGCGTATTTTACAGTAGCGGTGAGACAAGAATTTAGAAAATTCTTACGCTTTAGATGGGGCGGAGTGACTTTTCAATTTACGTGTTTACCTATGGGTCTGGCCTGTGCGCCGAGGTTTTTTACCAAACTTCTCCACCCGGTGTTCTCGGTACTGAGACAAGAAGGAGCAAATTGTTTCCCCTACATCGATGATTCGATAACTATGGAACTGTCGTTTGAACAATGTAGGATTTCTACTCTGAAGCTAGCCAACTTACTTGACAAACTGGGATTCTTTATTCAGCCAGAAAAATCGGTGTTTACCCCTTCCACCAAGTTAGTGTTTTTGGGTTTCTGGTTGGACACAATAGCCATGACAGTTACCCTGACAGATGAGAAAAGACAGAAAATGATTAAAGCTTGTAATGACATCATCATCAAAGAGTGTGTTTCAATCAAAGAGATAGCGGGAGTCATAGGACTCATGATAGCTTACTCGGTAGCGGCGGACTATGGAGGGAACCATATAAAGGAATTAGAATGTGACAAAATCGATGCACTTAGAAGAGAAAGAGGGAACTTTTCAGCACTTATGACCCCGTCCAAATCAGGTTGGGAAAATATTTTCTGGTGGGTGAACAATGTAAACTCTACGTATAGACTAGTAAGGGATATCGACCCGGACCTGACTCTTTTTACTGACGCCTCAAATTTGGGGTGGGGCGCGGTGTTGAACGATCAGAAAGCTAATGGAAGATGGGGTGAGGAAGAATTTCAGTGGCATATCAATGTGAAAGAACTAGCAGCAGTGTGGTTGGGTCTTCTCAGTTTATGCAAAGTACAGAATTCGTGTATCAGAGTCATGTCGGACAATACGGTGACTGTTACCTATATCAACAAGTTAGGTGGAGTAAAGTCTAGACCCTGTCAAAGTGTCGCGAAAGAAATTTGGAATTGGGCTGAGAAACATTCGAATTGGTTGGTAGCTTCACACATACCTGGGAAACTGAACGTATCTGCGGATTTTGAGTCGAGGAACTTCTCAGACAATATAGAATGGGAGCTAAGTAAGGAAATCTTCGATCGAATTTGTGCAGAGTGGGGCGTGCCGTCTTTCGACATGTTCGCTTCACGAGTAAATAACAAAACTGACAGATATTGTAGTTGGGGCCCGGACCCGGGAGCCGAAATGGTTGATGCATTTACCTTTGCTTGGAATGCTAATGAATTCTTCTATATTTTTCCACCTTTTAGTTTGGTAGCCAGGGCCTGGCAGAAAATCAAGAGGGAGAACGTGAGAGCTATTCTCGTAGCCCCCAAGTGGCCAGGCCAGAGCTGGTTTGCTCTAGTAACATCAACAGCAAAGCAGGTGCTATACATCGAAGGAAAGGAGGGGAATCTCTGTCACAGGGACCAAGAAAAGAACTCAGATCATCTTACGCGGATCCCCCTAATAGCCTGCCTCTTTTAACCCGTAACCTTTTGAAGGAAGGCTACTCTTTGGAAACTGCCCATCTGATCCAACTAGGTAGGAGGCCTAACACCAGGAAGGCTTATGATATTTACATCCGTAGGTGGATGGAATACTGCGTTTCAAATGACTTTGATATGTACAATCCGTCTATGAGAAATTATACTGATTTTTTGAGAATTCTGAGCGAAACAGGAATCGCTCATGGCACGTTGGGCATAGCTCGTTCAGCGATTGCTTCAGTAGCCCCTACCACCAAAGGGCTCACTATTGGTGAAGAAAGGAATGTTGGACTTTTGGTCCGTGCTGTTTACTACAAGAATCCTCCCAAACCTCGTTATGATTCTATGTGGGACGTTAATCTGGTCCTTGACCTATTTAGAAGTTGGGGTGCCAATGCTAAACTTTCACTTATGCACCTGTCGTTTAAAATTACTGTTATCTTCTTGCTCACCTCCGCACAGAGGGGTCAAACTGTTTGGAGACTTCCAGTTTCCGGAATTGAAATTCGTTCTGACTGTTTGAGAATTTATATGAAACATTTACTGAAACATAACCGGGTTGGTGACCCTTTGGATATTATAAATTTACCACGTTTCAATGAAGATTTATTAGTTTGCCCTGTGGCTTGCATGGAAGAGTATTTAGATCGCACTGAGGGGATCAGGGATGGTCAAGATCAGCTGCTACTGAGCTACATCTGGCCACACAAAGAAGTTTCTAGATCCACGGTGTCCAACTGGACGAAAAAGACGCTGGAACTGGCAGGTATTAGTACGGAAAAGTACAAAGGGCACAGCACGAGAGGCGCCGTCACATCCAAGGCTTTGGCGCTAGGGCTAAACATGAACATTTTAATCAAGCAGGCTTCTTGGCGGAACTCAAGTACGTTCGCCAAATATTATCTCAAAAAGATTGATGATCCGAAGAAGTCAGTGACACATACCATCTTGAAAGATAGGCGTACGAAGAAAAAGAAAGTCAGAGAGAAGAAGAAGTGAGGTATGTTAATACCGTGTTCTTTATGAAGTTTTGCTTAAAGTTGAGTTGAGTTTGGCTCAAGGTTGAATTTAAGTTAAATAGTTCGGGAGTAAAATTATGTCTCGAGTCTATATTATTATTATCATATTTGGGGGAAATTCTTTCCCCTAAGTCCTTTGTTTACAAAGGCAACCTGTGGAAATAACAGTCTCCCTCTGGAGAAGTTTTCATTCATACAGAGGGTTTCCTGTACTTTGGGTTTCCTAGTGAAGCTACGAAGTCTCACAGAGTCTTGGAACACTAACGTGAATGGACGAGACATAATTTTACAGTTAACTGATACTTACTTGTAAGTTGAGGTTTAAAGCTGGAATTATGTCGAGGACATTCACGGTGTGTTCAGACTATGTGCCCTCCCTCCGGCCCCTCTGCCTTTTTGGCAGAGCTGGGTTATGGGGAAGTGGCAGTTAACTTGTTTAAGTTTCTAAATAAGGTTGTCATATCTTGTTATGTCTCGTCCATATTCTGGATGGGATTTGTTGTTATTTTCACTAGGAAACCCTCGTCGTTTTAACTTTAAAACCTGACGTGTGAGCTGCGCATGCGTGATCTCACATAGTCTGAACACACCGTGAATGTCCTCGACATAATTCCAGCTTTAAACCTCAACTTACAAGTAAGTATCAGTTAACTGTAAAATTATTGGCTAAAACCATTCAATGTAGTGTCATTCCTCTGTGCAGGAAAAGGTTCATATCCTCAAAGTCATAGCAGTGTCATATTTAACATTCCATCAACACACTACCAATGTATAGAAGGTGTGTCTCTGTATTTTCTGGGCTGCTTTTAAGATTTTGAATAGTAGAACCTTCCCTTTTTCATTGAGCCTTGGGTTTATCCAAGGAAACCTTTATGACATTGTTGGAGCAGCAGCTCTTCTCGAGTGAAGGTCTGATTTCTATTCTGATCTCAAGATTTTTATTTCAATGACAAATGATCTTGTCTATCACATTGTGCTGGGAGAATAATTAATTTACCTTACCAGTTACATAATAGATAAAATATTTCAAATCATCTCATATTGATCAAGTAATAGTGTAGAACCTAATTCAGAATAATCATGAATACTTACGATGTTAGACAAATCTGGTTCAGTGGCAACTCTCAAATGAGGTCGAGGGATGGTAAACCTGACCAAAAACATTGCAATATATTAGAGTATTCATTATGATTGCACTAAGCAAGAAAACAAAGCAGACATATTCAATTTTAGTTAAATGGACCCAACTGGCCATTATATTACTATAGGATTTATGACCACTATTTCATTATGATTGGCCTCAAACCTGAAATGCAAATCATTAATACTTTTAGTCTATGGTTCAAACAATTTCGCCCTCTTAAACCATCCATTTAAGAATTGTTTACTGTATCAACACTCTGTAAAAGGTGTTTGTACTGTGAATATTTATAGAGGTACCATCCTACTTGAAATTGTCCCTAAAATGATTACTATATAATCTCCATTTTGAGCAGGATGTAGGACTACAAAATCTTAACACCCAGAGGAAAACCAAAGGGACTGACAAATCTACATAACCTGAGAATAACAAGTTGTTTAATGCTTTTAGTATACCTTTGAAATGATTCCCATTGAAACTAATGATTATGTTTCCTAGTCTGCCAAGTCATTTTGAGAAAGAGAGTGGTTATCTGAAAATAACATGTCCCAGAATCACAACTAAAATCTACTAAACTTTTTTTACTACCTGCTGACTAGGATAGTGATTGCCCACAAGGTCATGTTCAGTATTTTGGGTCAACAACTGGTTTATAAAGTAATAACAGGCTACTAACCTCATGGCATTCTCGTTTTGTAATGGGATCGATCTGCTGTCACCTGCAGGCTGCCAGTGATAATACATCAGGGGATACTCAATAGATTTGGTTACCATTGGATGAGGGGTGTTCACATTGGGAAATGAAGAGAAATATGTTGGATAGTATGTGGGGAGAATTCCTGACCATCTGGGACTTGGAAAGTCAAATGTGTGTCTCCTTTTATCCTCTTTCAATCTAGAAAGGAAAATTAAATTAGGGCCAAGTAATTTGCCAGAAATCCTGCAGTTTGTATGGCTTATTAAAAACCACCTAAAATCTTTTAATGTCAACATATATGAATATATGGTACAAAAAATATCAATATGGGAAAAAAAGACTGTAATATGCTAAGGGCATATAATAAATAGTATGCATATATACATAATTGTTTAACAGTGTTTGGCCTTAAAAGTTTATTTTCTCATATTTCAGAATTTACTGACACTTTAAATTGCATCTCAGCTTCTCCAAATTAGATTTAGTTGGGTTCTTCTAGTTCCATGAGGACACATATGATGTGATGATTAGGTCACTTCAGCCCCCTATAGTACACAGAATTGGAAAATCAATTTGTCAACCTTGATAGGATGGTGTTCTATGAAATAATAATTACATAATCAAAAATTCAAAGTATGTGATGACACTCACCCCATATGGTCTATGTGTTATACATATGGGCCGATCTACGGAGGAATTAATGAACACTCCAATATTTACTTAATAATCAAGTCTAAGTCTGAAAATATCAAATTGTATAATTTGGCACAGAAAACCTCCAAAAAGATGCCTGCACTGTGAAGTAATAATTGTTGTTGCAGTGACTAAAGAAACCATTTTGAACGTATCTGTGTAGTTGCTAAGGGGGCATATATATATATGCTAATCAATGAATGAACATGTATATTAAATAAATTCTAAATATATCGCACCGGCTGTGTGTAGTCCAAACAGGTCTGTCATCTTCTGAAATTGTTGACGAGTCTGAGGCAGAGGTTTGATGTTGACACGGAGTTACATGACGCTTTTTGATTGTGTTCCTTTTTACAGCTCTCTTTTTATATATAATACAAATAGTAATGAGAAGGGCGAGTAGGAAAAATAGCAGTGCGCAGCAAACTCCAAGGACACTCACATCAACACGGCTGAGTTGTCTCCACATACGAGAGGGTCCTTGAATTACTGAATAAAGTAAGAATCTTCAATTAGTAAACTCTTGTCTGACAGACAAAATCAAATGATATATCTTCTGTGGACCATGCATGGAATCAAAGAAATAATGTGTGTGTGATGGAAGGGGTAAATCAAATCTCTCCCACATTGGTAAAACTCTCTATAAACCTCCTTGGTTGTGAATATACTTCCATTGAACGTAAACTGTACTTAACTATGCCAGTTGGACTAAATTGAGTCCGGAGACAAACAAGTATCTGGATTACAGATACATAGTTTTTTCCTCTATGACTGTTTCCCCGGGAAACATAGCAGGGACATTTTAATTTATTGTCAACTGCCTTAAAATATTAAGTAGAAAAGTTGATAAAGCTCAGCTTAGACATAGACACAGCAATTTTCTTATTGTTATTAATCGATTAAATGAATGACTGAATTGGCACACATATACCCTCCACTATGCAGAGCTATGCTGATATCAATTTATAACCCAGCATAGGTTGTCATCAATTATTATTATCAATAAATGAATGACTGACTGAATTTTCCATTATTGCACTTATCTGTAATCCTCAACAGTTTTAATTACAAAGCTATGTCTGTACTGCCTCACTCCATGACGCTGAAATTCTCTCTATCTCTTTCTCCCAATTCCCCCCTCTCTCTCCCTTTCTGTCTTTGTGAATATACTTCCATTGAACGTAAACTGTACTTAACTATGCCAGTTGGACTAAATTGAGTCCGGAGACAAACAAGTATCTGGATTACAGATACATAGTATAGCACTTCTATCCTCTCCTCCTGTATCCCTCCATCCCCACAATGTACTTCTCCTTCTTGTCCAGTGTGCATGTGTTTTTTTTTGTTTTGTCCAACATCAGATTTTTATTCATGAAAACATGTTAACATAATTTTGTATATTCAACAGTGTGAGAGGAAACATTTACCTTCTCGTTTTTTTATTTTACCTCTTTGAGTTGTTCCATATGGAGAATAAAAGACGAAAGCCATTACCAAACTTGCTTTTCACTAATTTGTTAAACCAGTACAGTTCTGTGCTCGTACAAGAAGAGTATAACATAGGATTTTTAAACATTAAAGTAAAAATTCTTCCACCCATTGTAGAGTTTCTTAACCGATGGATTGTATTTAGCAGCTACTCTCATCGCTTCGACTCTGTTTTTAAACTCGTTTAAAAAGGGTTCCAACCTAATATTATTATTGCCAAACAGTCTTTGCCTATGTATATAGGATTTGGCTGCTAGCAGAATAAAGTTAACCCTATGTGTTTTTCAATTTATATAAAGAATTGATGCCTCAAGGCATCACCCCGTCCACTGAGCCAAATTATGTGTGATGCCTTGAGGCATCAGCCCGTCCACTGAGCCATTTTGGTGTTGATGCCTTGAGGCATCAGCCCGTCCTTCATGGGTTAATCGACAGGTTGTGGTTACCCCATGACTTGGCAACTTCATATATATTTCTCAACAAATCATTGCAGTTAACATCAGACATTTTGGTGTTGTCTCTTGGGTATAAAGGTTTTATACCAAGGACTTTCATTACAGACACCCATTTAATATTTCGAATAATCTCATTCTGTAATTCTATTTTTTTTCCGATATTGAACCCTTGTGTTTTCTTAACATTAAGGGTTAGGCCCGAGACCTTACCGAAATTTTCAATCGTTTTCAATGCTTGTAATAAGGATGTTTTTGTCTTTTAAAGTGAGAGTTATATCATCAGCAAATTGGATGATTTTGTTTTCCTGGTCGCCTATGTTTTTGTTGTTTCTTATGCTGTCTGCCAGCTTTTCGGCCACCAAAATGAACAAGGAAGAAGAGAGGGGGTTCCCCTGCTTCATTCCTCTCTGGATCTGGAACCAGGGAGACTGTTTCCCATTATTACTAAAGCATGCTTTGGATTTGGACAAAAGCGTTTTAATCCAACTTATTACATACTCATTCTAATTATGGGAAATAAGGCATTTTTCTAGAAATTTCCAGCTGATGGAGTCGTAGGCTTTGGAAAAGTCCAGCGATAGCACAAGTGCTGAGCTATTATTTCCCTCCGCCCACCATATGATATCATCTAGCCTTCTGATGGCTTCGCCAATATACCTGTTTTTAACGAATCCTAACTGGTCTTGATTGACCAATTTCGGTAGACACAAGTTGACCCTGGAAGCACTAGCTTTCGAGATCAACTTGTAATCCGTATTCAAAAGGGTTATCGGTCTCCAGTTTGAAAGCATTCTTTTTTAGGGATAACGCTAATAACTCCTTTTTGTTGGTCATTGGACATCTCACCTTCTGTGGAACACTCTCTTACCATCTCCATAAACATATCTTTGATTTCTGGCCAGAATTTTCTTATAAAATCCTGCCCCGAAACCGTCTGACCCTGGGGATTTACCCACATGGGTGTCACGCAAAGCCAGAAAAACCTCATGCTCAGAAATAGGTCTGCCCATATGAGTGTGTTTGTCTTCCGACAAACATGTATGTACATTGACTCTTGTGAAATTAAAAGCATCAGGATCCTCCAGGGATCGCTCAGTGTACAACAAGCTATAAAATCTTCTCCCTTCCTGCAGAATATCATTGGAGTTGGAGATTATTACATCATCTTTAATAAGGTATTTGATAACTTTTTTTTCAGCCTGCCAATTTTCTAAATTTAAGAAATATTTCGACGGCCTCTCCCCATCACTAAGCCAGTGGACTTTGGACCTGAGGAGGGCGCCTTTGGCTTTAAACGATTCAATACTTCCCAGTTTATTTTTTAGTCTTTGGAACTCGTTGGCTTCGTCTATGGACAAGACTTCCTGAGCATCCAGCATCCAGTATCTTTCTACACTCTGTTTCATTCCTATTTCTGCTTTTGGCTTTGCACTTACATAGCATAATAGTGTTAATTTTAACAATGTATGTCCCATCTTTCTCTCACATTAAACTCTTCATATTTTTTAGTGATGTCAGACACCACATTTTTTATCATATCCCCGTATGACGGGTCATTAATAACATTTTCGTTCATTTTCCAGAGACCTACACCTCTCTGGTTAGGGGGAAATGCCAACCCTCAGTATTTTATGGTCAGATAACTCACAAATTTTTAACTTTGTTTCGCATACACAATTTCTGATCCCATTATCAATGAAAATATAATCAATTCTCGACTTACTATTACCTTGTCTCCACGTATGTGAGGGTTTACCTTCCCTTCTTATACAGAGTATATTGGCTAAGTCTAGCTCATTAATCATATTAGACAGGAAAGAGGCATTTTAATACACATTTGGTTTTTCCATATCAATATTAAAATCTCCCAGGATTATCAGGTGATCAAACTCTTGGTTGTCGACTATGTTTCTAACACTTTTCAGAACTTTCGTCTGTTCTTTACTGACATTGTTAGTGAGCATGTACACATTGATAATTAAGTAGGTTTCTTCCTATATTGTTGTTTTTACATATATCACTCTACCTTCTAGGTCTTTACCCTCAATTGTGTTAGAATGCACCAGGTCTTTAGAAAATAACAGGGCGACCCCTCTACTGTTGGAGAGGCCGTGATTAACAAAGAACTGTATCAAGGTAGGTAGATGGTCGTTTATATATCGAGTTATCCCGGTTGTCTTAGTGGTGATATGATAGTGGGTTGGAAATAAAACCCCTGGTTGTTGATTTGTTTATTTCATATACAATATGATAGAGAAATATGTAAGTGATGTCCCTTAGTTGGATTTCATTAGTTTGTACTCAGCATGGTCTGGTGTTGAAATTATTATGTTACAATTTTTTAATTATTTCAGTGAGAGAGATTAATGTTTCTCGATGATTATGCAGATGGGTCATATGCGTGACCCTTCTGTTCTGTATAAGATAAAGCTCTTTGGTTGTTGTCAGTAATTTGTTGTCCGGAACAGTCATTGTTGTTTTGTCCATTTTCACTGGTTTCACTTGGGGTGTTTCTTGCTTGGACTGGGTGTTGATTAGTTTCATTAAGTTAGCGTCCATTTGGGAAATATCAGAGTCACTGGAGCATGAAAGTGATATCATAGGTGACCCTGGTAATGGGTCGTTGCTGATGTCATCTGTCGTAAGTTCATCTAAACAGGGGGTGCTGCTACGGTCTGGTGTCACACATTTTGATGTACTAGGTGTAGGTATCAGCTAGGTTATAACTTCGGGTGAAGTGAGTTGTTCGATTGGTATTATATTTCTCAGAGCGTCAGAGAAGTTAGTATGTATAGTTGGTGCAGTCTTGGTCTTTTTCGGCTGTGGATCGACTGGTGTAGCTTGTCTTTTTACTGGTGCGAATTGGCGAGGGGGGCTTTCAAACCTTGGAGTTCTTTGCCCCGGGGTTGGCGGGGCGTGTTATAATCTCTGGCGACGTACAGTGGGGTTGTATCAGCTGGTTGGTTCAGGTTTTCTCAGGGGCTGAATGGTAACAACTTGTTTGGCCTTCCTTTCCTCCCGGCGGAGGAGCGGGAAGGACGGCGGGTGTTGTAGTTTGTTTGGAGCTGACTTCATCTTACTGGGTGCTGGGATGGTACCTACAACGTACGGGTACGAGTTATTACCCTCTAGAATACGGAAGCGTGCCTTTGGTTTCTCAGTAGTGAATTTGCTGATTATTTTAAGTTCAACTTTCGGAATTTCAGGTTTGACTGGGGCCTCTGAGCTTAGTATGGGGCGGGGGAGAGGTATTTCTCCCTCATGCACCGGATCACAGTGTATTACGAATTCTTGTCGTCTTGTAAACAGCTTGGGACAGATCGGACAAGGGTACTTACCCCTCTCCGAGGGTCCCGCTTGTTGCTTATTGAGGTGTTTGATTAATGTTCCGCCTCTGCCTGACATCCAGGCACTGCACAGATGGCACTGGATCGGTGTATCTTCATTTTTCGTATTCATTTCTGCACTTTAGTCGGTGCTGTGCTAGTCGTGGGTCAGCCGCGTGTCCATTTGTTGTTGTTGTTGTTTGAAGGCTGGTTCGATGCCGGCTCCTTCCAGTGCAGCAGCCAATCAGCGCTTGTTGCTAGGAACGCGAATCTAGGGCAATGGTAGTTAAGGGCGTGGCTCCACGAGGGGAGCGGTTAGTTTTTCTATTGGCGTGTTGTTTTCCCGCCGCTGATTACAGCTGGAGGTTCAGACCGTTTGGTGCCATAGTGTCTAGCATGATGATCCATGCTTCTTCTAGGCGCTTGTGGTCATTTGTGTTGCATGGTGTGGAGTCGATGATGGTTACAATTAGGTCTCTAGATTGTAGATCGTGGTCTATGTAATGTTTGGCCACCGGTTTGTCCCGGCGCCTGTGTTTGATATCTGCGAGATGTTCTTTGATTCTTTCCCGGGCTTGTCGCCCTGTTTCTCCAACATACTGCTTGCGGCAGGTGAAGAGGGGACAGGTGATGCAATATACCATGTTGATGGTGTCACAGGTATTATGCCCGTTGATGTTGAAGCTTTTCTTGGATGGGTGGACGTGATTTTGCGAATAGTAATAATGTGTTCACAAATATTACAACTCGTTCTCATGCAGGGACGACTGTTACTGAATTTGTTGTTCTTGGGGAATGAGGAGTGGACCATTAGGTCTCTGCAGTTTGGGGCACATCTGAATGCCACCATGCAGCGGTATTGATGGAACTTGTGGTTTGCTGGGTTTGGACGAAGGAAAGAGCTAGCTTCCTTCAGGATTTTCTCGGCCCTCAAATTGCCTGGTGAGAACTGTAGAGTGAATGGGATTATTTTCTTCTTTTCTTTGGGTTTCGGGTTGAGGAGCGTGTCTCTATCTAGGTTCTTGACTTTCAGGATTGATTCTTTGGTGCGTCTGTGATTGTGACCTCGTAAGGTCAGTAGTTTCAGGAGTCGTTGGGTTGAGCGTTCGTATTCCTCCACGGTTGAATTAATTAGCCTTAGTCTGATGGCTTGGCTGTAGGCTATAGATTGAATGGTGTGCCTTGGGTGGTAGGAGTGGGCATGGAGGTATTGACCTCTGTCTGTTGGTTTTATATAGTTTTGTCTGTATCGTGTTTGTGGGACTTCTATAGACTGTGACGTCTAAGAAGTCTACAGACAGGCGGCTGTAGTTTGCTGTGAACTTAATTGTTGGGTAAAACGAATTGATTTGTAGAAGGAATTGATCCAGTTCATCTTCTGTGCAGCGGAATATAACGGGGTATATTCATGGAAGTGAATGTATTTATAAATAGAGACACCAGCGCCAGACCTGAATGGTCATGTTTGTCGTCGCTTGGCAACCTACCAACGGACAGTCACAGTGCAACGCTGACCGTTACAGGATAGAGACTCAAAAAATTTTCTCTCTGAGATTACAAAAAAATTGTATAATTACCGCACTGATGCCCCAAGAGATTTTTGTAGGGGGTGTTTTAAGCGGCACAACAGACCAAGCTGCTTGCAGAAGGCCAAAAAGAAATCTGTACCGGGATCTAAGGCGATTTCTAAGGCTGCGCCGAGACGTTCTTCGGCAAAACCTAGGATCACTGTGAAGATTGAACCCTCGATTACACCAGTAACGTTACCAGCCGCCACTACCATGGAGAAGGCGGAATTAGCCTCCTTGGCAGGCATCAAGGAGAAAGATGTTCCAGACAGAGAACTATCTGACATTCGTTGAGGGTGTGATCACGAAGAAATCAGACGAATTAAAGAAATCAGAGTTGGAGAAAGACATCGCTAGTGCTGAGGAGAAGCTACGGGATTTGAATGTTTCACTTACCAGCCCAAACACTGATCAGGGTGCGAGGGGTCCTCGTAGTTCCCCAGGCACACAGGGGCGGTCTCCGGGTCGCACCACAGCTGTCAGTCAAGGTAATTACCGTCCAGAAGCTTATGTCACTGATTCCAGGTCGTATAAAGACCTTACGTATCGTTATATGATTCATGGATGTGTCAGAGTTCTCCAGGATATGATGGATAACGGTGAGGCAGTGGATGGTTATGTGGCCCACCTGCGCTATATCACTTGCAAGGCTGCGCGTGAACGCTATCTCGACTCTGCAGTATTGGAGTATGAGAGAGAAGTCACGACTAAAGTGCTTAATGGAACCATCGAGGACTGGCCTTCTGTTGATGTAGAGAGCGACTGTATACATCTTTGTGCTGAGAATATGCACAGTGCAAATTACCAAGCTTCTGGATACCGCAACCGAGGATACAGCTACCAAAATGGCGGAGGTTGGGGGAAAGACAAGGAGAAAACTGGTCCACTATCCCCCCATTACGACTTCCGCAACAAATGGGTGCCTGACGCCTGTTGGAAGTGGAACGACGGCCAAGATCGTTACAATTGTCGTTACAGGCATGGTGTGTGTGGTTTGTGTAAGGGAGCACACCGCTCCAAAACCTGTGATATACAGCTCAACTGGTTACACGAGCATGCCGTGGCTACACCGGATGTTGCTACCGGAAGTGGAGGCAACTCGGAAGTCTCCAGTGCTAGCGGTCCGAAATGATGCCAAGATGGAGGTCCTAGTCAGTTTTTGAGCCCTTTACCAATCGACAACAGCTGTTTTTTCATGGGATTAGCTGCCTATTCTTCTGATCAGGTGATTACCACAAATTGTTTGGCAGATTTATACTATCTATGCTCAAATGTGCCTGCCCACGGCTGTCTAGAGGGAGTTATGCGGCAGTTTAGACCGGCCGGTTGGGCTAAATGGCTGACTATCGGGGACCAGCTTGATGACGACACTCATTGGTTGTTGGACGGAGTCTTCAATGGATTTCGCCTTGTCGATCGCGAGTGCCAGGTCATACCTTATGAAATGAAAAACTATTCATCTTGTTATACCACTAATGAAAGACCCAAACTGGACAAACTAATTAGGAAAGAACTGCAGATGGGGAAACTATCAGTAACCACCGATCACCCCACTTGTACTCATGCTATGGGAGTCATCGTGAAACCTAGTGGAGGAATTAGACCAATCACTGATTGCAGGCGACCGATTGGAACGTCCATCAACAACCATGTGAGTGAGGTCTGTTCCACTTTTGCCTTTGTGACATTAGATAAAATCATGAAGGGGTTACAACATGATATGTTTATGTGTACCATCGACCTGAAATCTGCATACCGCATGGTAATGATACACCCGTCAAACCGCACCTTCTTTGGATTACAGTGGAAGGTTGCAGGGGAGGAGTGTTATTTAATAGATAACTTTATCTGTTTCGGCTCTCGTACTGCCCCATACTACTTCTCACGTATAACGGATGCTGTGTCTCGTATTATGTGTAGACATGGATACCAATGCTACTCATACCTAGATGATTTTCTCCTGTGCGAGAAATCATATGATGATTGTGTGGCAGCACAGCAGTTTTTGATACGCTTGTTGGGGGAGTTGGGATTCTACATCTCGTGGGAGAAATTAACCTACCCTTCTCAACGAAATAGATATTTGGGTATTTACATTGATTCTACTACGATGTCACTGAGTCTTCCGGAGGACAAGGTGGAGAAACTGAAACATGAGCTTTCTTTCTTCGCCAACAGACGCTTTGGTTCTTGCCGTCAGATTAGGAGGTTGGCAGGCATCCTGAATCATTGCGCGAAAGTCATTAAAGGAGGAAGACTATACTCTCACCATGTACTTGATCTGTTGAAACCCCTAGCATCCCAACGTTGTGTGCATCTCAACAGGGGTTTTCATAACAACTTAGAATGGTGGAAGTCAGCCCTATTGGACTTCAATGGCACCAGGGACCTAACTCAGGAATCTGATGTGAATGAGGGCATTATTCTACTGTGTGATGAAGAGAAATTCGTAGCGAATTACAGAGACTTGGCCTATTTGGGAGCGTTCCGGCCGGGAGACCCTGTGAGCGAGGAATTGATCTTGTGTGCACATGTAGAAAATATGTCTTGTATATTTATCAACCGCCCATTGAAGCATGCTCTCTTGTTCAAGGCCTTGGTAGCAGTGTCTGTTATTTTGCATCACTGGCTGGGGTTTTACTCAAGTGTTGGTATTTGTTTGTTGAGTCCAGACAAAAAGCTAATACGCTGCTTATCTAGGGAGAGAGCCCCAGACGAAAACTGTGCTAATTTAATCAGAACGATAATTTGGCAATGTGTTCAACGTAATTGCTATCTAGACCCTGTGCTCATCTAATTTCAGAGCTCAAGTCCCTGGATGATAGGGTCTCCTTGATTCAACAAAGTGCTTTAGCGGATAGCTCTCAAGCGGTCAGGGCATCACAATGGCGCAAGTACCATTCCTTCTGCATCCATGTAGACATTCACCCGTACCCAATTGTCGCTTCAAACGTGTGTAGATTCCTAGTATGGGCATCGGATACTTTGTCTTACACTTCATTGGAGAATTATACGTCTGCAATTAACCATCTCGCTAAACTAGACGGGTCTCCAGATCTTCGCTCTGACTTCAAGATAAAGCTCACCTTTCGAGGCTTGAAACGCCTTCTAGGCGACAACAAATCTTCTAAAGAGCCAATTTTTCCTGATGAATTGGCCCAGAATATTCTGGGCTGTGGATGTGAGTTGTGATAAAGAAATAGCATGCTGGCTAGGCCTACTTCTCTGCTTTCGTACGTTATTAAGAAAGTGCCATGTGTTTTCTGGGGCATTTAACGACCACCTACTACTACGCTCTGATGTCACTTGGTTTGACTGGGGTTTCTTGTTACGAGTTTCCAGTTCTAAGACAAACCAGTTTCGAGATCGAGTGTTGGAAATTCCTGTGTCTTACACCAACAACTGCCTCTGTTTAGCTACGCAACTAAAGGGTTGGTTTGAGACTTCACCTGCATCAAAGGATTCGCCATTAATCTCCTTTTCGGGTGGTACGTCCATACAATATGAATATGCCCTGAAGAAGTTGAAGTTTTGGGCGGATAAATGTGCTATAGTGAAGGACATCGGGCTACACAGCCTTAGAAGAGGCTCCGCTACCTTTCTACATATGTCAGGCTTGAATCTTACCGACATAAAAATGGCTGGCTTACCTCCTACAAACTGGATCTGGATAAAAAAGTGGCTAATGCTCTCTCAAAATTTTGAAATAATTATTTCTCTGGGGTTGGGCAAAATGAGCCCGCTCGAGAAAATAAAACTCTCTGAGAGCCCACTTCCCTCGTTGTGTCCTCATTGTTCTCTCTAGACTTCTCTTCGCTACCTCATTACCTAGTAGATATTTATGGGGTATATTCATGGAAGTGAATGTATTTATAAATAGAGACACCAGCGCCAGACCTGAATGGTCATGTTTGTCGTCGCTTGGCAACCTACCAACGGACAGTCACAGTGCAACGCTGACCGGTACAGGATAGAGGCTCAAAAAATTTTCTTTTCCTCATGATTGACAGTTTATTGCAGTTGAATTTGTCTGTTTGTTGGGGCAAAATGAGCCAGCTCGAGAAAATAAATCTCTCTGAGAGCCCACTTCCCTCGTTGTGTCCTCATTGTTCTCTCTAGACTTCTCTTCGCTACCTCATTACCTATAGTAGATATTTATAAAAATATCGTCAATATATCTTTTCCACATGTTGATGGTGATGTCGGTTCTGGAGATGATATCAGTTTCAATTTCGTGCATGAATATATTTGCATAGCTCGGTGCCATTTTTGTGCCCATGGCAGTGCCTTGGGTCTGTGTTGGTGATTGAAGGAAGTGTTGGTGATTGAAGGACATGGTGTTGGTGGTAAGCACCATCCTTATGAGTTCACTGACAATTTGTGGGTGTATGGTGTTGTTAGGTCTGGCATATAGAGTATTTTCTACTGCTGCTATGCCATCCTCATGTGGGATTGATGTATACAAAGCGGATACATCAATTGTTGCCATGATTTCGTCTTCGTGAAGCTGTCCGTGGTTATTCAGTGTTTGAATGAAATGTCTGGTGTCTTGAATGTACGAGGGAATTCTCTTGACCAAGGGTCGCAATACCTGGTCTACGAGGGCTGATATCTTGTCTGTGGGGCAGTTGATGCCTGCCACGATGGGCCTGCCTGGATTTCCCTCCTTGTGGATTTTAGGGAGGGTGTAGAAGGGGGCAGTTCTTACTTCTTGTGGTAATAGGGTTTTGGGGGCATCTTGGGGGAGATGTCCTTGTTCTGCTAATTCTGTTATTCTGCTTTTGATACGATGGTAGTTTTTGAAGGTTGTGTCGGTGGGGACACGTTTGTAGTGGTCAGTATTGTGTAGCTGCCTTTTTGCTTCTGCTATGTAGTCGCATGTGTTCTGGATAACGATGGCCCCGCCTTTATCGGCGGGTTTTATGACAATGTCTTGGTTAGTTTGTAGGTCTTTCAAGGCTGTCATTTCATCATTTGTGAGGTTCGGTGTCGATTTTTCGGGGGAAGTTTCTTCATTTTTTGTGTTGTATATGATGCAAAGGCATCTATATCTTTGTCAAGACCTGTTGGTGGAACCCATCCCATGGGTTCTTTGGGGAATATTTGTTGCTGGTTGGGTTCTGGATAATTTTGCCAAAAATGTTTGAGTCTGACACGCCTGTTGAACATTATCGTGTCTTTTAGGCTGTGAATTGGGTTGGTGCCTCTGGGGGTTGGGATGTAGTTCAACCCCTTATTGAGGAGGCTCTGGTGATGGTCATTTAGGCTGAAGGTTGACAACGATGTTGTCGTCCTCTGTGTGGTACCTCTTGAACCTCCTGTTCTTCTTGCTTTGCGTGAGCTCTTCTGCGTGAGAACTTCTTGCGTGAGTTCTTCTCTGAGTTGAGTCTCCATTTCTCTGAGGAGACGGGTGATGTATTCGAATACTTCTGGCTGGCATTCTTTAGTTAGAGTGCTTTTGATCTTCTCTATCTCATCTGTAAACTTGTCGTTTCGTTGTTGGTAATAGTCTTTGAGATGTAGAATAAGTTTTTTAGAGAATTCTTGGTGAGCCCTCTCCCATTTCAGGGAGAAGTCAAAGTCTTGGTCTGGTACTTGGGATAACACCCGGGCCTGGAGGCCTCGAAGTGTCAATTGTTGATCTAAGCACATTTGTAGATATGTGCAATGGTGGTGTCACGATCCATAACGCAAGTATATAACGTTACGTAATATCACCTAATGATATGTCATATATTACCAAATATTATAATATAAGGTTAGATTTAATTATGAATATTGTATTAATTATGTAAGGTGACTAGGGCAAGTCTAGTCTATTACAGGTAGTTCATGGAACACTCCATAGGGGGTCACCCTGACCCTCCTACGGGTTCAACCCAACTTTAGAGTACCTGATTGGTCAGCCTAATTATATTTCCATTGGTTAATTAACTTAGGAAGGCTGACCCATATAATAATCACCCCTTCTCCTATTGGTTTATACACACGACCCCCTGTGGTCAAATACTTGATAAGGTATACGATTGGTTATGTATATGTAATGCATATGATTGGATAATAATCACGCATGCGCACACATGCGCACTGAACATGTAATATGATATATAAACTCATGTTTTCCCAATAAAATGTTATGTCTAAACAGGACAAACCTCTGCTCTTCTTATTACATCATATTAGGCTATACTTAGCCTAACCTCTCATCAACTATACATACACCTTCACAGGGACTCTAGCTAGCTCTACCATCGACAATTATCCCTCGGAGAATAGTAGTTGTATCAAATGGTGGAAAACCTAAACTTTTAAACCTGGCGACACATACCCTACGTAACAGGGTAGTTACCAAGGTTAATCCACAGAAGAGAAAATACAAGAAGAAGAATCCAGTTCAACAATTTTGTGAACCAAACGAATTTGAAAGGATAGCTCTACAATTTAATGAAATCAACATGAATGAGGCAGAAATCGCAGAAGCCAACAGAGTTCTTGATCAGGCCATTAATGACAGACTTCACGAACAGTTACAAGAACGAGAGGCGTTAAATCAGAGAATACAGCAAGGAATAGATGCGGCGATATCAGCAGCCCGGCCTGAGGCGCCGGCCGAACAAGGCCTGCAGCCGGCCAACGCTCAGCTTGCACAAGCCCTAGTAGCTATGCGGGCACAGGACCCAAATTTGAGGAAGCCTGACGTGTTTAAAGGTCCTACTCTCACAGTGACCACCGCACAATTCCTGGAAGTATATCATCATTATATCACTCAAGCTTATTTTAATGACCAGCCTGCCTTAGCCAGATATTTATCAACATATTTAGATGGAAAAGCTAGGCAGTGGTACGAGCGATACATTTGCGTGCAGGTCAACGATAGGAACAATTACCAAGCTATATCAGACGCTATGGTAGCTTACTTTTGCCCAGACAAGAGAAACCTACGAATTACCCAAGTGAGGAAGCAGGGTAAAACAGAAACGGTAGAGGATTATTCCTTATACCTACGTGATATAATAGCTGCAAGAGCTATCAACGAAGATGGAGCTATAGAAAAGCTCATAGAAGGACTGAGACCAAACCTTGCCCCTATAGTACTGGCCCAAAATCCAGTCACTTATGACGCGGCAGTTAAATCTGCAAAAACAGCAGAGGCCAGCGAAAAGTTAAGGAAAGAACCAGCCCTCGATACCAGTGAATTATCATCTATCCTCGCAAAAACTTGTGCTGATCTAACAAAATCACACAAGGAAGAAATCAAATCTTTGCATGAGAAAATAGATATGTTGTCCAAACAGAAAGAGGAACCCAAGGTAACGGTTACAGAAACAGTCCAAGCTATGGACCAAGGGAACGACAGAGGGCAGGACGGCAATGGGCGCGGCCGAGGCCGAGGCCGAGGAAAAGGCCGCTGGAACGGTAACAAGTGCGGCCGTGGAGGAAACTGGAGAGGAAAAGGAAACTGGAATAACAACCAAGGGAACCAGAACTCCAACGACTACCAGAACAACCAAGGCTGGAATAATAACAACTGGAATAATGGCTACCAGCAGCCACAATATCAAAATAATCAACAGCAAAATTCTGGTATGAATGACCAGTTGATGGCAGAATTCCAACAATTCCTGCAGTACAGACAACAAGGTCAGGGAAACGGCAATCACCAGGCTTATTAGGGCCAATTGGACCTGGTGTGCAACTCTCTGTCGGGCAGGAGACTTTACCTGATGGTAAAACGAACATTTCCATGGACTTTGATTTTGAAAACGATAATTGTGTGCCTATTGGTAACAAAACCGAGAAGATATTCACTACAAATACAGGCAAAAAGGTTGAAGACAGTGCAACGATCACCCTCAAACAAACCAGCGAGATAGGTAAGACAATTCCCATATCTGCGATTATTGAAAATGGTTGTCTAAGAATTATAGGTTATAAACTAGATATACCAGCCCTGGTAGACACAGGAGCCTCAGTTTCGGCTATAAACGATCGCTTACTAGTGCGATGTTCACAAAGGGAATTTGTTAAAACTAAACGTATTACCTGGAAAATCTATGTGGCTGATGGGGGGGTTGTACATGTCAAAAGGTTGGCAACTTTAGAATTTAACATTCAAGGTAGCAAATTTATACATCATTTTGCAGTCATTCCTAACCTAAATAGACCTGTTATACTCGGTTGTGATTTCTTTAGGAAATATAAAGCACATATTAACTTTGAAACAGACCCTTCGCCGGAACATATGCCGGTTAGGGCTGTCAGGGCGGCCACAATACCCCCTCATTCGGAATATGCGGTGACAGGTGAAATCACTTCAATCTATGATATTAATGAGGGTGGTATCATAGATAACATGCAAAGAAGAGTGACTGTACCGTTTATCGTCCAAAGAAGCGTTGTGAGACCTTGAGAAAACAATAGACACCCAGTAGTTTTACTAAATACTTCTACAAGCCCATACAAAATATGCAAAGGGCAAATTCTGGGACTTTTCACTAAGGTAAAAGAGAACGAGATTTCTCAAGTTCCAGATACATTAAAATGTACTATTGATTCATTGAATAATGTCCAGCCAAGCGGTGCTGCTGGATTACAAATAGAGTCAGATGAGTCTTTTTCAGATTCTGACGCCGATTCAGATATTGAAATAAATGAATTCTCTGACATTTCAATCGATTCAACACCCAACATATCTCCTTCATCGGTATTAGATAAGAAGGGTAGAGAACGATTGAACGATATTCTTGACAAATATAAAGACGTTTTCGTGGGTCCGGATAACAAGTTAGGCGTAACTAAGCTATACGAACATTCCCTACACATGAAACCGGATACCACACCATGTCATATGCTTCCCTTTAGAACAACCTTGGAAAAAGCCCAGGCGTTCGACGAAGTTTGCAATAAGTTAGAGGCTCAAGGGATTATAGAGGAAACAAGAACTGGACCTTGGTCTAGCCGTTCATTTTTAGTTCAAAAATCGGATGGCGGCCAGAGGCTCGTTACAGATTTTAGGTATGTCAACGCACACCTAATAAACCAGGCTTTAATTTCCCCCAGAGCAGACGAATTGCTGAAATATGTAGGCGATTTACGTCCCACAATCTTCAGCAAACTCGATGCCCAGCAAGGTTTTCATCAAATTTCTTTAGAGGAAAAATCGAGAGATATTACCGCTTTTTGTTCCTACAGCAAAAAGTATAGATATAAAGTGCTTCCAATGGGTCTAAAAACTTTCCCTCAGGCTTTTTGCGCTTTGGTTACTATGATTTTAAATAAACTTCAGTACAAATGCGCAATCCCATATTTGGACGACCTGTTAATTCTATCTAAAACTAAGGAAGATCACTTTACAGACTTGAGCAACGTTTTCCAAGCTTTAAGGGAAGGGGGACTCAAGCTCAAGCGCAAGAAATGGGAATTTTTCCTAGATAGGATCAACTTTTTAGGCATGGTAGTGACCCCACAAGGTATACAGCCATGTCCTGAAAAGATTGAAGCCCTACAATCTTTTCCCAGACCTAAGACAGTCAGCCAAGTAAGATCATTCAACGGATTGTGTCAATTCTTCAAAAGATTCATAAAGAATTTCAGTACAATAATAAAACCTCTATACGCTCTCACCAAAGCTAACTAAAAATTCCAATGGGATAATGCTTGCGAGAACGCGTTTAATTGTATGAAGAAAGCAATCTGTGAGGATGCATTATTACACTATCCTAACTTTGATAAGCAATTCATTCTTGCCTGTGGTGCAAGCAATGTATCCGTGGGATCCGTGTTATCCCAGATGGATGATCAGGGCTTAATGAGACCTGTTGCTTTTGCTGGCAGATGTCTTAGAAAACACGAATCCAACTATAACACTACAGAAAAAGAATTGCTAGCAGTGGTCTACTCTGTGCTTCATTTTCGGCATTATTTGGAAGGCAGAGAGTTCAAATTATTCACAGACCATGCAGCTCTCATACCTCTTCTTACTAACAAACAAAATAAAAACCGCATGGCTCGTTGGGCGCTGGAAATCCAGCAGTTTTCCTTTCAAATTGAACATGTCAAAGGAAAAAACAACATAGGGCCTGATGTTTTATCAAGAAGAGTTTACTCAGAAAAGGAAGCAATGACAGCCCTCCCTCCTAAGGCAAAAAGGATAAGAGTGGCTACTAGAGTCAAATTTGAGGGGACACAAGAGGAAAAACAATTCTCTCCTAACGATCCCCCAATCCTAGTAAAACCTGTAAATAAGGCAAAGAAAGGTATATTAAAACATGAATCGACCCATCATATTTACTGCGATTGTGAGCTTTCTTGGTGTCAGAAGGAACCAACAAATGAATACAACCCGATTTTGACCTCAAACCTGGACCTGAAGATTCCACGGTGGTTATACCCAGCAGATCACCCGAATTATTCAGAAAAACGACTGATAGTGACAAACTCAAATGATAGTGCTGGTATAACGAGATTACATCAAAAACCCTTCTTGACACCAGATAATATAAATGAAATTGAAATTTCAGAAGCCACAACCTAACGCAGGCTTAATCCAATTGCGCCCGAATTCTTCCCAAAAGCAAAAAGTGACGCCATAGAACTCAATGCTATAGCGCGTCGGGAAAATTTGGACACTGCGGTCGCCATAGGCCCCAAGCCTAAAGTTCCACACGTTGAAAACAGACAGGTGGAATCCAAACTCAATATAGTAGCGGTCACAAGGACAGAATCAGACAAAGATCAGTCCAACAAAACTATGAAAGCTCAAGCTGCAAGGGAATTTACCGATATAGCAGATATTTTAACAAAAATGCCAGAAATTTTTTTTTCCCTTAGCAATCTCAAGCGAGAGCAGGCCAAGACCGACTACATATTAGCCATGATCAATTACTTAGAGAAAGATGTATTACCTGAGGATAAGAAAATGGCAAGGTACATTATTTCCAACAGCAAAGATTTCATTGTATTGGAACATATACTAATGCATCACTCGATTGAAATGTGGAAGAAATATGGTCATCTCAGTCTCCAAATCGTGATTCCTGATGATTGGATAGATAACATATTATACATATTTCACGACGACCCGCTAGCAGGACATGTGGGACAGCTAAAAATGTTGTCAGCAATGCTACCAAAGGTTTATTGGCGATACATGAACAGGGATATTAAACATTATGTGAATTCCTGCGACACATAAAAGCTAAGAAGCTCAAAAAGACTCCAAAGTCGCCCCTGACCATGAGGAACCCAGCTTCATACCCTTTCCAGCAAGTATGTATCGATGCGATCGGGCCATTACCTGAAAGTAAAGAGGGATTCAAATATGTTCACGTTATTTTGGACTATTACTCCCGTTTTTGCTTAGCATTTCCCACAAAAACCATAGATTCGCACAGTGCCATATCAGGGGTGATAGAGAATCTGATCTGCAAACATAGCGTTCCAGAAACCCTTCAGTCAGATAACGGCGCTTCATATTCAGGGCAAATTTTTAAGAACGGATGCTCAAAATATGGAATAAAACAAATCTTCTCCTCACCCTTTAGGCCTAAAAGCAATGGTTTAGTCGAAAGATATAATTCCAGCCTGAATACAGCTCTTAGAGCATATGCAATGGAAAACCAAGCGGAATGGAGTACATATTTACAACATATTGTATTTTCCGCTACGGCAAACCAAACGAGAGGCTTTAGCCCATATTATCTAATTCACGGCCGACACCCAAATACAATTCTCGACTCTTCATTGAAACTAGATCCAGAGATCAAATCAACCATTAAATCAATACAAGATAAGGTGATTACCCAGCATCTAGCAAATGAAGCGGTCATGAATAGACAGGCAGCTCAGAAAATAAAGATGAAAACTCATCACAATAAGACTGCTACCTACACAAAAATACAACCAGGAGATTTGGTATATGTATTGGTACCAAACCTAATAGAGAAACACTCTTGCAAGAAACTCCAAAGAACATTTTGGGACCATTTCTGGTTTGCAAATTTGTTCCAAACACTTCAGTCATTTTGAGAGATATTTTCACAAATAAATTGGCTAAAAGACCGCACCATGTAGATCGTTTAAAGAGGGTTCAGGATGTCTCAGAAAATCCCTTCGCCAGTAGACTCATTAAATCCGTACCCAAACATCTACAAAAGAACTGGAACACAAAGGACGGAAATATAATTCCAAAAAGCCCATTATTTAAGACCGATACAAGTATTTCGTCTAGACCCTCACACTCAAAGCTTCAGAAACGACGGTAATCCTCAAACAAATACCAACAAACCATCAGAAGTAGTTCAATTGCATGTATTTATCTATGTTTATAAAGAGCCGGCATATGTTGCCAGACTCAATGTCCAGCCAGTCAATTACACATGTATTGTTCAAAATGTTTCTCATGTTGACACTACCGAAGTCACAAGCTTAGCAAGCAAACACGCGATTGTCAAATAAAGCCAGATGTTTACACGAAGCCTTCCCACCTTTTACGTAATCCCCACAATAACCAACAAGCCCTCCCCTATAATAGTGTACAGAACAATAACAGGTGTGGATGCCAGCCATATGAAATGTCGCGATGACATATGGATTAAGGCAACTTGCTGGTCGAGAAGCTTTATCAGGCATTTGCAACTTACAATAACTCCAGACTGAAAAGAAAACACTCACAAGCTTTAGTACCTATGATGTCTAAGATAATAGGCACAGGGGCATAGCCAACCCACTGGTCACGCTTAATACGTGACAGATAGGTATAAAGCTCTATCATTCCCTACACCTCCATCAGTATACTGAAACATTGCATTCAGTAAACATCGCAGCTAGACAACCAGCTAGGCAGCTAGACAACTCGCCGAGAATAGTTTGACTTCGCTCGATTAGCGCTATGGCTAGGTAATATGTCTATACATATATATATATATCTCATTCATTTATTCAGATCAGAGATACATTGACTGTGCTAAAAGACATCTTATTATTTTTTAATTTTACCCTGGATAAGCCAGAGGATGAAATTATCTGCAATTTGCAAACTAGACATTATTAGTATGGCGTATTAGTAGCTCATTTTATTTTATTTCTATTTAGGATTATTCTCCTCTTATGGGGAATACCTTTGGTACTTAGAGAAGCAGACATGGCACGGTCGACTCTACGGCAAAACATAGGGGTGTTGTTTGAGCCACTGCCGGCCCCTATAGTAAACGGCCATGATTCTATGGATATGGTACTAGCTGTACCGTATAATATTCCAGAAGCACCAAAACCAGCCATATCTTACGAAAGGGAGATGAAATTCCTCTCGTACCCATCAGCTTATCAAGAGGACTTGTCAGAAACACTGATTAAGCAAGCAAGAATTATAGACTCTATGATAACTGAAATACAAGACCAAACTAGGCAGACCATGGATACCATACGATTATTTTTATCAAATCCCATATCACCCAAATCAGATAGGAATAAGAGAGAAGCAGTTCTCGGATTCATGGGCGATTTATTCAAAGGAGTATTCGGTCTCGCCACGATAAACGATATCCAAAACATAGCAGGAGCTTTGTCAAATATTGACTATGTGTTACAATCATTCAAACAACAGGATATCGATTCAGCACAGTTGCTAAAGAAAGTAGTTCTTGAACAGAAATCATTTAAAAACACGTACATATCAGAAAAGAGCATTCTTAACGGTGTTTTAACAGAAATGGCATCAAATATGGACGCGTGGAATTTAAATTTCACACTAAGATTAGGCAATATAGATGCGAATGCGGCCAACGAAAGAAGCCAGCTTGCCTTATTTTTGTTTTTGTTTTTAAAGGTTTTATTCAAGCATACCTGCCATCTGGGCTTTTACATGACTAAGGCACATCCTACGCTAATAGTCAGGGAGCACAAGGCCCAAAATGGGGGGGTTGCTAAACATTTTGGTTAGAGCTTGACAACACATACCACCATATAGCATTCATACTGGCCTATAAGAAAACCATTGTTGGCATTCTGGCATTTTGTTTATTCCATGGTTTCCATGGGAACAGAAGGAAAAAATGGAAAGAACGACCATCGTATCCCATATTTATTTCTAATTTCTGGGCAGGACATTATATTCCCATCTGGTTTTAATATATCCCCCACTCTTCTAATTCCAGCCATTTCCCACCATGGTTTATTAACCGTTTTCTTCCCTATCTGAATGTATTTGTTATTATATAAAAATTCCGATCTAACTTCTTCCGCTGACTGAGGTACCTTTCTATAATATAATCTATTCCATAATTGAAACACATCATAATAGAATCCATTCAAATACTCTTTCGGTTTATTCTCTTCAAAAGGATTTTAATCACATCCATATTGTGGAACTTCTCTATAATCTGTACCCAAGCAGCACTCTCATCTTTCAAAGCTCTTGCGACCCACATGACTCTATTGGCTCTAATAATATCTATAAAACATCTCAGTTTTAGACCACCGTCACATATTTCTTGCTTCAAAAACGCCATGCTTATCTTAATACGTCGCTTCCCCCACATGAGAGTTTTGGTTATTTTCTCTATCTCTTTTATCATGTTTTCATCCACCTTAATACAGGATATCACATACTGAACCATTGGCAAGATAAGCACATTATTAACCACAGTTTTACCACGCAATGACAATTCCCTTAGGCTCCATACACCTACAATACCTCTCATTTTCGCCAATAACTCTTTGAAATTGATATCGTTTTCGTTCACTCCACTTTCTGTGTTAACAATTTTAATACCCAAAATATTAATCACCTCCTTCCATTCAATCTTTTTACATTCATCATTCATAAGGTTTATGCCACCAATATTCAGGCCACTTGTTTTATTAACATTGATCTGTAACCCTGCAGCATTTTCGAACCTGTTAAGTACCTTCAGAGCACAACATAGAGATCTCTCATTTCTCATCAGTAAGGTGGTATCATCAGCATATTGTATAATTTTAGTATGCTCTAGACCAGGGATACAACACTCTATTTCCTTCAGTTCTCTCACTTTCGCCGCCAATAATTCCGCCACCAGCGTAAAGATGGCCGGCGATGCTGGGTCCCCCTGCTTAACCCCTCTTTCAACTCTAAAGAAATCAGACACATATCCATTATTGGAAAAAGCAACCCTGGAATCACTAAGCAAAGTCTGTACCCATGATATAATAAATGGAGGAAATCGGAACTTCTCCAAACTTTTTGCAATAAATTTCCAATTGACCGAATCGTAAGCTTTTTTGAAATCGACCGCCACTATCAGGCCTTCTCTACCTCTCTTATTGAGGAAACTAATACTATCCTGAATTCTCCTTATTGCAACACCAATATATCTATTTTTAACGAATCCATGCTGTTCTTCTTCTATTATGGACGGTAATACTTTATTTATTCTCTCTGAGATCATTTTAGATACGATTTTATAATCTACATTTAACAGAGTTATCGGTCTCCAATTACCTATATATCTAAGATCAGAATTCTTCTTAGGAATGACGGATATCACTCCCTTCCTTTGGTCTATGGTCATTTTCCCTTCTCCCTCTACTGTTTTAACCATCTCGAAAAATTTATAAAACTCCACACTAAACCCATCCAATCCAGGCGATTTTCCATTTTTCATGCTAGCCAGTGCCAGGCCCAACTCTGGAATACTAATCGGTCTATTCAGCATGAAATATTCAACATCATCTTCGTCTATCTCTCTCTCCTTATATAGCTCTGAATAAAACTTTCTACCCTCATCCAAAATCCCCTTCGAATCTGACTTGATTCCATCAGTGGTAGTCAAGCTTGAAATGTTTTTCTTTCCCCAATTTTGCTTCTCCAACTTCAAAAAATATTTCGAAGGTTTTCCCCCCCCCTCATCCACTCAGCTCTCGATCTCATCAGGGCCCTTTCTGCTTTAATATTATCTATTGCTACCATTTCTTCTTTTATCATCTTAATCTCATCTAATTCCTCTCTATTAAGGTCCTCCTGCCTATCTAACTCTTCCAGCCTGACTCTCATTAACCCTTTCTTATTCCTCCTCCTTCATGCTGAATCCTTACCAATTTTGATTAGTTTGTTTCTACACTTCTCTTTAATCATTTCCCACGTCAGGATAGGACACACATTCCTGTAATCATCTCTAGTATCTCTGATAACATTGTTGGTTTCTGCCACTACCTGTTCATTCTGTAGCATGATCGCATTAAACTTCCAAGTACCTCTTCCCCGACCTATAATTTCAGTCAGTACTTCAATGCTAATTTCCTTATGGTCAGATGAGGCTCTTATAACATTCGTTCCCTTTGTAACCTTACATTGTATACCTTCATTAACAAAAATATAGTCAATTCTTGACCTCTGAACACCCCTCGACCAAGTATGGTCCACAATATTTAGACAACTCAGCGAATCACTCAGATCATATTTATCAACAATGGCTCTTAATCTCCTGGACATATTATCGCCAGGTTTGTAGTGCAGATCGGTGTTAAAATCACCCATGATTACCTATTCTCACAGTCAATCTTACTTAACATCTCGTCAAAAGCTTCTAGTGTTAGATATTGTTGTGGCCTGCTTGTTGACGTTGGAAAGTATACCGACATAAAGCACCATCTCACCTTTTCTATCTCTACTACAACATACAATTCTGCCATACGTGTTCTTGCCTTTACTTATCACTTTACAATCGAGATCTTTAGAAATTAGAATTGCTACACCTCTAGCATTAGATCGACCATGGCTAAGCAACATTTTGCCCTTCCACTGTCAACGCCATATCTTCTCCGCCCACACACAAGAGTGCGTCTCCTGCAAGGCCATAATACATTTTTCTTGCCTATTATATCGGTTATAACAATGTCTTTCTCTTTTTTATATTTGATATACCATTACAATTCAAAGAAACAAACGTCAGTTTACAGCCGATGTCCATTTCCTGCGCCTGGTTATTCGCACATTCGCTTGTCGTAACAGTCCTAGAAGTCAATGTTGTGTTTGGGACCGCCATTTGGATACGTCATATCCGGTTAAGCGGCCATGATTTGTTCACAAGTCTATCTCCTGGGTCAGTGTGAGTCTATAGTCTTTTAGGTTTTTTTTGTTTGCCCATACTGCCCCTGCTTCTGCCACTAACATTAAAGGCCACCTTCACGTGAGGACCTGCTCTCGACACCTTATATACATTTGGTGTTGGCACTCTAACACCTCTGTCCAGTATTTCCACAATGGCCTTGGCAATGTACACCTTATCCTCCTTATCCTCGTCTCCTATATGTCGGGGAATCCCTTCGAAGATCAAGTTATTCAATAGCTCTTTCTTTTCCTTCTGGAGCCTGTCTTCTCTCACATCATCAATCTCCTCTGTCATTTTCCTCATGGTAGGGTCATCCTTGCGTACCATTGATTTTTTTAGAGCATTGATCTCCTGTTCTTGTAAAGCTTGTCTCCTCTCCATCTGCTCAAACTTACTCTTAATGTCTCCTATTTCCTTGACTTCAGTCTCAATCTTTTCAACTTTAGTAATCACAGATCCACATTCCAGGATTTTCTTGTCTACACGTTCTTCCCATGCTTTCATTCTATTGTTCATTGCAGTAACAATGGCAGTCAGGACATCAATCTTATCACCCTGAATCCTTTCACCACCCACCTCCATCATTGTATCTCCACTCTCCATTCTAATCCTCTTCGCCTCGCTCTCTGGTGTTTTACCTGCCATGTTCCGTTCACCAATTATCTGGGTCACAGCCTGGATGTGACTAGTAATGGCGGCGCCTATATCCTCCTGGCCTGAATCTAGCGCTGGAGGTAAATATTTCAAATTCACAACAGGGATGTTTACAGAGTCCTTTAGCTACAGCAATCGTATTCCTATGAATATTTGACCGACAGTCTATCTTGTTTTGCTATAACTCCCTCTTGTCACTTATTTCTCCGGTCAATATCTCCTCGTGCCGCTCTCGCCTTGTGCGTCCAAAATGGCGGCTGGTTCGAATCAACTCCCGCCGACCACACGAGCTCGACACCAAAATGCCTATAGCTCTCTTGAACAAACTATTCAGTCCGTCTATTTTTCCCTGCCGATTCCTGGCACCTTTAGACAGCTTCCTGCAACTTTGGGTACTGTATCTCGTCGTATACTTCTTTTCTCACTTCAAATTCTATTCGAGCATGGGCTCTTCTCCTTCTCTAGCTTTTACCGGAACCGGAAGTCGAGCAGCTTGCCTTATTAATGGAAGCGATATCTACGTTGAGCCATAAATCGCAATTCCTACAGACATTATATTCTGTGTCAAACTCCCTTAGACTCCTATCAACAGGAATATTAACCCCAGATCTAATAGACCCGATCGAGCTGAACAATTATTTAATAAGAGTAGATCTACAGCTCAAGGTAACAGCATCAGGATCCAAGGTAGCTGTCACCAATGTCGATTATTATTTTTCACAGAAAGTATCAGTATTCATGTATAGCAATAAACTGCTGTATGTACACATACCAATCATCATCTCATCGACAGAGGCAGTATTTAATATATATCAAGTTGTGATCATCCCAATTCCCGTCAACACAAACTCAACTCCCACAATAGGAACCACGGTATTGAGCAACAAAGTAAATTTCATAGCTGTGTCAACAAACGAAAGATTTTTCTTGGAATTATCCACAATGGACTTACAGGCGTGTAATGGAGAAGCCATAAGGATCTGTCAGAGGACCCTACCCAGAATCCACAGCACATCCCCATCCTGTATCGTCGCCATATACTTGAATATACCAGAAGCGATATACGAAAAATGTAAGTTCTCAATTTATCCTGTGGCCATTCCTGAAACAAGAATAACAGCGATTTCTAAAGACGAATATTTTGTAACTACCAATGAGAGATATTATAGTATGGTATGTCATGGTTCACCAGCAAGTAAACATGTAGCAACACCTACAATAATCTTAGGAATCCCATGTTTCTGCACAGCAATTGTCGGCGATATTTCTATACCTAATTCTAGACTACCATGTAACGAATCGGAATCGTTTCACTATCATCTCCACACCTCCAATTTACCTTTTATGAACGCTATGCAGATTGACACCACTTCGTTCACTGCAAGTAGCACACATAGGAAACCAATCCAGTTTATTCCTCCAAATATCTCGCATTTCTTGGCAAAACTTGTTAACAGGCCTTTGATGGATGAAACAACAAGCGTGGACCTTTTACCCTTTGCCAACGCCATCTTGAAAAATGCGACAGAATTAGTAATTCCACATGTACAAGCAAAGATGGAAGGAGAGAAGTCTTGGATTGCGACCATATTTCAGAATTCCGCGTGGGACTATTTATCCCCACTATTTTCATGTATCTCCATGTTATTGGCACTCTTTGCCCTGTATCGTACACATCGTGCAGCCCCCATGATAGCATTCACCAGGGCGGCGAGCGGATACAAATTCCTATCGGAAGTGGAAGACATTATTTCAAAACAGAAAAATTCTTCTTATACATTCAAGATACCTCAGGCCACCAAAACACCTCAAATTATCAATCAGCTGTTATCGCATGAGGACACAAAGAATTTATTCGCAGCATTTATAATAGTCATATTCATCTACATCGCTGTAAAAATCATAAAGAAATGTAAGATCTGTTGCTCCAAAAGGATTGGACTTATTTCAAAGAAGACAAGGACCACACCTCACATCATCCTGAAATTATATGGAAACCCGCACTACTCCCTCCCCCTACTCGAACTCCCATACAAAATGGATTCAATAATACCAATTTCAGCCCCACTTATCGCCAATATAACAACCTCCTCATGTCTAAAATCAACTGTCAACATGGAATGGTCAGGACCTCTAAAGATGTCCATCAACAATAAGGAGAAGGATTTCTACTTACCAACAGACATCCAATTACCACGAAAAGCCCACTTCTCAATGAAGGATATGCTCAATGATGAGACAATCCCAAAACGTGTGGTAATGATTTCCAATTTTAGTAAACCTGTAACCATATCCACTGCCAACATCACAGACGACAGCCCAGAAGAGGATAGCCATATTGTAGAAATAAAACAAGAGGAAACTATGAATCCTCTGGTGTATAACTTTGCCAAAGCTTTTTCGTACAAACCAACAGACATATCAGCCGAATAAGTTAAAATGATTTCGTTACTCAAGTTAAAAAGGGTATATAACGACCAATTTTCAGTAAGAACAGAAGGGAATTGTCTTATCTAGCACTGTATAAAATTATTTGAAATGTATAATCAACATTCATATTTTTCAGAAGCATTCTGGGAAAAGTACAGATACCGGTCATGGTTATGTTTTTCAACTCTGACCAATAAGTATATAGAATTTTTACCTTAAGTACAGATATCGGTCATGGTTATGTTTTTCAACTCTGACCAATAACTATATACGAGCTCGCCATATGATGATAAAAATGTTCTAGATTTGATTAGTGAAGTGTAGTATTTTTTAAGGTTCTCATGTTAATATTCACCATGTGTAGCTTTGAGGTTGTTTTTTTTCACACATTAAAATATTGCTCTCGTATGATAAGGGAGCGAAAGTATACCGAATACACATAAAAACCACAAAAAGGTTATAAGTCAAGAGACATATGTGATTATTCTTTATTTTTGTACAATTAACAAAAGGTATCATATCTCGCACGAAATACCCACATTTTGTTACCAGAAGACTAAAATGTCTCCACACCCGGCCCATAGGCTGACAAGAGGTTGTTACGGAACAAATCTACGTATACGAGCCATGATATTATAAAAATGTTGTAGAATAATTGAATTATACCTCATATATATATTTTTATGGTTCGCACCATGGGTTTATTTTTCTACCTTCTATTGTATAAAAATTGCACAAATGTTTGAAAATATTGTATGTCTACGGAGAGACATCCGTCGGAGTTGGGGGCGTTATGTCACGATCCATAACGCAAGTATATAACGTTACGTAATATCACCTAGTGATATGTCATATATTACCAAATATTATTATATAAGGTTAGATTTAATTATGAATATTGTATTAATTATGTAAGGTGACTAGGGCAAGTCTAGTCTATTACAGGTAGTTCATGGAACACTCCATAGGGGGTCACCCTGACCCTCCTACGGGTTCAACCCAACTTTAGAGTACCTGATTGGTCAGCCTAATTATATTTCCATTGGTTAATTAACTTAGGAAGGCTGACCCATATAATAATCACCCCTTCTCCTATTGGTTTATACACACGACCCCCTGTGGTCAAATACTTGATAAGGTATACGATTGGTTATGTATATGTAATGCATATGATTGGATAATAATCACGCATGCGCACGCATGCGCACTGAACATGTAATATGATATATAAACTCATGTTTTCCCAATAAAATGTTATGTCTAAACAGGACAAACCTCTGCTCTTCTTATTACATCATATTAGGCTATACTTAGCCTAACCTCTCATCAACTATACATACACCTTCTCAGGGACTCTAGCTAGCTCTACCATCGACAATTATCCCTCGGAGAATAGTAGTTGTATCAGTGGTCTGCTCGAATTTTCGATTGCACCATTTTCCTTGCAATCCTGAAGTATGGAATGATGTTGTCAGGAATGCGGGGGTTCTGGGGGGCTTTGGTGTGGTTGAATCACTAGCCGCTCCCTGACCCTGGTTGTTAGCGCCGTTCTCCACAGGTGACGTATTAGTCGTTGTTTGTGGCATGGCCTGTTTGTCCCCCATGTTTGATTCCGGGGTGGGATTTTTGGAAGTTGTGGACATTATTGTGGATGGAGTGTTGAAGGGATGGCTTACCCTCTTCTGGGAACTGGATCTGATGTAGATGCCGAGATCAACAAAGAACAAAGAACAAAGAACTGGCCCTTCCATTGGGCTCGCCATACACTAAATTCTTTCTGGGTGCTGTGGGTTTCTTGTAGCCCAGCGATACTCTTTTTATATTTGCTTAATTTAGAAAAGATTGCTTTTCTCTTTTCTATTTGGTTGATACCGCTTGTATTAAGAGAGATAAAGTTTACCTTGATTGAATTCTCCATCGTGACAATGAATTAATAGATTTAAATAAACATTATTTAAGGAGTAGATGTTTTAATCTGTTTTATTTTGGAACATTCCTTCCAATTTCTCCTTCTTGTTGTAGACCTCGCGGACAATTTCCCACGTCTTCCCGAGTAGGTTTTTGCCTGTCCATTCAGCAGGGTTGACAGCTTCCATGTCTCGTTTAGTATTATCCCTAGTCATTCCTTCAATTTTCTTGTCGCTTTTGTCTTGCTTTCTTCTAATTTTGTTCATATCAATTTTCAGTTGCCCGGATAGTACTTTAAACATAGCGTGAACGTAGTCTGGGGCTCCAGCTAGGTCCACCTCTAAGTTATCAAGCTATTTGTTGCTTGAAGAGGATAGTACCTCCTCATGCTGTTCAAAATCCATGTCATTTTCATTAATTTCATCGAAGGCATGATGGTCTGTATTCAGGCCCTTGTGCTTTTTTGAGTTGGGCTTAGCCATGATGCTATCTAGCGGATACCCGATGCAACGCAGTTGCAGCCGCTGTATCAACCTCTTTAGATCGGGTGCTTTTACCTTTTTTTCAGATTTTCCAAAATGGCAGACTTGAGCGAGAAGGCCTCTCGCTACGATTACACTAACCTTTGTATCTTTAGATTACACAGACCAGCGCTAGTTCTTTCGTATCAAGGGGAGCGGGGATTCCTTGTGTTAGGGTGCTTGTTTTGAGGGTCAAGGTCGTTGTAACCGGAAGTAAGGCTTTCGTACTGTTGGCCTTGACCTTTCGGTATTCACCGAAAGAAGTCTTTAAGCTCCTTTATCCAAGATGGCGGGCCTTACTTCCGGTTTTGATTTTTACACAACTATGACATTCGATTTCCTTGTTGGACTCGCATATAATTGTCAATTTTAATAAGTCACCGAAAGAAGTCTTTAAGCTCCTTTATATATGGCTTCTGGTTAGACTAAAAGCGGCAAAAGGTTGAGCCCAGGCTCTCCCATTCTAATCCCCCTTTTTTTTTTCAGCCCGGATCGGTGGAGTGCTATAACCTTGCAGATATAGTATTATTAATGGTTCAAGTATAAGAAGAAGTAGTACACGGTGGAAATATAGTAATAACCTAGACGTACGGAAGGATTCTAAGTCACCATCTGAACGCACGAGGCAGTCAGCCATTACGGCAGCCCGTCCAGCGTGAAGTGGTCAACCGACTCGCGTATAGGACAAACTAAACAGTGAGAAGCTCGAGAAGCTCAACTAACTCGAAATAAGTGAAAGGAACAGTCTTGATAGTTGAAAATTTCAACTTGGTGTTGAATGGACTCATTAAAAGAGAGAAAGGAAAAATAGTGCGAGTATCGGCACCTCCGCCGGTTATCGCCCACCCTTTTTTTTTTTTTAAAACTTTATTTATACTGGGAGTGCAAAAATCCCAAACTAGGGTTTTTCACTAAGCCCCAGGTGTGTCTTACATTTCACAGGTTTGATCCAATATTTACACAAAATTTACAGAATTTACAATGTTAATGTGTTAATGTTAATGACTAGGATGAACTGTGCCACTGATTTGAAGTGTTAGTTTTCCAGTCAGGATAGTTTTGTCCAGTGAGATAATATTAATGCCAAGGAATACACTTTGCCACTATTTCGAAGTGTTAGTGTTCCATTATATCGAGACATTATGATTGAGTATTATTTTACATAGGTCAGGAGTCAATTCCAGAAAAGTTAACAATAGACTGTATTACTGTTTCAAGTGTTAGTGTACTGGTTATATTGGGTCAATAAGTTGCTGTATATATACACCAGAGTCCGTGCTATAGAAGTGGGGGATCGTTATTATTACCAGGGGATACACTATGCCACTATTTTAAAGTGTTAGTGCTCCATCTTCATATATTGGGACCAGTGTTTTCAATATCGGTATAGAGATATTATTTGGTTTTGGGCTGCCAATTTAGAGTAATGATTTAAGCCAAATTCTTTGGTTAGTCTTGAAAGCTTCAATTGTGCCAATTCCTCTCTGCCTTGGCGAGAGTTCATTCCAGGTTTTTGCGCATTTGATTTGGATGGTATTCTGGCCATATCTGCTATTGTACCTCGGGGTTTTGAGAGTAATACCCTTGTTCCCTCTGGTAGGTCTGGTTGGGTTGTTAGTTAAGTGGGGGATTTTTGCTCTTTTATAGGCTAAGGTGTGTAGATGCGTTTTCCTCCTGTTTTCCAGGAGTGAGGTATTGGTTAAGGTGTGAATTTGGTTAGTGGAGGTGTCAGCAGGCAGGTTTAAGGCAATTTTGAGAGATTTGTTTTGTAATCTTTGTAGTTTTTGAAGAAGTTGGGTGTTTGAGTCGTGTATGACGACGTCACAATAATCAAAGTATGGGAGAATTTTGGTTTTATATATTTTTAGTGCAGTAGAAGAGTCTATGTATTTCCTGAGTCTGTGTAGCGTTTTGTGTGCAATAGTCTTAATTGAGTGGTTAGTATGTGGTTTGATATTCATTTTGTCATCTATTATAAATCCTAAATATTTGTAGGTGGGTACTTGTTTTAGCTGTTGGTCCTGATAGAGTATATGCTTTGTTTTGCTGATTTTTCTTTTCTGCTTCGATCTGGATATGAACATGGTATTGGATTTGGATGTGTTAACTAGGAAAATGTTGTTTGTGCACCAGGAGTTTAGTGAGTCAATTGACTTTTGTAGGTCAGAGTAGAGGGTATCTATGTCCTTTCCATGCGTATAGATTAGGGTATCATCTGCATATAATGCCACTGCTGTATTGGTAATGCTTCTTGTTATATCATTAATAAAAATGATAAACATAAGCGGTCCAATTATGGAACCCTGAGGGACTCCTGTGGTCATTGGGGCTTCATCTGATATTGTGTTATTTACTATGGTAGATTGTTTACGATTTTGGAGATAAGATTTACACCATGATAGAAGAGGGCCTCTGATGCCTATGTGGTCAAGTTTTGCAGCAAGGATGGAGTGGTTTACTAAGTCAAAGGCTTTGCGGAAGTCAATAAAAGAAATGAGGGTATCAGAATTTGAGTCTAGTTTCCATGCTATTTCGTCAGTAAATTTAGCTATTGCATCTATTGTTGATTTTCCTGCTCTGAAGCCGAATTGTTGATTGTCTAGAATATCGTACATTGTGAGATAGTGATAGATTCTGTCATGTACTATTTTTTCGATGATTTTACTGGGTGTGGGTAGAAGTGCTATGGGACGGTAATTGTTAATTTTGTTTGAGTTCCCACTTTTGAAGAGTGGGACAATCTTGGCTAATTTCCATTTTTCAGGGAAGGTGGCTTTGTTAAAGGATATGTTTACACAGTGAGTAAACTCTTTACATAGTGTTAGTAGTGCTGGCTTAAGAATTGAGTTCGGTATGTGCTCAAGTGAGGATGATTTGTTAGTGTCTATTTTCTTAAGCAAGGTTTTAATTTCATTCTCAGTTGTTACAATGTGCTGGAGAGAGCTATTGGAGGGCTGGGTTATTGGGTGCCAGTTAGGAGATGAGTCTTTTGTGAGATCAGAGGCGATTGTTGCAAAGTAGTGATTTATGTAATTGGGGAGTTTGTCGTGTGCTATAGGGGAGTTAGAATTATCTGTGTGATTTATTACTGATGATTTCTTATTCGAGTGTGAAATTGAGTTGACTAGTTCCCAAAATTTCTTTGGATCTTTGTTGTTTTGATTTAGTTCATTAGAAATGAAGTCTTTTTTGGCACTGAAGAGTAACTTTTTTACTTGCTTGTTCAATGTTTTCGCTATTTCCCAGTCAGCTGCTTTTTTTGATTTTATAGCTTTGGTTCTAGCTCTGTTTTTCTCTTTAAGTTTGTCAATAATTTCTGGTGTGATCCAGGGATCGTTAGATATTCTGACAAAGCTTCTCTTCAGAGGTGCGATGTCGTTTAAGAGTAGGGTAATTCTTTCGATAATTGTTTCCCAGGCTGTATTTGGACACGAGATAGTGTTGAATAAGTCCCATTGAAAGTTGTCTCTTAATCTCCTTGTGAATTCATTCATATTGATATTTCTTAGGGGTCTGGTCCATTTCAAGGATTTTTCTATCTTTATTTTTGCCTTTTTCCTGGTTAAGTAAATCATTTCATGGTCACTTAGATTTACGTTCAGTACACCTGAATTGAAAATAATTTCAGAGTTTGTGTAGATATGATCAATTACTGTTCCTAAGAGTATATTGTCTTTATCTAGATGATATCTGGTGGGAGTGTTTATCAATTGTTTTAGGTTAAATTCAGATTGAAGTGATTTTAGAACTTTCCTATCAGCTGAAGAGGTGTCATTATAGTTGACATTGAAGTCACCCAGTATGAATACTTCCGCTTTCTTATTTGTATATATGTAATTTAGTGAATCGGTGAGGTAGTTAGTAAGATTATTAATATTTCCAGTTGGAGGTTTGTAGAGCCGATGAAGATTGGTTTTGTGTTATTAAGATTAAGTCTTATCCAAGCACACTCAATGTCGGGTGAACTTATATTTAAGTTTACCATGGAGGAGAAATCTAGATCGGATTTAATATAGAAAGCTATCCCACCCCCTTTTTTAGGTGAGGGCTTATTGTGAACATTCCATTGTCTGTCTAGGCGGTGCAATGAGTAGCCGGGTATTTCAATTTCATTATCAGAGATATTTTGATGGAGCCAAGTTTCTGAGAGAGTCATTACTGAGGGTTTTATCTGAATTATTTCTTGCTTAAGGAGGTCAAATTTACCAAAAACGCTTTGGGTATTTAAGTGGTAGAAGGAGAGGCCTTTGTTTAGGGCCATAGTTGGAAGAGGACCCCTTATTTGCAGAATTCTGCTAGGGGATAGAGAGGCTAGGAGAGTGGGGCGAGCAGAAAGGCGGTGGTCCTACAAGCACTAGGGAATTTTTTGAGAAAGTGGGAGGCAAGTTGCACAGGGGCTCGCAGGTAAGAGACCCAGGAAGACAAGAGGTTAATTAATAAATGGGTTTTATTTACTAATTTGATAAGAGTTAGGAGTTGGGATTAGATAGGAGTTAAGTTTGTTAAGAGTTAGGAGTTAGGATAAGATAGAGTTAGGGATTGGTAAGTAGGTAGATAGAGTGAGTCTGTCCAGCGAGTGTTAATTGAACTACATACATAGTATAGGGGAGTGAGTTTGTGGTACGAGAGGGAGGCCGTTCCTATGATATATATGTCTGCTGTGTGCATCTAGGTGAGTGCGGTCAACGGGTGAGGGGGGACGGCTATATGCCGTCCATGCGGTATGGATTTCCCATTGTTTGCCACACACAAAGCGTGATTACAATGTGGAGTTGGTATACGCGGGAAAATATAACAGCCCCATCCGATCAACACAGGAGTTCCAACCTTCGGAAATAGACTATATAAGTGAATGAGGACACTAAAGAGGAGTATTACATCCACAAATAGGATTAAGACTAAAGTGCCATTGGGATTTAAAATTGTTTCGTGTGAACCCTATAACAACCATCAACGCCTCCCTATGTATGAACGTCAATCGTGAGTACTAGACCCTGAGATAGACTTAGGGAGATCTGAACGTAAACAAAAGAAGTCGTACTTGTCGTCCTGGCTAAGCCCGAGTATATAAAAGGTTGAAAGTGAAATAGACAATACAGGAAAGGAGAAAAACTATCCTAGTGGTCCATTAGCCACAAAACTTATTAAAATTGACAATTATATTGCGAGTCCAACAAGGAAATCGAATGTCATAGTTGTGTAAAAATCAAAACCGGAAGTAAGGCCCGCCATCTTGGTAAAGGCCAAAACACAGCATTCTATAGTAAGGATAGGCACCTACAAGCCGTTGCAACGACTTCGCGCCGAAGCTGAGCTATGTCTGACATAGAGAGCGATACAAACAAAGTAGAAAACGCTGACAACAAAGTAAAAGGGAAAGATAGCAAGAGAAAGAGAACGCACTCGCCGGACCTACAAGGCGAAAATTCGGGAAAGCAACCCAGAATAGTACTAAAACCTAACAGGAGCTCACGTAGGGATAGAAATAACGCTCAAACCATGAGCGCACCCGTCCCGAATGCGCTGACTGGTGAAGGTGATAGTGAGGATCCCACCACGACAAACCAAAATCCTGATGAGGATATACAAAATGAGCAAGCCAGCAGCCCCATGTTTGAATTGCTTAATCAGTTGGCTGCTGATAGAGAGAAAAAACATGAGGAAGAACAGGAAAGGTTCGAAGAAGAGCAGGAGAAGTTTAGAAAGATATTTGAAGCCATGAAGGAGATAAAAGCGGTTAAAAAAAAGACGGATACCATTGGAACTGGTCTAGACAGTGCGGTTGTAAGAATAACAAGTACTGAACAGAACTTAGAAAACTTCAAGAAAGAAACAGCAGAGGAAAACGGGACAAGAGATGAGGAAAAGGAGGAGCTGAAAAAGAGGCTGGAGCTGGTCGAAGAAGAGTTACTGGTAGTTAAAGAAAAACTACAAGTATCTAATGACACTGATCAAGTAAGAATAATGAGGTCAGAGGAACAGAGAGAAGCTGAGATTGTTAACAGCGAGATGAAGAAACTAGAGAAAAATGTTCTCTTCATGGGGGTGAAAACAGGGAGGATTGAGCTCAAACAAACCCTCCGACCTAAGATGGATAAGATCCTCGAGGAAAGAATGGGACTCCTAAACCTGAAAATCATCAGGATGTTCAGGGTAGGGAGAAAAGAGAATGCGCCAGTCAAAATTGAGTTCTCGACGACGGAGGACGTACGTAGAGTATTCCTGGCCAAACAAGCTCTAGAATACAGCCAGCAAGACGTGGATGAAAAGGAACGAATAAGAGTAAGAAAAGACCTCCCACTTTTTATTCGTCAGAGGAATCAAAGAGCTCACATGATCAGAGAGATTGCCGAAAAACAAGGGTACACAGATGTGGTAGCGGTGAGAGGCGGAATCGTGGTAGAAGGAGACTTATACCATCATAACAAATTAGGAGCACTACCTAAGGCCCTACTCCCATCACAGATATCTATGAGAGAAGATCTACACACTGTTGTGTTTTTCACGGGCAATTCGCCCTTGTCAAACCATTACAGGTCCAGGTTTGTTGTCGATAGCCACCAATTTGAGCATGTGGAACAGTTTATCTTTTATCATAAGGCAAAATTCGCCAGGGAGGCGGAAAAACCTACGATTGCTCTAGCTACGTTCAACCCATCGGAATGTAAAAAATTGATGAGGAACATCAGTGACGACGGGGGAGAATGGCTTAAGCACCGCAAGGAAATGATTAAAAGGGCCCTCAAGGCCAAATGTAGGGCCAACGAGATCGTCCAAGACTTCCTCCTCAACACGGGAGAAAGGATCATCGGGGAAGCGTCCCCAAAAGATAAGGATTGGGGTATAGGGATGGGGCTCACTGACCCCCAAGTGCTTCAGACCAACAAGTGGCCGCCAAATGGCAATTTTCTAGGTAAATGTTGGATGTTAGTCCAACAAAGCATCAGAGATAAGTTAAGGCACAAAGCAGCGATAATGATGGCTCAGGATGAAAGATAGAGGTGAAAACAGTGAAGGCAGCTCAAAAGGCCCCTGTGACAGCCAAAACCGAGGTGAAGCCCCTACCCAAACCCAAACCCAAACCTCAACCACAAACCCAAGCAGACCAAAAGAATGCTCAAAAGGACGTGGTGGTGATGGCTGATAAGAAGGTACCAGTCGAAGAAGCCAAAGGCCCAAAGGAACAGCCTGCTGCTGAGGAAGAGGATGAGGAGGAAATGGAGGAGGCCTAGACCCCCCCCTTCTTACTCAAGGATGTGTGAATAGGTCCAATTAAAACCACAAATGGAGCCTATAGAAAGTGCTAGCACGTTGGTTAATATAATATCGAATAATGCTAACGGTCTCAATGACCCCAAAAAAAGGAAATCTATTTTTACAAGTTATTATAATCTTAATCGTTCAATAATTTCCATACAAGAGTCTCACTGCACTGTAGAGCAAGAGAAATTCTGGAATCTGCAGTGGCAGGGGAAAATAATATATAGTAATGGCAGCCAGAGGTGTGCTCATGTTAATCACAAAAGATTTGCAAGAGTTTGTGGAATCTGGATCGGACACAGACGGCAGATGGGTATACGTAATACTTAATATAGAAGGTGTTAAAACGTGTGTTATGAACGTATATTCCCCTACAGCAGACCATATTAAAGACCAACAAATAGTGTTGGAAAGTGTTAAAGAAAGAATCGGTGATTTGATTTTCAACAACTTAATAGTAAATGGTGACTTTAACGCAGACTTAACCTATAAGCCGGATTCCAAATCTAGTGCAGCGCTGAAGGATCTAGTGTCTGCTTTGGACTTGAGTGACATTGTAGCAGAGAGAGACAATATCCAGGGTCTCCTACCCCAAACCACCTGGACGAGGCTTACCACGGAATCAAGACTAGATTATATTTTTGTTTCCAGAAATATTGTATCGAGAGTTAAGAAACATAATGTATATACGAAGGTGTTATCAGATCACAAGGAATTGTCCGTCTCTGTATCACTAGGTCTTCCTCCTCGAGGAAGAGGGTATTGGAAATTTAATTTGCAGTTATTGAGCGATGACTCATTTATAGATGGTATTAACCGAATAATCAATGAAGTATCACAGCTAAATCTCTCTGATAAAGTTATCGGGGAATTCTTTAAGCTGAAAGCTAGGGAGTTAGCTATAAAAATCAGTGTTACCAGGGCAAAAGTCCAAAAATGTAAGAACAAAGTCTTGAAAGAAAGACTGGAGGTATTAGATGTTAAGAGAAACCCTTCGAATGAAGAGTTAATTGAAAGATGTAATATTATCAATGATCTAAAAGAGTTAGAGCTTAAAAAAACGGAGGGTGCCATTCTTAGGTCAAGAGCAAGGTGGACGATAGATGGTGAAAAACCTACTAAGTTCTTTTGTTTGCTGGAAAAATACAACTCATCCAAGAAGGTCATAACACATATTAAAGTTAATGAGGTAGAGGTCACAGGAAAAGACCAAATCCTGAAAGAGGGAGAACAATTTTATTCTAGCCTGTATAAAGCTAGACCCAGTAATGATGTGACAGCTGAATTTTTTCTAAAATCGGAAAACACTGTTAGACTAGACAAAGAAGAGAACGATTATCTTAGTAGGCCATTCAGTACAGAAGAGGCCAAAAAGGTACTTAAGGACATGAAAGGAGGTAAAGCTCCAGGGTCCGACGGGTTCACAGTCGAATTCTATAAATTTTGTTGGTCTAGTATCAGAGAACTGTTTCTGAAAATGATGCTGAACTGTTTTAAAGAAGGTGTTATGACGGACGAACAGAGGAGGGGGTTAATAAGTGTAATTCCCAAAAAAGATTGTGATTTGGCCTATATTAAAAACTGGCGACCTATTACTCTATTAAACGTTGACTATAAATTAATATCAAAGATTCTCGCGGCCAAACTGGCCTCCCTTTTACCTACCATGGTAAAGGAGGACCAGTATGGTTTTGTTAAAGGCTGATATAATTATAGGCACAGCGGTAAGAAAAGTCAACAACATTATTTCAATGTTAGAGCTTAGAAAACAAAACGGAATAGTAGTATCTTTGGATTTCTCCAAAGCCTACGATTCCGTCAGCTGGGAGTTCCTAGAGAAAGCCCTTAGGGATCACAATATTGACTCTGATTTTATTGAATGTATTCAAACTTTATTACGCAGTTCTAGAGCGGTATTTTGTAACAATGGTTTTTCATCTAACTGGTTTCCCATAGAAAGAGGGATGAAACAGGGTGACCCCATCTCATCTATTCTCTTCACCATTGTTGTGGAAAAATTAGCGCAAAAAATTTGAGATATGGATGAAATTCAGGGTATTGAGGTCTTAAAACACCAAGAAAAAATCGTCCAGTTAGCCGACGATACGACCTTGATAACAAAAAATGAAAAATCTTTAGTGTGTGCTTTTCAGACTCTGAAATCTTTTGAGGAAGCGTCTGGCCTCTCGCTGAATCCGAGAAAATCCAATGGTTGCAAAGTAGGTAATATATCGATTACTAATCCAATATTATTGGAGGTAAATTGGAGTAACGGACTGAAAATGTTGGGTGTAACTCTCGTTTCCCCCAGAAAGAGAGACTCTTGTCGAAAATCAATGGGGAAAGTACTATTGTCAAGATGAAGGAAGTAGTGCACGATTGGAGAAATCGATTCCTCACCTTAAAAGGTAGAGTGATTGTTGCAAATGTTTTTCTAACGCCTATTATTCAACACACTATGTCATGTATATCTCTGGACAAAGCTCTGAGAAAAAAAATTGATGATATTATTATTGAATTTGTCTGGGACAACAAGCACAAGAAGGTTTCGGCCCCCTTTTTAACCCAGAGTTTCGAGATGGGAGGTATGAAACTTAGATTGGTGGAAGACATATATGAGGTTAATAGAATTAAGTGGGTGCAAAGCCAGCGTAAAACATGATTCCTGTCCGGAGGCGCCGCCAATGTTTTGGCCACAGAGGCATTATCTTTTCCCCTCTGTTTCCTGGTCCTATTGCTAATGGATCTTACACAACTCTTTTCCGATTTCTCATCATCACTAGAGGATGAGGAGTCTGTCAAAGGCGGGCTATTTATAGCTCCCCTGACTGAAGTTCCTCTACTCACTCAGGTAGTGGAAAAGTTTGCTGGGACTCAGCAAATCCTCCACCCCTTAAGTTGGGGATAATTTGTGTATTAAAACACAATTAACCACGATCTTATTTGGTTCTCCACCAGTGATATAATAGGGTGTTGACCCTGTAATATATACTTCTATAATGTATCAGTCCTTAGACTTATATGCTAACTTAAATTTTGAATAGATTCGGTGATCGAGGATAGAAGCAACAGACGCGGTGGCTGGTAATAGAGTGGCTACTCTGGTGGTAGCCCACTACCTTTTATTGAAGCATTGTAGTGCTGCTCGTGGGGGTACAGGCATGCACCCCAGGCCCGCCTCACTGCTGGGCCACTCACTAGTGTAGCATTTCTCAGGACAAGTATGTCAGCTATGTTTGGAGAGATTTACAAGAAACTAATCACATTCATTTTTTTTCTAAATTTCTGTAACAACTGGGAGAATATATATATAACATGGTACGTCGATTCTCATGAAAGGGTTCCAAATGGATATTTTGGGAAAGGTCATTGAAATGAAATAGAATTGCTAGTATAGGTGCCCCACATCCTACCCTTCTATACCCTGAAACTGCGTTTCTTAGGTATGAAAATTGTTGGAAATATACCCTAAAATATATTGGGTCATGGACTGTGATGGCCACAAAGATACTTGTTGTCATTTCATTCATTCATAGAAAAATAAAATGATTATCATTTCACATGATTCCAAAGAAGAAAACATGCCCTTTCGAATGGCATATGGGAAACATATCTACACTCATAAGATCACTATGAAAATTAATGAAGAATTACTGTCATGGACGGTGATGGACAAAATACTTCCCCATTTTGGAAACTTAGATCTTTAGATTAATTAAAGATATTGATCAAATTTTTCTTTCTGTTTCAAAACACCCATGTGTCCACCTTTCACTAAGCATATACAAATTATTCATTGGATGATTTGTTTTAGTTAATTACAGCCTATTATCAGCGCCACAAACGGTGATGGCGATATTTTAGTTAGATTTTAGTGCAAACCTTTTTCATGGATTATTCTCCATGAAACTCTTGGCACATATGGATAAATAAACAAACATTTCCATGTACTCTTAATTAATTTCAGGAATGATATATCTAATATTTGGGTTGGAATGTGTATTTTCAGCATATTTAATGGCTCTAATTTCCTAAATATTCATGATATAAGTATAGAAAAGTAGATATGCATCTGTTCGGAATATAGAGTCTGATAGCATAGAAACATTAATTATTAGGCATGACTACACGTACAGGAAAGATCTATTGAAAGAAAACTTGTAAAAATGACATTTTCCCATTTGGGACCATTTCATGAGAATCAACCGTATGCCTTTCTTCCATTGACTTCCATAGTGAATGTTAGTGAATTTCAGTGGTCCCTAAAATATAAAGTAATATGATAATATCCTGTTTTTTTCTTTTTGTATTCATCCAACCATGTTCTTTCTCAAGGCAAAGTTTCAAAACATATATTGTTACTCCATTCTGTTCATGCATTAGTTCCTTGAATTCCTGCTTGCTGCACTGGTGGCAACACTGGTATTAACCTTTAAGACTAGAAAAACAGCGGGTCTTCGTTGTCAAGCTGTGTTGCTCACAGTAGACATACCTCCATAGGCAGGCAATTTTACTAAGACATGTAAAGCAAACTACTAGCTATGGACAAGAAGGAGCCATGTGGGAAAAGAGCATGTTTACTTGTTATAATTATTTATTGTCAATATCACTAATCAAAGGAGATATCTCCATCTTACATGTACCTTTCATCTCCATCCTACATGTACCTTAAGATTGCAAACATAGGAGTGCTTACGCAGTTCTTTTTACAAAATGTGTAATGCTAGTTTCTGCAAACAAAAAACTGTTAATTCTATAACAGAACTGCATCCATAAACAAGGACCCCATAAACGTGTATTCCATTCCATTCAACCACATGCTTTGGAAGTGGTGTATGGGATTTGCTTATAAGGCCTGGAATATTTAGAGCTTATATCTAATTTAGGTGACAATAACAAATGACAATATTTTGGTAAAAATGGCCAGAAATATAATGCATACATATATCCATTACTCGCCCTTAATGGTTTAAGACAATGAAACAAAATCTAACATTGTTATTGTACCGTGGTCGGTCGTCCCACGAGGAGTGGACAGCTGGTGCATGTATATGGATTCACAGCAAACTACAACGGCTTCAAAATAGGGCCTTGAAAATCTTAGTACTCATCTTCTATTCATATAGCTTACAACAAAGTAGGTAAGCTCTCTAACTTGTAGATGAACAAGACTACATGATACCAATATTTTGAAAACTGAACTACCAACGAAATTAAGAATCCTATAAAAAGTGTTTATCTGTTCTTAGGAACAACCTGTCATCACAAGACAGGGACATTCCCATCCTAAAGCTTTTAAAACGGGACTAAAAGCTTTCCTGGTGAGTGCAAGAAATATTTTCTTTTACATTTTACTACATCAGGAAATAACATCAGGATATCTTAAATTTACATCTACAAAATATTTCATCTAAAAATAACGCAATGAATCATGTCCCACTTCCACTCGATCCCCAATTTTACGTTAATGATAGTTAATATGGCACACGTTTTATCATTCAACATCTTTCATCATTGCATTATGATATGGAAGGCTTTGTTTAATACTTAAAGTATCAAAATGTCTGTTGACCTGAAAAAAGAAACTTCCATTCTTAGTGTCTGCAGAAAAATGTTTCCAAAAAAGTGCAAAATGAATCGGTCGGTCCGGTCAGGTTGTTCGATGTAGACAGGACTAAATTTATATTCTAGCTGGCACAATCTAATCAAATTAAATCTACAACTTCCTCATACATTTACCGTTTTGCTGATCTGGACCCAGGGGATTGAAATGCATATTGTATTACATGTTCATGTACGATACACAGCAACCATCGGATAACCCATTTATATTGTGGTGATTGTTGTATGATTCCCAAAATAATGATGAATGAAATGGTGCGATTTTCTACTACTAACGTGATATCGTTGGAGGTAATTAATACATTTACCTTGGCAAACAGGAGCAGCTGGGCGCCACACGCCACCGTCACATCTAAGGACCGATGGGCCGGTCAACTCGTATCCTGGGACGCAATATACGGACAGAACAGTTCCGTTATGCGTGTTAGTCGTATTTCCGAGGAAGACGGTCTTCACTGTTGTTAATGAATCAACTATCGGTGAGCAATCTATCAAAGAAGCAAATATTCATAGCAGAATGCAATGTCTGGGTGAAGGCCGGCAAACTATCGAACCAATATAAATGTACGCAGATACAATTACTTTAACTTCAGAATTGATTATAATATTTGAGTATTATATGTCATATAATCATACAACCTTTACATTATATTGTAAAATAACAAAATGATTTTTATTACCATTCCACCGACTGAATACTCCAAGATATCACCTACCCGTATCTTCTGACATCATATTTCGGTCCATCTTGTTCGCGGACCAATCCGACTAATCTGCTATTGGTGAAGTAAAAGTAAGACAATACTCAATCGCATGATATGAGAAAACAATTAATATAATTAATTGATAATAAAGACTTTTCGGTAACAGTCTTCATTTCTTTGTTTATCGAAGATGACTAAGTTTTTTTTACATTTATCGACCTTAACGTGAAAACACACTGACCAAAGGAATTCCAAGAACTCATGAAATACCTTCATCGACAATTATGAGAATCGATCACAGAATCTTCTAATGTCATTTCGGTATTTAGTTAACGTATAATTAGCGTGCACAATACTACAGGGTCTCCGCGCTTTCTGTAACAAGAAATTCCAGGTTTTTCAAGGCCCATTTCAGTGATTTTTCAGACATCTTACTATGCATTTACAAGTTTTATATTTATGTTTCATATCAATCACCATTTTTAAACTCTTACTTTGCAACCCATTAAGTGTATACAATGTGTAAAAAGGGGGCGGGTCAGCAGGAAGGTGTAGAACAAGGAACTCAGAATCTTGGACTATTTCAAGGCCATTTAAAATAACAGATGTCAACAGAATCCAACCCTACATGATGATTCTTCAGTCCTTTCAACCCAAATAGCCATTTTTCAATCTATTGAGTCTATTTTTCCAAATTGTAGGCTTTTCCAAGCCCAGCGGAGACCCGGCCTGTATACTATGGCCAATCAAGGGGTAGCATGCAGTCCTCTTCATGACTGAATGTGTTACAACGTACTATAGCATGTTACCATGTTCGCAATGAATACTAATTTGAATAAGTGTAAGTGTAAATCAGTATCACAGAAACAGGGTAGTCATGTTTTCGGACATATATGAACTCTGCCAGGAGTCCATGGAGCGGTGTGTGAAAAGTAGTGTATTGTCTTGTGTTAATGGGCCAATTCAGTTATTAGAGACAAAATGTTATTTAAAAGTATGCGTTGTGTTTTGAAACGCAGTTTAGAAACACAATGGAAGTAATGCAAGGCATAATATTTATGAATGCTTACCATAACCTACGCCAAAGTATGAGTACAGTATCACCAAGGTAGAAATACTTGCGCTCCTTTATCCGGTGTCTATAGATGTTCGTCTGCCTTAATTCTCCTGTGGATGCAATGTGTTAGTTAATGAGCACACATCTTGTACCAGGGACAGTGTGCAGACGTACAATGACTGTCATTACAGGTACCAGGACTTTCTTCTCATTGAGGTCAAACCTCGAGCCCAAGGCAAGTTTGCCGACAGCTAGAAAGGTTAAATGCGATTTCCCCGGAGCTTCCAATTATCATTGAGATTGATTCATATATACTTTTGTAAATAAAAAACTGGTAGACAAAACCTCTCCCCATCATGAAATTCGGCTAAGAATATTATTCGCCTCCGAATTAAGTTTTACTTGGTATTTAGATAGGAAGCTTCTCTAGAATTATACAGCGAATAAAAGACGACCACAGAGAGACACTGAAAGAGGCCTTTGAAGAGTAATCTGAGTTATTTAGCACGCTTGGGCCAGTTGTGAGTACCTCCTTCAAATAACATGACAGCTAACTACTTAGGCAAATAACAGGAAATTAAAGGTAAAATGTCAGCGTTCAAAAGAAGAAATCATGGATTTTTTAAAACTTTGGATTTAGAAAGAACATTGTTGGGGGAATCCACAAAGCCAATAAAACCCATATGTCATTGAATTAGTTTTTATTTCAGGGACCATTGAAATTTACTACCATTTACTATAGGAGTCAATGAGGAAAAGGGATTTTTCTCCCATCAGAATACCAGATGATTGAATCATGCGATTTCCTTTAAAATCTACATATACATAGCGGACCTATCATTTTACCCCCAAAATTAAAAAGGAATGGGGGTCATAGAACTAAAAAAAAGTTATTGAGAATGTATGCCTTTCTCCCATTGACCTCCATAGTGAATGGTAGTAAACTTCAGTCATCCCTAAAATATAAAATGATAATGATAACATCCTGGTTTTTCATGGCTTTTTGTATTCATCCAACCATGCATGTACTTTCTTAAGACGACGTTTGAAAAAAATATTGTTACTTCTATTATTTCATGCATTAGTTCCTTGAATTCCGGTCTGCAGCAGTGCTGACGACGCTGGCATTTACCTTTAAGAAATGCCGACCTGACAGCGTGGGACTGGTGGGGGGGGGGGGGGATCCTGATCTCCATATTTCAGAAATTATTTACAATCATTCTCATTAGACCATCACTTTCATATTCTCAGTCAAATCCGTTTATCGACGGTATTTTGTTCACTCTAGTATAAGATTATAGGGAGAGGAGGGGAGAGGAAATGATGAAGAAGGAGGGGAGAAGAGAGGGGATAGAAGGGAGAGAGAAGGGGGCAGATGGCAGGGGGTGGGGGTGGGGAGAGATGAGGGGCAGAGAAAGGAATAGAGTGAGAGGAAGAGGGGCACAGATCAAATAGTTCCTACCTATTTGTGGCCATACCTTTCATAGAGAACCTTCCAGTACCTAGAATTTAATAGAACAGTTAACCAACTTGTTGGGTTCAGTGACTTAAAATGATATATTCTTTGCTACTGCCATGCAACTTGTGCAATATCCACGCCCCTTCAATCAACTTATTAATAACCCTGTATTTATTACATTCACTGTTCGATAGTATAGGGCAATTGGGCAAATGTGTATAAAACGGCCATCTTTTTTTTTAAAAAATGAATTCTTCATGATCTATTGCTTTTTATACATCCAATAATATTGCTTTCATAAATCCGATGGCTTTCTGATTCCCAAAAATCGTCATGTACAGGTATTACTTTATTGATTTGATTCCTTTTATAGAGGGATTGATATCCCTCTATAAAAGCATTCAACTTGAGAGACACAAGGCATCCATTGTGGAATGGAATATAATTTGATGAAAAGTGATGTAACCCAATGTTAATAAAACATACATATATATGCACCTTCATTTTACGTAAAATAACCGTTGGCAATATGACCCTTACTTTGACGTTAGTCCAAACATATAATCAACGTTGATATAACTAACGTTATATACCTTAACATCAAAACGTTAATTCAACCTTAAAAATAACTCAGCTTTATCTATTGTCCGGTAGGGGGACCAACGCGTTACGTAACATTACGTAACAGTATGAATTAATCCCTAATGAATTCTCATTTCATCAAACATCATTTTAATCAAATATTCATTAGATTGTTACGTAAATGTGATTTAATTTAACTAATAAATGTGTACATACATTTAAGGATGACCGCGGGTATTTCCCAAAGTAAATAGATCAGCCTGATTTTTTCACACTTTGTACTCCAAATCATGCTGATTTCAAATATAGTTTTTTTAAGGGGGGTCCCCAGACTAGATTTTTTGCTATTTCCGTTTGAAAATAAAAAGTTATTTAATTAATTTAATATGGCCGTCTATGGAGAAAAGGGCGTTTTTGAAACGTTTTATCCATTTTAAACCATAAATTGTAATTAGAGTTGGCTAATTTTTTAGTATATCATAGTTTAAGGGATATACTTTCTGAAAATAACAAGAAAACGGGTGGTCCCCAGATTACTTTAGGAGCTTGAGGCCCCCAAACTTCACAGTGCAGTGATTGAGAGCTGGACTAGCTTTGAATTTCATGTAAACAAGGTGGCTTACGGTGTTGTAAAACAATAACAAACAAGAAAAAAAACATATACTAATCTGTTCAAAAGTCAGAAGTGTTTCTTTTTAATAACTGAACATCACTAACCTAAGAAATGATAAAAAAAAATAAAAATATCAACATGGTCAATGTCGTAAAATCCCCGCCGTTTTTGGCAACTGAGAAATACCCGCGATCATCCTTAATAGCGAATTGCCGGTGTTAAGAGAATTGTTTAATCAAATGTTTATTCAAGGCATGCACATTCACGACACATGCATATATAAACATACTAGTAGTCCGGGGGCAAGAGGGGTGAACCTTGCGTTTTGGGTCATACGATGTTTTATGACTGATTTTGAATCTCCAGAATCTCCTGATTCTAAATCTGCCGGGTGCCACTCTGTAACACTTGAGGAAAATTAATTATCGACATTTGAAAAAAAAAAGTTAAAAATAATTAATTTAATCAATAAAAAAATAATTTCGTCCGCAATATCCACTATAATTGCTATAATTTAGATGGAAAATAATCTTTATAAATGGATTTATATATATTAAAAGTTGGAGAATTCATCATGGCCGCTAAAGGTCATATTCAAAGGTCAAGGTCAAATGTCTTTTTGAGGTTTTTTGCCAATAACTCTGAGAAAAATACACTGACATCTTAGATGAAATAAAATCAATTTTAGGGCCCATTATTTCCTATCAATTGATACCAGTCACTTGATTCAATAAAAAAATAATTTCGTCCGCAATATCCACTATAATTGCTATAATTTAGATGGAAAATAATCTTTATAAATGGATTTATATATATTAAAAGTTGGAGAATTCATCATGGCCGCTAAAGGTCATATTCAAAGGTCAAGGTCAAATGTCTTTTTGAGGTTTTTTGCCAATAACTCTGAGAAAAATACACTGACATCTTAGATGAAATAAAATCAATTTTAGGGCCCATTATTTCCTATCAATTGATACCAGTCACTTGATTCTATATTCAGTAGTTTTATTACAATTGCTTTTCAAATTATGAGACTATTTTGTGTTTTGGCCAGAAAATGATGTAGGCCCTTATTTTTTGAAAGCACAGTTGAGTATTTGTTGAAGATATAGCTGAACATAAATACAATTTTTTGGTAGTATGATAATGACCTTTCAATTAATATATTGTACACATGTCTCTAAATAAAATTGAACATTTAATGATTTTATAGCAATTAAAGGTATATATTCCCTGATGTGAACACTTTTGACGATAAAGAAAGGAATCATTTGGATATTTGCACAATCATCAAATAAATGGATCCTGATAGCATTGTAAAGACAACAAATCACTATGCTAGAACATTTGCTTCTGTATTTTTTTATGCAAAAACGAATGGTGACGATTTGGTTGCCATCCAAAATGATATAAACCAATTTAGTGATTGACTAAGAATAAATGTGGTGTGTTACAGGAAAATGAGTCACAGGTTGCAAAAAATGCACTTTGCAATATTTAGAATTTACTAGTAAAGTAGCTACATATACTGTATAGTATGGCCTCAGATATGCAGAGCTATATTCAATACACAGTCTTGAAATTTGGTAGCCTACCTATATAAATTTATGCTACCACCAACACTTAAGACTCCAACAACGGGAACATTCCTACAAAGTGATTATGTGAAAATAGCACTTGGAAAAACTAAATAATTTTTGCCACTTGGCAGACTGGCTATAGAAAACATGTATATTAACACTATGCATACCCATTGATTCATCACATTTTAACCTAGATGTACTTTAATCACCCATTCTCCTCATGGGGATTGAGGAGAGTGGGGAAAATTAAATATGAGGTTCCTTGTGTTAGCTGCATGGGATTCAATGATTTGAATTTTCATAAAAGTATATCTTGCATTATGCAATCTATTTCTATAATAGGCTAATGTCTAGTTCTGCATGCTTCTCTGGATATCTAAAACACTTATACTTCCAGTACCGAAATTTGGTAGTATAGTGGTAGACTTGACATCAAAACAGCAGAGAAGAAGACTACAGGCCATTCTGAATAATTGCCTGTGAAATGTTTGTCATGTAAGAGTTAGGGAAGCTAACTATATTATTTCGAAATATTATTTATCATATTTATTATATTATTTCGAAATTCCTTGTGAATAATGATTCAACACACAGTTTAGGGTTAATTATATTCTTGAATAATTCTTCTGACATCTATCTCACAAATCAAACACACCTGATAATCATATTACAGTTTTTCCATGTATATAATTTTCAAATGTTGTGTACACCAGATTTATACTCAGGCTTATATTCAGTGCCGGGCATATGATATTATACATCATTACAATATACTGAAAACTGGTTGCCTTCACCCAGCCAAAAATATAGAAGAAAAACTGCCAGTTTTATTCAAGACTAGCAAAGTACCCGTCCTCTGGATGGTCCCCCTCTCTCCCCACACTTCCCCCCCCTGCCTCTTCTCTGTCTCTCATACCTGTTTTTCTCTCCCAACCCCATCTCCAATTCCCCCCTCTCTCTCCCCTCTTCCTCATACTCCCCCTCCTCACTTTCTCTCCCTCCCCTCTCTCCCTTCCCCTACATCTTCTCCCTCCCTTCTTTTCCTTCCCCCTTTTCTTTCCCTCCCCCTCCTCTCTCCTATTTCCCCACCCTCTCTTTCTTCACTCTCCCCTCCAACACCTTCTCCCTCCCCTCCCCCACTCCAATAACCCCACCCTCTCCCACTCCTCTGCATGTAGTCGGGTCTCCCTGGAAGGGAGGTAGTAGCTTATGGGAAATGACGCAGTATCTCACATGGGCTTTCCCAGGCTATAAATAGAGTGTGTAGATCCCAATTTAAAAAAGGTTTCAAAATCACATTTTCACCCCAGGTACCTTCACAAACCACATATAATGACCTCCAGACAGGGTCGCCAGACCTGTAAAGACCAACAAAGTAGATGGGGAGACCCCAGATTCCGAGAACATGTGACACAAAGAAGCCCCTCTTTTCTACCTTTTTTTGTAGAAATTGCTCTACCCGTATATTATATGGATAAATCAATGGTTATTTCATCTGATATGTATGTCCAACTGATTCTCTTAATTTTCAAACTGATCATTTCAGCTTGTTCCTCAACTATATCCCTTATTTCATTATGTCAACACAGGCACCAGGGGCCTGGCTGATATTACCATAAGAATGTGCTTAACCCCCAACAATGGGGAAGGCCCATGCACAGGGGCCAGCCTATACACAGGGAAATCAGTATATTGAATATTCAGTCAACTAATTTTTAATTCTTAAGTAATGGGGTTTAGCCCAAAAACGTAGGGGACAGGAGAGGTTTCGAAAGTATTCGATTTGAGTTTATTGGGGTCCGACGTTTCAGGCTAACATTTGCCCTTTATCAAGGATCTTTAATTCCTTCATCTATTCAGAGATGATTTGGTGAATTCATTGGCAGATAACTCCAAGGCATTATGATCCATTAATTTAACCAATAATGGGAATATCCTTTTAATTGCAGTAAATTCATAAAAGGTTTGGTTTTATTCAGAGAGACAATATATCTATATATATCAATAATATACATGTACAATATATCAATTGAAAGATCATATTATACTTTAAAGAACATTTTATACATATTTATGTCTATCTCCAATAGAAACATGTCTGTGGTTCAAAAAATAAGAGCCTACCACATTTTCTGGCTGAAAGATGAAATAGTCTCATTACTTTGAAAGGCTATTGTAATAATACTATTTGGTGTAAAATCAAGTGATTTGTATCAATCGATAGGAAATAAAATGCCCTAAAATTAATTCTATTTGACCTAAGATGTCAGGGAATTTTTCTCAGAGTTATGTGCAAAACTCCTCAAAAAGACCTTTGACCTTGACCTTTGACCTTTGAATATGACCTTTAGCGGTCATGATGAATTCTCAATTTTTTTATATATATGATTCCACTGACAAAGTTTATGTTTCATCAACAGTATGCAATTATAGTGGATATTGAGGGTGAAATTATTTTTTTATTGATTAAATTTAATATTTTTAATCTTTTTAATTTTTTTTTTCAAACATCAATAATTAATTTTCCTCAAGGGTTACAGAGTGGCACCCGGCAGATTTGGAATCAGGAGATTTCGGAGATCTAGAATTAATCAAAAAAACATCGTATGACCCAAAACGCAAGGTTCACCCCAAAACGCAAGGTTCACCCCAAAAATGGGGTTCTGCCCCCGGACTATAGCACACGTCGCCCGCGAGCGTTTTCCCCCTTGTCTCCCTGAATGTATTTACAAGAACTGAACACGGGGCTATGTAAAATTAGCATATCAGGTATAAATACAAACAAAACAATCCTAACACTTTTTTAATTGAGAGATTCATTTTCTCTCCAGGCGGGTTAAGTGATCGCTGAGCCAAAATTTCAACTCTAGAATGAGATATATATACAGGAATTTAATTAGTTGCTTAATTCTACTTTTAAATTGGGGAAAGTTGTCAACACTCCTGATTTCAAGCGGCAATTTATTGCAGATGATATAAGGGGAAATGTAATACGTATGCATGTTCGTACTCTTTTACATTGACATAGAGGGAGGCACAAAAGTACAAGGAAACTCTGATTCTGAACAGATGTGCGCAAGAAGAAGTAACAGTGACACTTACTGGTAACAATAGGCTACTTGAGATTACAGAACTTTATAGTGGTCCGGGTAGTGGTTTACTGTTAACTGCTGTAGCTGTGTTTTGGTAGTCGCCATTGCCTTTTTGCGTTTCCCTAGAGAAAACGTGGCAGGTGTATAGTCAAATTAACTGTATACTCAGCTCTTTATACTGGTTGCAGTAAATATGGTAAATAGCTACTTATTTTGACCTTAGAAGGACTGTAAATCCCTGACGTTCACCATGGTCATCAACCGTTTAATTAGAGATAGGCCTATATATACAGGACTGTTCAATGAAAAAAGAAATGACCAGTACAATTGTTTTTTTAAACTTTCAGGGAGTGTTCCTTCTTACATAAGAAAAAAATAAATGGGGGTAAAAGATACGTTACCAAATTAGTTTTTTTTCTAGAGTGCCTTGGAAAAAACGGTTGTTTACTTTAGAAGTCTATAGGAAAATGTATTTTTTTCACTTTTTACTGAATATACAAAACATTGCAGGTCGATCTTATTTAGATTTGCTACACCTTTATTTGAGGTTAAAATGACAAAAATCATGTTGCCGTGCTCAAAAAAAGTTGGGAGTCATCGAAAGTTGGCCGTATCGTGCACTTTAAGTGGCAGCTCTGGCTGATGCCATTCATTTCACGTTCACATTCGTCATTGCGTAGACTTTATCAGTATGAGCCTGATGTTACTTTCCACAGGGACACTTTTTTATTTGGCATGGCAGTAAAAGACATGTGCGAAAATGATGGGCGTGTGTTTAGATGGTCCTGTATAATCTTTAACAAGTCTGCAGTGGTGAAAAGAATATGGCATGGCAATTGTATTCTCTTTTTCATTTGTCACAATGCGCATATAGCTGCTTCTATTATGCACATACATTGTATAAATAAAGGATTGCATAATGTGTAGTAACTTTTGTTATACACACATTATTTACAGGTGACATTATATGGTAGTCTCTGGGTAGGTGTTTGGGAAAGTTTCTATAATACACATTCATTATCCTACATCCCTTTTCACACAAATGTCCTTTCCCCCCTAAATTATGAATGATATGCATTGCCATAATTACATAATAATCCTGTATAAATTACGATATATTTTTAAAAAATTATATTCAAATTGATCAGCCAAGTAATAGTTAGTGTTAGTGAAAAACTAATTGTGGAAGTTTTTATTGTATGATTCACAATAGGTCAACTGTAATGTAGTATATGTTTGAAATTTGAACATAATCAATAGTTATGGCATCTTGAATATTGTGATTCTCTAGGACCCTCAAGATGCCTGGGGGAAAAGGCTGAAAATTAAGCAAGGAGGCATGTTCAATAATATCAATATCTAAAGGTAATTAACTGGGCGACTTGTGTGATTACTATTTAAAAGGGTGTTTTTTAGTCCCTGAGATTTAACTTAACTATAACCAATCATTCATATTTCCAGGTTCATTATGTTTCCCCGAGGATGTTTGACTACCAGCCAGGATAAGATGAACAAATTAGATGCACTTCAAGTTATGGTTTCTATGTTTTGTCTCGTGTAATTATTTGTGATTTTTCGAGGGTGTGAAAATGCAATTTGTCAATTTAGAAGTATTTTAGATAACGATTTTCGGACTAGTTTTACCAAACGGTTTAATTTCACCTTAGTGTTTCCTTGGAGAACGGTTTAGTTTTAAAGAGACCTACCATGTTTTATGTCTGTATGCATACAACTTATGGAGTACATGTGAAAACCGTTCCCCATGCAATACAAATGTAATATTTTCAAACTTTGAATGTCCATTAAAATTCTGAGAATCATTCAATTTGAAAAAGGAAACAGTTATCTTTTTGTCTTGTTTTTTTCCTCCGAGTAAACCCAGTTTATTGCTATTCAGATTTTTGGAATATGTTCAAACTTTCAATGTCAATTAATATTTGAGGAATCATCTGATTTGAAAAAGGACAACAGTTATGTTACTGTCCGGATTTTCTTCTTACAATAATCAGTTTGTACCGATAGGGGCTGAAATTTGCCAATATCATAAATGCATGCCGGAAATCAGACACCACAAGGTATAAGTATCATCTTTCTAATTTCTATTGATTATAGAACCTTGAATTAAAGAACATAATATGAAACCCAAAAATAAGTCTGATATATATATTAATCCAGATTAAATGGGAATAGTAGAAATCTTACGAATAAAAATAGTTTAATTAAACATTATTTAACCGTATATTTATTTAATAAACTGATAACTCATACTACGACGATCAAAAGGCACCGTTGTTCGACTCGTGGGATTTGTGGTCTATTTGTGTTTACTTGGAGTATCAGGAACTTACTCTAAGATGTTTGTAATAAAATAAGGTAGTCACCACTTTCATAATTGATGAAAATGTGGCGTCTTCTATAAAATGGATATAGTACATGGTCTTATAAAGCAGTGAAAGGAAGAGCATGCTGCCAGGCAATGTTGGTTAATTACACGCCCAGCCTGCTGGCTTAGTAGTTGATGATGATTACCGGTTGGTGTTGGGTTAATCCCATCCATGCCTGACGAGAGATCGTAGTGTATGCCTGAACTAGTATCTCGTCAAACGTTATATCTTTAAAGTTGACAATATTCGCAATCGCCCATAACGAAATAAAACCCGAAGCAGACGTTCTGACAACTTCTTTATTCTCTGACAGCATGATTACAGCAAATAGGGTCCCTTTTTGTATGCCCCCGTGCCCCACCCTCAACCCTGGCAAACTCACTGGTCGGCTGCAATTGCCGAAGCAATCAGCTGAACCAGACATCCCCCACTTAGTTCCCCTCCCTACAACAATATATGTAGATACTCCCAGTTAATGTAGACCTGCTAGTCATCAACATAAATAAGCGTTGGTATTTAAATATCACCAAAAAGCAATTACATTTCCACTTTAATTCTCATTGGCTCACATTTATTGCAGATATTTCACAAGGCTATACACATAATCGGTTTATATAGTTCAGCTCCCATACTAGCTGGTCTTCCAGTAACTCCTGGGATAATTCACTACCATATATAGATCTATAGCTGAGAGGTACCACACCCTTATCTTTTCTCATATCATCAACGTTTGTAGTACCGCAGACAGCCATGACCCATACACGCGGCTGGCCTTTGATGACCCAGTCAGCAATTAACCAGTGGTGGAAGATAAATTGTGTCCACCACCTTCTCATGCGTCTGGGATCGAAGCCAGCGCTTAAAACTACTGCACCACCTCTCCTCCCATAGCCTTACACTTACTTATTTTAAACAATACTCCTGTAAATAATTACAATGTGTCGGTCAGAAAAATAAGGGCGTTTCTAATGTGAAGATAGCGATATGTCCAACCATAGTGTAATTATATAGAATGTAACGTAATGCGTTGACCTTCCTGTAATAGGGTAAAGTCTGCTTTGGTCGAAGAAGATTTTAAAATTAATAACAATGAAAGATAATCATAAGTAACTCTTCACACAATCTTTAATAGTTAAACATGATTACGGACTGATAAAGGTAAGATGGGTACTACAAAGTCCCAGTATCTCCATTGCTTTTATTATTTTGCTAGCGTCGTTTTCATGGCTAGGGGAATGTAGAACCATAGAGAAAGATTTTCAATAAAGTATTATGAATACTGCCAACTGTGAAGCAATGATGTCCTCAATATTCAGTCAATGATTACAATAACATAAGTTGTATGGTTTAGTGTAAGGATGAAAGTGAATTGCCCGATCCAGAGGAAGATGTAGTCCTGGTCCGTGGTCGCACCCTGCTAATACTTTGGCGAGCTACCTCAAAGTCGTACAATAATTTGTTTCGTTGAATGTCTTGAGTGCTTGGTCGCTTATCAGGAATCAGCTCTAACATAGACTTCACAAACGTACACTGCAAAAGAAAGTAATCATATCACAGGACTGAGGACATAAAAGGCTTATTAATGGATATTAATATATTTGCTGCTTTAGAAATTAACCATTTTTGTCACATTTTTACGCACTTCTTAATGGATATTTATATATTTGCTGTTTAGAAATTAAGCATTTTCGTCACATTTCTACGCGCATTGATTCAAATTATGGATATCATTTACGATGTCGGATACAATGCCTGGTTTAATAATGTGTAGATTCGACCCATACTTTAAGGTAGTTGTTATACATACCTCGTCAGGTAGTTCCCTAGAAAATCGAAATGGGAATATGCTTTTCCTTGCTTCCAACAGGATCTTGATTCGCTCCATTTGAGTTGCGAATGGGTAGAAGAGTTCAAAGAAGATGAGACCAAGCGCATATATGTCGACTTTGTGGTTATAACTCTGACCAGCAGCCTTAAACGCAATAAATAAAAATAATAAATTAATCAGCGAGATTCTTTTACGTTTCCCCTTTTCCTTAAAGTACATATCAAAGGATGCGATCTAGAAAGAGATTGATAAGATTTATGAAGTTCACAGCAAGAAATCTCACCAATCACCTTCTAATCTAGACTGTATCATTTGATAGGTATATTAAGCATGCAGAATACAAATACATTGTACACTACAAATGTGGTGCTGAATAACAGGCCTGAAACACTACAGTACCACTTGTCTGGAAGGTCCATGACTGACCTAAACAATTATATATATACAAAAATATATCTCCATAATACATCTCCTATACGATGATGTGGAATCAGATGCTGACACAGAATCAGCGTTAGTGAAAGAAAGGTTAGGTGGGAACAATTGGAAGCCTGTCCATGTTATAGTGCTTTCACCTAACGGCTGGCGACGACAACAGTGAAAACCAACATGGAAACTGGTTGGATGTTCTGAACTGTCCCTGTCTGAAGAGGTGAACACCAATTTACTGCACGAGCCATGAGTGGCTATGGTCTACAACCTATTGCTATGACCCAATGTACACCTTTATATGAACATGGAACATTGTGAATGGTATGTTACAACACATGTCATTTCCACATACCAGACGGAGGACGTACAAGCTGACAACAGCTTGGGACACATTTCCATGTTTTTAGTTAATATAGAGTAGATATTATTCTCTAGGGAATAGTACATTTATTTAAGCTATACCATACCACACCATGATATCACACTATGGTGACTCGCCAACGCCTGCTACATGGGCGAGGGAAAAAACGTTATCGCAAAACGGGAGGGGAAAGCTTGAAGAATAAAAATTCCCTAGCTGAATTCATGTTTGGGAAGGGAATCAACTCAAGGCAACCTCCCTTTTGCTCACGAGGTTGTCCTTTAATGAACAGGGAAGAGAAGTTAATAGAACCCGACATGCATGTACACAAAGGTAGAGAAACTCTTGATAAAAGCTTTTCAGGGAAATGAAGTGCCAGCACTAAGCACTGATCTGTTATCTTTTTTTTTCTTTTTTCTTTTTTTTTGAGCAGTATTACATTTTCACAGATTTGGCTTTTCGGCGTTCTTCCGACTGCCTGCTCGTTAGTAAACTTATTTCTTATTTCCTATTCTCATCTTGGTTTTCACTCTCGGATGCACTCATTACAGTTTTTCCCACTCAACCCTTAGTCACTTTAATACCCCATCATGAAAATGTAAGCATGAAACTAATACCAACCTGTTCAGGACTCATATAGAGCCTTGTGCCAACTTGCCCAGTATGGTTAACACTTACTGGCGTACGCGCTATCGTCGAACTAGATTCTTCAAGTGTGGTGACAAGTCCAAAGTCACCGACCTTAACAAACCCATCCAAGGAGAAGAAGATATTCGATGGCTGAAATATAAAATTACCAGAATCGAATACTTTAAATAACAGCAAATAATTCATATTCGAACCTTAAGCAAACTAGCGGTACCAGCTTGTCATATATGATAAATATAGTTCATTAAAATTGTTCTTTTAATTTTCACCACACAAATGCCTAAATACCTTAAGATCCCTGTGCATAAGTCCAGATCTGTGTATATAATCCACGGCGCTGACTATTTGATCAAATATATTCAGTAATTCTTTTCTATCACGACTAAGTGTATTGCTATTCAGCCAGTCCTTCAAACTCTCACGCTGACACAGTTGCATTTGGATGTACAGATACAGTTTTGGGGCAGAGGGGCTGACATAGCTTTTAGGGTCGTGTTCACTCCTCTTCAGAGAGCTAGATTGAATTTTATTTACAAGGGGAAGTGAATTTGGCCTAGAAACACTGTTTTGGTTTATCTCAGCTGATGAAAACACAATATCATTGGAATGTGATTGGAAAGGAGCTGAAGCACCACAACTTTCCTCGTTGTCAGCTTTGCTCCAGCAATTGTCTCTGAATTTGTCCGCGGTATTGTTAGAAAATGAATCATCATTGCATCCAGAATCTTCGAACACAATATTGAATGAGTTATTTGTTCCATCCTCGTCGATTATGTTGTTTGACTTCCGCATGATTGAGAAAGGCAAACTAGTTCCTAGCGGGAATGATTGACTCGAGTCCGATAGACCAACACTCTCTGTCACTACTTCATCTAGTAATACTTTGTTTTGGACGGTCCCAAAATTGATGCTATAGGATTCACTGTCATCAAAATGGCTGTCCACGTGGGGCACATATCCCCCGCTACCATCTCGCGGCTTCTCAGCACTTTCACTCAAATCGGAAAATGTAAAATTGGAGTTATTCCAGCATGTTATATTGCCTCCTACTTTAAGGGGGTTACCAGCGTCCCCACCTCCAAGGAATATATCACTAGTAGTAGACTCCTTCAAGTGAGCTTTGATTTGTGGAAGTACATGGGTCCGTTCGTCACCTTTCCCAGACAATTCTGAATATATTCGACTTTGACCATTGTCGGTATAAATGGGAGTTGGTGTGGTCGACGGTATGTCTAAGTAGATAGAATCTTGTTTTTCTTGCCAGCCAACGGGTGGGTTCTCAAACCAGGCCTGGTTATAGCGAACAATCCCCGTGTGTTCCAACTTAGCGAGTGCTTTGACTTCACGCATCACTTTCTCCTTGGCCCTTTGACTGAATTAAGAATCGAATACATATCTTCAACAAACGCGGATATGAAATTAATTCAGTGAGTATTAAACACTAAAGCTTATAACGCCTGAAATAATTATTTAAGATCGTGGATTCTGATGACAATATGAGTGAAAGAACGAAAATAAAAGTTACTTTGGTTCTGATGACCCCAAAAAAGAGAATCAAGGTATAAGAAAAGTTACGAAGAATGTTTTTAATAATTTGATTTACCTATTTATGAGAGTGATTCTTTTGATAGCATACGAACAGTCATCCACCTTGTTGATAGCCTCAAATACCACGCCAAATCCTCCCCGACCTAGACATTCCTTTGACACGAATTCCGTCTGAAACCTAAAATGATTAGGATTTAGGATTTACTTTTGTTTAAGTGAGCAATATAAATAGAATTCATGCGTGTATGGGGTAGTTTCCTGAAGTCTACCCAGACCAAAGAGGATATACCTTCCTCTCCTATCCACGAACTTTCCTCATTGGGTATCGGACCACTATCATTAAATGCTAAAAACGTTTAGGGTATATGACCATTTTATTATTTAAAGAATAAAAGATTCAGATTTAAAGTCAATATTCAATGTTTTAAAACATACTTCTTTTTACAATCAAGATTTAAATCGATCGATTAATGTTTATCGATCGATGACGCATGGTTGTGCAAGTGTTAGCCGCAGGGCACAGATGCATCTCTTACCTGGAAGTATATTCTTCTTTCACTGTTTCCACAACCGGACGCTGTGATAAATCGTTAGTATTTTCTGTCTTTATACTATCCTGATTTTGGTCCTCGATAGATAAACCCTAAGTTATTTGATAAAAGTAGAAAAAACAGCGAGGACTGATATTAAATTGTCAACTCATGAAACAAAAACTTTAAAAACATTTAGAAAAGTAAGGGACAGTTCGGTGAAAGAACCTAAAAAGCAACCTTCTCCATTTAATATTGAATATATTGTTATTCATTTTAGAAACATTTCATTGTTTATGTTAGAATACTTTCTTTGAATAGTTAGATCCTTTTTCTAGATACAGGTTTTAATAAATGAATTGAAAAATAAACTATTCTAGGAAAATACTACGACCAAAATATAAAGATATTCAATTTAATTCAATATATTTTTTTATTTATACAAAAGAGTCGTACGAAAAGGAGACCCGCATCTGAAAGTTAATTCCAAGTCTTCCAGCGGGTTCCTAACTAGTTGGGAATGATAGAAATAAATTCTGATGTACATTATTTGCCAAATTGAGGGCTATTTTCTAGATGTCTACACTATAGTGGTGTTCGGTTGATGGAAGAAGTAGTTTATGGTAACATACCGGTAAACATCAGCTTCTCATCTATCTAGCTAACAGTTATTTTGAACTATCTAATACATTTGATACATTCATCGATAATAGGGACAAAGAAAAGTAAATAAAATACAACGGTCCAAATAAAATAGCTGGTATTATTATTAGGGAGAATTCAACGAAACGTGCCTTACTTTTTACATTCACTACCTTTCAACATTTCCTCAAAAAGCCCACATGTACCAGACAAGTGCATACATCAGATAATCAGACCTGGATCTAAGTTATAGAAAAATAATAAATGATTCAACACTTTTTCATAATCAGAGTAACTATGTATCAACAATCAACGATAGCAACAGACTTACCTTTGATGAATGACTCGACATTTCGTAAATAATTTGTTTTCTAGGGAAGCACTTGATGATGATGATATTCAGGACAACAGATGTAAAAATACTGATAGCCAAGACTTCCCGCCTAAAAGAGAATTGCAATATTTTAGGTGCTCTGAATTTGGGTGCATTATCCAGAAAACTATTTGCATTTGATTTTGGGAAAACGAATAACTACTGGTGAAATGCCACACAACAAGTGTGCCCTATATATCATCGACCGGTTAAACAAATAGAATTCACGTTCTACCATACCAGCTAGTGCAGTTACTACCTACCACCAATTCCAAAGAGAAACGGTTATCTCTCCATAAAACGAGTTTTCGTTCTCTGTATATTCGTCGGGATTTAAGGAAAGGGGACTTGTGTCCGACATCAAATACCAACCACTGTCTGCAATCAGCAATAAAGACTTTTAATTTCCTTCACTAATCCATATAGTGGTCACAGGGGGCAATGGGAGTGATTTATTATCGTTTACTTCTTTCATGAGTAACCCGCTCGCAAATTATTAATTGTTCTTTGAATACTGAAATAAAATGGTTTAAAATATTGTGCCCACCCACCCACCCACAATTAAAACACCTTAGAAGCATCAAAAATACATACAGGGGGTTACATCATGTATATCAACAACAAAAGTTTATGGAACAATTGTTAAACTATTAAATTAATGTTTCCCTCAATAATTAGTTTGCTGCAATCTGCAATTGTTCCCCAACCAATCCGATCGCTGATCTAAAATGATTTAAAAGCTGGCAAGTACACTAGCGAGTTGACATAGTTGGTATCTAAATCCCACGCACAGGAGCTCTTTCATTATCAACTGCTTATATTCAGACTTCTAAGGAAATATTGACTTTGGCAAGGGCTCCTTGCAACATTTTCACCTCTGTTTGCAGCTCATAATTTCTGTTCTCTGTTACCAAAGAATATCCCTGTAAATCGAACTTAGTCCATAATCAAGTGGTGAACACTTTCAGGCGGCTAAAACTTTCCTAGGGTCTGGAAATGGTTCAGGTATTTATTCCCAGATTCACACATTAGATTTGGATTAATTATCATATAATGAATTAATTATCATATAATAAAAGACGTGACGGTTGTGATTCGAAGTCATGTCATCTACATCAGGCACAACGCCAGCACCGAATGCTGAGTGCCTAACCAACTATCAGGACCTATAACAAGACAAGAGGACATTAAACATGTGGCAATTTATAGCCACATATCGCGAAGCCGGGTTATTATATTAATAGAGGGGTGATCTCTGTAGAGAGGTGGTCTTCACATAGGACATAACCATTCTTAAAATGGGCTAATCTAATCAGAGGAAAACAAGCCCATACTACCTTCCCCTCCTACCTCCTTCATGAGGAGGAACAGATGTGTAACTGAGAGCATATAATATATGCTCTCAGTTATTATATGGGAGACAGAGGATGGCAGTAATGCATAATTGGTACAAAGTGGTACTGTAGGAGAAGGAGGTGGTTGTTGGAGGCGCTGTAGGCCTATACTATCTAAGACTAAGAGGGGAGAGGGGCAGGGCTATCGGCCGGCCACCTCCATCTTAAGAAATTGAGCAATTCTAAGATCACCTTAAGAGAATCGACCACAATATTAATTATTACAGCTAATATACATCACACAGCAATGATTCAATCACCCATATTTGTCTCTTCTTTAGTAGAATATTTAGGATGGCAAGTTATTTTGGTATATCATAGATTTTTAAAAATTGAAAGAAGTACTGGACAAGCTGTCTGTCATCTCTAATCTTTCTCAATTACTAATGGCCCTAAATATCTGATAAGATATTATAGCCAGACATACAGAGAAGGAGTGGAGAGGAAGGGTAAGATGACAGAGGGGGAGATTATCTCAACTCTTAGATGGTATAGGCCTGTAGGGGGGGGGGGGAGAGATGTTGTGTGTATGAGAGAGAGGGGTGGGGGAGGAGAGATCGAGTGATTGTGTGTGAGAGGAGAGAGAGAGAGAGAAAGAGAGAGAGAGTGCAGAGAGGGGGAGGAGGAGGAGGAGGAGGAGGGGATTGTGTGTGTGTGTGTGTGAGAGAGAGAGAGAGAGAGAGAGAGAAAATATTGGGAATGTTGTGATATCACCTAATAATAGAGATAAGATGGAAATGAGGAGAGGGGAGGGGAGAGGGTAGGAGAGAGGGAGAGGGCGGGGAGGGAGAGAGAGAGAATGTGAATGTGTACACATAAGTTCCTTGTCATATATGGGGTAATCGTAGACATTATTAGTACCTGCATATACACAAGGGGAGGAGTGGGCAGATAAACAACTGACACATATGAGGAGAGAGAGAGAGAGGGTGGGTGGGGTAGTGGCACCAGTGAAGGAGGAGGTGTTGTGGGGGCAGGGGCAGATAAGCCATAAGAAGGCTCTCTTTCATGGGGCGAGGGGCGAGGGTGTCCAATTAACCCCATTACCCCTCACATTCCAAAGCTTTCAGGGGTCAAGCAGTATCAGGGGGCACAGGCACAGGCAGCTAAGGGAAGAGAGGAGAGGGCAGGAGAGAGGGAGAGGGCGGGGAGGGAGAGAGAGAGAGCCTCCCCTTGTGTATATGCAGGTACTAGTAAAGTCTATGATTACCCAAGACACGCAATATTCTATATTTCTAATGTATATTTCTCTTTCAAGAAGTCACACTTAAAATCATGTCATGCTGTTGAAGGGGCTGAGGTGTGGGCAGTGGAGGAAGGGGGGGGGGGGTTGACCATTAGAATTTTGTATTAAAGAAAGTGATACTGTCGGGGAGGAGAAGGAGAAGGAGGTTGTTGTTGTAATAAAATGCAATACAGACATCAGTGGTATAGGCCTACGGCGCCTACCAACGGCGCCTACGACTGTGAATTAAATATCAAACATTTCACAAAATCCAGTAAGTTTCTGGTCTGATTTTTATAATTTGAAGAGTAATAATTTTGTGGGGAGGGAAGAGAGGAGAGGGTAGGAGAGAGGGAGAGGGCGGGGAGGGAGAGAGAGAGAGGGACTGACAGAGGGGGAGATTATCTCAACTCTTAGATCACCCACCCATGTCACCCCATTTCCAGAAGATAATAATGTGTTCTTTTAAAGAAGACAATTTTATGATTAGAGAGAGGGCCTAGATTTTCTTACCATTTCATGCCTCCCTTATCTGTCCAATACATGGGTGCATGACGGGCAGGGAGGTCTGATGAAAGAGAACAGATGTGATAGAAGCTGATGGTCAACAGGGGGCACTGATGACGGCCAACAGGTGTCACTGATCATGACCACTGGATGGCGCTTTGTAGGGGGAGCTGTAAGGACAGTGAACATCACATACTGGGAAGAGGGGGGAGGGGAGGGGAGGGGCAGGGCTCCTATCTACAGGTGGTTGTTGTGATGGGGCAGGAGCAGGACGAGGACGATCAGGTCACTAGGGGGGAGGGTGTCCAATTAACCCCATTAGCCCATCCTCACATTCCTTAGCTTTCAGGGGTCAAGCAGTATCAGGTCAGGGGTCAAAGCAGTATCAGGCAGCTAAGGCAGCTAAGTGACAGGCTCACAGTACGGCTCACAGTACTAGCCAGTGTGAGCCAGCTACTGAGCCACCTACTAAGAGAGCTAAGTCAGCCTACTAAGAGAGCTAAGTCAGGGTGAGATAAAGATCTCACTTCAAAGGGCCCAAGGTGGTTTACCGCTTTTGGAAATAACTCTTTTCAATAAAACAATTTAAAAAATTAAATGGCCCTATTCAACGCCCATCGGTTTTCCTGAGCCATTTACCAAACATGAAAGAAATAGCTTGAAAAGAAAGGCATGTACTAGGTCACCAAGGACACGCAATAGGTTATTCTATATTTCTATGTATATTTCTCTTTCAAGAAGTCACACTTAAAATCCGCTTCGCGAATAAAAATAACTAATGGGCCTTTGTTTATGTTTCCCATGCTTAGAATGTTACAGGGAGTTGATCGAATGCTTTTTACTGCTAATTAGCTGATTACCAACAATTGGATTTTACTGTTCAAATCATTAACCGTCCTTCAAGGACGTGTACTTTTAAGGTTTGAAGCATTCCTCAATCCTTAGCATCGGCGAGATGCGCTTGCTTGCTAAAACAGACTATTGTCTATGTGGGTCAACGCAGTGACCACAGCAACTCAAGTTCATCTCATACATTCCTCAATCTGGAGATACTCCAGAGATAATAGGATCTAATCTAGGAAGATCCCAGAGCAGATATCAAAAGAATGGCATGAGTAAATCCTAAAAAGGATGGGAAAAGCTTCTACTAGTATTTAATGATTAAACGAAGCTCAAAAAATTCTACCAGTATTTATGAATATGTGCATGTTGAAAAATCATTGCCTTACCAAATGGATATTGATTTTGACGAATAGCAAGACGGCTATCCTCAAAGTTGTCCTCACCAGACAAGTGTAGAGGGTTGTGGTTTGTGACAGCAGGAGTCCTGGACGGAGCTATTAAGTGAAAAATGTTATCAATTTAATCAGTGATAAAAAGAAAATCAGTCAATGAAGGCTGAGTGAGAAATTAGGTACATCTATTCACATCAAAAATAAAACTTAAACTTTACTGACCTGTCGCAACATAAGGAAGCCAATAGACACGAGGCATCGATACTGCTTTTTCCCAATGGTTTGCAGAAGCAAGTGCACTATGCACTTCTTCAGCCAGGCGTACTGCTGGCTGAACATATATCTGCTTTTCGTGCATCCCTAAGACATAAAATCATACAGGTGTTATTGTGGGCATGTACTGGGATGGAAGGGTGCTTAGAACTAGTCTTTAATTACACTTGCATGAGCTAAAGACCCAGATACTTCTTTGTTTCCCTATACAAAAGCGCGAGTGGGAGCCCAAGATGCTGGGAGGGGGGGGGGGGGGGAACGGGGCATGTCATGGACTCTTCCGGAGCAACGGCGAAGGTTCACGGTAGAAAAAACCCACATGTTACCCTTCATCTTCCCTCTCAAGCCCAGTCTATACTTGTCATCACAAGATGTCTAAATATATCAATATGGTTCAATATGGTTCAATCCCATTTATACCATGGGATTTCCAAGGAGATTCCTTATTTTGTGACGGGACGAGGAGGAGGAATCTAAGGAGAGCATTGTCTGAAGTGGGGGAATCCATAGGGAAACCCCAGAATTTAGCTGGATTTAATGGGGGGAAAAGCCTATTAAAGAAACTGGAAAGCATGGAAGGTTTTAAATGAGCCAATCTGGTCCTAAGGCAGTTAGTGATCCTCCAAAAAGTGCGGATCTTAACCACCTATTATTGTGTTAGTTAAAGGAGTCATTCATTCGCAGGGGCCACATAGGTCCTGCCGAACAAAAGTTGCGGCTGTGGTGCTACTTGTTGCGGCTCCTACTATTATTATTTATCTCCTCTTTCCTGCTGTCGATATATGGTATGGTGTAAGCACCTACAAGTAGCATTCTTCCTTTCATTCCGGTTTCTATGATTCTCTCATCGGGTGTGCCCCTAAACTTTCTGATTTTCACAGATAACCTTAGCCCAGACAGGCCAAGGTCCGTCTGATATGTCCATTGGGATATATGCTGGGGGACTTGGTGCTAGTCTAAAATGTGTTGTACAATTTATTGGTTGTTCCCGGGCCTTGGCTTAAAGACCTGCTTTATAGCAAAAGAAATATTTTCTGGGGAAACAACATAGGTTAATATTGAAGCATATACAATTCGTTCAATGGATAAAAACTTACCAATGTAGAGCATAGGTTCAGCAGGTCTACCGGGAATTATGTCCTCATCTGAACTGTCATCTTGAAGAGCCGGAACGAATCGGTCATCAAAGAGGCTGATTTCTGTCAATTCTCTGCCATGAAGAGTCCAAGCTTGGGCAATTGGTGTTCCAAACTGGAATAACATATAGTCCAAGAATAAAGCATCATTGACTGAGACCAAAAGAGCTTCGATTTCCAATCTTCAATGCCAGTTATCATCAAAATGTCAAAATTATTTTGATAATTCGCTGAGTCAGAAGTAGGGAAATACTCACTTTGTATTGCCAGGATACCTTATCCAAGTGTGTCCGACTCATCGCAACAACCAGACCTTGTGGAATGATAACTTTCAGGTCGAGATCCTGCACTACATCACTTTTTCCTCCAAACCAAGATTGACCTAAATACTCAAACCAATCATCATCTTCACTGTATTCATCTAAAATTCCAACAACGCAAAAAGGTGCAAATCATATGAATATTTTTAAATACGAAAATAAAAGAAGACTGTTACCTGGAATGTATCGTAAAAACACATTATACTTATTGGTTTTTCATTTCAGTTCCCCACAACTTTATTGAAAAGTAATATCTACAATACATCATGTAAGATAATAAGATATGTGTTACACGACTTATCTATCAAGTGCATTGAACAATTGCAAATCATCCGGAGGAAATATCTGTTTGAGAACGGTTTAATAAAAATGTGACAATGTATACTGATGTTAGTCGCGTGACGTATACCTAGAGAGAATACCTTACTACATGTCCTAATCAATTGTAAGTCATTCAGATCTAGCAGAACATGTGTATAGACTTTTACTTAAAATAGTATTCATACTTTTGTTCATAACAGAATTCTCTCCTACTAGATTAATTTAATGCCAATGCTATTTAAAAAGCGAATAAAACCTAAATAATCCTCTGACTCCACCTATTGAGCTTGGTTGTGTGATAAAACTGTGGTCAGCGATGTGGCCCTCGGCCCCAGACAGTTCGGTATTAGGATCGCCTGATTAGTTCCTCACATGTTTACTTATATGTTAGAAAGTAATAACGCTAACAGAGGTGTGTCTACATGTACTCACTCGTTACGTCACAAAACTGATAGGAATCGGCATTTCCCGGTGCTTCACTTTCCTTCACATCGAGATACTGTCGATACTCAGGCCTGGGCACCAGGGCAACGTCATGCTGACCTACGGAGAAGTTCCACCTTAAAACCAAGAGGTATTGATGTAGTGTACACTTCACCTAAATCATATTTCAATATGTAACGAGAGAGATCGCCCCAAGTTATACGCACCACACATGTGTGACTAATAGATGGTCACATTTGTTCAGGCAAAGTTCTTGGACACAGATTTGAAAAATGAGAAGGACAATAGTTCAAATCTGGTGATTTATGTTCGCAGCAAGAAACATAGCAATATAAACAACAGTAACTAGGCAGTAAATAGGTACCCAATATGCGATTAAATAGATTAAGTCTATTTAAAAAATAGATCGATAAATGTAGAAGCCTGAAAAATTAAATGAACTATGTAAAGAGAGAGAAAAAGGCTCTTTTAGTATACTTAAACGGGTATTCTGCATGAAAATTATACTTTGCAATAAGTGGCTCACCCGCTTATTGATTTACAGCAAGGAAATTGCGGTTATTATATATAAGAGTTATGAGTTGTATAAATGTTAAACTATCATACTTCTCTAGTCCAGATCGCATTTCTACTGCCCTCACGGTTTTGGTATGTCGCGTCAAAATGATAACATCTTCAGTGTCAGTTGTTTCATCCACATCAAATTTAGAACAGCCTTCAGTTGAGCACACATAGCGTATCTGCAAGTCGAACGGGTGATGTAATATTCTATTCCAGTTCTTACTTTAGTTCTTTTCTTGACATATTAAGCCATGTTAACTGTGTATAATATGGTGTAATAAATGCCTAGTGCGGGGGGAAAATATTCTATCCCACGATAAATTCCAGCATAAGATGGGTTCCCAGAACTATTTGGTAAACTAACAAATACTTTTCTATAAGCTTAATATCATCACGTGCTTAACTGTTAACTGCATTAAATCTTTAACAAGGAGGTCATTTCATGTGGCAATTTATAGCCACATATCGCGAAGCCTGGTTATTATATTAATAGAGGGGTGATCTCTGTAGAGAGGTGGTCTTGCGTAACGTTATCTCTTAAATCGTCTTATGTAATCGGTCAACTTATGACTTTGAAGTAAGACAGGGAAGCTAAATAAATCAGGAAAAAATCGTTCGTTGATAGGCATGGGGATTCTAGCATATTGATTATGAATATTGATAGGCCTGGGGATTCTAGCATATTGATAATGAATATTGATATTTCGTATATCAAATCAAATGTTTAATATGTGAGAAGGCATGATTAAAAGTGACACATAATTTTATTCGATGCTTTATCAACAAACTGTTGAGAGAATAATGCTCACAATGACAACCGTAGATAAATGACATTCAGAAGTAGTCTATCATAACCGATGATGGAGGCTATCATAACCGATGATACCGATTTAATTGTTTGTAATCCAAAGTTGAAATATAACCGATGATCTTTATCTGTATAACCTTATTCTGTTTAATTATTGTAATCGAAAATAATCTCCTCTGAGAAATGTCCTTATTTGTCAGTCTCTTATAATCATAATTAAATGTCCTTTCCAATATTTAATGAATGAGAGGTATCGTCACTGAATGAGGCATAGTCACTGAATGAGGCATCGTCACTGAATGTTAATATTGTCATTATTCCTCTTCATCGAATTCCTCTTCTTCGTTTATGACGATATTGGGGGTATCCTCTTCATTGTCAATGGTGTTGATGACCCTGGTCGGATCAATTCCATTGGCACCGAGATCTTCGTCCTCCTCTTCATCATCATCTTGGGTATATGCCCTGACGTCGTCGAGGACTGTCCCTCTGAGTGTCGCCATGATCGACCTTGGTAGAATTTCCAGCAGTTCGTCGGAAGGGATTCTTTATTCCTCAATGCATATTCAATATTTTGATAATAAATAACCAAAGAATCATCTTTGAATGTGTTAAAGTTCAAGGATAAATACGCAGTCTCTCTTAATCGGGACATTTCTAGCTTGACGTTATTGTCCAGTTTGATTTTACATGGGTCGAAATCAACTAGCGTAAGACCAGATAAGGTGCTGACACGACTCATTGAAACATATGCAGCATGTCTCAAAAGGGAACCGCACCTTCCTGAAGTGTGCAGATCAACCACAACAGAATCGACGGTGGAGCCTTGTGATTTGTGTATTGTCTTCCCAGAAGCTTGATGTAATGGAAATTGCTTCCTGTATATATTTACTGACTTTCTACGTATACTGAACTGAATTGTGGTTGGAAAGATTGGCGTCCAGGCAGGATCAATTCCTGGGCATACCTGTGATCGGTAAATACGTTGTTGTGTAGTCCCGATTTCTGGTTCATCAAATTCAATCCAGATACATGTTGGTTTCTCATAACCTGGCCTAAATTGAATAAACCGCAATATACCACAGCTACACAAGGCCATCCTCTACATTTATGTTTGTAACCACGTCATATAACAGGCCAGTGCACAGCCTTAACTCACCTTGAAGGCAGCATAAATTATGTTGTACAAGGAATGCCTCTTCTAATAATGTCTCTTTTAGCATATCATTGAATTTACCCAACAGCCGGTCAAAGCAGTTAACAACGCATTTTTCACCAGAGGATATAGTGTACAGAGAATTGTTCATATTTCGTACCCTTTCATTGGTCAAGAATAAGAATGCAGGTGATTGGCCATTGGTTCTTATTATTGCTTCATCAATTGTTTGGACGTTGCGAGATTCCAGAATTTCAATATCGGATTGTGTATGCTCTCCCTCCCGTACTCTGTTCAGCACTTCAGCAAATTCGAGGTCATTTCTTTGCCTCATGATTTCAGTTAACTGCCACCAAAGGGAATATCAACACGCTTTATTTCCCTTAAACGTTTATCAATAACTGACAAAAACTTACTGCCAATTAAAGAAATTTCGTCAATTAGTATTGCACGTACTGGTTTGAAGGCCAATTGTACAGTGCTAAGTTTGTCAGCGCTGAGTGGCATATAGGATATTCTGTTGTTATACGTTTGGATGTGCAAGCCACTGTGTATTGTTTTCCCTCGGATCATAAAGGCCGCTTTACCGGTATAACAAAGCTTAATTACTGAATCATGCGAGGGGTCGGCTCCAGGCAGAAGATTGTACGCCCGTGATAGACCTATGTAAATATTGCGTAAAATCCGGGTTTTCCCCGTACCCGCCCCTCCACTAAGATAGACAATTTGTTGTTCAGTGTCCAACAAAATTGCCTTCATCACATGGTCAAATATCTGCCTTTGTTTAGAGTTCAATTCCTGAGTTCCTTGAATCAATTGAGAGCGAGGCCAAAGCTCGTCCACGCTTACAGTCGCTGTGGATATGCCTGTAGCCCCGACATCATTTCCATTATTCATGTAATCTTGACATGTCAGAGGGACAAAGAAACCATCGTCTGCAATATTACGTGATCCTTCTTCAATAGCTTGTTCATTAGCCTCGTCACATCCAGGTGCTAAATTCTCATCTAAATTCTCATCTGGAACCCTATTAAAAAGATCAGCCAAATTGTGAAGGCACTCACAGTTATACTTCGAATGGTTTTCTTGCATGGATTGCCTTGATTGTAAGGTCGCCATAGGCCAAAGAATAACTCTCATACACATCTAGGACTTCGTCCTCCAGACGCCATGGCCAAAATAATTGAAATTGAATTCTGTAAAAATTCTCAGGATCGTCATCAAACTTAGGGCAATAGTAGGACAGTACTTTACATGTTTCTCGTGGTCGATATGCGTAACCCCCTTGTGTAATGCTTTCTGAACGAAATTTAGCTGAATGGTTTCGCGTCAATTTAATCTTGTTCACCGTACACATGAAATCAGCCATGCAGTATTGCTCATAAAACTCTGGTCTATTGGCATAAATGTCAAATTTATCGTCCACATAAATGTCTGTGTCATTCGGATCTGCTTCTTCCAACACTCGCTTTGGTTTCAGAACTTTGGTAAACCCATTATCCATACTGCTTATTGCATCTCGGCTTTCTGGACTTATAACATCAGCTACAGTATATTGATTATTTCTAATCTGCCTCATTGCGAATCCAGCTCTTTCATACACAAAATTAGTTTGATATCTCTTGTATTTAAAAAAAAATTGATTCAGGATTGTTCGCAATGCGCCTATCATCAGAGCGCAACTCCCAACGTGTGCGATCTAAGAAATTGACTTCCTTGGGGAAGATTGAGCTGACAGCTAATCCGCCGTACAGCGTGGGGAAGCTCATTGCTTCACACTCATCATCATACACAATGTTCAGAGGTTGGTGCCCTTCCGATGGCGCTACATCTAAATATTGATTCTCCAAAAGTGTATTTTGGTAAGCTGCATTTGTATCGATCCCAACTTCCGAAAAATTGTCTTTTATTTCTACTTCCTCTACTTCGGGCCCATCTGGGCAAGCGGGGTTTCTTTCTTCACTTTCATGATTAGTTTTCTAAAACGTCATCCTCATCCATTGGCACAGGCCCAAATGTATCACCATTATGATCACTAAAGTTATCATTGTAATGATTATCCTGAAAAGTATCACCATTATCATCACTAAAGTTATCATTGTAATGATTATCCTCATCCCTAAAATAAGCATTGGAACAATTATCAGGGCCAGTCTCATTGTTATTGCTTTCACATTCAAATGCATCGGTCATCGGCCTTCCTCTATGGTAGGCTGAGATAATTCCCTGACAGTGCGGGCAAGCCATTCCTCATTAACCTCAACATCTTGACTTTTATAAATAGGGCTATTCTGTAGCAGATATTGAAGACACTGTAAAACAACATGAGGCCGCACATTCATGCGCCTATAAACTGAATTATACTGCAGCTTACGCTTGATGCGCACACAGACTGTCCCTTCCTCATTTATAAAGCGTGGCAGAGATGTAACTGTAGGCTCAATGTTTGTAGGTACATTAATAACATTCCCAAATAACTGAAGTTGACCGCCACGAGGCAATATTTTAATGTCCATAAAAGGTATTCTCAATGCTATAAGTTTTTCTTCTTCAGGTGTGAGGTCTAAAACTGAAAGCTTGGGTGGAAATCTCATACCATTGAGATAGCAGGAACATCCCCTCTCGTCACTTTCAAATTACACGAATGACATGCATATAGATTGGTGTGATTGATAAAGTCAGGATGGAGGAATCTCGCAAACAGGGCATGCTTAACTTTAGGTATCAGTTTCACTTGACGTTTGAAGAGAATTATATAGCAAACACAGCAAGTATATACAGGGCCAGCATTCAAATCGTTCAGTTGGACTGAAAAGTGGGCATAATACTCTTCAACAGAAAGGTTAATTAGTGCGTCTGGAATTGTGTCTGGAATTATGTCTGGAAAGTTAAGATTCTCATCATCCTCCCACTCATTCTCCTCCCACCCCTCATCCACTTGGCGACTATCAACACAGATGTTTGATTCTGGTGAAGCAACACCGCCACTAAGAGCGTCTTGGACCAATAACCCACTTGCGAGTAGCGTGAAAATGGCCGGCGGTGGCGCTGAGGTCGGCCACCTTGTTGCTAGGTCTGGGATGCTCATCCATAGCAACCACTGAGAGCATAGGCCTAATGCATGCATTCAGCGGAGAAATGTCACTAAAACAATGTCAATCTTTAACTATATTATCACCCTGGACAGAATGTTTTGCCCGCTTAGCTAGTATGGTAAACTATCATATGCATGTCATGTTATGATAATAATATTAGCAATATCATGCATTGCTGTGTGCATGCCTCTTAGGATAGATGAAGAACTTCATGAGGGAGGCTATATGCCCAGTACAGTCTTACTTTTAAAGAATGAATGAATGTAGTGTTGTTGCTAGAAAGTGTGATACCTTGGACAAATCGTATCCAAATTAGAAAAACAACTCCAGCCATAACTGATAGGCCTATTAGTATTACCAGAGTAAGGGGAAGACCCCCTTCGAATCCCATTTCCCAATGTTTATAAGTCGAATCCCACTCTCTGGCTCTGAATCTCTTTCCCGAATCTGGTAGGCTCTTTTAAATCCTGAACCCAGACCCAAAATAAGTCCCAATCCTGGTTCCCGAAAAGGTATTTCCTACCCTGTATAGTATAGCCCCATGCATAGTGGGCTACCCCGACCCATGGTGTTTGTACCTCCCATCGACAACTCATCCAAGTCGGGACATCTCCCGACTTAACCTACATACTTTCCCGATCACATATCTTTGCGCTTACTTGTTAACACAAGCCATTCTTGCAATGCAATATTACCGTCCCCTTCTCTGCACAATACTAGGCTTTATCAGAGCAAATTATCCGACGATGAAATGACAAAATTCAACGCTGTTTATATGTTGCTTCTACCGCATTCCAGTGCTTAGTGGTCAGTTCAACCCCTTTGACCCCGTGAGCTTCACAGACCTTCGCGCGTTGCCATGGTAACCGCGGTGGACCTGCGGTACTTGGAAATAGGTTATTGATAAGACGGACTGGGATTTACAAGGTGACTGGCAGTTATCGGCCGCTTGGGGTCACTGGCAGTTATCGGCCGCTTGGGATCACTGGCATTTATCGGTCGCTTGGGGTCAGCAGGCCTTTTCTGCTTGGGATAACTGGCCATTATCGGTCGCTTGGGGTCAGCAGGCCTTTTCTCCACTGGCTTATTACGAAGACGTGTGGCATGTGTGTTGGCATGTGGTTGTCTATTCTTTGATGGGCCTAGGGTGCGGCCCAGAGTTGATGGGCGGGTGCTTGATGGGTGGGTGCTTGACCCACGTCCAGATGATGTCTGAGAATGGGCTGAATTAGGGGAGAATTCATTAGCCTGTGCGGCTGACCTCGCCCTTTTGGGCATTATCTTAGTCTTGACTGAATCAATCTTCCCCTTCCTCTTACTTACACTAGCCTTTCTCTTTGCTTTCTGGTCGGCTAATTCAGCTGGTGTCACTAGTCCACTTATAACCCTGGCTCTATCAATCTTCCCCTTCCTCTTACCTACACTAGCCTTTCTCTTTGCTTTCTGGTCGGCTAATTCAGCTGGTGTCAATAGTCCACTTATAACCCTGGCTCTTTCATCAATTTTTTCTCGCATCCTCACCTTAAACCAAGCCGACTGAGGTAGTTTAACATTTGCATTTTGACCTACAGGAATTAATGTATCAGAAGTAGGAATATACACTGCTATTTCCGCCTCATCAGCTATCTGCCTACACCTCTCGTCAATATTAGGCACTACAACGGGCGTGGAACTTTTCTCAACTATCGTATACGTTGAATCTAAACTAGCAGACATATCAGGCACTACAACGGGCGTGGAACTTTTCTCAACTATCGTAGACGTAGACATTGAATCTAAACTAGCAGACGTAACCCGATATGCAGGAATTGATGTATTCAGGAATTGTACGTTTGCGTGCGACCCATGCACCCTTCGGTTATTTAATTCAATTGGGACTATCTCATAGGCTCTACGTTGAGTGCTAATGAAAAGTCTTTGAAGGTGCCGAAACATTCTCTCAAATGTAGCATACAACATCATACATGCCCTACCATCGAGTGCGGGCATACCATAGGCAGAGCATGAGTGCGGATCAAAAATAGCATACCGGCCACTTTTGGCATCATGATTTACAGCTATACATTTGCCATTACTCAAAAAGCACAATGTCCGTGATTTGGACAATGCCGAAACAATCTGCATCTTCAAATTATCAACTTCTTCTATATAACCTCCTAAAGAGGTTAATGTTTTCAGATTGTATTGGAAATTGTTAAAAATCAATTTCCTTGGCACTTCGTCTACATTGAGATAATCATGTTCAAAAAGTGGGCGCACTTTAGAATAAAGTTCATTGCCTTTTTCAAGAATATGGTCAATTGTCGAGACACAAAAGTTAGTGACTGTGTGATGGGTGGTAGTACAAAGAAACACAATGCTATTGGTAACACACTGTTTACCTGCATTATTACCGAAACACCTGTCACCCTGGTTATAAGAACCTCGAAGAGATTTTACTTCAGGAATACGTTTGGGCGCTGATATAGTTATTCGATTTACAATTACAATTGTAGAAATTGTTATTTGGGAGTTGATCTATCTTAGTATGTGGGTTTTTTTGTGAGAGGTCAGGTCATGTATGTTCAGTTGGTTTTCTATGTTGGGTATGTGGGTTTTTTTGTGAGAGGTCAGGTCACGTATGTTCAGTTGGTTTTCTTGCGAAATGTTTGTGAAACGTGTATGTTTAAGCGAAAGGGTTGTATTTCGCAAAAGAAACGTGAGAAATGTATATCAACGTATATGGATTGGTTTGTGAAAGGTATATGTTTGGGCGAAAGGGTTGTATTTCGCCAGCGAAAGCGTTGTATTTCGCCAAGTTTAAAAGGTTCAGTGAGAACCTGGTAATAGAGCATGGAGCTTGGAGCAGCACGTCTAGGTGTTATCTAAACTTATGCTGCAATGGAGTGCATGGCACAGCATGGAGGAGCAGGAGCAGAAGGGGGGAAGGGAAGACGCGCCACACAACTGGCCGGGGAGGGGAGGGGAGGGGCAGGGCTCCTATCTACAGGTGGTTGTTTTGACGGGGCAGGAGCAGGACGAGGACGATCAGGTCACTAGGGGGGAGGGTGTCGAATTAACCCCATTAGCCCATCCTCACATTCCTTAGCTTTCAGGGGTCAGCAGTATCAGGTCAGGAGCCAGTGACAGGTCAGGAGCCAGTGACTAGGCCAGGCCAGCTACTAAAGCCAGTGACTAGGCCAGGCCAGCTACTAAAGCCTACAGCCAGCTACTAAGTTCCTACTAGTGAGAGTGAAGAGGAGAGGAGCACTTCAAAGCTACGAAGGTGGTTTACCGCTTTTGGAAATAACTCTTCTCAAAAAAACAATTTAAAAATTTAAATCACCCTATTCAACCACAATCGGTTTTCCTGAGCCATTTACCAAACATGAAAGAAATAGCTTAAAAAGAAAGGCATGTACTAGGTTACCAAGGATACGCAATAGGTTATTCTATATTTGTATCTTTTGTATCTATCTTTGTAAATGCATGTCTCTTTCACAAAAGTCAGACTTAAAATCCGCTTCGCGAATAATAATAATCCTGCAAGAAGAGAACAACATTCCGTGGATTACCAACACTAGATTCGTAAGCTTTTCTTCCAAGCCACCAGTAGTGATCTAACAGGTGGTCTCGTAATACTAGATGTGTAAACCTGCTGTCCAACCTGGACGAACGGCTGCCAAACCGCTTATTTCAATAAGCGAATGCGATTTACCGAAACACAGCGAACGCAGCGCCATAACTGTACAACGATTATAAGAGAGGGGCCCCTGGGTCTGCAAAAGGTTTCTCGCACTTATTTTCCTACAAACTTAGGCATCCACTACAATGAATCGCCAGCATATTAATACACCTAACTATTAGTAAAGTCGATTTAACCGAAATGCGCACAGATAAATTACAATCTTTGTGTAAACTTACGTTAACACTAGCGTGAATGGGGACTGCATATCGGCCGATCGACCGACCGTGAAAGTTGGGCCACATGACTGAAATGCATGGGAAATGATACGTAAGGCTTCTCATAGTCTATTGAGCAAGGTCCTTCCGGTCAGACACTTCCGTCTTTGCACTTGCACAACCAAAACAACTAGCCTAGGATTATCACGTGCATGTATTGCTGTCATATTCCATGTAGAAACTCCGCGATTATTCCATTAAAAAGGTAACAAAATATCGATTCTTCTGCTCAGTATCATTGTCTGCAGGGTCTGATAGCGGAGCCAGACGCCTGCAGACTTCGGCAAAACACCGAGTCAACTCGTTCCCAGTGGCCAAGTTTAGCCAAGTTTAGCAGTCGCCGAAACCATAATTTTAAAAGCTTTGATTATTACCAACGATAAAACAAATACAGCGGCCGGAAAATATTCTACTAAACTAACCAGCCAAGCAGTTACCGTACGCCTACACAACACAAATTCTCGCGCGGATACTTTCTAGACACCCCATGCACAATCTTACCATTTAAATCAGACTTAGCGCAAATCATATGGTAGGAGTACCAGATATACAGAGGTCGAAGGTTTCAGTCTCCCCTGGGACAGGCCAATCTTTTCTGCCAGAAATCATTACGATTTAAATATGTGACGTACACTTTAAGTCCGACTTAAGTCATTATGCTCACCTTCCGGAGAGAAACTAGTTTGGGTCATCATGTTATGTGATACTATGCCATTCTAATGATATGTTTATGGTGACTATGAAAATAAATTTAGATGGTCCTTAGAATCAGTAGTATGCACCCAGTGGAGTATACCCCCGGACCGCCTATATGGTGGTTTGTACTCTCTAGGCTGTCAAATATTTCTTGGGAGAATCCTGATCAGAGGCCTCTATCATTTTAATATTCTTTATAACTATCTCTAAAATCTTTTAGTTTATTTTGTCAGTAAAAATATATTATATCTACAACGGTTTCATAAAAGATATATTGTCTAGAGCGAACGCAGGTACAACGAGCATAATGTTATTAAACCTAACTCACATGACAACTTAAAAAGATTATAGGTTAGTCGGGAAAGATATGTGGTTAATTTCACAGAAGGTGTGAAGCTGGAAAGGAATTGTTTCTTTGAACCTTTTTCCGAATAATATAATATGTACCTGTGATGAATGTGGGAAAGAAAGCTGATACAATACAATATGGGTATATCTATTGACAAAAGAAGTGCAGTATGTATGTGTAGTGGAACTCATGTATTGTTTATTAGTCTGTACATGCGAGGGCAATTGGTTCTACCTATTGTTTCCTCAGTATAGAGTAGATCTACTCTTGGTGAGAAGGGAACTGGCCTCTAGTGCGACGTTGTCATAATGGTAGAAGACTCACTGTCATGTTTTCTAATATCTGAACAAAGGGTGAACGGGAGATATAAAATAATTGAGATTGGAGCTTACCGATTCAAAATAGTGTAATGATAATATATTACCTTTCCAGATCTTAATTCAATCCCATATGTAATTGATTCCTTGCCACCAACAATAGTCGAATCTTGATTGAGCTTGAAAGAAGAACTTAGCAGAGTGTCAGCAGTGAAAGGGAGAGCTTCTATACTTTCTCCGTCAAACTGGAACAAACTGCCGTCAAGCGATGGAACAAGACGGGATGGTTTGCCATTTTTTGTCACCTGTAAAAGACATGTGATACTTGAAGCAATTGCATATTTCATTTTTAATATGAACATGTAGAGTAGGACTCATTGAAATGAACATGGGAGGAATTGAAGCATGTACACACTTGGATTGTATTTACACTGGAAGTAGCCTACACTGAATAGCGCTCACACAGTCACAGGCTGGGGAATATTTGTGAATCCTATTATTATGAGGTAACATGAAGTGAAGACAATAAAATATGGTCACAAATCAAGACCGAAAAAAAGTAATGAAAAGGCAAATTCGATTTTCATTAATGATCGGGTTCCCGGTAATTAACTTACCTCCAGTTTACTAATTGTGGATGATATCAATGGCAAAACTCCAGAATCTATCGACCATTCCAGTTGCCCTTCCTTTTCGAGGTTCAGTGCAGAAACTCTGCCGTCCATCGTGCTGACAAGCAAAAGAGATCTGAAAAAGTTAAGTTCTTAACATTTAGATTCAGATCATTCCTTTTGCGTATTACTCAGTTTTGCTTCAGCCAGTTCAGGGAAGCATACATTCAAAATAGAAGCGGCCGGCGGGGTCCATTAGTAACTTTCAGTTATTAATTGGTCATTCATTGGTTCAATAATAATCTCAGATGAGAAACTATAGGGACTGTTAAATATGTAGTACATCAACTCAAAAGTAAGAAATTATTGTGCAAGTTTTTATTACAGGGGTGTAGGAAGCTAGGTGTCCACAGTTGGAGGAAGGGCAATCACATTAAGAATTAAAATACTGGACATATATATTACATGCCAATATTTAACAATATCTGCATTTTTTAAAACAAAAATTTAGTGAAATATAGGAAATTATTTTACACTTTTTGTTTATAATGGAATTGAAATAAATCTTTGACCTTAAGGAAAACTCGTGCCCTGTTGTGAGCACTTCTATAATGCAATTAGGTAGTGGTTACCAAAAATGAGGAGGACCTAAGCCCACTTATCACAACAAGGGTAGCGTCTAATTTTCTTACTTGAACCATTTACTCTAAGCTGAATCGGAATGCAGTGCTCAACTAGTGCCTATTCTTTACTCTCTTTAGTCTTCACCTGCTTATTTGCCTCCGTAATACCGCACTCCTAGATTTAGTGTATATTTTCCGAAGATGGGGCGGGGGGCGGGCAACTTGTATTACTTATATAGAGCCACCTAGTTTTGAAAACAATCAGCGAAGTAGCTCAATAGCTTCAACACCTTTCCCTGCACTTTGTATGACTGACTGGTCTTTGCATCTCTCCTCTCCCATTCTTTTTCCACCCCCTTCACTTCTCCTTCTGTGACCGTATCTCTCTCCTTCCTAATTTGCTAAACTAATAATGATATTTTAAGTGCTGTATAACCTCGGACAAATAAAGTATTTTTCAATTCAATTTCAATTTCAAAAGTCTTAAGTTCTGGTTATTTTAAAATAGTCTTAAGTTCTGATTATTATTTTTCGATTTCAAGTAGATTTCCAGTGTTCAATAATATTTTGTCTGGCTTTTTCTTAATAATAAAGATATTGTTTCCCTTTTTTTTATCACAATATACCTAACGCAATTATATATAATTATACACCATGTAAATATTAATCTTTGCTTTTCGGACTGTGGGCTCAAGTGACGATGTGGGCTCAAGTGCCGAAGGCGCTTGTTTTTAATAAACCTAACTTCTCCGTTTCCAAAACCGTTATAAATATATGATGTTATGTCGATTAGGACCTGAGGTACATTATATATAGGCAACACATAAGCCTAGGCCAGCCACCTGCAAGCCAAACCACTACAACCATTGTTATGCAATTTTTCCCAGGCCACATAAGGCGACCGCCTGTCCTTTCTCTCTAGATTTATGTTCAACATTATCACAGTAGTGTTTTAGCATCGTAATCATCTTTTTTATCGTTTCAGAAATTACGCAGATTATCCATTTCCCTTTTTTTTCAGGTGATATGCCATATGTCACTTGTTATTGTTATTGGTCCACATTCTCCTTGAGACACATTCTACTAAGTTGTGGCATGACTTCCCTCATTTGTTTTTATTAATAGCCCTGTTTGAATGTTTCCTTTGAAGGATTTCGTTTTCAGACAACTCAGCTGTCTGTACATGTTACCATGGAAACGCTCTCACCACAGGGCATTCCATTCCAAGTTTGAGAAAGAGAAACTGAATCAAATATGTAATATCCATTACTAACGGATTTTATTTTTCGCTGCATATTACATAGAGGCACCGTAACTGTAATGCATTATAATACTCTCTTTCCTTTTGTCAATGCCAGATTAGGATTTGTTATTAGACTTACAATTAGTTAGGTCTACATATCATGTTTTGAGTTACGGTAGGCTATATATGGGCAGCAATTCACTGTTAGCAAATTTCTGTTATGTCCAACCAGCGACTTTTTGTAAAATTCAAACTGCTCAAAATGTTAAAACTAGATTCTATATTAATGTAAGAGACAATTACGCATAAATCTGTAAAAGGAGAAAGTGGCCCATGCAATATTTAATTAATTATTAACAAATCTATGATACCATGATGGACGTATCAGGACACCAATAATAGTTTTATAATTTCATTTCACAGTATCTAAATATATTTCATCATGAATAAATTAGTTTAAAAACTAAAACAAACATGAATATTTTCTTCCCGAGATTCTTTTAGTGGTAAATTATGTTTATGAGAGGTGTTCTAGGGGGAAATACATGATGGACGTAACAAACAAGGACATAATTTCAAGGTTTGGATGCAAAATACATATTTTAAATTATTGATAGCATATTATACATTAATGAAAACATAATTTGTATGAGCAATTTTTGGTTTAATTTTTATGATTCAATTTTAAACTCATTTTGGGCAAAAAAATCAAAAATAGTCTTTTTGTGTCCATGTTGTGTCCAAACTCAGCTTTTTTGATACCTTAGTTCAGAAAAAGTAGTTCTTTACAGCTATAGTCCACTAGGTCCCCTTGAAACCCCTTTTCGTAATTGCTAAACATTTCAGAGTGACATAATTGTTCAAATTAGAACTCCAAAAATATAATATTTTGGTAGTTGCCTCCTTTTAACTGAATGGATGTAACAGGACACCAAAAAGTATGATGATTTTTTTTTAACTTTAACATAACTGATAGATTTTTTTGTCACTCTATTAACATTTCAAATCTTTTTCAAATCTCTGACATCACACCTGGCAACGAGTGCACCTGTCTATGATGTCATAGACTGTAGCGAGGTAAAATACACCGTCGTCAAGAGAGAGTTCCTTCTCTCAGTACATGGTAGCAGTTTTGAAGGGAGTGGAGGTTGTTTTTAGTTTCGTCACATATAACATTTCAAATCTTATGCCTTTTTCCTGATACATACTTGGCCTCTTTAGCTCAAAAACAAAAGAATTATTTGATGAAAGTAACTCAGGACACCATTTGGTGTCCTGAATTACGTCCCATCAATAGATAGTCTTTTTTTCAATTATTATTTGGGTCAGAATTTCACCTGTAACATACCTACCCATTAAAATATGTAAGATTTTTATTTCCACTCTTAATTGTGGAATAAATCCAACAAAGTATGCTTAATCAATATGAATGACTGGATATAACATGGATGCCATATGGACGTAACAATGGACACCATAAACTCGGAATGGGAATATCACACAGGCACCAGAATTTTTTAGATGTGTTCAGAAATCTAGTGTTATTCAACTCCCAATGACTTTGAGACTTACTATTTTACCGATTTGGAAGTGAAATATTCAATTTCCAAGTGTAACATTTTAGATACTGGATCCCTGCTATTTTCAGTGAGATTTTGAGTGAAAATGTAAACCAGGTTAGGGAGGCGGTTGGATGTAATGGCATCAATTGTCCAGTCAGATTCCCACTCCTCTGACATGTGCTCATTTTTCAATGGACACAGATAACTTTTATCAGTTCAAAAACAAGTGTTTTGATGACATAAAGGATGTGCAATTGACTTCCAATACAGCATTTCCTTCATAGGATCTTATCATTTACAATAAATTGATGGTTGGACGTAACACTTTTACCCTACTTACCACTCTTGTGAAATGATTCACAGATTTATCTAAATTAAACTGCTATGTTTATTTTCAAATATATGTCATGTGATAACCAGTTCCCCTGGCTATTAAAAGAAGGCAGGGTGAATCCTTGGGGACATTGCCTTACAGTCACTGGATAGCAATGTATGGACTAACATTTTTGGACACCAAAATGATACAAGTGACATCATTGAATTTATTTACACAGATATTTATTCTGGTACTGCTTAAGTACTTCTAAATTATTTTACTTTATTTCTAATAAATATGTCTAACACTTGAGTTATCTTTTAAAATTCAGCTCCTGATATCAAAGCAAAATATTGACTTTTAAAATTGACCTAACTATTTTAGACACCACAAAAATACTGTGGTGTCCTGCTCCAGTGAACTAAATATGAATATTCATATAAAATATATGACTCACTGCAAATAAATATTATTTTACCATAATTTAGATTATGCCCAATAAACAACCCTGTTGCCCTACCAGAATTTTACTATTGAGTATGAATTCAGTATATATAAAAAAAATCAGTGAAATGTTGGATGTAGGCTAACAGAAATTTGCTGACAGTGAATTCCTGCCCATATAATAAGGCTATGCCGTCAGCTATGCCTCCTATATATCAATACTAATGTATACTTGCCTATTTACTATGTATTGGCTCAGTGGCATATATGACTGCCATTCGAGTAGGCCTATAGCTTAATATAGGCTACTACTACCACAATACTGAAAAGGTTATAAACTATTTTATAACAGTAGGTAAAACTATTCATATGGTCTGCTATTATAATTATAACTAGGCTACTACGTGAGTGCAGATGGGAGCTACCCTACCCTTGTCCCTTCTAAAATTGTTAATATTTCCAATTTAAGCCCTCCCCTGACTGAGGAAATTGCATGTGACCTCAGTTAAATAAAATCTTTTTAAACAAAATATTGGGGAATTAACATTTAATATATAAAACGATGCAACAGCTTACAACTGAAATTTTACAGAAGGCTACCAGGAACAAACAAAATATTGGTCCCCTTGCCCTGTATTGTCTGTATCACATCACCCATGACACCTATCTGGTAAGCCTTCATCAGCATTGCTAATAGATGTGTGTGTACTCATGCTCTAGATAAAGATTAAAACCCCAATTATCGCCCGGGTTGTCACTCCAGGTATAGCCTACTGGGACACTCAAGCTAAGATCTGTTTTAACAAATATGAGCAAGTTGTTGCCCACCTTCTCTCATGCATCTGGTCATTCCCGCAGTTGTTTTTGTAAGTCCCTGAACTGGAACCAGTGTTAGTGGAAGCAGTCGAACTCGAACTAACAGTCTCCTTGTTGTGCTCTGAGTCTGAAGCAGTGCCAGTGGCATTGATTGCATGTAGGCAAATCACAACTAAACACATTCCAAGGAACAGTTTTTGGATGCATGGTCGCCGTTTTTTCCGTTCCATCGCGAGTAAGAACCGTAGTAATCATACTATACAGCTGAAGGAGGTAGATGTCAACAAGTGGTTCGAACACCTCAGGGAAATTTGGTTCTAGCCATGTTGTGTTTACAATCTGAGTTTCATAGGAGTGCACGTCATTGGCTGACTGCGGATGGGATCATTTCCGGCAACGTGGAAAGCGAGACATGTCATGCGTCCGCGCGCGGAAAAAAAACGATAAACCGGGTCCTCTGGGTGCGACTGGGTCCGCGCGTCTCGGGACGCCGACACTCCAGTGAACAGTTGCCCACACAGGGGTCTGCTGGTGCCTAGCTCTTTGGGTTCGCGCCTTTTTTAGCATTGGTCCTATAGAATAAATACCGTACCGAAACTTACCCTAAACCTTTAGGCCTAATTGGTTGTCCTAAGTCCGTAAAGGGTGTAGTTGACTGTCCCTATAACATTTTACTTATTATTTAAAATTAAAATCTTATAAGTTGATAGGACACCAAAACCAGAGGCAGCGATTTTTATAAAGTGATTTTTATTTTCAAGTTGTATTTTTGATGAGTGATTCCAACATGTCGGTATACAATACTAATAAAGGGTATACCTTTGTTACATCATGGTACCACCCCAGCTGCACTTCCCTTCAGAGTCCCACTCCAAATTGCCTTTTTTCGCGCCCCAAATTGCCTTTTTTTCCCACCCTAAATTGCCATTTTGCCCACTCCAAATTGCCTTTTTGCCCACCCCTATTTACCAGTTTGGTTACTTAGTTCTGTGGATCCTATCCCTTTTTGCTATATTAAATTATGATGGTATTTTGTGAGAATCTATACTTACAGGTCTGAAGTGTCTAAATTGCCATTTTTCCCACTCCACAATTGGTGTTATAGTTTTTGTCATTATGGCGACATAAGTATATCCCATTTGAAGCTATTTTACAAAGCCCTCAGACAAATTCCACAGGTCCTGTGTTAAATTGTGAATATCCATTATATAAAAAATTATGTCAAAAACAATAAGGAGAAAGACTAAAAAGTAATACTAGTCAGCCGTTTACTGAAAGAGAGGGATGAATTGGAAAGAGAATTACTTTTAATATCGGAAAACAACCCCGAACCATTGTAAGTATTGATCATCAGGTATTTTTTTTTTGTTTTAAAGCATTTATTCAGTTTCCTGCCATCTGGGCCTTTACAAAACTATGACATGATAATAACAAGTAATAATATAAACATTCAATGCATTGAAAGTTTCATAAGAAATAAGGGAAGAGCGTTTCAATTGTTACACACCATGCGGCGCCACGATAGTTTGACTAACATAAGTATGTACACATTTTCACCACCAGATGTCCTGACAGTAATTTTGGACGCACTGGCAAGCTGACTGCCTTACATACTATCCGTCTTGTCAGCTATATCTCCAAGCAGTTGCTTCCATTTTTTCTTCTCCTCCATGCTTAGTTTCTTATTCCCCCTAATGACATACAATTCAGATTTAATTTTTCTTTTTAACTCGAAAAGGAATGCTCTAAACTCAAGTCTACCATCGTAGAACAATTTCTGCCTTTGTATAAAGGCCTTCGCCTGTAAAAAAATCCAGTTGACAATTTTTGTATTTGTATTACAATATTCTATACCAAACAATAAATCTTTAGTATTTACTTCGACTTCATTGTTTTTCATTTTCACCAGTTTTCCTTTGCTATTGTCTTCATTAATGTATCCTACCTCAACTATTATGTTTAGAATTTCTAACCACAGCGCGTTGGTATTTTTACATGTAACAAGAAAGTGGCATATATTATCTCTTTTTCCACAGAAAGAACAGTCACTTTTGTTTTTTATGCCCATATTCTTCAGATGTTCATTGCACGTAATTGTACGATGTAAAACTCTAAACTGCAGCGTCTGTAACCTAGTTTCCTTAGTGATTTTATAGGGTAGTCCAAAGACATTTTTCCAGGAAACTTGTTCGAATTCATCATCCGAAAGGTTAAGAAGACCTTGCCATTTATTTATTTTTTTGTAATCTGGCTTTCTTTTGGATATTAAAGCAAAGTAGATTTTTTTACTGCTGTCTTGTAGTATATTTATTCTCTCACCACCAATATTTATAACTATTTCTCCGTGATCAGGGGTTTCAGGTCTATCCTTAAGGGCAGCCAACCAGGCAGGGGGTATTGCTTTTTTGACAATGTTTCTATTTGAAAGCAAAGCATCCAGTTTAAAATTTTTTCTTAGCTCCATATCAGACATGAAGTTTCCTAGAACATTTATTAAATCACCGACACATATTATTCCTTTTTTTTCCCATCTTTCAAAATAAATCATCTGGCTTTTGTGCTTGATAAACCTGTTACCCCAAATCCTTTCCTTAGCCATTTCAGCAGGAGTAGAGGGAGACATGCGATAATAATACTTATTCCATACCTGAAATACTTCTTTATAGAAGCCGTTCAGGAACTTTTTTGGCATATATCTGGCAAGGATAATATCCTCCAGTCTTCGCGCAAAAAAGGTATATACACTCATGGCTCTAAAATTCATTGTTGTAGACTCGTGTATCAATCGCTGAATCCATTTTAATCTATTTGTTTCGACTATTTCATAAATAATTCTTAGACCAAGGCCTCCATTTTCACACCTTTGCGCAAGGAAATCCGCGCTGATTTGTCTATGTGAGCCTTTGCAAACAAAATTCATCATACTTTTATTTATTTTCTTTTTGGTGGATTCAGGGATTGATACACACGCCATCACATACTGGAATATAGGTAGGAGAAAGACATTGCAGACAAGCACTCTACCCTTGATCGTAAGGTTTCTTTTTTTCCAATTACTTATGACATGCTCCATTTTACAGAAGAGTTCACCACAATTTACTTCTGTTAAGACATTTTCTTTTCTTGGATACAATAGTACAATGCCCAGAATTTTCATTCGGTTCACCCAATTGATATTTAATACCTTCCTGTTTGTTAAAAGACAATTACCAATATTGAAGCCATTGGACTTCTCAGGATTTAGTTTCAGACCAGAGGCTTCGTGGAATCTGTCTAACAGAGATAGTATTTTATACAGAGAAAATTCATTTTGTACAGAAACCGTCATATCATCTGCAAACTGCACAAGCTTTAACTGACCACCTCCCACTTCAATACCTTCAATGTTCTGATCATTTCGAATTTGTTGAGCAAGTTTCTCTACACAAATTGTAAACAAAATAGCAGATATGGGGTCACCTTGCTTCATTCCTCTGGCGACATCAAACCAGTTGGACGAAAGACCATTGTTGGTAAATGTAGCTGTGGAATTAGCCAAAAGAGTTTTTATCCAAGAAACATATCTATCACTAATATTATGTGCTTTTAAAGCTTTGACAAGGAAAGACCAACTTATCGAATCGTATGCTTTGGAGAAATCTAGTGATACAATAAGACCTTTCTCCTCCTGAGCTTGTAATAAACAAATTAAATCGTCGATTCGACGTATAGCAGTGCCTATATACCGACCTTTGACATAACCAAACTGATCTTCACCTATAATGCTAGGTAGAAGGGGTTGAAGTCTATTTGCAATTGTTTTCGAAATTATTTTATAGTCAACATTTAGTAAAGTAATGGGTCTCCAATTTTTTATTAATTTCAGATCCACATCTTTCTTTGGAATAACGTTGATAACTCCCCTTCTTTGGTTGAGAGTCATTTCTCCTTCTTCGATACATAATCTAAGCATAGCCATAAATCTGTTTTTTATAATAGGCCAGAAGGCCTGATAAAATTCTATCGTGAAACCGTCACACCCAGGGGCTTTATTTTTCTTAAAGGATTTAATTACATCTTCAATTTCTTCCTCTTCGAAATCCCTTGAGAGAAGCTCATTATCGATATCATTTAATTTTACATAGTCATCGGAAAGACAAAACTCTTCGACTGCCTCTTTACAGGAGTCTTGCTGCTTATATAAGCTTGAGTAAAATTTTTCTCCTTCTTTCAAGATTTCTTTTCCATTATTGGTAATTCTACCATTTATATTTAACTGATGAATAATTTTTTTTCCCGCACGATATTTTTCCAAAGAGCAAAAGTATTTCGTAGCCTTCTCTCCATCTACTATCCACTTGGCCCTGGATCTAATTAGCGCACCCTCCGCTTTTTCTAATTCAAAATCATTGATCTTATTCATAATATTTTTCCTCTCTTCCATTTGAACACTGTTCAACCAGCTCTGATCGTCTAAGTATTTTAATCTGGCTTTTAAATCAGAATGTTTGTCTCTTCTCAGTGAGGCTTTATCTCTACCAATTTTCATAGCGACCTCTCTTATTTTTAATTTAAGAAATTCCCAACTCATTTTGGGGTTTAAGGAGTCTAAATCACCATCACGACAGATTTTTTCCACTTCTGATATAAACAGGTCATCTTCTAGAATCTGGGAATTTAATTTCCAGTACCCACGCCCCTTTGGAGCAGAGTTTTGAACAATTTTAACCTCTATTTTCTTATGATCTGTAAGAATAAAGGATTCGACATTAAAATCGCTGACTCTATTAACAATATTTTTCGTCATAAAACAGTAATCAATTCTCGACTGCGATTTCGGACCAATCCAAGTGCAATCAGGATTATTTTGTTTTTCTATAACACCAACATCACACAAATCAAATTTTTCTAAGAACTCTTTCAAGTTTTGACTTGCTTTCGACTCAGGTCTATATGATAAATCACTGTTGAAGTCACCCATAAGAATCAACTCATCAAAAACTAGTTCTTCAATTTTTCTGTCTATCTGCTCTAGCATAGCCTGTTGCTCAGTACACTTATCTGCCGTAGGGGCATAAACATTAAAGATACATGTGATATTTTTCTTCTGCTGTAGAATAATAAATACCCATCTTCCTTCCTCGTCCGTACCGCTGTCTATAACATTGTCATTGATATTCTTAGGTATTAAAAACAAAACCCCTTTGGAAGCCGAGCTTCCATGTGAATATATGATGTTACCTTTCCACTGAGAGTTCCATATTGTCATTTTGTCTCTTGTCGAATGCGTTTCCTGCATGGCCACAATTTGGTTTTCGTGGCAGGAAAATTTGTTTAGGATTGAACTTCTTTTTAGAGAATCTCCAAGACCATTTACATTTATAGAACATAATTTTAGCTCGGTATTTTTACTACTTTTGTGCGACATTAAGCTATTTATTTTCCATCACTCATACTTCTTCTGACTTTTTTTCCTACAGAAAGTCCATATTCTCTTCAGACTCTTCATTCTCCTGCTCCTCTCTTGCCAGATATTCGTTCCATTCATCACGAACTGCCATGAGGATTTTTCCCATTAGATTCCCATGCACTGGCCACTTGATTTGATCAAGTACATCATACTCCTCTAGGGACATACCAATGCCCCAGACACGATCTTTGGGAGAAGCTTCACCGATTTTCTTCTGGTCTGTATTCAGAAGATATTTCCTCACTGACTCATTTTGTCTCACTTTGGCCCTTACAGCTCTGAGAACGATTTCTTGCCTATGGGTTTCCCAGTCCATCATCCCTTCTTGCACTTCTTTGAGCTCATTCAACATGCGCTTGCAGGCCTTTGGGTCGGGTGTGTCAAGAGCGAGTTTCTCCTTGTCAGTGTCTTTTGCATACCCAGCTCTCCTGTACAGAATGTATTGCTCTATGTTTTCGAATTCATGTTTATCAATAAGAAAAGGAGACAAGTAGTGGTTCGACAGGGGGTTGTCTTCTGTAAAATAGACAAACGCATCTTGGTTTTCCCTTCTGGTCAGCTTGGAGAGTTGCAGCTCGGCAGGAACTGCTCCAAGCTTGTTGTGCTTGTATCTCTTTCCGTCGATCAAGATATCACCTTTTAGCAATTTTACATTGAATTTAGTGCCCTTGGCCGCATCAGCTATTAATTTCGTCTTGGCATATCTCTGTCGAACCACCAGGGGCAAATCTCTCTTGAAGTATATTTTACCTACATCAGCATCGTCATCATATTGCCTCATTCTCTCTTTGTTTAAGATAATGAGATCTGCTGAACCCAGAGATGGCAGCTCGATTTTTACTGGGGCGTTCTTGAATCTCTTACTCACCCTGTATGCCTTCACAATTTTAATAGCAGCCAGTCCCATTAAATTGTGGACAATATTGTTCATTTTCTTTTCTACAATCTCAGGGGTTTCCTCTTCTTCTTCTTCCTTTTGCGGTAGTAGACCTATCACCAGAATGTTTTTTTCTAGCTTTTGGGTCTCCTTTTTAATGAAGTCCTGGTCCCTTTCCTCTTCCAACAGTTCCCTTTCGAGATAATTGGCTTTTTTCTGCGGTTCATTTTGCTGCAGGATCTTGATTGCTTCTTTCTGAGCCTTCATTTCCTTCGTTATGCCATTGATATGCTTATCTCTTTTTTTATTGTCCTCCAGCTGGCTTTCTTTGTCGACAAAGAGAACATCTACATCATCGACTACTTCATCTAGCCTATCTTCACATTCATATACCTTTTCTTTTAGGTCTTGTAACTCCTCAACACCATCAAAAAGTTCCGAAAATTGTCTCTGTGAATCAGTAGCAAATTTTTTTACCAGCGCTCTCAGATCCACTTCTTTGTTTCTTACATCAGACGGTCCTCCTTTTTGGTTACCATTTTCTCCAAGGTTTATGGGGGGGGGACGCTCTTTCCTTTCTCTTCTCTCTCTTATTTTTTTCTCTGATCCCTCTCTCTGTCTAGATCTTCCCGGCCTTAGCCTAACCAGCTTTTTATCCGCTGATTCCATTGCGATGGGCGAATCACTGGGAGCTCTTTTAATACCTCTCTCTTGGGACTGATCCGTATTATTGTTACTAACCTCACCGCTGGCGCTATCTTGCGGCTCCATGCAGAACTTGTGTTCGTTACAACGGTTTGTTATTTCCGGAAGTAGGCTATACTCTTATGTACTGGCGCGCGCCTGATCTTTTACCCTTTTTCACAGAAAACAAGTATGGCCGCCGGCTGCTTCCGCCCAGCTATTTTCAGCGGTTCGTCAAATTAAAATGTTATTATTCAAGGCGATTTGAGTTAATTTCAACTTCAGATTTGATGGAAGAGATTAAAATTTTGATTAGCTCGGATTTCCTATGGTCATTGGTATTTTAAATTACTGTCGTATGCAATATTGGAACTTTTCACTTAGCCTGTGAACCCCGTCTGTATCTTTCGCGCTTAGCGTATAATATATGCTCGGCGAGCGGTCTAGATTATACCTTGACCTGTGGATTATCGTCAGATTCATTAATCCTTATGCTCCTTACACATCATCATATTTGGCTATTGTTCACCGCAATAAGATTTCTTTCTGCAATCTATTAATATGTTTTCATGCGGACATTATCCCGTCCTAAGGCAAATAATCCAATCCGTTGACCACTGTCCACTCCAGGGCACTAAGCTTTAATGGCGGACACCCCGATCTCCAACTGACCACTGGCGTACACACGTGTTTGGAATAATTCACTATATTGGTCCGTGATGATTTTGCACTGTTCTATTGGTGTTTTAGTCCGTTTTGAACTTTTTTGTTGACCCTTTTTGAGTAATAAAAAGGTTAATCCTTTAATCCTTAGGTATATCTCGTCCTCTTGGGCGATAATCCGCGTTCGGGTGCCCGAGTTGGCGGGAAGCTTATCGTAATCCCTCAAAGCTCTTTTTCCAAGTAAATAATTATTTTCCACTTTTGCTTGTTGGCTTTTCGTAATCACCGAGTTTAGACGTCTCTTTCTGACTATTTTTAACTTCTTATGGTATCTGCAATCTGAAAAAGAAAAGGATTTTGACGAGCCTGGGCTCTGGTAACTTTCTCTCAGCTTGCTGTATCGACCGGAAGTCCCGATCATCAGGTATTGAGATACAGGTACTCATCATAACTGATAGAAAGACTCTTTACACAAAATGTGGTTCTCATCTGTCTAATCTTTAGTGGAAATTATTGAGTTTCCAATAAATTCCAACAATGAGGGCTCTACTTTTGTCACAGTAAGTAAGTTTACCTAAGGTAAAATATTGTTAAAATACATGAACTAAAAAATATTTATCCACTGAAAATGCACCAGAATTCACCATTTAAGGAGTATATTTTTTTTAATTTCCGGGGAGGAGAACCCTCCTGGACCTTCGATCTCTGGGGGCTTTGCGCCTTCGGCGCTCACACAGTCCCCAACATGTGCCATTTTCTCAGACCTGAACCCCCCCTTCAGGAAATCATGGATCCGCCCCTGCTTTAGACTTACCGTCCGTAGGCCTACTCTTCTACTGCAGCCTACATAGCAATTAATAGTCTAGACTACTGCAAATTCCTCATTTGGATTTAAGTAAATACAGCAATGGAAAAATATATTGGTCTAATCAGAGCAATATATTATATACTTTTACTTTCCTGTCACTGAGAGTTCTACAATAACGGAAATCATTTGTAGAATTTGTATTTTTAAGTCAGATTTTTTTTTGGTTGCTGTCAACTGCCCACCCTATTGGGTAAATTGTTCCAATGGGTCGGAAATTGAAAAACATAAGATTTTCTAAACATTTCGTTTTTAAGATCGAGGGATATAAGCATTTTTTCCTCTTTCGTCACACACAAATTAAATTCACAGTTGTCCAAATATTTAACATCGATCTTAGGTGTTTAGGGCACATTTTTTCTTATCGATTGATATCAGTCACTTGATTGTAAATCTAGTGAATAATCTTTTGATTGATTAATTTGATTTATTTTTACTTTTTTCCAACATGGAGAACGAAAATTCCTCAGTGGTTACAACATGGAAATTGCAGATTCAGAATCAGGAGATTCGGGAGATTAGGAATAAATTTAAAAATATTGGTATGACCAAAATTGCAAGGTTCTCCCATGATAAGTCTTACCTATCTTGAAGACTATCGTAATTATTAATATTACGTAGAACCGTACGTAGATATTCTACCCCTGGTCTATCAAAAATGGAGCTATGCAGCAGGCCATTACATGGTTCCATATTATAGCTTTGCACTGCCAGTATATCAATATCCAATTTCTAAAAAAAACTGCCAGGAATTACACTTAAGAGATATTGGCGCATTATAATATAGGGTATTAACAACTGAGAATTTTTTATTCAACACATTTATATAATTATACGGCCATTATAAATAATTTATTTTGGGGTTTGTGCAGCTGATGGCCATACAAACGATAGATAACGATATAGCTTTCCCAGTATGGCGCTCATACCCAGAAATTCGTTGTTCTCTTTAACTTAAACTGAGTTTAACTCCCGGACCTCACTCCCGGACCTCACTCATTGTACTTGTCGACATATTATAGGGACTGTTCATAACTAAGCATTAGGGAGGGTGTGTGTGTGTGTATGTGGAGAATTTGCGAAACAATATTGTGCAAAATCGTATCCCCCCCCCCCACCCCCCCCACTAAGACACTTATGCAAAACTTCTTGCCCCCCCCCCCCACCTTAAAAGTTTGTGCAAAATTGCATGCCCCCCCCCCTACTATAGTAATTAAGATTACCATAGTACCAAGTATGCAGCAGGCCATTACATGGTTCCATATTATAGCTTTGCACTGCCAGTATATCAATATCCAATTTCTAAAAAAAACTGCCAGGAATTACACTTAAGAGATATTGGCGCATTATAATATAGGGTATTAACAACTGAGAATTTTTTATTCAACACATTTATATAATTATACGGCCATTATAAATAATTTATTTTGGGGTTTGTGCAGCTGATGGCCATACAAACGATAGATAACGATATAGCTTTCCCAGTATGGCGCTCATACCCAGAAATTCGTTGTTCTCTTTAACTTAAACTGAGTTTAACTCCCGGACCTCACTCCCGGACCTCACTCATTGTACTCGTCGACATATTATAGGGACTGTTCATAACTAAGCATTAGGGAGGGTGTGTGTGTGTGTATGTGGAGAATTTGCGAAACAATATTGTGCAAAATCGTATCCCCCCCACCCCCCCACTAAGACACTTATGCAAAACTTCTTGCCCCCCCCACCTTAAAAGTTTGTGCAAAATTGCATGCCCCCCCCCCCTACTATAGTAATTAAGATTACCATAGTACCAAGTATGAGGTGGATTATATTTAGCTATATTTGCCGAGTAAGCCCATGCAGAAGCAAAAGCCCAAAAGCAAAGAGGCCGAGTTACAGCCCCGGTTATATTTGTCCGTCCATGTCAGTATTATAATTATATTCGACAATTTGGCCGTGAGTGGACAATATATAATGAATATAGGCCTATGTGCCGCCCATTACACGGACTGACGAATATTTAAAGTCTGCGCAAAAATGCCCCCCCCCCTTTCAGACTGTTCAGAGTCTGTGCAAAAAAAGATGCCCCCCCCCCCCTACTCACATGGTTAAACATGAACAGTCCCTATAAGGGCAATGCTACCATAGCCATAGGGCGATGTAAGAAGCAAGCACTAAACTGTGACTGCCGGTCTAAACTTGGTTATAGTGGTGGCGTCTGTTGTGCGTTATCAAAACGCTTCGAGAACGCCCGTCTTATAGTGGCGGCGTCTATTGGCATACATCTTTTAGCTAGTGGCACCAACTCCGTACATGCCAGTCGAACATTCGTCAGGATGCATTGGGCTGTTTAATGGCTGTGACCTGTGTTACTTAATTCTAACCCTATTTAGAAGGTAGCTTATCACTGATAAGGCGATCCATACTGTCAAAATGTCTGCAGTACTCATCGTTATATACATCCCCCAAAAACGTGAAGATTACATTCTCGACAAAACTGATTGTACATTCCATCTATCAGATTCCAAGGGAAATCTTGGGACTGGTTCGAAAACATGTACCCCAGATATAGCGAGTGATTTACCGACGTCAGAGAAACAAGACCAGAGTGTTGAAGGAAACCATCTGCAAACCGAGGACATTAACAATAAGGACAGTGGTGTTGCGCCTAAACGGAAAATTGTATATGATACTGATGCCGATGGAACTGACGGTACTGAAAAAGTTAAACTTTTGAGCTTTGAAACCGATCATCCGGGGAGCCCAGTGGCCGATAAGAAGGATGAGACTGCCGGGGAGACTGCTGATGCAGAGGTAACGGCAGCTGAAGGGAACGAGCCGCCGGCGGAGGAGGCAGGGAAACCCGATGACCATCCGGCGTTTGAGGATTACACTAGTGACAGTTTTGTTGATGTAAGTTGTTTGGCATGAATTTAAATAAGTTACATCGGACTAATTACGGGACTAATTACTTAACTATACAGTCTAGAGTCTTGCTCCCTGAAACCCCTGAACATAGAAGGCCTTTGAGAGCTTTTATATAGAGCTCCTTGGCTTTGGCGGTCCCCGGTTCGGACCGTAGCAGACGCCGAGTGTGGGCTGTGTTCATGACATAGCTACTCCAACATTAGCCCAGTCATAGAACTAGCTGGCCCAGTGAAAGAGCTCGCTTGTAGACCGTGTAAAAATCCGACCCGCTTGACCCGCGTGCCTTGTTACAAGTTATGTAATACCACCACGGCCTACCCTGCTAAACAACACTTGCACGTTGTGGGTGGAATGTGTCAGACTCACATTAAAATCATGAAAAATGATGTGCTCTGGGTCGCGGGATGACAAGGTCCTGTCAACCCTTTGCCCCGCTAGCCACTCTCTGCAATAAACCAATAAACCATTCCCAGGGATACTCTGTTGAGCCAAAACACAGCTGCTGCACCCATATATTCAACGCCCATGTTGTGCCATAGTGAAGCCGGTTTTGCCCGTATTTATGGGGCTGCGGTACATTTTCCTAAAACGTAATATAATGCATGTCAGTCAGGGATGGAGAAGAACTTTTCTGCACCGGCTCCCGATTGAAATTAACAAATGAAATGTAAATAGCTTGACGGACTAGGAAACATATTAGATTCAGTGGGAACCATTCCAAAGGTGTATCGGGTCAAGAGTATTAGGCCAATAAAAATAAAATAGGTGTTTCCGATTTACTCCCCCGTCCCCCCCCCCCCCCCCCCCCCCACACACACACACCTAGAAAAACTTACCCCGCCGAAAGGTGTTTTTTACCTTCCCTCATTTTTTTTGACAAAAAAGTTAATTAAAGCAGGAAAACAAGTCTTCCTAACCAGACAACTCTTTATGTTCAAAACAACTACTGTTACGAAATAGACGGAAACACACCTATTTTCTTTATGTGGATTGAGCCACCCCGTGGGCTTAGCTCCTGGGACTTGCCAAATCAATGCGCATTATAGCTATAGGCTGAGTAAAAGAAACAGACGATCTCCCAATCAAATGGCGGCACAATACTTGGAACCTCAGTCAGATCTAAAGGAGTGGCCATTCTGAGCTATTCTGTTTTACTCCGTGTGCGAGGCTGTACCCTTTTTTCAGGGCAAATTAAAGCGTATATGTATACTAAAAATCCTACAAAATCTTTGGAGTACCGTTTATATATGCAGCAGTTCACAGTTGATGAACTTTGGTATACAGAGAGAAATAATTAGGTGTAAGCGTTATAGGGAGCAATAACCTGATTCAGACTTCCAAAATTGTATATTATTCAATTGAAATTTCATACATAACTCAGACATAACATCTCAATACAAGTTTTTAAGAAGAAAACTACAAGAGTAGCTCTCAAAGTGCCTTATTTGGTTAAATTAATACTCCCCCCCCCCCCCCCCCCCCCGCACACACACAATGACAAAAAGCACATCTGCACTTTGGCATCATGTACATGTACTTTTCCGAGTCATTACTATAATATAAAGCCCGTAAAATAGCCCCTAGTGCCCATTCATTGGCTCACAAGTAACAGTCTGTATTTTTTTTCAGAGTTTGCAAAATCTCTTTGATGATCTTGGTATTACAAACGACGCATGGGTAGAAACAGATGATCAACAGGGGTATCAGGTAATTTTTAAATATGGTTCAGTATAAATGTTTCTATGAATTTCCTTACGTTTTCATATATTGTTTTATTTAACTTGTTTATCATTTTCTCCCGGGTTGTAATAATACTTCTAATAAGGTACTTCTAATAATGTTTATACGATTTTTTTAATGAGTGATAAACTTAACTATGAAAAAAACCCGGCAAGCGAAAGAGAAACCTACAACTGACCGGTTTGTGCTTCTCCGTTAGGATTGTTTCATTGTTTATGACTTCGGATTTTGTCAAAATTTCCACATCAATCTCGGAGTGATGTGAGTCGGTATTCTGACATCATCCCTCATGTTTTCTTCTAGATTAGCTTTGTGGTTGCAACCGAGAATTGTGATGTCATTTTACGTAGACTTACATTGTGTGGCCTGGGAAATGTACCAAATACATCCATTACGTAAGTTATCACTCCCTTTTCCGCTTTCTTGTGAATCCAGGAGATCTACTGGAAAACATTGTATTTGAGTGTGACTAAGTATGAACAGCCCCTCCCTATTTTACTTATAAAATATTATAAAATATAATATTATTCGCATCAGGGTCAAGAATTGAATTGAAAAATCTTTTATTTGTCAGTAATATAGTAACATTTACATTGAAAATGACAAATTGGTCGACAGACTTCTGGGATAATCCCAGTTTTTCCAGTCGTTCCCATATTTTTTACATAATGTGTTTATTGGCAAAGAGAATTTGTAGGGGAAGGATGGGGATATCCCATTTAATACTGTAAACGTATTTATTTTCACGCGGATACATTTTCGCGCACTAAGTACTTTGTAACCTTTTCGCGCGGATTTAAATTCGCGCAGCAAGGAAGCCTCATGCCTTGTTTATGTAATAATTATAGGTTCCCGCAGGATTTAAATTCGCGCACATAGGGGTGTGCGCGAAAATCGCGAAAATCAATACTGCGCGAACATTAATACGTTTACAGTAATAACTGTTAGGGGCATGGGTGGGTGGTGATGGTGAAGCGTGTGGTGATGGTGGGGGAGGGGGGGGTTGGTCATACAACCAATTAAATTACAACTATTAAAGTTGATAGAGTGAAACATCCTGAGACAGGAAGTATTGTAATATAATAGGTATTGAATACATTTCATAGAATACATAGAATGATACATAATCATAATACGGATATATTACGCATAAAGTAAGCAGGACTTATCTGTTGTAGGCTTGTGTATATATGCCGGTTACTTGAGGTATCCTAAACTATAGACTGATTATATCATATTGTATTATATCATGTCATATTCTATTTCAATGTATCCTTATCACTAATGGCCCCATTGGATTTAGTAGTAGAATGCGGATATGGATCCGATGTGCTCTCTAGAGCGCCTCATATCCTTATGTTAAAGCTATTTCATGCAAGGCCAGCAAAATAAGGATTATATATATAAATACATGTAAATGGCTATACATGTAAATGTCAAATTCGAGATAGCATATCGAAACGGTATATCAAAAATAGGTTATATTACTTTAATGTTAATTTCCTTAATAGCCTAAATGTTATCAAGGATTGATACTTTCAAGCACAAAATATGCCAAACTGTCCCAAAAGTTAATGATAAATATAACTATTTTAAATGAATATATTATCTCTGAATTCTTGTTAGGAGGGTAGCCTCTGAGTGCTTTTCTGTATTAAGTTGTATTTCGATTGAATGGGCGCAGCCTCCTTTTAGTATCACTATAGGAAAGGTATACTTATACAGGAGCCTGTGTGTCGCACCCCTGGCTAAGTCTAAATTGGAGGGGTGGCCTGTCAGTGGCCACATGGGTCTGTTTTGACTGTGTTGGCTGGTGTTGTTAAGTGGAGGAGTGTATTGGCTTGGCCTGTTTGCTGTGAGTGACAGGGAGGGAGGAGGGAGGACAGGGAGGGAGGTGTACAGACTGGCTGTGATTGACAGGGGGTTGGCTACTAGGCAGGGGGTTGGCTACTAGGATGGTGCTTGAGGATAAGTGAACAACCCTGAAAGCTTGTGAATAGTTACTAGGCAGGGGGTTGGCTACTAGGCATTCCTACTAGGCCAGGCCTACAAGTGTGATCTGACAAGCTACATCCTGTAAGATCTTTATCTTTGGATCTGTAGACTGTCATCTGTACATCTGTGTAAACTGATTTCAGTGAGAGGAAATATCTGAGGAGATCATCAGATAAGTTATGTAACTGAAGTGTAACATCACTGTGAAATGCCTCCTGCTGATTGTGGCCCAGAGTGGAGGAGGCCAGGTTTGGAAGTGAGTGATGGTTGCCTATGCAATCAAATGAAAAAAAGAAATACAAAAAAAGAACTATATACTAAAAATTAGAAGCAAAAGAAAATAGCAGTTAGGCAAATCAGCTGGGCTACCCTCCTAGTATCGAAAGATACTATAGCAATTGGGCAGTAGTAGGTTGTCTTGTTTGTATTGGCACCAAATAATTATATATTTTGAATGCCAGTGAAAACCATATTTTATACAGCAGGACATGGCTATTTGTCAAGATCAAAACTCACAGGATCTATAATGATTTTCCGCCTGGCGCTGTGTCTAGATAATTTTAACTATCTAGGTGCATGACTATATAATGTAACTAAAAATAGGAGCTATAATAACATCAACATGATATTATATATCAACATGTGTGTGATGTGTTTTGTGGGTCTGAATGTTTTGTGAGTTATCTTGGCCCAGTGTGTTATAGCCCTAGGTGTTTTCTTAGTGCAGCTTTGAAGCTGTTTGGGTTTTCGATATTCTTTAGGTTGTCTTGCAGGCAGTTCCACAGCTTGACTGTTTGGTAACCTGCATGAAAATGTTCAGCATTCATCGAGATTCATGTTCATCTTACATTTATTCCTAGTTATTTTTTTTATTTATTTTTACACACTCTAATATCGGCCAGTTGCACGTAGCACAAAGGTTTTCTATTTAGATTAATGTAATGAATTGATGGACAAAAGAGCCAACCTGGAGACCAAGGTAGATATAGAAGGGAAAAGAACCCACTGGATTCGCAAGGATCTTCCGTACCAAGTGAGGAAGCGTATCGCCAGGGCGAGGCCATGCGTAGCAGCAGCTAGAGCCTCCAGGCGATATGAACAAGTAATCAACGCCCACGGGGACGTGATATTAGGGACCAAGAGATACAGATACGACCAACTTGAGATGCTTCCTAAACCCTTCACCCCAGGTTTTCTAGCGAAGAGAGAGAATGCAACCACGTTTGTATTCTTTACCCGCGAATGTCCACTCTCTAACCACTTTAAAGCTGATTTCAAGGTGGACAAGAGGTGGTTTAATTGCATAGAGCAATACCTTGCCTTTAACAAAGCCATCATGGACGATGATCTGGCTAAAGCAGAGAATGTAATGTCACTGGATGATCCAGTAAAATGTAAGGTGTCCCTGAATGGATTTGTATCTGATGACGTATGGGAAAGATGGGAAAGAGAAAGAGAAACCATCTTAATCAGAGGATTGAAGAGAAAGATAAAGTATAACGACTTTATCGGAGATTACCTAATGGCCACCGGTGATAAAACCATTGGGGAGGCCTCCCCAGCAACGTCCGTATGGGGGATAGGAATGGGGCTACAAGACCCAGAGGTCCTCAACCAACTGAAGTGGGCCTTCAACGGTAACCTGCTTGGAAGGTCATGGACGGCAGTGAGGGACAGGATCAGGGAAAAAGCAGAAGCTGCCAGCCAAGCTGCCAACGGAGCACAAGACCAGTCTGAGGCAGAGATGGAGATTGCCCAGAGAGACGTTTAAGACATGATATGTTGAGTATATTGACGCAGTTTGTTAATAGACCACAGTACACTATATCAATGGAGCAAAAAACTACCCCACCATCCCAGATTTATTGCCGCATATTGAAAAATGATATTGTGAAACCCTTTGATATTTGTAGATTTGTGTTTAAAAAGGTGGAAAAATCCTTGTATGTACTGCAAACTCTGTCATGTACGACCAAACGGTCACAAATGTCTGTGTGTCTTGATTGTAAATCATGCTGTCATATCCTTGTAAGTAAACGCGAACAATATTGTATAAGAATGGTAGACCACCCCTCAGTATCAATTAATGGAGAGTAATAACATCCAATTCTTTTCATTAAATGTAAATGGCGCTGCCGATATAGTCAAACGCAAGGCCCTTTTCAGATTTTTGAACAAAAAAAAGAAAGCCATATTCGCGTTACAAGAAACCCACAGTATATCCGAAAGCATCAAAGTCTGGTCAAACCAATGGCAGGGCTTCTCCCACTTTGTGCACGGTAAGAGCAATGCTAGGGGAGTCGCAATTCTGATTTCTAAAGACCTCGAAGCTAATATCGATAGTAAGGGAGGTGACGATCAAGGCAGACTTGCCTGCGTAGATGTAACGATTGAACAGAAACGTTATTCAATTTTCTCTGTATATTTCCCCACAAAAGATAAATACAAAGAACAAGAGGCCATGTGTAAATCTCTGAGGAAATCTCTAGAAAAAAAACCGGATAGATCGGCGATAATATTAGGAGACTTTAACTTAGATATTATGAGTGAGGATGAATTCCTTAACCATAGTGAAAGTCAGAATGCAAAACTGTGTGGTCTAAAAAGCATGATACAAATTATTAACGATTTTGATTTATGTGACATTATCAAAGAGATGTCCCCCGAAGGCAGTAACATGACTACTTGAAATAGAAACTCCCAGAGTTCTAGACTTGATTATTGCATAATTGATGCTGCTATAAGAAATGATGTGAAAGCAGTAAGTAATGATTTCTGTGAACACTCTGACCATAACCTTATAAGCTTCTCGCTAAAGTCGAACGAGGAAGCAAGAGGTCCTGGGACATGGAAATTCAATAAATACCTACTAAATGATGAAGAATACATCGAAATGATGAAAACAAAAATTATTGACGCTTACAACTCCACAGGTTTAACTAGTGCCAGAGTAAGATGGGATTACATAAAATATATTGTCAGAAAAGAAACTATGTTTTACACTAGACAGAGAGGTAAGGAAAAAAGAAAAGTTGAAGCTGAATATAGAAATAGAATGAGAGATCTCTTCCAAAAAGGTGTACTAAATCAGGAGGAAACCCTCGAGCTTGATAATATTCAGAGTGAGTTAAGGTTTGAACAGCGAATAAAGCTCAGGGCGCTATGGCCCGGAGCAGAGCGCAGTGGCTAACAGAAGGTGAAAAACCGACAGCCTACTTTCTTAACTTAGAAAAGAGAAACTACAAAAGAAAGATCATTTCCCAACTAGAAATAAATGGTGCTACAATAAGTAAACCAGATGAAATCCTAACAGCTGAAAAAGACTTTTACCAAACCCTGTATAGTGAAAAAACCTTTGATATGTCTGGTGATAATGTGTTTAACGCTCAATATGAGGGCCCAACCTTTGACTCATTAGATGGCTTTATGTTAAATAGACCTATTAGTAGAGATGAGGTCAAGAAAACATTAGATTCGTGTCCAGGGAACAAAGCCCCAGGCCCCGATGGCTTACCCACGGAGTTCTTCAAGTGTTTCTGGCCTACTTTGGCCCCCATGTTTGAAGAAGTTGTTAATGAATGTATATTACAGGATGCTCTTACTAATGAGATGCACAGAGGTATTGTTTCTCTTATACCTAAGAAGGACTGCAACGTTGTAGAAAGGTTGGCCCAAAGAATTCGCAACGACCCTGAATGTCAGGGAGTTATGTTTGGTGGCGTCGACAACAGAATCATACAGTTCGCCGACGACATGACAGTTGTCGCCAGCAATGAAAAAGCACTGGCTAGAATGTTACATATTATAGAAGACTTTGGCAAAGTCTCTGGTTTGCAGCTTAATATAGGTAAAACGAGAGGTTTTAACATTGGCCAAATGACTCTGTACCAACCAATATGTGTGAACATCAACTGGGTAAACACAATGAAAATCTTGGGAATACACCTATTATACCCTAATGATAAAGGTAGACAAAATACTGTCAATTTCGAAGCAGCCTTTGAAAAAGCTGGTATCGTCATAAAACACTGGGAGGGACATCTCCCTAAAGGGAAGGATCATTATTGTAAACGTATTAATTATACCTTTGTTTTTATATGTAGCCAATCTTATAGTTGTAGAAGAGCATATGATATGCAGAGTACAGAAACTTGTAGCCGACTTTGTATGGAGGGACGGCAAGCATAGGGTTGCCAGTCATTATTTATGTAGAGAAATTGAGGAAGGAGGCCTAAAGATGCATGACTTCCGCGCCAAATTAACAGCTAACAAACTGAAATGGGTGCAAAGAATACTATCCGAGACGAATAGTAAATGGCAAGCTTGTATAACAGAATCCCTCGGTAGAAATGTCAAAGCGCAGATCCGATATAGACATAATATTGTTGTTAAGAACTCAGAATTTTACTCTGAGATATTCAAGGTATGGTACCGTTTTTATGGTTCACGCGAACCGACAAACAAAAAAAGCGTTCTATGTGAAGACTTATGGTATAACGACCGGATAAAACTAGAAGATGCGATCTCCAATGTTGCCTTATGGAAGAGAAAAGGAATAATGAAGGTGGAGAATGTGATATCAGGTAGCCGTGTTAAGAAAAAAGGTGAAATCCTGTGCGAATATGGTATTAAAATTAACTTCTTAGAAGAGCTGAGCCTAGGAAAGAAAATACCAGCAAATTGGCTGAAGATCGTAGAAAATGGCCAGATTGAAAACTTCAATGAAGAAATACTATGTCAAATCGGCGACAAAGAGTTAGACATTCTTACTTGTACTTATAAAGAGATGTATTCGGCGGTTAGAATTTTCCTGAACCCGAAAGGGGACAGAAATGAAGACTGGCATAATGCATTCTGGATAAAAGGTATAGACATATCAAATATTGAATTCAGTATGTGGTATCGGGTCCCTTTTCACTGTACAAGAAATGTACGGCTGCAGGCCTTTCAGTATAGCGTTATAAACAAACTCATTGTGTGTAACGTTCACCTGTCTAACATGAATATCAAAACCTCGAACCTATGTAACTATTGCGATGCGATAGACGACTTATTCCACTTCTTCATCAATTGCGAAAGAGCGTGTAATTTTTGGCATAGCCTAACAAATTGGGCGGTGAGAAATGAGCATTTAGACTCTGAAATTTCCAAAGATATGAACGCAATATTTATGTTATTAGGTATACCAAATATCGGTGAAAAGTATTACACATGGAACTACATCCTAATATATGCAAGGTTCTATATATACAAGTGTAAACTCTTCAAGAAAAACAACATTTGTTTCTATGAATTCTTAAGAGAGCTCAAGTTCAAACTAAAAACTATGTACAACGCTTCTTTCATCAATGTTACGCACAAAAAAGATTGGGCGAAATGGAAGTCCTTTTACGATACTTTGTAATAGCCTCCCAATTTTAATTGTGTTCTAAGTCACTGAGTTCTAGTCGAACAAGTGAGTACACCCCTTTTAGGGTAACGATGTTTTTACTGTATAATATGTTTTAGAGATGTGCCCGATATTTAGAGCACAAACAGTTACTCAGTAACAACTAGATGTAGCTCCTCCTGATATCGTTTGAACTGTGAACGCTAGTCTTTTAAACAAAACAGCGGAACTATTCCAATGTTTAGTTGATATTTTATTCTATAACCAATGACGGTCACATTTTAGCATGCTTCGAATTAGCTATACATGACGTTTCACACATGAAGAGAGAGGGCATGATGTAAGTTTAGTGTTATCTGCCCCGGAGAGTATAGTTCTGTTGACATACTGAATAAACTGCCCAGCTAGGGGGGAAAAAAAAAAAAAAAATGTAATGAATTGATTATTAGATAGTTTCTCCTCGTGTCCCGTTCAGAGAGTCAGTACAGAGACCATATTTCAGGGATTTGGGCCATCAAATTATCCAAATATTTTTTTCCATGTTTAAAATGGGTGAGGTTGGGCGCCGATAATGTATTAGTGTGTTTTAGGATGATCACGATGTATCTATACATGCGCATTTCCTATCTTATAAGTTATATTTCGTGCTAATAAGTTTATTGTGATTTTTTTGAGATGCCGAATTGATCAATGGATTTTCATTCCTATCTGCAGGTTATTTCCTGCTTCATTCCATCATGTACCTAAGGGTAAGTTGAAGGAGGACACCAGCGATCGTCCCGCAAAGAAAAGGTATACATACTTCCTGCTATATAAAATTGTCTGGAATTTTGGGAAAATATTGAGAATTATCCCGTCTGGAATCTTGGAAAAATATTGAGAAGTATCCCTTTTCACTGCTTTAGTGAACGGTGGTAAAATTCAGTGGTCCATAAAATATATAAAAATAAATATATGGTGTCATCGTTTTGGGGGGCTTTTTGTTTTCACTCAACCATGTTCTTTCTCCAAGTCAAATTTGAAAAAATACATTGTTACTCCTTTTTTCATGCATTACTTTGTATTTTTGGTAGACTGTGCAATTTATGCCCTGTATATTTAAATGATGAAAATCTAGCAAAGATTATAATTACGTGTAGTGGGTCTGGTTATATTACCAATATTCTATTCTATTGTGTGGTGGTGCTGTCCGCTGTGGGTTAGTACACCTGAACTACCCCAGTGGGCAGTACCAGTGAACATGTCCACTCATCAGTATATGTGTGGGGACTTTTACCATTATATTGGTTGTTATGCTCTTATAAGCTAATCTTCTGTTCTTAACCTTTCTATCAATGTACTGCTATGAGATATTTATATCCACGGACGTCAGTCCGAGAGTCTTTAGTAACATAATGCCTGAGTGCATCTTATCTTTATCTTCTATACTCAATGTCTACTCACACCAGTTTTGTACGAGTCAAGAATAGGGGTGAACCCCAGCTCGAGTTGAGTGAGTTAGGACTTGTGTGTCCCATGTGACTAAATAAAGTCTGTAGAGAGGTTAAGCCTTGTTCTGTCTTTATTTAGCGTGCAAGCGGATCGGATCCGAAGATCACTACAATTGGTGCCGTGACCAAAGCTTGCCTTGGGATATACTTTATGATAGAGAACTAGATTTATCTAGGTTCCAAGTGGTTTCTAGTAATTGGAAAATAAAAGAAACAAAACGATGGGTGATAATCGACCCGTGGTGGACGTTGCAACTCAGATTTCGGACAATCTGCAACGGACCAAAGCCGTGACATCTCCGAAAGGTGGTGACATGGTTGGCATTGGTGCGAGAGCGAAGTTGACTTTACCAAATACTGCTCCTGTTGTTGGAACTACAAATGTGGTTCCTTTGACTTTGGACCAACCTTTGGCACCGCTTGGCGGTCTAAGTTTGGACAATCCAACAGGGGGCCTTGGTTTAGAGAATCCGGAAGGGGGTCTGGCTGGTACGGACGTCTGGATGGACTATAGACAACCTCTCCGTCATACGGAATCCGAGGATGACATAGAGTTAACGACTCTTAGAGAGCAGGCGAAGAGTTGGCGGAAGGCTTACGCCAGCTCTCACCAGCAAATCATCGATCAGCGGAATACGATGGAGCAACTTGCTCAAGAAAACGCGGATTTGCAGGCGACATTGCATGATGTGTCCAAAGATGCGCGAGCCACCACGAAGAGACTCATGATTGAGAATGATAAGTTGAGGACGGAGGCCTCTAGAGTGGATGACCTTTCTAGGCTCCACAATGAGTTATTGGAAGAGACTAATGCTGCAGAAAGGATTGCTCGGACTCCTCTTAGGCTTAGGCAACCTGTAACGTCCACGTTTGCGGACACACAGGGAGCTGTAGCTTATCAAGAGGGAGACTCGTTCAAGCTTATGACTCCAAGACATTTTGGAGGTCTTAGGCATGTAACGATCCGGGAGCCCTCTGCTGTTGCTGTTTCCTCTCCAAAGGAAGTTCAGGAAGTTGAGAAGAAGGTAGAACTAGCCGCCATGTCTAGTATTAAGAAGCCTGCCATTACTGGAAATGATTCTTACATACGCGGACAGGTGGTGAATGAGACATATGTCCGAAAGGATAATGGTAGGGCTACTACCATCACTGGGATACCCACACCGACTGTTAATCCGGTTGTGGATACTGCTGGTGCTGGTACTACCACTGTGAGTTTGTCTCAGGATGTTCTGTCCTCCACAATCAACTTACCTCGACCGGATCCGGGCATTGCTTATGCCAATAAGTCCCTAGTTCAGGGATTGACATATGTTGGTCCGGACCCAACCCGTGCTCCGTTCAGTTACACATTCTACAATGATGAGGACCACGTTGAACCACGATTAGGTACCATCAGACTATGGGATTCTACGAAGGATTCGTGGCAGCATCATCTGGCAGAGATGAAGGTATTGGCTGAAGCCCATAATTGGACGGATGCAATGTTTTTGAGGCAACTCAAGAGCAGTTGTAGACGTCAAATTGCGGCTTTGGGGGAATTGCCCCAGGGGACAAAATTGCCGGACTTGGTGGCTCATTTGGAGACCAACTATGGTGATTATTGTCAGGAAAAAAGAGAAGCTGAGTTCTATGCTTCCAGACAAACCCCTGGTCAGAATGCTAGGCATTTTGCCAATGATGTAGCAAAGGCTGCACGCTATGCTTTTGGTATCCATTTGGACAGCACTATGCGGACTTTGTGTATCCGGACATTTTTGAAAGGTTTGACTGACCTTAAAATGGCGGAGTTTGTGAGGTTCAAGCAACCATATGACTTGAACCAAGCTGCACATTGGGCTGTAGTGTTCGAAAGCTGTACTATGGATTTGGCCACGGTTCAGACAACATCAGTAGAACCAAAGAACTCCTCGAACCTTGCCATATCCGCACCTCCTGGTGGTGTGGCAAGTAAAAAGGCTCAGAAAGCCATTGCCCAGATGATGGAGTTGCTTGATAGACCATCGGAAGTTCAGCCTGAAGTATCAGCTTCGGACGATATTTCTGATTGTATTATCCAGGCAATGCAGGCATGGCAGATGAACAAAAAGTCCGCTCCTAAGCCTGGACCAGCTGCTCCCTCTACAGGTGGTGGGCAGAGAAGGTTCAGACGATGGAAGCCGAACAATGGATGCTGGTTTTGTGGTGAGGACGGACACATCGCTTCAGTGTGTCCTACGAAACAGATCATCCTTGGGCTAGCTCCCAAGTCCGGTGCATCAGCTAAGGACTCGGGAAACGCGGACAGACCCTCATAAGGAGCGTGATGGGGGTCGGGGAGAAGACGCTTCACAGTGCCACAGTCCGAAGTGAAGCTGAGAGTAGTATGGGAACTGGAGGACATGCCCAGGCACCAGCTAGTACGCCGGAGATTACACACCAAGGTGATCCCCGTCCGAAGACTGGAGATTCTAGGTCGCTGCCGGAAGGAAAGCTCCTACCTCAAGGCTTGTTACCTTGTGGTGATTCGGACTCTGCCTCTGAAGTGAGGTGGGGACAGTCCGGATTCCAAGCTGAACGAGATCAGTTAGTGTTGGTCAAAAGTGGATCAACCGAACCTGCTCAAGTTCAGAAAGTTTCTGTACACAATCAGGGAACTTTGGAGATCCCTACTAAATTGCTAGTACGGGAGAGATGGTATGCCCCTGTGACAGTAGGTGGGGGAAGTGGACCTTTTTTAGTTGATCCGGGTGCTACTACTAGCTTGATCACTAAGAAGTTCTACGATTCCCTTCCGAATCCACCACCAATGACTTCGGTACGGATGATGTGTGTGATGGGTAATGGGACACCGATAGTCACATATGGGAGCGCGCTTTGTCCCTTGAAATTAGGCGACCGGACTTACATGATTACTTGTCTTGTAGTCAGTGGTCTACGTGGTCCTGAACGCGGGATACTTGGTGCGGATTTTTATTTTGTGCACCAATGTAATCTGGATTGGTCAGGGACTTTCTACTTGGAAAATTTCGGGTATTCTGTACCGTGTACGCTATGGAAGAAACCTGTTAGCAGTATTGAAAGTCCCTCTGTGAAGGCAATGGAAGTGGAAGACGTAATTGTTGGGAGAGAGGTGAAACTTCTTAAGGCAGTTGTCCTCAAACCTAGATCAGTTACTATGGCCAGACTTGACCTTGGCAGTGGCTCAGTCACATCGGGTGGATTGATGTTCGAGCCAGACCAAAGATTGTTGAAAGACTTAGCCTTGGGCAGCCTGAATACTTATGTAGCAGGCAACGGTTCTCCGACCGTGGTAGCTTTCTCCAATCCGACCGGTCGCACCTTGAAGATAAAACGACATAGGGTGGTTGGTAAAGTGTTTAGAGTTGATTTATTAGCTCAAGACTCTTTGTCAGATATTGGGGAGAATGAGGAAGTGATCAGGGAAGCAATCATCAACTCTATACAGTTGCTGGAGTCTCCTATAGCAGATGATGATCTGATCGCTCCTACTCTTCCCATTCCGCCCGCTGCAGAGTGTCCGCTGGCTAAGATGATCAAAGAATCGGATTTGTCCGGAGTCCAAGATACTCGAAATGCTCTGAATCTCTTAGAGGAGTTCCGAGGCTGCTTTTCTCTTCCAGGAGATAAGGCTTTGGGATGTACTCATAAGGTCCGCCATGTTGTCAATACAGGTGATGCTTGTCCGATCAAACAAGCATACAGGCGGATTCCAGTTGCTAAACGTGATAAGGCGGAAGCAGAGATCTGGAAGATGTATAGGGAAGGCCGGATTGAGCATAGCAATAGCCCATGGGGAGCTCCTATTGTTATGGTGGCCAAGAAGGACGGGACACAGAGGTTCTGTGTAGATTATCGCCAGTTGAACTCTGTCACGATAAAGGATAGTTTTCCTCTGCCTAGGATTGACGAGTGTGTGGAAGCTCTTGGTGGAAACCAATGGTTTTGCACACTAGACCTCGAAAGTGGATATTGGCAGGTGGCTATGGATGAGGAGAGTAAAGAAAAAACTGCTTTTCTCTCTAGTGTGGGCTTATTTCAGTTCAAAGTTATGGCTTTCGGACTGTGTAATGCCCCAGCTACCTTCCAACGTATGATGGACAATATGTTGGACGGACTCAAATGGAAGTCATGTCTGGTTTATCTAGACGACATTGTTGTTTTTGGAAAGACGCTGGATGAGTGTCTCCAAAACCTCAGGCTTGTTCTAGAACGAATCAAGGACTACGGATTAAGATTGAAGCCGAAGAAGTGTGAATTCTTCCGTCGGCAAGTTGAATACCTGGGCCGGATTGTTTCTGGTAAGGGAATTCAAGCTAATCCGAAACAGATTGAGAAAGTCCGAGATTGGCCAGTCCCTACGAATGCTAAGGAGATTAGACAGTTCATAGGGTTTGCTTCCTATTATAGGGAGTTTCAACCTAACTTTGGTGAAATTGTCTCTCCTTTGCAAGACATTGTGACGGCGGCATGCAAGGATAAACGCTATACCAGACCTATAGTGTGGACTCCTCAGTGTCAGGCTGCGTTTAGCAAGGTCAAGGAATTGCTGACCACTTCGCCAGTACTGGGATACCCCCGGAAAGTGGGAGATTTCATCCTAGATACGGATGCAAGTGGTTTTGGAATGGCTGGAATCCTTTCACAGATTCAGGACGGACGGGAAGTAGTCTTGGGCTATGCTAGCAATAGTTTGTCTAAATCTCAGAAAAACTATTGTGCTACTAAGCGCGAGTTGCTTGCTGTTTTGACTTATCTGAAGAAGTTCAGACATTACCTTCTGGGTAATAGAAACTTCTATGTTAGGACGGACCATGCCTCTCTCCGTTGGTTGCTAAACTTCAAAGATCCAACTGATATGCTTGCTAGGTGGTTAACTACCATGCAGGAATACGGACTGGATCAGGGCATGATTCTGCACCGGGCTGGGCGCAGGCATGAAAATGCCGATGCGCTTTCTCGCTTGCCAACACGTAAGTGTGGGAGATTGGATTGTCATGATTGCGGACTACATGACGCTGTGTTAGCTGCTGTTACCACTGATGTCCCTTCGGACTCGGATGTTCCCACGGACTCCGGGGGTAACAAGCTACAAGAAGCTCAACAGTCTGATCCCATGATCAAGAGGTTGATTGATATGTTGGACGGCTCAGTAGAAATTCCTTCTAGGGAAGATCTTGCTGGTGAGTCCGATGAATTTCGGACTTATGTTCAACACCTAGGTGAAATGGAAATGAGGGACGGTGTGCTATGCCTCGGATGGGTTCGGCTAGCCACCGGTAGGAAGTACTGGAGGAAGGTGATCCCAGCTTCCATGAGGAAAGAAATTTTCAAGGGCATGCATGGGCCTAAGACTTCAGGTCATTTTGGTGTTTTTAAGAACACTTGGTCGGCCAAGATGAGATATTATTGGCCGGGCCAAAGATATGACCTGAAGAGATGGATTAAGGCTTGCCCTGAATGTTGTACCAGAAAGACCCGTGGGGGAGGAGGAATTTCTCTCCTAAAGAAAGAGAAGCATGGTGACAGGTGGAACCGGATATCGTTGGATATTCTAGGTCCCTTTAGGGAGACACCTAGGAAGAACAATTATATCATGGTGGTTACGGACCATTTTTCTAAGTGGGGCGAAGCCTATCCCATGCGAGACCATACTGCAGAAAGCTGTGCAGAAGTCCTTTTCAAGGAATGGATTCTGAGGTTCGGATGTCCGGTGGCTTTACAGACCGATGGGGCCCCTGAATTCCGATCACAGCTATTGAGATGTCTTTTGGACATGTTAGGGATTGAGAAACTGATAACTCTTCCCTATAGGCCTCAGTCCAACGGACAAAGCGAGCGGCTTAACAGAGTACTTGTTGAGCAGCTCTCTTGTCTGACAGACTATCATAAAGATGACTGGGATATGCTTGCTCCGTGTATAGCTCACGCGTATCGAGCTACTGTGCATGCCAGCACTTTATGTACTCCAAATTCTGTAGTTTTCGGTACAGAACTCGTAGCTCCTATGGATATAGTCCATGGAGTGGGATCTGACGGGTTGGACTTTCCTTGTAAGGTTTCTTATGTGGAGAACCTGAAGCAATGGATGCGGAGAGGACACCAGTATGTGCGGGAAAATCTTGGAGTCTCTGCTATAAATCAGAGACGAGATTATAACAAACGCACTAGGCCTCCAAAGTTTGCTGTGGGGGATGTTGTCTATCGATATTGCCCTCCTAAAGCAAACAAGAAATTGGGACAGAAATGGGATGGCCCATTTAAGATCCGCAGGTTCATAGGCGGTACCACCTGTGAACTTGAAACAGCAGAAGGCTTGTTGAGATACCACATTGATTATCTCAAGCCTGCTTTTGATGAAGATGGTCCTATCCAGGCTAGAAACCTTCATAGGGCTCCAGAATTTCAGAAACTGGAAAAGGCAGGTAGAGATATTCTCAGGCTGGAAGCTGGGAAGGTTGTAGCGGGAGTTGAATGTCCGGCTAAGTCCGTGAAGGAGAAGGTTACTATAGGCGTCAAGCCTAGAGGTAGGCCGAAAAAGAGAAAGTCCGTTTCGGCCACAGATCTTCCTCCACTGACTAAAGGAAAAAAGAAAAAGGGTCCTGTTAAAGTAGGAAACCAAGTGTTGCCTACTAAGAAACAGACTCTAGGGGAAATGAAACGAAGGCCTGGTAGACCAAAGAAAGGGGGGACGGGGTCAGGAACAGCAGTAGTTGTTCCTCCAGTTCCGCCTAGTATTTGTGTAAAAACCAAGAAGAAACGCGGTAGACCGAAGAAACAAACTACGGACTTGCCTGCTGTTCCTTTAGTGCCTGTGAAAAGAAAGGTTGGACGTCCGAGGAAAGAACCAGCTCCAGTGGTTTCCTCGCCAACCTCTCTACCCCAGAAAAGGGCACAAAGAAATTTGTTGCCTAGAGTAAGGGACACCTCCCCAGCGCTGGTAAGGGCTCAACGCTTGCGTAAAGCCCCAGTTCGGTTTAATCAGTAAGAAAATTGGTATCCGGGGGGAGAATTTCTGAACTGGTTCTCTCCCACTTCAAAAAAGTACACAACGAGAAGTCAGACTTGCAGTTTATTTGTACCGGATAATAATTGCTTGTCACCATTCGGCAATGTAGACTCAGTTCTATTTATGACTGGGAAACGAACATGTGTCTTGGAAAGTATTTGGTTTGAACGATAGAGAAAAGCTAGGCCCAGGCTTGCCCTGCGAGCAATTGTGGCTTGGAACTTGCTGTAAGGCCGGAATCTATTTATAGTGAATAGGTGGTTGCTTGAATCTGTCCTGAGAACCAGAGAAATTTGAGGTAAAACACCCTGTGTAGTCTCAACAGGGGAGAACAGGTTAGCCGGACTGGTCAAACACGTCCGCGCTATGGCTCAGAAGGAGCGCGGGAAGTGATTGGCGCTGCCAACAGCGGTGGCGGTCTGAAGCACTACGCGTGACCACGGGTCTCGCCGTTGTGTTTCACTCCTTTCAGTTGACTTCCGGATTCTGAGTGTGCGACACGTTCTTCACTAAGGAAAAGTTAACTGTAAGTTTTCCAAAAAGATGAACTTATTGACTTACATCTGTATGTGTTGATATGTAGTTGCAAGAAGGCGACAAGAGTTTCTGGACCAATGTGTACTGTATTCGCTGAGAAATAGTAGTCAGAAATGACTCGGCGGACTGGCGCCGAACACGTTGTGGCCATTTTGGTATGTTTTGTATAGCGAATGAATGAACAAGGGGTGTCTCTATGCTAAACAGACCATTTCTTGTCAAGTCCCGGTGATATTAGCAGGTCACACTCTGAATGCATGTTGGTTGACGAATTAATGTGTTGTTTAGAACTTGGCTTGTTGAATATGTATACCGGTGGTAGATTTTTAGACCAAGCCACGCCCGTGCTACGTCCGTGGCTAGAAACCAGCTCTGTCTAGGTCTAAAAATATTGTCCCTGAACTGTGCCTTATTTCTGCTGTTGCTACATGTCGTTATTTTTCTATCTGTCAGAACTAGGTTGATATTCTCAAGATGTCTGACCGAGGAAATGATTTGGACCTGTCGGCGTCTGAGGGCGAGTTGTTGACCGACGACCAGGCGGCCGAGGTCCTGGACTCGTTCATGACGGCAGCAGAGAGGGAGGAGACAGGGGACACCACGTATTGGGAGCAGAAGGTCCCTACCCCTGTCGCGTTCGAGGTGGACTCGGAGGAGGAAATGGAGGTCGAGGTAAGCGTTGCTCCCTCCAAATCCTCGGACAAGTCGGACAGGTCCGGACGGACCACCCACCAGTCAGCAGACAAGTCCCCGGACCGGTCTGCGGACAAAGCCCGGACTTCCAGGTCTACGGACAGGAAAGCCGGAACCTCAGGGACAAAGGGTCCCAAGCAAAGTCCTGTAGAGGACAAGTCTGAGAAGAGTCAGGTGCAGGTGACACCTAGAAGATCACCACGCAAGCAGGCCGACCCGGGGAAGGTCTTGAGGGGCAAGGACGCGGACGCCATCCGGACCCGTTCCCATTCTAACTCTCCAGGCAAGAAGAGTTCGGATCGGGATCGGAGCGCTTCCTCAAACCCCAAGGCTAAGCCTGCAGCCGCCTCTCGGCCCAGGGGAGCTGAGTTGGCGAAGGCCCTGCTAAAACTGCCCCAGGCCACTGCTAGCACTAGCACTAGCAGCACGAAGACGCCCGTTTCCAAGCTTCCCAAGATCCGGAAGCTGAAAAGGGTGCATGTGTACCGATCCGAGGCTAGGCGGGTGCAACTGGCCAAATTTGGTTCTCTGACCAAGTTTAAGGCCGAGTTGGACTCAGCAGCTCTGGTTCCCCTGAATCCGAGCATGGATCAGCCCGGATCCGTCCCACCTCAAGCTCCGGAATCTGACGATGAGTCCAAGGAGTTTGATGACGACCAAATGACCCGGTACGAGCAGGTCATTTGGCCAGAAGTGGTCCGAGAGGACAGCCTAGACGCGGGTACTTATGGAAAGCTCACAGGAGTACACAAACTGTGGCAGCCCGGGTTTAGGTGCCCTTTCATGGTGTGCAGGTACCTTCCTGTAAACGAGGGAGGTATCAAGAGGTACCAAACCAGAGAGCGCTTCTTTAGGCATCTCTGTGAGGTACATGCCCCCTATTCACAGGTGTGGGTGTGCTCCCACGACCAGTGTGCCCAGGTTCTAGACCGCCGTGTGGAGTTGGTGCAACACTTCATGAACGGCGAAGTCAAGCAGCACCACCTGAATAGGGAGATTGCCTTGGAGAAGACCAGAGCTGTGATGCCTGTCATCCGGAACAACTCTGCCTTCCTCCGCATGACTTACATGTCGGCCCAGCACTTGAGGGTCACCCGCAGGATGAGGTCGGTTGCGAAACCGTCCAAGTCCAGCGCTTCCTCCTCTACTGCTGGACAGTCCGGGTCAGCCAGCTCTTCCTCTAGCAGCCGAAAAGGGAAGTCTGGAGGCAAATCCGTGGCAAAGAATGCCTCTTCCAGCAAGGAGACCACTGGAGGCACTGAGGGTGCCCAGAAACGCGGCCGGACTAGCTCCGGAGGTGGATCAGGAATGATTTCACCATCCCTTCCTGCAGCCAAGAAGCAGAAGGGCCGCAAGGCGCAGGTGGAGACAGACACTTTGTCTGCCCAGCTGCCTGAGAAGGTAGAGACGGAGCAGCTGGTCCGAGCAGCAGAATCCGAGATCCAACGCTGTCTGTTGACTCTCCGGGCTGCTGCTGACGCTGCTCAGCAACAAGTCTCTACCTCAATGGCGACACTGACTGTCCCATTGCAAAAACTGGAAGCCGTGCAGGGCCAAATTGGGGAGAACGCCGCGCAGAAGGAGACAATCCGGACGCAGGCGAAGATCATCCAAACCCTGCGCTTGGCTGTGGCCAAGAAAGATAGCGAGATCCTCAATCTGACGGAAGAAAACGCCAGTCTGCGTGGGGAACTCGCGGAATTCGGCCGCAGCTCCTCTCCTGAAAGTCAGGAGGTGTCCGAGGTGGAAGCGTCCACCCAGTCCGCTTCAGTGTCTACTGCCCGTGCCCCTCAGTCAACTGCTGTTGCTGGCCCGAGTACAGGTACTGTAGTGTCAGAGTCCGGAGACTCTGTCAATGTGAGTATGGACTTGGCTCAGTTTAATCTGCTGTCAAGTCTGATGGCCAAGTTCCAACCTGTGTTGGCCCCGCGGACTACTCCCCCGCCAGTGCAGCGAACAGCTCAAGCGAGCCGAGGAGGCCAAGACCCTTTTGGCCTGATGAGAATGTTTGGTTCGCCCGGAAATGCCATTTCTCCTCTATCTGGGGGAGAAAACGCAACGGCTGTTGGTCCTGAAGTCGGGCGAAAGCCTGCGGACCAGCAGGACGGATCCACGGATCAGCAGGAAACTGGTGAAGGTGTCTCGGACACTGAGAACACTCCCATGGACTCCCAGTGATGCCCGGACCTACCTAGCCTCCGCCGGATGTGGCGTCGAGCATTTTCCTGTACAAGCCTCCGTCGGATGTGACGTGGAGCGTTTCCTTGCCTTACCTTGCCTTGTTGGCTCGTCCTCGGATCATTTCTTCCGGATCCGGACCATGTTCTACCACCCCACGGACTCCCTTTTCGGATTGATGACACATCAACTAAGACTTTTAATGTGAGATTACTCTTTTTTACTGTCGATTCACTCAGAAGGAGGAACTTCAGTCAGTTTCATAAAAATTTTCTACACTGGATTCTGTAAGTTAGTGAGGACACTTTATGCTCCTGAATGTATTTGGTGTTTATTATTACTGCTTTCTTCAGATGTGTGTATTGAACTTTTTTTTTACTTGGATTTTTAAATCCGTAATCTCTTTTTGCATGTGTGCTTGACATGTTTGTCACTAGAAATGTGATTTTTACTGCTTTTTACCGAGTTTGTAATGTGTTAAAACTCTTTTTCGAAGAAGGGGAGTATTGTAGTGGGTCTGGTTATATTACCAATATTCTATTCTATTGTGTGGTGGTGCTGTCCGCTGTGGGTTAGTACACCTGAACTACCCCAGTGGGCAGTACCAGTGAACATGTCCACTCATCAGTATATGTGTGGGGACTTTTACCATTATATTGGTTGTTATGCTCTTATAAGCTAATCTTCTGTTCTTAACCTTTCTATCAATGTACTGCTATGAGATATTTATATCCACGGACGTCAGTCCGAGAGTCTTTAGTAACATAATGCCTGAGTGCATCTTATCTTTATCTTCTATACTCAATGTCTACTCACACCAGTTTTGTACGAGTCAAGAATAGGGGTGAACCCCAGCTCGAGTTGAGTGAGTTAGGACTTGTGTGTCCCATGTGACTAAATAAAGTCTGTAGAGAGGTTAAGCCTTGTTCTGTCTTTATTTAGCGTGCAAGCGGATCGGATCCGAAGATCACTACATACGTTCTATAATCTTTGAATCTAGGGATTTCAGACTGAAAATTAATTAGATATGTGACTAACTGTATTGGTATATAATGAATAATGCCATGCTCAATCTGTATCCCAGAAATTAATTCTAAATGTTGCAGTTCATCTGAAGAGAGCGAGTTCTTCAAGTCTATCAAATCAAGGCTTATCGTAGCTCAGGTTGGTTTTCTCTTTCCTTCAAGTATATCTTCGATCAAATTATTTCAATCTTTCAATGCCTTTAGAGATACTGTGCCTAATTTAAAAATGGGTTCCCAGGATAGCAAAACAATAGCAATTTGTAGCAAACCCGTCAAAAAGTAGCTTGCCTAAAGTGGGGCCTCATATTCATCAGTGCACTACCACTGATCATACTTGAGCATTTATAATAGAGGAAATCATACACATAATGTACCCTTTATTCTTTCTATTTTCAGGTTGTTGCTTCGGTGGAAAACAATGCCCAGGCCACATTCGATTTTATACTACTGATATGTTTGGCTAGGTATGTTACCCTTATAACAAACAGGATTGTAACTAGATTTATAAATTACAAGCGCTTACCTGAAGACAAGGAAGGCTAAATTTCTCCCCTATTTTCATTTTGATTGGCATAATTATTATTATATACACTGGAATAGGTTGTGCATTTTGGAATGATCCTTTTCGCCCTCGCGCATCACTTTCTTTCCTGATATGGGAGCTCCCTTTTTTGTATTTTAGAACTAACTAACCACTGAGCTATAGAGACTGGCGGGATCTATTTTTTCCCCTTTGTTACTCGACCATGGTTTGGGGGTAATTTTTCTAATATAAGTAAACACCAATATTACCATAAAACGTTGTATTATCTTCCTCCGTAAGCTGGGCTACTTACTATCATACTGGTATACTATCATACTAGTATAGCCTATCCCGACTGCCAGCAGACCTGGGTTTAATGTAGGGAAAGGTGTTGAGGCCATTCCGCTCATATTGAAGATGGGTGGAGGTGGATATCTATATACTTCTATTCAGAGCAAACCGGTGATAAAGTTAACAAAATCTAACGAAAGGAACATTAACAAATGTGTTAACACCAATTGATTATTTTTTTACCAACAAAAAACGAATTAAACATATCCCAAAGCAATAATTTATCTTTGTTGTTACGTACATCCTATGAATTCATTCCCTGTGATTTTAGATTTGTTTCGTATCAGTCTCATTGCAGCACTCGGCCTGGTAGAAAACAGCTCTGTTGTACTGGTTGCTAGCATGCTCATTTCTCCACTCATGGTAAGGCTATCCTCTACTTTGTATTGCCACCTGTACCCTGATTAAATTTTGTATTTTACTATAACAAATTTCTACTAGCCTAGAGAGAATCTAATTATAGTATTTTCTCCTTTGTATTTTAGTCCCTGGCATAAGCTGGTGAGATTTAACTGTTTTTACACATGTATGGGTCTGGCAACTGTTGGGCGTATGAGTCTCTCCCATGATTATCCTGCTGTAATCCAATTGTCTCTCTTGGATCTAATGCCAGAAACTTTGTCTATGTTAGTTGTATGTGTAATATCTCCTTGGGGTACTGTGTTCCCTTTCCGCATTTGGTTGGTGTATTTACCAACAAACCACCGCAGAATACTAGATAAGTTGCGATGATTTATGAAAGTTGTCTGTTCACCAGGTTCACATTTGCCAGATTCCATAATCAGGTTATTAAATATTGTTTTGAGTTCTGACTTTTACAAGTTATTGGAAATGCTGAGATTGCCTTAAGAAATGTTATCTAAGCTGATACGCTAATAGAAGATTCTCTCTATCTATTGCCTAGTTAAAATATATATCTATGTTTCCTCCTCAGGGACCAATCCTTGGTGGTGTTTTCGGCTTCGTAATTCAGAATCGGAAGCTTTGCTGGACAGGCATTCAGAATGCCACAATAGGTTTGGCTTTGTGCCTTCTTGTAGGTAAGAAACAAATTTACATTTACATCGTCATTAGTGGGGTAATTTTAATGTGTGTGTTTCTCCGTACATCATTCCCATCTCATGTATTGTTGTGGGCAATACCAGAGTATACTATACTATACTACACTATGGTCCTGGAAATTGTGTCTAGATGGAAAGATATGCAAAGGCCTTGTATGTTGTGACCTGCCTTTGTGTCGAGAATATCCTGTGTGAATTGAGTATACTGCTAAGAAAGGTAGTATGTATTTCTAATATGGTTAATGTTGATTTTCCTTGGTAGGTTTTATTTTTGGTTTACTCGTATCTGGTGCTAATATTTATGGAACTCAATGGGGAAGCGGCGACTCCTGGCCGACATCGGAAATGTCCAGCAGGTAAAAACATTGTTGATTTTAATCCACAATTTATTGTAGAATATTTATTTGGTCAAGGGGAAACTTAAATACCCACAACATTGCCATATACTTAATTATCTCTTTGCATGAATGTAATCAAATGTAAATGCATCATTTTATGTTTCTTTATATACCTAGGGGCCTAACCAGAAGTCTCTGGATTGGCGTGCTTATTGCCTTACCATCGGGAGCTGCTGTAGCTTTATCCATTTTAGGAGGTAACATCGGATCTCTGGTTGGCGTTGCTATATCCGCCTCTCTTCTGCCACCCGCTGTTAATGCAGTAAGTATTTTAAGTATTTGGGATCGTCATTTACAGGATTTCTTTTTGGCGTTTGCCAGGGTTGCCATGGTCTATAAGTATTCGTCGTTATAGCATTTTCAGAAATTTAGAACTACATTTCTGTGGTTTCAGTACTTTTTACTCGCCACTACATTGAGAGTGTGAGGCTAAATGAAGGTTATAAAAACAAAGTTAGAAATTGATTTTTTTACCCAGAGTTAACTATCAAAATACATATAAAGCAATGTTTCTATATGATGGTCCAAAGACGGAATTACTAACGGCTTCATAATTGAGTCAGTGAACAGGTTAATGACCACTTTGGGGATAACGTACGTTATGAATCACCTAACGTGGGATTATAGCAAAAGTTGAATAGATGTAAAAGTGCAAAAACATGTATGATGTAAAAGTGTTAAATGGCGAAAACTGTATGTTGGTGAATGAAAAGGCGTATAGGACAGAAACGAATTTAAATTACGAATTACATTAAATGTGGTTATGCCCAGCCAGATGGACAACAACCTCACATAGCGCAGTTGTTATGGAATACGTCGAGTGTCCTCTTATCATTTATTTCAGAAAGGTCTCCAAAATTATTTTATAATATTTGATATTATATCTATTCTATCATTCTTATCATTTGCAGGGCATCTTGTGGGCCTACGCGTTGGTTGTTGCGATTAACCCTCCAGCCTTACAGAACCCCGTGAGCGAGAGTATCATTCATTCAACTATCAGTCCATTGGTCAGTATATATGAAATGAGATGTAGGCCTACATGTCGAAATGATATACCTCCTTGTCGAAGTTATATTGAAAAACTCTTTTATTAAGATGTTCATGTCTATTTACTGTATAAATCGACTTCTTTTAGACTAGATTTCCGAGATTTTCTGTTGTTACTTCCCAATGATCTGCAGTAGTAGAGTGAGAAATACATGCCATAATTAGGCTTGGCTTTGTTCAGTGCGTCCCATCGTATTGCAAGGTGCTCACTGAAGCATAGGGTGTACAGAGGGGAGTAAGGAGTAGAGTAGTTCATACTAGTGTATGTATAAGTACGCTACTGGTTAAAGTATATGTTTCAACCTTATCCATAGGAAGCCAGGAATATCATTTTTATTGAAGAGTTATTGAGTGAAAGCATTACTCTATAAATTCGGGAATGTATAGAATGATGTATTGACTATAGTATTACTCCTACCAAATGATGACAGTAGATAATCGAAGGATGATTTAAGATTATAGTAGAAGTCAGGAGAATAATGTATTGACTATCATATTACTCCTACAGACTGATGACAGTAGATAATCAAAGGATGATTTAAGATATGTTAGAAGTCAGGAAAATCATTTGAAATGAAAGCATTATTCTATACATTTGGGAATGTATAGAATGATGTATTGGCTATAGTGTTACTCCTGCAGAATGATGGCAGTAGATAATCAAAGGCTGTAGTGAAACACCAACACAACATAAAAATGAAAATACAATAGGGAGGTTATAATAGTAGTTGTTAAAATCAGAATGAATATATTCGTCATCGGGAGTTCTCAGACTATTTTGGCGTCATGCTTGCACTAAACTAACTGCCACGCCCACCTTGTTGGCGACCACTTCGTTCCAGACACACTTTGGTCTCAACTGAACGGACACCTCCTTATCGCTGTGAACATTTTTTCTTCTATTTTTTTCTTTGCTCCTGTATTCATGTATTTTACTCTTATTTAATGTTTTTCTGCATTATTCATGACTGTTATTTGGGAATAAAAAATCCAAGGGAACTTGGATTTTTTATTCCCAAATAACAGTCGGCCAACCAGTTTCAGTATCCATTCATTCCACACGACCGCCACCCAACGATAACATCGATTTTACATATATTCTGTATTTCATTTTATCAACATTTTATTTCTTATACCCACAGATGAATTCAAATGATAGTTCAGTGCTGAACAACACAACATCAGATGGTACATATGGCTTACCTACTACAACTTATCCACCACACTGCCCTTCTCTCTATGAGAATGCCTATAGCTTCACTTACTCATGCAATATGGCACAAGAGGTTGCTATTCTGGGAGCAGTCAGCCTTTTCCTTACAATGCTCAACATCCTATGCATATTCCTGATGGGGATATTGGTGTTAAAGGTAAGATGGTGAACATTATTTTATCCTATTATACAAATTCGGCTGTTGTCTAGATGTTATGGAATAGTGAATACTACACCTATAACAGTTTTAATTAAACCTTTGGAATACTTAATGTCTGCTTTCTTTGTGGCCTTAATTACCGTAACTGACCAATTCAATACTATGAGTGCCCTGTGGCTTCTGCAAAAACATCCCAGTAATACGAATCTGTTGTTTCACTATGTGATGTGAAATTATTCAATTACTAATGCCATATTAAACTTTTATACTCCAGATAAAAGAAGTGGCCCCTCACACTGCAATCAATAATGTTTTCTGGAAGAAGGACCTCCCAGCTGCCCGAGGTTATTACAAAACAATTAAAGGGAAAGAATCGAATGATTTGCGCAAGATGATGAAAGATATTTCTTCAGAAATGAAGGTAAGACTGAGTAATGAGATATATCTGATCAAGTTTAACAAATGGACCTCAGTACGTGTTTTAACAAATAATTAATTCGCTCTTCCCTTTCATTCAGTTACTTGATCTCATTAATAATATTTAATGAACCCTCTGACATGTCAACTTTATTGTACCAAAAGGATTACCTCTAAATATAACTTAGCGTTAAATGTCCACTGCCTTAAAACTCGATCCCCTAGCGGATTAATGATAAATCTAAACTTTTTAAGATTGTATGAGTATTTCAATTACAAATTTAGTAATGATTCCCGGCTTATCAGATAAGCCTCGAGTGTCCTCGAGCGTACTTGAGTCAGATGGCGTGTTTTAAATAGAGACAGGTGTGTAGTCTGTACCAAAGTATGAGGAAGGGTTTGTCAGTGTAACACTTCTATTGTGAGGCAACTTCTAACTCAACTTACTAGGAAGTCTTAAAATATAGATTATGACTTCATCCGGCTAAAGACATTCATCCTGCATTAACATTGGACGTAACATGAAAGGAACATGGCCTTCAAAGTTAGTTTGAGCCATCTGAACAATTGATGAATTAGAAGGGGCGGGGGGTTTTGCATCGTCCACATAAATTGATGAATGTTAGACTACAGTATGGAAATAAAAACCATTCAATTTTAAGGTAACAGCTGTATGTGATTAAGTGTCCAGCTGTCCAGAAATATGTTGTTTACTTTGTTACTTGTTAAACTAGTATTGTGTATTTATATCGCCATATTAAAATACAAATAATTCAATCTTTTAACCATTTCTACCTCATGTACTCAAAACTAAGATGAATACTTCACATATTTGCATTAAATCTATTGGAACCAATATTATATGTGAAAAACCAAGTCGACTATTCTAAGGGAAACAGGATTAGCGACGATGAGCGATAGGTAGTTTGGCGGCATGAATACTGTAGTATGTGAGATTGATTGATTGACCGATAACAAAATCCTAGTACGTATTATGAGACATTGAAATCTATATTTTCAGGACCTTGAGGAACGGGGGCAATTGCCTGAAGATGCTAGGAACGTCCGTGGCCCAATGGTAATTCTTTGCAACTATTTCTGTTACTACCAATTAATCAGTACCCAAATTCAAATTATAGTGTTTCAACGTTAAGCATACGTTTTCAGACCTTGAGACTCTTTTACATTTTAATTTTAGGCCTCAAAGAATCTTAAAGTCCTTGATATCCCTGCACTCTGATTTACCGTAATAAGGACCCGCATTTTCAGACAATCAAAAAGGCTTCAGATATTGGGGGGGGGGGGGTGTTTAATAAACGACAATTCTACAACATCGCGCATGTTTCCTTCCACAATAACATTATTGACAATAGCTTTGCGATTGTGAGTCTTCCCATTACACCCAAAATATCACATGACCAGAAATCTCCCCGAGGGAATTTATTTTGATAGGCTTGCACACTTTTGCAACAATTCATTGGGAGAATATCTCACCAAAGGCCTGTTTATAGTCATTTCATGAATAATGATTGAATTGAATGTGTATGCTACTAGGCAAGACATTATGAATGTAGACTTCTGAGTTAGCTTAAGATGGTCACAGTGTATCAAACTACCGAAGGACTCGCTTTTGCAGCGAATTGCTACAAAATATCATTTTAGCTGCACACCCAATGCTTCCCAGTAAAGGCTATGTGCAAAGTTATCATGACAAATTACTCTATAGTCCTGAGGGTCACTGGATAAAACCTAGTGAATCTGGACAATATATAAACGCAAGATTATTTTTATCCTCAAAATGGATGGTGGCATTTTTCAGTATCTTTTTGAAATGTGGATGGTTATAAAAAGAGCTGCAACGGCGTAGTCTGAAACCTCAGAAAGGCGTGGTGGCAAGACCCCTATGACAACCCCCAGTCTTATACTGGATTTTATTCCACAAGCACTGCCTTGTTCTTGATATATCTACTTTTAATTGAAAAACACTATTAACCATAGAAATGTATGCTATGCTGGTTGAAATCGTCGCGTCGGAACATAGGTATGAAACTTTGTGATAAATTTATAGTGGTTATACTGTGATATTGACTATTGAAAGAGTTATAAAAAGAACGAATATGGCCCATTGTTTCGCGGATAAGACTGTCAGTGTCTAGCATAGAATCACTTCGGAAAATATATAATACATGTAAATGTGTGAATTGCAAGTGACTGAAGAATCGTAGGACCACCAAATCCCCCATAATCGTAACGGTTTTTAGCAATTGATGTACTGTGCCTGCGATGCCTCTACTAAGTACATAATTATGGTCTCATTTGTTGGATTTTATTTCTATTGCCTTTCAGGAGGGTATCCCGTCTATAAAAGTACTTGCGTGTTGATGATATAGTTGTGTTTAATGTTGGACGCTAACCGTTTGTTTTTTTAAATAACCATAAGTCAAGTTCTTCCCTTTCCGCCTCTTTTAAATGAGAAATAATACAATAGAAAAAAATTGACCGTTCTCATAGATGACCTAAATGTACGCAATACTACTTTGGACTTCATTATTTCATATTCGAATTATGAACTTAATTTGTTGTGTTGAGAAATCGTGATTCATACTCAAATGCGAATGAATTCATTAACTATGTCTAGCTAGATCATTTCCAACTCTATTCTTTCTATCGCCTCATGATAAAGACGATAAACTGCTAGTATACACTTACAAGTTCCTCCCAGTGACTTTCTTTGCCTCGAAATCGCTTTGTGATGATTTGTAATATTTGGCACATGGGAGCAGCAAAAGCAATTAATCTCTAACTATTATGCCCTGATCTTCAGTTTGGTTGAACTTGCATATATATGTAATGAACGGGAAAATGCCAATATAACTTTCCAATTATTAACTTTATACAATCCATTAAATTTTGAATTGTGTATCCCCTGTTGACGACTGTATATATTCTACTTACATGCACCCCAGTCATTCAACACCAGAAAAAACCCTGCAATTTTCGTTACGGTTCCAAGAAAATTTTAAAAAACTGTGTATGGTGCTTATACTCGTCCATTCCTCCAGAGATAGCATCTCATTCTGCTGTTTACTCCGAGGTTACTATACTTGTGAAGGCTATCACATTACAAAAGTGCACTTTCTCCAGTGTTATACATATTCTTAACCCTGTGTTGCGCTTGTGTGGATAGTATCACTAATCCATATAACAAACGTTTGCAGTGAATATATTGGGTCTTATTTTCATTTTACTTCTGAAAATGATATTGACAAATAAAGTATATTTAGCAGCTGCCATTAACATGTCCAATTTAAAGGAGTAGAGTGCAAAACAACTTATTCTCTTTACTTCTCTTTACGAGTTTTCCCTTTCAATTCCCTTTCAAATCAGCATAACTCAGGCCAGGTTCCAACAGCTATACTGAGAGAAATGACCCTATATGTATTAGTCACTTCTGTATCCCTTCTTCTAGTATAGAGTGACTACTTCTTTTATTTTTGTTATATATATTGTTTTTGTGTGTGGTGGGGGCGGGGGGGGGGGGGGCACATATTCCTACAACACCTTCCCGCCAGCCCCAGGCTGAGTAGTTCATGCAGTGGGGCCAGGTGGGACCCTTTATTCTTAGATCTCAACACCCCTCTATCTATCATGAGGAACATGGTAACATAACACTTTCCTTGTTGTCAGCTGTTGAGGATGGCCTTACTGAGTTCTGCAATTGTGGGTTCAGCTAGTACTCTACAATGCATTGACGATCTTCGGCACTTTCTGCATGTATACCCTTAATGTATACCATCAAAACAGAACAATCCACTATCTTTGATTAAAAAGGATGTATTTTTTAAATAATAGATGACTACGGTTCCAAGAAAATTTTAGGTTTTTATATTTGTCAGATAAATGAGTTCTAACCCCATCATTCTAGAATTTGTGAACCAGAACCTTTATGTATTAATTTACAGTAGTTCTGTACATTAGCCTATTGCAAGAGATTGTTTTGTGAATACTAGCAACTTAATCGAAGTGGATAAAGATCGACTTTATTGAATAGTTTAAAACCATAGTCTTTTTTGCAGTAAATTGTTATAGAGATCGAATTCGTACAACCTTTGCAACGTGTACTTTAATGTAGTAAACCTACTAGACATATTGTTTGCGCCTGGGATACATTACGTGGGCCACCAAGGATGCATTTACCATAAACTGATAACATGATAAATTGGAAACATGCTTTTGGATAAAGTTACACATTAATTTGATGATGTAAACACTGTATTTGTAAAATTAACTTTATTGACGATATGAATTTTACAATTTTACAGATATATAATCATAGAGATTATTCTTCAATGGTGTTAAGATTACAGATAAAAATGTATATGTATACAATGATATAGATTATTGCTGTTAGTCAACTACTACTTAATATTGTATCTATGAATAAGCACTATGAACGTCTTATATGGAGAGGAGGGCTACAACCGAAAAACTGTAGTTTGATTATAGAGCTGCATCCCTCTATGATTAATCAATTAATACCCAACAAGTTTAGAATAACCAGAGTTATCTTTTCTTTACAGCTCATACGTTCTCAGTCACATGATGGTTATATGGTGCTTCCTGGAATCAATGATCACGTGTCTACTAGTAATAATACGCCATCTGAATACCACACACCCCAGGTGGCCTTTCCAGCTGGTATTCCTAATAGGACCTCCAATATATTCAACACCGACTCTCTCTACTTCCCCGGCGTTGACCAGTTCTCTCCAAAATTTATGACCCCACCTTCCTCTATGCAGGGTAACAAGTTTGAATTCCCAGCTACAGATATTCGTAAGCGAAGGCCCAGCAGGCAGCGTAGATCACATGAATTTAGAAAACAGATGTCTCTTAGTATGGAGATGGAGAAGGAAATTTTACAATCTTTGGCAGACGGTCCGCAACGCTTTGGTAGATTCATGGTGAGTGCCATCCCCGAAGAAGAGGACACGGTTTCAATGAAGAGCAACGCGAAATCGCCTGACCAACCTGCCCAACCTGTTTTTAAACTAAAAGCACCCGTGAAGAAGATGCTTAAGTCTGATTCAAAACCAGAAGTTTGTGTACTTGACATCCACGATGACCTTACTGAAGAAACCACTAAAATATGAAACACCAAACCTGAAAAGAGGGAAATTATTTGCAGTTGCCAAAATTTCCAGTGTGGCGCCTTTTCTAGGATGATCCACTAACAGGAACCACTTGACCTCAGGAAGCATGTCGTGAGTCACTCACTCGATCACTGCTGATACTAGTTAGAGGTTTTTAAATCGTTTTCCTCATCGTGTCCGGTCTTGGTATTCTGATTTCAGCTGAGCTAAATTTGAAGTCTATGTAACGATGACTTTATTTCTTCGCCTTGGGCAAAGGGGAAGTGGGTCGCTCGTTGGTTTCCCTCGTTATAACTGCTCGCGGGATGTTATTTTTGTTATCAAGATCTTTATTCCGGATGACATAAACAGTTACATGCTAACTTGAAAGTGTTTTTCGTTGTGCCCTGCTATCTATCAATTAGTTACTGTTATTACTCATGTTAAACATGTGATATTTCTGGCTTTTAGTATATAAAAAGTTTATACAATCAAGTATATATCTAGAATAATGATTAGATGAGAGTTGAAGGCTCCGTTCTATTGCTATAATAGACTATATAGGGAGAGATGGAGCGAGACACATCGACGTTATATTGCAGATAAGGGTACAAATACCCTCTGTTATAATGCTATAATATATAGTGAGTCGCCCTCACCGACAAAGTTTTTACTGGTTATGTGGTAGGTTTTCTACCATATATTCAAACCAACTGGACTGTTTTTAAATTCCAACCGAGTCATAAAATTAAGGATCCGAATGTAATATTTACTGCAATACTTTTGTTGTCTAAATTATTGCCTTTGAGTCCTGATGTTTGAGGTCATATGGTTCCTGCTACTGGATCTTCCTGTAGCAGGCCACGTCTTAACTTGTGCGAATCTTTAAAAAGTGTATGTTGTACTGAAATGCTTGTAACTTGATATTGCGAATAATATATTGGCTTTCCATTGACCAATTCCATCCTTCGACGCTCTATAGTTCCTTTACCGAAAGGATTGGACAGATATATTGTTTTGTTCAACCAGAGAGTTGAAGTTTTTTATATGTAAAATGTGAGTGTACAGGGAACAGATTTACTGGTTTCATATTCAAAATAGTGATTATTTATATTAATAGAGGGTGGTTTATTTGAATAACATACATAGACCATGCTCCCTGTGTGATTGATATCCACACAAATACATCTAGAGAAATACAATTGATGTTATACAATAATATACAAATACAATAAAACTTTCGAATTTGTGAGTTTGATTCAAATTCGTTAATGCCCTAAAAATGTGTAGGGCTTGTGTGGTCAAACATTGTTGGTTATCTATGTAATAAACCTCTTCGTTAAAATACAATATGTCAAGGTTGTATAGTATCGAATAGTTTAATTAGCTGACATCATTTTCAATGACATCAAACAGAAAAATATTCTATGAATTATAGGGAACACAAACCGAATTTAACAGTGCAAACAAATCTCAATGGAAGAAATACTCGTCGCAAGTGGATTGAATCCACCTTTTATAATACCGCCTAATTATTGCCCCTGCTTTTCATCTCAGGGGGAGTTCCTAGCAGTAAATATCCTTGAAATTTGAATTTGAAAACTTTGTATTTCATTTTACGGCGATCTCCAGCTAGATGGAGGATTTCAAGCCCTTATGTCGTTACAGGTACTGTTTTAAGTGATTGACAATACTCACCTCCGTCGATGACTGGAGGAGACCAATCACTATACTATCAGTCCAGATAATCATTCAACCCTTAAGAGAATTGTACCGTAATAAGGAAAATATTAATGGCTTAAAGGCATTGGGTTGTTATATCACCACCCGCAGCATATAAAATAGTAATACTTCTATTGTGATTTGTTCTGCGCATGTTGCTTGAGGTGGAATACATATTATGTTGGGATTCTTATCATGTACAAACACGGGGATATATATTCTCACTAGTATAAAAACTAATCTATACTTCAACATTGTATGGGAAGTGGTAGCGGAAATAATGATATGATGTGATTTTACTTCTCATTTGTTTTCTTTTTCTATTCATTGAAAAAGATTGTCATCAGAACATGCTGAAAACAGAATTGCTATTATAATGTTTTTCTGAATAGAATATAATACAAAGCTTTATATCAAAACATATTAGTACCGCTGTAGATGATGTTGCGGGATTCCCGTGAACCTCAAACACCCTTAAAGCCTACAAGTACTTTTATGTTCCAAAGTTGTTATACGGTATGTACTACTACTGGGATTGTCCATTGGACGCCAACTACTAACAGGGTAAGCTTTTTATAGCCTTATAATACCAAAGGGTAAACAGTGATAGCAGCAGTCAATACACCATTTTTGAGGTGTGTAATGTGTGCTGTGGTTGGTCATAAATCTATGTAACCTTAATAATGCAGTGTAAATTAAAATAATTATGTGACATATGATCGTAATTATTGTTGGACAATATATTTTTGGTGTAATCGTTGTTGACCTCAAGTAATTAACCGGCACACTAGGGAATTGGAAGGAGTTAAAAAAAAGACTGAATAAGTGCAGTAGTAATTGACATCAGGATGGCATACCTCTGATATATCTTAACGTAGAGGAGAAACTCCAGCAGGTGGCGCCAGTCATTAGAAATAATGCATCAGAGCTATGCATATACATATATAGCTCTGGATGCATCATAGAATTTGCTTTAGGCGGACGTCGTCCTTCCTCTCCCCTATTCTATAACTAAATAAATTATTAAAAAAAATAAAATAAATATTATACCTGGTATTTATTTCATTTACAAACTAAATGTGTGATACTTAAACATGTTTGAATATTTAGTACTTGCGTTAATAATTATGGATAGTTTCCCCGCAGCCGTACAGCTTAGGAAGTCAGGTGCATATTCAGATACCAGCCAATTGGAACCCAACCAAATTTAGAATGTTTGTTACTTTATCAACTGGGATCGTCCCTTCACCCAAGAAGGTATATATTATATGCCAATTTTGTAATTTACTTATTTGCTATTCCTGCCAATCTACCTCGATGTACATTTTATCACTGGCAAAAGCACAGCGTAAACTTACGTTCCCGTACTTCCTAGAAGACATGTGTTCAGTCACAGAAGGGAGAGCCCCTATCCAGTATGATTGTATATTGTGAATTCGTTTTGGTCAGAAATAAAATTGTTACACTCACTAAAACTCGCCCTGCATTTAACTGCATTTGCTTCAGACGCAATGATATCGATGCAATGAATGCAATCTACTAATTTTCCTTCTGTAAACTAGTCTTTATGAAACGCATAAATATAGACCCTAAATGTAAAATAAGTCTTCAGAGAAACATGTTTACTATTTAATCTATCAACAGTAATGAATTTTTTTCAATTAAAAATTGAATTGAAAGGCTGTATGAGAGCAGCTCTTACTTTTACCTGTGTTAATGTCTTCTCTGGTTTTAATGTGACATCAACACCTTCCCTTCTAGTTTGTGACTTACTATCGGCTTGCGGAACATCCTCATTTGAAAAAAGGTGCGTGCAATCTAACCAACTTTTCTGGCAGTTTTATTAAGGAAGTCCGTTTTACTAATGCTCTAAGAAAGTAAGATTTACGTATGGACAGTTTTTCTTTAAGTTCTCATATATATATCTCATGTAATAAAGGAATAAGTACGTATTCTCATATTTCCAGCGTAACAGACTAACACAAGAAAATTAAAAAGTGTAATAACAAGATAGTACGGGGAAAATTGATTTACAAATTTTACTTCATTTCCGATATTAAATCTTCTAATAATCAGTCTGATGGATCAAATAATTGAAGAATTAGAAAAAGACTTTTCAATTTAGCAGAGAATGCAGCATCAACCATATCCAAGTCATTATATATCTTTATTTCAAAATTAATGTATGTACATCTTCCAGCACAGCTTGAGCCCAGAATAATTCCCACGTTATATCAGACAAAATGTATCATTCAACCAGAACACAGACTGAAGAGTTATTTTTTGGATTTAGAATGCTTATGTGATTTTCGCTTTTTCTTCTTCTTTGATTTTTTATGTTTATGTACATCACGGCCGCTGTCGGGATCTGTGTCAGAGGAGGAGTTTGTGTGGCGCCTGCGCTTTTCTTTCTTGTCCTTTTTCATTTTATTGCCACCAGAGTCTGAGATACTGGCATCAGGATGCGACTTAGACTTTTTAGCTGGCGATTCGTCTGATGGGGATCGAGACCTGGGGATTAAATAAATAAATAAATAAATAAATATAATGAAGAAGGGTTTCAGGGAGATTCTGGGTAATATGATAACACAAGAATGTTTTGCAATAAATTACTCTAATAAACATATTCAAGTATTTTTTTTGTAAATTTTTGCGACTCATTAGGTTCGACCCTACAATGAACTCCAATGATTATCATTTGAGAACTGATAACTTAAGTTGTCGTGGCAGTTGTCTCACACATAAAGTTACAGCAACGATCCTATGGTTACAGTGTGTTAAGACAAACCGACAACCTCATGATGACCATTTTATCTAGTCGGTTTATCTGTTCAGCCCGGTGGAAGCTGGTTTAGAACTCAACAACAATTACAAACCTCTTTCTCTCCTTTTTCTTCCGCTTTTCTTTTTTCCGCTTTGCGTGGTGATCTTTTTAAGACAAACGAAATGAATATGGTATCAAGTAATTGTGTCATTAGGCATGAAGCAGCAAAAGAGAAAAGATCATTGATCTATCCAATTGGAGATCTATTTCCTAACAGCAAGGGTAGAAAATCCATTGATATATGTACCTTTCTCTTGTTTCAACGGTGAAACGAACTCTTCTTCACTCGACTCAGAGCTTGTGCTGCTTACATCCAGAACAATATCCTTTAAGGGATCAGACTTGATGAAATTTCTGCATTGGAATGTCAAATGTCCCACTGAAACAATTTTAGGATATTTGTCAAATGTTAAGACGGTATAAAGAGTCCAATAAGAATGGGAAATTACTGTGTTTGACTGCCGCAAACGGCCGATGGATATATTGGATATATGTCCTTTAAAAAAACTGTTGCTAATAATCAAATCGATAAGGATATTACGATGAGCTATACGAAGAATAAATTTGACAATGGCATTAACAGCCAGTTAGTTCTATTTTTACAGCACGATGCTAATATTAAGGCCGAAAATGAAGGAGAAAGCCATGTGGTAATGATAACGCGTAGAAATGGGTATTATTTCCTGTTTTTAAACAGGTGAAATAATGTAAATTCTGACTAAGAAAGAAGGTAAAAGACAATTTGCTTCCCATGAGAAAATTACAAATTAAAGATAGTTATACTTACCATATCCACACTTCTTACATGTTGCCCGAGTGCTGTCGGGCTGGTTATTATTCAATTTCGCTACAACACCTGCAATAATAGATACCTATAACAATAGATAATACGGTCTTCAGCAATGACACATGAGAGTAGATTCTACGGCTCTTATAACTCTGATGTAGGCATATTATAGAGCTACATATCAAATGACTCAAACAAGAGTTTCCTGAAAAATTGCCCAATGGACAAATGTTCAGGAAATAACCCAAGGAAGTTTTGCCCAAAAAAGACGCAAGAAAGACTTTCAGAGTTTCAGAAACAGGCCCAACTAGAATTGTCTGATTGCATTTTCTTTCCCATGAAATGACCAAAGCCTAGTTTGTCCCGAAAATGTTTAAAACCCAATTTGACAAGGAATCTTCCGAAGAAGTAGACTAACCCAGACACCCACTTTAACAATTTCAAACTTTTTTAGAAATGACCCAAGGAGAAGTTTTTGAAAACTTGTTGGGACTTTTTTTGCCAGACAAGGGCCATCAGCGGGACTAAACTCCCAAATAGTGGGAGGATTTCAAGCCCGACTGGTTGCATACACGTTTAACAAATTGAACCCACCTATACGACTTACAACGAGTCATTTGAGGACCATACTTCAGTCATAGAACCCCCGACTGGCATAAGTCGTATAGTGTGAGGTGACCATAAGGTAAACAATTCTATAAGGATTTCCATAAGGAAAATAATCCACCACCGAGGCGACGCCCCAGGCGAAGGTCCTTACGGCGGAATTATCCAAATTTCAAAATTCATCAGAAAATGACCCAATTTTCAAAATATCTGTTTCTTCCCCTGTAACTTGCGTAAGCTCCCATGTTGAAAAAAAAACTCGTTTATATAGACCTACACTTAAACAACCCGAGCTGATTTAATAATGAACCAAGACGTCGGCATATTTATTCGATACACTGTAATAAGTAAAGGAGCTTGGACTCTTAATTTTATGGCATTCTTGGATCAGTTGATAATGTCTATTCTCCGAGCCCAAAGCCTTTTATGGTATTCTTGGATCAGCTGATATAAGTCCATTCTCCAAAGCCTAAATTTGATACATATCGGACTCTGAGAGCAATTCTTGGGCGCAATAGCAACTAGTTAGTAGACTGTTTTAGCGCTCCACACCTATTGCCCCGACGCTAACCTAGCCCTATCGCATAGGGATGCGTTGTAACTTAGCGCCGCCCACAACCCAAAAAGTTTTAATGCCAGGCCCAACACACGCACATCTTTCCTCTCCCGTCAATCACAAGAACATATATGTTGAAACGCTTTTTGAAAAAAACTGATACATATATTTACCCGTTTCACATTGTGATAAATGATAGCAATAAATTAATTAATGTGTGTTCCATCGGGCTCAACCCCAGGAGGTCCCGTCAGCCGCTTTAGGCGGAACCTTACGATAACACGCCGGCTAGTCGAAGCGGGCGGGGCTTGGCAGACCCGGTGGGCGGGGCTTACTTGTCTTTACTAGTCATGTAATTAGTTTAATTAGTCTATTTTACTCCAGACAGTCCACTACCCGCTTTACTGACTTAGGACCACCAATTTAAGGTTAGGTTTAGGGTTAATTTTAGTATTTATTTCTATTAAGTAACATTTGACAGCACATATCCCTGCCGGCTCTAGTTACAACAGCCAATCACGTCACTGAAGCCACATTCTGCCAGCCGGCGCGTTATCGTAAGGTTCCACTCCTTGCCCGTCAGCCAGTCCCGTCGGCCTGACGACCTCATATCGAGTATGGTATTGCCCATATAATCACTGGTGTTTGGAGCTGAATAAACGGGCTTTGAGCCTCAATTTCACTACTAAGGGGAAAAAACTATTTTGCACATGCAACCAGATTATTTTAGTTCACTATATCTATTTAGTACGTTGCTGAGAACGATGCGTAGGTCTTCAACGTAGAAACGTGCTCTGATAGGGTCCCGACGTACGCATCTAGCTCATTACCTAAGCAGCTGCACACAACATCATGACGTAGTACACACAAAAGATAGGGTTAGGTCGGTATGACTAAAAGGCGGAGGCTTCCGGCGGCTGCTGTAGGCTTCCATAGGCTGGATAAAGGATAGTATTTCTGGCATGAAAATATCATTTTATTCATTGTGGGCCAAATGCAGCAGCTTTTAAAGCTTAGTATTTGTAAAAATCAGTTTATTTGTGGGAAAATGTTAGTTAAAATGATCGCCAAAGGTAACTGACATGTGAATAATGAATACACATCCATGATCCGAACTGTCAAACCTTCTTCCAAGTGATATTTACCCTGTAAAGAAGAAGATAAACAAGAGAGGAATGAGGCTGATGGAGTGTTGGATTTTTTACCAACACAGCGTTAGCTAATAGGTGGGGTGTTTATATATTGGTAAAGAGGGATGTTTTCAATTTAGGCCAAAAAAAGGCAGGGAGGGGAATGTTTTTCTATGTAGGGGGTTGGTGGTGGGGGTAATCGGAAACACACCTATTTTTGGTGGCCGTATTGATTTGACCAGTGAAAATTAAATATTATTCTATTACTTGGACATGAAACTAAGTACAATTACATTAAGTTATATTTCGATTTCATTCATGATATATCCTAAGTATTATTCTATTACTTGGTCAAGAAACTAAGTACAATTACATTAAGTTATATTTGATTTCATTCATGATATATCCTTGTGGCCTTTTAAATGGGGGCATATATAGAATAGTCAATCAGAAAGTCAATCAAAAAGTCAGAAATGTCATTCGTTAAGTCAGAATAGTCAATCAAAGTCAATCAGAAAGTTAGGAAAGTCAATCAGAAAGTCAGAAAAGTCAATCAGAAAGTCGAAATAGTCAATCAAAAAGTCAGAAAAGTCAAAAGTCAATCAGAAAAGTCAATAAAAATGTAAATCGAAAGTCAGAATAGTCAATTGAAAAGTCAAAATAGTCAATCGAAAAGTAAAAAATAGTCAATCAAAAAGTCATTTTAATTCGAAATAGTCAAAGAAAAAGTCAGAAATAGTGAATTGAAAAGTCAAAATAGGCGATCGAAAAGTCAAAATAGTCAATCGTAAAGTCAGAAAAGTCAATCATAAAGTCGAAATAGTCAATTAAAAAGTCAATCATTAAGTCAGAATAGTCAACCATTAAGTCAGAACAAACAGTCAATCAAAAAGTCGAAATAGTCAATCGAAAAGTCATGAAGTCAGAACAATCAATTGGAAAGTCGAAATAGTCAATCGAAAAATCAGAATTGTCAATCAAAAAGTCAATGGCATTTTGCGGTTAGGAGCAAGACCCTGACAGATGAAAAAAAAATGATAAAAAAAAAATTCCGTCCTAATGGGATTTTAATGACATTTGCGGTTAGGAGCATTTCAATGGCATTTTGCGGTTGGGAGCAAGACCCTAGACAATGTAGATGAAAAAAAAAATGAAAAAAAAAAATTCCGTCCTAATGGTATTTTAATGACATTTGCGGTGGAGGAGGAGGGATGGAGGAGGAGGGATGGAAGAGGAGGAGGAGGAGGAGGAGGAGGGATGGAAGAGGAGGGATGGAGGAGGAGGAGGAGGAGGGAGAGGAGGAGGGATGGAGGAGGAGGGATGGAGGAGGAGGAGGAGGAGGAGGGGGATGGAAGAGGAGGGATGGAGGAGGAGGAGGAGGGATGGAGGAGGAGGAGGAGGAGGGATGGAAGAGGAGGGATGGAGGAGGAGGGATGGAGGAGGAGGAGGAGGGATGGAGGAGGAGGGATGGAGGAGGAGGAGGGATGGAGGAGGAGGAGGAGGGATGGAAGAGGAGGAGGAGGGATGGAGGAGGAGGAGGAGGAGGAGGGATGGGGGAGGAGGGATGGAGGAGGAGGAGGGATGGAGGAGGAGGGATGGAAGAGGAGGAGGGATGGAAGAGGAGGAGGAGGGATGGAGGAGGAGGGATGGAGGAGGAGGAGGAGGGATGGAGGAGGAGGAGGGATGGAGGAGGAGGGATGGAGGAGGAGGGATGGAAGAGGAGGAGGGATGGAGGAGGAGGGGGGATGGAGGAGGAGGGATGGAGGAGGAGGAGGAGGGATGGAGGAGGGAGAGGAGGAGGGATGGAAGAGGAGGAGGGATGGAGGAGGAGGGATGGAGGAGGAGGGATGGAGGAGGAGGAGGAGGAGGGATGGAAGAGGAGGAGGGATGGAGGAGGAGGGATGGAGGAGGAGGAGGGATGGAAGAGGAGGAGGAGGGATGGAGGAGGAGGAGGAGGGATGGAGGAGGAGGAGGGATGGAGGAGGAGGGATGGAGGAGGAGGAGGGATGGAGGAGGAGGGATGGAGGAGGAGGAGGGATGGAAGAGGAGGAGGGATGGAGGAGGAGGGGGGATGGAGGAGGAGGGATTGAGGAGGAGGGATGGAGGAGGAGGAGGAGGGATGGAGGAGGGAGAGGAGGAGGGATGGAAGAGGAGGAGGGATGGAGGAGGAGGGATGGAGGAGGAGGGATGGAAGAGGAGGAGGGATGGAGGAGGAGGAGGAGGAGGGGGGATGGAGGAGGAGGGATGGAGGAGGAGGTGAGTGAGTGAGTGAGTGAGTGAGATTTGTTGCTTTACGCCCTTATCAACACTTTGAAGTGTTATCAAGGGCGGGAGAGCTGAGAGGGAGGCAGTTTATGATCATACCCAGGAAATAGAGATAGAGAAGAAGGGAGAGAGAGACAGAAGAAAGAGACAGAAAGGCGGAGGGATGGAGGAGGAGGGATGGAGGAGGAGGAGGAGGAGGAGGGGGGATGGAGGGTGCAAGGTCAGATGAGTGCAATGACCTTGCACTCATCTGACCTGGCACCTTCCAACCCTGGTTGATTTCTGGGAAAAGTGGTGGCACCACATTAGAAACTATATATAAATGTATTTTCAGTTCTAAACATCACACAGTTATGAAAGAAAGACGAAAAGTATTGTTATGATCATTAGAATACTTCTGCACCAGAATTATTTTTGTACATCCTTAAATTAAAAAAGTTGATAGAACAACTCTGTGTGGACACCTGACTTTTATAACCCTGTGGTCACACTTTTATTACACTGACTGGGGTGCTAGCACTGGGGTAGAGCTGGCTGTCTGGGGCTGTCTCATCTGATAACAGATTCATTCTAGGCCCAGCTTTTGATAAGGGCTAAAGTCTTAGTCAGGGTGATCACGATCGTGATCACTTCCTTTGGTGTGATCCCTTGTGCCGAAAACACAAAATGAAAATAGTCCTCAGTTACAAACTAAAATGTTATGCCAATAGATAAACGTCCGAAACTTTTCTCTAGGTTAAGGAGTAGAATAGGGAAGGCAGGAAAATGGAGAAGGGGGCGAAAAGGGGGCTCAAACAGTCGGGGGCCACGTTTTGTCAGTATATAATGTCTTCTCCTCTCAAAGCTATAATAGAACGCTAACGCGAATTATGGCATGCCTATATTAATTGGTCACGTACTTTCTGATAAAGGATAGTATTTCTGGCATGAAAATATCATTTTATTCATTGTGGGCCAAATGCAGCAGCTTTTAAAGCTTAGTATTTGTAAAAATCAGTTTATTTGTGGGAAAATGTTAGTTAAAATGATCGCCAAAGGTAACTGACATGCGAATAATGAATACACATCGATGATCCGAACTGTCAAACCTTCTTCCAAGTGATATTTACCCTGTAAAGAAGAAGATAAATTATGGCATGCCTATATTAATTGGTCACGTCATGTTAGTTAAAATGATCGCCAAAGGTAACTGACATGTGAATAATGAATACACATCCATGATCCGAACTGTCAAACCTTCTTCCAAGTGATATTTACCCTGTAAAGAAGAAGATAAATTATGGCATGCCTATATTAATTGGTCACGTCTTTTTAATCAACTTTCCTTAATTGGTATATTAAGTGTGCCCGATTTCCTGATACGCCTACATTGGAAAGGATAGAAGACTAGCTGTTGACTGTGTCTCTATCATCCCAGGCCTGTTTGAGTACGTTTGGCGACCATTTTAACTAATATTTTTGCACAAATAAACTGATTTTTACAAATATTAAGCTTTAAAAGCTGCTGCATGAGGCACACAATGAATGAAATGATATGTTCATGCCAGTAACACTATTATTTATCCAGCCTACAGAAGCCTCCGGCAGCCGCCAAAAGCCTCCACCTTTTAGTTACACCCGGTTAGGTTAGCGTCGGCGGGATAGGTAGGGTTGCTAAAACAGTCTAGTATCTTGATTAAACTGATGCAAACCCCGGCTCCGACCTCCGGTGTTTCTCCCGGGCATCATACACAATATTTAACTATAACTTTAATCTTTGAATGAATATAACCCTAACCCTAAATTGGTGGTCTTAAGTCAGTGAAGGGAGTAGTGGATGGTAAATATAACAGGGGGTCTCGACTCAACTCATTGTATTAATTTAACTAGTCTAAATAGTAATTTTTAAAAAACAAAAACAGATTTATACTAATCGGAAATCCATACTAAAACCACCCCTAACCCTAAATTGGTGGTCCTAAATTGGTGAAGGGAGTAGTGGATTTAAAAATAAAAATTACTAGGTACCCTCATGACCTTAGATACCCAGGAGTGTGCCCGGGAGTTGTTCCGGGAGACTGCGCTTGCGTGGTTTTCTGGTAGCAATAATTCTGACATACATGCGAAACGTTAGTCAGTCGCACCCGCCTCTACTCAATGATCATGGGCCGTCACCATACTAGAGATAGACTAGCGCTAACTAGCGAAATGTATCCACCACCACCATTCACACATTGTTTGGGGTTTTCACATCTTGACTTGAGTCTTGATCATGAGTTGATGTTTAAAACAATATTTGTTTCTGCAATAAGGTCTTAAATAAATATTCAATCAAATGTTTTGGTGAGTGAAAATGAGTTGTAGTAATTGATATTATTGATTGTCTATCACACAGACTTTAAAGTTTAGTCAGTTTATCCTGAATCAGAGTTGTACATATGTATAACTCTGCCTGAATGTACATTGTAGAGTGTTACTGTTAGATATGTCTTCCATTATCGCTCAACAAAAAACGAATTTTCTTAAAAATTCCTGAATCTGATTAATTAGAGAGAAGTATTGAGTCAGTTACCTTCTAGGGCTTTTTGCATTCTGCTTGAGATTCAGTGATATTATATACTTTTCGAAGCAGTACAGGCAGAGAACTGTACAGGGCAGTAGATGCTCTGGCGCTAAGTTTATCATACGACAACGTTACAACCGCGCGACATACCTGCCGTGGCCTTTCCGGTGCCGCAAGCGAGGGCGCTGAATCAATATGAAATGATTTATTATCATGAACGTTTGGGCTACTGATAACACTAACCTATTATTAACAGAAATTTACCCTTGAAATAAGTCAATGAATTTCTTCCTTAAACAAAATAAATAAACCTACCGAACTGCTATGTTGAGCCAAACAGTACGATACTCTCCATGCTGCTGTTCAAAGCACGCTCCCGTCAGTTTACGGACCTCAGTCTCCTTCCTTTGAGTCGTTGTCCGGATAATTTGCAAGCGGAAACATGAGTAACATTTATATTCAGGAGCCGCCCACCAGTGGCAAGGCAAGTCAGCGAGATAGGTTATAGTGCTGTATACATATAGCAATGTAGGACAGCGCGTTTTGGTGATGGGCCATGCTATCTCTTTAAATTTAGTTGGCTTTGGATGTTTGGTTGGGCGATAATTCAACATTTCACTCGTTCCGAGAAGCGTCTTACAAGTTACAGCAAGAGAATGCTCTTTCATAAAGGGCATATCTTGTCAGTATTATGAGCCCTTCCTTCCATACTGGAACACTACATACTGTAATGATATGTCGACTTAGACTATAGATAGGTTAATGTCACAAATTACTCTCCTATCAATATCATGTCTTCATGACCAATGTGCATGTGGTGTGAGTAGTATATGGAACAGGTGTGATGTTCAGCCATACTCATGACTATGGCGCACGAATCCTCAGCTATCCCCGTGTGGCTATGAATAAATTCCTGGTTCAATAAAGTAGAATTGCCTTCCCTTGCCAAAATCAAGAGGTTTAATTGAGTTTGTCCATGCCATCGGACCTATTTGTTAAATATAAATTACCGTGTACCGTACCGTATTTTGTCACATTTACCCCACAAGCAGATTTCACAAACTGAAGAACGAAGTTACCAATATTATTTTAAGATTTTTATCCATTAGCCTACCTAAAATAAACCCCTGGACCAGGAATGTTATTAACAAGAATCGACACCTCATAATTATGTTGCTATTTTATGGGAAAAAAACAAAGCCTACTTATTTGCTAAGACAGTTAGATTATAGTGATATAAGTGTTCTGCCTGCTGGCTGCCTTCATCCTGCTTAGCTCTGCTGGCCCACTTGTTTTGTTCTATTGGTCCACTGAGTTCATTAGTTATAGCTAGGATTACATTTTATTTTCCAGGTACTCCTAACAACATCAGTTGGGGACATTGATATAGAACTTTGGTCCAAAGAAGCTCCTCGGGCTTGTCGCAATTTTGTTCAGCTATGTATGGAAGGTTATTACAATGGAACTATTTTCCACCGGGTTGTCAGAGATTTCATCATACAAGGAGGAGACCCTTCAGGAACAGGTCATGGTGGTGAATCCATCTGGGGCAAGCCATTCAAGGTACTGTTTACTTCATATAATCATGCCAACTGTTTAAATTAAAAACAAATACAAACGGTATTGAAAGGAAGAGTTAATAGATTAAATCTATGCGTTTATAATGAGGAAACATAACAAGTAGTTCATTTAAGTTTGCCATGTGCTTATAGTTTCGCTGAAGTCTTAATTAAAACGCATCTTTCAAATTATACAAAAGTTCTCTAATCCTATTTCTCTCTTTCACATCTAGGATGAAATCCATTCTCGTCTCCGCTTCACTCGACGTGGGTTAGTTGCCATGGCAAATGCAGGACCCCACGACAATGCCAGTCAATTTTTCTTCACATTGGCTCCCGCTCCAGAACTTAATAACAAACACACAATCTTTGGAAAAATTGGAGGAAACACCATTTACAATGCATTGAAATTGGTGGATTGTGAAATCGGAGAAAATGATCGGCCTATGTATCCCCACAAAATCATTAAAACAAAGGCAAGTCCTTAAGTGTATACCATGAGGTATCGTTAACTTTAGACAGATTATATCCTTGTATCATTATTCATGAACATTGCCCCATTGGATTTTAGTAGTAAATTGCTACCTCATGCACCACTCCAAAATAAGGATATCTCGTGCAACTGGCCCCAGTCAGTATATATGTTTTAGTTTGTTGTTTCGTTGCCGCTGTTTTACTGTAGACATGATTCGTTCTGTTTCACGGTCTACCTGTATAAGACGTAAACATTAGGACATATTTATAGAGAACATAAATTGATAGTAGGTCTATATATTTCTAGTCTATGTCTAGTCTACTGCATTCTATTTACGCAAATTGTGTTTATCTTATCGTATACCGAGTATAAGTTACAAATTCGACAATAAGAAAATAACGAATTTATTCTTTCCTAGGTTCTGGCATCACCATTCGAAGGTATTATTCCACGGAACCTGCCCAATCAGAAGGATAAAACTGATGAACCTCGTAAGAAGAAGAGTACAGCAAAGGCAACAAAGTAAGCTGGGGCATGAACATTAATGTGGATTACAATTGTGTGTTGCAATGTTGACCTTGTTTCGTTAATTACGAGGGGAGGATGTTTTAGAGTGATAAACCCTTAATATGAAATATAAGTGGTGATTTACACCCGAGCGAGTTCAGGAACTACTTAAATTAATGGACATTTCAGAGTACCGTACATGATTCAATGAGTCATTCCACGTGGCAGCGTTTACGTCGGCACTGTTTGATGTATTGCTTGAACAGCCTACCCACTGCCTCCGCCCCCACTGTACCACTGCCCAGCATGTGCCCTACTTCACTTTTAAAGATTTTTTGTTTGCGAAATATGCATTCTGAATCATGTTTAGGCATATTCTCATAATCTTCATTTTAATCTTTATTGCATAAACATGGGACTTTTAGAAAAGAAAATATTAAAGTTTGTAAATAGACTTGCAGTAGAATAAGCCTGCATGGAGTTACTTAACCTCAGATGTCAGACTTTGCAACTGACTTTTTCGACTTTACAACCAACTTTTTTGGACAACTTTATGACTAACTTTCTTTGACAAGTATGTAAAGTGCGGGTGTACATTACAGTAAAAGGCATAATTTAAATAGTATGTTACATAATTATATTTCAGATATTCAACTACTATTTGGCTTTTTTGGTTCATTAAATTTACCTTTCCCTTTTTTTCAGGAATTTTAAATTACTTTCATTTGGCGCAGAAGCTGAAGAAGACGAAGAGGAAGTTGACAAAGCATCTCAGGTATTGCTGCTTCCATTTTTGTATTTAATGATGTTAAATTCTATACCTTCAAAGTAATTTAACTGGTGCTCTAAGCAATATACTTCATGAATGCATATCCCGAATATTAATTTATAAATCTTGGTCTACTCCTAGGGGTTCAAATTCAAATGATATTCTTCATGATGAACGTTCATCTTTCCTCTACATATAATTTATTTTTAAAGATGTATTCCCAGGGAAACCTAACGAAATACTTTTCTAATGTTGTAAAATTAATATAAATTCTTTCTGATCTCGGGTGCTTTTTTAGGGTTATGTATCGTGCACTTTTGACTTTCCATAAAATAAGATGTGAAGTATGTAGAACCTTTACTGATCAGACTCATCGCGTGCCCAGCTTTTTAATATCAGGTAAAGAAACTACGTGTATATTTTCCTTGATCAATTGCCTTGTTCTTACATTTCAGTCTATGAGAGGAAAAAGCAAAAGTAGTCATGACCTTCTAAATGATGACAAGTTGAGTGCACTTCCTGCTGTTGTAAGCCGTAAGCGTAAATCTCACACGGGAGGAATGGTAAGAAAATATGGAGGACATTGTGTGAATTTTCCGTTGTTGTATGATATGAATCTATTATGAAGGCCTGCATATATATACATGTACTCGTGGATATGGCCATATTGAGGACAAAAAATACAGATGTGGATTCCCTCTCTTAGAGGGTCACTAGAGGCCTTTGTTCCAGGTTGCCTTCCACTTCCATTCAAGTCTTTTATTAAACCATTTTTTAACTGTGCTAAATTGACATAAGGCGCGTCATTTGAGTTTAAATGGACAGCATAGCAATTGTTTATCTTTACTTTATTATTCTTTCTGCAATTGTTGGGATCAATAAATATTAAATATATATGTATCGTCGTTGCTTTCAGGGGTAGAGGTTGTTGATCCTGATTTGATATGCAATAAAAATTGTCTGATTTTCATTTATTGGTTGCTTTAGGAAAAGGACAATACACACGGTGGAGAAATAAGTGTAGAAGCTGTAAGTACGAAGTTGAAAAAAGACTCTTCTGAAGACAAAAAACCACCTGTCAAAATAGATGATGTACCGACCAGTCCTTCGTTAACACAGGAGTTAGAAGAAGAAGACAGACTTAAAAATTGCCGGTTGTGAGTATCTTTAACCCAATCACGTGTGATCATGGGACCTCGCCTAGGAATAACTTCTAGCCAGTGTACCATCACTTGATGTCAGCTGTCACGATATGATGATGAAAATGAAAGTTATTTGAAATATCCTTCAGAATGGGCGGCACAATCTTTATTTTAAAGATGGGTTCCCAACATATAAGTACATTTTAGTGATTTTCCTGGGCGATATCTATGATTTTTCAGAACCTAGATGACGGGACCTGGGGTTATAGTTATTGTTTTGCGTAGGCCAATGATGCACTTAACAAACTTTACATTCATATTTTATATCCATCTCCGTTTTTCAATTCTGTGGAGGGTGCGAGAGGGGCGAATCAGGGGAAAAGTGTACAGTAAGAAACAGAATCTTCGACAATTCAAGGCCCATATAAAGAATTTCCCGGCCTTTCGACCAAAATGCCCATTTTCAAGGCCTGGAATTCATTTTTCCAAATTCAAGGATTTCCAGCCCTGGAGACCCTGTAAGATCAGACTCTGTAGTAATTCTTTATTTGCATCTTATTATGAGAACTTAAATTCAACTATGAAGGTTCATTTTACAATAAGCATTGTTGTAGGAGGTGAAAGTATCGGCCTCATTTTTTTCGGGCGACGGTTCTCTCTCTCGAGTTATGCCCTGAAGCACCCATCGATACAAAATATTGCCACCTCCGTCATGTATATTGTAACTTACAATCGACTATATTTGAAGCGGATGTGCCTTTTCCTGTTGAACTGCCACTGTCCATAACCAGGATCTGTTTTCTTCCATTAAGAGAGGCATTGAAAAAAGAACAGGAAGAGTTGAAAAAAGAGTTGAGCCGACAGAAAAGAGGCAAGGAATCTGCCGAAACAGAAGGCAAGTTCTGATTGTAACATACAAAATCAAAATGGGAAATATATAGTAAAGAGACATAAAGGTTTGATTCTATAACCAATAGGGGCTTTGTCTGTTTTGGCAATGAGAAACCTGCACAGATCGGAATTGGAACGATAAGAGGGACTCCTTAATCCCCGTTGTACATTATTTTCAATTATAGTTAAAGGAATGCCGTAAAAATATAATTGATGAGGCATAAACTCACAATAGCCCATTTCTTTTATCTACAGGGCAAGAAGATGTGGTGAAAGAAGCAATTGAAGATAATGACGTCATTGCAAAATACAAAGCCGAGCGTAAGAAATTTACAGACACCCAGAAAAAACAGGAACGGAAAGGTGGAACAAGAGAACAGCAGACCCTGGCTTTGTTGGAAAAATTTAGATCTAAACTTAGTTCTGCGAAAATGCACCAAGATGATAGTGACAATAAGGAGGAAGATACCCTTACAAAGGACGAACCAGAAGATGAAGAAAACGAGGCAGATCCTGGCATTTCATGGTATTTCCTACTTATTATCACTTAAATGCCGTCCAACTCAAGTTTTAAAAACATCTCTCCTGGGATAATATGGATAGATTTTGTTTCATTTCATTTTTTGATATCATATAAGCGATTACCTAAATATTGTAGTAACCACGTAAAATGTGCGCGGGGAGGGAGGAAATGCTTGCAATAATATTAAACATAATGATATTAAGCATGATTATGAAGTCCACCTGTAGTCGCTATGTGATCACCAGTGACGTATGCTATTCACATCTTACATTGACTATATTGGCTTTACCACTAACTGGATGTAAAACAAAAATATGGACTCTAGTATCGGATTGTTTACAATACATGAGATACTACATGTTCTTCAATGGCATCAAGCAGGTATGAGGAAATACTTATGGATTAAGCCACTGCAGATTGCTACCCGAAATGCTCACAAAGACAAACTGCAGAGGTTTTACTCATATCCTATGCACGGGACAACTGGTTTGTTTCTCACTGCGATCTCTGATGGCTCATGTGGTCAATTCTTTGAGACGGGAATCCGGGCATTTACAGGTGGCCCTACGATCGGCGGCAAGCGCTCGGGTGAATACAACAGCCGCGCCCCATTGACTTCAGTGCTAAAATACCGGTTTTCCACCCTTTCAAAATATTACATAAACAGGTCAAAATGCTATGAGCTTACATGGATATATCAAGTATTGTTCATACATTGCAGTCGCTTGTTCCGCTTATTCGACAATTGTGTATACTTTAAGTAATCAAGGGGGAAAGTTGGAGATTTTAAGCTTGGTTGCTATGGTCGTCAAGGGCCGGAGTCCCCCACAACCCGGCCTACTGCTAGGCAGTGGGGTGAAAGTAAACAATGGGTGAAATCTCAACAATACTGTCGATTTTAGGCAATAAATGTTGCGGAAATGTTGCCCATCTTCATGATGGATATATTTTATGATATGGATTTTAATATTATATATGATTAATTGTTCAAAATTGCACAAAATCAGTTCGTTCTTAGACTTGTGGATGCACTGTCACGTGACTAGATGAGTGGAGGCCATCTTTAAGATTACAGACTACTCACAGCATCTGATGTTTGGGAGCGCGAGATAAATATTATACTACTGAATAAGTTGTGGTAATGAAGATGTACTTTTCGTCATTGAGAGGCATATTAGTATGCCAACACCTTTCCCAATTCAAAGTCCCTCTCTTTAACTTCTTGCAGGTTAGGTCACAAATTGGAATTCGACAGCAAGGGACAAAAAGTGATTGATGCTAATGTTGACGATAGTGACCGATATGAAATATATGACCCTAGAAATCCGTTAACCAAGAGAAGAAGAGAGGCTAGCAAGCATGCCATGAAGAAATAAACGTGTTTAATAAATGAAAGAATTAGCTGAAATTCTAATGCAGTCTGTTCTTAAAATGATTCAAAAATTACATTTCAATTCTAATACTTTTTTTTTTTATTTTTGCTTCATATGTACAAGCACCGTTTCAGATGAGTGTGTACACTGAGACACAAATCAACAGGATTTTATGTAATAAAACACAGCATATAGCAATACTCTTGAGCTATACAACTAATCGCCAGTAATAAATATGGTTTTATTCAGTTTTGTCTTTGGTCGCAGGAGGAGGTTGCTCCAAAATGTTATCCAACAAACCAAAGTCTCTGGCTTCTAAAGGCGTCATGAAACGGTCTCTCTCCATACTCATTTCTGAAAAAAATAAATTTGAATGTACAGGTTTATAATTGTGTGAGGTAGTTTGTATGATTTAAGATGATAATAAAGTATGTTAAGGAGCGCAAAGAAAATGAGTCGGAGTGCAAGATGTTTACTGGGTCTATATTAGGCTGCTCAGGGATGCCTGTGGCGCCCTCAGTGTGCTGAGTTAAGAGTACATTGAGATATAAAATGGTTGCACTAAAGAGGATATGCGATATATTCCGCAATCATTATATATATATTATCATGGAATATTACAATGTATCTGCTATGTCCTTCCAACAAATAGTTCCATAATCTATAAAATGGGGCCAACCTACCAATTATATTCAGTGGCTGTTTGGTATGTTTAACATAGAGGTTATTGATTTGCTTCTTCATCTTTATAATCTCTTCGGCCTGGATTTGTATATCTGTTGCTTGGCCCTGTCAGAAAGATAACAAGTATGTGGAGATGATTAGCATTTGAGCAATACCAGGGCATAACATCTGTGCTCCAGCTTTGAGACCCCATATTTCGATCGGAATTCTCCATCTTGTCAATGTTATGCTTTTTCACATATCCCTTAAAAATTACAATGTATCCAAAGCGTTAGACATGAGTCACATTTATGCAACCGCCTCAATGGGGTTATTGGTGGGCCGAGTTCCCCCTCCCCCCTGCTGCTAGTGGTCACTCTGAGGCGAGTGACCGGACCGGTTCCCTGCACCGGCCACCTCCCTCTCTCACCACCTCATTCTCTCACTCGCATCCATACTGTATACACCGGTTTTCAATTCCTTGTTGATGTTATTATTGCCGGTACAATCGAGAGACAACCAATGTATTTAATTCTTTCTAATCCAGGAACTTAGTCTCAAATGCATGAAGACACATATTTTAAACTGTAATTCAATTCCCTGCATGCTAGGGGGAGGAGGGTTGCTAAACTATTCATCTGAACCCTAATTTCATGTACATAATAGATTTCCTCTTTCACAAACGTGCAACATTCTGTGACAAAGATGAAACATACCTGGGCAGCTCCTGAGGGTTGGTGTACCATTACTCTAGAATTGGGCAGTGAATATCGCATTTCAGGTTCACCAGCAGCCAGAATCAGTGAAGCCATACTACATGCCTGTCCCACGCACCATGTGGCAATAGGAGGAAGTACATATTGCATTGTATCATAGATGCCAAGTCCTGCAGTAACGGAACCACCTGAAATGGAGAAAATGTGGTATTGAGACCAACTACCCAAATCACAATCACCTTGAATCCAGGAGGATCACATTATTATGAACACTAGCAGGTCCCACGCATACACGAGTAGAAGTATATAAAATGTAGTTTTCATGGTTTGTGCTCCATCCCATCCTATTTAATTTTTAGTCATTTCACATTATAAAGTGTAGAGCAAATAAGAAACCCCTGCCCCTCCCTATGAAATTACAAAAATTCATGAAAAAAAAGTAGTAATATGGTTGGAATATTTCTATAAATAATTGCTCACTGTTTTAGGGGACGGCTCACCTGCATTTTATTAACTTATTGGCCTGTATTCTAACATAAAGCACTGAACACTTTTATTCTAGTCATTTAACACTGAACACAAATGCTATCTATGTACTCCCAAGTACACATTAGAAGTAAAAAGTTAAAAGGATTAGAACATGATTTCCTTATGGCTACATTTTACTTGTGTTAAGAAAGGTACACGACATAATGCTGTTGGTTTACCTGGACTATTTATGTACATGTGGATAGGTTTCTTGTTACTTTCAGCCTGGAGAAATAATAACTGGGCGATGACAACACTGGAGACTTCATCAGTTATCTGTTGAAAAAACATGGATTATCTCAGACATGACACACGATCAATCCTTACGCATTACTTTTTGTTTTTTATTTCATCATATTGGGTTTCAACTTTGGTTACAGGAAGATGTTTAAAAGAAGAGAATAATACAATAGTATCTGATGAATGGATGAAGTCAATCCCATTTTAGAGCTCCTGATGGGGGGAGGGGGTCCTGTGTCGATTTGTCACGCTAAGGATGAGCATTTGTCCCTTGTCCCAGAATCCCATGTTGTTTGTCGATCATAACAATTGGCTATGTCAGTTAGTGGATTTTTGGCATCAAGACCCCTAATTTTAGGTCTTTATTATACAATACACATATTTGATATGAGATCCAGAGTGAGGTATGTCACTGTGTCTAATATTTTAGTACCTATTCTAATTCATTACTTTTAAAAAAGGGATGAAGTATTTTAATCAACAGTAGGCAAGGTAGTAAACCATGCATGTTGCCTGATCCTCGATTAATATAGGGGTGCAAAAGGCCATTCCCTTAGGTAATCACCTGGATAAATAAAAAATGTCACCCAAACAAAGGGTTTAAACGGATCAATTTCTCATGCCGCTAAAGAAAGCAGGGTTTGGTTTCCTTGTAAGATCATAAAGTACTATTATCCTGGCATTATTTCAAAACGAGAAATTGGATTTTTACTCACAGGTCCCATAAGACAGATAATGCGATCTTTGAGGAGTCTAGAATAGATATCATAAGCCCTCTCTCCTCGACCAGTTTGTTCGATCACCATAGGAACAAGAGGCAATGAAGCCTTGGGTGATGTATGAATGCTGCATCGACCTGCAATCTGCAATTAGAAACCAGACGTATATTTATCAAGAATTTATGTATTGTAATCAATTGAATTAATCATTTGAATGGAACCTGATTAGATTTAATGGGTACTACCAAGTTAGGCACAGTGCACGAAATGAAGAAAAACTTAGGCGGGTTATCTAATTCTGAGACTATGATGTAATTATGTTTATGTCCAGTCAGTTGTGCTATCTCTATAGCACAGGCCCAGAGAAACGGCGATGTTGGGGAAAGCCTATCAGGAATTTAAGCTACTTATGTTGTGGTCAGCATTGGCACTTTTTTTGTAAGCCATGTGCTCGATTTCAACATAAACTAAATTGGTAAAATGAGGGAATAATTTCTTCTTTAAATGCCTTTATCCATGTCAGATATATTTATTTTATTTTTTTATGTGAAATTATTAGTTCAAATAAAAATATAAAGAATAAGCAAAGGGAATTTTTTTTATATTAGCGGGTAATACATAGACAAAATTGACTCCTGGCTGTGTGTGAGAGCTGGTTATCTCCCGCGGGCGTACCAATTTCGTAAGGGTGCGTAGCACCCAACGAATTTGGGTAGCCCAAGGGAACCAGCTCTAACACAGCCAGGAGTCAATTTTGTATTTATTATACCTCTCCTAATGTTTTTTGGTGAAAAAATAGTAAAAATTCTATGGAAATTGGAGTGATTTGATGGAAATTGGAGTTGGACAACGAGCTCTGTTCACCAGTCTGTTTGTTTACTTTCTCACTTCCGGTCCACCTCACGCATTTTCGGGTCTATTTTTCTATTTAAATACGCAATAAATTCGCAATTTCACAGTTGCTTATTATTGTCATTTATATTTTATCATTATGCACAATGTATAACGCATCTTTTTTCCGCGAAAATAATTATCTAAATATAGAAAATAAGGAAGCGAACATGGGACTATTTTTTCAACAAAAGTTCCGCCAGGGGGCAATATGATATGTGAATACCGCCCAGAGGGTAATACGGTTTTCCAATGCTGTAGCCTATGGTTTACCATACCATCCCTCCCAGAGGTATAATAAAGAAAATTAGTGGGTAATTACGAGGGGAGGATCCTAGAGTGTTCGGATCATTGATATGTAATATAACTATTAATAGGTCTGAACCCAAGTTTTACAATCAATGGAATACTGAAGGTTCACCATTACTTTCCATGTGGGCAGTGTTTACGTCAGCACTCTTTGATGTATGGCTTGACAGCCCACCCATTATGTCATACTCATAATTCTATGATCAAATGCTTTTAAATGATTATATAAGGTTACGCAACATGACGTAAGTGATTATTAAATATGAATTTGTTATATGAAAACATTATGAATATTTTATGTACTAAACATTAGAGGTATTTTGGCTGAGAAATAACCGTTGAAGGTTTATGTACCAGACATTATAATTATCTAATATTCACATGTTTCCAGGTGTGTCTACAGGTATTATCTTATTAGATTAACATGAAAGCCATAACAGTTGGCGAGCCCTAACGACTCAGCCAAGCTGTCTACATATTACGTAATGGTATTATTAGAGGTTGGTCACATGACCACCACACCGGCTCACTCTATATGTGACCAGTGAACTATTGGTTATGCATAAATTATCCTTTTGTATTAATGATTCTTATTGGTTAATGTATTCCTGTACTCCCATTGGTTATCCATCCAGACACACCTGGTATTGCATTGCATATAAGCCTATGTTCGAGAATAAAGATGAATGACTTGACAGCCCACCCACTGTGCCACTGCCTGGCATCTATCTCCCACTGTGCTACTTCACTTTTAAAGATATTTTGTGTGCGAAATATACATTCTGAATATTAGGCATATTCTCACAGTATATAGGCATATTCTCACAATATATAGGATCATTTTGATCTGTAGTGTACAAACGTGGGACTTCTAGAAGAGAAAATATTATAGTTTGTAAATAGATTTGCAGTAGAAGTCTGATGAACCCCCAGATGTTGCTATAACCAGCTTGAGATTGTGCACGCAGATTATCGCAGGCAGCGATAGAATACGAGAGCCTGAGTGTCACCACTCCCGGAGAAAGGGAGGCCGGGTGCCAGTTAAGAGAGGCTGGGTGCCGGGGCTCGGGGGTCAAAGCTCTCTAATAGGGAGGGATGGCTGCTATACCACCACCACACGAGAGAGGGCTACTTAGCTGAGACTCGAGGGTCAAACCACTCTAATAGGGACGGGTGGCCGCTATACCAACCATAACAAAGCAGCATATACCACTTTGGATACACTGACACATGTGTACATGTATGCTGGTTGTGTTGCTGTGAGGGAGAGCTATTTGTCACCGGTGAGGTGAAGGAGGGAGGGGGGGGGGGATAAAAGGAGAGGGAGAGCAAGGGAGGTAGTCAGGGAGGGGGAGGAAAGGGGGAGAAGGAAAATTGTGTGGTGTGTGTGGGGGGGGGGGGGGGGGGGGGGATGGGGGAGTACTCCTCAATAAGTTTATAAATTCTTTTTAAAAATAAAACTAAATCCTCATTATTTCTGTCCCTCCCTCCCTCCCCTTCCCCCTCTCACAGGAGGAGGGGAGAGGGAAAATAGAGATTTCAGAAGGGACATCAAACCTGCTCTATCCCAAGTGCTGAAGGCTTATATTGGAGTACTGTGTCGCCATTTCTCATGGGATTGTGATGATTCAAAATTCTCTGTAATGCTGACATGTTTGTGATTCATTTGGTATAAACGGCAAGTTTATAGGATGAATTGTCTTTCCTGCATAGATGTTATGGTACATGCCGTTTAAAATGTATTCAAAATTAAAAAGGCTAGAATATAGCGCCAGGGTAAAGTTTTCTGAGCATTTTGTCAAATATTTTCCACATATATTGTTCATATTCTTTGAATGCTCAGTAGCCCACGTTGCTGGCTTTGATTCCCCGATCAATGCTCTGCCTCTGAAGGGCAAGGGGACGGATACTTTGTCTAAATGCTCAGGTACTAAGTTGTGAAAGATGAATAATAATAATAATTTTTTAAAGACTTTACTACCCCGACGTACGTCGAATTTTAACGTAAAATCACAGGGTGCCTGTGATTTTAGCCATTTTTGCCAATCAAATTTTCAAATTTTTTTTTAAAAAACGTCCAGTAACTTGTCGGATTCCTATAAGAAGTAGAAACACAACTGCCTCTACAATCCAAGTGCCGAAGGCACTTGTAAATATATAATACGGTAGAAGTTTTGAAATCTGCTGCTGCATCTATGATCTAAAATAAATTAAAGTAGGCCTACCAGTTTCAATGACAATATTAGCTAATATTAAGTATGCTAGAAAATGTATATATCGCTCTTAGCCGTAGGCCATAGATTATAAGAAAGGTGAGTATTGCAAGAAATAATGTTTTCACAGCTTTCGTTTCGAGCGAATACTCAGGCTGGAACTGGGTCGGCAAACCTAGCCTGTAAGATTAAAGTAGTAGATCTACACATTACGTATTATGAATTGACATACCGGTACTAGGCTAGAGCGATGGTATACAGACTAGAGCCACTCATAAGCATAGGAAGAAATAAATAACGTTATTGAGATGAACACTTACGCGAATAAATCGTGGAATAAGTCTAGGCAACATTGTAAAGGACTCGATCCCAAAATTGAATTTCACCTTCGAACACAACTTGTGGCCTACTCTGTAGAATGGTAACATGGACACTGTGTGCCCCACTATAGCAGTTTAATAGCTGCTAACTTGAAGTTGAATGTTCCCGGGTAAGCAGCGGAGGACAATCGAAACCAAAATAAAGGATTAATGACCGACAATCGGGGGGTTGCTGGAACCGAGGAATTTATTTATTTAGGCCTATAGACCCAACTCATCTGGTCCCAAAATTCAAGATGGCCGCCATTTTTATGATATTTTTTTCAGTTTTTGGATCATATATATAACTCAACACCACTTGGAGATATAAACTAAATGTCAACTAGGCATGTGTAGGCCTAGAGCATAAAAATACCTTTCTATTGATATCAATATCATTCTTCTACTCCTATTATTCGATTTTTAATCAATTTCCAAAAATTAACTAAAAATGACACTTTCAAGTTTCAGGCGGGTAGCAACTTTAGCCCTGACGGATAGGCCTATCTTATTTCCTTCAGCACAAAAACTAAAATTGTTCTACAGCTAATAACACAAACAATTAGCTACATGCATTTCCTATGATAATATCTATTTTTTTATAATTGTCATAATAAAAATGTCTATTTAGGTTAGGTTTTTCATGTTAAAACGCCACACGATTTGACCATCTCTGAATTATGTTAATTAGGCCTAATGGGTTTTTTCAGAAAATACCGAAATAAGCCTAGCCTAGGCCTAGGCCTAGTTGAAAATGTCGGGGTACTGTAGACTTTAAATTTTGCAGACAGCCGCGACTCCATTCAAGATGGATCTCGAAATTGTCTTCGGACAAAATGGATCAACTGCTTGTACCATATGTGGACCTGATCCCCTTTTTCCCACGACACATCTCTTTACCAGACCTCCCATACTCCATAGTCATAGACGCTTTGAACACGATGGCCTTCCGTCGGGCCTTCCGTCTCGTCCGCGACCAATCAAATACAGCCAGGTGACAACTTACCACATTCCTCACTGACATCGGCCACATCTAAGGGCAAGGGGCTTGGACGCTCTACTTGATCTCCTCCTTGTTTTTAAAAGCCATATACGGGACCTTACTGTCACTGACTAAAGTTGTGCTCGTGTTAAACCTGCCAGCCATATAATCGAAATATAACCACAAACTTGTACCCCAGAGAACAAGGTATAGTTTCCATCATGGCGGCCCATGTGAGGTTTGTTGTTGTTGGCCTGGCTTTTGCTGCCATTATTTGTGCCTCTCAATCCTCAACCCCTCATAGGAGATTCGAATATAAGCTTAGTTTCAAAGGACCACATTTGGTACAAAGAGATGGGACGATTCCGTTCTGGGAACATGGTGGTCGTAAGTATCTTGCCGAATTTCTTTCCTTCCATATGTTGCGATTCGCCGGGATGGGAGGTTCGGGTCGGTACGTGGCCGACCCAATCTGATGCGGAGGCTGGGCCATAATGGGTCGCATGTCAGTGAGAATTTCAATTAACTTCTTTCACAACATATCCAGCTTTCTTTCTACACTTAAGGTGGACTATTAATTGGGTCATGGCACGATTAAGGATGGAGAAATATAAGATTTCTATATCTAATTGAAATGAATATATACGGTAGGCCTGGCCCTGGCCTATGGGCCTAACTTCTAATAAGAATATGAGTAGTGGCCTGACAGTATCCGCCCCGATGTGCCCCAACCGCTGGGGTACCGGTATAGATACCGTATTATAATATTGTCATTGATATTGTCCTTTTATTTATTACCGTATATGTGTTTTCCCATCACTTGGCACTTGCATATATATAATATGCTCCATAAATATTCCTTAGCCTACGGCTACTGTACATATCGGTACTAAATATCAGCTGCCGGTAGTGAATATTAATAAGGTTTGAAAACGCCACGGTCCTTGCATTATACTATGTATTTTTCTACATTTCAGATGCCATCGCCAGCGATGAATCCATTAGAATTACACCTTCATTACGAAGTAAAAGAGGTAGAAAAATAGTTCATGATCAAATTTCTTTTTCCTTAAAGAAATTAATAGCGATGAAGTAAATTCCATCGTTTCATTAAATGTATATTGTATACCGTATGTAGGGTAGACTAGACTAGGCGTGGTTCATATATCGATCTTCTTTTTTTTCTAAATATTCTGTCAAATATTAAGACAGTTACCTTGACATAAACTTTGAAGATTCCGCGATTGACAATATTTCCCTTTTTAGGTGATCTTCCTGCAATGTGGTAGGGGAATGCGTAAATTCCCGCGAGCATATGTTCCTTTCACATATGCTCGGGACACGTGGTCCACTGAAACCTAACGTGGTCTGCGCTTAGAATCACCTATCAAAATTCTGTTGTTCTTGCATTTGTTCCATTCGTTTGGATCCTAGCTACTACGGCTTCGGGCATTTTGCCGACGGATATTATTAAAGCCAATGGCGAATTCGCCCACGTACATTAATTACCCCAATTGACATTTTACCCAAAATGCTATAATCTTCATATAGATGATACCATGCCAAATGGTGACTTCAGGAAGTAGGATTGCAAACGAATTTACGTGGGCATTTGTTCCAATGTGTTTAATGGCATAATTAGCCAAAAATGTTATCTGACTAAAAATAATCAGTCGTTAGTAAAAAATGTTATTTCATTTGACATTTTTATATAATAAAAAATCAGTAATAAATAACCTGACACCCATGATAGATTAGGAGGCCATTCATTTTTGTTGTTATATCTGAGTTTGTGAAAAATATTACTGGTGCCTCTGGGATTTAGCATTTTATTGAAGTCTATGGGATTTTAAAATCCCCGCGCAGTTTTTGAGTCAATGTATTGCTGCGCAAATTACCCCCTATTTTTGTACATATTACCCCACAAGTTTGGAATTTGTCCTGCCCTTGCCATGGAATCAAAAATGGAAATATTATCTGACATTTTTAGGGATGAAAACAATCACAAATAAATGATTAAGTGATTTAAGGTTTTCAAAATTATTCCTATCAGTTTACAAATATAAACTTTGAAATTCATCCCTTTTTTCTGGGCTCTTAACCTGTTTGTTATACCGCACATGGTGATCCATGAATTTCGTTTAATTTGTATGACCAGGTGAACTCTTCAAGAATCATATATGATATACTAAAATTTCAGGAAATGACACCTTTTTTTGTCTAGCTTATGTGTTTAGCTGTTGTTGCCCTCGTTTTGATTCGGTAGTGTGAAGGAATTTCTCGACATGCTATGAGATTGAAAAAGTACAATGAAATGTTTTATCGTTGAAATTGACTCACTTTATTTCCTTTCTTTTGTTCACAGGTTTTGTTTGGTCGCGTTTGCCAAATAAGTTTCCTCACTGGGAGATAGTTGTAACTTTCAGGATAAGTGGAAGGGGACGAGTTGGTGCCGATGGACTCGTAAGTTTTTCATTTACAGTGTTGTAAACCGTCATATGTAGTGAACAACTGGTTTTTTTTTAAAAGAAACCTCAGGAACCTAAAGGTCACAGTAACGGATTCTTTATTATGTATAATATACAAAGCTGTTGGTTGGAGATCTAGCTTTATAGTTGCAGACGGGTTTCTGACATTTTTAGGTCTTTTATATACATGTATATACCAATGCAATTTCCTGAGTATAACAGAGACATTAGTTCCACCAAGCAATGAAATTAAAAAATGTTGTTAATGAAAAAAGACTTGACCTAATGATGATAAGACCATATTAAGCTTGGATGTAGCGCTGGCTGATTATATAAAAACATTTTTATCTCCGTGTAATAAAACAACACTGAAAGTACTCCTCCACTGGGTCGCGGCAAGCAGCGATTTGATAGCAGGAATGTCGCTAAGCCTTGCGACCTTCTGGAGGAGCTGTGTAGGCGCATCAACTAGGTCGCAAGGCCTAGCGTGGATGCATGATCGCCAGCAATCGGTTGTTCATTGCAACCTAGTGGAGGAGCCTTATAACAAAACCTCGGAGGAAGATCTGGCAGAATCCTTAAAAAGTCATCACCATAATTCAAGTTCAAGTTATAAATTCACAAAAAAATAATATCCAAATTTTCTTCATCTTCTGTATTGAAATCTCCCATTCTACACTGCTACGGTTAAAAGAAAGAATTGAGAACATTTGAGTTAAGTCGATTTGCTGAGAATGCAGCTTTAAGTTCAAAACATTATTCCTATGTCTATATTTCAGGCGGTGTGGTTCACTGAACAACGTGGTTCTGAAGGACCGGTATTCGGTTCTAATGACCAGTGGAAAGGTTTAGGAGTGTTCATGGACTCCTTTGATAATGATGGGCAGGTAAGGATGGGGTAATTTATACCCACGGTTTCAGCATTTTTAGATTATGTTATCATTTATATTTCATGACACACTTTCCCCATGTTAATTACTAATCAAAAGCAGATATGCACTCAAGTATAAACTCAATAATAGCAGAGCACCTCATACATATTCTATATCTTCTGAACTTTAAAAAAAAAAGAAAACACAAACAAACAAACGTTTTCCTTCGAGCACATTCTCATATTGATTCGTCATTGTCATTTTATTTACAGCACAACAACCCATATGTCATGGTGATGGTTAATGATGGCACTCAAGCCTATGACCACAATTCGTGAGTATTTGCGTTTAAAATGTAATTAAAAGACAATCTCTAAGTAATACTTTACACATTGATGTATTCCCTCCTGTTCTGCGACCGCAGTTCTATCATACATATCCGGTAGGCCTTCATATGATATATTACGACGGAACAAACACCTTATCTAGATGGAAATTGTAATATTTTTTTCCCTAGTGATGGTATCCAGCAGCAGCTTGGTGGATGCCTACGTGATTTTAGGAATAAGCCGTTCCCTGTCCGCATCAAGGTAGAATACTACCAGAGAGCACTTACTGTAAGTTAACTTTTGATACTGTCTAATAGGCTCCCAGCCGCCAAAGCCCAGAATCTAAATGGTCTAATTAGCACCCACCAGAACATCTATCTGTAAAACCGATCTATTATGTACCAAGAATCCAATGTAAGTATGCCAATTTTTAAGGCTGGCAGTGTGGCCTGGTCCTCAATAATTGCTGTTTTTCATGGTAGCTGAATGTTTCCCCTGATTTAAAATTTTCTCTTCAGGTATGGTTCCATAATGGTTTACAAAGTGACCGTAATTTGTATGAGCTGTGTATGAGGGCTGAGAACGTGGACCTTCCAGCTGAAGGCTATTTTGGTGTGACCGGAGCAACTGGTGGACTTGCCGGTAAATTGATTTCTTCTTGCTTGATTATTTGTCTTTTTGTACATGGCCCTGTAGATGTCTTATAAGAAACCCTTTTTTATTTAACTTCTAAAAATCTTCTAACACACCTCCCCAGTGGCTGATCGTAAACCCTTCATAGATTTAGTTTCCTGTTGCCTTATGCTTTATGTCACGGGCTCATTTTACGAATTTTGGTTTAACAATCTGGTGTAGAATAATACAAAGATACTTGGAGGCCTGAACGAGACTTCATTTGATAGTGGAATTCTTCTAATCCTCAGCGCATAGGACCTATATAGGTGTTGCGAGAATCCATGAGACGAGGTGCGCAGTTTATTCATTCTAAAGATTATTCACCCAATCCATGAGACGTAGTGCGCAGATTATTCATTCTAAAGATTATTCACCTTAACTGAGGTGCTGCCCCTTTTTTTTCTTTTTTTAAAAAAATAAAAGTCAGCATTTCCAAAATTGAATAAGGATGGTGGGTATACCTTGTTTGCTGAGTGAATGCCCACTGAGCAGGACTGTGCTTAATCAATGGTGTTACACCTTCCTGATCAATGTCAAGTGAAAAAAGGCCTGGGAGTCTTGCCCTTCACTGCTCACCATATGCCTTCCTGATGCTTGCAATACTCATGTATGTTGTGATACAACAATTCCGAATCACAATATATCTGGAGTGGACCGTAACAGAAGAAGAAAGTCTGGTGCACAAGCCCCGCTCTTGTTTTAACCTATTTTCCCCAGGTTGTAAATGGTGAGTTTTATTCTTTTTCAAGGTGACTCAGCTGTTCATACACTCTTAATAAACTTGTATCAAGGAAGCATTATTCAATTGCAGTGCTCTTCTCGGCTTGACCTGACAAAAAGTATAGGCTACTATCATTCAACAATTGAAATCTTTATACTTATCATTACAATTAACCCTATGCCATTCAATATGTCTTGAGTGGACATATACCTGAAACACAATATTCATTTAAATGTTTTAATGTACACTTTATTATAGTTTGTGTTTGTTTCCTTTATGAACTGAAAAAACTACCATCAAGCTAGATCCAAAAATCCAATACCCAAGATGTGTATAGTTATACAATGAAAACTGAAAGTATCTAGTATTTATATCTGTGATCACTGATCAGCGAATTACCAAGGGTCCATCATCGATTGACCACTCAACTTTCCATAATTTGTCCGTCAATACTTATTAGAGTCTTGTTCGTTAATGTGTCCAGTCTGCACACGGAGGCCCTAATTTAGGAATGTTCACAATAGTTCACGTTTAGTACTGCCCTATTGAAATTTCTGAAATCGTCCTTATTCCAACTGGTATCATGTCCCTGCTTGTCGCCTCTTCTCATGTTACCCCGCAACCCCACGCGTTGCCTTTTAACAGTTTTATCCTAAATTTTAGAAGATGAAAGATTTCAAAAACAAAACGCCTGGGTTGTAGACCCATACATTTCATACTTTATTTTATGTTTCTCTCTAAAAAAAAAGTCAGGGTGTCTCAACATTTCCTCCTCTATGTGGTAAGGTGCCTTCCTAGATTGATGTTGGGATTGTGGGAAATCCGTCAAGATCTGTGTTAAGCTTGATGTAGATTTAATTGCCAGGGCTGATTTTTCTCTAATTTTGGTTAAGATTAATAAGTCTTTGAAATACTCATTTGACCAACTTATGAGCGGGATTGAAGTCGCAAAATAAAGACTCCTCGTGAAACTTGCATTTGAAGTGAAAGCTCTAATATTTACCATATTCCCCTCTCTCATACATGAAGCTACTGTCGGTGAGTACTCCTCAGTGTTCAGGCGTCACGGTCACGGGTACCCCCTTCTCCCCTCCCCCTCCTCCACCCACCCCTCAGCTCATAACCATACAGTGCTCTGATGCAATCATGTAATGGCAAAAAATGTAACAAAAAAATAGATTCTATTGTAGGACCCCGAACCAAGGGCACCCAACAATCACACAATAGAACAACCGAAACGGTACATTCGTTAATTCCACGTGTTCATGTTCTCAAATCTTTTTTCCACCAATATTCTTATTTCACCAATATTTATTGACGTGCGTGCCATTAGTTCATTTATTTATATAGGAATGGCGAAATATTTATAGAATCTCTAGGATAATTTGATATTGGAGGGCTAGAACTGATTTTATCAGAACACTCTGGGTAGGGGTTTCCTCTTCAAATTATGCTGAAAAAGATGTAATCAACTTACTAGAGCGTCATTGCTTCTTCAAATCTTATCCAAAATTAAACTTCCTATCATAATCACGATCCCTCAAAATACTAACGCTTCCAACTATCGCTTTCGTTCATGCCCTTTACCCAATTTTGTGGGTTTTTCTTTGTCCTGTATGTGTTGTATATTTTTTAACGTGTACCGAAAGGTGTGTATATAATCACATGAAGGGGAGAAAAATCCGCTTTCAAGGCGAGATATGATTCGTTCTTCTCAGAATAAGTTAACTATGGCACATGGCAGCATCATGTGTCCTAAACATTACGACGGCTTGTTGCTTCCTGATTTTCACCGTCTTTACTATTGCACGTAATCATTCTCAGTTTATAAAAGTCCATCTGACTAAGCTAATATATATAGATATCGCTATCATAATATTTTAAAAGTCTTACCAAGAAATTATTATCATTTTTACATTTTTTGCCAGGCTGTTTAGTTTAACCCCATAGCTGGTCTTCTACTAACTCCTTGAGTAGTATACTACCATATATTGTAGAGAGCGAACACGCTGATGGGTACTATACCCTATTCTTCTCGAATATGAGCAAAGGGAGTGACTATTAATTCAATTGTTTTGATGCAATGTGAGCGTTCGTGTACTTTGTAATTACCGTAGTTAGCTGCTGTTTGCAGAATTTACTGTTCGTACATTTGACGTCTGGTTAAGTGGACGCATTTGTTTGAATTACTTTGTTTATTGAATCTAGGTAATAGTGACTTTAGCTTTTCGAATATCCACCTTTCCTGTTTGCCGCTAAGAGTGTAAACAAATATATTGCCTGTTGCACCAAAAAATTATGAAAGTTACTCCAATCCTGAGAAAAATGCAGTATTTTGTCAAATGATTTTTCATCATCTTTTAAGCTTTGGCTTTGTAGAAAATTTATATTCACCGCACTAGGCGCATTGATCAACGATTGATTTGCTATATGTATTCCCTACTGTCTTGCTTCAGTAAATTATTGGAATGAATTAATTCCCCTCAGGACATGCTTGAATATATTATCTTTCCTTCGCCCTATTGCACGATGTAAACTGATTGTCTTAAATATGCTCACTCTGTGTATATCACGCATTTAGTCTTGTGAGGTGGATTTAGATTCCAGCCTGTATCATGCAATTGTATTTATATCTTATGTATCGGGGAGGGAGATACCGGGGTTCCACAAATTGGAGCAGGAACAGCCAAGAGTTATCAAAACAATGTCGCAGGCCTTATGCCCTCAGTGTTACGTTTGTTATAGTTACTAAAGGGACAGATTGACAATGGGTGGACACTAGTATCAATAACTCAATGGTCAGTATTATGGTCGTATATTGATTGTGAGTAGACGCTTCTGCATTTAGTGTCTTACACGTGTATTGTATTAATATCAGAAGCAGAGTTACAGCACACAACTCACATGGAGCATCCCCAACATAAGCCCCCTACCTTAAGAATTCGGTATTATTCGTGTCCCCCTCAAAAGGCAAGTGGCAAGTAAAGCGGCTAAACCTACGCTACCCCACCCCGCCCACCGCTCAGAGTCCCAGCAAGAGGCCCTCCCAAACCAAGGCCAGAATGTGCCCAAGCCCGGGAACTAACTAACTTAGAGCAATTGTAAAAACTGTACCTTCCAGGAGTAGTTGAAACCGTAGTTGAAACCGGATTTTACTTCTTTTCCGACTTATATGTTGCTATACGGTACCCAGTATAACAAGATAGAACAAAAAGTAAGCATGCATTAGAGAAAAACTAAGTAACGGTGAGGCGCAGAAAATAGTATGGTAATCAGTAACTCAATAGAGAGCCATCTGAGCAATTTGTGGTTCGATTTAAATATTCGGCATATTTGAAATGTTTAACATTCTAGGACCAGAAAAGTTAGAAATATTTGCTGATATGACTGAGGTAAAAAAAAAAAAGGAGCTGAGGCTAATTAGCAAAGTTTCCAATTATTAGCTTGTCAATAAACACCTATCATGCAAATTTACATGTGTAAAATCGTTTAAATGCCGATAGTCTATGAGTTTTTGTGTGCAGGAGGATAGTCAATCTTGACCATGGGATAACATTTATGGATGTCATTGTCAAGTCCAAGTCCAATAGACAATTAGTTGTCCACCATATTTAGCCAGTATATGAAGGAAGTAATTCACTGATTTTTATTTTCGCGAATTAAATGTGTTTAGAATTTTGCATCCATATGAAATACGCATGCATAGGCTTTGGGGGTCGTAGCTGAATACAATATTAGTTGCTTAGGTAGAACATCAGTTATAATTCAACTATTTTCTCAGTTGACCGGGTGGCTTGGACCCTATTTGGCGAAACCTGATCAAGTTGTTGCTGAATGTATTCTTACAAGGCATGCTTACATTTGGAATCTGTTCAGGCGACACTAGTGTGCTGCGTTCCTCTTGGAATATTCACAGCTGCATTAATGAAACATAGAATTTTTATTTCTTCTACTAACCTGTGTGTAAAAGATGATGAAGAAAAATAGGTGACTCAGATTGCTAATGATATGACTATCTACAAGATCTGAATTTTGATATTTATCCCAAATAAGGGAAGGTCTATAGAAGAAATGAAAATACCTAGTCCAGTAGTCTGTGTTCTTCTTGTCGAACCTATGAATGAATTTTCTGTGTTTAATTTTATAGTATATGGTCTGTGGTCAAGGATGTAATGTGGGTCTATCGATTGACCGTTTGTTGTCTTGTACAGAGTGGGTCGAATTTAATGAATTTCTACTCACTAATTTATATTTTCACTCAAAGCGTTTATTGTTCACATTTAGATGATCACGACGTTACTTCATTCCTGACGCACAGCATAATGCCACCTTCAGATACTGTGAGTTGTTGTACTTAATTTTTATGGAACACATACCTTTGCCTTTCTTTCTACATGAACAAACAATCAGCGAATCCCCAAACTTGTAATAAGTATCAAGTAACTTAGTGAATTTAGATTCAACGATCACTTTAAATTCCTTATACAACGATCTAGTCCCAAATTTCAAACCTTGCAATATTAAAGAAAAATACTTTAACAAAAAAACTACTCACGACCGGTCAATTTAGAACTGGCTATGACAGGTGATTTGAACCGTTTTCACCCAATATAGTTGATATAATAGGAATAAAAATCCGCATATAATAATATTATCTACAGTACAGGGCTATTGACCTCGCGCAGAGTGCCTCCAAGCTCCTCCTTCTCACCCACTGAACTTGTTAGGCCGCAGTTCCATTGTGGAACACATCTTTTGGCGTTCGAATTGGTTGTGGAACTCCTCATTAAATTTCATATCATTTAGAAGTATTGCCTCCTCCGAATATTTAGACAACCACATTATTTTACAGCCGGCTGGTGGTTCAGTTGTCTCCGATGATGAAAAGAAAAAGTTTGAGCAAGAGTTCGATGATTATTGGCAGAAGCTCGAAAAGGCGAAAGAAGAGTGAGTAAAGCCTAGTTTTTTAATTCAATTTGATTTGATTAACAATCCGAAGGAATACGAAAGAGAAAATTAGGTAGATTTTGGATTTTGTATTATTTGGTTCTGGGAAAATATTCCAGTAAAAGCCCCAAACAAGTGAATGAAAATAAGTAAATACGACAGTTAACTCTGCTGACTCTTTGCTTCAGTTGCAAGCGTAAATTTCTTTTTAATATTTATACGTTCTTTATTATTTTGTGAATGATTGACCTGGATTTGTGACTTGATTCACGAATTGTGTTGAATAATTTCATCCAGTTACCGTAAAGAACACCCCGATAAGAAGCCTGACTATGACAATGACGACGATAAATGGGTAAGTAATCAAACCTTCATGTTCACAAATTTAAGTAAACTTGTGCTTTCAAAAGATCTAGACAGCGTGGCTCAAACTGAGTGTGCTTATATTGAATGTTGCTCTTTCCGCCAGTTTTAGAGACATAGAAAAGTATATGGTTACCTGGTATTGAGCACATTTTCCTTGATCATAAATATAAATATCTTAAATATTAACACCACGGTGCAAATATTTTCTGAACTTACATTATTTTGTTTAATTCGTCATCTGACATGGTGCCTTTAAATATGAACAACTTTTTTGTCCTGTACAGTTTGAATCTCAAGATGAACGAGAACTGAAGCAGATCTTCGATGGCCAGAATCAGATTCACTTCACTGTCAGAGACCTTCACCGCAAGATGGACGAGATTATCGGTCGCCAGGAGCGCACGCTTTCACAAATCTCTTACCTCCAACAGGCAGGAGGGGGCGTCCCATCTACCGGTAGCGCTGGGGTGAGTTTGATTTGATTTTTTTTTTTTTTATAAGATTTTATTTCGTGACATATTTCCACTTTCATGTTTCCACTTTATAGTTTAATTGAACAACAGTCAGATTGCCGCCTAGGAATGTACAGATATTGTCATGGGTTCTTTTGGGGGAGCTCGCATTTTATATTCACTCGATCGTTTTCCTGACCGCTCTAGCAAGCAGTCTAATAATCGAAGGTATTAGTTGTAACAACAGAATCATTTTGTAGGTTAGATCTATATGTTCTATGTGTTAAAAGCAGCGCTATTTCTTAGTCCATTGTCTATCTTCACCATATGTACCGCACAGCAGTGTGTAAATATGGACCACTTGCTGAAATCCATACCACAACACCGATCTTCGCATGAGTAAGGTAGGGTTGGAAAAGAGGATGTCCTGTTTCATTATGTGGGAATTGGGATCTTCTAGCTGTCATTGTTTTGAGTTGCTGGGATATGAGATGTGTGTTTATTCCCAAGGGTAATTGTTTGTTTTAGGAGTGATTTCATTTCAATTTGCTGTATATCAAGCAACAGAAAAGTTTTTATGTTTCTTTGGCATTTTGGAATATTGGTCGCTCCCCTGCCACAACACATATTTAGATTTTATGCCTTGGTCTTTCTGTTGCCCATAACCCTTTCCTTTATCCCCCAACAATACCCTAGAAGATTTTCTTTTTCTCTGAATTTTGCGATCAGCGATCCCATGATAAATAAAAATGGCATATACTTGCCCAACCACATGATTAGTCACCACGCTTGACTAACTCACTATGTCGTGATTGGTTATTATCAGGTTAGATTCCCAACTTCCCATACATGTGGTAAGCCATGTTTGACATAAGGACTGGAAGTAGGAAACAAAACCGCTATAACCATGGTATGCCTTTAGAAGTAGGGTTAGGTTAGACAGGCTTTTAGGAAGATAGCGATCACTAGTTTGGTTTTGGTCATCATACATTCATTTGTAGCTTTAATCAAATTATGATGAAATGTTGTCTCCTTTCGGGGGTACACTGTCCTAAGGTTTATTCACTTCTCAATGGTACGTTCCCATGTTCCAATATCTTTCCTTGTGCAATACTTTCTGCATTGACAACATCTTGATGATCTAGTATTATATCAATTATAGATGTACAAAGTATAGACGTACAGGTTATTGTTAGTGTACCTACCCCCAATGTTGTAGTTTAAAAACACCCAACATATCTTCAATTACATAATACTTATGCTCATGTTACGGTAGTTCTAAATGGTTTCGTATAACACTAGTTCTAATGATTTCATCATGGATTATACCTTTTCTATTTCAAAAACCCTAATGAGTTCAGAGGGGTATTCAAATGAAAAAACCTCGAATATTCGCCAGGAATAGGAAGCGAAACAACGTGAATCTTGCAAACAAGTCTCTAATTGTGATGTATATAAGGAAAACAAAAACAGTGGACCCTGGTTTTGGAGCTTGTACTAAACAAACGATTGGTTCTTTTTTTTTAAACTTAGGCTACATATGTTATAGTATTTAGCTCTGTAGTTATTCAAACTCAGTGACTAGAGGAAAACCGTGTCCTCATCTTGACCCTATAGCATAATCCGTTGTGGTTATGAAAGCCATAATTCTACATCTTTGCACTCATCAATTTAGTACCACTTGCAGGGACTGTAATTGATTTTATCGACCAACCCTGCCCTCAGGTTGAAGCTTGTCAGGAGAAACTTGAATGCAATGGCTGATTGCCGTATTAATTTTAAAAACAGTGACTATCTACAATGTCCACTAAATTTGAATTGAGAACTGGGCATCGACTCCTCGCCAATCTATCGCTCTTAATCTTAAATTTGTTTCTTTATTTTTCTTACCTTTCTCAGGGTGGGCATCAGCAACTTCCTATGGATTCAATTAAGCGTCATGAAGTAGATGCTATTATAAACAACCAGCGTGAGATGGTTCAAACCACTCGTGATCTTAAGTAAGTTCTAAGTTGCATATGCTTTATTTGAACAGACAGCACACTTTCTCTGACAGACAGGACTGGCGTTTGTTTAGATTAAGCTCACTTCGTGTATATCGTTATATCAAATTTAATTCACATCCTTAATATGAGGTAATAATTTGGGTTGATTCTATGGTACATTAAAGGCAAACGCTACAATTCACTGCCACGCCCCCTTCTCCATAATATTATACCAAATATACGGGCATTTTACGTACTATTCCTTTAGCATTGCAGTCTATGAGGAAACGGCTAATTTTTTCACGTTTTTTAGAATAAAACAAACAATTAATGGCTACTCCTACTGTCTCAAAATTTTCTACTCATATAGTGCAGGTTATATACTACATATAAAAAGGGAAAAAAATATATGTCATCACTTTAAAATTTTTTTTATAGCTGTCTGAAATAAACATGTTTGGGAAACAGAGCTAGCTGTGGATACCCTCAGTTGTACCCATTTAGTATGCAAATCTATTGGGAAGTGCTGCATTTTTCTTTCATGGTTTGGGGAATAAAACAAAAATGAAAACTCCTAATGTCCCAAAATTTTCTAGACATATAGTGCAGGTAATATTCTACACATATATAAGGAGAAAAATGTATGTCATCGCGTTAAAAAAATAGTTGTAGCTGTTTGAAATAGACATATTTAGGAAACATAGAGCACTTTGAAAGCAGCAGATTTTTGGGTTGTCAGCTATGTTTCAAAGCCCCATAATTCAGAAACTAGCACGGTGACCCATTAATTTTTTTTCAGTTTCATGAACTCACATACTTCAAGAATCATATATTAAAGAATCAGAAAAATGACATTTATTTTCGATGGGGAGAAAAATAAAATTGTTTTTATAAAAATGGTGAAAAATAGTGAGTTTTTTCGAGTTTTTAATTTAAAATTTGCATTACGTATTTGTTGTTTTCAGAATAAAAATAACCATGCACTCTATAAAAAAGAGGCATATAATTATTGGCCAAATAATACTCTCTCCAAAACTGTTAATTTTACTTAAATTGAGTGAATGTAAATAGCAAATATGAACTATGAAGTCAAGGTACTGTAAAATGAGCCCCCCTTTTGGTCCTCATTGGTTCTTTTCAGATACCAAATTTTGAAGCACTGTAATTCAAAAATGAGTACGGTGACCCATTAATTTTTTTCCATCCTTATGACAAGAAACACTTCAAGAATCAAATGTCAAAGTTTCAGAAAAATGACATTTATTTTGATTTTCCACTAGATAGTAGCGTTTGCCTTTAAGTCTTAAGTTTATGTATTCGTATGCAAAATGTGTGAGGTGTTGATTTGTATATTTTTGTTTACAACTACCCTAACTACATCATTTTGTATATAACTTGGTAAATAATTACACAGAAGTAAATATTTAATTCTTGATCTAAAGGGTGGCATTATTATGACCATTAACAGTTATGAATGTCATTTCATTTTGATAATTCCCAGTTGACGTAAATGCTTTTATAAGTATAATCGAATCAATTGCTTTTCAACACCAAGATTGGATAAGAAAATATTGAGAGGAAAAGAGCACCTTTTCAGTACCCGAATATCATAACCGGAGGGGTTATACATTGTATCCTTTTTGAAATCACGCTTGTTTTGAATAATATGAAGTAAAATTTCATTCTAGGTATATATTAAATGAAGTGCAAAGTAAAGTCAGTGGAGCCCAGGGAGGATATCAAGGAGTTGCTTCTCAAGAAGAATTTAAACAGTCGTTGCACATTATCCAAAATGATATCAAGAATTTAGTCGGGCGGCCGTCGGTAAGGAAATAATTTAATGATTAATTTTATTCCTCCTCCGTTTGTTCAGTCATGAATTCAAAAGTTATACATTAGTGTCATCCGATAATCAGTTATGTTTTAGAAATCTATATTTCTGGTCCTTAACGAGTTAATGTGAATGCTCTCGGATACTGTTTGAGTACAGTGATTTGAAATACAGTATTCATTTTGTTCTTCATATAATTCTTAAAATTGAATTAATATGAAACTTCCATTTACATTATGCAAGAAATAAACTTTTTACAATTGTATAATTGCGTTTATCTTCATCTGCTTTCAGCATGTAGCACCTCCACAATGTCCACCGCCACCTGTTTCTAGTTGCGTCACGACGACCTATTTATTTTTCTTCTTAGTTTTACAAATGGCGGTTTTCCTAGGCTACACAATGTATAGGTAAGTATTCAGCTGTATTTGTCAAATAATACTCCATGACAAAAATTAGCAAAAAAAAATCAATCGAAAAACATACCATATAGAGAAACTCATTATAATCGTGGTATTGTTGCCAACTCATGCTCATGGTATGAAGTTTAATTGCCAAGTCTTATTTTTAAAGAAGTGTACTTATGTTTTCATTTTTCTATTGCATTTATCTAGGAACAGCAAAGATGCGGCTGCAAAGAAATTCTACTAGAAGCTATGAAATAAAAAACTAACGCAGCTCTTGGTGAGATGTCGAGCATGATGCCGTCCAATTCCGTTGGGTTCACTAGACAATGGCGATGGCTAACGTCTCGTTAGGTCCTACTGCTGCAGAAAGCCAGCCAAGTTCGTCCTTCAGTTTTCATTTCTGACTGGATCACGCTAGACATTTCACCATGCTATTTCTGTGATTTTAATGAAAAATGATTGTTTAATTAATCCCTGGCCCCTAACCTTAATGTTGGAAGTTCTTAGCTGCTAAGCCTTTGATCGCCGAATTTGAAACAATAATGTTGTTCTGTTCTTGTTTGTAAGTGTCTTTATTTTTTATCTATGAGAATCTTGTGTGAAATTTCCAGTCTGAAAATCAAAAAATTAGATTATCTGGAAATCATTACCTTTCATTCATCAATCAGTGTTCCGGGATTTTTTCCTGCTATACAATGTTGTTCATTTCAAAATTTCATTATAACTGTCTTACTAAGTCATGCTTACTTCTATAGGTCTGAATTTAATATTGTTATGTTCTGTATTTGTTATTGTTGAATGCCTTATATCTGGGGCAATGGATGATTTTCTTCATGTCTTGTGAAGGGATATTTTCCGGAACTGTTATACATAGATAACTATCAAAAAACTGTTCCTTACAGTTAACTTGCTGCGGGTTGTAAGGTTTAAATGAGTATAATATTAGCTTACTAAAATGGCTTAATTGTGTTCAATACCTAGCTGATGGGTAGTCTCCTACGTCCGTGGAATCCACTTCCATTTTCTTGTTTCTTGTTCCACTTTTGGGATTTTAAAGACGATAGAAATTCTATCGTCCTTAAAGCCCCAAAAGGTGCAATTGTATTTACTCTCGATAGTATTGTGCAAGATATTTTGAAACACTTGTGATATTGTGAAATACCACTTGAGCTCTGTCAAGATTTGAGGTATAGTTAATAATGTTTTGTGAAAGAAAAAAAGAGTAAAGGACGGCTGCTAATTTCATGGATGGAATTACCTATCGAGAGTATAGATTGGAATACAGCAGCTACCCTAACAAATGGCTAAGCCACTATTTTCTGAACATTTACATTACTGCTAGATCGCTGAAGTAGGATCCCATCGGTTACCCAGTACAATTTATACAATTTAACCAAAGATGGTGTTGGTGTATTTAAAAATCATAATCTTTCTTGGGTCAAGGTTGGATGCTTTTACGAGATGGCATTCATTATCGTATTATTATCATTATTAGCGACCGAGAAAGAGTATAGGAATATCTTCACATTATACTACTACCTTTGATATTGTGACTAGTATTTTGCGTTTTACATTCAATCGACTGGTGATTGCGTGAGAAATCTTAAGATTATTCCTCTCAAAATGAGTCATTAAAAAATTAGTCAATTCTGGTATGCCTATTATAAATTTGGGCCCTTTGTCTAACTAACTGTATGTTGGAAGAAAGAAACGGTAGCAAAAACGTTGTCCTGTACTCTGGGTATTCTGTCACTATATGTTCTGGGGTAATTGACAATGGTATCCTTATTCTTTTATACTGCTCAGCTAATAATGATATTTCTTGAGTAACCGTTCTATATTATTTTACATTTATAACAATTCAGTGGATTCATAGTCGCCCCTTCCTCGTTGTGTTAGTGAATCCTTAGTAACATTACCACCGACGGCCAGAAATGGCAATAACTTAGAGAGGAGTCGATTTAATAGAGCCAAGGAATCCTACAAAGTGCCGTTATGATAATTAAGCAATTATTGTGTTAGTAATGTACCAACCTCGTGTTATTGTATATGGTCTTATTAGGTTCTACGAATAGTTGTTATGCGTAACTGAAATGATTATCTCCATCTCCATTGAAAGATGGGCTCTCATAGCAGAGTAGAAAGAAATCTGTCAAATACTTCACTTTCTGCTCAGTATCAGCTCAGTAGAGGGAAAAAGGCAACTAAAATCGGCAAAACTAGCTTGGCAAGCTGGTGGTGATGACATAGATGTGTTGAGCCTCTTGTAATTTATGCCACCTGGGTAAGCAGCTGCTTAAACAGGACCCCTCTAACCCCACCTAGCATTATGCCTCCTGTGCCAAAAATAATGGTGCATAGATTTTACCACTTTACCCACTGATCTAACGGTGAGCTTTCAGGCGACTACAGGCACTAACACATATTAAACTGAAGTGATATCTTCAAGAATACTATATCCCTGATCGCACACTCGTCGCCATATGTGTCTTTAGATGACAATTGGACCATTACCATCTGTGCAGGTCGAAATAAGTGTATTTGGCCCCTGAATAGGAAAATGACCTGCTCGAGTACTAGTATTTGGCTATATTTAGCTTTAAAAAAATACAATTTACTTGTTCAACTTCCCTCTCGAAAATTGCTATATTTTTGCCCTTTCTTGCTCAATATGGGTGAGTGGCTATGAGAATGGACCCGTGCGTTAAATGTCTTAACAAATATAGTAGATTAAATCCAGCAAGAAATGTGGATCTATTTAGTTAAAATATGAATATTGTCACTCAATTAACTGATTACTGATGTTATTTTATTGTTCTCCCGCAAACAAAAACACATTTTTTTTCCCTAGCTCGATCAAAACGCCCACAGTCTAGTTTAACTGGGCCTCCCTGCGGTGGCTTGGAAAAGAACCTGTATGTGAAACTTCGGCCAAATAGTGGACGTTTTGAATTAATTGAGCAGGACATATGGCTATTTAGAAAGACAACTATAAGTAGGTTCAGCCCACGTTGTCTTATTTTAGAATATTTTGGGACGATTTTACGTTGTCCCTGTCATGTTTGGGTCACAAATAAATCTAATTGTGCTAATTTCCTTGTTTCTCTTCGAACTGTTGTTTCTGTCGGTCATGTCGCTTTCCACCTTGTTCTCATGTCTTGGATGGGTTTTCTGGGAACCTCCTTGTGAAAGCCGTAGGAAAGGGCTTTGATTTGTTTTAGGGGCCCAGTCAGCCAAGTTTTCCAAACACACTCAGCATTACTTATAAGTTCATGAGTTCAGGTTATAAGTTCATATAATGCCCACCGCATTGGGCAGACTTTAACATCTGAGAAGGATTGAGAGACATATTTTTCTTATTCTTTAATGGTAGGAAGTCTCCAAGGCACGATCATGAATCTTTTAAATCTTAAATCTCTTCTCAGGGACCAAAGATTAAAAATGATTTTCCTTTAAAACCATAAGCGGTGTATGATATTTCAATCAAGAGAACGTTACAAAAGTTTCCCGCTTTCTAGTTTAGAACTTTGATCTTGTGTAAGATAGACCTTTTGACCTCGATATTTCATTGTGCAAGAATATGTTAACGTTGTAAATTATTGGTCTTATAATCACGATTAAATTACAAAGTGAGAAAATCTTTGATTTAATCTTGGATAAGATGAATGTGTATTATTGGTATTTATAAACTCCTGCTAATGGAGCGTGTCTACTTTTATTTTTCTAGTTTAATGGGGATTTGTATACTCTTGATTCAGTGAGGATGAATTTGTACCGGCGGGTGTTTAATTACCAATATAAAATCTCCAGATCTGATGACTAATAGCAATCATGAATGGTAAAATATTTTGACATTCCTTCTCAAGAGACTTAACAGTCACCATGCATGTCATTATTTTCATTGAGAATTAAGAGTCCGAGAGACATAGGGACCACTTGGAAATTGTAAGGCACCCCGAGCCCAAGATGGGAGAGGGACAACTTGTAGTGTATAGGGCCTTTTGAACCATCATCTCCACCGACATGACCCAGTTTTCTACACAAATCAATGGTCTAAAGAGAGTTGTGAGTGGACTAAAATATTATATATTCTGGGAAACTCAAATCTTCTAAACGATACTACAATTTTAATTGTATCAATATACTTCTTTTTTTTTATGTTTTTACTAATGATAGTGCAAATTGTGGTCAAGGCCTTCCCATCCCCTCCCCCTTCTGGGCCTGGACAAATAGTGGCGGGGATCATGGTGCCTCTCGTCTTAGCCAGTGCTTCCTCTGCCTCTCGGTCTTACTCTAAAAAGATTGACATAAAGAAACGAAACGAGGTCAAGCATAGACCATGGTTATGACTACTTATGTATAATTCCTTTGTGATGAATGCAAGATAACCGTCTAGATGCTTAAACATTGTCATTTTGCAATAAAGTATTCCCAATGTTTAAAGTCAACTATTGGTGGGATATGTAAGACGCCCTTTGTAGACGTCATGTACGGTATCTCAAGTGTGTAAGATGTGTGTAAATATATGCATACATGTACCCGTAAATAATATAAAGTGAATGTGAATGATAGTTTTGTTAATATTGATCATCAATGAATTCTTTCATTGGAAAGTAAGAATAGGCTGTCCTGTATGTCAAGGGGCGAAAACACGATTTGTGTACATGGACAAAATGTTTGTGAGCCGTTGATAATAAAAGGAGGTGTTGGGAATGAAATGCTCTTTCTCTTCTCTTTATCATTTGAAATGTATTACTCTAGTTATACAAAATGTGTTTTTAAAAATCCCAGCCTGATATACTACCTCTTAAAGCTGCATACTGAGGTCTCTTACAATACTATTACAGCGTTTCCATTTTCTTCTTGAGATTCCACTGTTCCATACACACAATCCACATTTCTCTAACGTGTGAGATTAATATTGGTATTCTATTGGGAAATTTGTTAATGTAATTCTTATCTGTGGCAGCCCCATGAGATGAATTGAAGCTAGACAGTTTACGGAATTACGCAGTAGACGCAAATCGCGGAAGCCATTCCTCTGATTATATTCAGCCTGGCTTACTTGTTTTACAGTCATATGTATCTATGGGAGGTTTAGACACTTGTGTTTAAACAGTTTTAACTCAGCGGTGCCCGCCTGGGGCGCTGCCGCGTCCACTGACCACACACTGACCACGAGGGTTGGACGCAAGCAGGGCAGTTGCTTCTTGGCACGCGCAGCGCGAGGACGGTCAAACCTACCTACTGCAGCATGGCGGAGTTCGTACTAGACGACTGGGTTACGCAAACCGGCTTAAACCCCAAGACTGTAGAAATACTGACGAGGGAAGATTGTTTCACCAAAGAGGTGCTAGAAATACTGACATCGGCGGCTGTGACCCGACTTGGCCTCACTGTTGGACAATCTAGCCTGTTGAGAGATGGATTACGCTCGATGGGCAATACCCATATGCCTGCTTTACATAAGAAGCTGGCTACAGGTGGACAACCGCCAGAGGCTGATGAGGCCATCCAAGCGCGCCTAGAAGCAGATCTCGACAATATGTTGAATGGAGATGGAGATGGGGAAGAGGACACCAAGAGACCTCAGCCTGCCGTTGGGGCTTCCATGTTAGGCAATGATCCCAGAGTGGCCCTCACACTTAGGGCAGTAAAGAAGAAGGCGCTCAAAATCGTTAACTTTGTCCCAGAGAAAGTTACTCTCCGCTTGGCAGCAAAGAGGAAAGAAAAGATGGCCCTGGTTGAAGGTAAGACTGGAGTCTTTACTATACAGACAGATGATCACCAGCACCAAGCATACATCTCTTTGGCTGAGTGGGGGGCAGCCAATTTAAGATTGCTTCACCAGCTCTTGCAGACGGAGAAACTAAGCCGGGACAAGGTTGATTATTACCACGCTTACACCGTCACTATATATGAAATGTTGGAGCATTACGAGTGGGCGTCGATATTGGAGTATGACACCAGATACCGTGAGTTACAGGCTGAGTACTGTTTGGATTGGGGCTCGCCTATCCCATCGCTGACCGCCTCCCTCCTCACTGCTAGGAAGCAGATTACCAAAGAAAAGGGAGGAGACCGCGGAAAGGCGCAAAAAAGCGCAAAAAGTAAGACAGAGCTCTGTCGCTTATACCGCACCAAAGGAGGATGCACATACGGGGATAACTGTATGTACGTGCATGAGGAGACAGCTAAAACAGCGTCAAAAAACGGAGAATAGATAGGGAGGAAGGTGCTCTGATATATGCAGCCTGGGAGAACCATTTAGCAGCTGGTGATAAAGACCGAGCTTTTATTCTGACAGGAGTGAGGGAGGGTTTTCATATCACCAACTCTTCCGTGCCACCTGAAGAGGCCTTTATGGAGAATTACCACTCATGCACCCAGGCTAGCACTGCCTCCCTAGTGGAATCACAAATCAGAGCAGAATTGGATAATGGGCGGTATATAGAGGTACCAGCCCCAGTGACTATAACGTCGGCCCTAGGGGCCATACCCAAACCAGAAGGAAATAAGATACGTTTGATACATGACTGCAGTCGACCATTGGGCCGAGCAGTCAATGATAGAGCTGTGCACCAACCCTTTAGTTATCAGTCTTTTGATGAGGCCTTGAATATGATTACACCAAATAGCTGGTTGGCAAAAATGGACCTACAGGGAGCATACCGCTCAGTAAAAGTGCACCCTCAAGACCATGCTGTGCTAGGGCTAAGTTGGAAGTTTAAGGAAAGATCTGAGGTCTGTTACATGTATGACTCTAGGCTCCCCTTCGGAGCCAGGTTAGCACCAGGGATATTTAATACATTAACGCAAGCCATACGTCGGATGATGGCAGGCATCGGATACAAGAACATCGTTGTATATTGCGATGACTTCCTGTGTGTCGGGGATACACAGGAAGAATGCATTAGTGCTCTCAACGCTCTAATGAAGCTGTGCAGGGAATTAGGCTTTGGCATTAATTATAATAAAGTGCTGGGGCCATCAAAGTGCCTCTCCTTCCTGGGAATCGAGATAAACTCTCAAGACATGTGTGTGGGCCTGCCCCCAGACAAGATCACAGACTTGTTATCTATTCTCAGAGAGTCATTAGGAAAGAGGAATGTGACGAAGAAAGCACTCCAGAGACTAGCCGGAAAATTAAACTGGGCGAGGCGAGTGTTCCATGGAGGAAAGCATTTCGTCCACAGTATCTATGACAGAATAAAATCTTTGACATCCCCTTGGCATAGGTGTCGTGTAACGCAGTGTTTGAAAGCGGATCTTATGTGGTGGGTGGATCAAGCTGTTAACTTCAATGGCTCCCTACCCATATGCGATGCGCGCGCATACACACCCTTAACCATAGACGCCTGCATCAAAGGAGGGGGTGGCTATCACCTTGGCCAGTGGTTCTATGTCCGGTGGGAGGACTGGCAAGGGATGAGTGGAAAACACATTAACTATAAAGAGGTGCTGACCCTGGAGCCGGCAGCCGCTATCTTCGGCCCCAGATGGCGGGACAAGAATGTCACAGTCCACTGCGACTCCAGGGCAGCGGTGGGTATGATAAACAAGGGCAGAGCCCCTGATGAGGACATCAACCACTCGCTGAGACGTATATACCAGCTGTCCATGATTTATAACTTTCGGCTAAAAGCGGTGTACTACCCGGGTCGGTACAACACAATTGCAGACAGCATCTCCCGCCTGGAGGAGCCTGGCGGGGTCCAGCGCATGCACCACATTCTGACCTCAGTGAGGACAGGGGATGGAGGTTGCCCTCCAGGAGGAGGTCAATGTCTATCAGAGCCAAGCGTGGGCGGAGAATACCCGGCGAGCATACACCACCCACAAACGAACATATCTGGGGTTTTGTCAGGCTTACCAAAAAACCCCAGTACCTGCAACATCCCACACACTGTGCCTGTATGCGGCCTGGCTGGCGAGGAGGCTAGCATACAACAGTATTAGGCAATATATAAATATAATAAGGATCTTGCATGAGGAGCGCGGATACATTAATCCTATGCCTAAGGATTACCACCTCAGGGCCACATTAAAAGGGATCCAAAGGCTGAAAGGCTCAGCCGTCAATAGGAAACCTCCCATTACGCCAGAGCTACTGGGTATTATCAGGGGGAAGTTAGATATGACAGGAGATAAGCATATTGCAGTGTGGGCCGCCTGTCTCTTAATGTTTTTTGGATACCTGCGAAAATCTAACGTGTTTTGGGATCTAGCCCGTCCCAACAATATACAACCCATATCGAAAGGAGACATAAGATATGTGAAAGAGGGCATCGTGATTGATGTCAAGTGGTCCAAAACAAACCAATTCGGAAATAACAACCATCAAGTGGCCCTCCCCAGGATGAGGGGCCATGACTTATGCCCGGTGCGGGCAATTTATGCAATGTTGAGATCAACCCCAAGCTCCCCTCCCACTGCAGCAGCAGTCGGATATCAACAGGGGGGAAGCTTTGTACACCTCTCCTCTCAGGTGTTCCTTGAGTCAGTGAGGCATGCGCTGGAGGGCCAGGTGTCTGATCCCTCCTCCTACTCCTGCCATTCATTTCGACGTGGTTCTGCCACTTGGGGACACAAATGTGGGTTGAATTCAGACTCAATACGTCTCCTAGGCCACTGGAGATCGAACTCGTATCAGAACTATCTAGAGCCAGGAGAAAAAGACAGAATGGAGGCAGCAAAGATCATGACTCTAGGCCTCCCATAAAAGAACTACTACATACTTGGTTTCTGGGGTCATGGGAAGCCTCAGTCGACAGTTTTATTGCTCATAAACATTGACAATTAATTTTAACAAATATTATTATTGTCTTATGTATTTCTGTAATTGGTTTCTATAATTACAACCATGCTTATTCTTATGTTTACTCATGTACTTCAGTTTATGTACTAGCGCGCTTCTTGTAACTTAGCTGAGTTGAATAAAACTCCCTTTTACCCACACTCCTTGTTTGAGTTAAGGGAGGTTTAGACACTTGTGTTTAAACAGTTTTAACTCAGCGGTGCCCGCCTGGGGCGCTGCCGCGTCCACTGACCACACACTGACCACGAGGGTTGGACGCAAGCAGGGCAGTTGCTTCTTGGCACGCGCAGCGCGCCTTCCACCACCCCGACCTCCTCCCTGTGCTTATCCCTCCCGAGGGGGGAGGGGGTCATGGGAAGCCTCAGTCGACAGTTTTATTGCTCATAAACATTGACAATTAATTTTAACAAATATTATTATTGTCTTATGTATTTCTGTAATTGGTTTCTATAATTACAACCATGCTTATTCTTATGTTTACTCATGTACTTCAGTTTATGTACTAGCGCGCTTCTTGTAACTTAGCTGAGTTGAATAAAACTCCCTTTTACCCACACTCCTTGTTTGAGTTAAGCAAGGGATTTAATCAGTTTCCAGGTCTAAACGCAATGTCGATATTGACGCCGACATCATGGAACTTCTACTGCCCTGTTTTATTTTTTTTTAATTATTCCATGCAGCCTTCATGGCCGTCATCTTACAAGATGCTGACTTGTTTTATGATATACAAATACTAGTACTCTGAATTCTGTAGACATCATAAACATAGGTAATTAATTATATATTAAAGTACCGGTAATTGTCACCATATTTATAAATAAACCAAAATTATAAATAAAATAATATGCTATGTATGTGTGTAAAATAACTATTTCAGTCTGCATATTAATCACATGTTAGACAATAACAATGCTCAAATCGAAAGCCAACAATTGTCTATTGTATAGTACTGGAAATAAGTAGTAGGCCTACATTAAGTGTGCCAAAATGGCACCAGAAGTATGCATACATGTACAATTTTCATACAATTGTCAACGCTAGTGAACTCACATCGGCAGACATAATTAGCATCAGCAGGTTTTCTAGGGGAAAGGACCGATATATGGATTACAGGACAACCGCCACTCGGGCAAACGCCGCCCAGAAAAATAATTATTGCTATTCTATTCTATTGCTAACTCTAACCCCAAACTTTTATAGAGATAAACTGGTATTCTTTGGGCGGCGGTTGTCCTGACACCCGATGTGCTTCAAAGCTCAGCGGAAGCCATAAAGGTTATTAACCACAAAGTAAAGACCTTCGAAAATTAATCAGTTCATGAAAGGGCCTAAATCACATACAACTAATACCGCCAGTGTTATTTAAAAAGTGAGTCCAATAACGGCCATAGCTGACACTCTGCCATACAAACATAAAGCATAAACATGAGTTGACCCTCAGCCTATCACAATGGGCAAGTAAGGCCGTAGAATTTCATAGTAAACCTTTGGCCAGTTCATTAGTGATGGCGCCAAACCTGAAGGTATGACTCAACCACTAGCTTAATTACCACATCTATCCAATACGTAATCTAGAGGCACCTAATAATGCCTAAACAAAGTTGCATATGCTGTGGCCTATTGCTGACCCGGTGAAACAAGCAAAACTGCAGATTCAACGACCAACTCACCTAGATCTCCTTTTGGACAAGCCCCAATTAATATTTAATGAGATCCCATTGGAAAATGTGTCCCAATATTCCAAACTAAACTGTCAATTACAAATAAACAAAATCACTAACACAATAACCGCCTAAATTCATGCCTTTGCTAAGATCGGGTAATTCTTAAACAAAATACCAGCCTATAGATTAATAAATCAACAATACTCCACTATATTTATATATATATTTCCTAAATTCATATTTCTCCCTTCTTTGTTTTCACTGTTCGTATTTCGCTCAATCAATGGCAACCTGAAGGCTCCATGAAACGAACAGCGGATAGAATAATACTATCAAGGAAAGAGTGGCCAGGCTACTGCATGCTCAGCTGCACTCACCACGGCAGCCATCATACTTTCGCCGCATCTAGCTGGAAGCGATACTAGGCGCCAGGCTATTAACACAGCTATATAGACATAATGCACTGTTTTTTCAGCGTCCTGTGAGGTGGAATAGAATACATGAATTGATACCAATACTAATTATAATCCTAACTGTAAATTGGTGGTCCTAAGTCAGTGCAGTGAATAGATATACCACGTTATAGTAGCCTGGCGCCTAGTATTTCGTCGGTTCCCATGTGGCTTTCATCGTTTCATAAAAGTTAAACGTTTTAGTGCTGCAACGGGTCGCATCTCCCTATGATCATGTCAGTTGATGCTTATCTTGTATATAATAGTGGTTAAATTTCCTTTGATTCTTCGATTACCTAATTAACCCATGCAGTAATCAATTACATAATGTTAAATTTAACCTTATATTTGTGGTGCCATAATCGATCCTCATGTATTTTCACTGTACAATGTATTATGTAAGGTTAACATTGCCCCAGATTGCCATTGCAATACATTTATACCTTATGCCATTTTCCAGGTCCTGCATGTACAAGTCTTGTTCTACCCCATTGTCTTACCTATAGAAGTTACTAGTAGTATGCTAATTTTAATACTCTTAAACTTTTACATATTTCTTCCTAACTAGTACACAACTATAGGTATTGATTATATATCATCATTTAATCTTGCATTCTTACAATTTGTCATAAGTTTCGGTGTAAATTAGGCCTACGCATATATATAACCCCTTTTGATGCTCGCCATTGCTCCCTTTTCATATACTACTAATTGCTATAGACCACTAGCGAAGGAACTGTCCCAGGGCCTGTAGGAAGATCTGATGTAAGAATGCTCAGTGCCGCCACCATATGATGATTTCGTGGGTATGTGGAAGTTGATATGTTGTAAAGTAGAACGATGAATGCTCACTAGTTGCAGTTACTTAGTGGGTCAGATTTTCAGAAAATGTACAAATGGCAGCTGTACACATTAGTAAATTCTGCTAAATTAGGCTGCAATTTGGTCAATACTAGGTAAATTCGAGTATATTTTGCATTGCATTGATTCTAGCAATCTGTTAGGTTAGCTTGAACTGTATTTTGAACCTTATTTTCGTCTGAAATTTGGGTTATTTGAGAGGATTTTAAGACCAATTGTACATTTTCTGAAAATCTGACACTAGTATACAGCTCAAAGCGTAGTTTCTATAGCTGCCCCTTCAGACCAGGCCTCATACAGGCCCCGCGGAAACAGCAAAGGGCAATAGAGGAGGTGGGTGATCCACCCGATGTATAGTACCAGAAGTTGTATGACGAACGATGCTATTATGCCCACAGATGTTCAAGCTGCATATCTAATCTTAATTATATAATGAATATGGATTTCATGAATAAAACTAGTGCGTGCCAGCAGATATCGAAATTTGAGCAAAGGGAGGGGATATTTTAGTACAATACAATAATGGCCTTTTATATGGGAATCTATGTGAATATAGTTAATCTTCATAACACCAGAATTCTTCCCTAAAGCCGACATTTGTCAATTGTCAAACGCCCACTCCGGCCCCCTCGGAGTGCCAATTCCCTATGTTTTGAGGTTAAAAGGTTGGCATATGCACCAATAGTTGGCAAATCTAAGTGTCTACGCTCAACGAGGGCCTCAATATTACAAACCCATTTAGTTCAGATCGAGAGGTAGCTAGAGGTTACCGTGGGAATGGTTGAAAATTTGAATGGAGTTTCATGACATTTTAGATGTGATTGCCACGGAAACAACTAAATTGTGTGTATGCAGTAAATAACCTCATAACGTAGCATTCATTTGATACATAATACATGAATATTATATATAACAAAATCCCATAACATTATATTATAAATCATATATAACGTATTAAAAGAATATGCTCTTGAAATGAACTAGGCCTATAAATGTTAGTTCCTAAGTTAGGGTGCGTATAATTTGTATATTTATACGGGGCCTTGAGGCAGGGTGTTGTGGCGCATCTCCAGGACCACGCATGGTGATCACACATTGATCACATGGTGTTCACAAGTGGGCCATGGGTGAGGAGATTGTGACAACACGAGTGATCTCGATAACTCATGAAACCACCTTACTCCCTCATGAATAACATTTCGTTCATCCATCTACAATTAGGAGAAGGAATATGGATCATTGAACTTGCTCCAAAGGAAAATGCGACGAAAACCACTTGTGTTACAACATATTTAATGTGATCATATATCTAGTCTAGGGAAAAGTGTATAAGATTGTCACGGATTTCAAAATCTAAACGGCTTGCTAGTATTAATGACGTCCTACGTCTTACTACAAATATAATCCGAAACAATTTAATTGGCTTATTTATCTGAGACAATTCCTGAATTAAATATTAGTGAGACGTCACACGAAACTCGTTGCTTGTGGTAGTGTATTGAAGAATAACAGCACTTTTGACAGATGTCTGCAGTGATTACTGACTACTTCCTCGCATGTATATATATATATATATATATATATATATATACATACACCCAGCCAGCGTTGGCTTTTCAGGATTGAAAATGAGATTACTAAATTACGTACACCATTTAGACAATTGTGACCTTGGGTAAACTGGTCGCGCCTCAAATCCGATATATATTCCTTGCACCTATAAATCCAGATCCAGGTTTTGTCTTTATAAAATATGGCAAATATAATTTTCAATATCACTTGAGATGATATTTAACCAACTGATTCCACAGCAATTTTAATGACAAAAATAATTTAGTAAATCACATTTATCTCGAATATAGGAAAGTTATATATAATGACTTCCATTATATATAATGACCTCCATGGTTCCAGTAGTAGTCGATTCCTACCTCTATGTATGCATCCCCGATGCCGTTTTTTATCACTTAAGTGAGATCATTTCCACCGTATTCCTTCCTAGTTAAACAGTACAATGCTCTTATTGCTGCTGTGTAGCTTGATTATAATATGATACATTATATTACGCACTCTTATCCTTCCTCTCGGGGAGGCACAGAGAGATAAGATAGAGGAGTATATCAGTTATCGAAACTATGTACCTTCAAGCATTGTACTCTCGCCGTGTGTGGATGCGTACCGATTAGGGACTCGACGAGCAATCTCTCTAAAGGTTAATGTAGGTGATAAACCTAACCTGGCTTTTATGTGTGTTATTATTTTTAATTCGTCGGATCACGATATGCATTTCTATTTTCATCTGAATGTTCCTCGACCACACTGATTCGACCAAAACATGAATGAAAAACAATATTGGCAGCACATCGGTGGATTTAATTAGGATTTTCAGGTGTTCGTGTCACCGCAGCAGCATGCCGCCCTATAAAAATTGTCCATCAATACTGTCTCTCTTATCTGGTCAAAGATAGTCCTGATTTGCTGACAACAAGTCTGATATAATATTGCCCTCAATATAACTCAAATAATATATGTGACCTCTTTGGCCCAGTTGCCGATCAGCTGTTTAGTTCTGTCGGGTATGATCCCTGCACCAGTACCATCTAGTTCAGTTAGAGATGGGGTTAGGAAAACGTAGTAGAGGCCCTGTCGTACAAACTTATCTTCAACCCACTACATATATTATTTTTCAATGACCTGTTTTAGGGATAACAGCTAGATTGCACGACTGGGTATCAGACCGTACGTCCACTGGCGGGAAAATACGTACACGTACAAGTGACATCACTTCGGGACATTGGTAATATATTATCTGCTTTTGTAATACATATACATGTACTGTTTTATTGCACGTCCGTAACACACTCATATATATGTATTAATTGTATATTATATACATGTATAATGCGCTCTTTGTGTATGAGCCTCGAGACAGAGATCTGAAAGTGTAGGTGTGTGAGAGAGAGAGAGAGAGAGCAACAGGTAGCTACAGGTAGAATATGCATAGCATGAGAACCAACTGATAGCAAAGAAACTATTAAAATGGTGTAAAAGTAGCTATAAAGTGGACGGTAGGTTGTTATCCCCGGTTGAACCATTTAGCTTGTTTGAATAGACGGCTATTATCATAGATGACACCTGTATACATGTAATTTGCATCCAGCGTATTTCACTAGAACATGAAATATGAATACACGTGCGCAGTAGGACGTCAGCACGGACGTCTTACTCACTATATTATAAAGATTTACGCAACACTAAACATGGTAAAAAGAATTCAACTTCGATGATTTACATTCCCATGAGGTCAGATATACGTGTATACTGCATGATACTGATTTATACATAATATGGTGTATGGTCATCCCAATGGACTTGTCACTTGCAACCCCTAAATATCATAATGTAATCTGTCAAAAAAAATTGTATTCGTTCATTTCAATATTCGATATTCAATTTTATATTATATATCTTATGTTTCAGGGACTAGTGTAATTTATCACCAAAGCCAAGGCCCCACAGTGGGACATAGCGTCGTGTCCCCACTCTAAAAGACTAATGAAGAATTCGAGTATACATCGATTACCGTCCTCCAAACTTCCATTCCATCAATGTTACCTAAGGGAAACAGATAACGAGCTGCTGAAACAGGATAATATAAATGGTTGACCACCAGATAACCATCAATGAAGACATTTTTGTTGGATTTATCTTGGGGGAAAGAACTTCAATCAGAACAAAGCGAAGACTGTGCAAAAACGACACAAATGGCTAGATCTCCTGCATATAATTTTACTCACCATCCACACGCAACTCTAAAGTTAGGTTTAATAATATGTGCATTCACTATAGTACATAGCGCTTCAATTTATGAACCAACCATTGAGCAGAAAAATCAGTGCAGCGCCCTTGTGGATCATCGACTCATCAACCTCGCGCCTCTTGCCCAGCGTGGATTCACTCCCAGGTAATTGGACTATTTTGATTGAATACGCATAATAAGATGGGTGGATCCAAGCGACATTGTTAACTCCCTTAAGACAATAAGGAAGTATTTAGATATAGGCTACCTTTAATCAGCAGTCGGAATGGTGAAGCATAAAATAATTTGACAAATATTGCATTCAAACTAGTTTGCTCTATACGCAGGGCCAATTGAATTTTGCAATCATATTTTAGAACTTTAACTTATAACAGTGGCAGGTTTGTTTTAAATATTGTATTCAGCATTGACATTATGTATAAGATATTATTCTTAGTACAAACTGATGTTTAATCCAATATAGAAAATGTATTCCACATTTTTTCAACCATTTTTACCCATTAAGTCGGAAGCTTAATTTCTGTATAATTTGCTTCAACATACTTGCCAGTAAAAAAATCAGTCCATAGTTTCATTTCAATGATAAAGTTGGGATCAAATGGTTTCTCAGAGAACACTGTTGCCCTGTATGGTAGCCTACTGCTACATAATAATATAATTTATTTGTCAATAAGTTAAATGTACTGCATAGTTAGTATGTACCAGGTCTCCCAGTGCATGCCTGCGAAATAAAAATATATTAAAGTTTACAATTACAGTTGTTTCCTCATTGGATTCAGCGAATGAAGGTCATTGCCCGGAGATACAGTGACCTCAGACTCTCAACCATCAACTCATTTGAGTTTCAACTACCCTACATTGACTTTTTCACTTCTCATAACTACCCTCATCATCAAAATTATTATCCAATTCCAGTTTATGACAAATGTATTTTCTTTTTAGACTTATTTCAGAGTTGTTTCTTTGATATATTAAAGGATTAATTATCTGCATGGAGGGGCTGCTGGTGCACTGGTTGGTGCATAATCCCGAGGGGGAAAGGATTTAACACCAATTATTCATTCAGAGGGATTCAGAGGGATTATGGATCAAACAGTGCACCAGCAGGCCCTTTTTGTCTCTGTCTACATCAATTTAGCCGTCCCAAATTATGGTTAATTTTTTGGTAGCTTAAAATAAAGTACCGCCTTCAGTACAATGGTACCGCAATAGGTTCTTTTATTAAATAAAAACATACCTGTAGTTCAGAAATATCCCTAGTATCTTTTAATATGTTGCTAGAAGCATTTGAAACGTCTGAAATAGACTCGATTCAAGATTCATGACTACCGCCATTTTGGGGAAGATTACCCACAATCCTCCTTGATTTTGACGTCATCAAGGCTGAGCCAATCTTGGCTCCATACCGGCCGATTGAGCTGAGGGCGTGGTTGGGTTAAAGTTTGAATGAAGTTTTACTCCCTTCAGATCCCTATTAAGCCATTTTCTTTGCTATTAGTGATTGAGAGAGGCTATAACTAGACTAGTATGGGTTTGTTTGAACTTAGATGGTTTGAAATGAACCCTGTACAGTCCGAAAAGGTTTTTGTTATTGTGAGCGATAATGGGGGGAAGACAAGAAGTTTGTCAGTTCCGGTTTTAGTAAGACTTGTTTACTCCTTACAAAACACCTTCTCTTTCTTAAAATCACATTTCAAAAAGTGAAATCTGGCCAGGAATAGCATGTAAAGATTCAGATCTAATGAGAATATGCCTACTTCTGCTTTATATCATTGCCAAAATGCCAGTAGGAGGAAAAGCATGACCACGTTGCACTCGCTATGCCAGCATAGAGCCAGGATTCCATCATGAGTGACGTCATGAGTCCTCCGAAGATGTCTGCCAACATTAAACATCATAATCCAAGATTGAAATCCCTCCAGGCCTCTTATTATTCACCATATTTATGTTCGAACCTAGCTGACATTGATTTTAACTCAAGAAGTAGGGATAGGGCTATCATTATACTGAAGGCGGTGCTTTCTTTTAAGTTGATATACGGGGAATGGCAGGTCGTGCCATTCTCAGGTAAGGTAATATAAGCACCTCCCAAATAAGGTATTGGAAGTATATTTGCTTCAACATACTTGCCAGTAAAAAAATCAGTCCATAGTTGGGATCAAATGGTTTCTCAGAGAACACTGTTGGGGCCTGCTGGTGCACTGTTTGATCCATAATCCCTCTGAATCCCTCTGAATGAATAATTGGTGTTAAATCCTTTCCCCCTCGGGATTATGCACCAACCAGTGCAGTGATGTCACGATAATAGAGTATAAACTATAATGAAAACTCCAAGCAGAACTTTAGATACAAGTGTTTATTAGCTTGTACTGAAAATAAATTAGTGACAACTTGCACGTCCCTTAAGGAGGCTCACTAGCTCGTCAGTACTGTTGTATAAAATGGGGCTTCCACATACAAGGCAAACGACCGACAAAAGACGACCGACAAAAGGGGCACAGGGGGACCGACAGAGGTGACCGACAATGGGAGGGTACACATTGTCGGTCCCCGGTATTTACATGCACGACAAAAAGTGGCTATTTTGGTCACCGACAATTGGTCACCCCAAGAGATTAAATTGTTCTGCCAAGCTGGCTAAGTTTTGCAAGGATTTGATATTTTAAAGTTGTAGTCTGGGGGACTTTTCCCATCATATGGACAAAAATATTTGGAAAATATTTTAATATTTAGCGTTTTTATGGCCAAATAAGAGAATTTCTATAGTAAGTCTATGGGTGCGAGATTTTTTATTTTTCCTGAATTTCAATGAAAGTTTTAGGCCTATCTAAGTTAGTTGTTATATCAGGTAGCTCTGGTTGGCACATGTGAACATTTTGCAGTACATTAGTACATTTATTTTAAGTTTATTTTTATCATTTCACTTGATTTTTGATTAATTTAGGGCCATTTTGACCATATTTACTGCCTATTTCGATATGTGGGTGGTTTCCTGGTCCTGAATATGCTTATGACCATTTTAGTGAATAGTTTGGAGTTAATTTGTACATTTGTTTTTATCATTTCTATTGATTTATGATTAATTATTGGTATTTTAATGATTATTTCGACTATTTCGACTTAAAAAGTGAAAATGTATGAATTTTTGTTAGTATTGTTAATGTGTGATCTATTCGGATTAATGATTTAACTAATTATCGTGGTGAAGGTAAATATCAATAATAAATAATATGCAGATCGATCAGGAACAATAAGAACAATATAAGAAGTCTCACTAGCTCACTCTCTCTAGCCGCTGAAAATCCAGTCAGTCCCATAACACAAGGCAGTGAACATGACTCTGTTTGCCCAGCCTATTTTTAAAATATATATTTCAAATTAATATAACTAGTAATATCAAGGAGAGTTTTGTAGAGTCTGGAGATCGATGCTTTGCTAATAATTATATATATGTAGAAATATGACCAGAAATATGACCAGAAATGTCTTGGAGGGAAGGGGGGACGGCTCAATAAATTAATTTAAAGTATGCTTCTCTAGTATTATCTAGAAAATCCGACATGACATTGAAAATTAACATTTCATCATCTCAAACAGTCGGAAATCTCGCAACAAGTTGCAGAGAACACGTGAATAAGTGACAATATAAAGTTAACGAATAATAGAAATAATTAGAAATGAGCCGGGGATTTTTTCTGAGTATCTGATATCTGTATTAAGGTATTTTATCTGTTTAACCATTTTACATTGCAATATCATGTTCACTAAACTGGTATATGAGCAAAGGATCCACCAGGAAGACCTCAAATGAGAGGCAGGCATCCTATTCTGGAACGATGTAGATTATGAATTCAGAATAAAAATACAATATATATATAATGTCCACACAGTAATAAATCAAATGTCTAGCCATATATGGAAATATATTAAAACCTATATTCGGTATATTTAATTAAAGAAATATTAAGTTAAATATAGGTATGCTACAACGTGGTGTGACATACTGTACGATTGGGAGACTTTTGAAGTTGAAATAATCCCTAACAAATACCAATAAATAATTATAAATCAATAGAAATGATAAAAAATAAATGTACAAATCAACGCCAAACTATTCACCAAAATCAGGGACCTGCAAACCACGCACAAATCGAAATATTCACTAAAAATGGCAATAATTCTATATAAATCAATTAAAACGATTAAAATAAATGTACAAATTTGCTCTAAACTCCACAGAAGTGAACAGGAATGAACAGGAGGCTCAGCAAGATCATAAGCACCTTTCATTTGGCCACAAAAACAGGGGGAAAACAATAATTTAGGGTCCAGACAAAAATTTAGGGTCACGACAATAGGTCACCCCTCCCGACAAGTTCTAAAATTTTAGAACTTGTCGGGAGGGGTCCACGACAGGTCACCGACAAGCCACCGACAATCGTGAGGGGGTCACCGATTGTCGGTCACCCGGTATCCACATGCACGATTGTCGGTCACCTCTGGTGACCGATTGTCGGTGACCAGAATTTTGTCGGCTGCCTTGTATGTGGAACACGGGCTTAATGCACGCATTTATGCTACTGTCAACAACGTAACAATATAAGTTACTTATGTTCATCTTGATTTTTGCCTGTGGTTAATACTTTTTCTAGTAATCATTGATTTACTTGTATATAGTAAATCAGGATATTTCTGAGAACAGCATCACCGATGTAATGCATTTCCTGAATACAAAATTCTAAACTCTAATTACTCGAGGTCTGACTGCCGAAACTGGCCTACATTTATACTACAAGCGCCGACATTCTTTTGGCATGTTACCCATGCATCACCTTTCAATTCAATTCAATTCAATTCAAAGCATTTTTTATTCATACAAGAAAGGTGTACAAAAAGGAGACCCGCATCTGAAAGTGAATTCCAGGTCTTCCAGATGTCTAAACTAGGAGTTTTTTGTTAAAGGGAGAAGTAGTTTATAGTAACAAAAACAATAAACATCAGCTTCCCATCTATCTAGCTAACAGTTAATATGTTCTATCTAACACATTTTAATACTTTCATCGGTAGTAATAACAAAGAATAAAATACAAAATACAAATACAAATACAAAATACAAATACAAAATACAAATACAAATACAAATACAAAATACAAATACAAATACAAATACAAATACAAATACAAAGGGTCGGTCCAGACCAAGCAGCATAAAACAATAAAACAAACATAAACATAAAACAATGTCACAAGAAAACATATAGAGCGAGATGCTACAGTATCTTTTATTCCACGATCTGGTCATGAGAGTGAAGTATATTGGGGCCCGTTGCTCCGTTTCTCGCTAACTATTTCCCCATTGAAAGTGTATGGGAAAATAGTTAGCGAGAAACGGAGCAACGGGCCCCAGACATACTTCACTCTCATGATCAGTGAAGTATTTTTTATTTATACACCCCTAGTATCAAAAGTACCCGTATGGTAGTCCTGTTTTTTTCGGCCGCCTGGTGTGATTTATTCATTTATTCATTTTAGATTAGTTTAAGCCCATCTACTTGAAATAATTAGTCAAATGCTAAATTCTGTCCATCCCTAAATAGCTGCCAGTAAAAATATCGGGTAAAATGAGGTTTGTCTGGTTTTTTTACCGGAAGTGGCGTCAGAATGAGAAACTGAAAGGCTGAATGTTTGACATGAAAGCAAGGAAATTCTGATTTTTGTTTACTTGATATCGTGGAATAAAAGCAAGAAAACCACAGTGTGAAGTACTTGGTGAACAATACTCACCATGTAAGCCCAGAAGCAACTCGGCCTACGGGCCTACGGGGTGAGTATTGTCCACCTCATACTCCACACTATGGTATTATTATGGAAAGCCATTTATGTACATATCACCAATCAGTAAAAATGGACTAGCAAAAATCCTGTTCAGCCCTACACAGTTCCTGTTCAGCAGTATACAGGGCCGGAGTAGGAGCCCATTGCGGCCGGGTTAGGCTTCCGCCTTTGCTGATCAGCAACATGTCTCTAGTCTCAGATGCGGGGTAGGAACTGGTCAGCAATATAAGCCATTTATGTACATATCCCCATAACTCTAAAACGGGAAGACTAGCATGCTGATCAGGAATACAGAAGGAAACATAGCCATAGAAAAAGCATGCGGACTAGGAATTTTAATTCCTGTTCAGCTGTGTGATAGGCCCCAATGATGCTGTTCAGGAATTGGTCATGACTGTGTAGGAACTATGTAACTGGAAGACTAGTAAATTCCTAAACTGTGACTTTATGGAAGAATAGGAAGAGGGCGGGTTGGGGGCTATCCCGCAGCTGAACAGGAAATAAAATTCCCAGTCCGCACGCTTTTTCTATGGCTATTCTTATTTTTGTATTGCTGATCAGCATGCTAATCTTCCCGCTTTAGATTTGTGAGGATATGTCTTTCCATAGTATGATGCTGAACAGGATTTCTTTTTTACAGATTGGCAATATGTACATAAATGGCTAATATTTGAAACATTGCTGAACAGCAAAACGTTCTGCGGAATGGCGTCCAAGCCGGGGAAGAATAGGAGAAGCATGATGCTGTTCAGGAATTATTAATGGCTGAGCAGGACCTATGAAAGTGGAAGATTAGCCAATTCCTAAAATGTAACTTTTTGGAAGAATAGGGAGAGTGTGGGTTGGCTGCTATCCCGCAGCTGAACAGGAAATAAAATTCCCAGTCCGCATGCTTTTTCTATGGCTGTTCTTACTTCATTATTGCTGATCAGCATCCAAATCTTCCCGTTTTAGAGTTATGGCGATATGTACATAAATGGCTTTCCATATATTATTGCTATACATAGATTTCACTGACGTCACGGCCCTCGCCATGTCTGGGGTCTAGTTAGATGGCTATGTATGCTGCGATACTTGAAAATACCGTTTTCTGGCTGTTTTAACTTCACCAGTTTTAATCTGCCTCAACAATACCTTCATGATAGGTTAGATAATCTGCCTTTAGTGTAGTATAAGTATCCACTGTTGTGAGGTTTATCAACTTTGTTTTGATAACCGCGCCGTAGACGGCAACGGTAGAGCTGACCCGAGACATGGCGGCCAGTAGGGTTCCCCAGCCAGTCGGGTGACGTCATGTGAAATCTATGTATAGTATATACCTTTAAGTAATGCCTCGACACCTTCAGGTGGCGACTAATTGCACAGCTCAGCATTTTTAGGTGGCTGTCACACATCCCGGTATCAGAACTGGATGATACATTCATTACATAGCTTTCTTTATAAATGACTATATTGTAAGATCACCTTCAGTCTTAGTGGTAATTCATCATATAACACTAAATAATGCCAAATAATGAATGAGGCCACACATATGGAATACCGTACACCATAATAGTCTTACAAAGTATGTTTCTGGATTGTTGTGCACCCAAAAAGCTGGTTCAGTGTTTCCAGCACTATAAAGAACGAGTGAGACATTTTAAGGGCCTAATCCACTAAGCCAATTCTCATGCGATTGTGCGCAACAGAGGACCCTATGGCACGATTTCCCGTGAGAATCGCTTGAGAATCGGCTTAGTGGACAATGTCTTTTATTTTTATTGTCACATTTGTCGGAATATATCAGCCTATAATGGATATAAAAGTTGTATTCATTGCTAGCAATGTTAGTGAGTTTGGTGACGCCATATATCTCTAATCTACATTGGGTTGTTTTTTTATTTTAGAAAGCAATTTCCAGTCGATAGCCCTTCCACCAAGTTCAGATTTCGATGGATTTGTGAAATAACTTATTGTGTTGAGGCTCTGCAAAAATACTTTCCAAATGCTAGGATAACAAATTATTTATTTCAAGAAATTCTCTCTATTTTACTCTACCGACTCTATCGACTCTATTTTACATTTCATATTTTGTATTTTATAGATGATGCATATTTCAGGAATATAGGCATCTATCGTGCATAATAGGTTTTACAAATTGCTTGATCGCCGCACCAGGAGGGACTTGACACTTGACAATTGGCACTTGTTCAGATTCTACTATTCACTATATTGATGTCCTTCCAAGAATTGTACCGCTTTGTTACCGAATTATGATATATGTTATCTGCAGTGATTGTCGGGATCTCTCGACCAGGTTCTGCTTAACAGAGGGAAAATATAACAAAGAGAGAAGTAGGCCTACTTTCTCGGTCTACATAATATATGATCTAGGGTCAGCTGATGGAATGGGGGTTGGATTATAGAAAAATAATCAAATCTCCCACCCTCTGTAATTTAGACCTATAGGTTTAAATTACCCCCTCTTGGTTCAAATTACCCCCCTTTGGTTCATTGATAATTTTACACCAACAATTCTTCAGCAAATTTTAACCAAACAAAAAAAGAAAATATTGGGACGACATTAGGAGAGAAGGTCATATCCGGCGATGAATTGTATTAAATGTGTCTGGGATATTATGTCTATTATATACACCCGAAAAACGACATATCTTAATACGGAACTTATTACGGAATGTAATCCTTATGGAAACTAAAAAGTGAAAATAAATCAAAGATCAATTCGAGGGTCTAATAATTAAATAGTCAATAATTATTACAAATTTTACTGATTCTACAAACAACATTTCGAAGTTATTTTCTCAATATATTATTCTTGTTTGATTGTTCAACTTCAGTAAATTCTATTAATTCCATAACTTTCTTCATATTAAAATTTGTCAACAACCCTACATATAAAATCTGATTGGTATTCATTACTAAAATCTATTCAGTTTTGTTTATTATGCCTATACTGTTTCATTATTACTTTTATTGTCATAGTTTAAAGAAGTAATGTCTCAATGAGTATTGAGTTTAAAGAAGTAATGTCTCAATGAGTATTGAGTACATGAGTATCAGATTTTTAGACAGATTCTATACAATCTAGAAAAACAATGACTTGCAGAAGTAAAAGAGGAAGAGATAGTCAAAGAGGAATTCCAAAAGCTGGAAAAGAAGGAGGACAGTGAATCTGTATTCTTTACTCACACATGGGAAGTCATATTCCGACCAGGATTATAGAGTCCCATTCCCTTAATAATTAGATGTTTAATTGCATGATTTAGTAATAGGGGGTCGATATAGATCTACAGTGCTCTAATCCTTAAAAAGAAAGTATTATTTTAAAGTTTTTACTTTAGTATGACAAGTAGATACAAGTTGTTTGATCTAATTGTTTTTTTGTTTTTTTTTGTTTTTGCGACGTCGTTTTATTTCTTACACATTAACAGTTGGCGCATATTACATCTAGGATAAAATTAACGAAAGGAATCATTTCTCCCCAGTAGGAGATTATACCTGGATAACCCTTGCTAGAAGCTTTATTATAGGAGCTTTTTATTACTCTAATTTTGACAAGCCAGGTTTTACCTTTTCAGTTTGTCTATACACTCTGTGATATCATCCAGGAGACGTATCCATGTTTTTCTTTCCTCTCTTTTTTTCTCACTTTCACCTATATTTATTCTTACTAGCGTGGCTCTCATTCTCAATTCGTACATAACCATTAGCATGCTCATATCGCCGTTGTGGAATAGTTTCTGTCTATGTATGTATGCTTTGATCTGGAGAAATATCCAGTTAATTATTTTCGACTGTGGATTTATTTCTTCTATCCCAAAGAGGATTTCTCTAGGGTCTAGAATAACTCTATTCCTCGTGCTACATACAATTTTTTCGCCACTTGTTTTTTTATTAATATATTCAAGCTCTGTTATCCATTCAAGGATTGATATCCAGATTCTTTTTGTTTTAATGCAATTTACAAAGAAATGAGTGATGGTGTCAACCTCAGGACATTGATTACAGTGTGGTTGATCTTTAACATCGATATCTTTTAGAAGCTTGTTTGTTGTTATCGCTCCATGTAGAATTTTATACTGCAGAACCTGTAATCTTGTCTCTGTAGTACTTTTATATGGTATAGTGAAAATTTTGTTCCACCTTATTCCTTCGAACTGATCTTCATTTAAATTTAATAGCCCCTTCCATTTAAGGAACTTCTCCCACTTGGGCTTTCTTTTTTCGATTAACAGTTGATATATAACTTTCGACGGGCAGTCTTTTAATCTTAACATTTTTTCCCCGATTTTAAAATCAATAGAGCCATTACATAGGTGAGGTTCCTCCTCCTTCAGCTTACTTTTCCATTCCTTTGGAATGGCATTCCTCAACGCTTTTAGTTCATAACAGGATGGTCTAAAGTTAAAAGCCTCCATAAAATTCTTAGCCGACATGATAGAGCCATCTTCATTCACGATATCGCCCACTACAATTATGCCCTGGTCTATCCAGTGCTGCCACCTTAACAAGTTACCTTTATGTTTGATACTCTTGTTGGTCCACAACCTCTCTTTTCTGATCTGGTTTACAGTCGATGGTGAATTCTTATAATAACAATCATTCCACGTTTTAAAAAGCTTTTGATAGAAGACATTAAGGTGGTAACTCGGTTTGAATCTTGCTAGAAATATTTCTTCTTTAGGTCTACCGTGGAAGGCTTCCACTACATCGAACCAATTGTTTCTACCCGAATAGAGGATTCTTTCCACCCATTTGACTCTATTTGTCTCGCATACTTCCCCTAGCAGTCTTAGGCCCATGCCTCCCTTTTCTATACATTGCGTTAAAAAGTCAGCACTGATTCTATTAGAACCGTTCTTCCACACAAATTTCAATATGATGTCATTCACCTGTTTAATAACATTTTGATCTAAATATATACATGACAAGGTATGCAAGAAAACTGGTAGTAAGAAGGTGTTACACACAATAATTCTCCCTTTAAGGGTTAGGAAACGATTGTTCCACTCATTTAGTGTTCCTTTTACTTTCTCTATTAAACTCTCTGTGTTAATTTTGACCAGTTTGGCTTCATCTCTGGGATAAAGAAGGGTTATTCCAAGGGTTTTCATCTGACTTCCCCAATTAATTTGTAATAATTCCCTGTTAGTAAGTGAGATTTCCCCAACTAGTAGGCCGTTTGATTTGGAGGGATTTAGTTTAAGCCCCGAGGCGGATCCAAATCTATCAATCATTCTTATAATATTTAGCAGGGAGAATTCATTTGCACATGTGACAGTGATGTCATCCGCGAACTGGACTAATTTTGCTTCGTTTTTTCCTAGAGTTATACCCTGTATATTCTGATTATTTCTTATCTGGTCCGCCAGTTTTTCGACGACCAGCAGGAAGAGAGAGGATGATATAGGGTCCCCTTGTTTTACCCCTCGTTTAATCTGGAACCATCCCGAGGTGTTACCGTTATTACAGAATGTGGCTTTTGAATCTTTGAACAGGGCCATAATCCAGCTAATAAATTTGGGGTCCATGCCATCAGCTATAAGGGAATTTCTTAAGAATGACCAACTAACTGAATCGTAAGCTTTTACGAAATCTAAAGAAGCTATAATCCCCTCCTGCTCTCTTTCTTCTAAGAGTGAAATAATATCGTCCACTTTTCTGATCGCAGTCCCTATGTATCTTCCCTTAAGAAACCCAAATTGATCGTCTCCGATTACACTTGGGAGTACTGCGTTTAATCTAACAGCTAGGGTTTTAGAAATCATTTTATAATCCACGTTGAGGAGAGTTATCGGTCTATAATTTTTTATGAAGACAGGGTCTGAACCCTTCTTAGGAATCACACTAATGACGCCCCTTTTCTGATTCTCAGACATTTCTCCACTTTCTAAACACTCGTCCATCATCTTCATGAATCTTCCCCTGACTGCATACCAGAATTTTTGGTAGAACTCTACCGTGAACCCATCGCACCCTGGGGATTTGTTTTTCTTCATGGCTTTGAGATTTTTTTCCACCTCTTCTTCAGAGATTTTTTCCCTAAGAAACCCATTATCCCCTTCGTCAAAACGAATTCTGTTGGGGTTATTTAAAAATTCTTCCGCTGCCCTGCTATCAGAGAGGTGTTCTTCGTACAGATCTTTATAAAACTCACCTCCTTCTTTCAGGATTTGCTTTGGGTCCGTGGACAGGTTCCCTTTGATGTTCAACAGTGTAATAGTTTTTTTTTCCGCCCTATACTTTTCCAGGCCGCAGAAATATTTACTTGGCTTTTCGCCATCCTTCACCCACTTAGCTCTAGACCTTATGAGGGATCCTTCTGCTTTTTTTAGTTCTATCTCCCTGATTTCTTCCATTAACTCCACTCGGTTGTGTCTCTCCTCTACAGTTAATCTTCTCTTTCTGTCTAATGTATTTAGTTTCCCCCTAGCTATTTCCTCAGCTTTTCTTCTTCGTTTCGCTTTTTTACTACATATGCTTATCGCTAGCTCTCTTATATTTAACTTTAAGAATTCCCAGGTTAGTTTAGGGTTTACATTTGGGTCGATCTCTTTGTCACATAGCTCTTCTACACCTTGAGCAAACATAGGATCATGCAGAACATTTGCGTTGAGCTTCCAAAAGCCCCTACCTCTAGAAGTGTCTCCTTTAAACATCTTAATTATAACTTCATTATGGTCTGAATGCGGACAAGATTTGACATTCGAGAAATGTACACCATTCGATATGTTTTTTGACACAAAAATATAATCAATCCTTGAGCTTTGCTCTTTTCTAGACCATGTAAAATTTGGGGGTCCCTCTGTTTTCGTTTGAACTATATCACACAGATCCAGTCTGTTTACAAAATCATTTAGTGCCTTGCTCGAAGGTTCACTTGCCTTGTAATACATATCCGCGTTTAGATCCCCCATTATTATTAATCTATCGAACACCAGCTCTTCTATCGAGTCTTCAATTTGTTTGTGAATTTTTTTTTGCTCTACCAGATTATCCGCATTAGGTGCGTACACATTATACACACAAGTGATAGTTTTCTTTTCTTGTATTAAGACATACTGCCATCTACCCATTTCGTCGTTACCTGAACCCACTATTTTTTCACATATTTTTTTGTTCAACAACATAAGTACACCTCTACTGGAGGAAGAACCGTGTGAATAAAAGATTTTGCCCTTCCATTGGGTTCTCCAGATTTTTTCTTTTTCTGTGACAGAGTGTGTTTCTTGAAGGGCCACAATTTCTCTATTTTCTTCCTTAAAGTATTCAAAAAGGGCTTTACGTTTTACCCCAGAGTTCAAACCATTTACATTTAGAGAAGAACAGGTTATAGAGCCTTCAGTATTTAAAATACCTCTTTGCTCCATTGTCATTGTCAGAAAAAACCGTAATTATTTTCTTCTCTTCTAGTACTTCCTCAGTACGGCGCAGGATTCTTCACCAAATGATCTTGAAGCTCCTGTCTAACCTTCATCCATTTGTTCCCCATTATGTTGCCATGGGGAGGCCACCACTTGGTATTGAGAACATCCGGATTGTCCAAATCCATTCCTATTCCCCACACTTTGCAAGAGGGGGCTGCTTCCCCCAGCTTCCTTGTACCGGTTAAGAGGAGGTAGTCCCTGACTACCTCGTGGTTTCTAGCCTTCGCTCTTATGGCTCTCAGTACAATCTCTTCCTTGTGGAGATTCCACTTGTCTTGGTTATATGTGATGCTTCTCATCATCTTCTTACATCCGACAGGGTCAGGTGTAAGAAGGGTTAGGGCCGTTTTATTTGGGTCTTCTCCAATCTTGGCTCTATGGTAGCACAGGTATTGCTCAACGTGCTCGAATAAATGGCTGTCTAGGAAGAACGGTGATCTGTAATGGTTCGAGAGGGGATTGTTGCATGTGAAAAAAACCATGGCTGATTCATTTTGCCTCTTTGTTAAGTTAGCAAGTTGGAGCTCAGCCGGCACTGCATCCAATCTGTCGTGCCTGTAGAAATATTTGTTTATAAAGAGACCTGTACCAGCTCTCTGCACCTCGTAATTAAGCTTCTCAGCTTGTTCAGCTATGATATTCACTTTTAGAACTCTTTGCCTGACGATCAGGGGGGTATCCCTCTTGATCCCTACCTTTTCCTCAGGTTTGACTCCCTCATTGAATTGTTTTAGCCTGGATCTCGCTGCCCATACAATTTGGGCGTGTTGAAGTGACACAAACTCGACTTTGATAGGGCCATCTTTGCCCCATCCTACCCTGTAGGACCTCTTTGGAGTCATATCCGGGATTAATAGACATTCTCCGATAAAACATTGCACTTTCTCCGTAAGCCTTGTTTCATCCTCGTTCTCACCCGATTTTATACCCATTATGAGGATATTTCTCTCTAACTTTTTAGTTTCGCTTCTAATAAAGTCAGCATCTCTTTCTTCAGCCTCTCTCTGCCTCTGGACATAGTCGGAATCCTTGTTAATAGCAAGAATTTCCTTCACAATTTTCATATCATCTTCCTGGGCTTCAAGCCTCTGGTCGATCTGATTTATTGCGTAATCTTTCTCCACCAGCTCGCCCCTTATTTCCTTTACCTCTACCTTTACTTCGCCATGCCCCTTTTCCATGTTATCTATTCTTTCCATCAACTGTCGAAAGCAATCTGTGGTCTCGACATGGGCTTTCTGATTTTCCGTCCTGTTTTTGTCATAAGCCGCCGTCATTTTGGCCATAACATCATTTAAGCTATCTCCCCCACTGTTTTCATTTTTGGGAGCTTCTTCTTTTTTTTCAGGTTGTTTGTTAGAAGCATCGTCGCCGCTTTGCTGTATCTCCATGTCTACAGAGCCCTCAGGGGTGCCCTGAGCAAGCAATTTAGGTAACGGGGTGGGTCTGAATGTTTTTTTTCCACTAGAATTACTTGTCATTTCTGGAGATTGAAGTAACCTTTTATTCTTCCCCTTTTCGTTGCTCTGCTCTTTCTGACTTCTTTCCTTAGAGTTTGGTTCCTTTGGTGCCATCACAGCGCGCGAACCTGCGTTGCAGCGGGTTCACACGCGCCTTTTCGTACTGGATTCAGTCTAATGTTTACCTTTTTGGTTCCTCACCAAGATGGCGTCTACCACTTCCGGCAGGCTGGAAATCGCTCGATTGCTTGATGAAAAAACTTCACAGTTAGTCTATTTCTTTATGGATTTGTTCCTCTTTGGGGTTAAAACTGTTTGTTACGCTGATTCTACCTTTACCTAAGGTTTGGGCACTGTGGGTCTTCTGTGTGAGGGATACTGCTACTTTTCACCACTCCTGGCCGTTCGAGCCAGTTCTCACTCTCTGCCTGTCTAGCGTACCGTCTAGATTATACCGCACCCCGTGAGTGGTCAGATCCAAGATGGCCGATGGTCATCCCTCTGTCCACCTCTAGTGTCCGTAAATTATTTCTTATTCTCCCTTTTTCTTTTCTTATTTGAATCCGATGAACATAGTTTTTTAAGCACCGTCTATGTACGTTGGGGCGGTATTGTTTTAACCTGATTTTGCTGACACCTGGGTAAATCCTTGGTTCACCGATTAGCGTGGTGTCGGCCGTTAAGCCGTTAATCCTTCTACACGTGTTGACTTAAAAATAGCTCGTACAAGTCCACCTTTTCTTTTTAAGGGTCTTCCTAGCCCTTATGGGTTTTGTATCCTATATATCTCTATTTTACTCCTTTTGTTTTAGTCGTTGATGCTTTTGGTAATTAGTTTTGTCCACTTTGCTCAGTTAACCCGAGCGATAATCCCCGGATTATCCCTGTCTTGGAGCGCGGGGAAGATGGCGGAGACTTAAGCTTCTCTCTCGGATTTTAAAAAGCTCTTTTTTGTAAGTCCAACTGTATTCTCTGTCTTATATGATACGTCAACTTGGTCCTTGTGTATATTCTACACTTTTACACCACTTTTTGCCACTGCAAAAACTTCTGGAACCTGAAAAAAAGAGTAATCGCACGGGAGCTAAGCTCTATACACCCTATCGCTTCAGATTGGTAACCGGAAGTTCTTGATCTAATTGTTTGGATGATATATGCCTTTTTACGATCTAAAGTCGAGATGTGTGGTTATCCTGTACAATAATAGATTAAATCAGTTGGTAAGTCTATGCTTTGTGGATTTTGTCCATTTATGACGGATCGTTACCGGTCGAGGTCATTTGTGTAAAGATACTCCAATGATTAGATAAGGAGAGAGGGATACTATAATATTATGGTTCAGCTATGTTCTATTTTTTTAGTGCATAAGTATGAGTATTTTTATGATACCGAGTGAGAAAAATGTAAAAATGATACTCGGATATTTCTAGAAGTCTCGATGGCAGAATATATTGGATGAAATAAGAGTTGCAAAAAAGAACTGTAACCGTTGACAGTAATCTGAAACACTGTTTCCTGTAACTGTTACGGGTTGGTATATCATTAACACTATGTACAGCTAACATTCATGAAATAATGCGTTCTTCTAGAATGAAAGTACTTGAGATTTACATTTTTCCCATGATATATGTGATTAAGGTGTTGCACGATGCCGCATAGTAAAAACATGCTAGTGTAATAATATTGACTAAATAATTCAACCAGCAGATAACGTGAACCAGCAGTGCTTCCTCTGTGTCTCTTTTACTCTAAGATAGCAGTGATCGATAAGGTGGGAATTAAGAAGCCACATTCGTGGCTTAATGACCTATTGTAGTAGTTTCGCTACATACCTCTAGGGCCAATCCATAAAGGGTTGGTACCTTTGCTTTAACACAGAGGGATCTGCGTTTGATCCCCTGCATTTACTAGTAGAGTGTTTCTAAATGCTTTGTTATCCCTTATCTATACCTCAATTCTTATTATATACTCCTGCAAGAGTATCTTCTCTGTTTATATATTCCATGTCATTCCTATATTATGTGTCATTTGATTGTTTGTGTTCATCATATTACCTGATGTGTTCTGACACCTTTATGTGCTCCGGATTGTAATACACTACCCTTGCCGGGTAATCCGGATAGATTGCCGTTTTACGGACTGGAGAATAAACAGAGATACGGGGAATTGGCTTCGTTAAGTTGTTTATTCATTGTCGAGACTCTGCGAATCGCTACAATTGGTGCCGTGACCAGTTCTTGACCAGTTCGTTTGACTAAGCCTGGCCGGATTAGGAAATCCGTGGATTTTGTTGACTTGATTGGTTCTCTTTCAGAGATGGCAGCAGCACCTGGAGCGGAAGGCGGACCCCCGCCGGACCCTGTACGGATGAGCAAGCAGCTTGTGCAGCCGGGCAGACTGATTGCCACTGGGACTACATTGGCAGAGATGAAGTTCGATAGGCAGTTCAGACAAATTATTTTGTCTGATGTTGGTTCTGAATCTGATGAGTACAGAACTGGCCGGGAGGACCGTGCAGCCTTCACGGATTACAGATCCCCTGAAAGCGACATGGAGTCAGACGAGGAAAGCTTGTTGAAAGCAACTCGCCTCCAGTTGTTGTGTTTGCAGAGGAATTTGGCTGAGGAGAAAAGAAAGAACTTCGAGTTTGTTGCACAAATGAAACAACTCGTGTTCCAGAACCGAGAGATCCATGAAACACTGGATGTGGTGACAGAAAGGGACTCTGTATTTATTAAAAAATTACAGGTGGAGAATGAGAAGTTGAAGTGTGAAATATCTCGGGTAGACGATCATTCTCGTCTCCAGAATGTTTCTGAAGATCAGTCAGCTTCAACTCAGACTGATTCTGTGTCGTCCCCTTTTTGGAATACACTGGTGGCAGATACACGTCGGAGGAGTATGGCTCCTCTGAATACAAGTAGGTCTGCTCCTGTGTGTTCAACGTTTGCGGATCCACAGGCCGGGTTAGAAAATAGAGAAGGTAGAATGGATTTCTTTGGATCTCCAGTTGGTTTGTCTGAGGATACGGCGAAGAGAGTAACATTTCGGGACCACAAAAGTTCTGGTATGTCTACTTCTTCCCCTGCTAATGGGTCGTTCAGTAAAGGAAAGGAAACACCCTCTCAGAAAAGCCCGCAGGCCAGTTTTTCTGTGACAAGTAGGAGTTTTAGTACTCAAACTCCGTTTGAATCTGATACGGTGCTGGTAACTGATTTGTCTGCTAGTATTGGCACTCAGACGGATAAGACTCCTGAGGGGGAGGGGAAGAAGGATGGCACTGCAAGTACTGGTAAGAAAAGCAGTACTGCAGGGACGGACACTGATTTCGAGAGAGGTCAGGTAAAGGGAGATGTCTACAAGCCGAAGATACGGGTTGTGGCTGGCTCTCCTGGTGATCCGTCAGATCCGAGTGATTCATCCTCTTCCTTGTCCTCTGACTCTGAATCTCCTGCTCCCAGGAAGAAAGGAAAGAAATCGAAAAAAGTAAAGTCGCGAAAAACCAAAGAGCGATCTCGGATCGCCAAAAAAGATTGATCCCTTGTCCAGGGATTAAGTTATGATGGAACGGACGACTCGGACTTTGGCGAGTTTGAATATACTCAGGGTCCGGGTAAGAGCAAATACACCATGCGTCCGCCCGTCATAAAGATGTGGGACCAAAAGGACCCTTGGCGTGTTTACCTGTCTGAGATGCGGGTAATGGCAGTTGCATGCAACTGGTCAGAGGAAGAGTTCCTGCTTCAGTTGCAGTGGGGATGCAAGCGGCAGTTGGCGGATATGGGTGATCTGCCTGCAGGTCTGTCTCTGAAGGAATTCGTTCAACACATGGACGCGAATTTCGGCGAGGTTTCTCGTATAAAAAGACAAGCTGAATTTCGTGCTTGTCGCCAGACTCCCGGACAGACTGTTCGGCAGTTTGGTAACGAGGTAGCCCGCAGAGCCAGGTACGCTTTCGGTAAGAGGATGAATAGTACCATAGTCAATATGGCTCTTCATACTTACCTGAAGGGGTTGACTAGCTGTGAGCAGGCCAATTGGGCTCGTCTGAAGGAACCCGTAGACCTACAGGAGGCCATTCATTGGTCAGAGGTTTATGAGGGATGCCTGATGGACACCGAATCCAGTGTGGTCGTCCAAAAACTTGCTGCGCTGCCAGCTCCTGAACCAGTTCAGGAACGCGCTTTGGCTGTGAAGAAGAGAAGGTCCCGCCGCAAGTCCGGTGCTGCTATAGCCCAGGTGATTGAGCCCCTGGATGATGATGATGTTACCTCCTCTGGTTCGGAGACTTTGGACGTGACAACCGTCATCTGTCAGGCCTTACAGGCCTATAGGGATTTCAAAAAGAAGCCTGGTGATGGCAAGACTGGACAACCCTGGAAGAAAACATTTTCTGGGCAATTCTCCAGCCGGAGAAGGGACGGACCCAGGAGATGTTACTTCTGTGGGAAGGAAGGACATATCTCTCCTGATTGTCCTACCACGAAGATTTTGAAGGAGTTGGCCGAGTCTACTAAAGCTAAGGCTCCGGAAAACCCTTCACGGCCCTTATAGGAAGCGATATGGGGGCCGAAGGGACGCCGCTTCATAGTACTACAGCTCGGACGGATTTGGCTAGTAGTATAGGAACTGGGGGTGTTGCTCAGGCACTTGTTAGTAAGGGGTTAGCTTCGACACAAGGTCAGGCGCTCCCGGACGCAAGAGATCCTAGGTCGTTGCCGGAAAAGAACACCTGTCTAGGTGAGGATATCTCCCCGGATATCTCCCAGGATAGCCCGGATTCTGCTTCTCATGTGAGATGGGGACAGGACGGGTACCAAGCTGTTGAAGGTCAGATCGTTGTGGTTGGACAGAACCCCAACAGGTCGGCACGGATACAGAAAGTTTCTGTACAGCAGCCAAAGACGCTGAGGATCACGGATAATTTGATTGTCCGTGAGAGATGGTATGCCCCAGTGGGGTTAGACAGTGAGAATGGAGATTTTCTGGTTGACCCTGGCGCTACTACTAGCCTGGTTACCAAGAGATTCTATGATTCTCTTTCTTCCAAACCACCTTTGGTTCCGGTCCAAATGGTGTGTGCAATGGGGAATGGGCTGCCTATAACCACTCATGGGAGCGAGCTTTGTCCTTTGAAGATAGGGGATCGGACATACATGATTACATGTCTGGTTGTCTCCGGCCTGAAAGGTCCGGAAGATGGACTTATTGGGGCGGATTTTTATTACGTCCATAAATGTAATCTTGACTGGTCTGGATTGCTATTCCTTGAGAATCAAGCAGTATCTGTAATGTGTAAGCAATGGAAACACATGAAGAGAAGCTTGAGACAGTCCACTGTTCAGGCTGTTGAAGTGAGAGAGTTCGTGGACGGGGGAGAAGTCAGGTTGAAAGAACCTGTGGGCCTCCAACCCCGGTCCGTGACCCTTGCTAAGATAGACCTGGGTAGAGGCTCTGACACGTCAGATGGGCTGATGTTCGAGCCTGATCAGGGATTGTTAAAAGACTTTGCCTTGGGAAGCCTTAATACATACGTATCGGGTAACGTTAATTCGTCCGTGGTAGCTTTTTCCAATCCGTCCGGTTCCACCGTACGCCTGAATTGTGACATGATAGTAGGGAGAGTGAGTGTTGTGACTTTGGTGTCCGATGCTTCCCTACCGGAGGAAGAGGATAATGAAATGATTAAGACGGCTATTATCAATTCCATACAGGTAATGGACTCGCCTATTGTGGATGATGAGCTTTTGGCTCCTGATATAGTTGTCCCTCCTAGTCCCGAAGATCCGTTAGAGAAGTTGGTGAATGATACTCATCTGTCTAGAAAAGAAGAAAAAGAGTTAGTTAGAAAACTGCTCTATGATTACCAAGACTGTTTCTCCTTACCTGGTACCAAAGTTGGTTGTACTCACTTGGTTAGCCATGTGATTGACACTGGGGATGCAATCCCTGTAAAGCAAGCCTATCGTAGGATGCCAGTGGCTAGGCGGGAGGGAGCAGAGGCGGAAATCTGGAAAATGTATAAAGCAGGCAGAATAGAGCATAGCAGTAGTCCGTGGGGGGCTCCCATAGTGATGGTTGCTAAGAAGGATGGTACACAGAGATTTTGTGTAGACTATCGCCAACTGAATTCGGTGACTAAGAAGGATAGTTTTCCTCTACCTCGAATTGATGAGTGTGTTGAAGCCTTGGGTGGAAATCAATGGTTTTGCACACTAGACTTGGAGTCCGGATATTGGCAGGTTGCAATGGATGAAGACAGTAAACACAAAACTGCTTTTCTTTCCAGTGTGGGTCTGTTCCAGTTTAAAGTTATGGCTTTTGGACTGTGTAACGCCCCTGCCACTTTTCAACGCATGATGGACCGTATGTTGGACGGATTGCGTTGGAAATCCTGTTTGGTATACCTGGATGATGTGGTGGTCTTTGGTAAGACTCTCCAGGGATGTGCAGACAATCTTAAACTAGTGTTGGAACGCATTAGAGAATATGGGCTTAAGCTTAAGCCTAAGAAATGAGAAAAGAAAGAGAAAATCTGGGCGTTGCTGCAGTGCACCAAAAGAAAGACTTTGACAGGCGGGCTCGTCCTAGGCGCTTTGAGGAAGGGGCTATTGTTTATAGGTACTGTCCCCCTAAGGCTAACAAGAAGTATGGTCCCAAGTGGGATGGGCCTTTCAAAGTGCGTAGATTCATAGGGGGTACTACCTATGAATTAGAGACAACTGAGGGAATCGTCAGATATCATGTTGATTATCTGAAACCCGCCTTTGATGAGGACGGACCGATTCAGGCTGTAAATTTACATAAGGCACCTGAATTCCGTAAGTTAGAGAAGGCTGGGCGCGAGATCCTGAAGTTTGAAGGCGGAAAAGTTCTAGCTGGTGCTGAATGTCCGGAGAGGAAAGTAAAGGAGAAAGTTACCATTGGGGTGAAACCCAGGGGTAGGCCTAAGAAAACAGCTGGAGCAAAACTTCCTCCTTCCAACGAGAAACAGACAGTAGATGTTGGTCCTGCTGTTGTCGGGGTTGGTAGGAAGAAGCCTCAGAAGAAGAAAAAGAAATTAAAAATTTCTCCGGTTGTGCTACCTCTTAAGAAAAGAGGCAGACCCAATAAAGCTAAGACGGATACAGTTGTGAAAAAGCAATCTGTTCCTCTGGTTTTGGCGGATTCTGCTAAGCCCTTGAAAAGAGGGAGGGGGAGGCCAAGGAAAAATTTGGACATTGTTCAAAATGTTCCTATTTCTCCTGTGAAGAAGACGGACAGTGTTCCACCAGTAATTGCAAGGGCTAAGCGCACGCGTAAAGCTCCATCAAGATTGCAGTATGGAACTTAGGCTTTAAAGTACAGGTGGGACTTTCCTGATGGTCTCACAGCAATGATACACAACGAGAAGTCGGTGGCTGATATATCGGATAAGTCATGCTGCCCTTTCACGGCATTTGAGAAATTCTTTATTGAATTAATTGAGTGGCTGGGAAAGAACCATCCAGTCCGTAGAGCTTGTTAGAAACTGCACTGAGAAATGGCTTAGCTTGGGAGAACCCTTGAGTTCTAGCTGAACTAAGACTCCCCGGGAAGCTTGAATCAGCTCAGAAATTGGGTTGAAATTGCTATTAAAATCGGCTAAGTGGACGGTGGGCTTTATGGACAATGTTTCCGCATTTGTCTCCGCGGAAGATCAGAGCAGGCTACACACTTTAACAACTTTGTACGCCCTGTAGTAGAGAAACAGTGATAGCTATGTTTGACAGTAGTCTGAGCGGGAAGGTGGCGCTGAGGAATGGTGGCGACTTTGAGTACTACAGTTACCACGCTGGCCGTGAGCGCTGTAGTGTTGCACCCTTTCTCACTCCACTTCCGTGATGCTACAAAACAACAGCTACTGGCACAACTGAACTCGGAACCTTACCAGAAAGAAGTGAGTTGAATTGGGTTAAAACTTGCTTGACAATAGCTGAGTTGTTATCGACTTGATAGTCGATAGTTGTCTGCTACTAGACACGTTGTGTTGGTGTTTTAGAGAAGTTTTGATTACGTGTGATAGTTAGAGGAAGTTCGGTGAAATGTTTGAGACGTCAGCCATGACACCGGCGCTTTTGAATGAATGGCGAATGAATGGGGTGGAAGTGTATATCGAGTTAGAGCTCTATACACCACCAATGGTTATTTATTTGGCTATCCGCCAACTCATACAGCTCTTCTAAAGAGTTTTCTGTGCAATATTTGATTTTTGATAACTTCTATCCAGGAGTTAGACTGTGTTACTTCGGTATTTATTGAACCTCTACTGACTATATGTAATATGGGACGTAGAAGGTGGTGCTATTTGCTGTATGACTATGTATGTAAACACTTGCGAACGTTTTCCATCGAGCTGAGTGTTATTCTTTTTCTTTCAGAGAGGAAAAGATTTTTGGCTAGCAAGTTAAGTTCGCTTGGTTCACCATGGAAGGTGAAGACGATGGACGGTTTGACGTTGAGCAGGTGGGGTCCGGCGAAGACACTGCCGCCCACCTAACCGAGGCTGAGGAAGCTCGTCTCCTGGACGGTGCAGCCGATCTTTTGTCACTTGATCCGGCTAACGACACTGAAGTCCGTGATTTGGCTGCCCGGACAAGGCAGTCGGATCCGGACATCCGGCCGTTGGGACAAGAAATCCGGGCCTTGAAGGGTGAAGTAGATATGGAGACTGGTGGGGAAGAAGGTGCGCTTGCTACCCCTCTCCGTCGTAGTCAGAGAAAATCTGCTTCCCCCAGGAAGGTGGATAAGAGAGGACATGATGGATCCGGAAAAGTCCGGGAAGAGAGACGACGACATGCCTCCGCCTCTCCTGCTCTCCGCGGGCAAACCACTAGAGGAAGGAGTCCTGGCCCTCGCCATACCACCAGTGGGCCTTTGGCTGTGACCACTATGAGGGCTAAGGATGAGACCAAGACTTCTGGTACTTCTGGGAAGTCAACTGATCATAAGAAAAAGATTAAGAGACGCCACTACCATCGGGCCGAGAAGCGACAAGAACAACTCGCTTCTCGTGGAAATATAGACGCGTTCAGACGGGAGTTAGACTCTGCAACGGATGTGGTTCCCCTGGACCCTAGTTCCGACCAACCCGGGTCCGAGGTAGTCACCTGTCCGGAGTCTGACTCCGAGGAGCGTGAAATAGCAGGAGACGGACAGATGGCCAGATATGAGACCAGAGTCTGGCCAGAACTGGTGCGCGAAGACTCCATGGATCGAGGGACGTATTCCAAGCTTGTTCAGGCGCATAGGTTGTGGGAGCCGGGTCACCGTTGCCCCTTCCTTGTGTGTAGGCTACTGTCTCTTAATTCGGGAGGAGTCCGTGTTTTCAGTTCACGTGAGAGACTATTCAGACATCTGTGTGAAGAACATGCCCCGTTCATACAGGTCTGGATCTGCCCCTTCACCAGCTGCTCTCAGGTATTGGACAGAAGGGTGGAGCTGATCCAGCACCTGATGAACGGGGAGTCAGTACAACATCACTTGACTAGACCCCAAGCTAGAGATAAAGCCGTGAAGGTTCTCCCCACCACCAGACCCAATCATGTCTTCCAAAAGATGACGTATATGGCCGGCCAACACCTCCGTGTCACGCGCCGGGCCACTGGATCTTATCGAATCCCCAGGAAGACTAGGACTGAATCTGAATCCGGAGAGTCCGGCTCTGTGTCCGGCTCTGGAATTGGTAGGTCTAGGACCTCATCATGTGCTGCTGCTGCTGCAGGAAGCAGTAAGAGCACCGCTACCGATGCTGAGGGGAGTTCGTCCAGTCGAGACCGCTCACACTCTCACAAAAGGGATCGATCCGTGTCCTCTGACACTAGGGTGAAGGACTCAGCCTCTCTCCCAAAGAGGGCCTGTAGGAGAGCGCAGGAGTGGTCAGAAACCATCTTGCAACATTTACCTTCTCCTGTTGAAAGCTTGGAATTGGTCCAACATGCTGAGGGCGTAGTCTCTGATGCTTTGGAAAAGGTAACTGACGCGGCAGAAACTGCCCGGACGGAGCTTTTGTCCCTGATGAAGGAAGTCACTAGGCCACTTGTGACTATTGGAGATGTCCGCACAGCGGTAGAACAGCTGGGAGATCTTCGAGAGGAAGCTAGGAGCCAAGAGGGAGTAGTGGATGGATTGAGGAGGTCACTTGCCACAAGTGACGCTAAAGTTCGCCAGCTAGAGGAAGACAATTTCCGTCTCCGGTCCATGCTGGATCGAGAGTCCGGATCTCTTAGCGAGCCCGTAGTTGGAAATCCGGCAGTGCAATCCGGAAGTCCGTCTGAAGGAACTACTTCTGCCATTGCTACTCCAGCAATAACTACACCTGCCGTGCCTCCTGTACAAGTCCCACTCCCGCTGGATCCGGCCCAGTTGCCCCAACTTCTCATGTTGAGCAACTTGTTGAGGACGTTGCAACAGACCCCAGCTCTAGTTCCGCCTCCAGTTCCGCCTCCAGTGCCACCTGTTCCCCGGACCCCCGGACGAGATGGACAAGCTCCGAATCTGTATGAGATCCCCCCGTGGCTCTTTAGCCCCACTGCGCTGATCCATCCTCAGGGAAATCCGGATGCCACTGGAACTCCAAACAACCCGGACAATTCCCCCCCAGAGTAAATACTTTTCTACTGGGATACGCTGTGAGAGACTTTCATATTCTATTTTTCTCGTGCATATAGATGTCCGGATGTGTTCCTGTTTCTAAAAAGAATACGTGTTATGTTCTGATTTTGCATTCTTGGTATTTTTTTTTTTTTTATTATTATGTGCCGTGTCTGCTCTATATCTATATATATCATCGAGGACTCAGGAAGCTCCTGCCTGTATACAGTTGATTTGCTTTTTATGGGAAATGTTTTTCTTATAAAATTCTTGCCTGTTCTCTTATGTAGATAGGACACAAATGCTCCTGTTGTATTCTTTTTAACTCAGTCTTGTTACTGTATTATGACTTTTTGTCATTTCACTTGTTTATTTCGGATTTTCTTATAATAGAGATGTAGCGACCTGGTCTGTGTTAAGTATGTAGCTAGGACACCATTTTGCTGCTCCTTGTTGTCACCAAGAAGACCTACTTTAACTCTAATTTTCCAGGTTCGCATTGTGAATTCTCTTTTTATTTATCCGTATAAAACCTTGTAGTACTTTGTACTTAGTTGTTCTTATGACGATTTTTCAAAAGGGTTTTTAAAAATCTAAAAATAAGGGGGGGGTATTGTAGTAGTTTCGCTACATACCTCTAGGGCCAATCCATAAAGGGTTGGTACCTTTGCTTTAACACAGAGGGATCTGCGTTTGATCCCCTGCATTTACTAGTAGAGTGTTTCTAAATGCTTTGTTATCCCTTATCTATACCTCAATTCTTATTATATACTCCTGCAAGAGTATCTTCTCTGTTTATATATTCCATGTCATTCCTATATTATGTGTCATTTGATTGTTTGTGTTCATCATATTACCTGATGTGTTCTGACACCTTTATGTGCTCCGGATTGTAATACACTACCCTTGCCGGGTAATCCGGATAGATTGCCGTTTTACGGACTGGAGAATAAACAGAGATACGGGGAATTGGCTTCGTTAAGTTGTTTATTCATTGTCGAGACTCTGCGAATCGCTACACTATAATATTAAACCTTTGCTTTTGACCTGTGGTGTTGAGGTCAGGCTCCACTATCTAGGTCAAGCCAGTGTGAATGAGAGGCTGCCAGACCACTCACCACTCCCGGAGCAATGAAGGACGGGGACCGGTTTAATAGAGGCTGGGCGCCGACTGGTCCCTCCCTGTTTTTTTCCTAAGTTGTGAAAACCACCATATTTATATGTGCAAACCTCTTTTTTTCTACTAACACTTCTGTCTACAACTGGTCCGGTTTTAAACATGTTTTAAATGGAAAATCTGAGAGCCTGCCCACTCCCGGGAGTGCGAGAGTGGTGAGAGTGTAAACAACCTATGACGTCACACCGTTTAGAGGATTACGTAACTCACTACCCAGACCGTTATTGGTTGCATTCGGGTAGGTTCAGTGTGCACCTCTGTCCACTTAATCGTTGATGTAAAACCCACCCTTACAATAAGTTACATGCAATTTAGAGGATGACAAAAGGGTAATATAAATGATCAAGATTGAAGATTATTTTGAAATATCATTTTAATTTAGCAAATAAGTAAGCAAAAGCATGTTATACATATCATTTTAAACCTCTTTCTGTCAGCTTTTTCGTTGTCAGCATTTATATGAAGGAAGGGGATCGAGGAGGAGGAGGGGTGAAGGAGGGGTCTCATCTCTCCTCTCCCTCTCTTCTCCTCTCCTCCCCGCCCCCCCCCCCCCCACACACACACATGTATATGAGTGCGGGGACCGGGCTCTGTTCCTCCATCTTGATAGGGAATTTTATGATTATTAAAGTTGTCCTCCTCCCCGTCCTGCTACCTCACTACCATCTGTTTACTGTCTAACCTCTATCTCCAACGCTCCCCCCCCCTCTCTCTCTCTGTCATTTCTTTATCTCCCTCCCCCCCCCCCCTCTCTCTCTCTCTCTCTCTTTCTCTCAGAGAAAGAATGTACCCATCCACACATTAGCCTATAGTAATTCTCTGAAACGGGACAGCATTTGATTTCAGCAGGTCATTTTTTTTTAGAAAAAATACAATTATATGATATAATATGTGGGCTCAAGTGGCGAAGCCGCTTGTATATTGTTAATACTGGGCCAGAAGAAGGACCAACAAAAGCCACTTAGGACACCTGTTGCCTCTCAACTCAGAAAGCTCCCAGCTTCTATTATGTATCTGGACAATATATAGTATTATTGTCTCAACACTTGAGTTCCAGTATGAAAGTAATTACGAGTATTGATTATCTGCAGATTCCAAACCCGATATAAAGGATGGACGTACTCGTACAACCTTTGTTTACCTTTTAACATTCCCGAAAATCCCAGGAGGGCTTTTGGTGATGGCTGCGAATATGTATCGGTATGTATTTAATCAAATCTGACAGTTTTATTCAACACACCTTGTTGTGGTAGTCAATAGCAGTGTTTACATCTTTACTAGCGTGCACTGTTACAGTGAAGAAATGTATGGGGGAAAAGGATATTTTCTCGGTTTTTGATATATCAAACAGGCAAATAACTTTTCTTGCAAATCTCTCTTTACATAATTGATATACAGGTTTACACTCTCAAATGTAAACAATAGGGGTCAATAATACTCTAAATATAATGTTCTTTATTTGTTCATTCATCATAATAAGAATTCGGGTATGAATAATGTTGATCCCCTGTTTTTCATTTGTTAGTGTAAACTAGACAGAGTATCCATCTCTATTGTCGCAGGTTGAGCGGAGGAAGGGTTGGTTAATCCAGCATATTTCCATTCACGATCCCGGATCTGGGAGTATTCTACAGCCATTTTCTGAGTCCAAAATACTGTAACCCTTCAATCCTGAATGCCTAGGCCCAAATAACCCCAATCCCGTTTCCCGTAAAGGCATTCACCTATTAATGGCTTTTTAGCTGTGTGCTAGTAGGAACAGCTTCTGAATTCATATGACTTCAAAAGAACTGATCAAAGAGACCAGACAGAAAAACCCAAGGTCCATTTGCCCCTCGGTGTGATAACCGATTACAACATATTTAAATAATTAAACTCTCTATGTTGATTTATGTAAAAATTAAAGATAGAGGATGAATTGTAATAAACATGTGGAAATGTAATTCCAATAACTGCTTGAATGATAATGTGAACCAAATTAATGCCACTACTGTAATATCATTAAGTATCTGGGCACACCAAAAACCGTTTGTTTAGAACAAGAGTGCTGTGATGAAAGAGATCCAAATACTTGTCTTATTGTAAGCTAATTGATTCCACCTAAATTATTCTAATTGCAGTTTTGTAAAAGCAAGCGAAAGCGAGGGGGGCTCGAAGAAGCATATACACTTGGTATCTTACACCTAGTGACATTCGTTTTAAAGACTCCAGTTATTCCAAAAAGAGACAAATCTGTGTCCTTCACTGTGGCCCCAAAAGTCTCTCAACCGCAAGACATTTTATCAACTACTTCATCAACATCAGTTGACATCCGTGGAACATTTCAACCAGTTGATGGCTTGAGATATACAAAGGCACTTGATTGGCATTCAAATGTTGACGACGGGCAAATTAAGGAAATTGGGAATGTTGAACTTGAGGAAATTCTGATAGATGATCAGAGGGGGGAGGTAGCAGAAGGGAAAGATTCCAAAAGAACATATGATGGAATAAAGGATGAAGATGCAAGTGGAGAAAATGAGGGTGCTATCAATGATGATGAAGAGGAGATTGATGGGCCAATAAACACCATGTCTCTAAAAGATACGTCTGAAAGAGATGGGTACGGTAATATGAAAGTTACTTCTCGAGAAGGTACACAAAGTGGTGGTTGGATGGTGGATGATGAAGTTGAGTCTGTGGAAGAAGATGAGGAAGACGCAGATGAAGATGGGGTAAATGAGAAAGATAGTGAGGAGGACATGGATGAAGAAGACGAAAAAGAAGAAGAGGAAGAAGAGATGGAGGATAATAGAGATATAGATAAACTAACAAAAAATAAACAAAGGGACACAGATCGCAGAAGGATGGTGAGGGAATTATCAGATAAAAGACGAAGAAAATATAAGGACAACCTCAAAAGCCAAGTTCCGACCATCAAAATGACTGGCATAATGTAAGTGTTTTTTAAGTACCCTCATGTAGACTAAAGAAGGTTTTTTTTTTATGAAACATGGTATCCTTGGGTACACTGATACTTGCATTTTTTTAATTTTTTTTAAAAGAAAATTATTTGTATTCAGGTAGCTCCTCAGGTCACCATTACGGTGGTCTTCCCCTGAGACCCGAGCCGGCAAGAGAATCTCAATTACATGTATTTAAAAGATCTTTACAACGGTGGTATGGACACAAAGTCCACGAACAAATCTGATTTACTATATACAGATTCGGTATTATGGTAAGCACACAAACAATCAATATTTCCGTACATGACACAAATGAATAGATAAGCGAGGCTGGCATAAGTAGCAAAAGTGGTAACAACGTATTTTTAACTGTACATTTAAACTGGTCAAATTGTTCAATTGATCTAGATTGCACATTGAGGTTGGTCCATTCCGACTGAGATAAACCACCTATGATATATGATTTTCCATGAAGGTTTCCACTAATAATGTCTATGACTGTCTCTTAGAGATACTAAAGGAAGTATTTTATAATTTTAGTCTATTTGCGAAATGGGCTAGACTTCTTGGCTAGACCATACTGCTTACAAACCAAGTTACCACTGTAAAATACATGGGTTTAATTCCCTTTTGTTTACCCTGGTTTTGCCTGGTGGAGGAACCACTCAGAAGCCACTGCCTTTCCTATTAGTAGGCCATAATGCTGCCATTGGTATTTCTTTGGTGAATAGTTGGATTTATTTTTGCAGGTCTTACTCCAATCATACAACCTATATCTACCTAATTTGTGATGGCTCACTAAAGTATTTAGATTCTGGCAAATTCAAAGTTCTGGACAGTGATGAATATATGACAGTAAGTATGAACACTGATATCTAAATAAAAAATAGTTGTTTGGATAACCCCTTCCCCTTGCCAGCTGTCAGTGCCACAATTGCTTTGTCCAAATGCATCTAGGCCTTATAAAATATTTTGTTTAGGATATATTACTTATAAGTACCCATGACCAATAGCAGCACCATTGTCCCTCTGGTGTGCGAGATTGCCTGGAGCCCATACACATTTTATTTGTTGACTTAACATTTCTGGCCTAACACTATGACACTTATGAAGCCAGACAGTTTTGTTCAGTACAAGTTCATCCCACCCTAATCCTAATTAAGTAACAGGGACAAATCTTGTTTTTTAGTGTGACCCTATATCTGGGATGTGGCCTACCTACTGAGGGATTCCCAGTACGTAGCTGTCCATGAAAGATTGGCTTGGGTATATCCTTTTGTCCTGCATTATTACCACATGACCAGTCCAACACAGTTGTATCCAAAAGGAGTAGTTGCGAGAGGTTCAGGGAAGTGAGGGGAAGTCTTAGGCTATGTGTTACCAAGAGAGCTTTTTACAGGCTCCAATGGAGTGGTTTGACTACACGGTCCTTATACTAATTGTTTCCTTGGTTCATGTTGATAAAGCACTTCAAGGGTATCATTAAGGTAAAGTAGTTTAGTAGTGCAAAAACTAATATATCAGTGATGAACTCAATATCATCCAGTATCATTTGAGTCCCAATGCTGTAGCCTATGACATTCCATATCATTAAGAAAAATTCAATCAGAAGAAGTAATGCACATAAAACAGTCAGTAATTGGAACTCCCTCACTGCAAATGAAAGAAACAATCCACTTGCAAGAAATGCTTATTAGGATATACTTATACAAATGATTATCTCAGAATCTTACGCCGAATCGGTGATACCTGACCAAAATTAGTTGTTTCAATCATCCTCTCATCCTCATCACTCATCTCCATCCGTCTCTATCACATATCACCATTACCAACATTTATACAGGATATTAAGTGTATTGTCTGTCAACTAATAACCTGAAAAGAGGAAGCTACTTCCTAGCGTTATTAGAATCGGGAAAGAATAAATAAATAAAAATAAATAAATACCCTCTATACTATAAAGATATGATAAAGAAAATATTAAAATATTTTTCCTTGAATCATATCAAATGTGTTGAAAGTTGCGATAATGCTCATATTCAATTACATTTTCTAGCATATAGAGCTGCGACATCTCTGTTGCTGCCCTGATAGCTGCATTCAAATCCAAGGCTTAAACAGTTCAGGTAAGTCCTGATGCCATTGAATTTGTGCCATGTAGTTTATAAATTGTCAGCGAATGACCAATTTCATTTTGGCTGTGACTACTTAACCTCAACCATCCCATTTAGTTATAAAAGTAGTCTTCTACTTTCAGAATCTGGTGGCTTGAGGAAAGCCATTTTTATGTTGTTTTATCTTTTTTTTAATTCTGCTTTATTCTCTCTTCTTCTCTTCTCCAGATGTTCCTCTTTTTTTTCTCATGTTCCCATTCTCTTCCTTCTCTCATCTGCTCCACTTTCTTTCAACCCTATTGACACATCACTTGTCAAGCTATAGGTCTTGGCATTGAGCCATGTATCTCCACAGACTATCTTTGTTATCTTGTTCACAAGCATTTGGTCTCTTATCTACACATCTCTCTCTTTCTTCTCATGTTTCACATTGTATGTGTAGGTGGAGACATGTCAAGGAACGCGTTCCGGCGTGAAAAAAATGGCCGAATTTGCTGGTCGCTTGGAGCGACCATGGTCGCTCTCGGCGCACTACCGAAGCGTAGTAGCTAGTAGCGCTAGCTCTTTTTAGTCCTGGTCTCCCACTCCAATAGGCGCACTACCAAGTTTAGGTGGTCGCCTGGTTTCCACTAGGCGCACTATCAATGTACATAGAATGATTAGTGGTCGCCTGGTCTCCCACTAGGCGCACTATCAATATACAAATGTCACAAATTTGTACTTTGACTAAAATAATCCACATTTCGGTGAAATAATATTATTGTACCTGAATGCAGTGAATATCTATGCTTATTCTTTTTATTGGGCCGCTTCCACAGGTCGGAATAAGAAACAAAGCACATCGGTTTTCATAGGTTTTCATAGGTTTCTGACTAGGCTATTACTACCGATCCGAACCTACACATTTTGGTCTCTTCAACTGCTCGGATCGGTGAGAATTCAATTGGTAGGATTATCGTTTTTAGCCCTTCGGTTCGCTTGGTTTGTCTAAAACATTCAGACGGTGATATTCCATTCCTATGAAGCCGAACCGAACCGACACCATGTCAACAACAGGTCGAAATTAATGATCGGTTTTTACAATCGAACCAAACCGAACCGACAGCTATGTCACCAACAGGTCGGAATTAATGATCGGTATTTGGAAAACCGATTCAGACGTAAGGCTTATTCCGACCTGTGGAAGCGGCCCAGGCCAAGACATTTAGCAAACAATATTCATATGTAAAAACGTATTGTCCACAATGGATATGCTTAATACGGTGCCTATAATATAAGAAAACATACCTCATAAGGAGATCTACATAGGCCTACATAAGGACAAAGTTATATTTCTGGCCTTACAATTACAAGCCAGATACAAAACATTCATGTTTAGCATGGTTCCCGCGGGTCATTAAAAATCATTAAATTCAGATTTTCCTTTTTAATGATCATTAAAATTTCTTTTATTTCGTATTTCGTCCTAAAAAGTCATTAAAACTCATTAAATTGGGCATCCCAGCTCCTACCCGACAGGCACTGAGTGCAATTGAGTGTGATGGCACTGTGATCATTTTGTAATTGGCCGCAAACCAGTGAAGTGTGATACTTATGGCCTTGAATCACAGTGAAATAGACATACCATTAGCAACCATTATGTGAAATCCATTGCGTCTATTTCCTCCAATGTTTTTGGCGGTCTCACACTTGTGTTGGATCAAGTTCTCATTCATATTAATTTATGTTTGTATTAAACATGTGTTACTCAACCAATTGCATCTGTGATTACATGTTTTCTTCAAAAGTCAATAATATTGGTGTGATCTCAATTGCGCATTATATGCGCATTCAAAATCGCATCTAAATACTCATTATAATGCAGCCACACCCAATACTTGGGGCCCAATACCTGGCACTGCTCACTCACCTAGCATTCACACTTACTGTCGCGCATCTGACACACCCTTCTCTGACACACATACTAAGTCAAAGAAACCCCTATACACAAAGCTAAATAATGTAAGACTAGATCCATTTCACTAAGTTATATAAACTGCAAATATCGTCATGTGTTACAGGAAAATGAGTCACAAGTCCTTGGAATTTTTTTAATTTGAATCATTATTGGTAAGTAACATTTTAGTAAGAAATGGAAGGAAATACTTCTATTTGTTTGGCATCAGAGCCTAATCTATACATAGAAAACAATTCTATTATATATGTTCGAAATAATGGGAATTGCCCATTACCCCTTAGAAGTAACATATTACTTCTTAGATTACCCTTAGCCAATAGCCCTTACCATTATGTGACTTGTACTCACTAGGTGGCGGTACTGTTTTCACCAGGTGGCCAACTGGTAACTTTGGTGCATTTACAAATTCTTTTACAATAAAAGGGTCGCAAATACACTTGTATGGCATTTATACCACTATAGATATTTCGCATCATGTACATAGAAATGTTATAAGTGATATACATCTATAGTTTATATCTGTTATATACCTGTTTGATATTTAAAAATGCTGTGATCCAAATACCCTAATGACTGTATATATAGATTGCCCCTATAGTGGCTTGGGTAAGGCAGATGCAACAAACCACTGGGACACACCAAATGGAAGGCTGCTATGCTTCAGGCTCACATGGAGTATGGTTGAATTGATGAAAATAAAAGATGCAAACAGAGATTGGGTAACACATGGACTACCCTAAACTCTCTTTGAAATGTTGAGGGAATAATGATACCCTTCAAACATTTCTGTGAGAAAAAATATATTGCCACTGCCAGGGCAGGAAAATGAATCTTCCATAAAGTGTCCGATTTATTTCAGATTAATCAATTAATATAAGGAATCTGTGGTATATAAATATCCCTCTGAAAATACCATACGAATTTGCTCATTTTTGCACTTATATTGCGTTATACCCTTAGCGTGATCATTGCGCAATCATTGCGCAATAATTATTGCGTGAAAAGCGTCCACTCTCATCACGGAAATATGGCGAAATGATTGCGCATTAAAAATCGCGTAGAATCGCGTTCATTTGCCCGTCGGGTATGACTAGGTTCCAACTCAGTCAAAGCCTGTTGCCCGGGCAACCAACTTCGCACACAATTTTTTCAGTGCAGCAATATCATTGTACCATGTTTGGAGTTTATGAAATGGTAACAAGTTATATGCCTTCAATGTCTGCCGACCACTAGCCCTCCTTTCATGTAGGCTACTAGAAATGTCCTATGGGCGGGAGCACCCCCCTCTCCCTCTCCTTAAAAACTAGACAACCCAACAATGATAGATCTAATTAAGCATTTTCTTAGACATTTAGGGGCCATCCTTAAATTACATCACAGATTTCTGATAGAGTACAACGCTATACTTATGTTTTTAACAAATGTTTTTATCATTTGTCACTGCCCAGGGCCCGCCCCCGCAAAATGCAAAATGCGGAAAACTTTATGCCAAAGAAAATGCCTTATAAAATGATAGAATAAGAAAACCACGCTCTTTGGAATACCATCCTTAGGTTTTCTGAATAGCCCACAGGTTCCTGCATTTGGGGGGAAATTGCCTGTTGATAGCTTAAACAGCTGAACTAGGAGAACGATTTGAATTCAAACCCTAATTTTGAAGTTCGGTATTGGAAAATTCTAGTGGAAAAATAATGATTGGATAAAATATTGTGGCACAAAATTGATATTTTCGACTTACAGGACAATTTTGAATAGGATATAAAAGCGGACATAGAGCGAAATGGAGGCAATTTTTGTGCGTTGATAAAAAGGGTATTTGGGGAATGTAACTTAAAAATCGCTACTGGATACAATGAATAGTTCTCTCTCAGCATCAATTTGAATTTTAACCCTGTTATATTTGGGTGCCTATGTCGGGGTAAACCTAGTTCATTTATCAACTACCACTGTGAGTTTTTAACGACCCAAAAGAATTTGTTTTTACCATTAATGGCATTATACCCTTCCTTCCTAACATATTCGAGGTCAAGTGAGGGAGTGAGATTGGTTGCTTTACGCCCTTATCAACACTTTTAAGTGTTATATCAAGGGCGGGAAAGCTGAGAGGGAAGCAGTTTATGATCATACCCAGGAAATAGAGATAGAGAAGAAGGGAGAGAGAGACAGAGAAAGAGACAGTCAAGGTGCGATTCCGCTGGATCTCTTGTATCTGCGCTCATTGCTTGCTCTTGCTTCGCTTCTTTATAGTGTGCTTTTTATTCGCTCTATGTCCGCTTTTATTTTTAGCGCAACACAAGCACAGAGCGATTCTACTGGTGCTCTTGTTTCCTATATGAAATCAAATGGGTTCCTGCGCTCTCACTGCGCTCTTTGTCCGCTCGTTTAACAGGTAGGAAGAGCGTTGTGTTGCTGCGCTCAAATCAAACACGGCAGATATTAGCGCAACGTCAAAAAAAGCGCCAACATCCAATTAAAAGAGCGTATATAAAGGGCAGTAACCTATTCTATTGGACCGCTCTGGCTTCGCTCAAACTTCGCATTGGACTGGCAAGGTGTTTTCCCTCTCTATGGGGACGTAACATGATGTAACAAGAACATTATTTCAGTCCAGAATTTCAATGTCACCGACCGAACCCACGTTTTTTCACATCAATCCTAAAGACTATAAGGCTAAATATACTTAATAAATCATAGAATTAATGAAGAGAACTTCTTCACTATTCATGATGCCTAATCAAACTCTATGACATATTATTCCCCTTTTTTAGAATGGGTTTGGAATGAAGTCATATCAGATATAATGCATTGTAACCATAATTTCTAAAAAACGAAAGGTTGGAACTTAACTCAAAATGAAAACATAGATAGTAAGAAATGGTCGTATATGATAGAGAGTCATATCTATTTACAGTAAATAACATAAAACAGCACGAAGCTAATATCAAATTCACATGGTTTAAGTTTTTTAGATCAATAAATGGTGGGTTCGGTCAGTGACACTGTATTCATAGGTCTGAGATATAAACATCCCCAAAGGGTTCAAATTTTGGAATTAGTGTTTCATATTTCTGTCATTCATACATCTGAATATTGTCTACCCATGGTTAAAATTATCACGCATTTAGACAAAATTAAATTTTGCCCCCTTTTGTACCACTTTCGTGGGAATTGACCAGCTATGTCCTATTTAATAATATATATACTTGGAGTAGTTGGGAGTACTTGGGTGTAGGCTACCTGTCAAGGGATTGATCGATGGCCCTATTTCCCGAGTCCGTACCCCATCATAGTCCGACCCCGTGCTTGTATAGTGCGACTACCCATCATAGTCCGACCCCGTGCTTGTATAGTGCGACTATTGGTTTTGTAGATTTGGCCATTTGGTGGTCTGTCGGTCTCCGTGGTGCCGCACTACTGACTGGTTTGGTAGTCTCTCTTCCGCACTATTGGACGGACCACCAAAATCGATGGTCGCACTAGCGGATGCCGGATAGCGGAAAGCGCCAGTGCTTTTCTTGACCGTCGGCACCCTCCGCTTCTTCCTTGGGAGAAGTCAGAATGACTCTTATTTACAATTTCGTACGGTGCACAGACTTTCTAGCGTCCAACGAATTTACTCTTACTCCACACGGTTACTTCTGTGCTTGCATTCAATAATTTCCCCGCTGAGAATGTCTATTGACGCATGGAATACTTAGTTTAGGTTGTTGCCTACAGCCTAGCGTACTTAGATTATCGATTCAGGTACTCACGCTTCCACAATTGGTTTTCGTTTCAACCTCCACACTCAACCAACACAGCTACATCCACGCCATTATCGCGTTGACCATTCCGATCCCTTGTTCCGTTCCGTACGAGCCGGAAGTCACGTTCACTCTAATCAACGTAACCGGCAAATGGGATTCGAAATGGATAGCGCTGTTTATTGACTGAATAAACAGCGCCGAAGCCCGGGTGGGACGTGGGGTGACACGACGGGTGGGTGGAGGCTAATTCGTCCGAAATTTAAAATAAAAACAATCTAAAAGCGTTGAAATATAACCCATTTACTTCCTACAAATAAATACCTTGTGCGGATACTTTCTGGACATGTATGGTGTAGGTGACTGTCACCATAGGCTATATATTGGCACGGTAGCTAGGCAACGCTACTTTTATTTGTCTGTATGCACTGCAGCGCATCCAGCTTGACAACATGTTGCGTCTTCTGCGTATTCTGGCAATAGAATTAGCCTAAAGGCCCTTGTCCACTAAGCCGATTCTCATGCGATTCTCATGGAATTTAGTGGAAAAGGGTCCTCTGTGGCTCAGAATCGTAAAGGGAATTGGCTTAGTGGACTAGGCCCTTAAAAAGCGTCCAACTGATCCTTGTTTATGTTAATGTTTATGATTGCAATTAGTTCAATCGCCTTCCAGTCCCATTACCCTCTTTATTCTTAGATACAGTTCTGACAGCAGCCGTCCATGATGGAAAAGGTGACAAAGGAGTCCCATTCTGGCCTCCACCAGAGATCTTGTGGGTGGTAGTGACAGTTTTCCTCATCCTCCTGGCGTCCATCGTCATTGGTACCACTTGTTGTAGAACTGGGGGCAGCCGTGGACCATATACTACACTTCCAGGTATGAATTCTGCATTAATATTTATTTGGTCAATGATAAGGCCGTCGCAGACTTTTCCCAGCAAATATAAAGTTATATCGGCTGTAAAAAGGCTGTAAAAAGGCTGTAAAAGGTAAATCCGACTTGGTAGCTTTACACCCCTTTTTAACGACATAGCCTACTTGAGGCTTAATAACGTAAAACTATTAATTAGCTTTTACCACTAGGAAACTTCCAGGAAAGAATTGATTATGACTCAGAAACCCCGATAGATAAACGACTGACAACACATAGCATTCTGCCGCTGCCAGACTAAAATGCATATTTTTATATACTACTATCGCCCATAAAAATCTGATTTTCGCCACATTGCAACGTTAGGCGGCATTTGTATCATCATATCTTCTAGGCATTGAAATTTATCTAAATCGACTTGATGTTATAGATTTAGATATTAAATACGGTCCAGTGAAAACATAAGTCGTTGTGATTGTTATTATGAAACTATTTCTAGTACACAGTACGTGAGATGTCTCACAAGATATATAAATTGACTGGTCATAATAATGAAGCACCTTAGGCCTAATTCTAAACGGCTAAAATTTCGTAAATTTGGACTTTCAGGGATCCATGCCAGTAGACTCACCCTTGAGAGTCAGGAATCCTTCAGAATGGGTAATTTAAAGTTTCCATCGCCGGACTATCTGGATTATGATGCGCCTAAGTTGAAGACATCGTTACCCTCTATTGAAAACGGCCTCATAAAATTGCAGGATATTAATCTCCGACAAAGGTTTGGTCAGATCGTTTCAGATCATTACCTGAATTCTTTTCCTAAACTAATCCCTCTAATCCTTACCTATCAATCCCCATATTCCTACCAAATTCAATACATCGACTTAATAAAATAATTCGTGAGTATCACGTACAGTAGATTTAATATCAATTATGTTATAGTAATGAGCATATTGCTATATTTACCCTTCACCGGCCCACTCCATTTCCACACACACACCTACACACATTAGCGTCACCATTGTTACTGTCATGAACATTATATAACTGCGCAATCCTATGCAAAACGTTAACTTATCTGTGATGGCTACCAAGCCATACTCTTCACTACTGTATCTACTACAATAATTGGAAATCGTATTAGATACAGCCTAATTTTTATGGTTCATTTGCTAAATCACATACTGTGTGAAGAATGGGCCAAAAGTACCCAAAAGTATATTGTATAGGTGAATTTAATAAACATATACCATAATATAAGCATATATACTTTTGCGTACCGTACATTATATATATTGTATTGGAAAAAGATCAAATTCCCTTACCACTTGAACATATATTGTAATTGTATAAAGATCAAATTCCCTTACCACTTGAAGATAGTTTTTAGTCATTAATTGACGAAAGTGATATTGTCCAGCACTACATCCATTGTTAGCTACTTAAGAGGGCCTGAAAATCTCCCACATGCTGGAGAGATGTCCTCTTATAGCGATCGAAAGATTGAAATAAATGTTTTCTAAGTCGTATTCTAACTTATAGGTTGGGCGGTGGATTATTCGGAGACACCTATCTGGGAGAAATGGGAGACAGAACAGTGTCGGCTAAAAGACTGACAGTGGGTGTACATCAGGGACAACTGACTGAGATGGACCTGGCCCGCCTTCAAGATGCTGTGTCTATGTTGAGGTAACGTCTTCCAACTAATGTCAAACGTTTTGGTCTGCCATAAATCATTCCATGATTGCTGTACTGCAGGCACAAGCGTGTTTTTTTTGTTTTATTTTTATTTTGAAAGGTTTAATTACTTTCTGTATGCATTGGGAAATTTTAGCTCCCGTATCCTCCTTGGATCTTCCAATGGCTTTAGCTTAACTGCTACTATCTTTTATCCTACAGTCGATTCAGACATAGAAATGTGGTCAGTGTGTGGGGCATTTGCTTTGAGCTTCGCCAGCCACACGTAATAAAGGAGTTTGTAGACGGAGAGTCACTAAGGGATCTATTGCAGAATGTCACAGATGGATCTCTCACTTACTACCGCAAACTCAAAATGGTATGTTTTGTCCCCATCCAAATTGCAACTTAAGGATTATTTCACAGGTGGGAGTAAAATTCCCCCAAATACGATATTTGTATTATTGGTTTGTATTCATATCTATAACTTTCTATGCTAGATAAATATTAAAGAAATGTGCCCACGGTGTGATCTTTTATTTTGTTATTGACAACACATTTCTATTTCATAAATACTGTGTGACAGTTAACTCAAGCGGCAGAGGGAATGGTATACCTTCATTCAGCCAAATACCCGGTCCTACACAGAGATTTACGTTGTGCTAATCTGCTTGTATCAAAAGTAGATGACCGTGTACAAGTAAGTGGACTTAAAATTGGCTTTTTTTTCAATCATTTTTATATAGTACATCTTACATCATTCATAATATAAGCAATGGTACCACCTCTGTGTCACCTAGCGGCAGTCTTCCTCCAGTGATATTATCCGCCTTTATTATAACGTCGCTCCATGTGCCCAAACAAAATATTAAATAGATTTTGTAGGAGATATATCACTCAAGTCGTCATCTTCGAAAGTATCATTTTATTCATCCAATATTTCGCCCTATAGGGGGGGCTTCGTCAGGGATAATGAATTTTCGATCGGAATGCTACATATATAGGAAGAATGTGTTGATAATGTGTTATGAATGTGTCACGGATCCTGTACTCAATTCTGATAGGTGCAACACATTAATGTGTTGTGACACATAATGTGTTGCAGGGGGGTGGGTCAAGTGGAGCTTCTTGTGTTGATAATGTGTTATGAATGTGTCACGGATCCTGTACTCGATTCTGATAGGTGCAACACATTAATGTGTTGTGACACATAATGTGTTGCAGGGGGTGGGTCAAGTGGAGCTTCTTTCTTTCTGGAGTGGGTGTGTTTGGAGGGATGGGTACTTGGTTTCGCGCAATTGTTGATTGACACAAATATTAGTTTGTAAGAGTTTTAATAAAGCTGTCTTCCTTTGTTGATATACATTAGAGTTAAGATGTAAAAAAATTTTTGGTTATATGAAATATAGTATAAATTGAAACCGAATCTATAGTTTTAAGTTCGGTATATTTAATGGTAGAACACTTAGTTTAGCAATTAGAATGAAATGTGATTTTCTGCTTGGTGGTGTTCATTTGAGTTCCAAGTATCCTGCAACGTTGAGAATGGGACCTAATCTTCTTCCGATACTTCTGTTGAGCGTACATGCTATCTGGTGTATGTAGTAATAGATCTGGTTGATCTCATGAGGGGTGAGTGTCTTCTCATTGGGGGTTTGGCAGAGGGGAAAGAGGGGGTTGGGAGTTGTGGGACTGGTCGGTGAGGTTGCGATGATTTCATTGTCCATGGTGATAACAAGGTTAGGCACCTTTTCTTCTTCTTTTGTCTTTTCATGTGGTTCTTGATCTGGTTCTGCCCTGTCGGATTCGGTGTGGGTAGTGGTGGGAGATGGGGAGAACATCAGTTTCCCTGTAGGTTTTGGGGAGGATGGAATAGGGCTGGGGGTGGGTTGTAGGTCACTCATTAGTTCATCTGCTGAGGTCTGTTGGTCGAGGCTGAGGTGGGATAGTTCAAATATGATTGGGTCATCGGTGTGACGGGATACAATACGTTCTGGGTAGGTGATTTCTGTTATCGCTTGCTCCTTCTCGAGGGGATTTGGGTTTAGAGGGGAGGGGAAATTCTGGCAAATTCTGTGTGGGCTTGTTCCCACTCGAGTAAAAATTTGTATGTGGGATTTGGGACTGCTGCTGGAACACGGTAACGTAGGCCTTTGGGGGCCGTGTCACCGTCTACGCATCTTTTTAGGAATTGGGTGTGGTGTTCTGCTCTCACTTGGCCCTGCAGAGCCCTGCAAGCTAGCCGAAAGTATGGGAAGACATGGTCAGGGATGCGGGTGTTTTGTTCAGGAGGGGTGGATGTCGTGGCACTTGTGGGGGCTGAATTGGATTGTGTTGTGGTATCATTCTCTGGCATTGTAGCGGGCATGTTTCACTGATGATTCTGTTCCTTTTCGTTTAACCTTGATGTTCGTGTTCTGGGTTGAAGAGGAAGAGGTTCCCTCAAAATGGGTATGGATTCCGTAAAGGATACAGTGTACCAATAGAAGTTTGGAGACTTGTGGTGAGGCGAAATGGTAACACAAACATACCCAGGTTGTCGGTAAATCATTGATGGCAGCGATCCCAGATAGGATACAGAGTGACTTGGTGAAAAGTAGATTTTGTAGGAGATATATCACTCAAGTCGTCATCTTCGAAAGTATCATTTTATTCATCCAATATTTCGCCCTATAGGGGGGGCTTCGTCAGGGATAATGAATTTTCGATCGGAATGCTACATATATAGGAAGAATGTGTTGATAATGTGTTATGAATGTGTCACGGATCCTGTACTCAATTCTGATAGGTGCAACACATTAATGTGTTGTGACACATAATGTGTTGCAGGGGGGTGGGTCAAGTGGAGCTTCTTGTGTTGATAATGTGTTATGAATGTGTCACGGATCCTGTACTCGATTCTGATAGGTGCAACACATTAATGTGTTGTGACACATAATGTGTTGCAGGGGGTGGGTCAAGTGGAGCTTCTTTCTTTCTGGAGTGGGTGTGTTTGGAGGGATGGGTACTTGGTTTCGCGCAATTGTTGATTGACACAAATATTAGTTTGTAAGAGCTTTAATAAAGCTGTCTTCCTTTGTTGATATACATTAGAGTTAAGATTTAAAAAATTTTTTTATTAAATATAATAAAACTCTCATATTTGGAGAAGAAGTTATGACGCACGAAATTAATCAACAGGGCGGCAGCAGAGAATAACATGACTCGTAAAATTGATATCTTTAGCCTTATTGGCTATTTCGCTACAACCTCTGGGAGATCATTCCAGTTTTGTTTTAAACATTACATCAGTAGCTTTATATTTATGTTTCAGATTACAGATTTTGGCATGGTCGCAATGCTGCACAAGTTACGAGTACAATGCAGTGGAAGAAAAGGCTGTTACTGTGAGTATAGTTTCACCAATGCAAAAATAAATTGAAATAATTAGAAAAAATAATAGCAATATAAAACGAATGACAGGGCCGAAGGTAGCAGAAAGATACTTTACTGTCATTTTTTTCATATAGACTGCAATTGTAATAATTGATATGACAATGGTCATAATAACAAGCACTGTCGATCCTAACTGCACCAATATACAACATATAGACCCAGGTGCGATATGATGATATACCCAATATATTTTGAAAAGATTAAAATTGTCCATCACAAATTCTCTCCTGGTTCCAAGCGGAGCATACCGTCTCTTCATTTGTTTCAATCTTTGACTTTACTTTCTGATTCATCCCAGGTGTTACCAATTTCCCTCTCCACGTGTCTTTAGGTCTTCCTTGGGTCTTTTTATCTGTTGTCCATCTAATGGCTGTTTTCGTGAGGATTGATCCTAGGATTCTTGAAACATGCCGTCAGTCATCTCCAACGTTTAAGTCCGTTGTGTAGTACAGGGATGTTTGCTAGGTCCTTGTTGGAAATCTTGTTTGGCATAGTTCCAAGAATATTCCGCATATACCTTGATGGTAGCTGTGGTGGAGGCTAGACAGCACTCCTCCACATTCAGGTTTGGTGGCTCCAGCATTTGCCTCCATATATAGCAAGATTTATTTGATTGCTGATCTTCGCTTTGTGACGGTATTGCTTTGATTTCCAGATTGGTCTTAAATACTCAAAAGCTTATCTTCCTTTAGCCAGTCTATTCTTGATATCTTTTCCAGTGGAATCCCTGTTGCTGGATACTGTATCTAAGTAAGTACAGCTGATGACCTGATTAATGCCAATTCCATCAATAGCTATAATGGCATTTGATGTTGTATATTTAATTGCATCCCGTCTGCATTTGTTGCCTTTATTTGCCTTCTTATTGGCCTAGGCATCTTGCATATAATCTTGGGTTTTTTCCGTGTGAATGCGGTTTATTTTTCTCATCATCCAGTCGATAGCTAGTAGGAGAGAGATAGGTTATTTGGTTGCATTGCGTTCCATGTATGTTAAATTAACTTCCTTGTTGATAGCTTTAATTGCTGTTCACACACGTTTCACATAGATAATTGAAAAATAAGATTTTAATACACTGTTTGCGAAATTAGTTTAAATTGACGTTTTGCACAGTTTCATATTGTTTCATACTATAGTTAGTTATTCTTGCACAGTTTCATATGTTTAATTAAATATCAAAGTATTTTTGATTAACGTATTTATGACTTCATATTTCCACATAAATATAGCCTATTACACTAACCTATTTCCAACATGGACTATGTTACCTCCAAAAACATCATCTACATCATTGAATGCACTAAATGCAAAGAATACTGTGTAGGGGAAACCTCAAATTCATTATCACGGAGATCACAGCTAGGGCCACCTACATGACATTCGGTAAGAACAGAAAAAAACAGTTGCTGAACATTTCAATGATATATTCCATAGTGCAGACGAAAATATGGTGATTTATCCAATAGAATAAATATTAGATCAAGGCTCAGACGAAAAAAAAAGTATAAAAAAAAGACTACAAATTGAAGGCAAATGAATACAGGTACTCATCACTGTTGAACCTAATGGAATGAATATAAAATTGACAGAAATGGGAACTATTGCATTTGTTACGGTATATAATGCAACCTCCACACAAATCATTGAAATTGTTAAAAACACATACAAAAACCTGCAAAACTTATATCATAGACATTTTAGAGATGAACTAGTCTATGGATACAGAATATCAGTAATATGTTAGTTTCATCTAAACCCAATTGAAGTTTAATACGTGTACAGCCTTTTGTCTCCTACTGCACGAAACAACGCAGAACTTCCAACTGATTGTGCAGTTTTGCAGTTTTGGAAAAAACTAACTCAAAATCGGTTCTCCAATAAAATAAAAAAGTTAATATAATAATAGTTATATTTCAACATCCCCAAAGAAATAATGAGTTAGAACCTGTTGTCAGTGCAAACATATACTAATACATTACGAAGAACCATATTGATCTGTCCAAAACCTATCGTTGAACCATTGTATCAATTTATGACAGACATGGTATTGGCATTGACATTGGTCTAGGTATTCCTTTTAAAGCCCGCCCACACATACCCGATTTGAAGCCCAATTGGGCTCCCGAGGAGTCCAGGATTTCATTTTGAAATCGGGGATGTGTTGAGTAGTCGGGCGAATCTACGAGTAGTCAGGGGACTAAAAGGTTTACTTTTTATGGCCCGTTTTGGCAAATTTCCACCCACAAATTTCAATTATCAAATGATGTTTCTTTATCGAGTGGGAGGTCCCATTATGCACATTGTGATGACCATTCAACAACTACTATCATGATGTTTGTTACCGATAACAGTATCTGCTGACCCAACGAACCTTACCAATGACCACTTTATCTGGTCTATCTTGCTGACGCAGCGGATATCGGGCATTAAGTACAGGTTCCAGAAGCCAAATAGGTACTCATAATTATAACTACCCATGAAGTCGTTTTCATGCAAAAATTTGACACAATAATTATTGTTCTTTACAGACCCACATCTGCGGTTGTCCATCAATTTCTTCTCTCATGTGTTACTATGAAGTCTATAACATGTATATTAAAACCTATTGAGTGACCCAGTCATTTGTACACTTAATATTAACAAAAGATAATCTATAACAAAGGTCAAAAAGAAACACCGGCCTGGCCTGCCTCTATACGGTGGACTGCTCCAGAAGTGCTGACACATCCTACATCAGAGGAGAGTGAATCTGATATTTTTGGACCACCCTGTGATGTCTTCTCATTCGCCATGACCATGTGGGAGGCTATGAGTGTATCAGATCCTTGGTGCGAGATGCAGGATGAAAGACAGGTAAGAATTATACCCATCTTGTTGACGATATTCATGTAAAAAAGAACCTACTGACTTTAAGACATAGAAGAAGACGGCCGGCCATGCTCTGTACATTGACATAAGAAATCTAAATACCAGAAATTTTGCTACAGGCAGAAAGCCATTAAAACAAATTCTACCCAAAAATGAACAATTACGGAAATCAATTCTCCATAGAATTCCTTTCACTTGGAACTCTCTCCAGACCATGGCCCAGACACAAAATCATTTAAGACATTAGCAAAGAAAACCCTGATATGGTCAGACCAATACTTCATAGAATAACTCAATGATTATCCATTGACTTAGACATTCCCTTACGCCTTATTCTTATATGTATTGCAAACTTGAGGTAACTTTTTGTGCCTTTACCAAAGCATAAAAAACTGTAAAAGACATATAATAATGACAATAACAGTGGGCTCCTTTCGTCAATGACGACTGGAGTATTGTACACTGTTAAGAGGAAAATGTAAATCAACAGGAAGCGTGCAATCCTCCCTTAAGCTGGAGATATGCCTCCTGAAAGCGACAAGTCGGAAATAAATGTATCTTAATCCTAATCTTATAATATACTGTTACAATTCTTATCCTAAATCAAGAGAGAGTGGAGATTAATAAGATGGAGTGTGTTAAGAGAATGTACTCTGTTCTGAAATAGGAAGAATGAAATGGAGCAACGGGGGCCACTTTCAGAAAATAACATGATGAAATTACCGTTGTCTGTGCGAAATTGGCTTCTGTTTCGTTGGGTTACAGTTGGCTTAACATGCTTCCTCTCCCAATTCTATTCCCACACACTCTTTCTTCTATTCTGTATTCCTGATCTCTATCTACCCCTGCTCCCTCTCTCTCATGGTTATGGGGCAATGTTTATGTCTAATTTTGTAATAGATCCTTGAATAAACCAACTCCTTCATTAAACAAGGTCTTGTGAAAACCAACATGTGATTAATTTGTCCTCAACAATATTGTACTATTTTAGGTTACTCAAAAAGTGCTGAGTGGAAGTCGATTAGATGTAAAGCAGCTTCAGAACGTTCCGCCTGTCTTTATAACACTTATGCAAGCATCGTGGCTGGAAAATCCAGACAAACGGCCGCAATTCAAACAGGTCTGTACACGGTGTCATTTTTTAGTGTGAATGCATATATATAAATCATATAATCGTATAATAATTCAAATCATTTTTTTTAAAGTATGAAAACATGGTGAGAATTTAATCGCGTTTCTCGAACGTAACTAATATAAATTTTAAATAAATGTTATCTGAGAAATATATGGCTTTTGGTGTGGTTATGCAGATCGTGGGACACCTGAATGCCTGTGCCAAACAGATGTCCAAAGATGACCGGAAGAGAAGGGATTCTAATTCATCAACGATGACATATTTTCGATCTGCCTTGAACATAGCGGTAGAATGATACCAGTTTAATTTTACAATGCTTGATATATGATTGATGGCGGCTAGACTCTCCGCGACCACCGCTTTTTTTTTTAAAAAAACGCCATCTGCTAAACACAAGAATTAGAACAGTCGTACCGGGATACCAAACTAACGCAATAGTACAAGGATCGACCTTTATAGATGTCTCTGCCCCCGAAATAGATGCTCGTTTAGCTTTTTCTCTGGTCTCAGTACTACCGTATGTTAGTAATTAACGTAATTAGCCAGTGATTACTGGAACAATATTGTCTAGAAAAGAAGATATAAGCCCATTTACCACCAGTGAGGCCTGTAATATGATTTGAACTGGCGGCCATTCCCGCTATAAGCGTGTGTGCAAACGGTTCATGGCACAGCGGCAGGGAACCAGCATGGAAGAGCCAAGAGCTGTCACGTGATCTACAGCTATGACGTCATAGCGAGAAAACCCCCATGCATGGTCATGGTCCAGGAGAAAAACAATGACAGAATTTAGCTGTCATATTCAAGGTAGAAACTCCGTGATTATTACATTAAAAAGCTAACGAAATATAGATTCTTCTGCTAAAATCTTAATGTCTGCAGCCGTCTTGCAGCCTTCCTGCAAGACTGGATGCAGACCTCACACGGCACAACGCCTGATCCCAAAAATGTGAGACTAAAACAATTAGACTCTCCAGTTGGAGGGGGGGCCGGTTGTCTGCGGGCCCGGGACGAACCTCGGGGTAAACCCCTCGGTTCGGTCCCTAAGCCCGCAGACAACCGCTCCCCTTCCAACTTCAGAGTCCAATCGCCCAGTGGCTACTCCGGGTGGCTATTGTCATAGTGGCTAAACTCCGGGTGACAAAACGCATAGCAGCTAAACACCCGGCTCCGATATTATTTACCTGCAGTTAATTAAAGCTAGATTACGTATTATTTGAAGCTGTTTCATGCATAACAAAAAAAGCTCATGGGTGATTAATGGGAAGAGAAAAATTTACCTTCATGATGTTTAGCCTGAATACATTGGGTGTCTGTGCTTATCAGCATAAGGAATCATATTTCAGTAGCCGAGGGTTGATTTTTGTTCTGTATCTATGTATCCCATGAACAGTTATAGTCATATCTGCTCTAAAGTAACATAGGATAAGATATGTGTAAAGAAACGTTTTCGTATGCATTCCTAATCCTTGGGATACGCTCCACCTTCAGCCAGATAATTTACGATCGACAGGGCCAAAAAAGATAATTTAAAAAATTGTTTTTACACAATATGAACATAATGGACTCCGGGCGTAGATCAGGTGTAGTGTCGACAATTTTACATCATTTAGACATTATAGGACTCCCCTGATTTACACCCAATCCCAAATCGGTCATTGATCATATCACAGTCCGATACTTGTTTTAAGGCAGGCAGGATCTTCTCATCAAAGCTGCATCAGACAACATTGATCAAGAACTACCTTTCCAACGTAGATGATTCACTTATTTGCGTACACCCGCACTTACTGAATCGACTTCAAAATCTATTGGAAACATTATAATATCGAGCAAAAGATAAGGCTAACCAGAACTAAATTGAACAGTTGACTAGGCTTAGTAGATCTGCTAACATATTTACCATACAAAGTACAGGGTCGCCAAAAGATCATTATTGGTATAGGGATACAAAATACTACGGGGGCGGTGCATAGTATTCTGCAAGAAACTCATTATGTTTTATAAACTTGTAAAGTAATCTTAATATCATCGTCAGCAAAATTGGCGTGCAGAAAACTCGAAGAATCCTCCTGTGTATGGCAAGACAATAATGTTGTTTATTAGACACTGTTCTTGCATGATTAAGTTAAAAAATGTATAGTATAATTTTCTAAAAGCGCACTGAGATATAACCTATGTACACATGGTATCAACTGAAATACCAATGATACAAATTATTGTGATTTGATTGATGTATGAAGAGGTATGGCAAACGGTATGCTATTGGCGTAGTTTTTGATTTTAAAGGTTTAGGTTTGATTTTAAAATTGCAAGCAATCATGTAAGGCTGAGAATATATTTAAAACTCATTTGATTAAATGTTGATTAATCTGTGACTTTGCCAGGGATCTCATTTTCAATCGAGAAAGGAGTAAAAGAATAGTGACCCTTATCTGTTGCCATGGTTACCCCTGTTGATCGATACAGGAGTAAAACATTATTTTTCAGTGAGATATATTAAGGTCTCCAAGAACTTGAAATCTAGTGGTTTTGTAATTCACTACGAAATGTATATGTTTTCCTGAATAAAATATTTTTCAAATCAAATCATTGGTTGTGTTCCTGCCGTGTCAATGTGTACATTTTGCCTGGAGGAAAAACGACAAAGCGAACGGATAGAGAGCGAAACAAAATCCCACAAAGTAACTGACCTATGCATGGTTATGATTACGTGTACAAATTCTCGATCACCTGCACCTCTGTAATGGGTCATTCCCTCCATACATGAAGATCTGCATCCGTCATGTTGCTGACTGATGAGGAAATGGACAATTTAAACATCAAAAACAAAGAGTCTGGAGGGCCGTCGATAGTGACGTCATGAATCACGGCAACCGTTTTGAACCGTAAAGTCACACTGCAGCACAAAACAAATTCGTAAAACAATATGGTCGTTCAAAACATAATAATAAAGATAAAGTTGGGGTTGGCTTTTCCAGAAAATTTCCAAATGATATTACATAAAAGTTCAATAACAAGTTCTTAAGTGATACAGATTTAGTCCGTGAGCAAATCAGATCGCTCTTGATTGGTGATTGTCGAGAGGCTTAAACAGTCCAGCGACGGTTTACCAACCCTTCCTCCTCAAGCACCAATAATATCATTTTACTATTGATTGCCTTTGAGGGCATGAAGTGCGACCGTGAAGGAGGAAGACTGTTTCGGACGCCTCATCTGATGGAACAACACGTTGCTGCATATAGTCTAAGTTGCTCATATTCATACTTAGGGGTGATTACTTTGACATGTTTATCTGGAGAAAGATTAGCTATCGTATAGATCCGCTAAAAACATTCAAAGAACACATACTGTATATACAAAATAAGAAAGGATTTAAGCAAAAAAACAAATTTGATATTATTTCATGATGCTCTGTAAATGCTCTTGCCAACATTAAGGATGATAAACGTTTCGAACAATCCCACATACACCTCAACTTCAGGCTCACTTTGGCTCAAAAACCCTTATAACTAGTATTAGTATTAATAGTACTAGTATATTGCACACATATATCGTAAAGAATCTTAAATGTTATTTGTCTTAATGAACAACTTTTATGTGCAAGATGTCTTCATGCTGTGCCTTGTTGCATCAAGCTGTGTATACTAAACTATATGCATCATATATGAGATTATACAGCACAATTTCCATGCTTTAGAGCATGGGTTCATGCAGCACCTAAACAATACACAGTGGAATAGATGATTGGTAATAAAGTTTACTTGATTGGGGTATTGTGCATCAATTTTACTCTTCATCAGCTACTCTCCCAATTCTATATTACAACTAAATTTAATGAACATGTAATGAAGCCTGGAGTAGAACGTATAAAATTATAGAAATTATAGATTGTGATTCCATAAAAGTAGGGTTCCTGGGTACATACAACTCTCAGTAATGACATTTGCAGCATAATTTCACAAAAGCATGAACCTATGCAGCCCATAAACTATGCAGCTTGTAAACATAATTATCATCTGCATAATATGATTTCAAGCCTTAACATATGAAATGACGCCTTGATGGAATACATCGCTTCTGAGATCGGGTGTTCGCGTGTAAAAGAGGTAGAAAAAACCTATCCGTTGTGGTGCTTGTGGCATCTACACTTCCAGTTCCGTAGCTAAGAAGTACACAACATGGCGCAAAGTTGCTGGCTATTTTTGTCGAATTAATAAATTTCTACAGAGTTTGAAATTTACATGCTCTGATTATGCTAGACAAGCTAAGGTAACTATGGACCGGGGGGGGGGTACTTGAGTTCATAGTGTATACAGGTATGTGCCGCGGTAAAGGCCCCCCTTTTTCAGCCCCAGCCGCTCTCAAAGGCCCCTACTTTTTGCCTGAATCAGATCCTGAAGGTCCCTTCTTTTCAGCTCCCGAAGGTCAGCTCCTGAAGACCACATTTTTCAGGCTGTCAGCTCCCGAAGCTCAGCTTCCAAAGATGCCTCCATTAATAAGCATTCACATGCTTCTCTGACTTAATGCAGAAATCACATGTCCAACAATAGGATAAAGCAGCATCCTGTATTTTCCTTATGACTGCCATCACACAATTTACAGCAGACACACTGATGAGAAGAGTTAATCCCCTCTGATCTGGGTAGCCCATTTGACATATAGATTTAAAACAAACATGAGAAATGCAATCAATACCAGCACAAACATGTGGAAATCCCATAAGGGAAAATTCGGAGGTATGCCAGCCATTCTTTTCTCTGCAACCTTCCGGGGGGGGGGGGGGGGGGGGGGGGGAATGCCCACTACCCCCTAGCGGATCAGCTCCCGAAGGTCCCCTATTTTCATGCTAACCAGCTCCCGAAGGTCCCCAATTTTTACCTGTCGCGGCACACCCCCGTCAACTTTCAACCCAAGTACCCCCCCAGGCTATGGATAATATCAGATTAAAATGTTGACCACCATGAAAGCATTAACAAAAGGAGGCGAGTGGTGCATAAGCTGGCGGAAGTGCATATATCTTTGACACACGTCATGGTTGTACTATTTCTACCTCCTTTCACCGGCTAGGGAGAGTTCACATCCGATCTCGGAAGCGATGTATTGTGCAGTTTCTTGCATAAGTTTATAGCTACATGATTTTATAGAGTTCTGCATAATTTTAAAGCTGCATAATCTTAGAGATGCATGATTTGATAGCGCACATACTTGTCATCTTGCCCCATATGGGCACTTTTTAGATTGATGAGATAACATCAATCTAAATGGATTGGGTAGATGTCTGTCAATCATTGATAGCATCTTGGGTCCTCCCATCCTGGATATCAGTGTGAAGAATCTGTTGATTCTGATATCAGCAGATGGGATCAGAATCATGCTGGTAATGGCTGGGAGGGGATGGTGTTTAGGTGTGAATTAAAGGGTAGACCATGTGTGAATTAAAGTGGCAAGTTGAGAAGTAAGATGCCTCATATGCAAAGGTGTTAAAGGACCAACAGAATTACATGGAGTAACCAGTCATATATGGGATAGGGATTTCATGTTTTCTGTCTCCCCTTCCTCTCTCTCTTACTATCCCTCCCTCTCGAACTTTACATTTAACTAACGTCAATCTTTGTTTCCCTTGGAAACACAATCTTCTGCATGAACCTGAAATATTAGAATAAATAAATGTGAACTGATCACTGTTAACTAATTCTTGTTCTTTGTCGTTATCATAGGCAGTCATCAGGTAAACCTAAGTAATAGGGGTAGGTTGTTGTTGAAATATTCTTTATCGAGGCAGAGACTTTTAAATTACATCAGTTAGAAAGAAACAATAAAGAAATACGCATAACCATAACAAGTGATGCGTCATTTTCATGCGTCGCCTCATCTACGTTTAAATAAATGTTCAAATGTAAGAAGGAAAATTACAGTAGGCTTACATATTATATGCAGTGCAGTAAAGTAGGCTTACATATTATATGCACAAGACGTCTCATATAAAACATTTATATAGTTACAGAGACTTATAAATGCGTTTAAACATACAAACAGTCAAACGGTGGTATTTTTGCCGTAGTTAAATTAAGATCATTTTAAAAATAAACAATTTGTATCACTTCACATTATGATATATACTTGATATCTAAAAAATGGTTATTGTTCAAGTAACATATTCCCAAATATAGCCTCATAGCCTTCATATACATACTATCTATATCCCAAAAATTATTGTCCCAACATATTTAGATTATTTTAGAGGTATCGTACCTGAGAGAGTGCCCGAAAATATCAAATGTCAAACGTGAGTAGTATATAGAAAGGGGCGCAAACTACAAATACAAAAATATCGTTGAATGAAACTCCTGGCTTTTAAATGTTCTCCACCATCGAAATGACTATATAGTGGACACCAGAAGTATGGAAGAACATGTCCAGCAAATAAATAGATTAGTAAATATTCGTGGATTAAGAGAAGTTACCTAATAAGTTGGCACAACAGGAGCCAGCTAGTGCATCACGAAGACCTATTGTTATGGTAGCATGTACCTTCAACCCGAAGCAGCAGCAAAACAAGTCTATCAATTTATGCATTCATTCCCTGAATACACAGTGACACCAATAAAATATGATCAGTTGTTACTCAGTACTTGTAGTGTCCGGATATACTCATTTCAACCCTTTCACAGATTGTGAAACCATTTTTCTGCCCATAATTATAGGTTATTATTTCATAATCTGTACAGTTAGTGTATGCTTATGGCGTAAATAATCTATATAATAGTTATAATGGTAACATATCGATGCTCCTGCTGACCGTTAAATCAGTACAAAGAATTAGAAATATGAAGAGGTATGGTTTACCGACCAACAATGCTGTAGGGACGCGCTTAACTGACGGAGAACAAAGGAGACAATCATAATTATGGTGGTTAGTCAATTACTTATGATAAGCATGTTGCTCCATGGATGCTTAAACATTTAAATTAGTTTATGGTATATGCTATGGAATACTGAGATTTAACAATCAACAACACATTAACCCAGATCGATTGGACCTCGCCAGCAATATAGAGACTTTATTCCACAAATGATCACATAGTAGTTGGTGTAAGATTATCAATGAAACAAAGGGGGGTAATTTAAACCTAGAGGGGGTAATTTAAACCTAAGGTCTAAATTACCGGGGGGTATATTAGATGAGGGGGGTAATTTAGAACTGTTACACCGGCTCAAGTCGGGGAAGGCCCGTCTTGAGCCGCGCACCACATATGATTTAATATCTATAATTATTCACAAAATTATAATTAATATCACATGGGATATTACGCCAAGTTATGTAATCGTAAAATTAAGGCATGGCAATAGCAATATGGTGTGACACTTGGCATATTGTGGCTGCTAGGAAGTTGTATTCATAGCTATTCATAGATTTGTCGGTTTCGAGAAGAACGCACTGGGTTACAAATATAAAGACGGGACATGGAAGATGTAACAGAAACCATTGGCACCAGCGGGTAGGAAACAGGAAAGGTTGTCAACGAGGAGATTAAGTAAAATGGAGGTCTCGGGTATAACGACTTCCGCAGAGAAAATGTGGGACTCCTCTAAGTCCATGTGATGGAATGAATTGGTAGATTAACCTCGATGACGCAAATATTTATACTCACCCATAAAATAGGGGAGGTCGTATATAAAATTGCAGACGCTGGTTTAATTCGATTGGAGTTGGGGCGGGGGTTGGGGGCATAGAACTTATTGTTTGAACTATGCATTCTCACAAAACTATTTATTATATCAAGCAACAGCTGATGATGTACTTGGAGTAACACATGTTTCTAATCAATGGTGGACATTCACAGGCCTTTCACCATCCCATTACGTAGTCCGCCGGCTCCCTGGTAGTCACCCGACGTGGATTTATTGTGGTCAACCGAACCTTTAGAGAAACATATATACTTTTTTACGTCAATCATAAGAAGGGAAATATCTTGTCCTTAGCACTTGGGACCAACACATCTAAAGGTCAACAGAGTATGGGGGATACAGATCCGACGTATGAGTGGTGTAAGTGTGTCACTGTTATTTCTCTTTGGTACATATTCTATAAGGAGATACCGATTATTTTAGCCATCATATGTTCATATATGTGTGCGTGTCGACATGTACATATGCACTCGTGTACTCATATATAAATTTATGCGTATAATATAATGAATGTCTTTAGAGAAAGTATCTTAATCAACAGCAAATCAATGTCGATATTTTTCTAGCTTTACCAACATATCTAGCTGATACTTGCCAGGATGGAAATCCGGCTCTCTGGAAACATTTTGCCCAATGTGTTCGGACACCTCAACAGCTTGTGGGATTTGCCTTTGGATGCATAGCACTTATCTTCTGGTTATTCGCCCATATATTGTGAGTGTGTTTCAACCTGTTCATCAAAATAATATTTCTATTATTTTATTATTTGTTAAAGGGGGGTCTCCACTGCCTTGCGATGGTGCTGTGATGGTGAGAAGTGGCGAGGTCCTACCTACATGGCCAGTGAACCATGTAGGCAGGACCTCATCATTCCTCTCCACCTACATAACCAGCCCAAACCATCGCAAAGCTTACCGCAGAGCTTACCGCAGCCAGTGGAGACCACCCTTAATGTAGCATTATCAACTACTTTTGCCAGAAATCTGGTTTCCCAATAGTAGTTGTGTTTGTTGGTCGACCGCTTGACCACCTAGGGGGCGCCACAAGGCCTATTAGAGGGGGCGCCACCAGGCTTATTTAATGTATGCCTTGACTATTAGAGGGGGCGCCACTAGGCTTATTTAATGTATGCCTTGGTGCTTGGATTCTCACCTAGGTGGCCTTACTAGTACTATGGGTGGTTTAATGTATGCAATACCATAAAGGGATAGGGTAGGGGGACCAGGAAAGCTTGATAGTAGCTTTATTTAATGAATGCCTTGACATAAAGGGATAGGGTAGGGGGTTTAGGACACATTGATGCCAACTTTATATAATGGATGCCTTGCCTAAAAGGGTGGGGTTTTAGGTGGCGCCACATGCTTTATTTTTAAAGTAATGTATGCATTTAGCAAAAAAGGGGCTGGGTTTAACTAAAGGGGTCCATTTTGAAAGGTATAAAAATCGAACTCCTTGCGTTTGGTGTTCAGCTTCAATGTTAGCTTGAGCGATGGATTTGGCTATGTTTTTGGAGTGGCTATCTACACATGAACACGATCTTTTACACAGATTCACTTTTAGCCGTGTATTTGGAGCATATCTTATCAAGGAGAATATTCTATGTTCTTGTCAAGTAGAACATATACAGGTAAGTAAATATTTTATGTATAAATTCTTTTAGGGGAATTTACATTTTTAAAATTATAAATTATAAATGATTATTCTTAAGGTTATTATAGTTTTTTGTTTTGTTTTTCAGTCATATGAATGTAATCACTGCAAAATTACGGAATTTATAAAGGTGCTTCAACATCCGACAACGATACTTCCTCAAGACTTTCAAGCCATTTTTGAAAAAATACTAACATTTGACCAACAGTATAGCGTTGTGCATATGCTCCCAAAAACTTAAACAAATAATTAGATCGTGGAATTTCAGAATGAATTCATATGTGAAGACATTAGTTTTGAATGAACATTCTGTTCAAGAACTTTTAAGAATTGATTCCAGTTTTATGGCATACATTAATACGGAAAGTATATTATATATGTATGAAAGTAGCCATGTGCTATCATTTAACTGTAATCATTGCCGAATTAGAGAATTTTTACTAATGTTACAGTCAAAGGCAAATATTCCTTCCCATTTTCAGATAATTTTTGAAAATGCTTTGGAAAAAACAAACCAAAAGCACCTTATACCTTATTTTGAACAAAAATTTCAAAATAAGTAGTGTTTACAATGGAGTCAGTAAAAATATTACTAAATGAACATATCCAAGTCAGAGTATTCAAAAATGGTTCATCTGTTACTGTTTACAAGCTTAATGACAAAGGAAAAACAATAAGCAATTTGGATTTGACAATTGCAGAATGGGATTTATTAAACTATAGCATTCATTCGGCACTAGCTATTAATAAATTCCAACCATCCCATTCAATTGATTCCATTTTACCGGGGATTATTTAGTCATGAAGCTATCCAGTTTCAAACTGGCTAAGTTACAATAAGTTTACTTTCAAGGCTAAAGGTTTCCACTTTATCTTATTTGAGAGGGTAAGTGACTCACTGAGGACTAGAACACCCCAAAAGTGGGCGTGGTAGATGAACAAAATGAACGAATAGCTTTCCAATGGGAGAGCAGTAGTGGAAGGGGGAAGGGGATAATGGATCACTTGCCAATGGGAGCAAAGTAACCAATCTTGGATGAGTATATATAGAGTTGGGTTGGGAAAGTTGGGGTATCTTTCTTTTCTAATAAGAACAAGGACTTTACAGAAAAAATGGAAGGAGCCATGTCCACCCTATTGAAGACAAAGAACATTGCTCGTAAGAGAATGCTTAATTTGATTGATACGGATGCTGATGACGTTGAAGAAGTACTTTCTCCAAAGAAAGTGTTAAAAGTACCTACTCAAAAACACTATAAGAAGCAAATGATTTTAATCACGGACGATGAGGAGGACTTAAGTGAAGAAGAAGAAGAAGAAGAAGAAAATGAGGAGGAGGAAGAGGAAGAAGAAGACGAATACGAAGAAGAAAGTTCGGATGAAGATGAAGGGGTGGTTTTAACCCCGAAGAAGAAAAAGCTTGCACACAAAAAGATCCTGAAAAAAGTTCTTCAGGAAGTCTCCGATGAGGAAGAAGAGAAGATAGTGCGTAAGCCCAAGATTGTGACAAAGATAAAGAAGCTTTTACCTAAAAGCTTTGTGAAGACGCCAAAAACCCCCACAAAGAAGGTTTTAAAGATCATCAAGAAAAAGAAAAACGTTATCTCTGAGTCGAGCTCAGAAGGTGACGTCCCTTCTTCTGGATTTACTAAGAAAAAGAAGCCAACTCCCGAGTCAATTGAGAGAGAAGAAGAGCCCCCAGTTATTGGAAGTGTACGCCCTCTGTTTGGACGTTGCAGATCAAGAGAAGATGTCGTAATTCTCAATACTTCAAAGGTCTCCGAGTTTATTAAGGACTTTGGGGTCTTCATAGTGGAGCTGGGAAAGACAAGAAATATTCACCTTTATTATAGAAAGGATGATCACCATTTCTATATTGTGCAGTTCAAAGATGACGCAGGAGATATTGACTATGACAAGTCAATCAAGATGCCCTTCATTCGCTTTGTCAATTTCGTGACTCTTCATATGGAGAAAATTGCAACAAAAATCAAGCAAATCCAAAGTGGGAATGGACAATCTGACCAGTGGGCATTGGGGGGGAATGTATTCATATCCCTCCATAAGGACATCAAATGTGTTGACATTCGAAACTTTTATTCCCTTCCAAACGAAACCAGACTAAGACCAGGCAAGCCAGGAATTACTTTAAGATATGCAGAGTTCGAAGTTTTGATGAAATACGCAAATCGGATTGGGGATGTCATTCAGTTCAAGGACAACGCACGTTTTATTCCGTGCTCTATGCAGGATGATCACCAAAATCAGGAAGGGGCAATGAGGTGCCCGGAATGTCGCCCCTGCCTAGGCTAAGACAGGAGTCACAAAGAAACATTGTAAATATATATAAAAAAAAAAAACAAAAAAAAAAACAAAAAAAACAAAAAAAAAACACAAAAAAATAGATATGGGCTGTTATGAGTTGGAGGCTTCCCGTGCCGCAGCCCGATAACTATTCCTAAATGAATATGTATTCATTTGCGAATAGGCTAATACCAACTCCAAACTAATCAATAACAAAATGAATATGGGCTGTACTAAGTTGGAGGCTTCCCGTGCCACATGCCCGATAACTATTTTCAAATGAATACATATTCATTTGTGAATAGGCTAATACCAACTTAAATATGATGAACAAATGATGACAAACTTGTTTTTACCTATCCCAATTTTATAGATTGAAAATAAAAGATATATTTACCATACAGACCTTTATTTTAGATCCACATAACCATAACATAGCCTTCAAGACAACCGGAAGAAAACATGAGGTGTTTCAGAAATAGTCCCTATCGAATGTTTTCCCAAATCGGTGTTTATAGCTTTGTTTAACTTTTTATGTATTTGATATTAGTTAAGTATTATTTTTATTGATCAAATATACTTTAGTAATTAATAAAACATAGCTTAAGTAACGTTAATCTTTGACGTACTCAAGGAGTTTTTTATCGAGACAGTACTTGGGCTTCCTCTTCCGCCACTAGCTTTGCGCGCAAACCGCCATTTTTCTGAGGCAAGAGGGCTCCGTTTGGACGTGATTTGTTCTAGGTATGTTGGTTAAATTAAAGCATGACATTCACACAAGATAAGGGGGAAAGAATAATGAGATCCCATAGATTATACATATGAAGTTGGATTGAAGCTAATATTGTTGAAACATGGGATTATAACTGTTGAAACGTTCGTAATTTTCAAGCGAACCCAAACACTCAATGGTTCGAGACCACACCGCCGAGTCTCCATGTTTCGGATAACAAATTGTTGGGCATTGGAAGGGTTAAATTAAAGGTTGTCATTTACACGAGATAAGGGGAAAAGAATAATGAGATCCCATAGATTATACACATGAAGTTGGATTGAAGCTAATCTTGTTGAAACATGGGATTATAACTGTTGAAACGATCGTAATTTTCAAGTGAACGCAAACACCCAAGGCTTCGAAACCACCCCGCCGAGTCTCTATGTTTCGGATAACAAATTGTTGGGCATTGGGAGGATTAAATTAAAGCATACCATTTAGCCAAAATAAGGTCAAAAGAATAATGTTATTCCATGGATTATACATATGAAGTTGAATTGGAGCTAATGATGTTGAAACATGGGATTATAATTATTGAAACGATCGTAATTTCCACGTGAACCCAAACACACAAGGCTTTGGGCCCACACCACTGAGTCTCTATGAAACTAACATTCAAATTCAGCTTTTTTTTTCAGACAGTCCTTATTTTGGAAATTAAATAAATATTTCTTTGCAGGTTTCCCCATCCGCTTTATTTGCTCCATTTGACCCATTCTATTCCAACTTAAAATGGGCGCCAGAACATTTTGGATGGTTGTCGTTTTGACTGTAAGTTTTTATGTTACATTCACATTAATTTAAAATGTTAGTAAATGCATATGATATTATTAAAAACAACTCAGAATTGTCTTTTTATTTACATTGCTTAAATAAGGTTGGGGCATCAAATTCATCAATTAGGGGAGTTTTTAGCTGAAAATAAACATTGGGATTAATATAGTATTGTTCACATTTTAAGGGTTGATAATGAATCATTATTATTTTATAATATAAATAGTTGAATAACAAATTATTATTTATATTTGTTGTAGATTTTTGCAAACAACACTAATGCATGCCCCCTGAAGTGTATTTGTACAACCAATATAATGGTTTGCTTGCCAAAGTATGTTCCCACCGAGTACAATATTTTGACCATTCCTTCAGAAATTGATGAAATTGTTCTTTCGTTTTGCCCCCCTCCCTTTATTTCGTTATTATTAGCATCTAATTATAGTGTAGAGTGTGGGACATACTCAAGCAAAATGATCACAACTGAACTAAACAATAATACCACATTAAATGTTTCGCTTAACACCTCCACTTTTTTCTCTAATTTAACTTTCTTTACCTCAACCTCCACCCCCATTTTGTCGACCACCATGACCTCGACCACCACCCCACCCCCCACAACCACCCCCACTACACCCATTTCCAGCCCCACCTCCACCCCTTTGCCTACTTTTATAACCCCTTCAACGCGGCCCTCACGCTTTCCAATTACTGCTGCAATACACACCTTGGTTCCTTTAATTGAGCCTTCAATGATAACCCCACCTCCAAAATCATCTCGCCCAATTCCTACCACAAACATGGCCTTACCTTTTCCATTGTTTACTTTACGTGCACCCACACCCCCATTTACTTCCGTTTCACCCTCCTTTCCACCTACCCAAACTTCCTTCCCAATTGGGGACCTTACTTTTTCCCCAACACCTTCAACCCCTTTTTTCAAACGTAGGCAAGTTGAGCTTAAACACCCCCAAACCCCCCTTTCGAATGGGGAAATAGTTTTGATTGTATTTGGATTATGTCTCTTTCTGATTTTGTTCATTGGGGTTGTGGGGGTTATTTATTTTCAACACCAACGTCTTCGCCAACGCGAACACCATTCCCAACAAGCTGATAACGTAGAACTTGGGGTTTTTCCAAATGGTAACACCTTTATTGGGCCTCAAAATAGACCCGATGGTTTCGAGGAAATTGATCTAAACGAAACTTTCCCCTTAAACCCTTCAAACACCCCTACTGATAAGCCTCAAAATAGGGTAGATATGGTTAATAAAGTTAAACCTCTTTCCACCCGAACAAACCTCCAAAATCTTCCAGCATTTTCTTATCAGCGCGAAACCCAACCCCTTGTTTCTTCATCTAGCCATAATGAAGATGATGTTGAAGAAACTGGAGAGAGTGATTGCTCTGAGGGTGCCGAAAATGATAATAAAGTAGGGGAAGTAGCAAATAGCTCCTCCTCAAGATGGGAATCTGAAACATCCCTCTCAGGTTCCGATCTTGAGAATGGGGCTGGAGATGACAAGAAAGAAGCTTCTAAAGAACAGGATATTTCCATTTGTTCATTAACCCCACTTATTTCTCAAGACAAAAAGAGCAGTTTGCCAAATTCTTCTTTCTTGCCTTCTCCCATTACTTTACCCAAGGCGCTTTCCACTTTACCCCCATCTTCTTCTTCCTTTGCTTCTTCACCCCCACCTCATTCACCACACAACCCCATGGACATCTCACACATTAGCCCCATTCCAAAACATGTTCCGGAAACAAACAATCACAACCTTACGGATGTGGATTCTACCGATTCAAGCCCCTATTCTTCATGCGTGGAAAACCAAGACCCTACCATGGTAAACCACCCAACCTCAGCCTCAACCTCAACCTCATCCACAATCTTATCATCTCCTAACTCTTCCTCAATTACTTATTCTGGAGCTTTAATATCAACAGATGAAGATCGAACAGAATCGATTGATTTAAGTTCTTTTTCTCATACTATGTCCCATTCTGGTATGAGTCCATCGGAAGAGGCTAGAGCAGCTCCCATTGATTTGGTCAGAAAGGGTCCCACTCCTCAAACAACGGATGACGACCAGACAAAATCAATCGATTTAACTACTTCTTCCGAAACTGTGGCATATTCTGGAGCAAGTTCCACCGAGGACGATAGGACAGAGTCAATCAATTGGGACGGGGATGGAGACGAAGAGTTTAATCGGTAAAATATAAATTTACTATCTTACATTTTGTCTGTTTTCTTATTAAAGTTTTAATTTTAATAAGAGAAAAGTCCAGAAGACACCACGTGGAGGTAGTAAGATTTTGTCTTCTAAATTTGTTTGGTCTACATTCCAAAATAATATTATCATATTTCACATTATTATATACATAAAATTTATTTAGACCGGGTCAAAAAGATTAGTGTTAGTTTTTTGTTAGTACACACGCTAATATAAATTCATGCTTAGTTCTATTATTATTTACATGCTTATGCATTAACACAATCTAAGAAACTGACAAGTAAATGTCCTAACATCAAAATCATTTTGGAAGGGTGATTGACTATTTAAAAATGATACAATTTCTACCATGCTATATCCCCTGCTTCTCCAAAGTAAATAAAAAAGGCAAAAGTCCCCACACGCTTTGCTTTTTTTATGTTGGACTTGAGCATTATTAATTATATAGGATGGACCATTTGCTATTAAAATATCTCTAAAATGAGAATGGTAGTGTTCTGGAGAAAATGCAAGGGGATCGAAAAATTCAGGGCTTTCCCCCTTTTTAGTAAAAAAGAAAGCCATCCAATGTTGCCCCTTCTCGCTACTTTTTTGACTATTTACAATGTACATGCTTGGCAACGTTATATTTTCTTGTACAATATAATCAGCAGGTAGTATTCCTTTAAATATTTTAGCTAGCTGCTTATCATTCGAAATAGCCTTTCTTAGTTCTGAAGTTTTCATATTGAAACAGCTCGATGTTCATCAATTGAAAATTTTGATTGGAATTTTCCATACACCAATAGTGTAATTGTTTTTGTAAGTGGTGTAGAAAAGTTTATTTTTATATTACAACGCCCATTTGTAGTTAGGTGAAGATATGGGTTTGAATCAATTTCTTCCAATTGGTTTACCAAATTATAGTTATACAGCACATATCCTCCTTTTTTATATTGCTCCCGACTAATATGAGTTCTTTCTTTCACTCCATTGTGTTTTGAAAAATCAAGGTAATTTTCCAAATAATGATTTTGGCTATAGTCTGGTTGATAAGGTAATCTGGGAATTGGTTTATTGTCAACAAAAAACCCAACGTAATTGGTACTAAAATCTTGAAAGAAATATGGATTTTCTTTAATGTTTCCGCTGTATGATTCACTGTTAAGCAATCCAAAGACAATTTCCGTGGGGACTTGGTTGTTAAATAAGTCTGGAGAAGTATATGAGCTTGTCCCGGAAGGTATATTGTAAATTCTAATATCTGATTGAGTAAATGGGTACTGAGCCGGATTTTTTTTTAGCGCTTCATTATGTCCTATAATTATCCCAGGATTAACTTTTAGCGTTGGTATTTTTATCACCGGATCTTTAATTTCTAATGTAAATTTATCAGAAGTTGCTCCATTCATTAGATAAAAATCACTATGAGTTGGAAATGCTGTAATTCTAAGCGGAACCCCATTTAAAAGAGCTCGATTTTGTTGAAATATATCATGAAATATGGGACCTTCCAATTCCACCCATTTATTTGTTTTTAGTTGAGCACCCCTTGACCAAAATCCTATATTTGTAGATGCGGGACTATTAGATGTATCTTGGTCAAAAAGCATAGCATCAAGATAACGATATATAAATGGGTTATTTTGACTAAAAACACAGTCTAAAAATGCTTTGTACTGGTAATTATTCCCAACACTGTTTGAAATAATTTTTCCTTGAAGAAGAACTTGAATATCTCTAAATAATGAGTGCATGGGTAAATTGGATGTGCCAATTAAATCTGTTGCTGCTACAGCGGTAGAACCCCCTTTTGTAGCAGGTACTTTTGATAACTTAACTTTTAATTTTAAAGTTGCATTATTTAGCATGAAATAGTCGGATGTAGTTTGAGGAATATCCCATACACAAGGTGAATTGGGGGTGAAATCTTTGCAAGCAAACTCTTGAATTTCACTTCCCAATATACCTACATCTGTTGGTAACTTTTCAAATAGCTTTAAATAATCTTGATAAGCCATAGGACTCCCTGCTTGTATCTGCGCCATCGTATTAAATTTATCTTACTCTTTTTTTCTTTTTTGAGGGATTTTGTTTTCTGGAACGAGATTTTGATAGGCGTTTTACTTTTAATTTTGATTTAGATTTTTTTTGAGCTTTTCCTTTTGGTTTAATCTTATTTTTAACTGCTTTTCTTTTTTTAGGTTTACGAATGAAAGAGTGACGGTGAGTAGGGCGTTTAGGCGCTGAAAACTTTTTAATATTACTTTTGGCAAGTTCAACTGCTTGAGCTGTTGGAGTGATTAATTTTACTTCAGTTGAAGATCCATTTAATTTTCCATAACCGGTTTGATCTAACTTTACAAATTTAGATTTAGAACCTCCAAATTCATGACGCCAATCATCTGGGCGGGAAATATAATTTTCTAAATTCATATTTGTTGGACAGCACGAGGTCTAAAATAAAGGCAGCATGATATTTTTTCATCAGATGAAATTGGTTTGTTATCCGAGTTAAATATAGAAAATTCTAAATATCTAAACCTTGTGTTGGCTAAACCAACATAAAAATCCTTGTGAAATTGGACTGGGCTTGAACATGGGAGTTTGCGAAGAAGTGGATAATTCTTGGAATAAACATTTGCGAGCTCGCAAATATTACAGCATACAAAAACATCATTTAGAAGCGTGCTTGATTTTATAGTAATGTCTTCTAATGTACATTCCCATTTAACATTAGATAGGTGGATATATTCCTTTAGGTCAACTATAAATGAGTGAGCGGTGTTTTTTGGTATTTCATCTAATGACTGTGTTGATGATACAACCAATGCAAATGGAGCTTCCATCCTATTAGAACAATATTAAATATCGATCATTTCATCTTGGTCCAGCCACGTATTGAATTTTCGGTGCCAACCGGACCATTTAATCAAATATTTCATTCTACCACGAACCCTTTTTCTTTTAACAACTTTCTCAATTTCATATATTTCATCGTCCTTAATAATAATTTTTTTAATTTCATGTTCAAAAAAACTTCCCTCTAATACATCATTGTCATAATCTTTTAAATTATACATGGGAAAGTTATCGTTCATATATCTTTTAGTAATTATAAAGTATTCCTCAGTCCATCGTTTATCATATTCTCTTTCAAATGATTTTCTTAATAATGTAATTCTTACTTTGTCATTAATGTCATATTTAAATTTTGGAATTTTAAAGTGGATTGGCTTGGGTTTCTTTTTAAAATGAGGTCCATGTTGATTATGCCATAGTTGATCAGCATCACTATCTTTAACTTCAATAGGGGCCATTTTAATAACTCTATGAATCGATTCATTGTAGTTTTTGGTGACTTGTGGTAATATTTCTAACCAGCGAGAAGAGTTATTTTTATTTTTGTATCTTTCTAATAGAACTTTAATGGTTTTAATAACTCTTTCCGCAAATGCGGCTTTTACTTCATTGTGCGTAAAGATATGTAAAATCCCATAACGCTCTAATACTCTTTTAAGCAAATGAGATTTAAATTCACTTCCCTTGTCTGTCCGTAATCGCCAGGGTTTTGAGCTTTTGAATAAATTATTAAGTATATTAGCTGTTTCTTTGGTTGATGTGGATTTTAAAGGGAATGTCCACAAATACCTTGAAAATACATCTATTACTACTAAAAAATGACAATACCCATCATTTTTTTTCCCCAAATCAATTAAGTTGGCAGTGTCAGCTTCCCATTGATAATGTCTAAAGGGGGCCAATACCTTTGGTCTTTTAAAATGCCTTCTAGGTTGAGTTTGGATTTGAAAAACCTTTTGATTTTGAAACCACTCATTGACCTTTTTTCGGCTAATATTGGGGTTTAGTTGACGAATATTCCTATAAAATTTATGGGGACCTGACAAGGCTCCAGCATTGGAAGGATCATAGTATATATTATTTAAAAAAGTTTCGACTTCTGCGTCATTCATTTTAATATATATTTTTGTGTATTCTATTTTATAGAGGTCTTCACCCTAATGGGATGGATGCTTCAACAGTATGGCTGTGAAAATTGAACTGTTAAAGGTATGTGTATTTTATTTTAAACTAACCCACTTTTGATTTTGTGATAATTGGAAAGATTGTTTGGGTCTATCTTTAAACTTTTTACTGGGAATAGTATATTTTCTTTTATGATTTCCTTCGGGAATTCCTGGTGGGGGAGGAACCCCAAATCCTCTTTGATCATTTTTCCATAATGTTTTTGGGATATGGTTATTTTCCAAAAATTCTATAAATAGTTCATTTCCAACAGGCTTAAAGGATTTGTAATTATATAGTACATACTTAATTAAGTCAACAATATGGCTTTGCTCAACAATGTTCCCATCAATAGAAATTTGCCCAATTTCATCAAATGAAAAGCCCTTGCTTCTTTTTAAAAAATTAAGAAGACTACTAGCTTTATTTCTGGATGATTTAGAAAAAGCCTGAAGAATACTATCGTTACTTAATCCAATATTTTGTGGATTTTGATCTGTATTTTGATCTGTATTTTCTTCGTTTACACCTTCAGAAGAATTTGTTATTCGATCAAACCTATCCTTGCTAACTAAAACATATTTTTCGGCATATTCCTTCATTTTGCTGATTCTATTATATGTTGAAGGGATTTTATACCCATTTGGATCAATTTACAGTTTTTGTTAATAAATCGATTTTTTTGGCTATAATTTAACTTATAAAATCGCTGAAATACATTTATGCATTTGGGCGAAAGTTTTGTATCCGTTTTTCCTTTTATAATATTATACGATATTTCTTTTAATGCCTTCCACTGCTTTTTTGTTGAAAAAATTAGCAATTTTTTTAATTGACTATTGTCTTCCACTTCTCCAATAAAAAGTAAAAAATACTTGTTTCGAGATAAGTTAATAGAGTATACCATTATTTCTTTCTTGAAATTGAAGGATTAGGTAGTATATAGCCCAAGCAGCTACTCATTAATGCAATCCACAATTCACTGTTTGCATGTGATAGTGATAGGTTAACTATACACGTAATAATTGTTATGTATATAATTATTACTTGGCTAAAGTAAACAACTTCCGGTCTAGGTACGCGGGAACCACAAACTTTCCATTGGTTTTCTCCTGATGATGTGGAGCTTTCACTTAATGAGTTCATAATGTTAATGTCACTTAATGGGTCGATATATAATTGGATTTTCACCAGGAAAAATATTTGTTCTTACTCTAAGGTCTTGTTCCGTTTTTGGGTTTAAATCTAAAATTAAATACAAATAAGGGTTTTTCATAACATCTTCATAAGCCGTCACTAAAAACTTAGGATTATTTGGAAAAACTTGCCTTGATAATGTTTGAATTTGCATATTATCTCTAGGATTCATAAAAAAGATATAGCATTGGGTGTTTAGATTAATTGTTTTAGCGCTTCGTCCCTGAGCAAACATATTTTGATTGATATAAAAAACTGTTATATTTAAATGGTGAGCTCCTCTTGTAAATAATGCTTCGATTGATGAATTTGAAGAAATAGAGTCCATAAGATCATCTAAAATAACAACAATTTCAAGTTTTCCTTTTTGCGAATATTTGTCTAAGTCTTCTTCAGATGGTAAACCACGGAAAAATTCGATTTCAGACCCTAAAACTTTTTCCATGTCATCATATAATTTTTGCCAAACACTATAAAAATAGTATACTTTTTCTGGGGGTTTATCTCCAAACATTAATTTTAAATTTTTTAGGAACTTAAACATCCATGTTGTTTTCCCGCTTGCTGTCGAGCCACTTAAGATATGGCTAGAGTGTTTGTGAAATGGTGGATAAATGGGCTCCATTCTGTTAATTAAAGCGGACAAAGTGTTATATTTAATGGAATTGTACTTGAGCCATCTTCTAATACTTCTCGCTTACAGTAAAAGTAACTAAAACCTGATTTTGATTGTTCATATGTAAAAATTTGATTATTTTTGGCTCTAAAACCCTTGTTTGAGCATAAATAAGGCTCTTGATTTAGCAAAACATCTGAACATATTTCTAATGGATTTTGGACAGCTGCTTTATTTACACCCTTAGAACTAAATTTATAATCTTCTCCATCCCCCACAGCATAAGTCTTTGAGCATAATGCTACTATTGTGTCCCCTTCATATTCTATTTTAAAAAGCCCTGGCGTACGCTTATCTAATTTTGCGTGCCTATCACAACATTGACGGGGAAACCAATTTAATTTTGTGTCTGCCTGATAATCTAAAACTTCACATTGACCAAGTATCATTTTTTTATATTCTTCTCTTTTCTCTTTTTTAATAACTGAGTATATTGAAGGCCCACTTATAGCACAATACGCACTGTCCGTATCCATCTCGCAATATTGGAAATTTTCTTTAGAAATATACTCTAACATAAAATCATAATAAAATTCTAACATTCGCAACTTAGCATATTGTAAAACTAAAAATCCAATTGTAATCGGTGTGTCTAGTTTAATTTTCTTTTTATCTGTTTCAACTTCAAATATCTCATCCCCTAAATATGTTAGTTTACGGAAAAGTGGGTCATTGATGGATTTGATTGTTTCCACCTTCCCCTTCTTATATTTTATTCTTTTATGTTTAGTCTTGTCCATAATAACTGACCCATAACCCGAGTTCCCTAAGAGCTTGCTAGTTTCTGCAATTAACTTTGTAGAAGGATCTATATCACCCTGTCTTCTGGCCTCCGTAACTTGTGTTACGAACTTTGAAAAACAATTAACTGGCGTATACTCTATCGCGCAATATATTTTAGTAACCTCCATGCCATGATTTAAATACCATCGTAAAAGAGGGGAGGCCAATAATAATTTTTTAGCCCTCATCCCTCCAACTAACAACTTACGGGGTTTTTTAGATAGGTTGTGAACACTAGCGTAACTTTGCATTAAATCCCCCCAAGATTCATATGGTATTTCACTTGTACAAAATAATGGGGACATTTCGGAAAAATATTCATATGGAGAAAGATTTGTATTTGGCTTTAAATCGCCCCATTCACTTGGAGTGGTTATATCCAGTTCTAGCATCCCAAAATATAATCCTGATTTTACACCCTCGAGTAAGCATTTTTCTGTCACTTTACCTTTATTTTGTTGATAAAATGGGGGTCTGGATTTGTCTACAAATAGTCTAAGATTTTCATTCTGCCTATATTCATCATCATATTCGCATTCCCATTTTTGAATAACAGTATAACCCTTGCTCATAAAATAATCAGCAATTTCAAGTGTTTTTTTATATTTTCTTTCTCGCTTTTTATTCCACTCTTCAGACTTAATATTGTTAGTTAATGCACATTTATGCCCATGAAAGTAACACCCATGAAATTGGTAAATTAAGTTTGTATTTTTATCAAATCCATCTACAGGATAATGACAGACTTTATATTCTCGTCCTTTATTCATTAAATGCTGAATATTAATTTCTTCCGTGTAATTTAACCAATCCATCCAATCAAACATTTTAATATGAGAATAAGAAAATGAAGGTTTAAAACCATCTTCCGCATATCGACTTATAAATCTTCCAGTAAACATTTGTTGGTCTAAGGCCCAAAGATAAAGTGCATTTGCATCAAACCCAATTATTTTTTTGCAGGGCTTTACTGGATTGTTTCTTATAAATGTACAATTTCGTTTGTGGAATCTAGTAAAAATTATTGAGGGGCCCCCAATTATATTTCTTTTAACCATATCATATAAATGCTTATCTTTAATACTAAACAATGAAACTGTACAGTTGGCTTCTTGCATTGTTTTGTATAATAATACCCTTGCAATGCCTGGTACAGAAACTGTTGTTTTAAATATATCTATATTTTGATCAAAATAAAATTTCTGTAAGTTTTGAATAGCGGTCACAAATGGGCCCACATCCAAATTATTGTACCACTCTAAAAAGTCGGCAAATATTTGCATATTGTTTTCATGCCAAATATTTTGTAAATATTTATAATTATCCTCAATACTTTTTTCACCATCATCAAGAATCGATTTTTTCTTAAGCGAATTATACCACGCATCCCCAATTGGGGGCAACTTAGTATGGTATAGTTTACCCTCTGAATCAAACCATTCATAAGGAAAAAGTCCTTTAGATTCAGTTGCTTCATAACATTTCAAAAATTGGGCATAGTTTGTTGATGGGGATAAATAATTTGTAATATCAATAAATTTAAAATTTTCATTAGCTATGCATGTATAATTGTTACATTTTTTAATAACAAAAGAATCTTTATCTTCATAAATTTTTAATGAAAGAGCTAGCTTTGACTTTAAAAGGTTAATATCGTACCTTCCACTATTAAACCCTATAACAGGAATTTGCTTACAGTATTTAGTCAAACTATCCTTTAGCCTTGTTAATTGCTTAGTTGTATATTTATTAATAAAGCTAGTAACCTTTTCTTGAGAATCATTAATACAATCTTCATTTTCATTATCATCAATCCCATATGTTTGATCAAACATCTTTTGAATTTCTTCTTCTCGATCAAAAATATCATCAGAATCAGAATCAGAATCTGGGTTACAATTTTGATCTATTTGGGGGCTTAATTTTCTTTTTTTAGGGGGATTAGTGTATTCTTCATCAATCATTGCTAATTTTGTAACTATTTGGAGAAATATATATTTAAGTTTATGCATCATTATTTTAGTGGCTTGTTGTTGGATTTCTAACATATATTCAACCATTTCTCCCATCAAATCCCCTATGTTTGAATTAATAAAACATTTTGGCTTTAAAAATAGTGGAACATTAGAGCACACCGATATACTTATGGGAACATGTTGCGTTACCCAATTTAAACGCGTTGAGGCTGTATTTGTATTAATGGGATCTGATGGGTATATTTTTTTTAACATGGCCTCACAATCATAAACTATAAAATAGGGATAAATCTTTGAGCTTTGATTAATGGAAATTTGGTGAGATTCCAAATTATCAAACAATGTAGTTGGGAGTTTTACAAAACCACCCGGATATGTTAAATTTACTTTAGCTTCACATTGATTTTGGTGCCTATTTCTCTCAAAACATGTTAGAAATAACTTTTGGCATGATACGCATTCATGCTTTGAACTATATGTAGGAAAGTTAGAAATAAATGAAAAATGATTATTATGTAAATCCAAATATATTGTTTCTGTATATTCACAAAGGCCCCTATATATTCGAGTAGATGTATGATTCTCAGAAATGGAAAAAACAAAAATATTAACTTTAAAGCACTCTTCTAAGTGAGCTAAATGCCTAAACCTTATTCCTTTAAATTTAGTTATTCCATTGGCTATTTGAATTTCATATGCTTGACAAAAGTTATACCATTTTTTATATCCTTTCCTAATGTAAGTATTAAAAAGATCTTCGTCATTTCTAATTTGTTTACCATGTTGAAATAAAACATAACATCTAAAAAAACACAAGTTATCGTTATACTGGCGTCCTGGAAATGACTTGGAGCGAGTCATTGTCAATATGCTTTTTGAAGCACTAATATGTGGGGGTAAATTTGATGAAGGACACCCAATAACATAATTACTAACCAAAATATGGATTTTCATATTTGTAATTTGGATGCATTCCCATTTTGTGTTTTCTCTGTTATGTCGAAAAAAGTCATCAAAATTTATGTTTTCAATTTTTTGTTCTACTTCATTTAGTGTATGTATGTTATGAATTAACTGGAAATTTTGAAAAAGGCTATCTGCTGATCCGGGATAAAAATATCGAAAAAACCCAGTTTCTATGTTCCTTAAGATTCTCCCAAATGTAATATTAATTCGAAAGCCTTGATCCCTTCCATTAAATATCTGACGAATTTGATTTATAATAAATGGCCCATTTATTTCAAAACTTAAAGGAATATTTAAAATTGTTTGTATACCCACTTCATCAAATTGATTCCCCATTAAAATATCAGCTCTGTGACCATAGTATGTATCTGCCCAATCTTGGTTAATTATCTCTCCATTAGGACCTTCCCATGGGGGAATAACATTATTTTGGGTATATGGATTTGGATGGAGGGGAATGGGGTTTGCTCCCCCATACTGATCAATATGTTTTTGTTTATGTAAAAATAAATGGCGTCGAGACAAGCACACTTCTCCACAACTTTTACATTTAACATTTCTATGACACCTTATATGTGCTTCTAATTCTCCACTTGAAGAATACTTGCGCTTACATGGTTTACACTCAAATATCTCTTTTGGGGTGATATTTGAATTAAGCGTTTCACCCATTATATCTGATAAAAATAAGAAATCATCACTATCCCACATAAAATTATTGTTTAAAATATTAATGTTATTAGTATCATTCACACCAGAAGTTATACTCACCCCACTATCTGAAACAAAAGATCCATTAATATAATTGTCCCCCTCACTAAAAAAATTATTAGGGTTGTCTTGCTTAAAATCAATTAAATTAGTGGGAGAAAAAGCCATTACTTGAATTTTATCTTCAGCACAAACTTTGTTACTAACTTGTTTGCTTTCGTTAATTAAAATAGGTAAAGGGTAAGCCATTATTTCAGGTCCATTACCACTACAAATTAGCTGGCTAATTTCTTGGCTTTGTTCGCTTAAATTACATGAGGGAAATGACAATATTTCAACATCATTATCAAATATATTAGTTGGACATTCGTCATGCGTATCTATCTTTGATGCAGACACTCCCATTACACTACAAAGATCTATTTCATTCAAAAAATTACTATCTCTTGTTTGATAAGTTAAATTAGGGGTGCTTGTTTTTTCATACAAATATTCGCCCACATAGCTCTGAATAACAATATGATCCATGTAATCATGTAAACGGTGTACTGACATATGAAAGTGGCATTTGCAAGTAAATTTGTTTGAGCAGTCTTTTGATTTAACCTTTGCATCGTATAGTAAACACCCAACAGCATCCACAAAATCATAATCCAACCAAAGGGAGCTATCGCGCTCTGAAGTAATTATTAACTCATGAATAACTTTTGCTTTTTTGTGTGGAACACAAAACGGAATAGATTCAAAATATGCCATTGCGCTTTCAAATCTTTGGTCAAATATAATATTATAAACAGATAGTCTAAATTGGTTATTTATATAAAATGTTCTGTCCATAGAAAACATTTCAGAAAACACCCCAATGTTATTAATTTGACGTAAAATTTCCCCAAACTTGACTGATGTTTTCATGTCAACCAAAAGCCTCGCAATAGTACCAATTAAATCTTGATTTCTTGACCACTGATCCCCTTTCTTAGCTAAAGCCAATGCCTCATATATATTCCGAATCGAGCTTACATCCCCATACTTTACATTCGGGGAAGCAAAGGATAATAATATTGATCTGTCTATACTGACACGATCTATTTCACCCCAAAACTTCTTATTAAATGATGTGTTGTTCATCATATGGGGGTAGTGTTTTACTACCCACGCTAAAACCCCACCATTGTTTATATTTGCAACAAACTCTTCAAATGGGCACCCATCATTATCATTTTCCAAGCATGAGCATTCCCCAAATTTACTTTCCAAAAATAACCCAACCAAGCGTTTCTTATAGCTGGCTATCTTTTCATAATGAGTTTTGTTTATTTCATTGATCAATATATCCCACAACGTCCCACATTTTGGCCCGCTCTTGGGGATAGTGCCAAGAAATCTTTCAAGCAAATCAAAAAAAGTTGATTCAAATGAATACATCTTATTAAACTGCATTTTATAAATCGCCCTAGGATCAAACAAGAGTAGATTAAAACCTTTACCCGCAAAAATATTTCCAGCCATTTTTCAAGGTAGCTATTTCAAAAGAAAAAACAAATTAAGCATTTACAATATTTCCTAAGGCCTAAAATATATGGGACTTACATGAATTTAATATCCATCAGTATTTTTCCCAACTGATTTTGCCCTTTCCATGTATAATCCTTAAATACATTAATATCATCAAGCCTGAGTCCTATACCCCACGTTAAATCGTTGGGTGAAGCCTCACCAATTTTTAACCTTGTTTCAAACATAAGTCTATTGTAAAGTATACTATTTTGTTCAAATTTGGCCCATACACCTGTATACATTACATCAAAAACATGTTCATACCATAGCGCACTAAGATTCCTATTCAGTAATTTGCCTATATGTTTGTGAATCATGGGATTTTGTGTATCCATGATTAATTTCCACAAGTCCATTCGGTTATGAAATAAAGCTTTTTGGCTTTGATAATATTGCTCCACGCATGTATACCAAAGTCCATGTACCTTAAAATTAGCCAGATAAAAGTTCGAAAGGAAGGATTTATAACCATAAAAAACAGTTACAGCCCCTTTAGATTTTGTATAAGACATGCTTACTTACTTTTGATGTATGCCTGTAGATATTTGAAGTCTCTTTTGTTCGTAGAACAAAAAATCGTCAGTGACTTTCCTCTCTGCAATGAGTGAGTCAAGTCGCCCAACTCTTCAAGCCACCCACTTTTTATACCCTAAGGAAAGTGAAGCGCTTGGCTACGACCTCCCCTTATTTTCAAAATTCCGCTAGCTCCGCCCTTTTCTTCTGTAAGTCTTGTATTGATAGTTGGGAAAAACCCCACGAGGTGTCACTAGTGCATTGTGCATAAGGCCCAAATGGGCGTTAACATATTTGTTTATTCCTGCACGAAACTAACAGTTTAAAATAAAGAATCATTCCATCCCTACTAAACGAATTGCTTTATATTTTGTATTTTAGGAAAAGAGCTATTGATGTCCGAATCGTTTTTGAAGACGTTTAAAAGATTGGATCATGCTTTCCACATTGCCAGTCGACAACTCAAACCCCAAAAAGATGTGCTATAAGATAAGATTGTAAATATGGCTGCTCCATAATTTATATTTTGAGGCTGTTTGTTAACTATTTTATGGGTGTCTAACACTCTGGTTTTAGTGAAATATTCATTTATATTTTGCTTGTGTATGTTAAGTATCTCGCATAATAGTACCCTATAACTATGTAGACTTTGGTTCAACCCAAAAACAAGCAGTTTAGGCTGTGTCTAACACTCTGGTTTTAGTGAAATATTCATTTATATTTTGGGTGTGTATGTTAAGTATCTCGCATAATAGTACCCTATAACTATGTAGACTTTGGTTCAACCCAAAAACAAGCAGTTTAGGCTGTGTCTAACACTCTGGTTTTAGTGAAATATTCATTTATATTTTGCGTGTGTATGTTAAGTATCTCACATAATAGTACCCTATAACTATGTAGACTTTGGTTCAACCCAAAAAACGAGCAGTTTAGGCTGTTTGTTTTCTCTTAATTTAGTTTTGTATAATTTACTCTCAACGCATAAATATTAAGGTTTTAAAGGATAATTAGTAACGCCAGTACAGTTATTTTAGAAAAAATGGTGTGGGCTTAAACTTAGAAAATTCGTACTGATATCTGAATTATTTCTCAAAGGTTTTTTCCCATTTGTTACTTCTTAACGGTTTTTTCGAGGTCGCCTGCTCACGCCCTCCTAAGGGTTTTTTCCTGTAATGTCTAGTAGCTACCGACTGGCCACATGCTTATGTATTTATCTACCCCTTGGCTTTTATAAAAGCCTATTTTGAGTATGAGCATTACAAATTATAACGTAAAAAATTTTTCCATGATTCAATGTTATATTTTATTTTTCATTGAAACGTAACTATTACACCAGATTACTAAGTTCAATAAATGTATACATGCTTAATTAAAAAAGCTCCCAAAAACATAATAATTATGGTAAAGCGTCCCATGTTATATGCGACTCTCGTTACTGATGCTTTAACTGTATATTATGACTAAGACCACCAATGTGTACATGCTTAATTAAGATAAGGTGATTATTTATTTTAGTATACTTTAAAACATAGTGTCTCAGAAAAAAGAAAAGCATCCAAAAACATAATATTGTTGGGCGCTTCCATGCTATATAAGGCTATCCTTACTAAAGTTCTAACTGTATATTATGTTTTGTTTACAAAAATGCACCAATTAAAATCAAAATAAAATAAAATCCAACTTTACATTGACGTTTTCGTTATTATCTTTACATTGTTAGCAGTTTAGCAAAGTCCAGCAGTTGGCCTCCTTTCACCATCCCTTGAATTAAAAGTCGATCCATGTAATCTTCAGAAAATGACTTGGACTTCATTAGCCGCAAGAATATCCTTAAGCGATGAGTATTTTTCACACTTTTTTTAATATATTCCCCTTCAAAACGCGTTAAAAATCCAACTCTTAGCCAGTATGAAATCATCTCATCGGTAATCACAATTGAAAGACGTTTCTTTTCAAATAATTGCTGCATCAATGAATAAACTGGTATGTATTCAGTCATCATTTGGTGAGCTAGTGTTGATTCAGAAGCCATGTTCAGTAAAGTAAAGGGAAAACGCTCCAACTGTTAAAAAATAATGAAGTTCTCCCTTTTATATGGATTCTTTTTCCCATGCAATTAACATAATACATATATTTATGGGTAAAACCCCTTAAAACTAGATAAAATCTGGAAATAACCACTTCAAAGTGTTTGTCTAGCAGGGAATAAGCCTTAAAACTAAATAAAATCGAAAAATAACCCCTGAAAAGTGTTTTTCTAGCAGAAAATGGGCGTGTTTCTTAAAATTAAAGTTCTCAGGGGTAAAAACCTCTAAAATATCCACTTGGACACATTAATGGGAGAAGTGAAACTAAGCTGCATACCACGCATGGACCGTGTATACAGTAACTAACCCCATGTGTTCACCAACCCCCATTCAAGTGGGGTGGACATGGGAAAATGTCAAAGGGCTGGGGCTATAAATATCCAACCCATAAAGTGTGACTGATAAGGGCAAGACTGGTACGGATCAGTCCAAGGGCAAGGCATCCATTAAATAAAACTTCTAGAGTCCCCTAGAAAAGCTTTTTTCCTACACCTTACTAAGGCCAAAGAAATTTAGGCCAAAAAAAAGTTAATGCCAAGACAAGGTAAACATTAAATCTTACTTCTAAAGACCTTTAGGTAAACCTTTATGATTCTTTTTGATACTTTCAACGCCCACCAACTTCCCTTTCCAAAGTTATCATTTCGTCAAAGCTGAGATTAAAACAGTCCCCCCTAAAACAGAACATATATAATTAATAATTGTATAAAAATGAGAAATTCCGCTGTAACTTATTATTAATAAAACTACTATAAATATAAAAAGAACATACAAGATCCGTTGGGAAGTTTCATCTAAGTGGACAAAACATACATATTCAGTTTCATAGTACATGTCCATTTCGATGGTCCAACCACCCTCCAAGGTTAGAACAAAACCATTCTTCAGTTGGTCCTTATCCTCAAACGCTCGTTTTAAAATATTTATGTGAGTTGAAACATATCTCACATAATCATCCTTCTTTCTAATCAACGTTAGTTTGCCACCCCTTTTAAACTCCACACTTAAATTATCCGAAATCTTACTTGGAGCCATTCTTGTTATTGAAGTCCTTTTACCTAATCACTTCTATTAACCTATATATATAGGCAAGGCAACCATTAAATAAAGCTGCTATCAAGCTTTCCTGGTTCCCCTACCCTATCCCTTTATGGTATTGCATACATTAAACCACCCATAGTACTAGTAAGGCCACCTAGGTGAGAATCCAAGCACCAAGGCATACATTAAATAAGCCTAGTGGCGCCCCCTCTAATAGGCCTTGTGGCGCCCCCTAGGTGGTCAAGCGGTCGACCAACAAACACAACTACTCCCAATCGTCTCAGTATTCCATCTATTGGATTGAAGATTAGAAATTTTGAAATGTTGATATAATCATTATTGAATTACTATCACTTATTTTGTTTACTCTAAAGTAGCTGGTGGTAAGAAAGAATGTATATTTTCTATGTTTTTTCACACACTGTCCTAGTCAGAACTGTCATAAACAATTACAATTTAATAAGAAACTCGTAATGATAGGTATACATGGAAAACAGAGGGATTTAATTGTAAATCAAACAGGAATTCTAACCAGATTATAATACATGTGGAGCGTAAATCACAATGCGGATCAGGGAAAACACTCGGGTACATACGTACCTTAGTGGCTATATATTCTTTGTTCGTTGTCACACACATTATATAAATATCAACTATGCCATGTTTAAAGACACCGCTGACAGAGGTATTACAGATGTGATCTGTCCGCCAGACATAGATGCTAGCTAATAATGTTAAGGCTGTCCACAATTTCAAAATCGACTACTAGTACCCAAACCCTTGGAATGATGGGCTCAAAAAATCTATAATAAAAATACATCTTCCACGTCAACGTCTCAGCACACGATTGAGTAATTAATAAAATTGAATAAAACGACACGACTTTAACGGTATCAACATTTTTTTAAGGGTGATTACGAGGAGGCATTTTGACGGTTTCAAGCGACATCGACTAATTCCTGGTCATCAGCTACTTCATGAGTCAGCTGCAGATGTACTCAACTGTCTGGGTGCTGTTCTATCACATCAATTAGGTACACAGGTACACTGCAACATGCTCCATACTGGGGAAATGGGTGGTTTGGGCGAAGTATTCGAATCAATTTATTTATTCGCACACATTTTGTCTATCACATCAGGAAGAATACGCCAAAAATAATCATTTTGATCATTCTTGCAGGTGCTGTTTGGAGTGTACCTACTATGTATCGATTCACTATTTATGATACAGTTCTTGACTTTGAAAACACTTACTGAATGTGCAGGTAGAGGACTAAAAACATTAAAAGGTAACTCATTCAATCAATCGCCTCTATTCCAAACCATATTTACCAATTAATTATTATCAGCTACTCCTGAGCGTTTTCAATACAAATCATGCATCCTAATCGGACTGGACTAAACTTTCATAGATTACACGTTTTATACTGAGAATGATATATATAGATAGGGGGTAGGGTTGGGGAAGATGCCCATTTGGGGTAAAAGGCCCATGTGTTGTAACAGGTTCAAGAACAGTTTTCCTGCCATTTTTACCCTTTTCAGAGGGTGCTGCCAACTTATGCCTGTTATGTAGCAGAAACAGCGTCATACCAAAGCAGACAAGTTCAAGTACAAATATATCAATTTTGTAATATAAGCAGTAAACCTGCTAATTTTGTTGTGAATCATTTTGAGGAGGAAGGTTCGGAGAATCACAATTCCGTGTAGGTAGGACCGAATATGGTTAATTTCGAATGTTATTCAAGCATATGTACATTGTATCTGAGTGATGATAGATGAAAAAAGAATGTGATCTTCCTCTCACTTTTCTATGTCCCCTTGGGGTAAAAGGCCCATCTGGGCATGGGGCAAATGGCCCACATGGGCATATTGCCCCACCAGTGGGCATCTTGCCCCACCATGCAGTGGGCATCTTGCCCCATTCTGCTAGATCCAGCTCAGCTCCGACCATGGGGTAAAAAGCGCACCAGTCACCAGCGCACCAGTCAGTGGGCGTTTCGCCCCAGGCCAGGGGCATAAAGCCCACTTTAAAAAAAATATATTTTTGCATGTAACCACCCTAAAATCTAGATTGTGTCTTATTCAGACGTAATATCATTTGATGCAACAATTAAATGCCTTAGATTTGTATAATTGGCATGCGGTTATGACCATTCAAGCAAATGTTATGGCATTTTCCCCTTAGCATGTGCATCTTGCCCCACCCTACACTATATGTGTTAGACGTGCCTTCCTTGTGGTGAATATCTCCTTGAGAAGTAATGGACAATGTCAATTATTATAGTAAATATTAATTTTTGATTACAGATTTGATCAAAGACTGGTAATCGTCCTAACAATGACATGAATCAACTGGTCTGAAAAAAAGTTAATTGATTTGACTTCTTATACCTTTTTTATTTACATTTTAGAAGGCAAGAAAAAAGATACAGACAGACAATTGAACTTGCTTACTTGGCCTCTGCTGCTTTTTGCTGCAACGTCAATAGGGTATAATATGCATCCATCTGGTTCAGCACCGACCGGACACTCTCAGCATACAGGTAGAATATTACTGAGTGTAACGACTGAACATTATGTGAGTATACAATCAGATTATCGAGGTATTCGCAACCACAGTGTAAATTCGCAAGTTGCATTTTCCAAGTCCATTTATAGTGGGTCTATTGGAATTGAACTACAGTAGGGTGCTCGTCTGGGCCTCCTATGGCCATGGGACGAGATCCGAGAAGTCAAACGTTCCGTCTATCAATTGTACCTTAATTAAAGATCAATAGTGTAGAATATAATATTTTTCTGGGATATACTTGCAACTTATATTAGAATAGTTCTTGAACGTTTTGCACAGTATTTCATTCTAAATGAGTTCAACATATTCAAGCGACCCAGGCTTTGGCAACGGTTTTTTGAATGGTCAATGATAGAGGCGATATTGAACTTCAGTAAATACGGGTGACTTACTTTCAAGCATTTTGTGATTGGCCTACTTAATATTTCTTGGTCAAACATATTTGTAAAATATGTACTGTTTAGGTGACGAGTTAATTATATTAACGATGACAACGAATACGATTTGTCATGTTATCAAAGTTGTACAGTTTGTCCTCGCTGGTTTTAACAACTACCTGTACATGACACAGAGAGAGGTCAATGAATTGCTGACCGCCATGTTGCATTATAAGGTATCGGTCACTGTAGACTGATTAGGGAGATTCCGCGAGCAAACCTATCTCAATTACGTAACCGTATCCGTATCTTGTTTTGTCGCATTTTTATGTATAAAAATAAATTGCATTTTGCTGTATATGTTACGTTACATTTTTACCCACCGTGTTTTGCTAGACCTCTTTCTTCCTTTTAACTCTTTCAAGCCCGGCCTCCCCAGGGAATTTTGGGTTAATTTTTAATTAATCCTATGCCTCTATCTTAATCAAAACAACAATTTGACAGCTATTTTGGACATGAAATCTTTATATCATCACAAAACATTTTGGATGGAGATTCCAATTTTGAAACAGTGATGTTCGAATTCTTGGTTACCATGGCAACACATTGTGTTATTTAAAATTTAGTTTAATCTTTTGTTTTCATACGAATATGAAAATTAATATTTGATTTATCATCTAAATAGATATTGATCAAGTTTGGTCTTGTCATTTGAAACATTTTGATACCAAAGACTTAAGGCATTCCATAGATGTTACCTTGGAAACATCATATGCTACTAGCTAGCTCTGAGCAACTCTGCCGGAGTTATTGAAGTACCATAATGCAGAAATATGGGAACCGATACCCCATTTTGAATTATAGAATTTGACTATTTAAGTTGGATCATCATTTTTGTTCTTATGCAGAAGTCAGTCTAAATGATTCAACAGTTAAATTAAGGAAGTCTTATGCGATTCCATTAGGTTGTTACCATAGCAACCAAGGGGAAAACCATAACTAGTGAAATTCGTAAAATAGAAGTTATTTTAGAATTTTGGTTGCCATGGTAACAGTTCTGGCCCAATCACAAAACAATTTCTATTTTTGAGTTCTCCACATTTTCAGCTTTCACCTGATACCACACATGACTATATCAGATTATTTTTTTTAAATCTTTTTTTCCCAGAACCCTCAGTCAATGGTGTATATACCATAACCAGTTGTCACGGTTACCCAAGTTGAAAATAGGGAAAAAAATTATTCATATTACTAATTTCGATCAGTTTGACAAGAACTGAAAGCATAATCATATGAGGGTGAATGGTTCAGCAGAAGATCGTATGATTCATTTTCGTAAAAAAATCGTGTAATTGATTTAAATCTATTACCATGGAAACAGTTTAGGAGTACGACATAATTTTTCATTGAGAAGTATCGAGGTATCCAAGTACTTGAAATCTAGGGGTTTTGTAAAGAAGAATTTCTCAGATTTCCTAAATACAAAGAGGAAAACTGACCAAAATAAGCCCTAAATTGTTACCTTGTTTCCATGGTTACCATTCTATTCCTTATCAGTAACCGTGGAAATAAACAATACAATATTAAACGCCATGATGTATACTTTTAGATGATACCACATACACTAAAGTGTGTTACAACCCAAAATTTCCATAGATATCCCAAATTTGCCCTAGTTGCCCAAACGGGCAAGAATTGATGCCCACGGGCCCGAAGGGGTTAACATATGTTTGTATATTAGAGATATGGATACGTTTACGTTTACGTAAAGGTTAGACTTCGAACCTCCTGAATATATTGTATTGTTAATCTATCCTTAATGTGCCCTTATCCATGAACGTATCCTTATCATTAATTGCCCCATTGGATTCAGTAGTAACGTATCGATAAAGATCTGAGGTGCCCAAGAGCACCCCATATCCCTATATTAACGCTATATTCAACATCACCATAATAAGGATATCTCATACAGCATGCCCTTAGAAATTAAATGTTAGCAATGTATAAATATGAATAATATGATAGGATGTAACGAGGTTGGTTTCTGACTTACTGTACACGATGGTCACGAGTGTTTTTCGACCAGGGATCTCACGAGAAGCCGCAGGCTTCGAGTGAGATCCCTGGTCGAAAAAAACGAGTGGCCATTGTGTACAGTAAGTCAGAAACTAACCGAGTTACATCCTATTTTTATACCACGATCTCATATTGTACAATAAATGAATAAACAAACTATTTATTTACCTCGCTTCACTTGAATGATCCGCCATATTGGTTTTTTGATACCAAGGCGCTAGACAAGCGTACAACTGATTGGCTAATCTACGACGAAGCGTAGGCATATGACGTCACGAATAGGCGTGACGTCATGAGCGAGTCTAACCTCAACCAATGAGAATGCTTCTTAGATTTAGGCCAAAAAAAAGTCATATTTTCACGCGTGGATCCTTTCAACAAAACACCATGGCATATATTCACTCATTTGCAGCGTGTACAACCCCCGATCGTGGTATAAAATAGCTTTTCTATTTATTTATCCTAAAAACAACATGTATAGCATGGTTAAATTAAACACATTTTAAAAACACATAGACAACTAGTGATGTTGCCTTAAAATGTAACTTTCCTGCTTTCTTAGAAAAGAAGTGAAGGGTTTGTTTGTATTATATACTGTGAGAATAGTCTTATTTTACCCTTTTCATGACTTTCTTTCTAAGGTTGATAATACAATGAAACTTGGCTACGTAATTGGGTACCTGTCGATTCTTTTCCACTGGACTGCAGCGATACCAAGAGCTATCAGAACTGTACGTATATATCAGATTACTATAGTTTTCCGTCTTATTATTCAGATAGAAAAATATTTTGTGACATTAATCTCTAATGTCTATACATTATTACTAAAACAAATTGACATCGCAAATTCACCATTTATACTTGCAGTTTCAGGACCGTCATATGTCGTGGAATCATCTGGTATATGCCTCATTCGCAATTCTTGGAAACCTGTGTTACGTTATTTCTGTCTTTTGTCACCACAGTAATGTGCATTTCTTCGTTCATACATTGCCCTGGACTTTAGGCAGGTACATGTCTTTCCACTATACTTATTATCTTATTTCATCTCACTTCTTGACCAACAGTATTAAGTATCCCACATACATATCCATGCATAAGAAAGTTTTACAGAAAGATATGTTTATTTGGGGTTCAAGTGTTCTTGTAAAGTGTGAACTTAAAGTGAACTTAACCTGTACCTATGTTGTCTCAAGAACGAATAACGATGTCACAAAGAAATAGTCCTCAGTAATGTTCAGGTTATCATAGCTATACATGAAGTTATTCAGGTCCACCAGCATTTAATATAACATTTTGGGACTCAATTTTGATGAGTGACATGCATGAATGACCCTTGCCTTCTCTAATTAATCCTAATGTATCACTATCCTTTTTAAAGATGATTACTTTTTTCAGACTTGGGATGATAGGCATTGATGTTGGCGTATCCTTTCTGCTTTGGTAATGCATCTTCATTAGTTTGGTTAGAAATGACCCCAGTGTCTTATGCTGGGCTTAGCTGGTCTTAGCTGGTTCAAACGCTTATTCTGAGATAGTTTCGTATCGTAATGTCATAGTATAATCGTGCCAAGCGTTTTAATTACAAGCCTCTAATAATAATGTGATATGTACACATGTATGAACATGCATATATTATATGTAATGTTTTTTAGCTTTACTGTTGGCTACGGTTAATCAGAGATCGGTACAACCATAATAAGTGACAACTAAGGCGGTGTGTGACATGTCCATGTCGGTTTTCAACAATTTAAGAATAATGGGAGTATATTTCTTAGAGGCACGCACATGCCAAATAGATTGAATAGAAATCCACATTAAGGTCAAATGCCCTTGCAATTTCATAAATGGGAAAGTCAAGAGAAGGCAAATTCACATGAAAGAAATTGATAGATTGATTATTCATCAGAATGCTGACAATGTCGATGTAGCTTTTATGGATGAGTTGTGCATAATTACTATAAAGAATATTTTAGATACCCGAAATCATAACCGTCTTTCTGCTTTCTTTGTGTCGTAAGTATATCCATATAATAACCAGTACAATTAATGCATTAGAGCAGAACCTTACTATTGTCTATAGTTATCTCAATAGAATCCTTAACAACCAAAGCTTGTTGCAATAAGTATAGTTCACAGATATCGCGGGACACATGTCGAGCCAGCCACTAATGAAAAGAGACAATTACTTGGGTGAGTAATTCTTGCTCCTAATTTGTGAATGCTTCCATGTGCTATGTATCACATTTTAGAACCTAAAGACTATTTTCGTTTTCGTTTTGAGGAAAGCATCCTATTCTCATTAAAGTTGAACATCAAAGCATACATTATTCTTCGGAATTGCTACAACTAATATAACATATCGTATAGTTATTACTCCAAATAACATCTTTCCTCGTGCTTGTCCCGATTATTGAAAGATTCTTTTTATTTATCCAATTCTTACCAAAAGACTACTTTATATGCCCCACTATATATTATAGGGGCTCGGACTCAGATACCTCATCAGAACTGAGTGAAGATAGTGACACCTGGATGCCTCTAACCCAACTACGCAAAGGCAAAAGGTTGAGGAAGATAAAACCACAATCAAAGGTATTTTAATGCATATTATCATTCCCGTTAAATCATGAGAACGATCGATTGAAGGCCAAGTTACAGGGTAGGGGTTGGGGTAAAATGGTCCACCGTGAGTGACCGTGACTGTGGGAAATAGTCTATATTGTTGTTAATGAGAGAACAAAAGGGGACTAAAGCCATTAGATCCTTCATTTATGGTCCTTCGTTTTCTCTAAGCCTCCCGAAAACAAGCCGAGGCGAAGCCGCGGCTTGTTTCCGGGAGGCTTAGAGAAAACGAAGGACCATAAACGAAGGATCTAACCGCCTAACAACTGCCCCCGCCATTCCAGCAAATGGCGACTAAAATGTATTCAAAAGTATAGTATTGGTTGCTGCGTTTATTTTTCAGCACACCTCCGACAGTGATGGGTCGCTAGAAGAGGTAACGACAACGAAAAAGTCTCCAATGAAGTCCAATAAGAAAATGTCATTGAAAGCACCAACGCCTCTATCATGCGATGGAGGAAGTGACACAGGAGCTACTTCCACAGAAAGTGAGGTGTGTTATTTATCGAAGTTTTCATCAAGATACTTATTCCCAGTGTATTAGTCTGTTAATTAGTCTGGAAATTTAAGTTCAATTGTAATACGAAATACATTTTGGAATAACATAACCATGACTTGCTTCTGGCAGTAGGAGAAGGGAGGAGGTCTTAATCTGACCGGCAACAACCTTATTTTATTAACTATATCATATGGATGACTACTGCTTTGGTCATATTTCATGTGTCTAATTAATATACACAACGTTTTACATTCAAGTGCTAATACCCCTTCATAAAACTTCATTCTCAGCTAACATTGGTAACAAAAAGTATTTGTACATTTTGTTCCACTCTTTTCCTACCCATCTGCATGCCATAATTCTGGACGATTTATATTTCGGTGGCCCGCCAAAATTCTTTGCTGTGGTGTTTTCACTTATTGTCCCTCGCTAGCGCTCGTTTTCTTTCGGCTAATTCGACTTCAAATTCAGCTATAAATCTATAACAGTAACAAAGTATCGTTAACTTCAGTCCTATAGGTCAAACAATGAGTAAATTTGGTTTAACTTATTTTAGTCAGCTAACATCAATAATTGAGTGATAACTGAGAATGTGAATAGACAATTGATGAGTTGAATGATTTATGACAGGATTGGGCCCCTTTTATTCCACTCACATTTAGTTAGTTATAACATAAGCCTATACATAAATATCCTCACTTCAGGTATATGACGTCATTTCTGAAGAGAAGAAAGAAGAAAGAAAACACAGGAGTAACATGGATACTCACGCAGATTCTGACAAATCAGGTACACCAAAGAACGAAGCTTCTGAAGATAATGAGGATAAAGCAGTATTCGATAATGACACCTCAATCTTCGTAAATGAGCAAGGGGAACTTGTTACAATAAACGAGGAAGAAATTGTAGATTTGCAACAGAACTAGTAATTGCCACAAAATTGTGGAAAGATCTATGAAATATTAATAATGTTTAGATATTCAATGTCCATATAATTAAAGTCACTTGAATTGGGCTTGCTGAAATAAAAGTACAATGTCGAAATTATAACTTACATTGTTGTTTTCCCCTTACAATTTGTATTTTTAAAACGGAAATACTTATTCTAATATTTTACTTACTTTCCACCGATGTTAACATAATATGTGGGATCATCAATTCAACTTTGTGCAGCAAAAATTGTTGCAGCATAAATTATCGACATGTTTACCTCACTTGCCGCACCTCACTTGCCGCATACAAGTACACCATATGATTTAGATTTTAGATTTAGAAATATTTTATTCAGGTCATTGAACATTTTTATACAGTCATATAGTACAAATATTTTCAGGACAGCCTGATTTGCCAAAAATAATTTACAATAAGTAGGTAAGATTACAGTAGTAGAGTATGTTGAACTAATATAAGTTATGGTAGGTAGACGCGGCAGTATTCACCTAAACCTGTACGACCGTTGAATGCCTGTGGGTGGGATGTGTCCAGTATTTATATGTGTCCAGATTCCCGCCAAATGTTGAAATCCTTTGTTCAGTGACTGATCCAGGTCTTGGTCACTGTGTCTATTTCCGTCTGCCCTGGGACTGTTTATCCCACCTGTGTAGAGGTAAGGCTAGACCGACCGGCGACAATGGCATAATTAATTAATTATGCTTGCATAAAACCCAAGCAAGAAGCATCGCCACATTCCGCCATCGGCGATGCATTAGCACTGTACAACTTCCTCTATGATCGGGGAACCCACTCTATTTCTCATTGTCCAATACCAACCAGTTACATGACTGCCTAAGTTATAGCCTTAGGGAGAGATTGGACCAAGATTTTTTAGCTCTTACTGGTATAATTACGGCGTGACAGACCTCTCTCGTTGACGCCTCTAGGGCTCTATAGATCAGTGTTGCCATTGCACCATGCTCGATCTGTCTCTATGGTGGTCGCACTTACACCTTGTGGCAATGTGGTAAACTAACCGGAAGTCAGAACTCGGAGAATGTTTTCTGACCCTCCCACGAGGTAGCGCCACCAGCAGCACCACCCAGCATCCACATCACCGTGTCATGCATGGCCATGATCGGGGATGTGGTCCACAGGATTAAAGCGAAAAAACAAAATGATTTGGATGCGTCGGCAGACGCCATAGGAGGGAGGGAAGCAGGTAGGGTCTTGATAGTGTTAATCAACAAAAACAATCTATATTTATGTAGTAAATATTCCCCGTCGTTCCCATCAAAATTGCGCCCCCAGCGCCGACCTTGCCATCATACCCTCTGGACGGTCGGCATCCTCCGCTTCTTCCTTGGAAGAAGTCAGAATGACTCTTATTTACAATTTCGCACGGTGCACAGACAGCTAGGGTCCAACGGAATTTACACTTATACCACATGGTTACTTCTCTGCCTGCATTCAATAATTTCCCCTCTGAGAATGTCTATTGACGCATGGAATACTTAGTTTAGGTCTTTGCCTACAGCCTAGCGTACTTAGATTGTAGATTCAGGTACTCATGCTTCCACAATTGGTTTTCGTTTCAACCTCCACACTCAACCAACACAGCTACATCCACGCCATTATCGCGTTGACCATTCCGATCCCTTGTTCCATTCCGTATGAGCCGGAAGTCACGTTCACGCTAATCAACGTAACCGGCAAATGGGATTCGAAATGGATAGCGCTGTTTATTGACTGAATAAACAGCGCCGAGGCCCGGGTGGGACGTGGGGTGATGCGACGGGTGGGTGGAGGGTAATTCGTCGGAAATTTAAATATAAAAACAATCTAAAAGCGGATTACCAAGAGGAAAAAGAGGAAGGATAAATCAAGTGCAATGATCCAGTGTTAGTGTACAAGATCGAGTCCCACAATCTCTTAAAATGGAGCAAAATACCAGCAATAAATCGACCCTAAGTGTAATCTCTTTTAATGTCAAAGGCCTAGCTGGAGATATAAAGAGAAGAGCCATCTTCGACAAGTTTAAAAGTGAAAATAATTTGATCCTGGCAGTACAGGAATCCCACTCAACAACACAGAAGGAATATATGTGGGGCCTACAGTGGCCGGGGAAAATTCTTTTTTCCCATGGTACTAGTGCCGCCAGAGGTACCATGTTTCTAATAGCCAAAAATATTCAAAATAATATTATAAAACACAGTGAAGATGCAGAAGGAAGATGGCAATATATAATCATTAAAATAGGTCAAACTAAAACAGCCATATTTAACATATACGCCCACACTGCGAACAACCCGAAGGGACAAGCACAAACTCTTGAACAAGCTACGGCCTGTGTCAAGGACCTGGAGGTAGACAACCTCGTCATAGCTGGAGACTTCAACACTGACATTTCATATAAACCACTTCAAAAGACCAGCGTCCAACTTAAAGACTTCATTAACGATTTAGACTTGTGTGACATCATTGATGTCAAAAATGGTGGTACCCCACCGAAAACATGGTCGAACACCACACAAGATTCAAGAATAGACTATATTCTCCTGTCAAATAATATTGTAAATTTGGTAACAAAACATAAATGTGAGTCACATCCGTTGTCTGATCATAAGTTAGTTCGGGTAGAGCTACAACTTTTCTCTGAAAAACGTGGTAAAAGCTTCTGGAAATTTAACTCAAAACTTCTCGAAGACGAAAGTTTCATATCAGAGGTCGAAACATTAGCGTTTCGCACAAATGAAGAAAACTTATCTCCCATTCTCGTATGGGAAATGTTTAAAATGAAGGTGAGGCAGACCGCGATCAGAATTAGTTGTAGCACCGCCAGGGCAAAGAAAGTGGTCATTGAAAGTAAAAGGAAAAGACTCGATTATATTGACAAGATAGTTACACTCTCTGAAACAGAAAGAGAAGAAAAAAGTAAACTGTTAGATTTCTTTGAAGAAGTAGAGTTAAATAACGCAAGGGGCGCCCTAGTCAGATCTAGAGCCAAGTGGGCAATGGAGGGCGAGAAACCCACCAAGTACTTTTGTTCCCTAGAAAAATTCCGCGCGGAAAAGAAAACAATTAATCAATTAGAAAAAAACGGTAAACTAATATCGGGAAAAGAAGAAATATTAAAGGAAGGAAAAGAGTTCTATCATAGACTATACGATGAATTTAATTCCGACCACCAGTCGGCCGAAGTGTTTCTAAAAGAAGAAAGCAAATACCTCTTGGATGAAGTCGATAATGACATTATCTCTTGTCCTTTTGAATATCACGAAATTACGAAGGTGGTAAAAAACTTAAAAAACAATAAGTCACCAGGGTGCGACGGCTTAACCTCAGAATTTTATGTTTTCTTTTGGTACGCCATCAATCGTATCTTTATGTCTATGATGGAATATTGTTTGGAGACTGGGAAAATCTCAGAAACCCAAAATAGGGGAATAATCAGTGTCTTGCCCAAGAAGGATCAGGATTTAAACTTAATCCGAAATTGGAGGCCCATCACCCTCCTAAACGTTGATTATAAGATAATGTCAAAAGCAATCTCTACTCGCATTGAATTCTATCTACATGATATCATTAGCGAAGACCAATTTGGATTCGTTAAAAAAAGATATATCGGAACAGCTATTAGAAAAATCGACGACACTATATCATATTTAGAAAAACATAACCAGAAGGGCCTGGTGGTCTCATTCGACTTCACCAAGGCTTATGATTCCGTGAGCTGGTCCTTCTTGGACAAGGCACTGATGTCATTTAACATATGTGAAAAATACAGGTCCTGGATCAAAGTTTTGCTAGAAACCTCCCAAGCAACCTTTAGCAACAATGGATTTATATCCGACTGGTTCAACATTAAAAGAGGAGTCAAACAAGGGGACCCTATCTCCTCCACATTGTTCACAATTGTCGTAGAAAAACTTGCCCAATGTATCAAAAATGAAGAAAACATCAAAGGTATAAAATTCGGAGAAACTGAAACAAAAATTGTTCAATTCGCGGATGATCTAACTGTTACTTTAAGCGACGAGTTCTCCTTAGTTCAAACTGTAAGATTACTGGATAAATTCTATCTAGCATCAGGTCTTAAACTCAATCCCAATAAAACCAAAGGGTTCAACATAGGAGGTAATACTCTAACAAATAGAGAAATCCTTCAATTCTGTTGGGAAGACAGGATGAAGGTTCTAGGCGTAACATTATTTTACCCTAGAAATGAAAAACTTCTCACAAAGACCAACATAAATGACCTAATATTGAAGATGAAAAATGTCCTAAATGAGTGGAATAAGCGACCTCTTACCCTAAAAGGTAGAGTCCTAGTTGTGAATGTTTTCGTCCTCTCGCTGTTTCAGCACACCTTAGCCTGTGTAAATATTTCTAAAGATTGGCAAAAAAAAATAGACGACATCTGTAGTATCAAACTCCTTACACACTAAAAGAGGGCGAAAAAAAACCAAAAAAACAACCCAACAACATGTCCAAAGGTATGTTTCTATGTCATAACACCTAATCAGATGAGAAGAGGGTACGTTGTAAAACTGTGTCACCGACCCCGAAAGAAGAAGATGATCATTTGTTGACAGGCTGAATAAAAGTTTTTAAAAAAAAAAAAAAAAAAAAATCTAAAAGCGTTGAAATATAACCCATTTACTTCCTACAAATAAATACCTTGTGCGGATACTTTCTGGACTTGCATAGGTCTCATCCTGCTTTTGGGAGAGACTAGGGGGTGTGTGGGGAGATGTGGGGGGAAGGGGGGGGCAAGGGGTTTGTGGGATTTTTGGGAGGGGGTGGAGGGGTATTGTTATATTATTACAGGGCTTTATGCCTTGTTTCAGGGGAGGAGAGATGTTTTTTCTTCTTCTCCCTCTCTTATGGAAATAGATTTATCCAAACGGTTTCGGTTGTAGGGCCTCATCAGGTACTTTATTTAGGTGTTAACTCTTTTCCCTTTTACCACTTTTTAAGAGGGGTTAGGGCGGTCCTTGTTATAAAAGATATGTTTTTTAAAAGTTTTTTATTTTTGAAAGGATTTTTCTCCAAGGTCATAAGTTTATATTATAGACTTGGGGCATTCGAAAAAAGAGTACAGGTCTTAGTGAGAGTCAGCCCCCTTTGGGTATTTTAGTTTTCAAAATTCCATCAACCCTCCTGGTTTTATCCATTTGGGAAGAAACAAAATTTTCTTCCCAAATGGATAAAACCAGGAGGGTTGATGGAATTTTGAAAACTACATGGAGTACGGATGTTTCAATGGTAGATCATACATTATTGATAGCAACCTATGTCACTATATCACATACTTTTCAAACGATTTCCATTAGTAGTAATAGTAGTATATGGAATCGCATTTGCCGCTACCCTTGGACGAAAAGGTGCGTTTTCGTGTGAGAAAGCACACGATTTAGTGTGTGCGCATTCCGCTAGGTGGCGCGGCGGTCGCGGCGGTCAGCGATGCGTTCAATGCTAGCGCTCGCCACTAGGTGGGGGCTAGTCGGATTGCGTTCAGCGATGCGTTCAATGCCAGCGCTACTCACTAGGTGTCGCCACCGCTTGGTCGTTTCAGCAGAGATTTGCGCGGTTTCCGCTAGTTTACTGATTAAAATGCGTTTGCATGAATATGCACTGATGCGTTTAATACAAGAACTATACGCATGGAATATTCTGCTAAAGAGAGGAAGTTTTTACCACGTGTTTACCATGTATACCAACCCTCACACGCTAGCTTATTAAACAGTTGTCATTAGAGCAAGACAGAGGATCAAACGATTTGTATTATACATATATGCTTGTTAAAAGTAAGGAAACAATACATATTAAATATGGACAACCCTGGGAATAAAGACCATGTTGAAGAAAAAATGGATCTAAAGAAAAAAAACCAACAATTAAAGGACACAATTGTCTTTATAATTCAACATTTTTCATCCCAGTCTAAACATAATTTGAATAGTCGAATTGAACAGGAGTTTTCCGCCTTAAAGCGAAAACTTGCAGAATTAAAGGAGACCAACGAAATATTAAGAATGCAGCTTAACCAATTTCAATCAAATCAAATGAAATTTTTAGCTGATCGTAGGGAAGAGGCTTTGGCAAAACATCGTGCAGAATATGATAGAGGACGACAAGATAACTTTACCACTTATGAAGATACTGAGGATGAAGATTTGGATGAGATAGATACAATTGAATGTAAAATGTCTCACCAAATTACAGAGGATAGACGTGAAAACGAGAAAAAAGTCATAGATTTTTTAGCATGTCCAAAATGTGACAAGCATTTTCATTTTACAGACCCGTCCTCTTTTCTTCTCCATTGTGACTTATGCTAGAATTCCGCATGCTAGACACTAGCGTGACTTTTTATTATACTCTCACTACAAAAACTATTCGCATCGTCAATCTCACCTTTTCTTACTAATTTCCACAAGGGCACAATGAGGATACGCGACACTTTTATGCAAATGAATGAAAGAAAATATGGTATAAAAATCATCTAGCTTTTCTCTTTTCACCATTCACTTGTTTTCATAGAATTAGTGAACTCTTGGATTTACCTAACTTTTTTCCTTTCTCAAAAGCTTCTCTGGATTTATTTTACACAATGGCTAACGCAAGTTTAAACAGAACACGACATATATGGGAGCTAGGACAGAAGCTTCATTACATTCGGGATAACTATTCTTCCTTGGTTTTATACCACCATGCGGACAAAGACCAGTTTTTCATTGCACACATATTTGAGGCAGGTTTTATTCATGAAATTCAATCTTGTGTTTCCTTTTCTCACCCTCAATGGTGTAGATTGGGAGACTCCGTGCTGAAATTATGCAATGGAGTTATCGATGAAACAAAAGGTATTATTTCTAAATTTAAATGCAGAATACATTTAGGGAATCATTTGTATATCAGCTCACATCATAATTGGTCCAAGGAAGAAAAGATAGAAATTAGACAATTTCAAAAATGTCACGAAGGAGCTCACATTTCTTTTTTACCTAATACAAACAGCGATATCAGTGATTTTTACAAGGATATCTCGCAAACGAAAGATAGAGTCTATCTTTCGTTGAAAGATTTGGATCGCCTTAGAACAATTTTTTCATATTACACATCCTTACTTGTAAGACCTTTTATTAAACCTTGTCATGAGAAGTTAGGAGGATGCTCCGGTTGTGGAAACTGTTGTTTTAGAAAGCACAAAACCGGTGCAGAAATTGATTCTTTCACTGTTTTGGAAGGTAGATTCCCTCATGAAGAATCACATTTGACTTTATCAGACTCAGTATATGAAGGACCAACTACCTCAAACTATCACCATGTACTAGACATTCATAATTCGTTTAATGACTAAAAATATAGACAGACGCTCTTCCCCCTCTGCTTCTGCTGCTGCTGCTGCTTAGTCAAGTGAATAGAAATTTTATCCTTTACCCTCCACACTTTAGTTACTGCTTAGCCAAGTGAATAGAAATTTTGAGAAAGGATATGTAAATTAGTCTTGGGTATAAATGTCACTTTTCCAACTTCTGCTGCACTACGTCCTCTCTGCAATAACAGATCTACACCTCAACTTCTGTTCGTCGCCAGTTTACTACTTTGAAAATGAATTCACAAACATCTTCATCCAAGGTGAGTTTTTTTATATTTTTCCCCTTCTCTAGTTTGCTTTATTGTGTTTATTACGATTGTCTTTTATCATTATTAGTATTATTTGAAACTACTCAGACTCTGATTCACAAGCTCCATTTTTTAAAAAATTATTTTAAATTGATACTGTAGTTAAATTTTATTTACGCTTTATTTTAAAGAAGGATAAGGGGGAATACATACTTTTATTTATTTAAAACATTATTTTAAACTTAAGATAAGATTATACCTAATTGATTGCTTTTATTTTTCAGCAACTTTCTTCCTCTCCTTCGCGTTCACCTCCCCTTACCCGAGGGCGTGCTAGTCGAATCACATCCGAGGACACCGTGATGGACCTTTCTGGAATAGATTGGGAGGAATCTTTGGAGGAAAACCAAGATTCTGACAGGACCGAATCAGCCCCGCCAAGCCCAGGTTCCGAGTCGCCTGACATCGGATCAGAGGTGGACTTAGAGTCTGGGAAAAGAGCTGATCCTAGACTTTCAGATCATTGTTACAGCAAAAAGGCGACTCCTCCTACAAAAACCACTTCCAACCCTTCTTCTCCTCCTCCTCTTCCACCTAAGAAAAGAAGGGGGAATGAGACTTTCCCCTTTGAAACCATGTCTGCTCCTGGAGGCCACTTATTTCCACACACACCTCATATGACGGACTTACATTCTTTAGCCCTTCCTATTGGAAACCTACTTCAATACCCTCCCCTCTCAGCGAGAGACAGGGTAAGAAGGCGACTGGTGGAAGAATTTTCTGAAAAAAAAGACACAAATACCACTTCTCTTTCACAAAACTCAACTGTGACTTCTAGACAACCAGCAATTCCTTTACCTGCTTCATCTTCCCCTCCTGCATTTAAAGTGTTGGAGGAATACACTTTTGGATCCGGATTAGTGCTCCAACATTTTTCATTAAATAATGAAAAATCGTTCAAGCTAGTGAGGAAGGGAAAAGATGGAGTGCAGGCAAGAGGGATTAAACTTTCATATAGGAGGCTTTTTAAACTATCGAAATACCTGCCGGAATATGTGAATGAAGTTGTGGGAAATAAGTCTCAGGCTACTTCTTTAGGCGGTGGAGTTTTTCTTTCGGTAGAAAATGGTTGGCCTGGAGCTGACATTCGCTATTGGTACGAGGCAGAGGGAGAATTAAGACCCTCTCGCTATGGCGAACGAATTAGCGAGGGAGAAATTGCTTCACTTTTAAATATTTTAAAAGCCGTTATTGCAAAAGATGGCCACATTTTTCACAATGGGATTCTTGTTTGTTCCCACTCTTTAAAAGAAAAGTGTGGTGAATGCTTTCCATGCAATGGGGTAAAGCATAAACACCAATCATGCTAAATGAACAATTGTGAGCAGTGAGACGATTTAGAACTTTGAACACCGAATTTTTACCTAAGCAACTTATTTTTACTTTTTGTCATATTATTGATGCCTTTTTCCAACTGACTTTATCTGATTTTCCATTTTATATATATATATATAAATACCGGTGGTTTTTTTACCGTTCGTTCCACGCTTGAATGTACATACCATGCTTTACATGCCTTCCTTTGACAAACGGGACGGATCAAAGGAATATATATTTAATCCACTATTTGTAGTCTTGTTTTAAATAATACGGGTGCGAATTAAAGAAAAAATAAAAGTTTGAGTTTAAAACAAAAAATTGTTATGCCTTTGTTGAATATTGATGTCTTGCAAACGCAGCGAATTAGGAATTAAGATAACAAATTATGTTTTGAAATGAATATTTCTCCTTTATTCATAATTTGATATGCATAAGTGAACAAATGATAATGGGAAACGTGAATATAAGTTATACATTAGTCGTTAAATATCAAATCGCTTGTGTGAATCACGATTACAATCTACACAACCAAAGTTTAACTACGTCATACAAGTAGATCACAGTTCTAACTTTTTGTGAAAAAGCATGGAAGCTAACTTTACACTCCTCTTGTTCCTACTCCCGTTTGGTCTTCCAAGTTTGTTTTTACTTCCCTTTGGTCTACCAACCTTTCGTTTTACATCACAATCAGAGTTTTGTTTTCTTTTTCTTAGCTTTTTATCCTTTTGTAAATTAATACTTTCACTTTCTTTCATCTCATCCGTATGTTGCACACTTGTAAGGGGGGAAACAATTGTGGAAGTCTCCATATTATGATCCAAATTTTCACTCGGTGGCAGTGATAAAAAGTCTAGTAAAGCAGTGTCCTCACTTTCATGATGTTGGATGGTCTTTATAATTTTTTCCAACTCATCTTGAATATCTGAGTCGGGGAATAGGGGAGAAGGAGGGGGTGCTTGAGGTGAAATTTCGCTTCCAGATAATACAGAAAAGTCCACTTTTGCTTGCGTTTTATAATCCCAACTTTCTCTAGTCCCTGATTCAACAGATTCGGATTTATTTTCTTCGTCAGTTACCAAATTTCTACCCCCTTCCATAGTTGAGGAGGGGATAGATTTGAGCTCTTCTGCAACCACTTTTTGAATACTAATTCGTGCTTCTTGAATGGCAGATTCCAAAGTCTGAAGAATGGAGCAGATCGATTCCAACATTTTCTTAGTTTTCCTGTGCATAAAGATATCGCTAAGTGAGTTGTGTTTTTCTTCCCACACTTAAGAACGCTACTCTTAAAATGATGGCTATTTTTTTTCCCACCCTCCTCTCAACTATTTATTTCCCTTTTCCCTTGTTTTTGATTGGCCAAAACTAAATTACTGTATTTTACAGCTCAAACTTCGCATAACAAGACAATAATGACCTGTACTTAAAGTATGTTTAAAGGTATGGGGAAAGGTAATGTAAGCGCATGTTATACTGCTTTTACCAAGAAATGAAAAATAATTTTAACACGGGGAAATAAAATTGTAGAACTTGTTCGTGTCACGTTTCCCCACCCCCCTACCCCACCCCACTAAACCACACCCCTCCCCTCCCTGAAGCAGACACATGCATACCCACATACACACTATTTGCACTTGCCGATTGCAAAACCGCAAACTGACCGCACTTTTGTCTGGTCGCTGAGGAGCGCGGCGTGGAAGACCCGTTACATGAGTCACTAAGTGCAAACGACTATTTACTTATTTCTCCAAGTTTCAAAATCAAAAGCGAAATAAAGAAAGAAATATATTAAAAACTATTTCCTCATTCTCTAATTTAAAATATTTAAGTTAAGTTTATTAATTAAGTTCTTATTAAAGAATGGGGAAAAAAGTCTACCCGTATCCCAGCCTAGTCCTTTCCACGTGTTTAATCTTTTTTCCTATACTCTAGTTTTGGTAGAGAAATTTTTAGTAATGAATAATTATTATTTAAAAAACACCAATTCCCTCTTCCCTACCCACATTTCTATCTATAAATTTAAAAAAAACTGACGTAAAAGAACTTTTTTCTCAGTCGCTTTACTTCACAGATGGACCCTCTCACACTGGAGAGAGGGTCAAGATCGGTAAGACTACTTTATCAAAGAAAGTTCATACACTGGAGAAGTGGTCAACATGGCGACGGTTGCATGGTTTTGCCTTGCTTTAACAATCGCTCTCCATCCTGGCTTAATTTTTGCCCTTTTGGAATATGATTGTGGGGAAGATGCGGGAGAATGCATCTGTACATCAGAATCGGTAATTTGTCAAAAAATCGACTATCCGTTTACATTGTATGCTGAGACGACCACCGTGCGCAAAATAACTTTCCAGAACTGTTGGATATCAAGATGGGTGCCGAGCTTCTTTTCTAAGTTTCCAAAACTAATGCTTGTAGATTTGAGAAATTTGCTGTCAGAGTTTGATTGTGGATCACTTCCAAAGGAACCTAAGTATTTAATCCTATCCGACTGTATCAATGAAAAAAAGGCGACGACAACTTACATCCCCATCCCCATCCCTTTACCACTTCCAAGACGACCAGGTGAGATCTAATACGGTGACTTTTTGCATGGTATTATTTATTATAAAAAAGAATTACACTGCATTGACTAAGGAAAACAAACTTTTATTTAATTTTGCAAGCGAGATACACTAGTTGTAATGCTCTGTATAAAATAAAGGATGTGCAGATGTATGCATAATTAGTTTTTTTTTTTATTTTTCCCTAGCCCAAAACCAGGGAGATGAAGGAGGTGATGACGGAGACGACGGACCTGAAGGTGGTCAGGGAATGGGCCATGACGCGATTGACGAAGATGAATTAATGGATTCAGATTCTGAGGAAGAGGAGGGAGGTGGATCAGAGGAGAGTTTAGAAATAGGGGAAAATCATGAAGGAAACGACGACGACGATGACACCAATGATGATAACACCACTGGTAACTAGCTGGTTATGTTACTATGTATATAAATATTTTTCTATCCTAATGTTTACCCTGGAGTAAGATATTTCTTTTGCTTAAATAAAAATATGTAGATCTAGCAGGGGTAGTGTTTCATAATCTCTATCCCCATGCTCCCTACCCCGTTGTTCAAATTCGTTTATCAGCAAATATTGTGTTTGATGAATATTGTGTTTTCTTTTGTCTACTTCAGATTCAACTTTTTCTCAATCTAATGATGGGGACTTGTTTGATTTTGAAGAAACTTCGGACTCTGTGGATAGCGATTATTTACCCGAGTTAAATTATCCAGAAATGAACATTTCTTCAAGTGGAGACGAAGTCCGATACAGCACTGGACTAGATTCCCCCACTATAGTGTCTGTATTTGTTTTTTTGGGGCTTTTGACAGGAGGGTTGTTAATTAGCGTTATTTTGCTGTGTAAATTTGGGAAGGTAAGATTTGATTTGAAAGGGGGGTCGGATTTATCCTATACTAATATATCTACGTACATATATTCACACACATATATATATAGATAGATTTAGAGAGGAAATGTATCACCATCTGATGTTCTATCAAATAGGGTTTGTCCTTGCATTATCCTAAATTAAAATCATATTTTAACGTTTCAGTGCCCCTGTTCTTTCTGCAAAGGATGTGGAAACAAAAGACTTCTCCCCAGCGTGTCAAACGATTCTTCCGTGTGTCACTACGAGTTACAAGGTCAGGGAAAAGGTAAGAAAGAAACAAAATGCACTCAATACTTTAATACAGTTTTCATAGTTTATTATTATTTACTCACTAACAAAGATAGATACAATATTACTTTTTGCTACATTTTAATATTACAACAACATTTTCCCGACTTTTTCTTGGGAAGTGGTGAACAAAATAAAATTGTGGTGATATTATTTTTAGACAAGACAAAGGATAAATCGGCAGCAGCAGTTTTGCAGACCACTTCAACAACAACCAAGTGAGTATATTAAGTTAAGCTAGGTGATTTTGACATTTCGCACTCCATCAATTTCCATTTGAGCCCGAGACTTACAATACACAATTGCTGTCACCGCAGTGGTTAGAGCATTATGAAAACGGGCACAAATTTGAGTCTGCCCCTTTTTAATGAGTGGGGCAATTTTTGATTCCTGTTGTGAAATGTCAAACTTGAATACAGTTTGACCATCCTTGTACGATTTATAATTTGTATAACATTCCCCACTATCTTTATTTTTAATAGACAAGTATGCTTGAACATAATTGTCCTCTTCAAAATCACACTTTATCGGTGGGCCTGGTACACTTTGTCCGTTGACAAAAAATCCAAGTTCTTGTAAAAAAAAGTGTCCAAATTTAAACGGATTTTTATTTGATGTTCCTGTTACCCGCTCTGTTTCCTGAAAGCAGATGCAAACGGATTCTGGAATTGAATCTAGTAATATATTATTTTCAACCCACTCAGTCGAGCCTTGAGGAATTGTGAATCTTCTAACATTTTCTCGAATAAAGGGGTATATAGCAGGGTTTTTTTGTAGAACTTCATTGTGAGCTAACATGACGTCAGGATTTATTTGCAAGTGACAAGCTTTGTAAATTGCATCCTTAATCTTCACTCGATAGCTTTTAGCCGCATCACCACTCAGCAACCTAAATTCTTCCGATGCTTGATGTAATACAATTTTGACTGAAACACCATTTAAAAGGGGTTTTGGTTGGTTACATATCCCTAGTCTAAGCACGCCTTCAAATTCAGCATCTTTCCCATTCTTTGTAAACTTGGCTCGTGATTTAAAACCAACATTTGCTACTCCTTGAATGTCAAAAGTATCATAATTACCACTATCCCAGTAAAAACCTTCAGAAATTAGACTTGTCTCCCTTTCTTGGTTAGTACAATCTAAAAATGAATCCAAAATAGCTTTCTGTGCATAACAAATTCCTATTCCTGACGTTGTGGGTTGGTGGTTTACCAAAACCTCTACCTGACGAAACAAGGTGGAAAGGGGGAGGTTTGGTAAGCAGACTTTTCCATCCTCTTGCGTGATTGGGGCATCGGTTGCTACATCTTCGATGACAAGTTTTAAATATAGTTTCCCGTCCTTTAATGATAAGTAGTCACCAGAGTTTCCACTAATAAAAAATTGAATAGGAGCTCCATTTGTTATTGCAGTTTGAGGTCTATAATGTCTTATTTCCCTACTTCTAATTGCAGAGTTGACATTAACGGGGGAAAATAAATCCAATTCATCTGTATGAGCCTCTGAATAGTTTTCTCGCATATACTCCATTATTTCTTATTTTTTTTCCCCTTCTTAGTCTCTGGTTTAGTTTTAGGTTTGTTCTTCTTTCGTTTCTTCGCTGCTGCTTCAGTCTTCACTCTTTCGTCACCTTTCCGCGAATGAGGCGAAGTTAGTGAATCAAGAAAGTTTAAGGCTTCCGTTCTCTTCCTTTTTCGAGTTGTTTCTTTAGATGCGGGGTGGAGAATATTATCCAACTTTTCTGCCCCCTCCTCCTCCGCAATTTGTTTTTTAACCAGTGATTTATTTTTCTCTGTCTCCTGTGCTAGCTGTGATACTAAGCGAATATTTGGACAAGGTTTATTTCCTGTTTTTTCTCTGTGATTATTTAAAGAAAAAACTCCCTGCCTTCCTATCCCTTCTTTTCCACTTAATAGTGATTCATAGTGTTTTCTCCACTTTTCTTTTGAAGCAGAATAAGGGATTAGAGCCATGGTTGACTAAAATATTTAACTCCTTGGTCGAAGGTGAAGTGTGCACTTTGTTTTACGGGCGTTGAATAAAGGTCTGGCAGCTGTATCAGTCTGTTTTATACGCAATCTTAGAGATTGGAGCACATTTCCAGAGACTGGTATATAGTATGGGATATAATTTAAATCCGGGCAAGAATGAAAATATCTCAATACTGGAAGGTTTTGTCCATGCACATAACTTGGTTGGACCGAGTCGCACAACACAATAATATCCCTACTTTTCCTTACCACGTTTTGAAATATTTTTTCCCTCCCTTTCTTAATCACATCCTCCCTTTCAGGAGGAGCTGCCCAGCCCTTTTTTTCTAAATCTTCTTTTTCCACCTCCACTGGGTAGAAATTTGTTGTTGTTGTGTGAACGTCAGAATGATCATTGGTGAACACATTCTCAAGCATAAAAATATTAGCATTTTTATCTTCGAACGAAAGATTAAGCAAGGCACACTCCCACGCTCCTTCCAAGAACATTGTCTTTTCCAAACATATTGTAAAGTCAAAGGCGGAATTTGTTGGGGATAATTGCAAATTATCCGTTGAAGATGCGAAGATATACATTTTTTCTTCCTACTCAAACAAAATATTTTCTAGAAGTGATAGGGGTTCGTTTTCTTCATGTGCTTATATAGAGTCTAGCAGATTATCTTTTCCTTTTTCTCCCCCTTTTCTTTCCCAAATTTTTGACGTATGATTTTAAAGTCCAACTGTTTTGATTTTTTGAATATCCCATCCATTTCACCAGCACCTCCTTTTGTCCTCGCGCATTTGTCCTCTCTCGTATAATCTGCTCAACTTCGAAATAGGGATCATCATCAACAAGCACCCTCTGTAACTGTTGTTCATAAAAAATTCCACTAATGGGTTCATTTTCCCAAGATTTAATATTATAAACGGGAATGTGTTGATACACTTTTCTATCCATTATTATAAATATTTCTCGTGAAAAACTTTCATCATATTCCCTATCAAAGGGAGAGCTGTTATAGCTTATTCTCACTTTGTCGTTTATAGAATACTTAAATGCCGTCTTAGACCATGCATAGGGTAGTTCATTTTTAATATACTGTTTATTCCATAATATATAACGCTTTGTTAGCCTTGCCTTTTCTGGACTCATACCAATTGAACGATGAAAAGAATTATTTTGAGAGAGGGTAATTTCTTGCAGAGATCGGATCCATTCAAATGTGCTTTCCTTTTTCATATGTCTTTGAAGTTTCATGCGAAACGTTTTAATAGCTCTTTCTGCATAATTAGCTTTTTTCTCTGTCCTGGTTGTAAAATGAGAAATGTTGAATTTTTCATAAACTCGCTTCGCATCCTTATTAACAAATTCAGTTCCCATATCTGTCCTTAAAGCTCTCGGTTTTACTTCTGTAAATATGGATTCCATAGCTTCAGACACTTCTTTTCCTTGCAATGTTTTCACTGCTCTTGTCCAAATTTTATGACTAAAAATATCTGTAGCAAGAACAATGAATGAAAAACCCTTATTCTGCTTTTTGAAATATGCTAAATTAATGCAATCTGCATCCCACTGTTGGTCAAAGTCTGACACAACCACTCTTGGTCTTTTAAAGGATTTTATTTTCGGGGTAAATAATGTGTAAGCATCCTGTGCAAGTAGCCAGTCCTTTACTTCTTCCCTAGTTAAACGATGATCTGCCTTTTTTTTCACTTCACGGTACAAACTTTCTAGCCCTCCTAATAATGGTACCTTATCCGCAGATCCAAAATATATATTTGAAAGGTATGAGTTCTTAGCTTTAGAAGAAATTTCCCCTTTTTTATTAACAACACTAGCCTTTCCCTTTCTCATTATTTTTTTCTCTCTCTTTTTCACGATATCGGTTTCCATAGCTGTTTCCATGAATTTTTCTTCCCCTTAGTAGGGGGGCGTTTTTTTACCGTCTTACTCCCCCTTGAAGTAGTTGCTTGCTTTACATGTTTATTTTCCCCGCTTGAAAAAGGGTCTGGTTCAAGTTTTCTTCTTTTTTTGACAGGTATTCCGGGAGGGGGAGGGGGAGGGAGTGGTTCCTGATCCGATTTTAAAGACGAAGGCGGGGGTTTAATATCCTGATTTCCTATTTCAGTCTTGTCGGGAGGGGGATCAAGAGCGAGTGAAGTTGAAGAGTGCGAATCTGGTGAGATATAGCTTTCCTTGGATTTTTCTTGATTTATCATTTTGTCATACTTTTCCCAGGGGATAAGAACCATTTTCTTTGAATACTTCATAATAGCTCCAAAATTTTATCCTTAACCAGCATAAGACAGTAGTAGAATGAAGGAAAATGCTTTTGAATAATAGATAAAAGTTTTTTCTTACACTGTCGCACTTTACCTATTTTTTCAATAAGGGTTTTATGACGTGCTATTTTTCGTCGGATATAGGATGCTAAGGGAAGTAAAAGTAGGTTTGAAGCTATTTCACAAAGAGCCTTGATTTGAGAAGGGGTGGCAGTGAATACAAGTCCTTTCGCCTGAGTCCTACTTCCAGTGGAAAGTAGAAGTTTTAAATAATCCTTTTCCTTTGCCAATGTTGTAGACATTATAAACGTATTTTGAAATATTATTATTTACCGACTTCCCAATCCCCTCGCTAGATCAAGTGCGCATTGATCCTTCCTCACTTCTATAGGCGAGGCAAATGATGAAGGGGTAGGGAAGTCACAGGGTTTTATTATATTTTTAACGGGGTATACACCACTACAACTTCCTCTGTTATGTTTGATTTTATTCGCATATCTGGGTTGTGCACATTTTGATGTGGACTTAGATCTAGTAAAATATGTCCGTATTTTTTTTGTAGCACAGCTTCATCATAAGCTTCGATTAAACGCTTTCCTAATCCTGTTTGATAGGCTAATACATTAATTTGCTTAATATCTCGTTGGTTTTTTGTAAGTATAAAATAATGGGTGTTAATGCTGATCGATCTCGACTTTTTCCCTTGCTCAAATAGGTTTTGCATGACGTATATGACCGTGCAATTCAAATGATGGGACATTCTAGTAAATAGTCGCTCAGAATCTGCGTTGTTCACCATTTCATTCATTAAGTCGTCTAAAACAATGATCACATGTTCCTTTTCTGAAGCAAATTCCTTTACGTCCTCTTCTGTGGGCAATCCCTCTACAAACGTAATATAGTCAAGACTTGAATCTTCAAATCTTTCCTGCCAAATACCATAGCAATACATAACCTTTCGCGTCTGTTTTGAAAACAGCTTATTTCTTTTTTCTAATAATTTAAATAGGATCGTAGACTTTCCAGACCCACTCACACCTGCGATTCCAATAGAACCAGGGGCAGTGAACATATATTCTCCATCTACCTCCATAATGCGACCGAAACAGAGAAGAATACAGAACAAAATGAAGTTTATTTATGACTGAAGTTGGTTTTTATTATTATTAACAAGAATACAATACGTAAATACAAGTAATGACACGAGACTAGTAATACATACATATAAAAGCGTAAAAATACTATCACTTACAGTTTTTCTAAAGTATCCCTCCCCTAATAATCTCTCTTTTATTTTAAGAAAGTAAGACACTATGAAAAATACTAAAAGGTGGGCCAGTGTCAAGTTACTAGTCTCATGATGAACGTACTGGGTGCCCCTCTGGTGAGAGAGGGAGCACTGATTGTCAGGCTCTGTCAATCGAGCAATTTGGCTCCACACCTAAGTGTATATTGACTAAGCCCCGGAGACTAGTGTGGCTGGCCCGGCTAAGTTTTGTTAAAACTTCTACTGTATCCAACACCATGAGCTGATGCAATGTCCCTGCTCCAGTAACCTGGTTTCTAGAACCCCAGCGTCCCATCAGCGTCTTGCTCACTAAATAAGTTGACCCCCTTACACAACAGCCTTGCATCCGGTATTCATAGCTTCGCTCGCTTGCCGGCAAAGGATTAAGAAACAAAACAATCCGATTATCTTTTAACCCCTACCAAGAAAATCTAAAACATAGACAAGTGTCATATCAAAATTGGAAGGGATAGAGAAATAGATGTTTTATAAATTTCCTACATTAATGAACGCAGTTCTCTATAGCAAAAATGCGTCCATATACTAAGTGCTAGGATGCAGCTAAGCAGTAAATTTCCCACCCTTTTACCAACATCTGAACACCTAGTATTTAGTTGGTGTAGTCATAGCAACTGAGGGTTTGTTTTTTTCCCGCACTCTACTAACAGCAGTCAGTCTGTGTAAAGCTTCGGTGGTATTCACATGTTCATTCTCAGAAAAACAGCATGTGTAATGTTATATCTTGTCTCTTATCCTTTCCCATATTTTCCCACATGTATTCATTCCGGGAAGAAGGTGAGGTTTTATACAACCACTAATACTGGAGTCAAGACCAGTTGTCCAAAACGAACAATTACTGTTTCCAGGGTGAAGTATTTTTTTCCTTTTTAGTGTTGCAAGGAAAATTTTAATTTCCTCCCCTAATTTAGCCATTTTAAGCTCAAGTATCGACTCCATCACAGACTCTCTCTCTCTCACCCAATTATGATTTATCGCACATATGGTTTTTTTCGACTTTATCCCAAGACCCCTACCAAACAAAAACACCACCTTGTGCACCATATCTAGTTGTTTGTGAAACAAAACCTTTTCGTATTGAAACAAGTGCTCTGCAGATTTAAATGTAATGTTATTTTTTTCTAACTCGCATGGAAAGTCTAGTGAAAGCATGCAAGTCCTTTCTTGTATAACATAAACATCAGAAGCGTAGGGAGAAAGGGTTATTTGAAGTGGAAGTGTGTTAACACCGTCTGGCAACACTTCTCTTTTGCAGTAAAAGTATGTAAACCCATTTTTCACCTGATCATATGTGTGTAGCTCATTATTAAGTTGTCTAATACCGCAGTTTTTAACTAGACTATTCTCCTTTGTTTTTAGACAGGATAAAAAATTGTTGTACGGGTCGAGAACGCGTGATTTATTAACACCCTTTGCACTCATTTTATCCTTTTCTTCCCCTTTTAAAAAATAAGATTTTGAGCATAGGGAAATCATCTCTTCCCCCCTAGCCTCTAATTTAAATAGACCGACTGTGCGGTTATCAAATTTCGCATCTTTTTCACAGCATCTACGTGGAAGCCAATTTTTGTAGTCTGCTTCATGAACTAGTCCACACCTTCCTTCCAACAACTCAATATATTCTTTTTTCATGCTCGGTTTAACACTTTCTTCCAACCCGCCCTTAGCAAAAGCTATGTACAAAGAGTCTGTATCCATCTGTAAAACCTGGAACATGTTTCTATCGACAAATTTAAGTAGGAAATCATAGTAGAAGGATAGCATGTGTAGCTTTGCAGTTTGTAATAAACAAAAGGCAAGTTGAATAGGAAGGTCTAGCAATATTTTAGACTTCGCCATTTGAATTTCGTAGCAGTTGGAAGAAATTTCAGTCATATTTTTAAAAAGAGGATCATTAACTTTTGTCTTAGCTGAATATTCGTCTGGGGTATAAATGATATTCTGATGCTTCAACTTGTCGAGAATTAGCGACCCATATGCGGAATTCCCGAGGAGCTTAGAAGTGTCTGCTAAAACACTGGAGTCAGGGTTTGAATCTCCTAATCTTCTTGCTTGCTGCACTTGCTCCATAAAATCATGAAAACATTTTTCGGGCGTAAATTCAATCACCTGATACACTCGCGTTACTTCCAAGCCGTGAGATAAATACCATTGTAAAAGGTCGGTTGAAAGTAAGATTTTCTCAGCTGCCATTCCTCCAACTAGCAACCTCCGACTACCAGTATCTTGAATTGATTGAAGGGAAAATAAGTATTTGCTCATATGTTCCCCTATCGCTTCGATAGGAATGTCGGATGTACAAAATATGGGGGAGAATTCAGAGAAATATTGATAGGGAGACATTTCTTTTTCAAACCCTTTTCCCCACGTAGTAGGCACCCTAATATCTACTTGAATTAATCCATATAAAACCCCGTCTCTTACCCCTCTTAGCAGTCTTTCTTTATCTACTCTTCCTCGGTTTTTAGAATAAAATTGAGGCTGTCTACTATTGATAAGCTCTCTTAGTTGCAAATCAGAAGAAACAAGGTTGTTAAATTCACATTCAAATATTTCTTCCACTTTGTATCCCATTTTAATTAAAAATGCTTTTTTTTCCTGGGTTTTTATTCTTCTTGCAAGAAGCTTGGGATCATCAGTCTTTGGCATGCATTTTTCATGCTGATGCCACCAACAACCGTTAAATTCATAAATTGTGCGAGATTCATAATCCACACCATCTAAAAGAAACCCTCCCACGCGAGATTCCTTGCCATGATTTAGCTTATGTAATATTGAAACTTTGTTTTTCTGAGCAATCCAGTCCATCCAATAATACATAGAAAGATGCTTCCAATTAGGGACTGGGACAAAGCACGTTTCTTCCCTTCTTCGAACATAGTGGAAACAAGGAAGCTTTCCTGCGAGAGCATGCAGGTACAAACTATTCGCGTCATAACCTTCAATGCTTTTGCAAAGGAGATTAGTATTATTTCGAATCTTTGTCTCGTTCTTTTTTTGATGTCTGCAAAAAACAATAGATGGGCCTCCCACGATGTTTTGATTAATGGTGTGATATAAATCCGCATCGTTCTCAGAAAAATTTGAAAAGTATATCTTTTTCCGACTGCTTGTGTTAAACAGCATAATGCGGGCAATTCCTGGAGCACTAATTGTTGACTTAAAAACGTCAATTTGTTTGTCAAAATAAAACTTTTGCATCTTTTCTACACCTTTCACAAATGGACCCACGTCTAAATTATTATAATTTGAGAGAAAGTCTGATAATGTCTTCATTTCTTTCTCTCTCCAGGTTTTTTCAAGTTGGGCATATTTTTCAATCCCAGTGTCTGGTTGGGAGCTTTCCATATTGGAACGGGACCATTTTTCATATTCTTCATTCAAAACATTGACATTTTTCAAACTTGAAAAAAAGGCTTCATAGGGAGGAAGGGAAGTTTCTTGTAGTTTTGACACATTGTCTAGATATTCGTAGGGAAAGTATGACTTTTGTTCTTTAATGTTGAACCCCTTTAAAAAGGAAGAATAGCTAACTCCCGGAGCAAGATAGTTTGAAATATCCAATATCTTAAACCTTTGAGTAGAAATGCAGGAGTAGGCGTTCCCTTTCTTAATTACGTAGCTGGTTTTTTTTTCCCCTTTAACATGTGTTTGCTCATTCTCCCCATTATCTTCTCCAAATTCCTCATTTCCCTCCGCCTCCCCTCCCTCCCCCTCCTCCTCCCCCTCTCCCTCCTCCTCCTCCTCCTCCTCCTCCTCCTCTTCCCCCTCCTCTATTTCAAATTCAAACCCACTTGTCTTCCTCCTTTTCTTCTTTTTTTTTTCCTTACCTATTGAACGTTTGCGCTTTGCACAAGTAGGTAAGTTAAGGGCAGAGAGGATGTACTTTTTCACAAGATTAAGGTCGTATCTTGAAGAATTAAACCCAAGTACTGGAATTGATGCACAATATTTTTCAAATTGGGACTTAAGTGAAAATAAAAGGTTAACCATTATCTGCTCACCAGTGGTGGAGTGTTTTAAGACTGGGTCTTGATTTTGAATAATGTCGGATAATTTCTTTTCCCATGAAACCAGCTCTTCGTCCAGTTGTGCTATATATTGCTCCCATTTTTGAATCGCCAATTCTTCTGCTTTTGATGATATTTTGTCCCAATAAAATATCATATCTTTGATCAGAGTATTGGGGTCAGGGTTGATAAAGCAGTGTGGTTCTAAGTAAGACTCAACATTACTACACACGCTGACTGAAATCGGAATATGTTTTTCATTCCATTTTAATTTCTCTGTATCAAATTTGGAATCCGTTTTTTTCTTAAGCATCGCCTCAAAATCAAACACTAGGAACCATGGGTAGTATCTATCCTCTTTCGGTATCACCACCCCAACTTCTTCTAGCTTATCAAATATTGAAGATGGGGTAGAGTAGATACTACCGGGATACTTTAATTTTGTCTTATTAAAGCAGTTGGAGGAATGGAGAACTAGTCTATGGTGGAGGGGAAAGTGTCGGTTGCATAATTCGCATATGTATTTTTTGGCAAAAGAATCAATTTTTGTAATATAGCTAAAGTGATTCTTGAACAAATTCACATGCATAAAGTCGTCAAATAAAGTTGACGGGTTGTAAAGGAGAGTAGTGTCGTTGTCTTCGTTAAGAGAAAGAACATAAACACTTATTGAAAAACACTTTTCAAAATGGGGCAAGTCTCTCATGCTAATTCCTTGAAATAGGGCGCAGTTTTCAGGAATTAAATTGTTACCATATTCACGATATACCTTATACAGTTCTTTAACCCTTTGCTCAAGAATCGGGACATCATTTTCAGACAAATGAAGGTATAGACATCTAAAAATGCATAAATTGTCTGTGTATGGTTTCCCTTTCTTATTTTTTGACAAAAGTCTCATCGAACGGCTGTTAACAAGGTGTGAAGGAAACGTGTTTGACCCCCCAATTGGAAAATTGATTCTAAAAATGAAAAAGTTGACATTTGAGATGTAAAGAACACTCCATTTTGTATCTGGTTTAGATAAAGTAAAGAGTTGAGAATAGTCCAACTTTTCCAATTCTGCGATAACAGTGTTTAAATGTCTCAGGTTGGAAATTGTGCGAGGAAATTGAAATAAAGTATTGTTCAAAAATGGAGTAAAGTATCGAAGTTCACCTGTTTCCCTATGCTTAAGAATTAGTCCAAATGAAATATTTAATCTAAATCCTGTTTTTTCTCTCTTGAATATCGATCGTAAAAAAGATGCGATAGACAGGGGGTCTTTTAAATTGTTCAAAGGGAAGTTGTACACTCCTCTAACTCTCCCTTTTTCGTGACCACCTAATATCATGTCTTTATTTTCCTCGTAAACGTCTCTTAATTCCGGGTATGTGATTTCACCTTCATCATTCATCCATGGGGCGGAATCGGGGGAAAAGGGGTAAGGGTGTAGGTCGGAGTCATTGTCTCCAATATTTTTATCCTCAGGGTCAAGCAAGCTGTGGTGTTTTCTCCTATGAATAAACAAGTCTTTATAGTTGTCAAACGAAGTTGCACAATCACTGCAGGACAAAACCCTTTTCCCTTCTGTCACCTTTTCCCTCCGTTTAGACGCTTTTTCACTTGTTTCTTCTGTTTCTTCTGTTTCTTTAGCTTTTTCTGTTTCTTCTGTTTCTTTAGCTTTTTCTGTTTGTTCGTCTTCTTCAGTTGATGGCATGTTTGTGGGCTTCCATATGCATTTTAATTCATGTTTTCTTGCGTAAGAATGCTTTTTAAATTTTTTTTTGCAGTAAATGCATGTAGGTTCACCTTTTAAACTCTTGCATTTCAGTTCATGTCGTCTGCATATTAGTGGACGGGATAAGATTTTGTTACAATGTTTGCACGTCTTGTTTTTTAAAAAAAATTCGCATGTTTTGTGATGCAAAGCTCTTTCTTCCTTTGTGTCAAACTGTTGATAGCAACCTCGACACATAAATTTCTGATGCCCATTTTCCTCCGCCATTACCACTATTTATTCGATCAAGTTTCAGCAGCTATAAAAATATAAAAAAACGTTTTAATACATGCGTTCTAATCATATTTTTTATTTACTATTTTCAGATTATGATAACAGATCCTAAAACAGAGATTCCGTAAAACAGTGGTTGTCTATATTGACAACTTGTAACCATTCCAGTGCAGCCATTCCAGTAGCAAGCAACAAGAACGTTCTAAAGCAGCTTTTACCATGCAGCATATATTCTAAGACATCTCAAGTAAAGTTTCGAAGTAAATTACAAATGACTTAAGGGTGGGGTTGTTATTATTATTATTTTTTATCCTTACCTTAGACAGTGCGACCTTATCTTTCTTCCTTTACCAAGTTGATCCGATAAATAAAAATGCGTCTGATTGATTGTGATTTATCCGTAATGTAAAAATCAAGTCCTGGCACAACGTAAGTCAATAATCCTTAATGTATACTTTTCCCACACTAGCAAGTTCACTCTATATACTGCTGGGTATGTGTAAAACAACTAGTGTAGTTACTCATGCGAATAGTTTATTCATGAGGTTAAAAGAGTGCAAACATGTGAGTAGATAAGTTCCTCTACAAAACGAGTCGGGAAAAATATTTGCAAGTGTTTGTTGATAGTTTTTAACTCTGCAGGAAAAGTCCAGTTCTTTTTGTAGTAAACGTCCATTGCATGTATGTTATGGTATGTAATAGCGTAAGCATAGTGAAAATTCATTAAAGATCGATGAAATAAAGATGGATCTTCCATTAACATGTCGTCAAGCATTCCCATTCTTACTTTCGCCATTGTAATACTTTCTTTAATCATAGTGTCTTCTGCTTCAAAAATTTCCTTCATATTTCTTCTTCCAAAATCCATTTCTCCTTCCATGATAAAGCTGTGACCACTGAAGCGACCAAGCAGTCACCACTAAAGCTAAAGCACCCAAGCGGTGGCCACCTAGTGAGTAGCGCTGGCATTGAACGCATCGCTGAACGCAATCCGACTAAGCCGCCATCTAGAGGAATGCGCGCAAAGTTACTGAAACGACCAAGCGGTGGCTCTACCTAGTGGCGAGCGCTAGCATTGAACGCATCGCTGACCGCCGCGACCGCCGCGCCACCTAGCGGAATGCGCACACACTAAATCGTGTGCTTTCTCACACGAAAACGCACCTTTTCGTCCAAGGGTAGCGGCAAATGCGATTCCATATACTACTAGTAATAGCATATCCTATTTTATATTTTTCGAATTTTCTTTTGTATTTTCTTATGTATCCACTCTACCTGTTCGTATAAAACTATCAAGATACAGTTTCTTTAGACGGTTTTTGAATATTTTGGTGTCCGTCTCACTTCGTACGTACTCAGGTAATTTGTTCCATAGGCTATTTACTCTACCCATTGTGCATCTACTTAGACGGGTTTTTTTCCAGTTATAGATATGTATTTTCCTCATATTTCCATTTCTTAGATTATGGCCATGATCTAAATTTGCAAATGATCCCGTTCTGCCAAGGAGGCATAGTAGTCTAAGCTCCCTTCTAAGGGCTAAAGGCAGTAGTTTGCTATGCACATGAATACTAAATATACCTTGACTCTTAAACGATTTTGAGTGCCTTATTTTGCACTTTTTGTAGACGATTATAAGAAGTCTTTGTTGCTAGATCGACACACATGCAGGCTCCTGGGCGTTCTATTATTGGTAATATAAAGGTCTTGAATATAAGCAAGCATTTTTCCCTTGAGTATAAATGCCTAACCTTAAAGGGTCAGTCAACGGGTTCATGGTCACTTTTAGGACAAAAAACTTCATGGAGGCATAAATACAACACCCAAGTCTCGGTTTTTTTACTTCCATTTATGTCTAACTTATAGTCACTTACAGGCATAAATTGAGAAATCCTAGTTGAAAAAGTCTGTTTAGCACAAGAGGGCACTGAGAGTGCTGTGTGACATCATAAAGCTGCGCCAGAAATGAACATAATATCTCTACCTTCCCCCTCCAATCTCCCAGCAATTGAAACAGTTTGTTTTGGTATGCACACCTGTGTTGTTCAATGTCCTTCTGCCCACCCCACACTCCTTCTTTCTAGCAGCAATTATGAGAGTTGTTTATTATGTTCATTGCATGTACATTTCTAGATTGGTGCACCTTTATGACGTAGGCAAACAGTGGTGCCTTGAATGGAGTGTTAAACTGTGGAACTACGTTTTCACTCATTTAAATGGGTAAAACTCACTAAATAATATAAGTAAAACCGGGGTGGTTACATTTCAATAATAGCAAGGAAATGGATTTGCTCATAATATTTGGGGGTTTACTGACACTTTAACCAGTCATCCCAAATACATGCTTGCCATACCATAATTACTATTAATCTGTTTCGTCATAGAGAGGTTGCTATTCATAGGGATCCCATCTTCCGTAGATAATATGAGGATGTCATCACAATTTCCCCAGGTCGTATGCAAAACACCTACCGCCAACTAACTAACCATTATCTAAATTCATATCCTTGAATATAAACGGCCTAAACAATTGGACCAAAAGAAAAGCGATTTTTCTATATTTTAGTTCTCTCCCTGAGTCTATTATTGCAATGCAGGAAACCCATTCCAAAGAGAGGATATGGAGATCCCAATGACAAGGCCAAATATATTTATATGCCTCCAAGAGTAGGTGTAATGCTATTGGTCCCAAAATGCGTAAAAAATAAGGTAGTATATATGTACCGACGCTGACTCAGAAGGAAGATGGCAATAATTATGTCATATTCCAAATCAATGGAATTAACACTTATGTATTTAATGTAAGTAGTGGTAATTAGCGCATTTAAGGCTCCCTCATGGAATTAACGGTGGAATCCTTTGTCTTTAGGAGAGGGGTGAGGTTTAACGCAGGAGGGGTAAGGTTTAACGCTGGAGGGGTGAGGTTTAACACAGGAGGGGTAAGGTTTAACGCTGGAGGGGTAAGGATTAACCCTTTCTCTCTAATCCTTACCCCTCTCATAATCCACTTCTATAAGAGTCTTAACTCATTAACCCTCTTAGTTAATGGGATTATCCAAGGGGTTAATCACTTCGACTCCAGGGGGTAATAAGCTTATATGATTTGTCATATTATATTGAATGATTGATATGAGGGGGGTGATGGGGTTATGCTCACATATTAAGTATGTGAGATGATCCCACATGATCCAAGTATTCATAAAGTGTCACTTTTCTGATCCCACTATTCATAAACTGTCACTTTTCGTGTATTAGTAGGGTATTTATTTTTTTATCTCAAGATTAGATTGTGATAAGTAGGGAGTTTATAAAAAAGTTATTGATAGACATATGAGGATTAATTTACGTCTTTGTTGTTTTCACCTAGATTACGAAGTAATAGGATTTATATTAGATTAGAGTGAAGATAAATGGATTGCAGGTGGGAGAGTGACATGGGATTACTGGGGTATAAGGGGTATAAATAAGGGCTTCTTTAGTTAACTTTCACATTATAATTGCACAGATTATCCGGAGGAGATATTCATTACACCTGCTAATGCTTTACACACTTCCCCACTTACCACCTTGAGCTTCAATAAATCAGAGTAATAATATTGAGGCTTCTATCTTTTATTATATATCTCTCCTCCTCATGTGATAACGGGTCACTACACACACGCTTTTCTTACTATCTAAAACCCCACTATTGACCTGGGAACAATCATCTGGAGAGTTTTCAATGAATACAATGTATGTACTAATCATAAACAATATTATAAGTAATGGTGGTAAAGGTCGTTTCATTTCAAGTTCTTCTAGGTCTATATATTCCTAAGATGATTTAGACCCCCGTTACGGCGACAGCGGGCTACACAATAATCAACTTTTACATAATATCATCAAGAAATGAATTGAAAAGTTGAAAATATTGATTTTTTTCATCCATACAAACATATTATTTCAGAATAATCATTGACCCTCTAGCCCATTATGCACATAAAACCCATTATATCGAGAATATTTATAAGTATACTGGCTGCATTTTTAAAACAGTGATTCTGATAGGAAAACCTGCGTTTTTTATGTGTGATTCTGGCAGAAATATAAGAATCTTCTTGACCTCACGATTAAAAAAAAAACATTGTAAGATACTTCCCCTAGGCGACTTTTTTCCCCTGGATCCGAAAATACCAACGAAAATAATCTCAGATAAATATTTTAGCCTCTGGAGAGGATGTTGTATTTTAACCCAAATCGTGCATTTTTGGTGGAATTGCTCATATATCGAATAATTTGTCTTTATATATGGCTATCCAGTGGTCGGAAGTTAAAATAAATTTTGGAGAAATCTACAAACAGTGAAAACTTTTCGGCCCAATGCTTTTTCAATGGGAGCGACATCACTTCCTTTCCAGAAAGAAGCAGCAAGTGCACAACAAGCCTGGTGGTGGTCATTTTGAACTTACATCCCCTAATGAGGAAACAATCATCAACTATGCCCTGAACTAAAAACTAATATCTCAAATTACTTCCAGAGAAAAAAATTAAAATGTTGCTTAAATATTAGAATAATAATGATTCCTAAATATTGGAATTTCGGGTAAAGGTATAAGGAAACCATTTAGTTTTTATTGTACATTTTATTTATAAGGCTGACAGAGGAACTATTGTGTTTTCTTCACGTATTGTACATGTATCGTATTATTGGTGGCAAACGTTATGTCCAGTTTTGGATATCTCCTTTTTGTTGTCTACGATTTTTACTTCACTAGTAGGTGGTGCTTGTATGACGGCACTGGTGAACCTTGGAGCCTTCGTGTCCCTGCAACTCAGCTAATTGTGTAGTATTTTACCACCTGCTTTCACTTAAAGTTATTGTTGACTTCAGCACCAGTTTCTGGTCGGGCTTTGCTACAAAGAAAGGGAACATAACATAATAGTTTTAGTTTCCACATTTGGTGATATGTGATGTGTTTCACGTAAATGAGTCACAAGTCGCAGTATTTATATTTTTCAAAGTGTTTATTTTAGAAGATCTCTTTATTGAAATAAAGTTTTGCTTAATAAAATTATTTTAATCTCACGAGTCGTTGACAAGTGGTCACACCCATCTCCCACATGAAGCAAACGCCTCTTTTGAAAATCTGCAAGGCAAAGAATTCGAAACTAGTGAAATATTTACGCAATGACTACTACTTTTACAATGTTAATTTCACGATTTCACTGGGTCGTACTGCAGTAAAAATGTTACAACATTTGCGAATGTTCCATTTCTCACTACATAAGAATTGAAGAATGTTCTAAAATTATTTATGATATAGATATTTACCTTTTTATGATCAGGTATGTTATGTTAATCGAATTGTAAAGTAGTGTGCTTTCTGTGCCGCATTACATTCTGACCTTCTGGTTATTATAGTGCTTTATTTTGTTTTAATGTTTTATTCAGCAAAATGCAAAAAACAGTCAGAAAAAAATCAGAAGCCTTTCTATGATAGTATAATGACTCTTAATGTGGGAAATTACTTACAGTTCATTGTTTCGGTGCATGCGGTCACTGTCACCATGAAAACCAATATAATTACCTGAAATAATTTTTGAAAAGACACTTTTGATTTAATATTGGATGCATGTTGAATGTATTGATTTAAACAAAAAAAAACATGAATTTATTATGCAATAATATATGTATATTTTCGTATGCATGTGTGTATTTGATATATTGTGTAATATCCATCTACATATTAAAATTGAAAAAAATCAAATACAAATGTTAATAATATGCCCAGCAATGTAAGAAATCAGATAAAGTTAAAATCATAGCTGGTCTATGTATTTTCTACTGCAAGTTTATGCTAGTTGTGAAAGTGGTGTGTCAGAAACAAAACCGTTGAACAAGTTATGTATGAATAGTTCTATATATCTATCTTTTGTAGTTATGTTAGTATGTGAGAGTGTGTGTATATTTAATCTTAAAGTACTTACTTATTAAACACAAGTAATGTTCAAATAACGTCAATGAAGTTGTAAGCTATATCCTTCTAATCCAGTTCTTATTGTATTCCGAGAAGTATAGCATATTCCTAGAGGAAAAATCTCATTCTTCAGTCAAACACTCCACAGTAAATTCTGTATGTACATTTGTCTTGAAGATTCGTTATTAGGTGCTGAAGTTACTTGTTCCTAAAGAGTGAATCCAGCTTATCCATTTATGAGTCAAACAATAACAGCCTTTAAAGAAATCAAAGGATTTTTCGATGATATAAAAGGAAAAGTACATTCAAGGGCAGACAACAGGTTAAAATCATGTTTTTCCGAATGCATTTCAGGTGGTATGTTGGTCTATTTGCACAGTCACATAAATGTGTGTGGAGTTCATATATGATGACATTCGTAGTACTATTTTTTTTTAATAAATTTTATTGGAACCATTTTCACAAGTGATAATTTCATGGGAATCCAAGCAAAATCGTGTCGAAACATCTAGGATAATAAATTTTCTCCAGTTTTAACAATTATATCAGACCTTTATAGTTACTTCAGACATCAAATTTACTCCATACATAGCATACATAAGTAATATAATGGTACAATAAAGCAATCAAAGTATTTTTTTTTTTTTTTTCCCCTCAACAAGATTGATAATATACTATTCGACCAAATAAAAACCACGTCGTACATTGGCATTATATACATTTTTTTTCATCTATGCACTACTCATTCCGTACCATGTCAGTACAAGAGAAGGTTAAGGAGGCTAATGGTCATACCAAGTATTATCTGTTTTTAGATATTGTTTGATGTTAGGCTATGATTTCATGCGGATAGGTGCTGGCAACCTGTTCCACAGAGTTGGACCTTGAAAGTGGGGTGCTTTCCTCACTTTTTCAATTTTTGGCAAGATTATTTTTAAGACAGGACCATCATTTATCCTTGTCGCCACTGGAACCTCTCTTAGATTCACCTCATCTTGTTGTTTTTTAAACATGATATTTAGGAGGGCAATATTAGATCTCTTTATCAGTGGGTCTATTCGACATTCTCGGCATAACTCCTGATTATTTCTCGGATCATTATGGTAGATAACTTTCACTGCACAACATATCAGTCGTTGCAGTTTCTCTCTAATCTCAGCTGTGGCAAGAGATACAAACAAGTTTCCATACTCCAGGAGGGACAATATATGGCTTTTTACAATGGTTTTTGCCATAGGTATATTTACATATGGCCTAATGCGTTGGAATTGCATTACCTTACTGGTAGTTACCGCTTTCATTTTCACAAAGTGGTCTTTCATAGTAACCTTATTGTCTACCTTGAAACCCAGATAGTTAACCGTTTTCGAGAGATTGATTTCTCTTCCTTTAAGGTATACCCTATATTAGCAAAATTAACCTTTTTTACCCTGCTGTTAGTACCTAGGACTTGTATTTGACATTTATAACGAAGGGAATACAGTAAGATACACAGTCGTGGCCCACAGGTCCACCTGGTGTTTAACATAAACTGTATAGAGTGGTTTGTATAGACTTCCAATACGTATAGTATATGAAGAGTATTCATTCCTTATGGCAATACATACTACTACACTCCCCCTACTGGGTTTTAAAGAAATTCAATTGATTTCTTTATGTTATATAAGTATAATACCTCATCAAAAATATGTTTATTACCTATGACAACCAAGGAAGATGATAAAATGACAAATACTCGAAGTATGTGTAACGGACAACAAGTACATAATATTAAATTATGAATAATATAATAATGCAGAAAAGAAGAACTTCACTTCTTAATTATAAGAAAACGATAAATATTAATAGTATCATAAATAAACCAGTGTACAGATATGTACCATGCCATCCAGTCTCGTAAAGACACAGGCATTGGAATACAATAATATCTATATAGTATAAAAGAATAAATCGTTTCAAATCTGTCAAATATTCATAAAAGGTCCAATCTTCCATCACCGAACGATAATGTGTAACTTCTGTTTCTTAGACAACCCCATTCCATCCTCGATGCTTTGATGCTCCATGATATTTTGAGAAAAATAAAAGGAAAAACATATACAGCTTCCACAGTATTGTGGGTATAAATACAGGAAAAATATAGACAACAGGTAAAATAAAGTTTTACCCAATAATCATTGTTATATTTATATTATGGCCTTGAAGGGAGGTTTCTAGGATACGTAAAATATCTTAATTATTTATTTTACCTTGATAATCATTATTATATTTATATAAGTGCCTCAGTGCCAGTCATACGATCGACCTGGGTTATAAATTCGACATGAGTCATTTTGGAAGGACTGATAAAGTCTCCCGGATTTTTAATAGAGAGAAGATCCGTTTACCAGATCCGTATGTATTATCGCACTAGGTTGAGGCGAGGAATAGCAGCGGCAATGGGCGCCGACTCCTCTACAGACATTGCAGTTTTTTTTATGCCAGCAGATGAAGTACACAAACATACTGCCAAAGTTGGTGGCCTTTCTACCGATTTTGGCTTGGCATTTAGACATTTGTTAGACATTTGGCTTCCACCAAGCGACTTACTACTCTCAGACCTGTCTTTCTTTAAAACATTAGACCAATGTAAGGCTGGGGTTTTACTTAAAAGGGGTCTTGGAGCAGTACTTTACCCACTTCGTTAGACCTTCTTTCATTCTTCTCCTGGTCTATATGGGCGACAACAACAACACCAGCACACCACTCGCGGACGATCCGCGCATCAAACTGCACCTTTCATTAAAATCATTTCTCCTTACTGCCACGCTACAATGGCGCCACTTCCCGCCACAAACCCATTTCGATTTACGCCTACTATATTACCCTATATATTCATTATATCTCATTTGAACCTACTATTCGCCCAAACCAATAACTTATTTCTCTTTATAATTACTTACCATCTTAATAAATTTAGCCAATCATCCTCAAACCGAATTTAATTATATTTACCCCTATACTACCCCTACATCCATTTGAACCTAACCTTACGCCTTACCATAAATATTGCCTTTAATTTAATGCCTTATTCTGCAAATATAAATTATAATTTTGTCACCTTTGAATTTATTATTATCTTTATTCCGCCCAACCCATATTTGCACTTAAAATCGCATATCATGCCTACAATCGAAATATATTACTCTATTACATATATTCCTTAATAGGCTTACTTTGTAAACTATATCATATTACTACATTATTTAATACATAATTCATCAATATTCAAATATTTCTTCCCCAAAATTAATAATTATTTTTCACTCACAATCCCCTACGATGCTACGATGACTACTATACCACGCCACTTTCTTTCTCTCCCTCGTCCTTGACCTTGTTCCACATTCCTCTTGTCCACGTGCACGCGCCAATCGCAACAAAGCTCGCTCCGCCACCGCGCCGACTACACCTTGCTTCTTCGACATGCTACTTGTCCATCTCCCATTACTACCAATCAACGATACATGCAATGATTGGAATTGTGAACTGGATAGCTTTCTACCTAATCTCAGAAGTCGCATCATTTGTACAAATACGGCCTAACATCTTACGCACACTCTCCATTATATTACCTTCATTCGGCCACTGTAAGTACCAACCGCCTCCCTCTCTCTCCATAACCGTCACCTTCCTACTTATATTTACTATGTCTATCGCCTACTTTATCAACGAATCTTTATTTCTCTAATTTATTCTACCATTTTATGCACCAAACGAACCAATTTACCTTTACCTTAGTTTATATATAGCCTTCGTTACTCTACAATATTTACCATTCTATCCCTTGACCTACTTCTAATCCTCTAACTACGTGTCGACATAAAATGGCGTCCCTGTTATTCGCACTACCCTACTTATTTACTAACGTTCCTATTTATCTTTACTATTTCCTTTTCCTTTATAAACAAATGCGATAACCTTACATAAGCCTATTTACTTGTACATTAGTTCATATCTACTCCTTTATTATTGTGCAATCTTTACAACTACCTTCATTCTATCCCTTCACCTACTTCAAATCGTCTAACTCCCTGTCGACATAAAATGGCGGACCAAATGGCGTCCCTCTTATTCGCACTACCTTACTTATTTACTAACCTTCCTATTTATCTTTACTATTTCCTTTTCCTTTATAAACAAATGCGATAACCTTACATACGCCTATTTACTTGTACATTATTTCATATCTACTCCTTTATCATTGTGCAATCTTTACAACTACCTTCATTCTATCCCTTGACCTACTTCAAATCGTCTAAGTCCCTGTCGACATAAAATGGCGGACCAAATGGCGTCCCTCTTATTCGCACTAGCTTACTTATTTACTAACCTTCCTATTTATCTTTACTATTTAGCGTGCCTACTTTATAAACCAATGCGATAACATAACCCTATTTACTTGTACATTACTTCATATCTACTTCTTTCTTATTCTGCAATATTTACAACTACCTTCATTCTATCCCTTGACCTACTTCTAATCCTCTAGCTACCTGTGGACGACATAAAATGTCGTGCCCCTTATTCTTACATCTACTATTTATTTACTACTCTCCTTAATTTTGTATTACTTTAATTAACAATATACCTATTCCCTCACTATATCTCTCGCGACCTTTACATATTTATTAATCATTCCCTCTACCCTTTCACATATTTTGAGTCCGGACACTTTGGAATTATCTCAACCACGCCAATACGCACATGTTCAATCCATTTTAATATCTCACTACTCCCAATCATCTATACATCCATTTAGCACACTTCTTAAATTTATATTACTCCCAATCATTTATACATGCAATTATTTGACTTATCAAATTGATACTTTTCTACACATATTAATATTAAATTTATTATTTTATTATTTATCACAGGGACTGGCTGCCCACCTATATCCGCGCGCACGAGTCACCCATTTGCACGGCGCATTCGACTTATGATCCCGTTACGCCCACCCCTTTTGACCTATGGGGCCACCTCTGCACTTAAACGGCCAGACCATTACACGCCTTTGGGACTTATAACCCCCCTTCAAAGGTTAGTCATATATGTTTTTATTGAAATACTTATTTTATTAGTCATTGTTTACTCTCGACACTTTACTCTTACCTTTACTCACATATGAGAACAAATTTACGCTTATTTGTAATCTTCTTTTTGCTATCGTTTAGTATTTTTCTGGGCCTATAAATCCCTTACCCTATAAATCCAACGCGAGCCGGCCTTTGTCCCTATCAATCCATACCTTGGCCCATACATCCCGGTGCATATACATCTTTTTTTCAAATAAAACAACACGGGGCTTCTCTAATGAATAAACAATCCTCTTGACACATTTTGGTAGCCCTGAAAAGGGCTTTTTTTTTGTGGGTGGTACGTTTATTGCTCACTTGTTCGCGGAGGTCTCACAAGCCTGCGTCTTTTCCCTGCTACCGTCCCTGTCAAAAAAGCAAATCACATAATTTATTATAAATAGATTAACTAGAAGCCATGCAAAGAAAAGAAAAAACTTAATAATAAATCACCCAAAATCAACCTTATACCTAAATAGCTTCTCATACAGAGCAAAAACAGCCTCGAACTCTTTAAAAACAGAAATACAATCTCAAGAATCGAAAAAACAATTCAAAAAACAAATTGAACTACAATATAAAAAATAATATCATAAGGCCAAGAGTATAGACCTCTCTTATACATCATTTTATCAGTATCATTGTTTAGGTTGATATTTAAAGTCGAACTCTTTAAGTTCTGTGCCATTTTGGTACACACAATGTAAGGTTTGGACAGAAGTACATCTAACAAGCCTATTTATTAACACTTATATATGTATATCATATCTCGCACCTTATTTTACTTAAATCTGTATCTGATAATTGATACCCAGAATTGTAAAGTTTGATTAGAAGTAAATCTAATTAAGCTACTTGTCTTTAACAACCGACATTTGTATTCAGTAGAAAGAATACAAGCTCCTATAATGTAAGGCATAACAGAAGTATATCTGACAAGCCATCATTAAATACCGACTTAAAAGTGTCTCTCTGTACAGAAAGATAAAGGAAAAAAGAGAAAAATGCAACCATGTAAACCAACATATCTATATGTTTTACTATATTATACTTTGTTAATGTTATTATTATTACCTTTAACCTTGCCATACTATCTACTTAATCGTACTGTACCGTATGATTAACATAGCAAACGTTGTAGTCATAATAATTAGGAAATGACTATCCACTAGCAGTTAATTATATAATTAATTAATTGATTAACCCAAGACTTATATTGCTTAGTCCCTACAAGCTCCTATAATGTAAGGCATAAAAGAAGTATATCTGACAAGCCATCATTAAATACCGACTTAAAAGTGTCTCTCTGTACAGAAAGATAAAGGAAAAAAGAGAAAAATGAAACCATGTAAACCAACATATCTATATGTTTTACTATATTATACTTTGTTAATGTTATTATTATTACCTTTAACCTTGCCATACTATCTACTTAATCGTACTGTACCGTATGATTAACATAGCAAACGTTGTAGTCATAATAATTAGCAAATGACTATCCACTAGCAGTTAATTATATAATTAATTAATTGATTAACCCAAGACTTATATTGCTTAGTCCCTACAAGCTCCTATAATGTAAGGCATAAAAGAAGTATATCTGACAAGCCATCATTAAATACCGACTTAAAAGTGTCTCTCTGTACAGAAAGATAAAGGAAAAAAGAGAAAAATGAAACCATGTAAACCAACATATCTATATGTTTTACTATATTATACTTTGTTAATGTTATTATTATTACCTTTAACCTTGCCATACTATCTACTTAATCGTACTGTACCGTATGATTAACATAGCAAACGTTGTAGTCATAATAATTAGGAAATGACTATCCACTAGCAGTTAATTATATAATTAATTAATTGATTAACCCAAGACTTATATTGCTTAGTCCCGAATTGATCGTTTAAAAACACTAGCCTCTATACTACCTTAGTTTATCTTCTAAAAACATGGGAACGACTGGAATAACTGGGACTATCCCAGAACTCTGTGGACCAATTTGTCATTTTCAATCTAACTTATACCTATTCACGACAAATAAAAGATTTATCATATCATATCATATCATATATTAAACCAACGTAAAATAAATAAATGATCTAACTTATAACAAATGACTTTTACTTACATATACTAATTATTCCATAAATTACGAACATCATTTTCCTTCATTAAATCACATTAGCAGACAATTATTATTCAATGCATTACAAACTTACTTTCATACTCCATCTGCATTCGCGCTCTCCATGCTATTCTTTCCCTCTCCTCCTGCTTGATTTTGATTAGCATTTCTTCACTCCTCCTGGCCACCTCCTCTTTCCAAACTCTATAAACAAATCATTTTAATTTAGCAATTTTTATCTCCATAATTTGACATTACATCCGAACAAACAAAACATCTATATCAGACGCAACGAAAAATGTACATTACACACAATTAAAAATCTATATCATACTCCAATCAACATCTACATCCGACGCACACCTAAACTTTACTATTTAAAACATTTGACCTAATATTATAATAATCTTATTCATATAATGCGCTCTGCCTCACTTTATGCGCATAAACAACCATTTTTTACGCTCATTACTATTTCAAAAACCATTTTTTATTGACATAATTATACAATGAGTACGAGACTTACTTAATGAATGAGGGAGGGAGTGAGTCAGAGACATTTAGTCAGTCATTAATTTTTACTGAGTGAGAGAGTGCGGGAGCGAGTGAGTGACAGAATGATGGAGGGAGTTAATCAGTGAGATAGAGTGAGTGACTGAGACCCTCAGTGAGTGAGTCAGTGACATACTTATACAATGACTACGAGTGATTTAATCAATTAGCGAATGAGGGAGGGAATGATTGAGACACATTTACTTACTCACTCACACTTAGTAAATAATGGAGAGAGTGATTGAACGAGTGAGTGACTCAGACAGATTGAATTACTATGACACTCCTTCATTTATTTAGTGACATACTTATATAATCACTACGAGAGTGAGTGTGTCAATCATTTATTCAGTCAGTCATCGAGGGAGTGAGTGAGATAAATTTACTTAGTGATCGAGTGACTAATTTATTGACTGAGGGAGCGATTTGGTGTGAGACAGTCAACCGATATGCTTGTTGGCCTTGATCGGGGATTCAAGGCCAGCAACGTGGGCTAACCTTTACGTAAACGGTAAAACCCATCCCTCCAAATTCGAATCTATCATGATCGCAGCATTTTATAGATGCACATGTCCACCTTGCACAAACTACAAGGGACATTTCACAAGCGATATACTAAGAGTGAGTGAGTGAGTGAGTGAGTGAGAGAAGGGTGGGGGGGGGGGGGGGTGAGTGTGAGTGAGTGGGGGAGAAAGCAGCGTGAGTGAGAGTGAGGGAGAAAGAAGGGTGAGTGAGAGTGAGATGGGGGGAGAGACAGGCAGACATACAGACAGGCAGACATTGCGTGAAAGGAAAACCTTGTATGGCGATTAGGTAGCCTATACTAGGCCTCGACTCCCCGCTCCGGGGTGCGGGTGGATACGGGGACGGAAACTCTGTCTAGCGATTAGGCAAATAAAGCCAGTACGTACATTGTACAATCACAAAACTGTTGCCGGCATCCCAAATTCCATTTACTTACTTTCTATCTCGTCTGAATTTCCACAAATCGAACTCTGCATTCAGTATCGCCTTCCTTCGAACCAACCTTCGTAACTTCTCCTTGATCTTCCAAACCCTCTTTCTCGCCATTTTCAACTTCCTGTCCACTTGTTTATTTGTTAAAAGGCACTTGGTGATCTGTTCAAGTGACGCCATCTTGTCTTCTTTACTCTCTCCTAAGTGTCGCGTTATTTCGCAATCAATTTTTCTTTAACCTCTCTATTTTAACCTCTCTCACCGAATCCTAATACATAATTATCATTTTACTAATACACATCATTATCATTTTAATAATAATGATGTTTTCCGTTGCGCTTACGCTGCTGTAAGCGCCCTCACCGCTTACGGTGACGGCGCTTACAATTCTGACAAAAATATTTCCGGGGGGGGGGGGGGGGGGGTGTGTGGCCAAAGAAGTGATTTGCTCCTTCCGCGAAAAACTACGATTACCGGTATCTCTCTCCATTTATCTGTCTATCTCTCTGTCTCTCTCTATTTATCTTCTCTTTGTCTGTCACTTTGTCTGTCTCTTCTCTCTGTCCCTCTCCCTTTGTCTATCTATCTCTCTCCCTTTATCTCTCTCTCTCTTTCTTTCTCTTCTCTCTATATGTCTCTTCTATCTCTGTTCCTCTTCTCTCTCTTTATTTCTCCCTTTTTCTCTCTATCTCTCTCCATTTGTCTGTCTATCTCTCTGTCTCTCTCTATTTCTCTTCTCTTTGTCTGTCTCTTCTCTCTCTCTCTTTGTCTATCTATCTCTCTCCCTTTGTCTCTCTCTTTCTTCTCTCTATATGTCTCTTCTCTTTCTCTCCCTCTCCCTCTCTTTTTCTCTCTCTCTCTCTCCCTATTCTATCTCTTTTTTTCTCCCTTTTTATTTCTATCTCTCTCCCTTTCTCTGTCTCTCTTTCTCTTCTTTTTCTCTCTCTTTTTAATTGTAGACAATCCTTTATTTTTTATTCGAATCCATTTTGTTAATATACAATACGGACCACTCACTGCACTCACACTCCTACTCGCCCACCACACCTTTCACTTGCAAATGCGATTGGGCGAGTGGCTATTTACCACCCTGCACCTTTTGTCTTAATATATTCTTCCTTTTCTTTATTATTATCAATAATAACACACTTTAAACACATATTACTAAAACACATTTCCTACACGACACGATCACAAATACAAAAATAAAAAGACATCCACTCATAAATGCATTATGATAACTTTAAGGGTCATTCATTACGAAATCATTTACATTTCTTTACATATGCACATTTATAATTTCTTTCTCCTTTTTTATTTGTAGCCTTGTGGGGTGATTGCGAGTCGTCATCTCAAGCGAACAACTTTGCAACAATCCGCACAACTTCAATCCTCACTCAGCAGCAAAGCGAACATAATCATGAAAACAATATTAGACAACATATGACCGGCTACAAGCCATTACTCCTACAACACCAAAAATAAATACAAAAAGTGTGTACATTTTTATAATAAACTATCATGCAATTCCCTAATTTGTACTTCTTTTTGTAAAAATAATTTTATTCCATCTTTATTACATTTAAAATTGCTTAATCATGAAGCATTCACTACTTTAATTTATTCTGCACAATCAATAAATCGGCAATGCATTATATTTATTATTTTATCCTTACCAAACACATTTTAATTCATTTTTTCATCTCCTTCTTTTAGCTTGAAAATAATTTTTTGCCACAAGTGGAGGAGCATCAGCAAAAGCTTGACAACGAGAATTAGACACTCTCAGCCACATTCTCTAAAAAAAATTGACAACTTGCGCGCTAAAAATCAAACAGAAAAGGGAAAAAAAGTAAGTCAATTTATTTTTTTTGTCCATTTTCAAACATGAAATGAAAATGACATACCATTCACATTTTTTGTCCTATCTCTTGCCCTGGCATTATTATTATTTAAACACCCTATGCCCATCTCATTCAATTAGTCTATTTTTCCCATTATTTGTTTATTTTAAACAGAAACTCTTCGCGACGGGAAGATACTCCCAATTAATTATAATAAAACCTTAACCCTATAACCTTGTCAATGATGAGAATGAACAATTTAAATATTTAAATATTAAATAATCCATTGTGCTTTTCTATGGAAAAAATCCTAAAGCAATCATTTTCAAAATTCATCATACATTCATGTCAAACTCCATAGTGTTCAACACATAAAATATTGCATCTTTTCTTTTCTTGACCTTTTTTTATTTTATATTTTTCAGATCCTCGCCAATCAATGTGTGTCGACTTATCGACCCTTCTCATAATACCAAAATCACGACACCCTCCTATGCGACCCCTGCGAAATTCATCCATCCTGACAAATGCGACCATCTATAATAGTGCATCAATCTGTCGACTTATGCACCCATCTCTTAATACAAAAATCAGGACAAAACCAGGACCACCCTGCGAAGTCGATTCATCATGACAAATTGGACAATCTCTAAAAATGAGCACATCCCGGCTATGTGGACTTACTACCTACAATTATTAATACATCGCGACTAATTGGTGGCGACCCCTGCAAACTTGATCCAGCATGACAAATCGCACCAACTCTAATAGCGCATCAATGTGTCGACTTATCCACCCTTTTCCTAATACAAAAATTAGGACATCCCTGCGATGGTGACTTACTACCTACAATCATTAATATCTGGCGACTAATGTGTGGCGACCCCTTGGTAATGGACGCATTTATCACTTTCATATTTGATTTGAATCATTTTTCCCGTGACAATTATTAATTTCAGATAGATCTATGTGGGCATCTTTCTCTCCCTTATGTTGCTAACTGTGTTGCACTAATTAATAATATATTATCAATATTTATTTAGCAACATTACATTTTATATTGATACACTCATAATGAAATCAATTAATATTATTGGTGCTATGACTTTGGTTTTGGGAGAAGAACATATTGTAACGATATGTTTTTCCAACTTGTATAGCGAAGACTAATGTAAGAAACACCATAGACTTTTATCAGATATACGTCGATCAGATCAAAGTAGGCGTACTTCTCTACCGTTGTACCAACGATTGTACAACGTGTAACTGTAAGTCTGACTTTTGTCCTCTGTATGACTGACCATAAACATTTTTATCTGTCTCTTTTGCCTATAGGTCTCCATTCTTATCTATTTCTTTTTTATTTCTATCACTTTTGTCCTGGCTAAAACCATAAAGTGCCTCTCTCTCTTTTCTCTCTCTCTCTCCCTTCTTATCTAACTCTAACTCTTTTTTCTTTATATTATCCATCCTATCACTTTTGTCCTATGACCATAAAATGCATTTCTATTTTTTTTTCGTCTCTCTCTGCCTTTTTATCTATCTCTTTTTACTGTCTATTCTCATAACGTCCCTCCATTTCACCTCACCTATAAAACACTCTTCAATATATTAATAACGGCCTAAACAAACCAATCTCACTCACTCACTTAACTTCGAATCTCTTACACATATAATTCATTTTATACATATACATAATTTTATACACCTCACTCTTCCATAACAATTTGTCATGATGCCGGGCAATTTTCTTTTCTTTTTGTTTATCGCCTAATCCACTATCCTCCATCACGTGCACATGTGGATACCTCCATTATTGGGCCAGCATCTTCTTCCACTTCTTCTTAACCCTTGCAAAATGGGGCCACTTCCACTTGGCCATCTTTTGTTTAATTTTGACTGCGCTCTCTTGTGCAATGAAATAAAATTTATTTTATTGTGGATACAACTTTCCTAACTAAATTATACCCTCCTACAAACAATTACAATACGATATTTATATTATCATAGGCGATCAAAACCATCTTTAAAACGCTACAACACTCTTTTCCTTATAAATCTCCAACCTTCCCTTCTGTCATGAACAGACTGAACAACCTCACTTATTTAATTTATCTTTTATTAATACAATTCACTACAAATCCCTACAAATCTCCCTGTGGCGACCACTCAATCTTGCTTTTGTTAATAGCTTCAAGCTTCAAGCTTCAATCTTGACTGTTTGCCCATTTCGCATAATTTTTCTTGGCGCTCATGCCATGCCCCCACACACCTAATGTGGCAGCGTGAGGTTCGCGCTTGTTTTAGCTCGAAGTGCTAAGATCGTTGTACTGTCAGTGACAGGGTAGCTGTATCGCCCCCACACCCATAGTAGGCCACTTAGATCTTATAAATGTTAAACTGTACAATGTTTTTTACTTTAGAACAACACATAAATTAACTCTATCAAATCGTTCTGTTTAAATGCAGAAAATGATTTCTGGCACATTTACACTTCGCCACATTTACACACAATATATCCATAGACACTTATACCAAACTATATTAGGCGATCAAAACCATCTTTAAAACGCTACAACACTCTTTTCCTTATAAATCTCCAACCTTCCCTTCTGTCATGCCCGAGAGACATCAACGATACAGCATTCATCGTCATCTAAAAATGCGATTAAGATTGCGCCACGGAAAAGGAAAATGCTTCGCCATTTCACATTTAACTACTTACACTTAGGGCATTCTCTTGTCACTTATAAATATCCTACTTTCCCTTCTGTCATGAACAGACTGAACAAAGTCCTAATTCGGCAGCGCGACCTTCGCGCTTTGCCTTAATGTAAGCCAGTCAAAAGTTGAGCGAGTACTGAAAGAGTGCCAGACCAAAATACATAGGAAAGAGGAACAAATGAACCGGCTCCACCACATTCAACTCCTTACAATTAGGGCATAGCTTACATTTTTAATTTCACATAATTTTTCTTCTCTCTTATAAATATCCAACCTTCCCTTCTGTCATGAACACACTGAACAACTTCCTAATAACTTACATTTTTCATTTCTCATAATTTCTCTTTTCACTTATAAATGTCCACCTTCCCTTCTGTCATGAACAGACTGAACAAAGTCCTAATTCGGCAGCGCGACCTTTTCTTCGGTCAGCGCTTCGATCAGTGGCTTGTCCACATTTCATTTTTCATACTTTTTCTTCGGGGGCCATCCCCCGACACCACCCTAATGCGACGTTGGCGCTTCTATCAGTAAATTTTAACATTGCACCACGTCATATTTTAAAATGAAATTATTTCACATCCTTACGATTTAGTCAACTTATATTAATAGAGAAAATGTACTATAATGCCACAAAATATAATATTAGAAATATTATGATAAAGACATGTACATCATATTATCTAAATGTATATACATTTTGCATACAAAATTGATTAGTTATGAATTAAATACTTCTCAATTAATATATCAATTTCATTTAACTCTTGTACTCTCATTAAAGGCAAATTTCTGGGGAGACGTGTCAAATTCTTCCCATACACGAATATGAACGCGGGCAAAATCAGAGTTCGGGTGACGGGCCTCCCAGATGGTTGTGATAAGCTTCCAAACCCATGGGCGCTAAATAAGACCTTTTCTTCGGTCAGCGCTTCGATCAGTGGCTTGTCCACATTTCATTTTTCATACTTTTTCTTCGGGGGCCATCCCCCCACACCACCCTAATGCCACGTTGGCGCTTTTATCAGTAAATTTTAACATTGCACCAAATAAAAAGAAAATGCTTCGCCACTTCACAATTAACTCCATACACTTAGGGCATTCTCTTTTCACTTATAAATCTCCAACCTTCCCTTCTGTCATGAACAGACTGAACAAACTCCTAATTCGGGAGCGCGACCTTTTCTTCGGTCAGCGCTTCGATCAGTGGCTTGTCCACATTTCATTTTTCATACTTTTTCTTCGGGGGCCATCCCCCCACACAACCCTAATGCCACGTTGGCGCTTCTATCAGTAAATTTCAACATGCCACCAAATAAAAAGAAAATGCTTCGCCACTTCACAATTAACTCCATACACTTAGGGCATACTTTACATTTTTAAACACTTCGCCACATTTACACTTTGTTTCCTGCATGAGACGCTTTGTCCTAATGAACATTTACATGAATACATTCTACACTTACATTGCTTCTTGTCACTTATAAATATCCTACTTTCCCTTCTGTCATGAACAGACTGAACAAAGTCCTAATTCGGCAGCGCGACCTTCGCGCTTTGCCTTAATGTAAGCCAGTCAAAAGTTGAGCGAGTACTGAAAGAGTGCCAGACCAAAATACATAGGAAAGAGGAACAAATGAACCGGCTCCACCACATTCAACTCCTTACAATTAGGGCATAGCTTACATTTTTAATTTCACATAATTTTTCTTCTCTCTTATAAATATCCAACCTTCCCTTCTGTCATGAACACAGAGTTCGGGTGACGGGCCTCCCAGATGGTTGTGATAAGCTTCCAAACCCATGGGCGCTAAATAAGACCTTTTCTTCGGTCAGCCGACTGAACCCCAATTGCGGTTAGCATATGAACATCCTCGGGCAACACAACCGCCTCCGATCAGTGGCTTGTCCACATTTCATTTTTCATACTTTTTCTTCGGGGGCCATCCCCCCACACCACCCTAATGCCACGTTGGCCCTTCTATCAGTAAATTTTAACATTGCACCAAATAAAAAGAAAATGCTTCGCCACTTCACAATTAACTCCATACACTTAGGGCATTCTCTTTTCACTTATAAATCTCCAACCTTCCCTTCTGTCATGAACAGACTGAACAAACTCCTAATTCGGGAGCGCGACCTTTTCTTCGGTCAGCGCTTCGATCAGTGGCTTGTCCACATTTCATTTTTCATACTTTTTCTTCGGGGGCCATCCCCCCACACAACCCTAATGCCACGTTGGCGCTTCTATCAGTAAATTTCAACATTGCACCAAATAAAAAGAAAATGCTTCGCCACTTCACAATTAACTCCATACACTTAGGGCATACTTTACATTTTTAAACACTTCGCCACATTTACACTTTGTTTCCTGCATGAGACGCTTTGTCCTAATGAAGATTTACATGAATACATTCTACACTTACATTGCTTCTTGTCACTTATAAATATCCTACTTTCCCTTCTGTCATGAACAGACTGAACAAAGTCCTAATTCGGCAGCGCGACCTTCGCGCTTTGCCTTAATGTAAGCCAGTCAAAAGTTGAGCGAGTACTGAAAGAGTGCCAGACCAAAATACATAGGAAAGAGGAACAAATGAACCGGCTCCACCACATTCAACTCCTTACAATTAGGGCATAGCTTACATTTTTAATTTCACATAATTTTTCTTCTCTCTTATAAATATCCAACCTTCCCTTCTGTCATGAACACACTGAACAACTTCCTAATAACTTACATTTTTCATTTCTCATAATTTCTCTTTTCACTTATAAATGTCCAACCTTCCCTTCTGTCATGAACAGACTGAACAAAGTCCTAATTCGGCAGCGCGACCTTTTCTTCGGTCAGCGCTTCGATCAGTGGCTTGTCCACATTTCATTTTTCCTGCTTTTTCTTCGGGGGCCATCCCCCGACACCACCCTAATGCGACGTTGGCGCTTCTATCAGTAAATTTTAACATTGCACCACGTCATATTTTAAAATGAAATTATTTCACATCCTTACGATTTAGTCAACTTATATTAATAGAGAAAATGTACTATAATGCCACAAAATATAATATTAGAAATATTATGATAAAGACATGTATATCATAATATCTAAATGTATATACATTTTGCATACAAAATTGATTAGTTGCACCAAATAAAAGGAAAATGCATCCCCCCACACCACCCTAATGCGACGTTCGCGCGTGGGTGCTACAATTTCGTAAATTTTATCTAATTGCATAATCCATCTTTCCCATTCTCATTATTTTGTTTTGTACTTAATTCACATTGATTCATACGCGGATGCCATTTGTGTGATGGCGATCCTTCCTTATGGGAGAGCGAAATAGACACTTATACCAAAATATATTAACGACATAATATAGAGATACAACATTATTACTAATTTCGCACTTTTTATCATCAACCTCATTCCCCACACCACCCTGATGCGACGTTGGCGCTTATATCAGTAAATTTTAAGATTGCGCCACGGAAAAGGAAAATGCTTCGCCATTTCACATTTAACTACTTACACTTAGGGCATTCTCTTGTCAGTTATAAATCTCCTACCTTCCCTTCTGTCATGAACAGACTGAACAAACTCCTAATTCGGGAGCGCGACCTTCGCGCTTCCATCAGTGGCTTGTCCACACTCCATTTTTCATACTTTTTCTTCGGGGCCATCCCCCCACACCACCCTAATGCGACTCCATACACTTATATTACATACGTCTATGCTACTAAATAAAAAAAAACATCCTATTTTCCAGTCAGCAACTCGTTAGTCAAGCGTTGACAGAATTTTACTCATAATTTCTGCCACTTACATGGCTGACATTTTTCATTTCTCATAATTTTTCTTCGGGGCCATGCCCCCACACCCCTAATGACTCGCTGCAGGAGTATAGCATGCATTGCAGACCACAAGTCTTGTTCCTGAAAGTCAACTGGCAAGTTGCATCAGGGACGCGAGCAGTCTTGTCGCCATCACCTTTAGGCTTGACTATTATACTCCGGCGCGTGGGTGCTTCAGTTGTCTTTAGACGGTTGTAGAGTGTCAGTCACACCGACAGTTACACGTTGTACAATCATTTGTACAACCGCAGACACCGACAGTTACACGTTGTACAATCATTGGTACAACCGTAGACAAGTACGCCTACTTTGATCTGATCCACCTATACCTGATAAAACTCTATGGTCTTTTTAACGTTAGTCTTCGCTATACAATTTGGAAACAGATATCGTTACAATATGTTCTTCTCCCAAAACCAAAGTCATAGCACCAATAATATTAATTGATTTCATTATGAGTGTATCAATATAAAATGTAATGTTGCTAAATAAATATTGATAATATATTCTTAATTAGTGCAACACAGTTAGCAACATAAGGGAGAGAAAGACGCCCAAATCTGTCTCAAATTGCAATAATTATTCAAATCAAATATCAAATTATGTTGTTGCTGTTCTTTTCCATATGTTAGGTCTTTTAATTCATGATATTAATGACTGATGTAAGACTGATTCATTTTATGGTCATTGAACAAGTTTATGGAGCAACTATTATTTTCATTAATGTTTGCTCGTATTAATTTATTGTCATAGACAATTATTGCTCACAATAATACATAGTAAACAATTTTTACTAACCAATTATCATTATAAGAGGTCTATTTGGTTAATGTCTCACACAAGATAATTATTACTCATTATATCACATATCATATTAATAGACTCTGTGTTGATTTTTCATTTTAAATTGGTGCTGTATTAGCTTTAACTTGAAGACTAATCTATCCAGAAGTGGTGTTTTGTATTTTATTTTGTTATTCTTGAGATTCGAGTAACTATATCCGATTGGCGGATGTTTCATGTAACTATACTGATCAACTTGAATAAAAATCTTTATATATATATATAATTTATCCACAATTTTTACTTGTTATTCTGGATATTGTAATATGTATATACGATGGGCCGATATGGAACATCTCTTCGCACACACTCCTGTCCATTTCATTTAACTGTACTCTGATCAACTTGAATAAAAATGTTCATATATATATAAATATTCTATTCTCTTTACTTTTCTTTTTCTTTTCTCTTTTCTTTTTTTTTTGGACAAAATGTTATTCACGTTAAAAGACACTATTTATCTCACAAAAATATAATTATAATTGTCATCTTCGTCATGCCGTTACCTTTTATATTCAGCGATATTAGATTGAAACATATTGAATTGAATTCTCGTTACCCCAGTTAGGCTAATTAGAGCGTCACGCCACCTAGTGTTTCAAATATTACGTCATCCAGCGGAGACTATAACATCCGCTCTCTGCACATAATCGACCAAAACAAGAGGTCAAACTTCTAAAAATCACAGGATTCTAAATCAAATAATGATAATCAAATTAAAAATTCTGTCAAGGATTGACCAGATTCCTCATTCTGGTTGTGTGTATAACCGGATGGTTATTTTATTTCATGTTTTCTGACCCTGAAAAGTTTGCTATGTTTGTTGTTATTGTTGTTTGTAACCATACACTTCAGCCGCACCGGAAGCTCCCGCCTTAGCGCAGGAAGCCTGAGGCTTGTCAAACATGCCCCTGGTGTTAAATTCGCGCCCTATACAGCCTATCAGGAACCGCGAGAATTGAATATAATTGAAAAATAATTTATTTCGCTTAAGTTACACATGTACAATATACAAAAATACGTTACCATCCTTCTTATGACCTACAACATTATATTAGCTGTACGTTAAAAAAAATTTCACTAAGTCATTAAATTAAATGTCCCGTTCGCATCGTGAAAGATGTTGTCCGCGCGCGGCCGGCGGGGCAGTGTGGTGCCGTTCAGCTCAGGTCATCTGGGTCATAGCACGTTGTCTAGGTCATCGTGCGTCACTCCTGCTGACAGGGCATGATATCCCTTATTTCTACAACGCTCTGAACCAAAGATAAGGGGTTCGTTAGGGTTAGATGGCTGGAATTTCATTGAATTTTATGGACTGTTAATGGTGACAGGCGGAACCAGAATGTGCTTCGCCAGCATGACAATTTACACTTCACACTTTCTTTTTTGGGCTAGTCACATCCTTTGAGTTGGTGTATTGTTTCAGCTCATGATGGTGAACACATATGTCTAGGGTCATAGTTCCCATGCCCCTGATGTTTAAAACACATTTTTTTTTATGGGTGGGTGAAGCTGACCAGCATCTTGGGTTATGGGAAAGTTAATTCCATTCTTACTAGGATGAGATCACTTTTTGACTATTTCTCACCATTCTTTGTGGACAAAAGTGTTTTGACAAATGTGTCCACGATAACCGCCTTACACTATACTACATTTGATATATTATATTCATCAATAGACCGAATAAAATAAATTTGTCTCTGCTGTGACTGAAATAAAAAATTTCTTTCTTTTGGCTCGTACATAGCTTAAATTCATTCCTAAAAGAGCGCCCAACGCGCCGTCTATCATTTTCTTAAAAAGAACTGTCTCAACAATTAATTTAATTATATTAACTTATCCGATACACCCGAGTTCCCTAACACAACCTCCACCACGCTACCTCAACGACCCATTGGACGACTCGGCAACACTAGACACACAGAGACAACCCAACCTACACTACCAATACACTGACACCACCCAAACAATAGAACAACTACCAATCATTTTGCTCAAACAACCGAAAACAAACGAAAAATGGAAAACAACTGCATAATTTTAAAAGCGAAATCTGTGCATCATATGCATTTGAAATGGATGTGCCAGCATCACCGACTCCATCTCACCCATCTTGATGATAGTAAGCAAATTCTTTTTCATATGCATGATATTATTCATTATTCATGTGCTGCAATATCATTTCTTATGTTATTAGACAATTGGCCATGCCTACTACATAACACACACGCCACATGCAAAAGTAAATTATGTCCAAATCGCTGTTCGATATTTTTGCTTTTTATCGATAATATTATCAATGTTCTTTCAAACATTCTTTCAATGTATACCTTTTATGCTACTTCATTATTTTCTTTGAGTGAGACGCGCCCGGGAGCAAACCGTTATAATATGTTATTCCTCCTGCTTTATTATGCATATTTTAAGCACGATCACGGCATTTGCACTCATTTGATATTAAATGTTCTCATCCGTTTGTGTAAACAAATGGGCTCCACCTATTAAATTCGTTTAAGCATTCTTATATCGGCTACCCCTATTATGTGCGATTAACATTTATCATCACTCTCTTATTGCACTCATAAATAAAATATATCTCCTTTATCCTATGTTTCATACATGCACGAATTATGCTTAGCCAACTTGTCATTTCTGCATTAAGTCTGATATTTGAATCCAACGCGAACCTATAACTATTACATACACAATGGTTAAATTTTAATCCGCGCGAATATAAAGACATTTACACTTGTCGTTATGACATATTGCCAACGATTGATTAACTTTTTGTATCACATAGTTACTTTTTAGATATTATTTACTTTCATTTATTTATACATCCATAATAAATAGCTTATTACGTACAATATAATCGCGTTACTAAATCACTCATAATATTATTTCAGTTCCCTTCCAAAGAGGCAGTCGCGATCCGATGCAACTATTACTGTGTCTCCTGTTGTTCATCCTGCTGCTCCTTCACATATTTGTGGCATATTTTATTGTACAGTGAACCAATACGTGTGTAATAAATAGAACTTAATTGTCAACCAATTGTGTCAACCAATTCTTATTTATATTATTTACATTTCTTTACATCGCGATGTCCACTAAATACACCGTAAAAATAAACCCATAAATAAATATGATTCTATCCACAATAGAATATACTCTCGTCTATTCAATATTATATTAGATAATATGATATTATCTATAAACGTCCATTACTTTATAATTTTGCCATTTTTATATATAAAAATCAATAATATCGATGAGACACTTTTTGTTCAATATTAATTCATAAAATCATAATTAATGCATATCAGATGTGTTATCATAAACAAAGACAAGCAATTACCGAAGTAGCAATGTTAGGGAAACCGGCACCTGACCAGGTGAGGACAGTTTTGGATTTTGATGAAGTACCAGAGGAAGAAAACTGTTATGAGGAACCTGTAAATATTGGTGTACGCAGAGAAGGGGATGTTCCAGAGCCCCAGGGCCAATTAGATGGACCGGAGCAACAAGAGCAGGAAGGCGCTGGCAGGATACCAATGATAGAGGAACTCTTATACGACTTAGTACTCTCAGACAATATCCTATCATAAGCGATAACCAAAATGATAAGTCCCATTACCATTATTTTTCAATTGAGCTTTATAGCGCTTATCATTGATTATCATCTATAGTCCAATTTCCCTATATTAGTTACTACTTAGTGACATAACTCCTGCGAACGAACATTATTTCAAAAAATGAAAAATATAATTGTGTCCATACTGGAGCAGTCGATCGAGTCAGAAGATGGGGTCGTGTGGCTATTATTTTTCCTCTTTGGGCCGTCTTGCCCCCCCCCCCCACCCCCCCACCCCCCACCCCACCCCAACCACCCCCGCCTCCGAAATCGACAAAGATTAAGACACGCTGCAGCATAATAGATATATTGTCAGATCGAACTTAATCTATTTTTAAAAATGACTTTAACTAACTTTTTATACCTATAGGGCTTTAAAATAGTTTAAATAGAAAAGTGTGAGTGATACAGCACTCATATTTTGGCATTATATAGTGAATGTGTTGAAATAGGTAATAATTAGTCTCTTTTTACATTTAATTTCGTCTAACTATCGTCATTAATTATCATTTAGCTATGTATATGCCAAGGAGAAGCTAATCGAAGAGCAAAAGAAGCACAATAAACACAACAAAAACACACATTACTGCGAGTCATTCAGAATTTTATATTTTATTTGACAATCACAATGACTTTATATTTTATAATACTTATTCCTAACACATAATGACAGTAATCATCACAATTGACGAAAGAAAAAAGTTTGTTCTTTTAAATAATTTAACATGCCGACGGCCTACTTTGAGAGCGCCATGACATTCGTTTGATCCTTCCTGTTGCTAAGGAACCAAAATAACCATTCATACGACTATGCATATACGACATATGTGATATATTTTCATAAAATGTACAATTGGCAGCTGTACACATTTAGTACATTATTAAATTCAGAAGCATTTGACTAATAAATATTACTAAGGGAAGAAAGATGGTAATTCCTCATCCAAAAAATGAAATGTTTATGAATTTTTATCTCTATAGCATGACACTTCTATCGAACAACCTACATGTAACAAGTCACACCTTTCAGTCCAACAAAATTTTAACATTTATTTATAACAAATTTATCCCTCTTAATTGGACAAATACATTATTAAATCTAACACTTACAAATTGATTGACATTATTATCACATACTAGTCATGTCCTCTATTTTATATTATACCGCCATACTATACAGTCCTATTATATTGTCATAAAAGTTAATGTTTAAAAGACGTTGACTTTAATCCCCGTCTAAATACATACGTAAATAATACATTTATAAATATTGAGATATCGATGTGTGGACATATTGGGTTGGATTGTGGGGTGATCTTATTTTTAAAATATTACCCATTTACTACTCTACTATACGATATAACATTGCTCAAAGACGAAATTTACGAATCATTATTTATTCCAACGCTGTCATTATACATTGTACGAAAAATACCGTAATTACCACGAAACATATGTTAATATAACAGACAGTGATGTAAAAGTCTTAAAATAAAATACAACCTAAATATTAGCTAAGTACCTCTCTATACAAATTGTGAGACTCACCCTAAATGATCGATCAATTATTATGTAAATCAAGGTATATGTTAGGGGTTTTTTTTGTTTTTTTTTTAAGTTTTTATTGAATCTATTAACAAATAGCCTTTTTCTCTCACGCGGTCGATCACATGATATTACATCTTACCCTCTACTCATGTTGCGTTTATTTTTGGAATATAATTTTAATTTGCTGCGCGAGATCGATTATTTTATCTTCCGATTGTTCAAACGTTCATCTTAATGCGGCCGCATAGAATCGTTTTCGTGTGTAATTTTTTTTTTTCAATTCAGACCGCCACGAAAATGTGATACCCATAAAAAGGAAAGGCACATTTAATTCAGGTGACATGTGAAATAATCATGTTTGTTCAGATATTTATGAATTGAAACAAGTTATGTAGCACACAGTTTAGCAATACATTTTACTTGTTCACACTGTTATAATGTCAGAGTGGACTTTTCTCCATGAATTAGCATTTTCTTTCAATAAATTAGACATTTTTTTCTTCTCGATTTAAGTTCATACATTTGTTTATAAATATTTTAATCAATTATTAATTCAGTCATTCATTCATTCAAATTAACAATAATCATTTGACCTATGTACAATTTTATATTTGCCCAATGTTACTCTTCTCTCTAATTTACGAAAAATGATCATTATGATGAATTAATTGACTAAATATCGATCGTCTTTATTAAACGCTTGTTGCGCCGTCTGGTGACGTCTTACCTGATACTGCCCATATGGCGAGCTGACCTCGATGACCATGCACAACGACCGAGTGAGTCAGTCCAAACCACACACTCATCTGCTTTGGACCTGCTCTACAATCTCCACTCATACTCTTAATACCCATTTCTACTATCTACCATCTAATTATTAACATTACCGTACAACGATGGCCACGTAAGTACTCTACTTTTCACACGATCTTTTTATTTGTCTTTAAGACAAATATTTTGCTATGTCTTTAATAATGACTCTCTCATATCGTCCTATTAACATGCGGAAAAAATTACACCACGCTTCCTCTAGAATGGCTCTGCACTTTCTCAAAGCCTAAAATTATGTCTTATTTTGTTTTGTACACGTCAATTTATCAGCACATTATCAAAATAAAGCAAATGTTTATGAATTAAGTAAATTATGCCACTCCTCATCTGAATTGTGCGACGCTATGGAGGAAATGTTAGTCTACTTAGTGGCTTTTATATCCTAATGATATGTCTACGCCTAAATTGGACAAGCATAGCAAACATAGCGAAATATTTAAATTGCCCTAATAACACCTCAAATAGTCGAACTTTAAGAGAGAACATTTTGAGCGACATATTATTATTATGTACGTATGCAATTGCAATCCAATTACAAAATTACATATTCCAGCCAAACCAAAAAGAAGATGAAAGTGCGCCGCAATCCTTGCACGCCGGAGCAGCGGCAGCACTTTGTCGATGCTATTGCAAACGGCTTGAGGGGGACCGGGAAACAGTTCTGGCCCCAACTCGAAGCTCTCGTAGACAAAACAGGGCTGGAGTGGACATTTGTCGTGGTATGCATGATAACAGATTCAACTTCAACCGACCCCTTTATTGCAGTAGCACAATTGCACGCTAATTTCGTCTTAGCCAATATCTGTACATATGACTTTTATAAAGAAAAAAAAAGGACATATACCTAATCAGACTCCACTATTATATTATTCATAATACACTCAATTTGCACTCAAATTATGTTGTCGTTACAGAAAAAAGTCAAGAACATGCTGCCGGACTTAATTGGCGCGCAAGAGAAGTCCACAAAGAGCAAGAAATCCCAGTTTAGAGAGAAGGAGACGTCACGCTTCAACGGCTACAACTTATTCACGAGGGAACAAGCTACTAGCAGTGGGTGCACTTTTCATTAAAAAAGACATACCATATAAGCTATAACATCAACTAATAGCGTTCATTTCAATACTATCTTGCGATCTAATTAACGCCTTTATATCACTCATATTTCTTAATAGTCGCTGTGATTCTGATAAGACCCTTTTTTATGTGCAAATGGTCCACTTGGGCTTAACACTTGTGCGGAGTTGCTGGGTTTTTTTTATTGTGATTGGGGTCTTTTTTGTCCTTAGTAAATATGCTATAGGTAAATAAGAGCCTTTTTTTAAGTGCAAATCGTCGAGTTGGGCTTAACACTTGTGCGAACTTGCTTTATTTTTCAATGGTGATTGGGTTGTCAATATGATATAGGTAAACGAATCGAAGCATATCGCCATATCGATACATATGCAATGCTTAGACGAAAAATGTCCAACTTTTTCTTTCGAGTGACATTTATTTCTATTCATACAGGTTCCTCCCAAGGCAACACTCGCCTGTCTAGTTTCGGCACGCAGTGGCGCTCGCTGACAGACGAGGAACGCGAAATGTACGGGCAAAAGGCGAAAGAAGAGCGTGAAGAGTGCCCAAGCAAACTCTCTCCCGCCCAAAAAGAAAAAAAAGTTAGGCAAATCGGCCAAAAAATGGATTTTTTGGTAAGTCTCCTTTGCATACGTAATTTCGTTCCAATACCGCAGGGCGTGGAAGTGATCCATTCTAAATTATTCTTCATGCTTTTTTCAAATGATCTATCCGATCCCCTTATATAATCATGACTCAAAAGCCCGTGAGTATTATAGGGAAATGGGGAACCATCCCATAACCGATAAGCGCTATACACACCGCTATTCGTCGCAACTCACTCCTCAACACACCCTCTCTCTCTCTCTCCACCGCACCCTCTTTCTCAACCCCACCCTCTCTCACCACCCTCTCCTCTCCACACCGCCACCACCCCCTCTCTCTCTCTCCCCCACCCATATCCCCCTACCAACACTATTCTCACCGCGTCTAGCGCCGGAAAATTAGCAACCTGTCAATCAAAACGTTCATTATTATTTTATTAGTGCATTTCATTTAGAGACATTATTGATAAATTTATTATAAATTATATTATTGTTGAATTATGTCGACTTTTTACTGTTCATATTAAAGGTGGATCTTCTTGATCGGCTGGACCAGAAGGCGTTGTTTGTGGGGATCCTTAATGGAGCAAACCATGCCATCGGCACAAGACACGCGGTCGATACTTGGAACGAGTATCGGACCGCACTTATGGCGTCGTTGCATGGCCGCAGTGATGAGGCCCCGTCCCCACAACCAACGCTGGACCAGCTGCGCCAGCGCGTGCAGGAGCGCATCAAAGAGGCTTATGGTATGGCAACACGTCATATTTTAAAATTAAATTATTTCACATCATTACGATTTAGTCAACTTATATTAATAGAGAAAATGTACTATAATGCCACAAAATATAATATTAGAAATATTATGATAAAGACATGTATATCATAATATCTAAATGTATATACATTTTGCATACAAAATTGATTAGTTATGAATTAAATACTTCTCAATTAATATATCAATTTCATTTAACTGTTGTACTCTCATTAAAGGCAAATTTCTGGGGAGACGTGTCAAAGTGTTCCCATACACGAAAATGAACGCGGGCAAACTCAGAGTTCGGGTGACGGGCCTCCCAGATGGTTGTGATAAGCTTCCAAACCCATGGGCGCTAAATAAGGATGCTGCAATCGCAATGGCTGATGCAGAGATCGTATTTGTGCACCGTGCGTAAATATATCAGTATATTATATTATTAAATAGCGCCTGTAACTAGCTCATCTCATAAAAAAAAAACGAAGATAATATCAAAAAAAGACATAGACCAATATTAATTTCTTATTTCGTCATTTATGGATGTGGTGGGGTCGTTTCCTGAAATATCACTTTACCTAATTTGTCTCTTATTATTAAACAATAATATAGTTGAAGACGAGCCAGAAGTGCCAGAAAGTGTTCCAATTGACGAAGAGCCACAATCAATTGCAATCGGACTTGATATTACGGCAGGTACGTCCGTTTATATTGTCATAGCGATATATATATATATTTGTCCAATTTTCGTACTAATTGTAACATAAATACAAAAATTTCACTTATTTATTTTATAGGCGAAGGTGGAGCAATTATTGGCGTGGCAAGGGGCGATGTACTGACGGTTGAGGCAGACGAGCAAGGTATTGTAAATTAAAAGTTATTTATTATTGAATTAGAAAATTAGTTATTTTTGACATCATGCATGCATGATGTGACGTTTTATGACAATTGCCACTATATTTAATCGTGACATATAAAATGTAACATGTAAAATGTGACATAATTAAATAGCAATTAATATGGAAATAATTAAACTCAATAGACAGAGGATAGCAAATATGATTTGTATTAGTGCGAAATACAAATATTGGTCTTCCTTATTTTGTAGTTGAAGGAGGGCAAGTAACAATAGACGAGTTTGAAATAACTGAGCCCAGCGAGACAAAAGGTATTAAATCAATTAATTCCAGCGCTTGCCTAATTCGATTTGAACGTGGTTGTCCAGTCGGCAACAAAGGTTTGGAATATGGTTGCCCATCAATGACTCGTTGTAGCACAACACAATGAAAAATGAAACACTTCGGCTATTTAGAAGCCCATGTGAGTGTGATCCCGGTGCATTTTAACCGATTATCCACCGTACATTTGAGTCAATTTCGCGATTAATAAATACTTTATACTGCCTGTATTTTAACCATATTATACAGAATCAACGTCTAAATGTTTAGTAAAAAATCAAATATCAACGTAAGTTGTTCTCAGTCACGATAAAAATGTGAATAGCTTCTAGACATCAGATACAATTTTCCATTGTCCAGCCTTGACAAGACACAATCAGTCAAATATAATTGTCCCCACAATTGTAGTTGATAAATTTTTTTTGATTATATATTATCAATTTAATCTAGCCCAAATTTATCATCTTATTAAACAGAAACAAAAAAGAAAATGGCTAAGCGACCAAGTGGTAAGTTCATTTCCAACTTTTAATAATATCTGAATGAATCATTACAAATGTGCACATATAACAAATTATTAAGTCAATAAAATTAGCCCAAATGTACAATTTAAATGTAATTAAATAATTAGTTAGTATTCGAAATGGAAAGTATATTTATTAAGTCATGACTAAATGATGTCCGCTATTCAGACGAGTGCGATAATATATTTTTTTTGATTATATATTATAAATTTAATGCACCCCTAATTTCTCATTTTATTAAACAGCAAGAAAAAATAATCGGGCTAATGGACCACAAAAAGCAGATGCCAAGGAGAAAAAAAAAGCTAAGGGAAAAAGTGGTAAGTTCATTTTGAACGTTTAAAAGTCTCTCAATCAATCGATACCCCCCATTCCCCAAACCCTATTCATATCATCTCGAAACGTCTTCAATTAATTTTGTTTACATTGACAGGCATCCCTCTAATTAAGAATTATCTCAGTTGGTAGGTGACATTATTGGTGATAAGTTACGCTGATGTCGCTACATTTTATAATAATAAGGCACTTGAACATGCTTGTCCCAAGAAGCATATTTATATTTTTTGTGATTATATATTATAAATTTAATTCACCACTAATTTCTCATTTTATTAAACAGTAGGAAAAAATAAACGTGCTAAGGGAAAAAAACAAGCAGATGACCAGGAGAAACAAACATCTAATGGACACAGTGGTAAGTTCGTTTTGAACGTTTAACAATCTCTCAATCAATCGATACCCCCCATTCCGCAAATCGTATTCATATCATCTCGAAACGTCTTCAATTAATTTTGTTGACATTGACAGGCATCACTGTAATTAAGAATTATGTCAGTTCGTAGGTCACATTATTGGTGATAAGTTACGTTGATCTCGCTAAATTTTATAATAATAAGGCACTTAATTTGTCATTTTGGTTAATAATAAGGGAATTAATTTGTAATTTTTGTTAAACAGATGGACCAGAAGAAGGAGATGACGTGGAGTGGGAGTGGGAGAAAATCGTGGCCGTCCGCAATAATCCGGTGACCGGTGAGGAGGAGTTCAGGATTAAATGGCGTGGCTTTCCAAACGCCGACAACACTTGGGAACCGAGCTCTGCCATTAGTGACCATTCATTATTGACTTAATAATGTGTGGTAGAATTTAGATTTAGTCGCCTGCGCCGCTATGGGTCTCACATTGTGAGTGAGGAGGGGAGAATGGGGAGAGGGATTATAAATAGGGCTGGAGAATGGGGTAATGGCATTTGTGCATTAAGGGCTGTCATTTCGAGTGCAAGTTGTAAATAAAGAGCAATATTGTTAACATCTACCCTAGACTTCTTTGATTACAAATTACCGACATTCGTTCTATAGTGCGATCCGTAGACACCGGAGGAGAGGATAGCTGCTAGTGTCCCCATTTTAACTTAGCGCGCCGCCACCCAACTATTTATAGTATTGAGGTCAACGGGTCAAACAGCTGACCACCGTAGGGGCATACAAACATGAGGTGCACGTCTAAGACGCTCACTGCATTAGTGTATGAGACAGTACCAATCTTTGTCAATGTTTCTTAGATTTAAAACTTTAAAATCCCATTTTAAATGAGGAAACAGTGTCGCTGATATATATGAATATCAGCGGCGCCTGGGACAACCATAATAAGTCCATATTTTTACTTAATATACTGAGGAATGGGGAGGGGTGACTGTCTGTCTCTAGCCTATACTGGGCCTCGACTCCCCGCTCCGGGGTGCGGGAGGATACGGGGACGGAAACTCTGTCTAGTCTGTCTCCAGATATAACTCTGCTGTCTCTAACCCGATGTATCTGGTCTAACATACTCAGCTTACCAGTAAATGAAAGTTCAATAAGGATCCAAAGTGAGAGGCTCATTAAAATATAAATTATTTCCTTAATCACTAAAATGAAATAGGTTTAACAAGTAAACCTACTTACACAGTGCCACTACGGCACTCACCAGAGACCATACGGGACGGGAGTATACCCCTAACCCTGCCATTGGATGACCGGGACTTGCAGGCTCAAAGCCCGTCATTCCTTACGCTACTGGGCCCTTCTAGAATGGGGACAGTGTAAGTGGGCCGAATAGATGAATAAAGGTGGAGGCTCCAAACTTAGCCATTTCTTTAAATACAATGCAAAATTTCTCATGTTTTAGAAAAAGGGTCTGTTAATCTTTCGTTCGATTCAACTTTTTGTCTAGATGTGTAGGTTTCCACATTTCTCATAATATAAATTATCAAAGTACCTGCATGCACATAGGCAGTATGGGCCATAGGCATGTACAACACACACTATATCCCTACATCTTTCTCGAATGAAATCGTCTACAATTCTTGGCTATTTACTTAAGAAAACTGGATCACTAAAATCCCACATGTTTTCTCGACAACCTGTGTGAATTTCAATGGAAGGAAGCTGCCAAATTATGCTTAAAAGGAAGTTTTGTACGAGTATGTTTTGGGCTGGTGCAATGGTTTAGCATAGGGATGCGCACCCACGTGGAGTTTGTTTGGCTGTCCCTACTCGGCACCGCTACCTCATGAATATTAAGTAGCTGCCTGTGACGTGTGCTTGGCGGAGCGCTATTTAATAACAGCAGATAGATACAAATTGAATATACGATGTACCTAAATCTATTTACAAATTTTGTGGAATAAGACACATCTAAGAAGAAAATAAAGTTCTTAATACATTTCAACCGAACGACAGACAACCAAGCACACACAGCAGGCGAGCAGATAGATAAAAATTTAATATACCGTAGTGGCCAGTTCATAACCCCGCGCTTGTACTTTTTTCGAACCCCCTTGAGCCCCGGCTTGCAATTGACATAACCTTTTAATATAGAATTAAATTTTAGATGAATTTATTTTTTCATGACGCCCACAGCCCCTGTCTGTATTTGAGATAGGCTTTTAAAAAGGTCCCGGATTATAAACGGGCCACTACGGCAATGTCTATGATTCCAAAATAAAATAAAATAGGAGGAGGAAGAGAAGCGTTCAACGCCACATATTAATTATACAAATAAAGACGCCTAACAGAAAAAACTTTGTCTCTCGAGACAACTTGTGTTGAAATTACCCTTAAAGTGGCTAAGATAATTAAAATGAGTAGTCAGGGAATAGTGTGAAATTTTTTATTGAATCATTAGTGAATGGGTCAGAAGATAAACCCAGGTCAAATGGGTGTTACATAATTCATGATGTCAACCAAACGGCCACTTTGGCATATCGGATTGGTATGCAAAAAGATTTTGCTCACTATTTTACCAAATATCTCATATAATATGAATTTCATACTTTTGATATTCACAGGTGCACGAAATAATAGCAAATGAAGTCTAAATTCCGTTAGTCGATAATCTAGCCAGCAACAGTGAGAAGTGTCAGTCGTCGCCTTCTAGACACTTTCGGTCCCCGTGTCCTCCTGCACAACGGAGCTACTGTGTTAAGGCATAGTAATAGGCTAGTCAATTTCATTTGTCCTCTCTGGATAAAATGAGTAGTGTTGCTACATTAACACAGTTTCAATAAATGTTATTTGGTTTGCTCTTTGTGATGAATATTGCCCTCCTCTCACTTTCAGTTGATTACTATTTTGGCAGACGATGTTAGTAGAGCACACATGGCCAATTTGGAGCGCGAACGATTGCTTAAATTCCTTCCGTCCTCAGCTTTTCCCACGTTGCCGCGCTACCAGACTGAATGGAGGAAAATATAAAATAATTGTAAGATAAATGTCCATTCGTATAGTGGTTGTTGATCGAGGCAATAAAAGTGAAAATAAAATAAAATAAGCACGTCTTCCCCTTTAATTGGAAGATGCGACATTTGCTATGAGCAAATATCGGGCCCTAGCAGCATGTTCTATAAACCGTTAGATTATATATGTCAAAAAGTAATTAAATACAATATCTTTTAAATTTTGCAGTTCAGAGAACATCCTTTAAGCAGTATTCATGCTCGTATATAATCATCCATGGAGCGTTTATAGATAAGGAAGATAATATTATATTAGATAAGGAACATTACATCGATTAAATAGTTGTATATTACATAAGGATAATTATATAAATTAAAACATTGTATATTACATAACGAACACTTTTTTGTTCAATCGAAAAACAAATATTATTATTAAGTGTTCCCCTCGTATTTGAACAGACAATATGTACGGATTGATACTGCTTGTGGCTTTTAACAAATTTTGACCTTAAATATCGACACAAAAATACCACTATTTGTGTCAATGTAACAGTAATGTGGTCAGAGTGAGTTAGAGAGAATAATAATTAGTAATAATGTAAAAATAAAGGCAGGGCAAAAGATATCGAAATGAAAAAAGGTATAGACATAAAATGGAGTTAAAAGTACAAATGGATAGATATTTAAAATAAAGTGCAATGCATTACCACACAATCCGAGAACAGGTCAATGAATACAAATAGGTAGGCTTCACACTAGACAACGTTGTTACCTTTAAAAGTCACACTCAAAAAAAACTTAATCTAGTCAATGCCAAAATCAGGCTGCTCTACAGGGCCAGACAATGACTTACAACAAAGTGCACCCTTTTAAATCTGTCCCTGCTGACATGACCAAATTGGAATAAAATGGGACAGTCAACTCCTCTGGATGAAAAAAAAGGTGTACATAAGGTGTAAATAATCATTCGTTCACATTTTGATATAATGTACGGACTACGTGAGTATGACCAGTTATATTGATTGCTTGGAAAGTTCAGTAGTGTACCCTACTATAGGATACTAATCATTTTTTATACTATATAAATAGTAGGAGTATTATAATAGACGATAGGACCGCAGCACCAGTAGATATAATTTTAATAAAATATTGAATGAGAAGATCATCGTGGGTCAACTGCCCTCGCTCTAAAAATGACATAAAATTTTACCGACTACGTTACCACACAATCCGAGAACAGGTCAATGAATACAAATAGGTAGGCTTCTCACTAGACAACGTTGTTACATTTAAAAGTCACACTCAAAAAAAAAATTAATCTAGTAAATGCCAAAATAAGGCTGCTCTACAGGGCGAGACAATGACTAAGGACCAAAGCCAAATACGACTTATATAAAATTGCCATTCTTCCAAATCTATACTTCTGTCATTTTATATATGACTGTGCCCCCAAATCAATGTTACAGAAATTGCAAGCACAACAAAAATAGAGCCCTTAGAATAATCTCCAATAAATAAAAATACGAAAACGTAGATCAACAAAATAAAAAATTAAATATCTGGCCCCTTCAGGCACGTAGGGACAAACATATATTGGACAATTCTTTCTACCTTGCTCAAAATCAACATAATCTTGAAAAAAAAAAATATCTCCACCAGGAGCCATGGCCCTTGCAGGAAAAAAATCTCGGTCCTCTGTTCAAAATGAACAAAAATTAACAACTCAATGATCGACGAATGTCAAAAAAAGTGGAATGAACTGCACACTGATGCCAAAAAAATTCTCGACAAACATACTTTCAAAAAATAAAAGGAAAAGAGCCTATCACCCTTTAGGCCTACATAAATAAAATACAAAATTATAAGTGTCTGCGCTTCGTGACTGTGCGGACTGGGGTTGACTGCGAAAATGGGAGGGTAAAACGCCACCACACCCTATATACAAACGTCCGACCAACGTATCATACGCTATACCCTGCATGCAAATGGTACTGTTTTGTAGAAGAATGTCTCACCGGTCAGAACAATATATAACGTCTACCGATGTTAAATCTTACCGCTGATCCCCCAATATCAACGCATTAATTAACAGTTTATGCACCCTCCATCATTAAAAAGATAGACCAGAAAAAAGGAGCATTACAGATCAACATTTAAAGACAAATTTGTATCAATATATTAAATATAAAGGTTACTTGAGAACACCCACCCACACATAAAAAATAGGTGTAGTGTTGCTGTTCGCGGTGTTTTTAGATTCACAATTTTATAACTACTTTCAATAACAGGATGAAAACACTTGCCACTCAGACGTCAGAGAGATGGTAAATTGTTTATACATCAAAGCACTATTATAAGAGGTATATAGTTATTTTATGTTAAAATGAACGCATTTGCTAAGTATATAGCCTCATATCAACCCCACATAGTGTCCAAATGTTACCCCTGATCCCCCAATATCAACGTAGTAATTAACAATTTATGCACCCTCCATCATTAAAAAGATAGACCAGAAAAAAGGAGCATTACAGATCAACATTTAAAGACAAATTTGTATCAATATATTAAATATAAAGGTTACTTGAGAACACCCACCCACACATAAAAAATAGGTGTAGTGTTGCTGTTCGCGGTGTTTTTAGATTCACAATTTTATAACTACTTTCAATAACAGGATGAAAACACTTGCCACTCAGACATCATAGAGATGATAAATTGTTTATACATCAACGCACTATTATAAGAGGTATATAGTTATTTTATGTTAAAATGAACGCATTTGCTATGTATTTTGCCTCATATCAACCCCACATAGTGTCCAAATGTTACCCCTGATCCCCAAATATCAACGTAGTAATTAACAGTTTATGCACCCTCCATCATTAAAAAGATAGACCAGAAAAAAGGAGCATTACAGATCAACATTTAAAGACAAATTTGTATCAATATATTAAATATAAAGGTTACTTGAGAACACCCACCCACACATAAAAAATAGGTGTAGTGTTGCTGTTCGTGGTGTTTTTAGATTCGCAATTTTATAACTACTTTCAATAACAGGATGAAAACACTTGCCACTCAGACCTCAGAGAGATGGTAAATTGTTTATACATCAACGCACTATTATAAGAGGTAGATAGTTATTTTATGTTAACATTTAATGTTTTTTGCCGATTTGGCGGACGTTGAAAAATGTTGCATATCACCAAATTGTCATTGTCTCAAAAAGAGGAATTAGGCACCCAATGGAAGTATTTGAACACATGTTTATCGACATTGTTGAATTGAATTGAATCGAATAAAGATGATCTAAAATTGTACAGATTACGTTCTCACACGGTCAATAATGAAGGAGTGACATTGAATGGTTGGAAAATTTAGTAGTGTAACGTACTATACGATATTAATCATCTTTGTACATTATAATCAGTAGGACAATATGAACCCATCATTGCTTGGAATTGTATATAAATGACCTCGAGAAAGTTATCACACACTCACAGATAAAAGTGGAGCAGGGGCCTACGTAGACTAGAGTCAAATACAAATGTCCTTTCTTCTTCGTAGTCACATATTTCGTAGTGTGAAAAGTAGGAATGCATTTGTACATATTAGATTATTTGAACAATTTTTTATTATTGGATTCTTTGTTCATTTATCACCATATTCGGTGTCATGATGTTGGTTATTGTAATTGTCTGCGGCATTTGAATAAGTACGACTCAGTCAAATAATGTGTCATCATTTAAGGCGGAAAAATTGCCATGTGCTTTCCTCTTCGGACTTAGATATTTCCTGTTGTGAAAAGTAGCCAGTTTTGACCGCTATAACACAAACCATAAAATTGGACACTATAACATTTAAGTTCTACACAGAAATACTAAGAATAACAACATGAGACTGAATATGTGTATAAATGAACGAAGAATGAACTTGAAGTGGACATATTGGCTAATTATAGATATATGTACTTTACAAATTAGACAATCATACATTTTCTTCATCATCCGTATTCGCATCATCAGTATCCACATCAGAAATACTAGATTCTGATAAGTACAAACGAAGATTGTTAAACTGTTCAACAAAATCTATTTCTTCTGTTGCCACCCTAGCCAAATATTCGGTGTCATGGTCCGTGTCAAAAGCGTTCATTCGGACAAAGCGTCTCATGCAGGAAACAATTTTTTGTTGAGCTTTTTCGTTGTCAATAATTTTTTCTATCATGAACGCTCTTGCTGCAGCAGTACAATCATCACGGTCTATCTGGCTCGAGAGTAGACGATGGCTTTCCCTGTAGAATTCAAGTATAGCCTGAAATTCAATGTCCAGAGCAGCCATCTCTTCATTGCAGCGGTCGATACGATTGGAGGCAACAACAAATTCTTTCATCAGATTGTACGGTATTCCCATACCATCAGGTTGGTTGAGGCCCCGGTATATACGTGCGTCGGTTTCCTTAACTTGATCAAAAGTGATTACAGAGTGCGAATTCACGCTGTTATACTGTTTTACCAGGCGGTGGAGCCGGTCATTTACCGATTTTAACGACTTGGATACACGTTTCGCAGCATCGCTCCCGCCTGGAATAGATTTAAATAGTATGAAATAATATGATTCAATAGGAATAGGCAGACATAAACGAAGACCAATATACGATATATTTAGAGGGGGATGTACGATCACGAGGGAAATGGTGATAAAATGTAACGATATAGTAGCAAATTAATTACTAAATGGAAAGACCAAAATGAATAATGAAAGGGTAGGTTGGAATCAACGTTATTGTAAAGAAAAGAAATGGGACGAGTGCATGTAATAGAGCAAAAAAATGAGTTAAATATAAATAATAATGCACGAAATGTAATTAATTGTCATGATTCGGATGTGTTTCTGTGTGGAAAAAATTAGGATGTGATTAAATAATGGAGTTGATAAGTAAAGGCAAGGAGTATAACGAGTTAGATAGCAATATAATGTAATTTTTAATGATGACGTTATTGCAACAAAATATAAATTGTCAACATGAATGTAGAGACAAGGAAGTGTTTTAGTTAAAAAGTATAGAGACTAGTCGATTCATCCAGCTAATATATTAATGGGATTGCTTACATTTAGTGAGTAATAATAGGTATGGAGTGAGTATTATAATTTCATACGTACTGGGGCCTTTCTGTACAGCGCCTTTTTTGATCAGTATGTGGTGCCGTCGCTCTACTGCCTCACGATGTAGTTTTCTAAGACAGTCACTATTCGTCTTGTTAGTGGCACTGCGAGAGTGTTCGAGGAAATCGTCATCTGTCGCCAACCATCGGGTGATTTTGCGTTTCCGCTCAATTGCAGCCAGTTGATTGGCGATACTAGAGAAAAGACAAAGAGCAAATATATCATAAATATGGTTGTTATAGGATTGCAGGAAGTAATCGTAATTAGGAATGAATGGGTGCAGAACGAACCTGTCATAATCAACTTGTCTTTCAATATCGTCTGCTGTCAACGCTGGACTAACGAGTTGCTGACTGGAAAATAGGATGTTTTTTTTTATTTAGTAGCATAGACGTATGTAATATATATTACGTCAGATGAAAAGGGATGACAAACAAAAATTAGTTAAAAATGATTAAATAGTTATTCAAAAAGCAATAGACGTATGTAATATATATTACGTCAGATGAAAAGGGATGACAAAGAAAAATTAGATAAAGATGATTAAATAATTATTCAAAAATCCATAGAAAGATTAATAGGAAAAAATAAATATGGACATTTGGCTAAAGAAGTTACTGATAAATGGTGACTATTCAATTTAGCAATTATGTTATATTCGAAATAGGGCATATTGTGCTTTATAATCTTACCGCAAGAAGTAGTATCTGGTGAGCAAAAGTGCGTACTTCTCTTGCCAAGTCTTCCCTATAGTGAAATGAATAAAAATATGGCAAGTTGGCTGGAGAAAATGATATTACTATTTAAATAAAGTAAAATTGAATAATTCAATGATAATTGAGGGATGAAAGCAAAATTTTTAGAATTCATTTTCTTTTCTGTGATTGGCAGTGAGTATATCAGTTTGGTAGATGTGGTGTCCATTTTTTAATGGCACAATTTAAATAAATAATTAATGTGCAGAGAGTAAATTAACTAAGTAGTTATTAAATACGTGTTAAAACTAACATGTAGACTTGTTTCGGGAGGTGTTCAGGTTAGTCAGGAGGTCTGCTGTCCATGTCTTAATTGTTTCGTCAGTAATGACAAAACCTGCATCTGCAATATTGATATAAATCAATTAGAGAGGCAACATATAATAATATATGTTAAAAATGACGCCAAACACATAAGTGCATTGTACTTTGTTATTTGTGAATGATAAGATAGCAATATAATTTGGATGAAATAAGAATTTTATCGTGGGAAAGACATATAATATGGTAGATTTAAATGTAAGAGAATAAAGTAAATGTAACAGGTAATGTAATATAAAATATTTAGACATAGTGGAAATGTCTAGTCGATGCACTGTCTATGATTAGTGAGAATAATTGTGTACAGGTGTTGGTAGAGTAGAGAAGTGAGCTTGCGCCCAGATAATGTAGGTGCATAAAGGTGGCCGACAGTTGGCGAAGGCTATGAAGCCCGATTTCGTTGTTGATATGGGCGAAAGAGGCCCACTTGTTCCGAAGATGTATAGCAGTAGAATAGAAAAGGCCTCGGAAGGAGACACATCAGAGAGAAGGTGCGTAGGAGACAGAACAGACCCAGAGGAAGTAATGACATTTAGTGATAGATGGGTTGCTCGTTGATGACACACGATTGAATATGTCCCGATTCATTTGCCACAAGTGTAAGTCAACTAATAAAGGTGGGCCTAGGCGGCGCCTCTCCTCAGAGCGTGAGTTATTTGAGTAGGTCAAAGACTCAATTTATATAAAGATGGCGCCCTGCCACAAAGTTAGGACAGTGCGAGAAGAGAGGCGCAACGGATGGGAATTGAGGGTTTGTGGCGCGTGTCTTGGAAGAGTAGTAGCACAAGTAAGTTGGAAGCGCGCACAATTTATAGTCAGGTAGGCTTACAGTAAAAGAAAGAGAGTTGATTATAATAGAAAGTAATATATACATATGTGAAGGCGCTCAGACGTTTTTAAATGGGATGTAGAAGACTAGAGACGAGCGAGGGCTCTGAGTTTAGCGTTTGTGGCCCGTGTCTGGTAAGAGAAGTTGCACAAGTAATGTGGAAGCGTGCACAATTTATCATAGCGTATCGTTATAGTCATAGAAATGGCCCTACGATAATATGAAGTAATGTAGTAGATAGAGTAAATGATGTGACAAAATTATACATACGTTCTAGTGCTAATTTAGCTATGCTCCGCTCAGCCAAAAATTTAGTCTGGACAGCGACTGCACTTTCCATTTTAGACGTCATCCGTTTTGCTTGTAAATAGATTAGAAGAAATAAACAATTGAGTCAAATATTGAGACGTGCAAACGCTCCGATGCTAAAATGGGATGTTTTAGTACTAGATGGCTCAAATTGGAGGGAAGAAGATTGCTACATTATAAAAAGTTCGAAATTAGTAATAATGTTGTATCTCTATATTATGTCGTTAATATAGTTTGGTATATTTATATATCGCTCTCACATAAGGAAGGATCGCCATCACACAAATGGCATCCGCGTATGAATCAATGTGAACTAAGTACAAAACAAAATAATGAAAATGGGAAAGATTGATTATGCAATTAGATAAAATTTAGATAATACATACCAAAGTTCGCAATTTTTTTCCCGCCGTAGTGCAAGAGTGCTTGTACTAACAAATCTCGTCGATTAGATGCAGTCATCTCTTTTGTTATGTAGCACAGTTTCCCCAAGTAGCTCCACAATCTTTCAATATTCTCCCCGTCCGCATTTCGGTATGTTTGTAGGAGTCGGGGGTTATACTGCACCTACACAATGTAATGATGGAAAAATTTTAGGTGGAATGTGCAATGGTTTGGGTTTCGGTTATGTTGATATGGAATTAGGGACGAAATAGACATATAGAAATAAGGAGAGAGAGAGAGAGAGAGAGAGAGAGAGAGAGAGAGAAAAGAAACAAAAATGCCATTTAACATTCAAATTTATTACAAATAGTCAATAATTTGATTGTATTAGAATTAATATTACCTGACACTTCGCCTCATGTGCATAGCCATGCATAACCGGAACTGCCAGGGTCAGTTTGTCACTATAAAGACCTATTCGCTGGGGGAAAAAAAAAATTATGGTTTAATTTATGACGAATGAAAAATGACTTTAACATTGACAATGAGTAGAGGAAATTAGTGAGTCAAATTGAATTTTCAGAATGAGTATGTATGTATGTATGTATGTGTCAATTTCATTTGATAAAGAGTTAGTTGGACTAGGAAAAAGGGGAGAAGATAGGGTTAGCATTATGTTTAAATCGTTAGGTCAAACATAAGTGTCTCAACTATTCAACATATGGCTGAGCGATTTAGAGTGTGAATTTAGTATAATATTAAATAAAAGTTGTTTCATAAATACCTTCAAATAAGTCTCCAACTTGCAGGCAATATCATAACTGATATTGAGGGGAGCACCCAGTTCAAGAGATTTAGCAATAACCGATGCTGCATAGCCAAATCTAAAATGAGAAAATATTGTATAAAATATCTGATGAACATTTATAACGATTATTTGTAAATGATTACATATTGAAAAGGGATATAGAAATGATAGATAATTTAGTTGATTTAATTACGTGCAAGGGACGAAGTAATGGCTCGGGATGGTAATAGGCCAAAAAAGTTATTTTCGTTATGGATTTTGTAGCAGATTCCTGTTGATAATATGCTATATTATGATATCGAAAAAGTTCTCCATGGGATTCGAGCCAGATTTTTCGTAATTGGGCATTTTTTGTGAGAGTGCAAAGCCTATGGAGCGAAGGGTGTGGGTTCATTTTAATGGTCATTTTAATAGAAGTTCATTTATTTGATGAATGTTGAAACATACTTCTCGCCAGAGTCCATGTCAATGAATAAGTATGGATAGTCATGGATGCAAACTGAGCCGAAAATTCCTGTCACATCCAACTTCGCAGTCCGGAATGACGCCCTTTTCTGGTCACCGGCACGGAAGTCGTGGCATTCCTAGAGGAAGGAGTTGAGGTTAGGAGGGTTGAATTATTTGATCAGGGGCATGTTGAAAATATGCACATTGCAGTACGATTTGTTTGACAGTGAGTGCGAATTAATTAATGGTCTGGTTCGCGCTGCACCAGGTGGACATGGGTCATTCTGGTGTGTCCGATAAGAGAAGGAGAGGAAAAAAGTTGTTGAGGCATTGTGTTAAAGGAAGAAGGTGAAGATTGTGTAAATATTGGTTGTATTTGATTAAGTTTGTTGTCAATGGATTGGTCCCATCCAGCCAAATGGAATGGGTATTTGTTTTAATGAGTGGCATCAAGTCAGATGGAGGGAAACAAAATAAGGTGATTTGTTCATTGAACGCTTGTTTAACAGCTATGTCAGCAAAATCATTCGATTGAATGTTGACATGCGGACAAAAAAAAACAGATGTGGCTATATAAACAATGGGGAAGGGAAGAAAATTTTTTTCTCACATTGTTCAAATCGGGATTAGTCACAGGAGGGGGGGTGAAGTAATCGTCCATGTCCGATTTTTCAATGAAAAAAGTGTCGGAGTGAAGGGGGGGATGATGACTTCGGCCAGAGGATTTCTTGCGGACCAACCGAAAGTTTCCATCCAAGCTGTAGTGGCGAGGTAAGGAGTCCTCCGTCTGCAAAAGGATATTGAAAATAATTTTGTTTAAAGATAATGAATAATTAGGGCAATTATCCGTAAGTAACAACATTAAATTATAGGAAGGTCTGACTGGGAACTAGCTATTGAAAATATGAAGTGACGAAATATGTAATTAATCCAATTATGATCAAAAATTATTTGATAATAGAGAGTGAACATATTGAAGATAAATAAATATTTTTTGGGGCAATGTATATGAAATAATAAAATTGTGAATGTATGTTAATTCAATATCAATAGGTAATATAGACAATACCTTAATACATATTGGACAAAGAGATCCATCCGGATATTGGGGAACTAATTTTTTCATATGGGCGAGATCGTGGTAGAATTTACGATGTCGTCCAGCACACTCATTTACTAGAATTCTATACAAATCGACCTGAAATAGTAAAAGTAACGTTTTCTGTACATGACCAATTTTTTTCTTTCGGGGAAATAAAGAAAATTATTTCAAAATATATTAATAATGATATGCAATTAGTAAAGTATGTAAAGACATTATGTTAAGGGCAATTTTGTATAAACTATTTCATTATTTAAGGAATGATAATTGAGAGAATGAGAGGAGTATATATATTAAAGGTGTATTACTTGTGGTGCATACGAAGGTATGTAGGCAAGGCTGGTTTCGATGCTTGCACAAAAAGATTGTAATGACATTGTCCCCTCAAGCATGAATGCCCTGGCTTGGGACATAAGGTCAAGATGTATAGCTGTTGTAGGTTTCTCGGGTGTGCCAGGCCAAAACCCATGCAAAATGAGTGCTTCACTCAAGTTACGACAGGTGCAAACGTTAATTACTACTTGATGTTGACGGCCTGCAAAAATATGTTTAATATACAATTTAATATACAATTTGTGACAGTGCTGAAGGAAAAGGCATAATGATGGCTGTCGAGTGTGTTGCCGATGCAGATGAAAAATGATGGATAATCTTTATTGATTACAAATGTGTCATGCAGGCTGTTGCAGATTAAAAAAGTGAATATCAAAAAGTTATGTACATTATATACAATAATTTATATATTATGAACGGAGGGATATGATAGATCATACCTTTGCTGTCAATAAGGACAAGTGGGTAGCGTATGATTTTGGAGTTGTCGTCGCATTGATGTGGGGTGGAAGGCAGCTCTTTCTCCCAGTGGAATGGGACGAAAACTTCACCCTTAATAATTAGACGATAAAAATAAACGTTATTGAAGCGATTATAGTGTCTGATTGTACTGAATAAGAAAAGTGATTGTTTAAATAAATATTATAAGTAAAATGGATAGTTTAATTTTGGGAGTAAAATAAATAACAATATTAAAATGAAAATACATACGGTCCAGCGCTGTGGCACATGTAGTACACATCGCTTGTGCACATTAAGTGCGCATTCGCAGCAGTAGTATGTTTGTGGCCCACAGTCGGTACATAGAATTATGTTGGGATCGTGTTTGGTGCAAATTGAGCAGACTAAATGGACGGGCGCTTTTGACATGATGTGTTCGGCCATGAGAGGGAGTTCGAATAAGTCCCATGCATTGCTCAATTTGTTACGGCGAGTGGCATATGTCCGAGCTGAAATAGAAGTAGAGAAAATGGACAATGTTAATGTAAATGTAGGTAGATATTGGTTGGTTGTTTTGTTGTGCTTTTGTTGAACGTCGGGAGATGTGGTCACAGTAGTGAGGGTATATGTCTCCAAGGACAAGTGCTTACGAATGGCTCATGCATGTTGTCGATAGATTGGCTGACTAATTTTGCAATTTTGATATATTGCGATATGGTGAAAATGATTTGATAAGTTTGAACACGTTATTTAAGATATTATGACAAGATTGGAATAATATAGAAATTACAAATATTTATGACAATTTGAGAGGATTAATAGTCAGCTGAATATATCAGGTTCATATTAGTCGTTTGACAATGCGAAAGTACAATATGAAAGGTAAAGAGTAGGGTATTCACACAAAATGCATAGGATATAAATATCATAAGTAAAGTCGCCACAAAATGGAGAGAAAATAAGGTGGGTGTTAAATATAATGTCGTTGTTTGGACAAAGGGAAGTGATATTAACTGAAGTCAAAATTGGATATATGAATATTGGCTGTATGAGAGGGTATATATATGGCAGATTTTTGCAGGTTAAATAAATGTTACTCACAGGCTCGTGATGGTGGGGAAGGATGTTCATGTAGTAGTCCAATAGGCTCGTCAGCTGGAAGTGGTGGGTCAAATTGAACAAGGGGCCGATCAGCAGAATGTTGTATGGCGAGATGTTCCTCATCGGGCACTTCAACGGAGTATGGCTGGGTCGTTGATAAGCCATTATTGAAAAAGGTAGCAGTACCAGAAATGAGTCGCTTTATCTGTTTTGGTTTGTCATTGGGTTTGGCCGTTAATTCGACATTATTGCGTGATAAGTCAATGTAAGAAGTTTCTTTTTGGCCAGTATGAACATCGAAATAGTCGACTTTCTCCAAATTGGCAGAAGGATATTCTCGCTCAATTTGCCTCCCTTCTCCAGTTCCAAAAAAATGGAAATTAGAGACAATGCGACCACGTCCTCGGCGAGGTTTCTTGACTTTAGGCATTTCGGGATAGTGTAGAAGTTGTATTAGAAGAAATAGAAATAAAAGTGTCTGTCGTTGGGAAAAAGTGATGAATGATCAATTTGTGCCTCGTTGCGGTAGAGAATGAATTATGGCGTGTAGTTAGGCAAATGGTATGATCCTGGATATAAAAAGAAATAGATCAGTGGTCAAACTACGGAAAGGAAGTAGGTTGCCCATAGGGCCAAATTATATAACAAATCAGCTTGCACGCCACAATTTCATGTTTCCAAAAATATTTAATATCGTAGAGTTGTGTCTAAGATTGTGGCGAAGGTAAATGAAAATTATAAATTTTATATTTATTCATTTGTACATTGCTTAAGTAATTGTGATAATGGACAAGTTGATTCAATTGAGGGAAAATGAACAAAAATTATAGAGGAATGATTGCGATTAGGAAGGAAAATGTTTGTAGTCATTATTATGAGTATTGATAAAGGTGAGAGTTTTAGGACTAAGCAGTGGGAAAGGATGCAGGGGGAGAGAGGGAGAGGGAGAGGGAAAGAAGAAAAGACAAAAATGCCTTTAATGCCCATTTATTTTTATATTTAAAAGAAACGTTGTGAGAGAATTTATACTGTTTTAAGTTGCCGTGTGTTGGTAGTCGTAAGTGTGGACGATTAGAGGAGGAATGGTAGTCGTCCACAGCAAAATGTACTCATTATTTAAGAGTAAAAAGGCGTTAAGATAATGCCTGTATGTAGGAATATTAAAAAATGGAAAAGTGCATGGTTTTGTTGTCTTGGGTCAGATAGTGTATATTTATAATGTTTAATTTTTGCGGTTGACAGGGGCGAAACAAATGAAAAATTAAACGTTAGAAAGAAGCAAAATAGACTTGTTATAAATAAAAAAGAACAATTTAACAATAAAAGTCTAAATATAACTAAAATGTTAGATGGTCGTAGCGACGCTGACTGTAGTTAAAAGAGGCAATAAGGTGATTGAAAATAAATTAAGTTAGCAGATGCTACAATATAAGGTTACGCTCATTGCTGTGTAGAAAGAAGTAGTAAGAGAAATTAATAGTAAAAATAATCTTAAAGATAAGATTCATTTAATAAATAAAGGGGGTAGTCGAATGTCCTGATTAAAATAGAGTACTAAAAGTGATTAGTAAAGATAGGTAAGCCACGCCCACATGATATGGGCCCGCGGTAAATTTTAAGATTGCGCCAACGAAAAAGAAAATGGCGTACAGGCGATTCATGCAGCAAGAAAACGTAGACATATGCGTGAATGTAAGCGAGTCAAAAGTTGAGGAAGTACTGAAAGAGTGCCAGAGCGAAATAGATAGGAAAGAGAAAAAAATCAACCGGCTCCAAAACGATTTGGAAGAGTTGAGAAGAGATCGAAGGTAAATGGAATTATAAGTTTGTTTCGTGTGTGGATGGGGTTCGGGATATAGTGGGTAGAGGGTAGAGAATATCTTTGAGAATTGAAAGAAAAGAGAATGAAAGGAATGAGTTGGCAAATATTGTTGATGAGGTGAAAAGAGATGAAAGGTAAATGAAATCATAGGTTAGTTTCGGGAGATAGTTGGATTAATTTCACAAAGGGCAATCAGTCTGCCGCCCGGAGAGAGAGGCGTGGGAGAAAGATATTCAAGGAGCATGCCGACGACCTCGGGAGGACACTGGTCACCGAAACAAGACACCTGGATCACGCCCAAAAGAACGGACCAAAAACATTAGCCAGACCACCCAATCTTGTCACGCCATCTTATCAGCGACTCGTGCTCTATACAAAAGAATATTAAATTTTGCATCATTTCAAATGGTGCTTTATTGTTGAATTAAAAAAATATGGCTTGGATAATTGTATTTGGATGTGGTTATCCGGTGGGGAAAAAAAGTTTGGAAGATGATATTGAGAAAGATAAAATGATTTTTTTTTCGTACATATGTAGTGACTGATGGGTTGCCTAATGGACTGTCCGGAGGCCAGGGAGAAGAAGTTTAAAGTGGTGGGCAACGAGAAGTTGCAAAGCAAAAGCGAAGTGGGAAAGGAACAAATTTGTGGCATTTTGTGTGTATGATATTAAGGGGATTATATTTTTTTATTTATTCATGACATTGTTTTGCTGGTTCAAATCATGTTGTCAGATGTATTGATTAGATCTTATCGTTTATAAGTATGAGGTCAAAAATAAAGTATTTATTAGTTATTCCGATGAAGAGTTTCGTACATTTGGCTTTGTCAGATTTGTCATGGATCACTGAATCAAAAGCCTTTGAGAAGTCAATATATATTGCTACAGAGAAATTTTTAGCATGTGATGCCATATTAAGATGGGAGATATAATTATATAAAGGCTCAGTGGTCGAGTGGCCAGCTTGAAACCCCAATTGGCTTGTACTAATAAATACGATTAGTTGCTAAATAGTCAATCAGTTTATGTGTTATAATACGTTCCAAAAGTTTGCCACCAACATGGGTAAGAGAAATAGGCCGAACATCACTAGGAGATTTTGGAATATTTATCTTGGGGATCGGGCATACCACAGCAGATTTCCAAGCGTCAGGAAATATACCAGACATAATTGACATTTTGTAAAGATGGAGCACATGTTTCGATAAAATAGTGAAAACATCCTTATATAGACGACTATTCAGGTTAATGCATCATGAATTCTTTTTGGTATCAATACCATTAATTAATTCCAATACATCAGCTTCAGCAATATTTACATCAGACCAATTATACATGTTACGTTCTCGAATTGTATCTCGAGCCGGAGTGTTTCCTAGCTTACCATTTATCTTACTACCAACAGTGCAGAAGTGATCGTTTAAACCGTTTACTAAATCCATTTCTTCAACCATAGTATCTTCAATTAAAAGGGTTGATATATCCCCGCTCGAGTTACGTTCAATGTCATTAATTACAGACCAAAATTTTTTAGAGTCTCTTTTATGTGTAAACAACATTTGCTTAAAGTAATCAGACTTAGCGACAGCAATTGCTCGGTTACATGCGTTTCTGGCAGCTCTAGCTGCTCTTAGGTCATCTGGATTCTTAGTCCTATTGGCTTTTTTAAAAAACTTATCGCGGTTTTTACCCAGGGTAACAAGAGCTGGAGTGTAATATGGAGGGTTCACTCTTTTGGCCTTGAAGATTTTGTAGGGCGCAAGTTTATCTGCACATTTGATTACTCTGTCATGGTCTTAACTTAATAGTACCGGTAGTGTATCCCAACCCATGATGCATGGTGTCTTACATTTGTATTTGGAGTGGAGATAAAGTCATTTTGCAGGGAAAAGTTATTGGGTATGGGAGGTCAAAAGTTAACAAAGGCACATTTTAGTTTAAAATTGAATGATCGAAATGGACAAAAATAATCAGACAATAGGATGGAAATGGTGAAGAATGGGGTAGAAAGATATTTTGTGGGCACATCATATTAAATATGATGTGCCCACAAAATATCTTTCTACCCGATCTAATTTTATTAGGAAATAAGGTCATCTATGTACTACCCCAAAAAAAATAAAGATAAATATAGACAAAGGGAAAAAAGATAAGTAAAAGAAAAATTATGAACGGTTAAAGGTGATAATGAATTTTAGTGGCTGAGCAATGTAAAGATTTTATTAATAATGATGGGCTGTCACTAGCCATTCGCCACATCGCCAATGGCGAAACGAAAATCACTTTGGAGAAACAAATTTCAATTTGGAAATTTGGGTTTAGCCACAGTGGCGAAAACAATATATATCTAATAAAAGAATATGTTTAATCATTTCATTACTCTCGTGTGGTTTCTGTCTTACGGCCAATACCATGTGAGTGATCGGGAGTCAAATGAAAAAGGACAAATATAGATATAGAAAATATCTAATATCTAATTAATAGTTTGTTGTGGATCTTTTCACTGATGGTGAATGTAGCAAAAAGTTGTTAATTATATTAGTTGATTTTGGGAGCGCGGTGATGGTTTGTTTGTGGCGAAAAGAAAGTCAGTGTGGCGATAATCTTTGTTTGGAATTTCGCGACAGTGGCTAAAAGCAAAAAAATCATAGCGCGAGCCCACTTAATAATGTCATTATTGAATTTATGTTATAGAAAGTTGACAGGGTGGCTTAAAATGAAGAGAGGAGAAGAAGATGGGGAGGAGGCGGAAGAGGAAAAAAAGTAAGTTTGAAATGTATATTATTAATAAATTATAGATGGATTAAATAGGAAATGTTCAGATAGGAGATGTTCACTTAATGATTTATTGCAAAAATAAGTAAAATAAATATTTTAGTCAGTGTGGGATATGTTTGATAGAATAAAAGGTGATAGTAAAGGAGGGTAAATTATTTTTTAATTGTTATTATTTGTTCAATGTGAATGATTATGCTTATTGTTTATTTAAAGTGTATAGTGTAGTCGTACGTGAGAGGGAGGGCAGAGGAGTAGCAGGTGGAGAAGTAAGTTTGAAATGTATATGTTTAATAAATAATAGATCAATTATGACATTATTTTATTGTTAATATTTGTTGAAATTATGTGAATGAATTGTAGTTGATAAAGATTTTGTTGTTGTTTATTTACAGTGTATATTTGGAGGAGGAGTAGAAGTCGTGGAGGAGGAATTGTAAATGAGTGAATAAAATGATTATTTAAAATTTATGGATGTCTATGTGATGTTTGTAGTGGTGTGGTATTAGTGAATAGTTTAATATAAGAAAAAAAATAAAAAGAATGGGACGAGTCAAACAAACAAAATTTTAATTTTAGAATTACAATTTGACAGAGACAGTGGAGAGGGAAAGGATTTTACAGAGATGGAAAAAAGGGCGATATTTTATGAATGGTTGATTTAATTTGATTGGAAATGCTGGAGTCAGCATAATATAAATATGAGAGAGGAAACAAATTAAATGGAGAGGTGGGCGTCGGTTGCACTAGAGAGGAAGCAAAATGTCTTAGGTTGTGGCGCGAGCATAGGGCGCCACACCGGAGGGTTGGGAGTGTGAGCATTTTTTATCCGAATTAAAGTAAGAAGTTTATATTATCATTTTGAAAAATATTTAACAAAACAAAATGGTTAAAATGGACAAGAGAGTAAATAAAACGCTCTGCCTTCTGGGGGAATATGGGGGCGCCACACAAGAGGCTTTAATGGGTGGGATAGTGTCGCGCAAGCGTGAGTCAAAAAGTTGGCATGTCTGAGAAAATAATTAAGGTGTGAGTGTTTGGTCTATCAAAATATTTATGTTCATTTTTGTTGTCACACTATACGAATGGGTAAAGGAGAGATGCCAAGTGTCCCGATTTGTCCGGGAAAGTCCAGAAAATTAGCCCTTTGTCTCGCGTCCCGCCCGCAGACAACTTTGTCCCGGAAAAATGTAATTTTGACCAGATAATATTTAACCCCTAAAAATAATTAAAATGCACCAGAGAGCAAGCAAAATCTCTTAGCGTCTGGGGCGCTAGGCGGGCCCCAGACACAATGCATCATGGGTTGGGATACAGTACCGGTACTATTAAGTTATCATCAGAGCTCATGTTCACAAATTGAAAGGGAAGTACCATAACGAAATTCCAATCACAATATAACAATTATTACATACATAAAGATATTCCAAATATAATTAATTCATGTATATCATTGGAAGTGTTTGTGTATGGGGGGTGGGGGTGGAGTGGCCCCCTCCCTGACCATAATTTTGCGTTGAAAAAGTATTCAGAGGTGCCAACTTTTACGATTTAAGCGTCAAAATACAATGCTACGATCTGTACGATCTGTATGACCAAAATTACGATTTTTGAGACATTTAGGAGCAAAACATGCCCTGCCAACAGGCCGTCAAGACTTCATACACTTGATTGAACAATCTTTCTGGCTATCTCATTAACTCATCATAATGCCTACTAACATTTTCAGAAACTATATAATCTTACTTAGATTTTTTTTTAAAATACCACTGATATATCGTGGAAGTTCTCTTGTCGTTAAATTGTTATAATATATATTCAATATTTAATTAAATGATAATTTGCTACACATTTTAAAAATTGATATTTCACAAGTATTGATGGGTGACTAAACATAAAGGATATTAGAACTTTTAATGCATAAGGGATTGCCCTCAAAATGAGCAGAACGCACTAAAAAGGCACTACATTTGCTCAAAATTTTGTGCGGGAGCAGACCCCCTACGACTACGTGGTACCTTGGCTCGACTACGCTGTAAGATATCCCAATTTTTGATAAATTTTGATCGAAAAATATTAAACCAATACCTCTATTTACTAGCGCACGTGTGTGTATATTAAGGCTCTATACATATACATGGAAATTCTGGTTCAGGTATCCATCACTTGCCAAAACATTATTTAACTTTATATAGTTTGTCCGGCTAAAAATCATAAATAGCCACCTTACACAAAAATTAGTGAGATCCCTGGATCTGCTAGGTAGAAGTGAAAAATCTATACAATTGTAGCACTGAAGTCTCTAAGGAAATTATTGATATATTTTTATTTTTTTATGTGAATCAAAGTAAGAAGTTTATATTATCATTTGGACAATATTTAACGCCCCAAAATGCTTAAAATGCACCAGAGAGCAAAGAAAAAGCTCTGGCTTCTGGGGCCCTAGGCGGGCCCCAGACCCCACGCCTCAATGGCTGGGATAGTGTCACGCAAGCCTGAGTAAAAAAGTTGGCATCTCTGGTAAAGTAAAAAGATGGTCATATTGGTGTCTGTGGCGAGTAATGGAGTAAAGAATATATGAATGGGTAAGATAAGATAAATAAGAAGAAATAAATGGTAGAGTGTTATGCTGGCAGATATATAGGGAATAAAAGGAGTTTGAGTTAAATGTGGGATTGACAGTGACACGTGAGATTGACAGTGACGCGGGTGATGTAAAATTGAGAGTGAGAGTCAGGCGATAATAAGGGAATGAAGAAGGCGATATAAAGAACAGAATGGTAATAGAATGTTAGGGCATTGGGGGGGGGGGGGGGTAAATAAAATGTAATAAGGTTGAATTGATGATTAATATAATGTATAAAGATAGTATTACGTATATATGGGTTAACAATAGTAATTAGTTAGGTGAGTTAGTTTAGGTCAGTTGGAAAGATTGGTAGGAAAGGTGAGAGGAGTAGAGTAGAGCAAAAAGTGTAGGGGTAGAATGCTATATGTATTTGTCAAAGGAGAGAAGTTTATGTAATAGTTCAAGTTAGATTGAAATAATGACGAATATGTGAACTTACTGATTATGGTAGTGGTAGTGTATGTGGATGTGAAGATGTTGTAGAAAAGAGAACAATGTACTAAGAAGACATGTGTTTTCGCCGTGCGAAGACACATAGCGCTTTAGTAGAATTGGGGATGCGTGCGCGTAGCATTACATCATAGGTTAAATAGGTCGGGTGCGAATGCGTGCGCGTCACGTCAGGATTAAATAGGTCGGCTTGACACAGTAAAGGTGCATATTTAGTCGGCAATATTTTAAATATGAATATGTAGAAAGGCGTTTTTATTTGAGAGTGGCAGGAGGCGGCGATATGCATTGGAGAGAAGAGATGAATGATCAAATTGATCGAATCATAAGTTAGGGCAATTGGAAAAGTATATGGACGATGATAAAATTATATTCTAATTGTAATTTTATTTTCGTAACAAAAAAGTGCTGTCACCTGTCGATATAAAGGCACATGTAAAATTTAGTTAACATATGCCCACGATATCGCCACCTAGTGATTAAGATGTGCATCGAAGTAGTCTATATCTAAGGATGAAAGAAAGTCTTAAGCAGTGGGGTTGGCACTTGTCGATATGGGTTAAGACTGGCTTTTAGCATAAGGAAAGTCTAAGGTAAGACTTCCTTTTAGCGAAAGAAAAGACCGCGTTGGCCGGCTCACCAAGCTGTAAATTTAGTAAAACCCGGGTCTTCATATTCTTCTTGCGCAGGATATTCAGGGCAGTAGAGGGTACTGTCTTCCTCCTAGGGCTACCAGCAGCTTGAAAAGCGGATAGTTCACTTTTAACGTTCATTAGCTTGTTGAGCAGCTGTTGATTCTTATTTTCTAGGTCCATGACTCTCACTTGAAGCTGGTCATTAAGGCTTGTCATCCCCTCTAGGGTTTCGACTAGGGCCTCCACCTCCTCCTGGCTCCTCCTGATTTTCGATACCTATCTTAAAGGCTGGACCATCTCTTCCATAGCAACTATGTAACTCTTGGATGCGTTCAATTTCTTCAGCATGACAAAACGTCTCTTGATCGAAGTTGGCAGCATATGTATAGGTAGCTTCATCAAAAACCTGTTTGTACTTAGTAAGGGATTCTTCTTCCACATGTAGTGGGGCTACAGAAGGAGCAGAAGCAGCTGCTGAACATTGAGAACCAGTATCCCAAGAATTGCTTGTAGGCAATGGGGCATCGTATAACTTTACCTTCTTCGCTGTCGGAATAGATGTAACTGTTCCTGTTAAACAAACACGCTGGTAACCCTCTCTCTCAGGGCAGGGAATACCTTTTCGGGAACTGGGATTGGGGCCTATTTTAGGTTGGGATTCGGGATTCACAAGGTCCTACGGGATTCGGGTAAGGGATTCAGAGCCAGATTTTTTTTTCTACGTAGAGATTGCAAATAGGAAAACGGGATTGCAAATTGAAAACTTGCGGGATTCAGGAAATGGGGCTTATAAAAAATGAGAAATGGGATTCAAGAGGGGGCCTTCCCTACCGATTCTTGCTAGATAAAGCTTTCATGTATCGATTAGCCTCATCTTCTATTCATTTATGATGCCCAGTCTTGGAGGTAAGGTGGGTATACATTTCCTTCCTTCTGTCCACCACCTTTTGACACAGGGCATTGGAACACTCCCACCCGAATGTTACACAAGTGTGTTACTCACACAAATGTCTCATGAATGATAATTTTGTTGTGAAAAACTTAATCTCATGATAATTCAAGGTTTTTGACCTACAACATCTAAAGGGACACCTCATCCCATGAGTATAGATAGAGACAGACATTTTTAATTTCAGATCTTGGTCCTCTTTCACTGACATACCTTTTTCAGGCGAGGTTTTATTACGATCACAAAGTCTTGGAAACAGTGACTCATACAGACCCATTTGCTTGTCATCATTGGATTCTTGAATATCGTGGCAAGCATCAGACTCGCATGGCAAGACGGCACAGATAGAGCAATCTTCCTTCGATGACCAATTTATAAGGGAACGATGCATTACCCTATACCTCCTAGATAAACCATCATCTCTTGTTTCTCTGTAGAATTTGTCATCCCTTCTTCTACTAGCCCTGCCAGGGCTTGACGTACCTCTCCTTCCGGAGGAATTATAGTGGTTAGTTTTTTTGAGGAATTATAGTTGTTAGTATTTCTCTTGCCTGAGGCGGAATTATCAGTTGGGTTAGTACTTGCCTGCGAAGCAGACAATTTCTTGTTGGCATCACCCATTTTTATCTTATAGCCCGGACTGAACAATAAGCAACATTATAATGTTAAATTAATATTCTACTTACAGTTCTTCCAGAAAATTTGCAGTGGAGAAAAAGAAGTTTTGCTCCTAGCTTGGATCATTCACCCTTGTGCAAAATTAGCCTTCTGACTGGGATAGTATTAAACCCAGAAACCTTTGCCCAAGGCCTATGATGTATACATGTCTTGGTTGAACCATATTTTTAGCACAATTTACGTATTGAACTATTGTTTGTTTATAAAGCAATTCAATGGAGAATAATGCAATGATCATACAGAAACAACAAGGCTAAATCCAACTCGTTATAGAGTGGTCTGTTACAACAGAGCCTAACAAGGCATGTCATACATTTAAATAATAAATCAAAATATTGTAAAATCAAAATGATTTTTCTTGGTAGGAACTAGTCAGGAACCCGTTGGAAGACCTGGAAGTCACTTTTCAGATACGGGGCTCCTTTTTGTACACCTTTTTGTATAAATAAAAAGTGCTTTGAATTGAATTGAATTGAATTGAATTGATATAGGGGTCTGTGATAATCCTTACGCTTCAGAGATCAAGCAACAGAGACTTCTTGTTGTGTTTTCGTATATTTCCTCACAGACAGTGAACTCTGCGGATGATAAAATTCAATTACTATTAGAGTTCAATTACTACCAGACCTGAAGCATTGATTGCAATAATCAAGCTACAGGCATGGCAAATAGTGATCAGGAATTTTTATTTCCGTCTTTCCTTCACTTCTCTTCTCATGAATTATATTCTCATTATGCCCAGCATTATGGATATCACTGAGTTCCATTTTTGTATGTGAGATAGTGTTTCACTTACATTTGCCACAAGGTTTCTTGACTTTTTTAGTCTGTTTTTCTTTGGCCTTAGGTGGTTTCTTCGGGGGGCTGCCTTTTTTCATAGCTTTATCAGGTTTTAACATAGAAATATATTCAGCAATTTCCTGACCAGGAGAAACTTTTCCTCCTTCTACCCTTATCACATCTCTGTCGATCTCACGTAGATTTTTGACTTCTGGAGAATTATGAAGATTTACTGTGGGTCTTAAACCATCACTGGATGTAGGATCCAAAGCAGTCTTTAGATAATCACCATTCCACCAAACTCCTCCTCTTGATGTTGATAGGGGGTATGTATGATAGTTAATTTTACTAATAATTTTGAAAGCACCGTCCCATTTAGCCCCATATTTGTTGCTGGCAATAGGTGGGTAATAACGATACACCCCATTCACCTTCAGAAAAACTTGTGAGTCGTTTATGACGATCATATGTTCTTTCCTGAGATTTAATTCATCTCTAGCAAAAGTATGGCCCTCTCGCAACTGTTTTCTCAAATGTTCCAGAAATACACTTGGGGAAATCAGATCCAACCCTCCTCGAGGCACTCCAAAAATCAAATCTGCAGGGGTATAGGCTTTATCCCCCAAAATTAAAGAATATGGTGTACAGCTAGTTCTAGCATGTACACTTGTATTAAATGCGCTTGTAATACAAGGAATTAATGTGTCCCATTTTTCAGACCCATAGTCTATATAACATGATAGCTGTTCGACTAATACACGATTTATTCTTTCTGCCTAAATCATTCTTCTTCTCCAAAATAGGATCCAAAGATTGTTTTTCCAACAAACCAAGAGGTTTTATTGGAACTTTTTCAATATTTCTAACAGCAGCTATCACAACATTATGTGCACTGCACTCTGTACAATCGTCTCTCTTACATCAACTATATGGAATTCTTGAAAGAGCATCTGGCGACAACCAGGCCTATACTGAATCACACCAGGAGCAGTGATATCATACAATTGTAGTGTTATAAGCCATCAAGCTAACATATGTTCAGGTTCCTTGAAGCCTATCAACCAAGTAAGTAAAGCATGATCTGTTCTGATAATAAATCTCCACCTAATATATAATTCTTGAACTTACGAGAATATACAATGATTGCCAATAGCTTGCGATATGTAGTACAATAATTTCTTTGCGATTTACTACAGGAATTACTGACATATGCCATGACTCTTTCTTCTCCATTTTGTTCTTGGGAGAGAACTGCAGCCATACACTTCCAACTGGCATTCATATCGATAATATATTGACCTTCTGGGCAAGCGTAAGCCAACACTGGAGAATTTGTTTGAGCAAAAGCAGCTTCACATTCAGGGGTCCAATTTAGTTTAAATTTCACTATGTTCGACGATTGCTTAACAATGTCTTGGATAGGATATACCAAGTCAGCAAAGTTAGGAACAAACTGACGATAACTGAGGCAAATCCAATAAATGATGTAACCGCCTTTACGCTTTTAGGCTGCGGCCAGTCAAGTCTTTTACTTTTTCAGGATCAGCTCAAATACCTTCTTCAGATACCAACCTACCCAAAAATTCAACTTGTCGTTCAAATAGCTTGCATTTCTTATGTTTTAATTTTAACCCATAGTCTCATACCCTGGCAAAGACACTATCCAAATTGTTCAACATTTCTTCCAATGTTTGGCCAAAAATGATCACATCATCTAGATATACCATAACCTTTTTGTTCATTATCTTCTGAAAAGTAGCTGAAGCATTGCAGAGTCCAAATGCCATTACTTTGAACTGATATAGACTAGAAGCAGTAATAAATGCAGTTTTTTCTTTGCTAGATTCATCCATGGCGACTTGCCAATAACCACTTTCCAGATCCAATGTAAAAAACCAGGTATTTCCAGCCAATGCTTCTAGACAATCATCTATACATGGTAAACGACAGCAATCTTTTTTAGTGACACTATTTATTTTTCTATAGTCAACGCAAAAACAAATTGTATTGTCTTTTTTGTTACCCATGACGATAGGAAATGACCAAGGGCTATCACTTTCTTCTATAACTCCTTGTTCTAGCATTTTTTTAACCTGCTCTTCTGCGACTTCCCTTTTTCTAGGGGCTTGTCTACGATATGCCTGTTTAATAAGTCTAGCATTGCCAGTATCCACCACATGGGTAGTCATTTATGTATAACCCAATCTTTCTCCAGGGAGACGAAAAACATCCTTATTCCTAACAATCCTTTCCTTTAAATTTCCTCTACCTTAGTCGCTGAAACGAAGCTATCAGATTACCATGGAAGTGGGGTTGCATATAGGAATCCTCGCAATTTTAGAGTTGAATAAATAAGTATTTAACCCATCAAAGGTCTCACCATTTTCCCCTTCCACTTCGGGTTTACCACATAAGCACGATCGGTGGGCAGATTTCCCAAAGAAACATCAACAACCATGATGGCATATACTCCTATCTGGACCTCTTTTGTCACAATAGCCATACCCAAAGCCCCTTTACGAATTTCGATAACCTTCCTTCTGTTTGTTTCAATATCTGGAACGGAGCCCCAGAATTTGAAATCTCTTGATTTACCACCAACGACAGGATCTAATATTTCCTCTCCTTGTTCAGAAGCTATCCTTTCTCCTCCAAAATCTTTCGGCTGGAGGCCAAGTATACTGCATTCGATCATTAAAACTACACAACCCAAAGGCAATTGGTAAACGTTTTCAAAGACAGATTGAGCTAGCGATTTGATATGAATTCTATCTGCTGATGTATAGGAATCCATGGTCCAACCATTGTCAATTCCCAGTCTTATAATATCCTCTAGATAGAGCATATCTGCAAAAGCATGGTTTACTACCTGGCTACTAGCCCTTTCATTGAAAACAGAGCCAGCAACAGATCTGACCTTGGCTTTTTTCGGCCCAGTGTTAACAGCAGCACCAGTTGTATTCGCAGGTCGACGATCACAACGTCCCATGTTTACGCGGGCTTCACCCTAATTGATTTTGTCTCGTTCTTCACAGCCAGGGTCTTGACCAAGGTCAATTTCATATGTACCTCTATCCATGCTAGCAAGGAAATGTGCACCTTGTCCAGAAAGTTGATGTCAGTATGCAATTTATAACGACTGACTGAGTCGTCAAAATCAATGCTATCCTCTGAAGAAACAGATTCCGTTGGATATTTAAAGCAACAAATTGGTCCTGATATTGTCTTAAATTCTCCACACTGAGTGTGGGTATGGTCATATGTCCATCTTTGGACATAAGAACATCTTCTTCCTTATGACCGGAATATTGTCTTACTCCTCAAAGGTCACGGCACTAAAATGTAGTGACCCAGTATCGTATGAGGAGGCGAGATATATTGGTCAGATTTTCAGAAAATGTACAGCTCTACACATTTAGGAAATTCTGCTAAATCAGGCTGCAATTTGGTCAATACTACGTAAATTTGAGTATATTCAGCATTGCATTGACTCGGTTTGGTTATGTTAAACTCTATTTTGAACTTTATTTTTGACTGAAATTTGGGTTATTTGAGAAAATTGGCAAATTTGAATTGTACATTATCTGTAACGGGGGTCTAGAGGGGGGGGGTCTGAAACTATTTTTTTTCAATTTTCCCCTACTAAATTTTCATCTAAATACCTAAATAAAACTTACATTTACCTTCATAAACAACCAAAACAAGTATGAAACTCAACTTAACAGAAAAACGAGGGGGAAACCATGTTATTGATAGTTTTGTACATATTCTAGATATAATGGGTTTATATACATAATGAGTCAGAGGGTCAATGACCTATGACCTGTACAGCTGCCATTACCATTAATGAATGGTTATTTGGCTGTAAATTTTATTCTAGTTGAAATATTTTCACAAACTAAAGAGCATTATACGCTTATATCAAGATCTATCAGGTACGCACAAATTCAAAACATTATGCATATATTTTTATTACTTATTTTTAATTGTAATCATAATTTATGTTAAAATATTAACGTTTCCCCTCTGCCCTTTCCATCAGAATTCCAGTCACAGTCTCTGCCTAGCTGCCCTGACCACAATATTATTAACGTTCCCAATTTCGTCTATATTAGCAGCAATATATCTAGTTTATGTATGAGAAAAAATAAATACATGGAAGCAATTTTAAAAATTATGAATTTTCAGCCTTGGATGGCCAAATGATGCATTTTTGGTTGAATTGCTCATATGTTGACCAGAAGTTCCAGGACATTACTGGGGCGATGGAGAGAGAGGCTATTTATTTTGCTATATGCATTGCCTATGGCTGTTACATCACTCCCTTTCCCGGAAGTGATATATAGCACGATTAAAAAAGTGAAAGTGGGCAACGGCAGCCATGACACTTACAGCCCCTCATAGGGGTTGTAAGCCGCTGTGCATGTCTGTTACAGTGCATGCTGGGATACATTCTGATGAAATCTGACATACAAATATTTTTATTGAAAAGTGCAAGAATGTTTTTACCAATATCAAAGGTTGTAAAAATGATCTATGAACACTAAATGTTTGATGGAAATGATGGGAACTTATGTAATAGAAACATATAAAACATATGGATATTGACATTAGAACATTGATAAATAGTCCATGCTGAACATGGCATGTTTCTATAGATTTTAGAATGTACCATCAGTCCCATATTTTCATGCGAATATAGAATCAGAATGGCAGCTATGTTTGGGGGCAGGGTTGGGGGCATCAACTGGCGCCTGTCAGTCAGCTGTCAGTCTTGTGTGTCCACTGGCCTGACTCCCATCTGGCCCAACCCAACCCCTGTCGAGAGAAACGTCTCAGTGGAAAAGGGGCTTTAGCTTTCAAGAGGATTGCACCCAGTAAGCTTGTTTATATGCGTAGGAAATTAAAGGCAAATGTTATTTTAATCTTGATGTTCTATGTAAAAACTAGTATTTCCATAAATTATATATTGCCCACACAAGGTCATATAAAAAGTCAGGAAAAAGCCTAAAATATTTGTATCAAAAAAACAAAATACACACTGAAGCAAGAGTCTTGAAATACATGTATAGTCAGTACAATTGCATGGTTCCAAATCCTTTCTTTGATAATGTTGAGATACAATCAACAAAACTCATGTGTAGGCCATGTGTAGGCCTATTCAAAAGGTTTAATGTTTCAGCTCACTTTCCAGTGCACAAAGTTACGACATTTATTGTTATACATAAATTCCATAGAAAAATTGTTGCTAAAGGGTTAAGGCGATAAGGAATTAATCGGGAATTGATATATTGGCTTTTCATTTCATTGATGACATAACAAATTTTTCTTTTTTTGTTACAATATTTTTTATTCAGGATATTCAATAAACAGTTACACTCTGACTTTAAAAATGTGTTTTTCTATATATAATTTAGACATAACATAATATAGAAGTTGTTGATGTTACAGACTGTTGATACTCATGTTTATATGATAAAATAAGTCACAACTAATAATGATGAAATAATAATAACGAAATGAATCAAATGGATGGAAAATAAAGGCACCGTTCTATTTTAGATAACTAACAAATCAAATTAGGGAGAGGTTGAGCCAACGCGTCTATACATTGATGGAGAATTAAGTATTTTTCTTTTCTTTATAATGCAACATTTATTTCAATCATGTTCTTATTCTACAAAAAATGTACAGGTTTGGGGCAGCTCGATATACTATAGCTACCTTATGCTCGGACCCAAGTCCCTGAAGATGTTTTCTGATGGTACAAGATTGTGTACTTGGTATATCTAATTAAAACCACTTGTTTTGCCCATCCATCTCCATGAACTTTCTGATAATTCTGGCAAAACTTTCTTCATGTGCTATATAGGGGTCAGGTCACCAGAAAATATACAATCGCCAGCTCTACATATTTAGCAAATTCTACCAAATTAGAATAGAAAAATGGTAATTACTAGACGTTTTGGCGCTAGTGGCTTCCCTTATGGAATCCTGATTCTCCCCATTGGCAAAAGGGCACGCCACCAACAACTCGGAGGCTGCGAATATTGTCTAGAAAAGTTGCCTTGCTCACCCGATATCCTATGTTTTCGTCATCCAGGTAAAAAACCAATGCCAGATTTGACTTCCTCAACATTTTTAAGAAGCAAAACGTCGGGGTTCATAGTGTCTATATTGTACTCGAAATGCACATACCCGGTTTCCCCAACGCATGTCTACTGTTTTCCAAGGCTTCCCCCAGTCATGACAGCATCTGACCAGGCTTGATCTGTCTGCACCATGCGCATCTGATTCATGCATCAACACAGACTCTACATGGCACCAGGGATGGTGGTGGGGTGGGTGGTGGTTGTTTATGATTTGGGGAAGGGAACCTACAAAAACAATCCATATTTATGAAAGTAAATAGCCCAAGACTTCCCTTCATTCCCATCAAATTGTGACGATTGTCCTAATCTGGTGCCACACACACCCCTGGACGAGCACCACCTACCACTATTCCTAGCAGGAATAGCTTTGCTATGATACTCAAGTCACGTGGCCGGTGGACAGCCCGAAAGGGGAACAATACTATATCGACACTGCCTTCCAAAGACCTGTTTTAATGCATTTTTCTTCTGGAAATTTCTAACGGATCCCAGAAGCTTGAGTGAGTCAAGGGGAGCAAGGTCCAAATGGAACATGTGTCATTTACTGAATAAATTAAAAAGTTATCGCTAACCGCGTATTCGAATCGAGGGCTGTCAGCAATGGCCGCCATAACAAAACAAAAAGTAGATGGGAAGAAGCCACTGCCGCTCTTAGCCAATCAGATCATCAGAAGCGATCATGTAACCATGTGCACAATGACGTCATATATAGCGGCAGGTCGGGGAAGCCCTCCGATCAGAAAAACAAAGGTCATAGCCTTTTGCAGGTAGAAAATCCGGGATTATCATTTATTCCATTAAAAAGGTAACGAAATATAGATTCTTCTGCTAAAATATTAATGTCTGCTGGTCTTTGGGTTGGTTGAACCCGTACGACCTGAGCAGACAACTCAAAGCAAAACGTCTGCAGACGAGAACGGCCGAAGCCCTGCATTCAAGGCTTTGGCAAGTGGCATGGTGGGAGGGAGGCTATACTGCCGTTTTTGTGACGATCCTTTATCCAGCTAAATATAAAAACAATAATAGGCATACAGATCTTGAGAAATATAACCAAACTATTAAAATAATAATCCCTTGAGCGGTATACTTTTCTGGATATATCTGAGTATATTCGACATCGAGGTTATTCAAAGGATCTGTTTGGTTATGTTGAATTGTGTTTTGAGTCTTATTTTTTTTTATTAAATTCAGGTTATTTGGGAGGATTTCTGAATGCAAATTGTGCATGTAACAAAACAAATGTAGCCTTTTCCATAAATTGTGTCTTAATAAATATGAAAATAAAATTACAATAATATTTCGTTGCACTTCTCTGTAGGATCAACTCACATTTCCCTTTCGTTTTATATAGATCAAGGATATTGTGAAAATAACAATATGGGTGGTACCCTAAAAGCCAAATCACATTACAACGGCCGACTAATCTTGTATGAAATCAAAGGAAATTATATTTAACAAAGTGGTTTTCACAGGATTTCTTGGCTGGAATGTTTTAATTTCTGCAGGGTTTTTGCGCACTACGTCATATGAATAGATGTACCAAATCTCAGAACGTGTGATAAATATGTATCCTTGCGTACCCAAGATCATCCTATGGAGTAGGGCCTACATTTAATTTCTTTACTGGTATTTACCAATTTATTTCTCCCGGAAATATATATTGCAAACATTTTTTCAAACATAAATATGTCATTTTTAAAAAAACAAACTAAAAAACATAAATCTTCAATGTCCTTAATGTTTGCCATCATTGGAATCGGCTTGATCTCTTCTTTTTAAATAATGACCTGATAACCTGATAATGACCTGAAGAAGGGCAAACCAGCCCAAAAGCTTGTGGAATAAAATCATTAAAACCATAACACAAGGGTTTTATTTCCAACCTCACATCAGTTCAACTACCAATAACCACCGGACCCCTTGGTATAAATACGATATTTACCCACCTCGATACATCTTTTAAATAAGATGATATCTCAAAATCCATATTTTGCAACTTGTGACTCATTTCCCTGTAACACATCACTATCTCATGGTAAAATGTAGTATATTCATAGCCCTAGGGGCCCAAGCTAGGTCTATGAAAGCCTAAGGCAAATAAAGTCTTAAAACTACTATTGGACCTGTCGGTCAATCTGTCATTCAAAATATTGCACCCACCAACCAAGGCAAGTGTTTCCTTCTTAACACCATTGAACAATAGCCTAGTTCAAGTTTGATAACAATTTATGTTTTGTTTAATAACAATCAACTGATCATTGCAGTTTAAATAGCTTTTCTTATTACATCAACAAAACAATTCACTGGGATGCCCTCATGTTAAGACGTGTGGCCATCATATATTCACCGTGGTAGTGGGCATGTGAAATGGTGGCACAACATTACATCCCCATCGTCCAGCGTTTCACTACGTCGGCCACGATTGCCAGTAACTGGCCCGGCGATCGGCTGTGGTAATGTGAATGGGCCTTAATGATGGTGTTTGGTATCTTGCTCATGGACTGGTTATTCGTGGAAACATCCCCGTCTCCAAACAAACAATGGCAGCGCCAGAAAATACCCCACAGCACACAACATGCACTCCTAGTATTAGAGCACAGGCTCTCTGGCCACTGAAAACGAGACTCAAGAGCCTAACCTTTGCCCTCAACCCTTCTAACTCATTCCTCCCCAGATATTTGTTTCTCATGAACAAAACAAATGGTGGGATCATACTCAAAGAGGTGATGCTTGACTAAGAAAGTAATAAACAGCATGATTTTAAGGTGAATGCTTTCAGTAGCTGCAATCTTAGGGATCCTTTATATGCGGTACATGTGCAAGTGTCTGTCCTTGATGTTAATGATAACCATCCACAACTGAAGCTTAATGGGAGCAAATATACACAAAACATAGAGCTCTGTGTTCCTGAAGGAAAATGGACTTCCAGGCAAATCAGTTGTTAAGATAGACGTAACAGATGATGATTCCGGCAGAAACGCAGAGGCTGATTGTGCGATCAATCTCAATGACACTTTCACAATTGAAAGATCTTCGGACAAACCAATTACGTACAAAATATCTAAGAGGGTTTCTTTTGATCATGAAAAGGACACAGTGTGGTAGCCTATACAATGAAATCTTCCTTTCGTCGAGTTTTGCCTACTCGAGGAAACTCGCAGCATGCGAGCTCATGCGAGCTCATGCGAGATTTGTTACGGCTTGGTGAACCCTGCGCTCCCAGAGGCAGGTGTACCAGGGTACACGTGGGATAAGCTGGGCGTCAGACTTTTTTTTTTTATGTAGTAAGAATTCCCACCATAGTTATATGTGCAACCCTCTTTTTCAGTAATATCCCTTTTCCCTGACTTATTTAGGCTATTAGTGAGTTGTTCTTTGCGTACATTTCCGTCAATTTCCGTTGACGCATTTCGGCCTGGGAAAAACCCAGTCGGACCTATTACGTCATGTCATGCCTCGCTGGTCATGAGCGCTGTCCTCTCACTATCTCCTCCATAGGGCAGTGGCTCCCCTCACCCCTCAGTCATCTCCACCACAGCTCGCACCAATCCCCATAAAAAGGTAACCCTCAGTAGCTTTTACACCTCCCACTCTCCCCTCTCCTTCTGTGAACTTCTCTCTCTCTGTTCCTCCCTCTCTATCCCTCTAAACTCATATCCTCCTCCTCCTCCTCCCCGTCCTACTACCTCACTACCATACCTGTTACAAACTGTTACAAACCCCTCCTCCTCTTTCTCCTCCATCTCTCTTCCTTCTCCTGCCCCACCTCAACCTCCTCCTGGGGGAAGGGGGGAGTGCGGGGAGGAGTGAGTGAGTGAGATTGGTTGCTTTACGCCCTTATTCCCCATATATCCCAATTGACCCCAAAAAAAATGTATTCATCTGTTTACTGTCTAACCTCTATCTCCAACGCTCCCCCCCCCCTCTCTCTCTGTCATTTCTTTATCTCCCTCTCCCCCCCCCCCTCTCTCTCTCTCTCTCTCTCTTTTTCTCTCAGAGAAAGAATGTACCCATCCACACATTAGCCTATAGTAATTCTCTGAAACGGGACAGCATTTGATTTCAGCAGGACATTTTTTTTAGAAAAAATAAAATTATATGATATAATATGTGGGCTCAAGTGGCAAAGCCGCTTGTTTGTAATTAACATTATCTGCCGAGATAAGGGTAATCCAAGTCTGGAAGGGACAGGGAGGGTGCGCGTTGCAGTCGTGGATCTAAAGGATAACTTCCCTTTGATTGAAGTCGATTCTGTATCTGAAAACGGTGTAATAGAAGTACCTGAGAATGACAACTGGAAGAAACGTGTTAGAGTGCAGGACCTTAATTCCCACTATATTGAAATCAACCCAGATTTACGCATGGACCAAGGCTAGGCAGCTACCAAAACGAGGGCCCATCTCACTCAGTTGAGATCTCGCACTGTACTTTTTAAAATTCTTCTCATGACAGTTATTGATACTGTAATGGTTAACAACAGTGATTTATTAATATCTCATTTCATTCCTCCATTCTCTCCTTCCAACAAGCTGTTTCTAACTCCTTTCCTACTCAGCTGTTTCCACCATAGCCCCATGTTCCCCACGTCCCCACGTTGTTTGTTTACATCGGAACCTAATGTTTTGTATACCAACGTTCATGAGTGATATATTGAGCGGTGTTAATTTCCTACATATATTTATTCATGTTAAATATTATGCAAAAACGCATGATCAGAGCATTAATTTCAAACCTCATGAATGCAATATTTTGACAGTCCTTTAGAGTAGGTAATAAATCTCCCACTCTCTTTCTCCCTCTCTCTTCTCTCCTATTTCTATCTCCCTCTCTTCTTCCCTCTCTCTTCTTTCTTCCTCTCTTTCTTTCTCCCTCTCTCTCGCCTCTCTCTTACATGTAGAATCAACACCCCAATATTTGGTTTCACTCTTGAAGAAAGACAGTTAATAATAGTAAATAATGTATAAAATCAAACATTGGACACGACCTGTGTCCAAGATTGTATACCATGTCACTATTAACTGCACTGACATGGGAAATCCTCCTCTGTCAACAGTGAAGAACTATACCATTAGAGTGATGGATAAGAATGATTTCCCGCCCAAAATCAAGATCCACACTCAGACAGCTTCTGGTCAGGTGGTGCTAAAGGAAAATGAAAATCTCATTCTCCAGTCAAACACTCCACCGTAAAGTCTGTATGTATGTTTGTCTTGAAGATTCGTTATTAGGTGCTGAAGTTAATGGTTCCTAAAGAGTAAACCCACTATCTTATAGTGGGAAGGTGTGTAAAGGATTAGCAGGTGTATTGAATATTTCCTCCGGATCATTCCCTGCTTATTCCTGTAAACACTTGACACGTATTGTGTGCTCAGTATTAGTGATTTAATCTGTTTAACTCCTCTCACAAAATAATTCATAAATAAACCTATTAAAGTAATCTGTGTAAAGAAAACATTGCACCTATTCAAATGTCACATTTTGTAATCCTAATACTCTTAGAATTAAATAAAAGCATACCGTAATAAAACAATACATGATTTTTTTATGAATATCATTACTTAAAGGTGTCACTCTAATCTCCCTCACCCCCCCCCCCCCCACCTCCAATCCCATTAAGTAATCTTCGTAATGTCTTAATCCCCTTACAGTAAATCTAATCTGTAGATTATGAGAGGGGTAAGGATTAGAGAGAAAGGGTTAATCCTTACCCCTCCAGCGTTAAACCTTACCCCTCCTGCGTTAAACCTCACCTCTCCAGCGTTAAACCTTACCCCTCCTGCGTTAAACCTCACCCCTCTCCTAAAGACAAAGGATTCCACCTTTAATTCCATGAGGGAGCCTTAAATGCGCTAATTACCACTACTAATGTATACTAGAAGCATAGTGTATCATGGGTAGCCATTTATAAAATGTAGTTTCCAGGGGTGGTGCAAAACGAAGCAAATAAAATAATACTGTCTCCTTCACACTCCCCCCCTCCTTCTCCTGCTCTCCCGATCCGTCCACACCGCCCCCTCCCCATCCCCCGCCTGCCCCACCTCAATAAAGGGAAGAGAAAACCCAGACACTTTAGTAGGCTTTGAGAAATATTATAGCAATAAACAACTCTGATTTTAACGTGAGAACGGTCTGTAGGCCCAGTGACGTCCCAAGGCCGTAGGCCCTAGCTGCCTTCCCTCCACACATTCTCATCAACCAACCAAAACAGGGGGTTTCCCCAGACATTGCATCATCCCAGCAAACTAACAACCACAAGTTGGCCGTAGAAAACCTTCAAAATAACCTCCCTTAAGAAATGATTTTTATTCGAGAATTACGTAATCTAAAGGATTATGTAATGGCTTGAATCAGTGGTTGGCGTAGAAAGTTGTCAATCATTGGTAACATCTGCCTGTTGTGGAGCATATTTGTCAATCGATAGGATGTAATCTGTGTTGTTTTATCAGATCGAATCTCTTGGCATGCAGGGGTGAGGCATGGCTGAAATCTGAGATAGCAGACTCGATCATGTGTCATCTGTTATACTCTATTGAACACACTCTGTGGCTTGCTGATTCAATAGGGGAATTTGCATAGCCAGTGATTGTGAACCTGTTGCTTTAGGCAATAACAAGGTAATTGATTGTTTATTGGAATCACAAGGAGGAGTAGTAAGGTGTGGTGGTGGGACTACATTCTGTCCAGCCTCTGTAGAGCGCGGCACCCGCGTACTGGGGTATGTGTCCCTCCTTGAAGTCTCTTTGAAGTCCCAGCTCTTTAGAGGCTGGACAGAGTGTAGACTGTAACACACACACCCCATGTCGTACAAATCCACACAAGAACACGAATCTAAACTTGTACAATTTGCGGACGATTTAACACTGACAGTGGCAGATGAATTTTCATTGTTATCTGCAGTTAGAATCATTGATCGTTTTTCTCTGGCTTCAGGCTTATGCCTTAATCTTAAAAAATCGAAAGGTTTTCTGATAGGAACTACTTCAAATAGATTGGACGAGTATAGCATGAAAGCCCTGGGCATTATACTTGTAAACCCTCGAAATGATGAATTAATGTATAAGGTAAACAGTGGAGAGCTGTTAAATAAGGTAAAGGACATCATAAATGGATGGAAAAATCGATTCCTGACACTAAATCTTTTAGTGTCAGGAATCGATTGCATATCAGTACTCTACCTTTTAGTAAAAGGTAAAGTACTGATTTGACTTTTTACTCCCTATTTTTCAACATGTACTTTCCTGTATTTAGTTTGCAGATCCTCTCCTTAAGGAATTGATGTGAATTGATGTTGGAATTTGTATATGGAAGCAAACATCATATGGTAGGCGTTGGAATCTTAGCTCCAAAACCGGAAAATGGAGTGTTAGGCCTCAGATTAATTCATGAAGTTTATGAAACAAACAGAATCATGTGGATTCAGAGAATTTTGTATAATAGGCACAGATCCTGGTTTAAAGCAATTGAAGCTTTTCTTCAGAGAGATATCGATAATATTTTCTTATGCAAATATGTGCCAAAACTTTTTCTCAATAATTTTTATAGAGAGTTTTTAAAAAATGGAACAAATATTACTATAAAAACAAACCATCTCCGATTAACCAAATACTCGGGGAGAGGATCTGGGCTAACAGATATATCAAAGACAAAGGTCAGATGCTGTACTGGACTGAATGGAGAAAACAAGGGAATACAGCTATCGGTGATATATTAATGAAAATGGTAACATGATGAGAACAAAAGAGCTTGCAGCTAATTATGATTTTTACCCCTCATATTATTCAAGACAAAAATTGTAATATCCCTTACGGTCTGAATGGGTAAAGGTAATACAAAATGAGAGTGCTATTCTTTATAGCAGAGTCTATCGATATTAACATTGGTGGTACAAATATAAATCTCGTAGGATGTTCATCAAAGGTTGATTGGAAGGTAGTGTTCACCTATCCGTACAAATCATCCACCGAGTCAAGAATACATGTACTACAATATAAAATAATACACGGTGCGATAGCAGGTAACCAATTTTTTAAGCTCATCACTGTCAGAGACAGCGAGATCTGTTCATATTGTACACTTTTTTGTGAATTGTCCAAAAACAAACTCTTGTGGCAGAAAGTACCTCAATGGATATATGATAGTGGATATCCGAATAAAGATTCAGAAGGTAAAAAAGATTCTAAACAGAAGAAACAATGAAATTTTGACTAAACCCAGAGACATTATTTTTGGTATCAAGCTTACAGGCAAAGGTTGTTCGCTGAACGTCTTGTTGATTTGGTAACAGCAATGTAGGAACTAAGGATGAGAACCAAGGTTTTAATATACTCTTTTAACATTAAATCGATCCCTAAAGAGGAACAATACATCTGGAAAAGGTTATATGGCGACATAAACGAGTTCATTGACATACTCAAGTAGAGATTCCCCCACCCTCGGTCGAATAATATTGCTTCTGCCCAAGCTCATCAGATCTTGGAGAACAAGTATTAAGTAAACAGTTGATCTGTTCAACTTTACAATTAGTGTGAACTTAATGTAACTACTTGGCGTTTCCAAGGGAAACGTTTTTCGGGCACACAAGATTGTGTATTAAATATATCTATGCACTTTGAAGCTCATCTTATAGAGTATATTTAGCCACTTTACTAGTAATTATCCATCCAGAGATTAGTTTTAGAATTGGCATGATCTCATCTTTTCAGATATGCTTATACCTCAACATTTTTTTTTGCGATTTGTGACTCCTTTTTCTGTGACACATCACATATACTGTCATATACAGGGTTTCTGAGGTCAGTTAAAGGTCTGTTAAAGTAATTATGATTTGGGGTTTTTCAGGACATTAAAAGTAAGAAATTTTGTATGTGCTCTCTCTAAAATTAGTAGAATGCACTAAAACAGCACTCAGAGTGAGAGAGAAAGAGAGAGAGAAAGAGTGAGAGAGAGAAAGAGAGATGGAGGTAAATATATGGAATGCACCGAGGGCGCCATCTGTCTAACTGTTATGCATCAAGGTTGTGGCGGATACAGAGGGACGGAGCGCAGCGTAGTCCCGAGGTATCCTGCCGCAACCGATGGCGGCCGAGGTGTATTCCATATTTATTACATCCCAAAATCGCATCTTTACATATGATTCATCGATTGAACTTTTCATTTAAAGTCCCTAGCTTTATTATTTCCAGAGTAAATCGGTAAAAACGTTCGAGTGGGCGATAATATGAGTTCCGCGAAATCAAAACAACAGCTGGGTACATGTGCACCCTGGCACTGCCTAGGTTGTATGCGCCAAGGGCGCTCAAGTGCGACATAATTTTCATGTTATGCACCACTTTGACCAAGTGCGATATACAATGCTGAAGGTATAGGCAACTACATCGCAGGGGTGTAATAATGGGTGAAAGGCTAGGGAGGGAGGGAGGGAGGGAGGGGGGACAGAGCTGGAAGGCAAGGGAGGGATAGAGCCACAGCAGTGGGCAACCAACCATGACTGGGAGAGGGGCAGGCCTGGTTTGTCTTATTATGTAATAACCAGAGAGGGGCAGGAAGCATGTGCCAGAGTGGAGTGGTGTATGGTGGAGGTAAGAAATGTGTGGTACATGGGTGGAGTAGATAAGCCTTCTGCAAACATGCGAACTGATCAGACAGATGATTTCACACTGATTGTTACCCTATCTGATCAATGATTTAATCAGTGATTGGCATAATGGGGGTCGACACCAGTATTTTGAGGAAAATGTCTTAGAATTGTAGGAGCCCAGAGGGCAGGGAATTGAATAAAGTCTGTTGCAAAAACAAAAAAAGAAACATGCATCCATTCACTCAAACAAATTCCAATTAAGCCCCCCCCACCCCTTCCATCACCACCATATGTTGTAGCAACTTAGGCTCCATTGCACAGGAGCCTTCAAATTCTCAGCCATTACTTATCACCTTTCACACCTCTTTCACCACTCATTTATATTTATCACTTCTTTCACCGTTAGTTTATCACCCATCGTCATCGTGTGGCTCCATTTACATAACCCCGACGCAAGGTTATCACCTTACGTCGGGTTATGGTTGTTGGGGGGTCTTTTTCGCCTAGAGAGGCGGTCTCCTATATATAGTCACACTCTCAAAATCCTTGAATGGATGAATGAATGAATGAATGCGTCTCACAAACCATATCGCACCTAAATAGACCCTGAGAAGAGCGTAGTGCTTTACGATAGTAATGATGGTAACAAATTCCTTAAATAATTGCCCGTATTCCTGAGTTATTTACGTAAACATTCCGCAATATCTTATAATTTAAAATCCATATCAAAATCATTCTACTGTATTAGAATACATATATATATATTGTTTTCAAGGTTGGGTGGGATTGATAACAGTTGGACATTATTAGGATAATTGCCTTAATTTATATTCTAATAATTCCTGTACTGGCATTTATCCTTCATATAATACCATCCTGTACTTTGAGGTCGGAGAGGAATAACCGTGAACGAATTATTTAATATACAAACTAATTTTGTCCGAATACAAAAAGACACATGAGAATCACTTTTTTTAGATTAGTTTTATTGCAAAATAACAGGAGCAAATTGCGTAATTGAAGATCTACTTCCAATTGGCAAACCATATTTAACGATTTCAGAGAGTAGAACCTGCTACGTCATCTGTTGATTACAAATTCATATTTCAACCAATTGTAATCACCAATTCCCTTCCCAGGACCTTGGGTTGAAAACATGAATGATAAATTTGCAACAGCATACGTTATTGTAAAAATTCGATTTTCAAACTTGTGGTTGTGTTAAATATAGACTGAGTCCAAAATAGACTAATACTTTTTTGTACACAAATCTGAAGCCTTCACTGAACAATTCCCCACATCAAGACATCGTTGTTAAAAATGTGTCTGAGAACATGCCGTTTCACCCTAATCACTTCGGAATTTACACACGACATAGTTGTTAATACAAAAACGTTGTGTAACAAATAACACCGTATCCCAAATCGGGTCGGTATTTATGGAAAGCGAGTAGCACCTGGTCATATTCCTGGGCAGCTTTATTTCGTATTTTATCCTCTCCCTGTAGGCGGTACCGCAAACGAGTGTATTGGCAGGAAACCGGCACTTCCCTTGTTTTTTAAACCTATTTTGGCATGTCATTATTTATATTCAATTGTGGCATCAAGCAATGTGGGATCGAGTTGCGAATTAAGTGAACAAGAAAAATACATGAAGGCTATTTCATACAATACTATACAGTCCATTTTCTGTAAATTAGATTATTTTCTTTAAGGATATGCCTCTTCCTAATGCTGAAAGAAAAGCCTGCTACTCTCTGTGTATGCATGTAGCCTACCAGCCAAATCACCTTATTTCGGGTTCAATAGTACACAAAATCTATTCCATATCCTATCATCATCCGGGCGCAGATCTCCCACAACTGCCATCGGCCTGAAAGTTGTTCATAAAATACATACCAGTCAGTAACTGTAAAACAATGCTAGATATTTTCGGGGAATAAACCAATATCAAGTACACCCAAACTAATTAAGGCTACCCCGATTAGTGAAAATATTGACGTTCAGGCATTAATTTAAAAACCAATGGTTGTCCCTATATCTATAGCCTACATTATAATTTCTTGTACATGTACTTATTTCACTGTGAACACACAGACCTTATGACCTTTAGTGTAGTCTAGCTAGACAAAGCAGTGGGCGGAAAACCATGGTTATTCTGATTTGAATTATTACCCGTGAGCCCATTATCCTCATGCGTACATGACATCCATTGTTCATAACATTATGTGTAGGCCTACACTGTGCATGCCCGTTTATGTTCGACTGTCATTTTACGGAAGATTGGCTGTATAAAAATTCTAAATAAAAAGAAATATATATATAAAAAAAAGAAGAAAATATGATGTTCAAAAGGGATAAAGTTATAATAAAACTTACTCCAATTCCTTCCCCTGGTGGTATATATGTATATGGACGGCAGGTTTCAGTAACCGCATGGACATTTTTTTCATTAGCTGTTCCACTCGATCATTGGTAGATACAACAAGTCTGAGAAAAAAGTGTATCATGACAAATCTTCAATACCATTGATAACAAGTCATAGATAATTTTCAAATTCACAGGGGTTCTTAAAGTAGGAAAGCCTTCTGAGGAGGACAAATAATTATGATTTTCTTCTATACTTAGTACTAATAAAAAATGTTTGCAAATAAAATGTCTTCTTGCTAAGAAACTTACTGGGTTATTTTAGGTGTAATATCTACGGTGTTGTCAGTCAAGTCAGGAATATCCAGATAATCTTCTAACTCTTCCTCCACTTCAGAATCTGAAGTGAAACGTAAAATACTTATCGCAAATATATCCTGATAGTATTCTAAATTCTGAGCTCGATCCACCATAGATCTTAGTCATACACAGCAGTTTTAACGAGTGTAGATTCATATACAAGTATTGCACTCATGAAAACTCACGTATAGGGTACAGACATTACTTCTAGAATTCTAGATCTTAAAGGGATTTCTCTTAAAATTTAAATAAACTGTACATCAAAGTTATCCACCACCCAGCAAAATCTATAGCCTACATTATGAATTTCTTGTACATTGTACTTATGTCACTGAACAAACATCCGGATATTTAGCAATGCTTTCTGGATTTAATTGGGCAGGAATTGTTGCTATCAACAATTCCCACTCATTAAACGCAGACCGGAATGAACTGGCATCCTACGTCCCGGAAGCCTGGAGGGCTACCCACAACACCACTGACCCCTCCAGACCACTTCCTCCTGCGCACAGGCACGCACATCTGCCCACTTGACCAACATCTACACCAGAGTGAAGGCGTGTTTTAAATCTCTCCCCCCGGACACGTGCAGCAGGGCCCTCATGAACACCCGAGACGGCCCTCGCATGAACTATAAGAAGCTGGCAGAAGGGGACACCCAAGAAACACCCAAGTCTGTAAAGAAAAAATCCAGGACAAGGAAAGCTCAGAACAAACTTGATCTCGAACTCCTCCCACCAACCATGGAGGACGGCTCCTCCAACGAGGAACGCGACAAATCCCCTCCCAAGCCGGGGAAGAAGACAGCCCTGGAGAATCGCCCAAAGACTCCTGCAAAGAACAAAAGCAAGATCACCACAGACAAACAAGGATTAACGGGAGTAGTCTCAACGCTTGCCGAAGCTCTTGTAGAAGCGGCAAAGTACGGCGCCACACCGCAGAAGCTTTCCCGGCCACGTGCGGAACATAAGGCCTCCTCCTCCCGCCACCGCAAGCGAACAAAGGCCTTCAAGCGTCCACTCGCTTCCAGCTCCTCCTCCTCGTCTGGTGACTCCTCTTCGTCCTCGAGCTCCTCATCTTCATCTTCTTCGGAGAGCTCCCCGGTGAGGAAACCATCTAAGAGGAAAAGGAACAAGAGGAAGAAGGCAAAAAAGGCTAAACGATCAGCCTCCAGCAAGCTCCATCCATTCAGGGACCCCCCCCAGTCTTCTTCCTCCTCCTCAAGCGACGACTCCTCTCTTCCCTCCCCGAAACACCTAAAGAGGTCATACCAGCACCATAAATTGGCTGAGAGGGCACTACACAAACAATATGGAGCCAAAGGACGCACAAAAGGTAAAAAGAAATTAACTTCTACCCCTGAAAACTCACTTCCCCCCGATCTGTTCGCCCTAGTGAAAGCAGAAAAGAGGGAAATATCCATCGTTGAGTATTTGTGCGGTCTGGCTGTGATGGCATCTCGTCAGGCCAAATGTGACTCTCCCCTTCAACTCCTGCTCCAACACTCCGCTGAGGTGGCGGAGGACGCAGTTGCACGCTCACCAGAGAATGCTATCTTCTGGTCCCAAACTATCATTGACCACATGGTTGCAGGAAGGATAGATTGGTTGGATGCCAACTATATCCAACAGCAGAGGGCTAGGCTTAGCTGGAACAACTGTGTTAAGCCTATCACGACCAAGAAAAAGAAAAGTGCTTCAGTTTCTTTGTGTGTTCCTTTCAACTCGGAGGAGTGCACCAAGTCGGAATCTCATACGGACGGTACTGTTACTCTCCTCCATTGCTGCGGCTGGTGTTACTTCCAGACAAAGCACAAAGAGTTTAATCATACCGCCAAGTCATGCAATAATCGCAAGAGTCGTGATGGTAGTAATAATAACACCAAGCCTGACCAGAAGCCGAAGCGAGAGTGGTCTCGCTCAGGTGCAGTTGACAACAGGTCGGACTCATCCAAAGGTGATTCAAAAAACTCATAGTGTGTCCCAATTCAACCAGGGACACACCAAAACATCAGGTATTTAACAAACATCCACTCTTACCACCTTTTATTACTGCACGAACCTCCGATTTAAACATCACCTCAAGCACGTTAAACAGGGCGCCATTAACAGGAACCGGAAGGCCTAATACCGGGGAGCGCATGGTAAACAACAAAGATGGCCGCCCTACTTCCGGGGATGCAGTTTCTGACATCTATGACAACACTAATTCAGAGATTGTGCCCCCTGCGGTTGGTTCTGAACAAACCAATTGTAAACACCAGGAAACAAAACTAATACGCAACGAACAAGACCAAGAAGAAGTAAATATGATGAACACGCAACAAGCTAGCACCGTCTCTGCCGACCGCCTGGAAGGAGAGCGTGCGACACTACAGCAGGCCAAAGCTGTGGAACGGCATACGCCGCACAGCACGACATGGCCCGTTGACAAAACTACTACAACTGACAGTGAAACAGACAACCTCCAGGGTGAGTGTGTAATTGAATTTAACAGTGATACTATGCACGGCTCCGATGTAACACTTCCAACAAATCCTAAAGGGGGAATCCGAGCCCGGCTGGACGCGTTGGCCCAGGTCAATGACAAAATTACACACGATAAACCACCACCAAACATAGATTTTGACAACTATTCGAACTGGCCCTATCCATCGCTCTCTCTACCCCAGGATATGGCTGACATATACGAGAAAGTTAGGTCAGTTGGACTCCCGAATTGGAAAGGAGCTAAGCAAATACTACCCACTAATATGGACATATCGGTTTGGGAAAAATACTCGACAGGCCATAGGGATGACACAATAATACTCAACGGCCTCCGTTATGGTTTTCCACTCCAATACACCGGTGGGCCACGCTATAACTCAGGTATGACAACAAACCACCCTTCTGCACTGACATTCCCATCCCATATCGAGGAATACATCTCAAAGGAGTGTACACTATCTGCTATGGCTGGCCCATTCACATCAGCCCCATTTGTACCATGGTGCCACGTCAGCCCACTCATGACTCGCCCCAAGGCAGACCCCACAGACAGCAGGATTATTGTCGATCTCTCATTCCCAGACGGTGGGGTAAATGCCTGGGTGGCGAAAAACTACTACAACACAATACCAGCGACACATAATCTACCTACAATAACGATGGCTACAGAACTGATCAAAGATATAGGCCCCTCGAATGTGGCGATGGCAGTACTGGACCTCTCACGTGCCTACAGGCACTTCCAGGTATGCCCCCTCGATTGGCCCCTCATGGCAATCTCGCACGATGGAAGTGTATATCTGGACAGGTCCCTCCCATTTGGCGCACGAATGTCATCATTTGTCATGCAAATGGTGGCATCATTCATCGTTCGTGCGCTAGCCACAAGAGGAATAAAATCACTCATGTACTTGGACGACCTGATTTTGTTCGACAAAACCACTGTGGGCCTAAGTGGCGCGCTCAACATCGCCAAAACGCTCATGACCGCCCTATCACTTAAGATAGCAAGTGACAAAACACAGTTGCCATCTACACGTGTAAAGTGGCTGGGGATCATTATAGACACTAACAACAACACCCTGTCAATCCCTCCATGTAAGCTGGCTGAAATTAAAACATCCTTGGCTGCAGCAGCCAGCAAACACGTCATATCAACTAGAAACATGCAAAGCATCATAGGGAGGGTGGCCCACCTAGCCAAGACCGTCAGGCCTGCCACCCTCTTTATGCAGAGAATGCTAGACGCCCTGAGAGCAGCGAGGGGAGGCCCTGTTGTCATCTCCAGGCTCGTGAAAGCAGACCTAAGGTGGTTCGACAAATTCACCATCAAATACAATGGCATCTCAATAATCCCAGAAGGAACAGTATCCAGAACGATCTGGGCTGACTCCTGCCTCACAGGAGGAGGTGCAACCAACGGGAAACAATACTATGCACACAGGTATGGGCCAGAAATAGTCGAGGGAAAAAACATCAATCACCTCAAAGCAATGAATTGCACAGCAGCTGCAGCCATGCTAACGTCACCAGCTGACAAAGGCAGGATCATACGCCTTTGTTGTGATAACCAGGCTACTGTCGAGGCGTTTAAGGGAGGGAAGCCGAGAGACCACACCCTGGCGGCGTGTGCTCGAGCGCTATGGTACATATCAGCACAGAGAGAGCTAGCGTTCGAGACCTATACAGGCGAGGCTAGCGATATTGGCAGTAAAGAGGCAGAGGGACGCGCATAGGCCGGGGACCAATGCTAATCGAGAATCTGCAATAAGGCTATACGTGGCGTTCTGCCTCAGAGTAGGGCTGGATTACGACCACCCAACCTCCTTCAATATATGCTGGTACATCGAATACCTCGCCTCCTGCCGCATGGCCCCGGCGACCATGCAAAACAACATATCATCCCTACGCACGTATTTCAGGATGGCAGGCATCGACCCCGCCCCCCTGTGTCACTATAAAGTATGTATGGCCCTCAGAGGCGTACAGCTGGCTGTGAGGCATGTCCCGGAACCAAAGGCCACAATAACGCCTGACATGCTCAGAGCCTGCATGAGGCAGGCTCACAATTCCCCCTACTACAGGGAAGTAAGAGCGGCCACCCTCTTAATGTTTATGGGCTTCTTGAGGCAGTCGAATCTATTCCCTGCCTCAAAGAAGGCCTTTGACAGAACACGCCACCTAACCAATTCTGATGTCCGTCTATCTCCAGAGGGCGTCACAGTGGCCATAAAGTGGTCAAAAACTATGCAGAGCTCAAGAACAGCTGTGCAGATATTCCTCCCCGCCAAGCCTGGCGATGACCTATGCCCACTAAGAGCTACCCAAAGGCTGTTGAAGAACTCGCGCCACCTCTCCCCTCATAGCCCACTCTTCAGGTTCCATGATGGAAATCCCATGACAACCGGGTTCATGAGGAGGGAGTGGGCAGCCATAGTCAAATCGGCAGGACTCGACCCAGCTAGAATCTCCATGCACAGCCTGCGTAGGGGCGGGGCCTCCTACGCATACCATGACGCCGGGGCGACGATCACTGACGTGATGACCCACGGTACATGGTCAAGCGACGCGGTGAGATCCTATATACGCCCCTCTGCCCAATGCCACACATCTGTTCACAGGGCCCTGCAAGCCCTGTGAATATACGCTTGGGTAGAGTGTGGCTCTGGGCCAACAGAACTGCTTAAGAACTGTGTGTGACTACTACGAACTATTATCAATTAAATAAAAATAAAATATAATATCTTCATAATTACCCCACTTCTGAATAAAGTCAATTTATAACAAAGGAGTGTCTGTTTTGTTTAATGGGGCAGGAATTGTTGCTATCAACAATTCCCACTCATTAAACGCAGACCGGAATGAACTGGCATCCTACGTCCCGGAAGCCTGGAGGGCTACCCACAACACCACTGACCCCTCCAGACCACTTCCTCCTGCGCACAGGCACGCACATCTGCCCACTTGACCAACATCTACACCAGAGTGAAGGCGTGTTTTAAATCCCACCCACCTCCCCTGAAGACTCAGAAATAAAATATACATACAAGTATACACTACGTGTACTCCTAAAGGGGTAGAGTGTGGCTCTGGGCCAACAGAACTGCTTAAGAACTGTGTGTGACTACTACGAACTATTATCAATTAAATAAAAATAAAATATAATATCTTCATAATTACCCCACTTCTGAATAAAGTCAATTTATAACAAAGGAGTGTCTGTTTTGTTTAATGCATACTTTGACTAACCTTGAGGTAGGAATCTCAAGTCAAAATAAACATGGCCGTGGATCTTGAATATAGTTGGCCACTTGTAACCCACACCTTGAGGCTTGGGGTCAGGAGACCTTATGATTCCTTGATCCTTAGTGTGCAAACCTTTGCCAAAGACATAATAAACTTTTTTCTGTTTAGCACTCGTAGGTCCTTGATAAATGTAGCGGAACTTCCATTCTTGTTCTTTGTCATATGCTGCATCTGCAAGGCAACATCCATATGCATTGTAAGTTCAATCAGTTAAATTTGGAAAGAGCTTTGTCGTCTGTGATAGCTATTTTGCTTATACGATTTATTTACTTTAATCAGCAATGGCTGACTGGATACTGGAGAAGCCTAAACAAGGTCAATCAACTGCTGGAGGGCCAAACTCCCTAAAAATATTATAGCTCACCGAACTCCGCATGGGCTACTGGTTTTAACTGTTTGTATTTAATCGGCCCTTAATTAGTTCTAATTCTGACCTTTACTGAAGTCATTCAACATGGCGTGAAAGAAGTAGCCTTTCTTATGTCGTCGCTCTGGACCCTCATGTGGCTTGTCCACATTGTCCTTGGGCAAAGCAGCTTCAGCTTTATTATCCTCCTGGAAACGATAGCGTATCGTACCGTGCTCCATCTTCACCAAAATGGGTGCGTCAATAAATTTACCCTACAAAATACATTGAAACGTAGGCTATGTACTGGTTTTAAAAAACAACGTTGACCTTCTGTTCTGTCCGTCGGTGATTTTGTTTGGATGTAGCTATGTGCATGAATTATAATATTTTTATTAAATCTATCTGCAACACCTGGAAAAAGAATGTGAACACCGCGGCACTTTTGATTGTTTACGTAAATTAAGTTATCAGCGACGCTCTTTATAAAAGCGTTCGTAACCTCAAGCAGACTGCTTTGGGTCAATGCATGTATGCACCGTAAATAATGATTAAATAAGTCTTAAATATACCATGGCATAAAAATAGAATTGTAGCATTTTTTTTGTATATAATAAGAGTGAACGTGTATGTGAGCGTCTCTCATCCAAAAGGGTTTTTTTTTCAGCAATTTTCTTTTGGTTAATTTCTTTTCCCGAGATGGAAATATATTTTTTTTTCATGGTCGAAACAAATTGCCATCCATTTCTCGAGACAAGACATTCGAGACCAGTAGGACGATATACCTTCTTCACTAGACTCTCCCGCGACCTACCGCTTTTTTTAAAAAAGCCGCCACCGGCTCCTCTCTAAAATTGGAACAGTCATACCCGTTATCACGGTCACACGTACAAAGTAGAAGAAAAGGGAATTGCTGCTATCTCTGCCAACGAAATAAATGCTCATTCAGCTTTGTGTCAGGTGTGAGAACTACCGTATATTAGTAAGCAACGATATTAGCTAGTGATTACTGGAACAATATTGTCCATATACAATGCTAGAGTCAGGTATAGCTCGATAGGTCCCGTCGGGAAGATTCGAATGGACGGCCATTGCCGCGAAATATATCAACAAGCGCCGAAAATGGTGTCTCCCAATACCGCCGCTAGCGCACTGCATAGGCCGCTGCTCAGTGCCTACACACTGAGCAGCGCTAGGGGTGGGGGTCGGGTGGAGGTGGTAGGGTGCGTGGACGGGACCTCGTCGGCAACTGTTTTTCTTTATTTATACAAGCAACTAGCCTAAAACTCAGATCCCAACACAACCCTATCCAGCGGTATGCTTTCTGGACGGTCGGCACCCCCGCTTCTTCCTTGGAAGAAGTCAGAATGACTCTATTTACAATTTCGCACGGTGCACAGACTACTAGTGTCCAACGATATATACTCTTATACCATGTGGTTACTTCTCTGCCTGCATTCAATAATTTCCCCGCTGAGAATGTCTATTGATGCATGGAATACTTAGTTTAGGCCTATACCTACAACCTAGCGTACTTACATTGTCGATTCAGGCACTCACACTTCCACAATCCATTTTCGTTTCAACCTCCACACTCAACCCACACAGCTACATCCACGCCATTGACCATTCCAATCCCTTGTTCCATTCTGTACGAGCCGGAAGTCACTTCAACGTAATCAACGTAACCGGCAAATGGGATTCGAAATGGATAGCGCTGTTTATTTACTGAATAAACAGCGCCGAGGTAGTATAGGGGTGGGGGTGGGGTAGGGTGCGTGGACGGGACCTCGTCGGCAACTGTTTTTCTTTATTTATACAAGCAACTAGCCTAAAAGTCAGATCCCAACACAACCCAATCCAGCGGTATGCTTTCTGGATATCGATATTTATTGTTATTAATTCCAATGCTAAGTAGGGCCCTACGTCCCCTAGTTAGTGCAAGTCTAATTACCCCAGTAAGCCTATATGTTATCGCTGCCTCAAGAGGGGGCAAATCCGCTGACTAAGCCCACCGCCATTCATGTATACAAATGTGATATAATAGCTCTGCAAGGCCTAAATATAGGTTAGTACATGTATGTATACAAAGACGCATGTCGTCCCCGTTCTTATCCTATATAGCTCTATATGCCCATATGAATCACTCACCTGCCCTTCCTGTTTGGCTAAATGACCTGCATACTGCACCCTTGGGTTTAGATCTACTCCCATTGCTGGTGTTTTACTGGCACCCGTTCCCATCCTTAAAACTTAGATGAAAACTTTCAAATCAATCCAATAAAGCGTCCATAGCAACAATGCCGACTAAAGCTAAAGTTCACCTGTTGCAGTCTGGCATGAGAACTACAGATGGTGCCACGGGCAAGTTGACCGCTTGTCCATGCGACGGACGGACATAGACTCTAGTACAGTCCCACACTACGGCTTGAGCGAGGGTCCAGGTTCATGGACTACGGACGGACACTATGTAGCAAAGATTATGGAGGCTCCATGATTATCTTTGATTGCAGACAAGTTGAAGTTGGTCAGAATTTTTAGTCCTGTATTAGATTGTGGACGTGACTCGAGAAAACGGTGCTAAAATTGAATGGTTTCTTAATGAATGTATTGTATGGAAGTAAATTGTTGTATATTATATACGACAGGTTAAGCTAGGTTAGACAGAGTAGCCTATGTATCATCCCCGACTTGTCCCGAGCTGGGAGTGCGAGGCGATTACATATATTATAGGTCACATAATCATAGGCGAACGTATAATTAATGCAACTAAATTTTAGTTTGTTGGGTAAAAACGTTCAGTAGGCATAGATCTATTGACGAATTGTCCGTGATTTGCGCTTAAATCAAAATCATCTTAATCATTTTGCATTGTATTGTCCCCCCCCCCCCCCCTCCCCTCCCGCAAAACTGTTTAATTGTGCCCCCCCCCCCCCCCAAAAAAAAATAGTGACTATCTGCATGTTCCGCCGCACCTGAGGTTGAGGCAACGATCCGTTGGTTGAGGCCTATACAATAAAAGCTCTCGTTGGTCAGGCATTTTTGGAAGCGCCATCACGATGGCATAAATGAATTTTTATTTTTTCAGCTAAATAGGGGCCTATATATAGTGGGGTGCCAGGAGGGACAGTCACTTCAAATTCGTGCAAAAGTTTCGTTTTTGGTATCAAATGAAAGCTTATAGGCCGCTTCCACAGGTCGGAATAACCTTACGTCCAAATCGGTTTTAATAAGAAACAAAGCACATCGGTTTTCATAGGTTTCCATAGGTTTACCACTATTCCTACCGATCCGAACCTACACATTTTGGTCACTTCAACTGCTCGGAACGGAATGAAATGCAACGTTGGTTCTTGAAAAAACCGATCCGAACCGATGAGAATTGAACCGGTCGGATTATTGTTTTTAGCCCTTCGGTTCGTTCGGTTTGCCTAAAATATTCCGACGGTGCTATTCCGTTCCGATTGGGGCCGAACGTGACCGATGCCATGTCACCAACAGGTCGGAATTAATGATCGTTTTTTTTGATTGAACCGAACCGAACCGATAGCTATTTCACCAACTGGTCGGAATTAATGATCGTTTTTTTGGAAAACCGATGGAGACGTAAGGCTTATTCCGACCAGTGGAAGGGGCCCATTATAGGCCCCTTCCACTGGTCGGAATAAGCCTTACGTCTCAATCGGTTTTAATAAGAAACAAAGCACATCGGTTTTCATAGGTTTCCATAGGTTTACCACTATTCCTACCGATCCGAACCTACACATTTTGGTTACTTCAACTGCTCGGAACGGAATGAAATGCAACGTTGGTTTTTTAAAAAAACGATCCGAACAGATGAGAATTGAACCGGTCGGATTATTGTTTTTAGCCCTTCGGTTCGTTCGGTTTGCCTAAAATATTCCGACGGTGCTATTCCGTTCCGATTGGGGCCCGACCGGACCGATGCCATGTCACCAACAGGTCGGAACTAATGATCGTTTTTTTTTTATTGAACCGAACCGAACCGATAGCTATTTCACCAACTGGTCGGAATTAATGATCAGTTTTTTTGAAAACCGATGGAGACGTAAGGCTTATTCCGACCAGTGGAAGGGGCCCATTAGGGTCTGAATAACAAATTTGGTCCGAGTGGACAACGATCATCCCACCAGGTGGCCTGTGGGGGGCTATGACAGTAGGGGGCTGACCCCCCTTTCAATAATTTAGTAAAAATGCTATAACTTTTGAAATAATAGTCCGATTTGAACATAGTTGGTATCATAGGCTTTGAAATGAAGAGACAAAGCCATACAAGTTAACATTGTGTTGCTAGGGGGACCGGGGGCCCCTTAATTTGGGGAGAGGCTTATCAAACCTCACCAGCTAAGGTGGAAATATTGAAACTACTAGAATAATTGTAATACTTCTCCAATTTAGAATATCATGTGTTAATAAGTTTAAATGAAGACACAATACCATATAATTGCAAATAATATTATGGTAAAGGAGGTCTGGTTGCTGCCCACCCACCCTCCCATTTTGACGACCAAGGCTTGATTCACTATTACAAGCGAAGATATTCAAACTGATAGAACTTAACTTATACTAGTCCTATTTGAACATAACTGGTGGCATTAAATATATATAGAGGACAGGATATCATCCATATGCAAGTAAAATTAAAGGAGGGGACCCTGTACCCCGCATCCCCACCCTATAAACAGGGGGGTGGGGTGTGCTCAATCCACCATTTCAGGTAAGGTGAATATGTTTAAACCACCATAACTTTGGTGGAAATTGTACTATTTGAACATAACTGGTGTCATTGACAATGAAGGGATTAAACAATATTTGTAAATATTCATAAGCTAGGGGACCAGTGGTAACATGCTTGGGAAGGCATGGATGTCTGTAAGACGGAGACTGGTCGAGAAAGCAGCTGAAGCAGACGCTGCTACTGCTGGGAATGAAGTGCAAGCCGCCGAAGACGTCATGGACATCGTCGATGGTGCTGCATAAGAAGTGTTATTCCTGTCGTATATTGTATTAATTTAGACCCTTGTAAATCACAACAATGGAGTACAACAACAACATTAATTTTTACTCCTTAAATGTTAACGGTGTTGCAAATATTACAAGAAGAAAAGCTCTATTTAGGTTCCTTAACAAGAAAAAAAATTCCATTTTTGCCTTACAAGAAACTCATAGTACGCACAATAATATCAAGATCTGGACAAATCAATGGCAGGGCAGGGCCCATTTTATTCATGGCAAAAGCAATGCTAGAGGGGTAGCTATTCTAATATCCAAAGACCTGGATGTAGAGGTAACATGTAAAGGGGGTGACGATAACGGCAGGATGGCATATGTTGATATAACTATAGAGCAAAAAGAGTATTCCATATTCTCATTATATTTCCCAACGAAAGACATGTACAAAGACCAACTTAGTATGTGTGAGTCATTAAGAAGGGTTTTAAACTTAAAAAAAGATAGGTCTCTGATAGTGATGGGAGATTTTAACCTCAATATTACATCTGAAGAAGAGTTATGGAATCTAAGCGACAGCCAACATGCAAAATACGTTGGGCTGAAAGAAATGTTTAAAATCATAAATGAGTTTGAGTTATGTGATATAATAAAAGAAATTTCAGATGAGGGATCAAATATGTCAACATGGATAAGAATCTCTCAGTCGTCAAGACTAGACTACTGCATGATCAGCTCTCTCCTGAGAAATGATGTAAAATGTGTAAACAACACTGTGTGCAAATTCTCAGACCACAACTTAATATCCTTCTCGATAAAATCTAACGAGGAAATAAGAGGTCCAGGTGTGTGGAAATTCAGCAAGTATTTGTTAAACAATGATGAGTATATAACAATGATGAATGAAAAAATTATTGAAACACGAAATGCCGTAGGCTTAAGTACTGCTAGAACAATGTGGGATTATGTCAAATTTACTATAAGGATGGAAACGATAAAATTCACTAAACAGTTAAGTAGTGTTAAAAGAAAAAATGAAGCGAAGTTCAGGGAGAGATTGAATGTACTATTCCAAAAGGGTGTACTCAACGAAACAGAAAGCAATGAAAGAGAAAACATACAAGACAAACTAAGATCTGTACAATTTATAAAGGCCCAGGGTGCCATGGCCAGAAGTAGAGCCCAGTGGCTAATGGACGGCGAAAAACCAACCGCCTATTTCTTAAACCTCGAAAAGAGGAACTATAAAAGAAAGGCTATCTCCCAGCTAAATATCGATGGCGAAATAATAACTAGACCTAACGATATTCTTAGAAAAGAGAAAGAATTCTATAGCAACTTATACGGTGAAAATGATACACCCTCAACTGAACAAAACCCCTTCACATCTGTGTACGATGATCCAACTTTTAACCCCTCTGATAATGAAACCTTAAACAACGGGTTCACTAGAGAAGAAATTAGGAAAACTATCGAATCCTTTGCAGGAAACAAAGCACCTGGACCGGACGGCCTCCCGCCCGAGTTCTACAAAAGCTTTTGGGGTGTTCTTGAACCACTGTTCGTTGAAGTTATAAATGAATGTTATGTATATGAAGAGTTGTCCCAAGACATGTACAGGGGCATAGTAACTTTAATTCCTAAAAAGGACTGCAATCTAAGTCTTATAGGCAGTTGGAGGCCTATCTCACTGTTAAACACTGACTATAAAATTATATCAAAAATGTTATGTACTAGATTAAAAAAATGTATTGACACAGTGATAGATGAAGACCAATATGGTTTCATAAAAAATCGCTACATTGGTTGTGCAGTTAGACGGCTAGAAGATGTAACTCAATATCTAGATAAAAACAAGAAAAAAGGTTTATTCGTATCTCTCGATTTTAAAAAGGCATACGATTCCGTCTCGTGGAAGTTTCTGTTTAAATGCTTATATGAATTAAATGTGGGTGAAAATTTCTTAAAGTGGATTAAATGCCTCATGACTGGTTCTAAAGCTTGTATAACAAATAACGGTCATCTTTCTGAAAGTTTTAACGTCAGAAGAGGTGTTAAACAAGGAGACCCCATATCTTCTCTCTTATTCATCATTGTAGTCGAAAGACTCGCTGCAAAAATCAGGCAGGACCCTGAATGTAGTGGAATTATTTTTGGGGGCGTCGAAAATCGTATTATACAGTTTGCTGACGACATGACTATCATGGCCGATAATGAAAAATCGCTTGCTAAAATGATACAATTAATAAATGATTTTGGAAATGTATCCGGTCTAACTCTTAACGTTGGAAAAACCAGAGGTTTTAATATTGGAGAAATGGTCTTAACACAGCCTGTCTGCTTAAATATTAACTGGACAAACTGCATAAAGCTGATTGTTATTGATGAGACAAAAATATGTGAAATACAAAAACTTGTTAGTAACTTTATATGGCGCAAAGGCAGGCACAGAGTCGCCAATCACTACTTGTGTAGAAACATAGAAACAGTAGTAGAGATGAGGAAGGGGATGAGTAGAGCAAACTGTAGTATAGATGAGGAAGGGGAAGAGTAGAGCAAACAGTAGTAGAGATGAGGATAGGGATGAGTAGAGCAAACAATAGTAGAGATGAGGAAGGGGAAGAGTAGAGCAAACAGTAGTAGAGATGAGGAAGGGGAAGAGTAGAGCAAACAGTTGTAGAGATGAGAAAGGGGATGAGTAGAGCAAACTGTAGTATAGATGAGGAAGGGAACGAGTGGAGCAAACGGTAGTAGAGATATAGAACAACTAGTTAATTATGTTTATGAGGGTTTTTTTATTTATGCAACAGGTTTTCATCATTAGCACCCAGTTACACTCAGGCTATAGTGATTTGTTCTGTTTAATCACTTTACTTTTGTACTTTGGCAATCATGATTACAATATGACAAAATAATGCTTACTCTAGAGAATGAATCATGAATCAAGAAAGGATGACTCAAGAAAGGATAAGGAAAGAAGGGCTACAGAACAGGGGATGGAGGAGGAGACAAGGGTAGGGGGTAGAGAGAACAAAACAGACCCAGAACAATGAAACAAATGGAAGGCACAGAGTGGCAAGGATGTTTTAATGCAGAAAGGAGAACACATCAAATTGAGGTAATAGGGAAGAACAGAAAGGGAAGGGCTGAGAGGAAGGGTGTGAGGTTATAGAGGACAATATTTAAAAGTCATCTCTGAACACTGATTTGGAGACAAACACAGGTTGGGTTGATGAGAGAGACATTCTGGGACATTGTTGTACAGCTATCATGAGTTTTATGTACTATTTTAAGTACATAATGTCTTATTTGTTCCTTGTGTATGCATATCAGCTCTGTAGCAACCCAGGGGTAATTGAAAATATCAGGGATATTGTTAGCCCAATTATAATGAAATATTTGAAAGAAAATGACAAAACATAGAAACAAGGATAAAGTTGAAGGAGGGCTGAGAGGAAGGGTAGATAAATATCTATGTTTATATATAATTACTTTACTGAGCTGTCAGGTATTGGAGACCCCTGGCTGTAAACTTAATTCAGCTCCCATAGCTAGACTTCCTCATAGCTGTATTCTATGGGTTAATTATATGCTATATTAATTATATGCTTATTGGATATTATAGCAACTGATTCTCATGATGACTAATCATGTAATGGTAAATTCAGTTCACAGGATGAGGAGAAGGGAGCCCTAACTTAGCAATCAATGCCTGTAAATATAAGATAGCCTTTCCTCATTATAAGCTAAATGACACCACTTATATTAAATTTTGACTACATGTAGAGGTGGATTTAGACAGTTCACCCGAAGCCTCCTACCCCCCCCCCCAACTAGCTCATATGTAAAACTGCCCCCCCCGCCCCCTGGTGGACAATACATATCAATTTTATTCCGTCTCTTAATTTCAAACTTAATGACACCAGTTGTGTTCAAATCAGACACTTATTCCAAAAGTTATAAAACTTTGAACATTTCTGCCTCATCTGTAATAATAGGTTAAGTCCCCTATCAGCCTTAAATAGGGGATCTAGATCCCCCCTATCATAATTATTATTTACAAATATATTATTTGGCTTCATTAAAGAATAAATGATATGAGTTCTGTCCAAATTGGAGAAGTATTACAATTATTAATATTATTATTATTCTAGTAGTTTCAATATTTCCACCTTAGCTGGTGAGGTTTGATAAGCCTCTCCCCAAATTAAGGGGCCCCCGGTCCCCCTAGCAACACAATGTTAACTTTTATGGCTTTGTCTCTTCATTTCAAAGCCTATGACACCAACTATGTTCAAATCGGACTATCATTTCAAAAGTTATAGCATTTTTACTTAATTATTGAAAGGGGGGTCAGCCCCCTACTGTCATAGCCCCCCACAGGCCCCCTGGTGGAATGATCGTTGTCCACTTGGACCAAATTTGTTATTCAGACCCTAAGCTTTCATTTGATACCAAGAACGAAACTTTTGCACGAATTTGAAGTGAAAATCAACTTTTGCATTAGCCAGGAACCCCACTAATAGGCCTATGGCTCATATATTAACCTTATTTTCATTAATCTGGTAGTTGTAAGATTATAAGCCCTAATTTGGAGATTTAGCCTATCGCACACGCCAACAACTTTTGAACAAGTTCCTGTAACTTCAATTTGTAAAAAATCCCCTTGGACTTGGAGAAACCTAGTCAGCGGTTCTGCCTCTGCGTAACGTTATGTCCCGATATATATTTCTAATCTCGAGAGATGCAGAGACAGGTTCGCTGACTTCACTAGGAGAAACCATGCGGGAGCAACAACCGTATTTTAAACATGGTGGCGGAGAATGGTCATTGGCCGATCATATCAAGGCGCGCCCTGCAGTGAATACCCGGAACTAACGTTTAGCGTCTTTTCGGCGTTGGGGCAAGTGGGCTGGTAGGCACGCACCGACCCTGCTCTGGCATGCGAAACTGTTGAACTTGAGCGTACCGTAACTGTCGCGTATACGCAGGGTTGCTACATCCCTTTTACGAGCTGGTAAATTAATGACAATTGTATTCCCTTTAATATATAGTACTGTACTAGGTAAAACTATTTGAAACTATGGCTCTCCTACACCTCCCTCCCCGCCTACACACACACCTCCACCCTTCAAATCTAACTGGGTAATCCGCTTCATCGATGTTATGGGGCCCTCAACATGTACATGCCATAACTCTGATCAAGGCCAACGTAGATCTGTTTGTCCGTAAGGGATGTCGGATTTGCTTTCAATAAGAAAACTCATATCCAAATGACCTGTGCCTACATATACTGTAATTCTAGAATAGCTTCTCTATATAGAAGTGGATTTATATGGATATCGATATAGGAATCTCTTATTTGGTCACATTCCTTTACTTGGCCTTAGTCGTGTCGACCTCTGAACAAGTAAACACATCCTGACGGTTACCTTGCACTCAAACAAGATGGCGGGGAAGAGTGCGGCAGCACTGCACCTCGCCAAACACAAGGAATCTTTAATTAGTGACTTGGATTTACACAAAATCCTGGCGAGACTGACATATAAGGGAGTATTCTCATACGGTGAAGAGAGGGAAATTTTGCTTGCGGGAGATGCTCGGAATCGCGTAGAAGTGTTTATTGATTTACTGAGTAGAAAAAGTTTGGATTGCTTCCACGAGTTTTGTGCAGAGTTAGAAACCACCTGTCCCAGCATCTTGACCAAGTTACTTCTGGATTCACACAGTCAACGTAAGTGTTTAATGTTGTTCAGAAGTACTGCCTCTCTGATGAGTAATTATTATTGGATCAACTTTTATGGTCTCCGTCCGATGATGGGAGGCCTAGGCTAAGGGGGTTACCACCTCCGCCTTGGCTTTGACTGGGGCACGCGTTACAAGTGGGTGGAAGCGAACCTGTTGCTATTCTTTGTTTTTATACTAATTATATAGGCCTACTAGTGTCATTTTAGTGCTGTCCAAGATGGTTGTATTTGACTTTGACAAACCGTAGGCCTACTCCCTATTTTCTATGCAAAAGCAGTAGGCTACGGTATATAACCTGAAGGGAAAACCCCACTAGATAGATTACTAATATTATTTCTATCCAATAGGCGTGTTGGACTGTCTCTGGTTAGGCCAAGACCCATAATTACGTGACATGTGTAGCCTACGGTAGCCTACATGTAATGAGGCGTGGTGCGCTGTACAGTATTTTGGAGCTCGAGGACTACCGATATAATATATTAATCTATGCTTATGCCGGCACTTATGCGAGGGACATTAAGCTGTAGGCTACTAATATGACATAAGGTTTTTCACCGTTTTGGAGAAAGTGCCACAATTCAACACAAAATAGAAATCTTCTTGAAACCAGGGGCAGGGGAGAGTGTGTACACAAATGTTGGTATCATTAAAAAACACTCATACTTTTTTTTCAAACTTGGATAACCAATTTGTGTATTTACTATTCATTGATATAAACTGCTGAAGAATGTTGGCACCTTATAATAGAAGTTTCATTTCAAAATGATAAATTTTTAAATTCTGCAGGCGCGCACATAAAGAAGAGACAATTAAAACTAGACAATTTTTAGCAGATCTAGACAAAACCGCGCTCATAAAAATGTTTGTCCTTATAGCTATTCTTAGGCAGTTTTGTCTTGAAATGTTGAGGTTTTGTCTCGAAATTTATAATTTGGAGAAAATTTTGCCATAGATTTGAATTTAACTTGGGCAAACAATTAAGTAATCAGTGGTGAATATAGTTTTTTTTTAAACTTTCAGGACTTTAGACAATGTCTAGGGAAAAATATTCAATAAAAATCCCCAGCCTCAAGGACAATCTTGAAGTGTGTGCACATAATGTCAGATTGTCATTGTCCTTGAAGCCTTTATTTTGTATTTTAAATGCCTTCGAGACAAAAGACAGTGAAACACAATGTAAAACAAACAAAATTGTCTCCAAATTGTGAATTTAGTGACAAGACTTAAACATTTCGAGACAAAACCACCTAAGGACAGCTATCGGAGCTGTCCTTAGTTTTTGGTCTTTCAGCCTCCAAATTGTCACAGACAATACAGTCCTATCCAGACACCCACATTCCTCGATTCCACATCCAGCGATAAGCTTAACCACAAGGCTAAGACTAAGGCTAAAGTGTTAATGACCCCCTGAGACTCAGGGATCCAGATCTGCCTTCTAAACCTGACTGAATAGACAAACTGCATTATGAACACGATATATATTGTCTAGAACTACTTAAAATTGTCTCGTTTTGATTGTCTCTCCATTATCTCTGTGCAACTGCTGCAAATCTTAAAAAATAACTTGTATCTCTATGCAAAAACTACCGCCATCCGCCAGAAAACTACCGCAAATAAGGACACAAATTAAAGAGACAATTACATTGTCTAATTATCAGAGACCGGAGACAAAAACAAAATCAGACTTCCAGATTGTCCTTGAAGCCGGGGATTTTATTGAAGATTTTCACCTAGACATTGTCTAAAGTCTAGTTTTTTTATGTGCGAGGGCCCAGATCATTGCACATGTCTCAAACTTTCCACACAGCTATAAGGGCTGGTTCCATTGGTACGGATACGAATCCATCATGCGGATACGGTAAACTATCTTGGAGTGAACGCATATGTCTAGAGGTATGTGGCACCAGGGTATCGTCACAATTTGATGGGAATGAATGGAAGTCTTGGGCTATTTACTTTCATAAATATAGATTGTTTTTGTAGGTTGACATTGCCCACCATCCCGCCCACTATACTCAAAGCTGTCCTCCCTCCTCCCGTGGCCAGTAGCATTAAAATCGTTTTGTTTTTGTGTTAAATTCATGCGGGAACCATCGCCGATGTAAGCGATGGTTCCGCACATATATACGCTTTGTTTATAGCTGTTTGGGTGGCGCTGCTGGTGGCGCTACCTGGTGAGAGAGTGAGAAACCATTCTTCGAGTTACCCCGAGCTTCCCCGAAATCTGTTCTTATGGGTCTAACTTAGACAATGAGATAAGTGAGGGGTCTTGGGCAATGGGAAATATACGTTTTTTTAAAAAAATCTTGGCGGATCTTGTCCCTATAGTATCTGCCGTATGGGCTGAGGCGAATTTTCTAGTTCATGTTGTTATGCAGGTGCATAATTTAAATTATGCCATGTCGCCGGTTCGTCCAGAACAGCTAAGAATTTAATAGCATCAAAGAAGGAATCCATACAAATAGGTTACGGATACAAACCAAATTGCTACATGGATCGATCGGTTTTACCGTATCCGGATCCGCACCTGATAACGCATATGCATCGGTACCTATGGAAACATGTCTCTTCATTCTAATATGAGCGATTTTTGCCGTATTCGTATCCGTATCCGTATCTGCATCGGTACCAATGGAACCATCCCTTTACTTTGGACTTGAGTGAGGTAACCTGGTATTTGTTTCTTCAAAAGAATTATTTCAAAGAAGGTGGATTTTAAGCTATGATTTTAGGGGCTATCTGAAACAAACTGAGTTTCACATGCGCTCTGGCAGAAATCCCCAGTTGCACATGCACCTGGATTTATTGTCAGCACCACCAGCATCACCAGCCATTCAAACTTACCAGTATCTCAGCGAGTTATTCAAAGTATTTTATACTATGACTGAATGAGTTATTCCCGTTGAGCGGGAAGAATATGCCCATTTAATAGTTTTGGGGATTCTGTGCGCATGCAATACAGAAAAGGCCTTGCCGCCTGCTAGTAAATTCCATTAGATAGCAATCACGTTCATCTTTGGTTCATCTTAGTAGACATTCCTTTATTATTTTACCTATTTGGAAACAAGATTTGTACTCTATGGAAACGGTATCATGATGATACCATATCCATATTTTGAAGAAAAAAATAACCAAGTCTTTAAACCGTGAAAAATATAACATCGTGCTTTTTACATTGGGATTTATTTGTCAAGTACCGAGCAGTTCCCCAGTGTTGTTACTCTGACTAAAAATGGATGCCATCTCCGTGAGTGATTGAACTATAGTGACACACCGACGATTTTTTTAAAACCTCAACGGAGGTGCCACAATGTGGTTCTTAGGCTGGGCCTCTTTCCCTTTTTACTTTATTTATTGGTTCCGCCAAGCGACCTTTGCTCCATTTCTCCCCAGGAACATTGTAGATTATAAGCTTCGTCTAATCAACGAGACTAGGGGAAGAGAGGACCGGGTCCAAAGCCCTAAACTTCTAAGGCAGAATGTATACCTTATCGGGTATAATTTATCTAACCACAAGGCCCACATCAGAGTCCTCCAGTGCCACACAGCATGAAACCACAGGCCAGGCGGCAATCCTTTAGTCCCGAGCTTGTTTTCAGCCCTAAACTCCATTTTCTGAAACTCCCCCAAAAGCCCCTGACCCATATAAACTTACAAGAAAACAGGGTTACTTTGGGCCCAGTTTGTGACCAGGTTGCTTATGATATCTATATGGTAAGCATTTGGTGTGAATCCCCTTGTCTTTAGCTTTCAGATGGTATGGTCCCCATCTCAAAGGACCAATATGACCCGGATTTAATGAGCTGAGTATTAAGCTCTCAAATTCTCATAAATATTTGTAATTTATATAATGTTCCGATCTGGTGAAACAATAAACATTATTTGGACATGTGTATAATAGTTTGAATTAGCTGTTCAAACTTATCCCATCATTTTCACCAGATCGGAAGGTATCAAAATAGGAAAATTATTGAGCCAACATGCAGCAGCCATTGGAAAGCAGCTGAAGATGGAGACATGTACCATTACTTGGGTGACCACATCTGCCCACTTCCAAGAAAACCACACACCACTATCTGCCATTAGGACTTAATGAGTGATAAGAATCGAAAACAAGCTCGTCCTTGGTTCCCCCTATATGGGCCCCTCAGTCGGCCCTCTCTTCCCCTAGTCTCGTTGGTCTAATTCATACTATCTGCAGTGAATCTAGATTTGATAATAAACATTTTGGTGACGTTCCAGCAGCCTGCTCCATGATGATGTCTGTCCCCACGTAGTCCAAAGTCTATCCCCATTGCTGACTTTGTTCTACTTTTTATATTTTAATCCAGTATTTCTTTTAGACATAAGATTTCCCCCACAACTACGACTTGGCACATTGACAAGTGCTCTATAAGTTTCGATCCATGCAGAAATTACAATCTAGAAAACAGAAAATATTTATTTTGATTTGCTCTTTAAGTTGAGGTATTGGGTTTCCCTGGCTGCTCTCCACGTATGTTAGAGGTATGTGACGTTTTGCTGTCTGCGGGGAGGGCTGACGTGTTTAGCACGCTACGGCCGAGTGTTTGTCCAAAGGTTGGAAGAGGGGAGGGTGGGGGTGGGGGTCGGGGTGGGGGAGATCACACTTCTATATACACACACATCGCACCGACTTGCTCCGAGCGCCTCACTCGCTCCCTAAACGACCGGGCTGCCACTCTCCCCTCCAAATTAACCATTCCAAGAAAAGCACAGGTTCCCTATGGGACCCTAGGACTCGTGGCATTCGTCACCCAAGCGCCACACGAGTGACGAGCCCATATACCCCTGCTCTCCTGCATATGCACCTTGATAGGTGCCCAGTTAATTTTACGCCCGTATTTTGACCCTCACACCTCCTGTGGATCTGGACCTCCAAACAAATCCCAGCGCAGAGATGCTTGACGCAGCCAACGGCCTCACATCGTCATGGGTGGACTTCCATCGTCCCCACCAGCCTCAGCCTCATTACTGTAAGTCCAATAGGTAGTTACCGTGGTCGCACTTTTTGACGTTTCTCATTCATGCCCATGGCAATCATTTCTTTTTGGGGTATGGCAGCAATTTGCCTCACCCAGTGAGTTCGTGCCAGCATGGATTTTGAGGCAGCTTGTGTCTCGTCTCGTAATGAGATGTCTTCCTGCTAGCTCGCTTTACATATAGTATACGAGCCGTTAATGTCACCAGGCTAGAAATGATGGGTATAATAGTAAATGCCAGGTACGTTTTGCGAGCAGCAATCCCCATTACCCAGGAGGGAAAATGTTTTTTATTTGTGTAAATCGTTGCTACAGGTTCTTTTATTGTGTTTCATATTTGATCGCGGGAGTATCGAATCTCCTTTGTGAGGCACTGGCTCTGTGGTGCATTAATCCACCCGGCTATGTGCTTTTTTTGATGCACTTCAAGGAATGAAGTAAAAGCATACATTTGCACGTCTCTACATGTTCATTTGCTGTGGTCTATTAACAAGTGCTGGCCTCATCATTTAATCATGAGTTGTCCATTGTGTCTGGCTGTAGACCATGTTCATTTGCCACTCTCATTACCTTCCAAATTACATACTGACCCATTATTCCCCATCTCTGGCCATACTTTATAAACGGGAGATGTTAATACTTAACACAAACAAGTAATCCACGCAGAACATTATAATTCAAACATTACGCCACTGATGGTAACACAATATTCCCCGGGCACGAGCCTGGATCAATTTGGCTTCCATGCACACGATTGGGTACATGATGTAGGAAACATGTTCAGACAAATCACTGTCTGCTGGTTCTCATGATTGGAACTTTCCCTGCGACTCATGCATTAGCCTAATTGCAGACATTAATAATAATAATAATTGAAATGACACTACAATATTCAGGAAATAGCATTTTTATTCTTGGTGTGAATCGTGTGGATCGGCCATTGAGACATTTGAAGTAGTTGTAAGTGTGCTCAGTAACGTTGGCTGCCTGAAATCCCTGTCTGGGGGCATGGAAGGTGATTGTCTATATATTTGATGGGAAGCATGTGGCGACCTGCTGGACCGAATCCCCTGCCATGATTAGCGACCGACGTCTTCGGGCATTTTATTTTCTCAATGCTACTACCAACGAGTTTGAATTTATTCTCGTTGCTACTACTAAATCTTGGTGTTCAGTTGGTTGGTCAGGGTGATTATCGTTACCCAACATTCTCTTAATCCCGCCTGAAGGAATGAATACTCCCGTTCGTAGCCCACTGGTTTTAGCCCCCTCCCACGCCTTCTATACACCATTGCCATTTTTGTATTCTGAATTACAGCTTTAATCTCCCCTGACATTAAACGTCTGGAGGCGCTATATACAGAATCTAGCACAACATGACTCAGGAGCACGTTATTTCGCCCGCTCCGCTCCGCCCCCCCCCCCCCCCCCCCCCACCAAACATCCAGACTGGTCATTATGCCTCTAGCTTTGATCCTGCTTGTTCACTTTCTTTGTGAAACACTTTCTTACCATGTTGATGTTGTGCTTTATTCTTTGGTGGATGTGTGGGTTGAGGTAAACCTTCACCTAATTATGTCCTTGAGATAGCGGCTATTCGTTTTTGCATAACACTTTTTTGTAAGCGAGAGCTCCCAGAAACATACCTACTGATTCATACGCGCTTGATAAGTATGCATGGGAGAAAATACTACTATTATGTCTACATGGTTTAGCCATATAAGTTAGAATTTTTTTTCCTAACACTACATTCCTCAAAATTATAAATCTTATGTGACTGACCACCAATTACTCTATAAATTCAGGCACCAGTTTCGCACCCACTAGTGTTTATTTCTCTAAGGTCTAAGGAATGATACATTTCCTCTTCCTGCACTTCCCTTGCTCTCCTCATAGCTAGAACCCTGAAGTGACTGCACCAAAAAAACCCACCCAAACCCAGCTGAGCTTCTGCTTCTATCATTTCAGACGCGCCATGTCATTTTCGATACAATTGTAATAATATGATTAAGAATAATACACTATGGAAGGTTCATAATTGAGTACCTTCATTGGAAAACAGACGACTACGAATAAATTCGATGGCTCAACTGATTTGAAAGATACTTGCACATTCACCTGCCTGGCCCATTATCATGACAGCCCTGTTAATCCATGACGCAGTGCACGTTGTGTTATTTTTCTATGATCCACAGCTGTCCACGGCACCATTGCTCTGGCGTCATGTTCTTCAAAATGTGACAGGTATTGTGGGTCGGTCCTGATTGCCAAGGTCATTGTCATGGGTGGACAAATGGCGCACACTAGATGTGGCCTATACACTTGTAGATCTCACTCAATTTCTTCATTAGATTAATTAAACACGTCTATTTTATCGCCGACGACCTCATCATCATTCATAAATAGGCAGGCATCAGTAAGCCTTCAGAGAATATACAATGTATTGGTAGCATTCTGCCATCGATTTCAAAATATACCTTCCAAAGAACCCTTATGTCAACTTGCAGCTTCCACCTCGATGTATAAAGAGAAGTATGTTGCAATTTATTTATTCAGCGTTGATAATTGGCGGTGTTTCTCTTTAAGCCTTTTCAACATGGCGCTCTATTACAGTACATACATTATTCTCGTTGATATATATGCATAAGATAAAAAAAATTCCTACAATCCCTGTTAAACACCTAGGCAGTTCATTCATCAAATAATCACAAGTTTACCTGTGAAATCAGCATCTGCATGTCCATATAATTCTCTGCTATTCTCCTTTTATTAAGGTTGCAGTTCACTCAATATGGGTGGAGGAAATAATTATGGGATTGAAAGGGGTTTTATGCTTACCATTTCTGTCTTATAATTCCATATAGATTGGGCGTATGTTCATTTGGAGAAATGAAAGGCAGAAGATAAAAACTTTTGCAGAGAAGAACAATCTCTGTACTAAAGATTAATTTCGCGAACATTGTATCTGCTCTGTAATATATAATGGTATGTCTTTCAATAGTTTCACACAAATAATATGCTCTTTGTTAAGATTATGTCTTCATTCAATGCCCCTTAGTTAAGTTATACACAAGAAAATGGGTTATGAGCACGTCGCTACTGCGTTGACAACCTCGGTGCCATAACCTAGTAGTTTAGGAGAGTTGGCCGTGGAGGGAGGAAGATATGGTAGACGTGTGAATGATGCTAGACAAGCAGGCACTCGGTCAGTGGTAGTCACCTGGCCGTGTGGGAAACTGTGATGAGACCTGTCTCCTGAGAGAGCATCGGGGACGTTTCATTCCTATGTTTTCGTCGTGGAGGAATGGTTATTTCCCTGTCCTTACCTACTAGGACTCTATTCAGTTTACTGTTGTTGTAGTACACACCGTTATGTATGGACATGTGCACCTTGGCCTAGGGAAATGAAAGTTTTTCTATTTAACATTCGCGCACACATATTTACCTGTTGGATCTTCGATGTTCAAGGATCCATCGTCAACGATTAATCGGTTTATGTGAAAGGCATCAACATGCGATGGTCCATATGATTAATATGCGAGTACCTTTATAGCAAAGACTAACTCCTGGATTAATGCTTTGGAGTAATTAATAAACACCCATATGGAATTGGATTGAGAAGGATAAGTTCAATATTAGGATTAGTTATATGTATCTTTACTGACAACTAATGTATACAAAGATGTATAAACTGATATCGCTAAAACATATATCCCTAACAAATAGATGGGCGGATTTACGCTAAAGAGTGTAGAGTCGCGAGTTATTGTCGTTAGTGGAACATATGCATAATGAATACATAATCTTAATGTTGAAGCTCCTGGATCTATGGTGTATGTCTGACCTTAATCATTAGTAATTCCTTGAAGATATAAGTGGGCCTCAGTTATACCAAAATTAATATTAATTAGCGCGATATAATTTTGGTAACTACTTACCAAATTAAAAATCTCTATGATACTCATATTTTCTAATTTAGTTATTCAATTCCCGGGTGTTTGGTTTTCCGTCCAAACGAGCTTCTTCGTGATCATTCACGATTCAGTTCAGTATTGGGGATATTGTCTGCTACAAAGAACCATGGCCGGAAGTGTTGTGGATAAAGACTGGACTTTGACGGGGTGGTATACCATTTACAATCCATCTGGAAAAAAACAGGTTCAAGGATCTAAAGGAATTGTTGGATCTGAGCCTCGAGCCTCCAACAACGTTGGGAAATCTAACGATGGTGATAAGAAATTTACAAATGACAAACTTGGAATTCTTAATTTTGAGATAGATATTGAGAAAATGACTCAGGCGGAACTGAATATCAACTTATCCAACCCCGGCGCCCTGAAATATAACCAAGAACAAACACATGGGTATACCTTAAAAGAGGATTCCGCACATCAATCATTAGTCCCTCTTAGATCCAAAGGAGACATTAAGTCCACAGACCAAAAGGAGATCTCGATTCCTGATGCTGTTGTGACAGCTTCTGAAAGATGTGTTCCTGGTGCTAGAAAAGTCGGTTCAAAATCAATAAGACATCGCCGGCGAAAGGAGAGAAAGATAAATGATTCGAAGCGTTTCATTTCAAAAGATATAGAAAAGGGGAACATAGGAGGGAAAGGCGGTCATGCCGACCAAGCAACTAATGACGAATTATTTAACTGTGATGCAGAATTAAACCTCTCCGGTAATAATTCTCAATAATGCCTTTTTATAATTTTGTTTGAATTATGATACGATTTGTATACTATTGCTGGAACTCATTATTGGTGGTCTCTAGCATACAGGTGGGAGATGTCGCATCTGGGGATTCCAGGTCTCGTACGTTATATATACGTTATTAGGTTTACGCCAATCGTTGGCATGGCGATATTTAGGATAATGGTAGATGTAGTATCACCTTTTGATCATAACAGTGACTTGGGATTATTTGCCTTGGACGTATTTATTCACTATTACATGGTACCAATTTTAATTCTAAAATACGCATTTCATTTTAGTTCTCCCTCAATGCCTGCCTTTGCCCTGATGTCATTATCCTTAGGCCAAGTGTTGTTTTTGTCAAATAAAAAAACAAACTGATCCAACAATCTTAAATGTGCCTTTTTTTAAATGTTTTAACAGATGCTTCGTTTCCTGGACCGACGCAGGCTCTTCAGCTTGGGTTTGAACTGGCATTGAAGGAGCGCGATGCTGCATTAAGGGAGAACGCACGCGCCATGGAGGAGCGTGATGTTGTCATGAGGCAGTTCCATGACTTGAAACAGGAGCGGGACAAAGCCGTGGCTGCTATTGACTCAAGGATAACCCGATCTCCCAAACTTTCAAACAAGTACGTAAAATTTCTCAGTCAAACTCTTCAGTTGTATAAGTGCGGGGGTTAGTGTATTTATGGATCCAAGACACATGTATATGCACAAAATCACTTAGCCCTCAGCAGACTTTCCCTCTAATAGGACAAAAGAACGAATAGTTTTAGCAGTTTCCAAAACTATGATCACTTCTTCCGCCGTTTCTTGAATAATGCTTGTCTCTAAGGTGACACATTTGTCATAATCATATCGTATGTTTTTAGGATGTTTTAATGTTCCATTGATACCGTCAAATAATTTAATTCCCCTTGGACAATTTATTTTTCTTTTTTTTTTTTTTTCTTTTACAAAAATAGTATAATGTTTATCTGACATCGCCATTTATACTGTTTTAATTGAATTAGTTGAATTAGTTAATTGAAAAAGTGCTCTTAAAACGCTTGACCGAAATATTCTCACAAAATAAATTAAGTAGTTTTCTTTGCCTCTTAACATTCGCTAATCTATAGGAATCGCCGGAGAAAAAGACTTACTAATTTGTCTACACTAACCCGCTCCCAGAAAGTGCTGTATTTTCTTAGGTAACTACATTTAGTTGATAATGGCGGGGTTTCACCATTTGGAAGCTGGATATGTAGGGTTACCGCATGTAGGTTATGCATGTATGACTTCTACTTAAAGCATTTTATGAAACTAAACCATCGCTTATTCGTTAATACTTTCATTCTGGTCTTGCATCATGTTGTATTGAGATTGATACATTTGCATGCATACCACTTAAATTTAAAGCAGCTCTTCTGAGCTCTCTCTAAACTGTATTAATGTAAGAATAGAGATACTTATGAAAAGTGTCAGATATATTATTGTGCGCACATTTTATGGAATACTTCCCTGTAAAATTGCTCATAGCATCAAGAGATATTTCTGTCCCCAAATTTCGAAGGAAACGCAGAAAAAATACAAATTGTATTATATTATGCTCTCCAAGATAGTAGTCTGTATGCAATGGGGTTGACAAATTTTAAAATCTCATATACTATTTAGTTGAGGGTAGAATGATATGTATGTCAATGATTGGACGCCTACTGCGCTAATGACTTTCCCGGCCCTGCAGTAGGCGTCCTAATGCGATCTTAATGGCATTTTGGAGCATGAGTAATATTTCCCTCAGTTTGGAGGGATTCTCTTAACTCTGAGCATAGACTAGAAGGTTGAATTAAGTTGACATTGATTGCTTGATTAGTGGAGGAGGTGATGGTGGGGAACAGAAGGCCGGGCACTGGTTTTGTTCCTTCACTCGCTAGATCCGGCATGCTCAGGTCATCCACCGCCAGTATTATAGGGGCCCTCAACTAAGTTGGAAAATACTAGCGATTCATTGCGACTATTGTTGCGATCAAATCTCCGCCCACAAGCAGCAATTTCTGTGCTCCTCCACTAGGTTGCAAGGCCATGTGATTCTTTGTGAGCAACACATAGATCGCAAAAATATCAAAATAATAAGGTTGTCTTGCGATCGTATCGCCGCACGCAAGCAATCGCATGGCCTTGCAGCCTAGTTAACTGGAATACCGCTATTAACCATTGCCTTTGCCAGAGCTTGTATCCAATTTCCCCTGTCCCACAAACCAACTTATGGCATCCTCAAATAATCAAGGGTAAACTTCAGTAAAACAAATTCAGCTTAGTGTTAACTTTCATGAAGAGTGGAAACATTTCAAATTGAGTCAATGTAACCTAGCTGAACTTATATTTGTATGTCTAGTCATCAGTCATAATATTGATTGCAAGTAAATCCTTCAATCATGCATGGTATGTGTAACCCCCATGTCTTTCTCTAAAGCAGTCTATTTTCATATTGAATGCGCGTATACATGTATGGGCGATTATGTAATGCATGCAGCACACACTAGGCATGTATAATCAGTCAATCCGCCATGCTCTAGCAGTACTTCCTATGTACATATTTATGAATAAACATCGCTAACAATTTACATTCAAATTTCTATTCGTGCATTTCGAATATTTCTGGGTTGGGACTTGTCATAGTCAAGTTACTACTTATACGATCAATGTAGGTTAAAATATTATCTTGATCCGGGAATGGTCTCTTTCTTAAATTGTTGTAACGTGGTCTCTTACCATGTATACTTTCTTAGATTGGGAGATAGAGTAAAATATTTTTATAGTTGTAAGTTTATTTATATTGATTTATTCCGTATACATGTTGTACAATAAGTGGAACTTTGGAATGGCAGATGCAGCCAGCTTCTATACATTGTTATAACTGGTAACCCTGTGCTGTGGTCTTATCTGCGTTGGCGGCTGTAAATATGGGACTGAAACCATATATACATCTGACGAATTGGACCCACCAAATAGTTTAATCCGGTTTTAGATTGTAATTACCTAATTGGATCCTTGACTTACCCCACCCATCCCCTTGAGGTTATGTTGCTCCTACAACAACCCCCATCTCTGAACCTGCTATAAATGAATGCGTTGCTAGGTGGTATATTGTTACTGGAGAATAGTAGGTATTTTGCCATTGTTCGGTTGCGCTGCCGCTGCGCGTTCATTTAGCATTGGACGATGGAGGATTTATTTACTCAAAATCCATCCCGGCGAGCACAGTCACACCTAGGATTGACGTCAATGGAAAGAGTGCCTGTCTAGCATTATTTGCTGGTTGTGAAGTCCTTATTTATTGTCTTCTTCAGGCACTTCATTATTGTTTCGTGTAGTTACTTGTTGGTCTAAATAGGCCTTCTATTCATCTTGCGTGGTTTGTTGTCTGGGTAAGTGTTAAGCCCATCCTTATCAAGTGTGTTTGTATTTTTCCTTAGTGCTGATGCAAGAATATGGATACTCTAGCTCACTACCCGGTTTCCATTATTGACTGGATTAAATTTTGTCATTTAAATTATTGAATTGTTTTACAGGGATGCAGAACGCAATCAAGTCAACATGACATCTTCACCTCAAAACTACAAAACAACTCCTGGGGACTTATACAATAACAACATAATTCTACCCGCAGATCAGGTAAACTTTAATTTATTTCACAAATGTTGACATGCCTGTCCTATCATCACACACACTTTAGCTTATTTGTTCTGCTCTACGTGGTTGTTCCAACCAATCGGTTTTACTTTCGTGTTTCTTTTAAAATTTTGAAAAGCTAGATGGGAAAATAGAATAAAAATCTGGAGGATGGATGCTACTGTCCCTTCAGTCCCAATCATCAAATTTCTAACTTTCCCCCCAGAAATATTAAAAACCAAGCATAGCATATATATTAGACCGATCTGTGGAACGACGCTATGTGTGGCCTTCGTTTTCAATTCAGAACCTGTTCTGACTAGGGTTTTGCCGGTCCGAGTCTCTTTTCTCATTAGTGGGCGGTAGGCAGAAGGATAGATTTGCAAGTTGAAATTCATATTTCAAGTAATTCATGGAACCATAATGCTGGGCTATATTATGGTTAGTAGTACCCAGCCTGTATCGTAGAGGGTGCTGGAGTTTTTAGACCAAAGTAAATCTGGTATTAGTGTCAGGAAATACGCCTAGGTGGCAGTTAACTCCCATCATAGATTACTGTAGATGGAACTATAGTGTTGTTGGATTGCAAGGATCTAACTAGCTAGCCAAATTTAAAATATGTTGTTATGGTGATTGGACGTCTAAAGCTAATGCTGAATTTAATCTCTTCAAGTAGGTCCATTGTTTCAGATATGAAAGATTTACTTTCGTAGTTACCTTTTAGTATTTCCCATGAGCTCTCTGCCACTTAGGTAAACGAAAAACTCGATGAAGGGAACCGATGGGCCGATGTGCCGACACCCGTCTTCCCTCGGGTTATCAGGCTAATGTTTCCTACAGGTGTCTTTCTCTTTTTATTTGTCTGAGTGTTTCCCGGGAAAAAACGAGAGAAGATCAATACAATTCGTTGGCAGTCCATTAAATCGCGAATAATACCTTTGCTTGCTAATTGGTATCTAGTCGTTTGAGCCGGTTTGAGTTTAGTCTTAGTAGTAGAGGGGTAGTTATACACTTGAGGCTGATAGTGAGTTTTACTTAGATAATAAAGATAATAAGCAAACTAGGTTGCTGTGTAACACTTTATTAGTCACGTGACATTTGTATAATTTAGGTCAATCCAACATCTTTACATTAATATCTACCAGAATCTTTATTATCTAAGTAAAACTTGCTACATCAGCCCCGAGTGTATAACTACCACTTTACTACTACTAGTCTTAGTAAAACAAAATCGGTAACTCTATTACTCGAAGCCCGAGTAAAACTATTGTTATCATGAAGTGGTTCTTTTTATTTTCCATCACACACACTTGCTTTATAAAATGAATGGGAATAGGAAACGTGTCGTTGGTGAAATCGTTATACGGTATACTCTTCATAGGTTGTAATCGTTATAGGGTATATCACCATAGGGGTATATTCCACTTCAATTCTATACAAATGTATATGGAAATGACATCGGGTTCCTCATCGGTACCTTTGTCTGTCATTTAGTCCGCCCCTCTGTCACTCTCGCTCCTGTTGTATATACTCGTTAAAATACAACAGCTCCCTACTTCTCACGCCCTCCCCGTGGCCGACACAGATCAGGATGGTGACTTCACCAGGCAGTTTGTGCTGAAGTAATATTTTATCTCTGGAATAGAGAACAATTGTATATGGCCCGTTCAAAGCGGGTTGAGATTACTCTAAAAGATTCTATTGATCACAACCTTCTTAGAAAATTGATAAATGAGACATAATAACTTAATCTCCAAATTATACTACCGGAAAATCCATATTTTTAATAGGTGTGTGCAAAAGTATGTTTAATGTTCATATTTACAGAACCATGCTATCATTGTCCAAATTCAATTATTTAAGTTGGAATTATTGTTGGCTTTTTGGAAGGCAAAATGGATTCGGTATTATTAGTTTAACAGTTAGAGAATTTTTCTCCGCCCAGCTGTATCGAGTTATACAATCGTTGAATCAAAAGAACTAGGGTGTAGTGAACAAAGGAACAAATCTGGCTTGGAGCGGCGTGAGTTGCGAAAGTCTTGTCATTTAATCAGGGCAACAGACAGTAACTCACGTTGAGACCTACCGGACTGCAACCAACAATTCCCGTTACCCAGGCGCTTCCCTTCAACGGCTACACAGACCATGTGCCTTTCGTTGATCAAAGAAAAGTGTATAAACACCAGTCTTTGCCTGTTTCATGTCGGGATTCTTTGCTTTTAGCTGATCATGAAATAGTTTGGTCATATCATCCTACAGCTATATACTATTATTTTGGTGTGGCTGATGTGAGATATTGTAGTGGTCTAACTAGGGGCACGGGCATGTCTATTCACATCAATGTGACACATGAAGGAATGTAGCGTGCCCACGACCCCATCCAACACGGCTACCACATTCCACCCTCCCCCACCACAACCCATCATCACCCTATCACATACACTTACCCCTCGCGACCTTAAAGCGACGGGATCCTGGTATGTTGCTATGGTGACGCTGGTACCTCCAGGGTCCCGTCTCCATGGTTACCCACAAGCGCAAAGGACGCTGAGTGAGTTGCGGAACTGAACTCACGAAAGCTGTGCGGATGATGGAGCGTCATTTTGAGCTCCACCCCTCCTGCTCCCGTGTGTGATCCCCTCTAGGTCAGGCCCTGGAGTGAGAGAAGTGCTTTGTGTACCTCTTCTACTGGACGTGGTTATCATCTCACATGTTACTATCGTATCTGTTCTCCTCGCGTGCATTCACCCCTGGACCCTACTCTTCCGCAGACTGACGTCAAACACGGTACGGTAGCGGGTTGGGGCCAACCCTAGTGTATTTCTGGAGTATTTTCGTTTTTTAAGTTTGGCTGGAGCCTATTTGATATCACGAAGACAACCCAGGTTTGCCTGGGTGCAGAACATAAGTGTTTGTTGTGGATGTGGAAAAAGGTCAGTTTGGGATATAAACAGCCTCCTCCGCTAGTGCATTAGCTCATGGATAGAGAGAAGTACATAAGGATACTCTTCTTCACTCACCCCTCTATTGCCACTTCGGATTACATTTACCACACACCAATACGACAGTATTCGAGATTATCTTCATTCGTATAGTCATAGGTTTCCTAGCTTTTGCTGCACAGCTATGTCAATGTCCTGTCAGGATATGACCACAATGTTACCAGACTAATGGCCAGTCACTGTTTTGAGCCCTAATCAAAAGATTGTGAATTTTATCCGCCAGGAGACCTGGGACGACACTACAAGTTTGTGTAAGCTCGAGGGCTCCAGTGCTACTGGCCACGCCCATCCCAAATTTGTTTATCTTTGTGATTAAGAGCATGAACGTGATATGGTACAAGGTAATAGGTACATAACCACTTGCACATGGCGTTAGATCAATCATCCTCACCTAATTAGAGGGAAAAAAGCGTTCATGCATCGGACTGTCCCTTATCCGATTACCACACGCGTATATGTTATTTCATCCAGGGAATGGAATGCAGTACTATATTTCTACGGGGTTTTGCCTCCCGAGGATGGATCGTTAAAACTGATAGCCCCTTGTTTTTCAAGTGTTGAAGATGCCTTGTTGGCAGCTAGTTAATGTTTAAGAACTTATGGTATACTTCACGTTTAAGATCGCACATTTCAATACCGACAGGAGCATTCTATTGTCTTTTGAGCATACCGAACTTATCAACGTGTTGGCTTCAAGAAGCTGTTTTCACAGTGCCAGTTTAATATATTGTACTCATATTTCCCATTCACCAATACTCAGCAAACAGACCTGTCAGATCAAACCCTGTATTCACGAATTAGACTGAATAACTTCTACTGATATATGGTTGTGTACACGTTGGATTCCTGCGAATCCAGTGCGCGTGAACCGGTAATAAGCCCATAATCAATAATTGTCCTTCAAAGGGTCAACTAATTATCTGACTTCGGTCTCCTATTGTCCTTTCTCTACGTAACGTGGAACTGTCAGTCTCACAGACAAGGGCACTTCATTGGTATTTTGACACTCATTACCATGACAACCAGATCTAGGATTGCCTCATCCCAAGATGAAGGTCACCCCAGCAGTGGACATGGAGACAAATCTCCAGCCGGGGCTAGGGTGGCCGAAAGTATAAAAAATCTTGGACACCAGGTCGGACATCAAGTTAGTGCTGGCTGGGCCAAGTTTGGGATCACTGGGAGTAAATATGATGACCAGGAAAATAAAGATATTGTAAGTGGCAGTTCGACTATGGAGAGGGTGGGGCGACAACCTCAGAGGGACGGAAGAAACCAGGACCGTACTGGACAAAGCAAAAGGTCGCATCCAAGTCGTTCACCATCGCAGAGCAGTAGGAAAATACAGGTATTCGTTTCTAGCTAGCTTTATTACAGAATGAATATTCATTGAAACTCCAACGGAACAACCTATTGTTACATGCTTTAAAATATTCAGAAGCGCGTTACTGTCATCATATAAGACTGTATTTAATAGAAAAAGCTGTATTCACTCGGTCTAACCTTTAAAAAAAATCCCATTTATATCCAATATATTCCTTTACTTCCCCGAGGGTAGCAGTGGGATGAATACAGAGGTGTGTTTATGACTCTCCTCTGCTTATTTTTATCTGCATTGGATATTCAGCCTTTCATATTTACGCAAGATGCTCTGCCATATTCTCGTCCGCCACAAACCTCTTGCAAACAGTTATTCTAATCTTGGAATGACCTGCCTTCCGGTAAGGACCCGTCTGTCCACTGTTACTGTCACTACCGTCAAGATCAAATGTGTTACCCAAGGCAAAGGGCTCACGATTGGAGAAAGAAGCCCAGCTAATCTGAGATAATATGGTTCATTTTGGAGAATAAAAGTGGCTAGGGCGTGGTGCCTAGGGAGGAGGAAGTGGCTGTCAGAAAGGCAGTTTAAAATGTGAGGTTTAATAATAGTCCAAATACGAATAGTCCTTGATGTTCATCTCTGATACTAATAGTCCGATCTTCATGATCTTTTGATGAGGAGATTTGATCAATTTAATCTATTATGATATCTTTTTTTTATGAGATTAAAACCTCAATTGCATTAGAAGGAAATACCTTTGATGGCATATATTTTGTAATAACAGCGAATGGATCATGATCATGCAAAGGGAGTCTGTGAAAGTAACCCTAGAAATCTGCCTTGCGCATTAGTAATTACTGCAACCAAATGCGTGCTAAGGTATGGAGAGGGATGAAAGTATTCGGTGAGTTAATGAAGACCAAGTTTCTGCAGGAGATATATGTGCAGCGTGTTGATATGAAGCCAGTGCATATGCGCAAGGTGTGGACAGGAGTCGGGAGCGAGAGACATTCCAGAAATAATGGATCCTAGCCGGGCCCGCTTTGACTTATAACTTGACCTGTTCGCAGCCAACCTGATACTGGTGATCGTAGCCATTTAACTTTCCGTATAGACCTTCCCTATATGAACTATAATTGTGTACACCTGGGTGTGAATTTTACTCATCATCAACCACGAGTTTGGGGGCATGATCTGAGGAAGATAGATTGACTGATTTTCCCGATGTGTTATTTCAATTCAATGATGTTTTACCTGTAATACCATGGCTTCACGGAGCTCTATGAGACGAAAATATAGTGACCCCAATCAAATGGTGGTATGCTGTGCATTGGTCATCATATGGCATCCTCGCGCTTGGCGGCACGCATTCCGTGCGTACTTGAGTCTTGTGCCATGGTCAGTCGACGGCGGGATGGGATGGGTTGGTGACGGAGGAGTATTGCTGTTATTAAACTGATGTATATGAATTATAATCTCAGTAATAAATGTTTTGTTACTCAACTTCAACAAGTGTTTGCGTCGGTAAAAAAAACCAACAACATTTATCTTAACTTTTTAAAGCAAAATGTGAAGTTTTGAGTGGGGCTGGGGTGGAAGCTTAGGCCATGAAGGGAGATGAAGATAGAGGGTTCCCTTGTTGGACAACCTGACGTTACGCCTCCCCCTGTTTCTACTTGTCTTAGTGGTGGCTGCGATATTTTTTCTTAATTTCAAATTCCGACGTAGAAAACTAATGATGCATAATAGTGGGTCTAATGGTCACAGGTGATATTCAATGATTTTTCTTTTAAAAAACACGAAAATAATTTTGACGATTTTGACAGGTCCAGGCTGCACAAAACTCATAAACTGTAAAACATCTCCCCGTCTTTGTACATTACAGACGCATGAATATGATTGCATTCCCAAACAGAAACCCTGTTTTTGTTTAGCCTTCCTTTGTGAATTACTGACATTAGCACATGTACAACTATAGCCTATACTAGGCCTCGACTTCCCAGCTCCGGGGTGCGGGAGGATACGGGGACGGAAACTCTGTCTAGTACAACTACAAATAGGCGAGTAAAGCAGAAGCATTCCTCCCACCTCAGAGTCTTCTACTCTGCTCGCACTGACTGTTGACGAAATTTGGATTCATCTTTCCCAGGCTTCGTCCTACATTCCATGCCCTTCCTCCCTCGCTATCTAGCCTTTGCCTTCCTTCACAGTGACGCGAGCCATGTCAGCCGATGACCTCCCAACTCGGGTATCAAAACCTAGCATACCTTACATAACCGAACTCGGAGTCACTTGGTTATGTATCTGTTCGATGTCTTCCGGTGGGGGGTCTCATAATAAAGAACATTTTCGTGCCAGTACAAGAAGTTTTCCCAGAAGTATCTCAAGACTCCTTTTGTTTGGGGACGACAAAAGGATCTTGGGACTTAATGAAACCCGGGGTAAAAATTAACACATCATGCTCTTTAAATCTTATCTACATGAAGTGTGTTTATTAAGGATGCGAGACTAAAAACTAATTATTCTATTAGTCTGTTAATATGTCGAGAATCCTTTCTCTCATGACGTTTTTTTATTTAGATATTAGTGTGTATACACACGAACGATGTGTCGGGTCCGATTTTCAGAAAGTGTACAATTGAACTTTCCCAATCTTTACAAATAACCCGAATTTCAGACGAAATAAAGTTTAAAAGAAAGTTAAACCTAACCAAACCAATTGGTAGAATGAATGCAATGCCGAATGTACTCCAATTTAGTCGAATTTACGTATTATTTACCAAATTAATTAGAATGTAGATTTGCCAATGCTACAACTTTTCAAAATCTGACCCGTGTGATTTACGAGATTAACAGCAGAGCACGTGGTACTTTGTTGACATTTCCACTTGGTGGTGGGTGGCTCGGTGCGGTGGCTTGGTGTGGTTGGGCGGTTGGGGGTGGCTTTGGACTTTGGACTGGTGACTGGGTCAGAGTAAATCATCCTTCCAAAGCGTTGTTTTGACTTTGGACTAGACTTTGGACTGGGTTCATGGTCCCATGCATTGGCAAGATGTACACATGGTTATTTTCACATTAATTCGGATTATGCTCATATTGTTTGAAATTGATGAATACTAGATGCATAGCTTTGGTTCGATGTGCATGTTGAAGTGCATGTTGAAGTTAGTTTTAGCGAAATGTTGGTCATATTAAAGAAATTGAAACAGAAAATTTGTTTGGAAAAAAACATTTGTACACATCTTCTGCCACTGTCCATTTGGGTTAAGATTGTCTCCCTGATTTGCACTACCGCCTCTGTCGGTAGACCGGAACGTGGTGCGAAATCTGATACCCTCTCTCTCACTAATTTAACCCTTGTCCCCTGTTACATGTGATGTGTTTCAGGAAAATGGGTTACTGATGTGTTTCAGGAAAATGAGTCACATGTTTGTATTGCATTCTGTTTGGTTAGGTTGAAATTCTGTTTGGTTAGGTTGAAATGTATTTTGAACTTTATTTTGTCTGAAATTTGGGTTATTAGATAAGATTGGTGAAAGTGAATTGTACATTTTCTGAAAATCTTACCTATGGAGGTGTGAGCGCCGATGGCACAAAGCCTGCTAGTGGGGTCTGGGGGCATGCCTCCCAGGAAAAAATTGATTGGTGAAAGTGAATTGTACATTTTCTGAAAATCTTACCTATGGAGGTGTGAGCGCCGATGGCACAAAGCCTGCTAGGGGGGTCTGGGGGCATGCCCCCCCCCCCCAAATTTTCAGACAATTTTTTTTCGAATAACTTTTTTTTCGACTTACTTATTTTCGACCAACTTTCGAGTTATTTTCGACCAACTTTTTTTTCCAACCTACTTTTTTTCGACCAACTTTTTTTCGACCTACTTTTTTCCCGACTTACTTTTTTTCCGACCTACTTTTTTTCGACCAACTATTTTCCAGACTTACTTTTTTTCCGACCAACTTTTTTTTCCGACCTACTTTTTTCCGAAAGTTATTTTCGACCAACTTTTTTTTCCGACCTACCTTTTTCCCGACTTACTTTTTTTCCGACCTACTTTTTTTCGACCAACTTTTTTTTCCGACCTACTTTTTTTCGACCTACTTTTTTTCCGACCAACTTTTTTCCGACCTACTTTTTTCCCCGACTTACTTTTTTTCCGACCTACTTTTTTTCGACCTACTTTTTTTCGACTAACTTATTTTCGACCAACTTATTTTCGACCAACTTTTTTTCGACCTACTTTTTTTCGACTAACTTATTTTCGACCAACTTTTTTTCCGACCTACTTTTTTTCGACTAACTTATTTTCGACCAACTTTTTTTCCGACCTACTTTTTTTCGACTGTTATTTTCGACCTACTTTTTTCCGACCAACTTTTTTTCGACCTACCTTTTTTCCGACCTACTTTTTTCCGACCTACTTTTCCCCCCCCCCCCGACCTACTTTTTTCCCGACCAACTTTTTTTCGGACCAACTTTTTCCCGACCAACAGTGCGTAATTCTGTCATGTTGATAAATGAACAAATATGGTTGGAATTGTGAGAAATTTGCTGATTTGGATTTGATTCTAAGCCTTATACACATTGCCACACTCGGCAGACCTAAATACCATATTATCGCCCACTGTTAAAAATGATCGTTAAACGATAAACCTTTAAACTCATCTCCTGCCCAACTTTTTGCTTCAGGTTTACTGAAGGCTTTAGTCGATTAATCAAAAATAAACGTTCTCAACCTATAAACTTAAAACCTTCCTTGTCTTATTTTACCTTGTTCAGTCTATACTGTAAAGTGGTCATTCCTCTATGTACATTATTTCAAATTAAAAGAAATTTTCCACTTTAGTAATATTGCAATTTTCATTTTCGGGTGATTACACCTTTCTCTTATAAAAGGTAGTTAGAAAACTGGAATATTCCTTAGATGAGATAATTCCCAACTAATTCCTCTCTAAATAATTTCAGTGGTTACAAAATATTCCTATTATAAATGTCAATATTTAAATATAAACTGTATCAACAGGGTTTTTATTAAGGTTGGATTGGAGGGATTTGTGTGGTAGTAGGGGGGACCATATTTTCTGAGACATACATGCCCTGTTTCCTAGGGCGCTGCATAAAGCTGCTGGGGGCAGTATACAAATTGGTGGCTTCTGGTGTATTTTCAGCATAATTCTCAGATTTCAGTGTTCAAATTGTATACATGAGGGTAGGGTGCAGGAGGGGACCAGCCTTCTGCTGTGGTTGGTGTTGGGGGGTGCACCCCCAGAAATATTCACCTTAATTTTTCCAATTTTCCTGGGGATTACCCCTGGGTTCCCCCCCCCCCCAATAGGGGGTCCAGGGGGTGCACTCCCTCTCCACTACCTAGCTAGAATTGTCTATCAATTGTAGGCTATAGACACAGCTTTTGACCGAAATTTTAAGTACCCCCCAGTGTACCTCAAGTGTACCCCCCCATTTTATCTTCAGTGTACCCCCAGTGTACCTCCAGTGTATTTATAATTAAATCAATGGACTAATTTGACTGATTGACAATTTCGACTTTATGATTGACTTTCTGACTTTACTGTTTGTATAAAGGAAAAATTAGACAAATTAGTACCGGTCTCGCATCCTTGTGCCATTAGGCACTCAATCTAATCAACTTCCAACTATCAACTAAATTGTACTAATCAACCAATCAGCTAATTATTGCTTTCTTGTATTACACTCAACAATAGGGGGATGTACGTAGATGGAATATGCCAAAATACCATATGAAAAAAATGTTCAGTAAAAAAATACAGGTTGATTCAATGTGACACGTTTGATTTCCATTCTACTATTTCTACCACCTGCATGGCAATGACATTGGCTGCTTTGACTGTGGCCATTATTGTTACCGGGAATTATACTGGTACTACTAGTAGTATAATGGTATAATAAGCCGTGTCATCATTCCTGACCGTTCACCCTTCAGTCATGTTTATTTTAAACATTGTTTTACGCACTCGAACCCACAACATGCTCTCTGTCAATATTCAGCTAGCGCTACCGCTCAGTCATCCGAATTACGGCGGCGGCCTGTTTTGCACCATACTTTCGTATATATTTGGTTATACCAGGGCGATCTGCGGTAATAATGATAAAAGAACATTGTAATGTGTTGTACGGTAATACTGATTGAGGAGATTATATAGCAACAGGTTGTTATGAAAAAAATCCTGAAGTCTTACCTTGTCTGTTTGGGCGAATACCTGCCCTTAATAATGATAGGTTTCATATCAGTATTTATGTTTGGTAACAGGTGTTGCTGGTCTGGTACCCAGTAATCATGTATCCGCTATTCCTAGAGGAAACCCTAAAAGTGCCCCGTTCTAAATATAATAAGAACACCTCTATGCACGTAGAACAGACCTACATGCCTTACTAATAGTTACCTCTAATACGATGATAGGTAAAGGGCGAAGGTCTCCCTAGTAAATCCGCCCAAATTAATGAACAATTACGCGTCCATCAACGTCCCAGAATGTCCATGCACATTCATGTCATGATGTGTGTGGACAGGTGTCAGTCTGTATTGATTTTTTACCATCATAGTACATGCACATTTTTAGCCCAGTGCCAGTGCCAGATCTTCCCTGCACTTGCTATCGTATCAGTGTCCAATGCTTATCTATAGCACCGCTTCCCTTTTTCATTTGTTTTTATCCCATTTCCATACCAAAGCAGGAGCTATATATACACATGTGATACAATAGCTCTGCGAAAACTTCAAAGTACTACAGGCATATCGCTCACTGGAGGAAGACGATGGCGGGTAACAGTTGTTCCTCTCTAACCTAGGGGGCAGCATGTGCAAGGTCGTAGCCCAAATGCATGTACCCCCGATACGTATATATTTTTTTATAGTAAAGGCACGATCTGGTCTTATCTCATTTTATCATTTCCATATAAATAGGCAATGTTCATGGTTTTCACCGGGGGATGTACTGGCATAAGAGAATCCTCCTTTTTGGTTTTTACCTGACATCATGGTGTTGTATTCCAATTAACTCATAGGTTAGGATTAGGCGCCCTTTGTATTGACAACTTACCACATAAATCCACGTCTGCATTTGTATGTTTGACACACTCTTTGGATGATATATTTGATGTTAAAATAGTGTAACATGATATGTTGAAACCTCTCTGTACTTCCAAATCATTAATACATGAGTATAAAATGTGCCGTCTTCCCGAATCCGCCTTTCCGTTGGCCTTTAACCACATTTATGTACATTATTTATTCGCCAGCTCGGTCATTGTGACTACCCCTTTGCCAGTATCGGATTCCCTCTAATATATTGTTTTTTCTTGTAGACCGTATTGAAAAAAACATGGCTATGCCTCGTATAATATTAATTGAGGTGACAATATACTACGTCATTCACACTACTCAACACTACCGTTTGCATCAATTACTACCCCCCCCCCCCCCCCCCCGCGCTTAGTTCTCTTGTTGAATATGTAGTTTTGGTAGTCACTTTTATAAGGAGCCTCTCAACCGGCGACGTCATGAGCAAATCCATAAAATTGATTTTTGCGCTCCGCTTCTAAGCTTTTTCTAAGCATTTCTTCATTAGTGCTACCGGGGTGGTATACTTGAGACTTGTTTATACCCTCTCTAGTGCCATGTCGCTCAATGGCTATTATATTCCACTGTTTAAAAGCAAATAAGGATAACCGTCTTTCAGATATTGTGGCAACTTATCTGGCGATGTCATGGAATACGTATTCACATAATACCCTCAAGGCACTGTTCTGGATATTAATATGACAGGTTAATGCGTCTGTCGAATGGAGTACAGATGCTGGCTTGAGTATCACAATGGCTTTCCCTGGTAGGGTAGAATGATTACTCATTTGTAATTCAAATTTATCGAATCCTTCATTTGTGTGTCATTTATGCATTGTTTAAATCTTCGCTATCCTTGTATTATCACTCATTATAAATGGACAGGGCCTATTTCCTTATTCAGGACCAAAACAATAGGCGCCTAGCATTGTAGAAGCGGCGATGGCAGGGTATCAGGAATAAACATTGGATTTGTAAAAAGAGAGAAAAAATGGGCGTGTTTCTGTTTATGGGACCGGTAGGGGGTAACTTTTTTTTAAAAGAAAGAAAAGAAACTACCTTTTAAGAAGTGAAAACACGTTTGTTTAGTTTCAATAATTGTTTAAACAAGAAAAACAACATATTTTGGATAAAGTATATCCTAATAATGCATAATTCCATGAGAAGCGCAGTTCACTGAACATTGTTGAAGGCCCTAACTTAACCTAAGCGCTAGAGGGTCATAACGGTGCAACCGAGCGTAAATCAAGGACATTATTCCTCATGTCCCGGCTTTCTCTCTTACACCAAACGAGCTTTGTTGCTTTTGGTGGTAGCAGACTGGACAGGCCTTCATCCCTGGGGATCATTTCCATTACTGGCTCTCCAAGCCTAGAACTGTGGCCAGACGGGAGCCGCTCGCATTTCATTGCCACCCCGCCCCCACCAACACCATGCAGCCTCTGCCTGTCAGCAGGGTGCTTGTAAGTTGTTTCTTAGTACTATCATACCAGCACTGCTCCAGGGGGCCCAGCCACGGGTGGACACGGACGTGCTCTGCTAGGTAATGGTAATGCTATACTAGGCATTGGCTGCTGTGGCTCACACTAGTAGTATATGAATGGGGCGTGTGCATCCGGCGTGGTGGAATGAAGTCTTAGAGCTTCTTAGGGTCTTAGGAATGCAAGCAATGAGTACTGAAATCCTATACACTGGGCTTTTCAGTGTGCAGAACGTGTGGTATTTACATGAATTATTTTTGACATATTCGTGGGATTTTGATTTAAATGGCCCCATTGCATTCATATAATATGTACTATAGTAGCTTTTCTGCGGGACGATAGATAGGTTCTTTTAACCATTTGGAAATTGATAGCGGCAATACCATGAGGTGTCCTTTAAATAAATTGTTTTTTTTGCTTAGTGTTAACACTGTTCCTCGTTCAAGCTGTCCTGCTACGTGGAATATATCTATCAAGGAGGTGTGCCTCAAGTGGAAAGCGATTATTGAAACAAAAAAAGTATCTTACAGCGTCTCGTATTGCAGCAGCTGTGCAGTTTCCAGCGGCCAGGCTTCCTGTGTGTGATTGGAAACCAGTACTATGCACGAAATACATCCCGGTGTCCCTCTTGTCCCTGTCTCGTCAAATTAGTCCCTTTAGTGCTAGGAACACACACATATTGCATAAAATCGTGACATTTATTTAGCGCAGATGATTAGGGCGTCCCATCACCTAGTCCTCCAGTGCCGAACTATAGTAGACATTACCGACAGAAAGAATTGGGAGAATCAATAGCCCATGTTTGTCATTTCTCCACTCGCTAAAACCAACATATTTCATAATATTGATACTTTTGTCCAGATGGGAGGTAGGCGGGCTAAGGCGGCTACGGTAGGGATGCAGGTGGAGGCAATAGGGCCACGCAAAATGACAGCATAGCTGGGGGCAATTCACACATCCTCTCATCCAGATTGATCTTAGTGACCAGGGCGGGCAGGGGATGGGCTAGCGTAGAGAACATGAATGTGTTTATTTCAGATGGAGAAGCAAAGAACCAATCCCAAGTAGCTACCGTCTGCTGTAGTAGTAACACCATATTCTAATTTTCCTATTATCTAAGCGAGGAGAAGTCTCTTAATCGAATACTATCCTGATGAGAGTATATCTACTCTGAAAGGATGTTTGAGAAAAGAAATGTTCACTCCTAGTGTTCGAATTAAAGTAGAAAAAGTGATTGGAGGAACGAGCTCCTAATTAATGAGGTTGCGCCTAGAACGTTGAAGAGCTAGATGTTGGAATGTATTTTACGCGCTGACTGTCAACCATAAGTGAGGACGAAACACTCATTAAAGGCATCCTCCCACTTAATATATAGGTAGTACAGACCCAGTGGGTTGTATTTGAGCAGAATGTGCGTCATGCCTATTGGCAGAAGATCCGGTGTGGATTACGGTATATACGTATTCAATACTAGATGGGCTCATCTTATTCTGATGCACTTATTCTCTCATAGCTGGTCTAACATAATATCTTGACGGTAATTGAAGTCTGGGGGACTGATATTTTCTGATATTATGGTGAAGTGACTGAAGAAAACCCCTCCTTCGACGGTTTCTCCATGATATTATACATGTAGTTTCCTACCTCCTCCTCCAGTTCTCTCATGTGCACAGTTTGAATCTTATTGATATGTGCATGCTTGTGGTAAGCGGATACTCTCTCCCACTCTAGGTCCAAACCCTCAGATCAGATAAGAATGGAATGTCAGTCTACATCGCTAATCGGTTTGCTGGCCGTTTTAATGGGAATATAATGACATTTTGCGGTCTTAATGGAATTATAATGGCACTTTCCGGTTTGAGGCAAGAGGCTTTCCGTTCGTTTGAAGGGACTTTCTTAACTTTGGACCTAGACTGTATACCGGATTAAAAGTTGTATTCATCCTCCCACGAATGTGAGACCATCTTGTCAGCTACTGACTGATACTTAGACATTGACTAGTTCTTCAGCATGTGTTCTCTCATTACACTTATAACTGTAATTGTAGTTCAAGCCTTTCAGCCAATTTTGAAGTTGGCTCGGTTTCTGGAAATACCTACCGAGGAGACAGGGTCATTTCGTACTTCATTAATGCTCTCTGAAGAGGCCAATAACTCACTGAATGCGTGGTGCATTTTTACATATATCAAATTCATGCATACCGAAATTTTCTTCGTCTTTCCTCTAGATAAGACTTTGATCAGGCCTCACTGTATTTATAGCGTGTTATACATCAGCAGCCTGGAAAAAAAGCCACTCACCCATGGGATTAAAGCCGCGTGTATCGAACCTAGGTCATCGAGTGTCACCCACTGCTAGGAACCATCCAATATAAAGAAACCTGGCTTGAAAACAAGAGCTCATCTTATCGCACAAGAACAGCCTTTGCTTAGAAGTCCTGTCTCCCCTTTGTGACTTGCTTGGTCCTTCTTCGCACTTGTCTTTGTTTTTAAGAAGCTCTGCATATGCTTTGGTTTGTCTTCAATGCTTAATGAGTAAACACGATCATAAAATGCTTTTGTGCGTGGAGGTTACGTGCAATATCGTATTGAACTAATATAATAGTCCAGGAATAATTAGGTTGTGCTTTTTGTATGGGTAGTGTGCCCATAAAATGCACTACACTTTCCCTAACTACTGCTGGTTTGATTTTGAGAACGGATGCTCAGTGTCAAGTTTAAGCCTCCCTGATCCTTCTCCCCCAGGTGTTTTAAATGGACATCGCTGATAGCCTCTGCAGCAGCTGGAGGAGTGTCTTGTCGACCATTTATCAGTAGTCCAGGAATGTTTTAACTATAAGCACTGCTAGGGTGTCACTTGGGCGATGGAAAAATGATACCGGTGTAGGTAATGATAAAGGTTCTTTTAAAATGTTTAAACTTTCCTATAGGATCGGCTATTGGTCCCATTATTAACCAGTTTGTTTTCTGGAATTAGACACTTAGACGTACATAACTCAATCATCAGGGTGTCCGTAATGTTTTGTCTCAGACCACATTCCTCAAAGGTTTGTAACCATATAACAATTTTTAGTACAATATTCATGTTACAAGAGCCCTCTGGGAAGTATATCCCATTGTGATTTTGAGCCTTCATTTTATGAAAGCTAGGTGGGTCTCTGGTGAGAACACGCTGTTTGTTCTATTCTTCTGCTGAAGCGCCGGAAAAAACACAGGCGTTCACTGACAACCCCCACATGGCTTTCCTCCGACATTACTGAAAGCTTTGTGTTCTCGATCCACTCAGGATGATGGAAGGAAACCTACGACAGCGTACATACATGTATTCATTCATTCATTCATTCATTCATTCATTCATCCATTCATACATACATACATACATACATACATACATACATACATACATACATACATACATACGCACGATACATACAAACATACATACATACATGTATACATACATACATGTATACATACATACATGTATACATACGCAACGTTTAACATACCATACATACATGTTTGCATGTACACTTTCATGCTCCACTGATTCAACTATGTTTAAAGCTAGTATACTATTTAAAAAATTCATCTGGGATTATTCCTGCAATTCATAATTCATTATCATCAATTCAAGTTTGTGGGGCAGATTAATTTTAAGAAGTGCCCCAGTGGTCCATATATTTACATCTCAATCAGATTATCATTATTTTCCCCCAACTCCGTGTTTGAAGAATTCCCTGTGAAACAACATGAGAAAATGGCCTAAAATAGCCGGCCAAATACACCGAATACATGCAATGTCTTCACTGACGGCCGCCCCTTTTAGCTCTGGGCCCTAGATTCAAACCGTTAAATGATGTGAGGGAAAGTATATTCTTGGAGTATAAAATGGCGTTTGTTGTGGTTCACGTATAGATGGCCGCTATGTTGAGGTACTCATAAACCACTCGTACAACTCGGACTTATAATAACCATGTTCTTGCCTGGGCTAACGAGTAACAAGGTAGGTAGGAAGAGGTGTATGGGAGCACCGCTGTCTGGGGCTGTGTATAAACCACCGAGGCCCTTCCCCTCGTCCTTTCTCCATCACAAGGACTCGGGGAAAGGAAGCCTTGTGTATTGGCAAAGCAGAAGCAGCAACGGACTTCGCCGCACGGGGTGCGGTGCAGCAAAGATCAAACACGCGGGCACATTGTCCCTCACTCCTCCGACGGAGGGAGAAAGCATCGGATACCGGAGGAACATGGACTGTTATATCAGTAGTGGATCATTGGATGGAGGCTTGCCTGTGATCTTTAGAGTGCAAAGACTAGGTTAGGGCATGGTCCATGTGAAGACTTACCAACCTCACGCACATATGAACTGAGATATATGACTTGTAAATACAGCTGGATGCATTGGACTATGGGCCCTTCTTCACATAAGTGAAGGGCGTGGTGACCAGTTTGTGTATAGTTGGTAACTTGATACCCGTACTGCGGTGACATTTCTTTGATTGGGAAGGGTGGAAGGCGGAATTCCATTAAACCTCTCGAAATCTGTCACCTCCTCATGAAAACAACAGCTGGGATAGGATAGAGGAACTCAGATTTGGGGGACAGCACCTCTTGTCTTATCATCACCGTCTGGCTGACAAGCCTAATGGCGATGATGCAGAACGCTGTAATGGCTGTGATGGCGGTCATCTATATCAGGATGGCGGGCCTCATTACCTAAAGGAGTGGTCCTAGCTGGTCCTCTCTCCCCTCACCTCCAGGCGTACTCAGTTAAGAACTATAGGCGCTGTTGTTTCTACCTCAAACTCCTCCCGTGCCATGGATTATAAATCGTGGATAACTATTGCTAGAGGCCTTGCTCTAGACGTAAAGTCAATATCATATTTGTCTGTATCTCATATTCCTTGCCCTAGTATCAGTATATTATTTGCAATCTGAAAATTAACCGGCGTCCTCTCCTTTAATATACAATACTGTTGACATTCTGTTTTTTCTCTCACTTATTCAGGCATTTTCTCTCTTAAATCGCTTAGATCGCAGAGTAAAAGAAACTCTGAGCTTAGATTGGGATACTGTAACTCCCGTTTGTACACGACTTTGCTCTGATTGAAGCCAGAGTAGAAATGTTTCACGAGAGTGATTGAAATACCTGTCCAGCTTCATTGAAGGGAGGAAGATGAAGGGTGCCTAGGAGATCGGCTTGGAGCCAGAGCACCATTGAGAGTGTCCCTCCAGTTGACAAGAACTATCTCACTTTGATTGACATGTAACCCTGGGCTGGGAGATACTCTGCTGTGACCAGCCCAGCACCAGCTGTATTAGGCGAGTGGATCCAGTGTTGGTCAGAAGCAATGACTTGCTGGGCGACAATTCCAATACGGAGCCTCCCAAACCAGTCTACTTACCGTAATCTCCCACTTTTTATCTGGCTGGGCATCCCCTAGCTTTAACTCAGTACAAAACTACACCCGAGCGCGGAAGGGGAAAGAAGGGGCAGATGGACCGACACATTACTGGTGACTGAAATATATATTAGTTTAGTTATTAGTTATAAGATAGTTTTAAAATGAATTTGTGTGACTACAATGGTTTGTATCCATTGCGGTTGAGAATCTCGATTCTTCTATAATTGAATGAACTCATTTGAATATTCTGATAGCTAAATGACGCACGAGTCATATACATTCAGTTTAGAATTATATCGTTTATTTCGATCATATCTACCACTGCTGACAACTAGTTCCGTAAGAATAGGTCTTTAACCTTATATATATTAGTTCTCCACCTCTCTACCCCAAATCTGTCTATTTGATGACGGGCATTTGGACCATCATAGGCAGGAAATCAATTTTATTTCGATGTTTCTTCTGTAACAAGAATTTAAGTTGAGGGAGATTTGGCAGAGTCAATGAATTAATGGGAATTATCTGCAGCCATTAGGATCAGCAACATACTCTGGCAATATTTTCACTCTGACCACCCAGTATAGAACTCGTTGCTCTGACTGAGAAGACAGAACTTTGCTGACGGGAGAAATTCTCCGGGAAATGGATGACCTATCATGGGTGAAGTTTGCACCTTGACACCTGGCTTACTCCTAGGAGTGGGATATTTTACTCTAATGTATAGCAGGCCTTCCTGGCATGAGGTTCCTGGCGTGAGGGTACTCACACTGAAGTAACGACATTCTGTAATGGCAATTGAATTGCTAAATGGATTGCGTGAATCAGATGGTATTATCGAGAAAAAACCTGATTCCAGCACATTATTGGAGAGCCATGCGTGCCATGAAAAATGGGGAATCGTGGAACGAAATTTCTGAATTATAAAAGAAAATGATCGTACGTGAATATGCAGTAAAAGGGAAGATTCTGTCTTGGGAAAATTATCATTTGATCGGATATACTCGGGATATTTCTCTAGGCGATGTTGGGAAGTGTCTATAAAGGACAACATGGTTCTATGTGGAGAAAAGAAAAACGACATGTTGACTAATCGTCTTTGGGTATGCATGGACGCCCAGTTATCATACCGGTGTTGGAATTCGTCTATTGTCAGAATGGTAATGCTTCCCATTATAAACTTTAATTAGAAGTATCGATCAGATTACGCGGCACAATGTACACTGTTCCGGGGAGTAGCGGTCTCCATGTGATGATGATCACACCTATAGACCCACGGCCATCACGTGCGCAACTGCACGCGCATCTTCATGGCAGGACCAGTGGTCAACACAAGGCCAAGGTGGGTCGTCTTCTTAATCTTTTATTGTTGGCACTCTCCCGAGGCTTGGGACTCTGGATCCCATGACCGGTTTTTATGTCTTGCAGCGCTGGTGATACCTTTTTATATTCTCAGTAAACCATCGGTATTGCTATGTATTAGTATAGATAGTTAATTCATACATGTGATATATGATATTGAATGCCTATTGCTTTCATTACTCCCATAGGAGGCTCCATTTTCATTGATTGTTGTCAAAAGACTAATCATACCAGTTAATGTATTGCCTAGAAGTATTTTTAGAGGCAGACCATTATTCTGAGGGCTTTAAGTATGTTGAGAAATTCAATGACCTGTCCGACAAAATACAAAATTTAAAATAAATAGTGCTTTTGTGGTCAGAAAGATACCCTCTCACCGTCTCTCAGCTTTGGGGGATGCACTTCACTTTTAGAGGACATGTTCTGCCCTTGTGGTTTAGGGTAGGTTTATGTAATTCTATGAGGAAACCTTGGCACGTATACATTTACTGAGAGCCGGCTATGAAGTGTAGTTGTTGCATCTCAGAGTAATATATTCTCTATTACTCTGAGGTTGTAATGACTCTACAGAGGTCATGGTCCTTTAATAGACCTCCCCAGAAAATATTGGACCCAACCATAATGCTTTAGAGGGCTTTCATGACGAAACTAAAGTTATAAACATTCAGGGAGAGTCCGGCGAGCCTCTACCTCAACAGTGGTAGAAATAATATTATAATGAACTTCCCCATGTACGGTATCAAACCTTGAAAACAAAATTTTCTTACAGAACTTTCAATCAGAAACCAATAACAGAAGAAAGCTCCCGCAGCACCCCTCCAACATAACTTCGCAATAGAAAGGGCAATGGAAGCAACAGGAAAATACCAGACGCAACAATTCAGAGCCAATGGTAGCTGTTAACAGCAACAAACTGAAGCATTGGCAAACTTTAAAATGGATACGTCATACGTACTAAATACCAGTCCACCAAAGATACTGTAGGAGTATACTATCTTTGCTACCACCTGAAAAAGGCAGATATACCAGTTCGTACTGATATACCAGTTAAACAAACTAGACTCACTCGTGTCAAAAAACACCTTGTATTGGTGAAGGATGCCAGAAGCTAGTGTAGGGTCATCCCACCCTAGCACAAAGACACTCGGAAACACACCAGCTCTGGAATTAAACCACTGCCTTAGCTGTGGATCATATCTCATCTGTCCCACCACCAGGTCCTGGCATTCATTCTCCACTAATCCAAGGTAATCTGACAAATTTGGTCTCTCGGGGGATGACAGAAGAACAATGATTCAGATCTTTATTTGATATGCATTATTCAGTACGAATCCCTTCACATGTGTAGTTATTATGCTGGATCAGACCCTTCGGTGTCTTGGAGTCTGCTGAGAGCAAGAGTGATGCAGTCTGGGCCTAGATTAGCATGCAATTGACAGCTATATCAGCCTATATAATATTGAGGATACCTGAACTCTAGGGACACTCTGTCAGTGCATGTATGAAATCCGGAACAATTTGTTGTAATGAAGAGTGAAGTTTTATACTCGTTAGGTGAACCCTGGGATGTAGGGTTTTTGCAATGTTTGGGCCCATCATTAGAAGGTAGTTTACTGTAGTCGTACCTCCCATTGATTCCCGCTCAATACAACTGGGTGTTTTACCTACTGCCGAAGTATTTCCGCAAGTATGCCGCTTCATGTACCTCAATCTAATCCCGACGTTGGCCAACACAATTTCTAAGTTGTATGTTTTGCACTACAGGTTAATGATGTATTTAAAACAATAAGTGGGCTTTTCATTATTTCCCTTAAGAACAACAATGACAGATACTACCGTAATTCGGTTCCATCTTAAGTTGGCTGTCTGTAAAAACTCAACTGTGGAAAACTTTAGTTTTCCCTCGGGTCATTTCTTACAACTGCAATTTATCAGCTGCTACCACCATCCTTCAGGTCAATGGCCTACAAACTCTTATTCTTAAAGCTGCATTCCCAGAAGTCTGGGATAAAAATCTCAAAGTTGACTTCTATCCTATTTCTTTAGCTACCTACTACCCTGCTTCACCTTATCCTAAAGTTTGATGTGATTTAATAATGTTTTAAAGACATTAAACAGAGGTTCAAATCTATTAATTTGCTACTGGTGAACGTTTTATCAAACACAAACCATTTGTTACCATATGTGGTGGCAGATGGCAGCACTGAGTGGTGGTTGGGGCTCTATATGCTCTATTGTACAAAATACAAGAGTGTCCACTCAGTGCTGCCACCTACCGCCACCATGAAAAGCAAAACGGCCAAACCAGTTTGAAATCGGCGGCAAGATAATCTAATAAATCCTTGAATTTACAGCTTTAGCAAGCTTGTCATTATGTGAGAGAACCCTGATTGTGAGTTTTGGTAACTAATTTGAAGGTAATTACAAGAAAAATGGGTAAAACCAACAATTGTGTCAGTTGGGAATGCAGCTTTAAGCACCGGATAGAAAGCCTTAAAAGTACTCAGAAAATGATTTTATATGCCATTTCATTTATATCCCTAACATTATTCACAGTGATGCAATAGCTATTACTAACACGTTCTTCTGGCCAGGTTAATGTGTGGAGTTTGCTTCCACCTGGAGAATTGAAAGGCATATTTCCATAATCATAATAATTCGATAAAGGTATTTACTTGTCAGACCTATGTAGTAGAAAATGGTCTCATGTTTCATATTGAAACGACAATTGTTCCTCGGTTTATCCTGCGGCTGCGCCATATACTGTCTTTCATCAAGTCTTTTCATCTAATCCAATAAAAAGGTTAACCTTGATCATTTCATGCGTGAATAGAGAAAATTAACCAAGCTGAAGATTGGCTCCAGCCCCAATGCCACGCTATCACACTGTGCGCTAATGAGAGTTGACAGTGGGTGCAGGGGAGAAATTCAATATGATCGAAACATTACAGGGACCACAACATGCTTATTCGGGTCACCTTGCAATCAATATATGAACCCCTGATACATTTCCCATGGGGTTGTTTGATTTGAAAACATTTATTTAATCATAAATAGGGTTCATCATTTGGATACTATTCATTTAATTCAAGGAGTTATACAATATCATAGAACGAAATATCAAAGATGTTACCTTCGTCCATGTCCATTTATTATTCGCATATTCGTAATTGCAGTTCTCCGAATTTAATCAATTGAAGCATTTTTCAATGAAATTTATTTTCATTTATCCTCACTGAGCATTGGATCAGCCTGGTTTTAGACGTGTTGGTGAATGTGCGCTTGGAGTTCTTATTTAAACCTAACCTAATGCTAAGCGTACAACAAAGGAGTCTTCCTATTGTGGAGGTCTGGCTCTGATGCGATACAGAGAAAATATCCGTCCCTTCGCCTGTCTTGTACCTTCTTCAGAGAGCCTAAGCAGGCTACTATATATGTGATAGAGCGCAAAATTCATTATTGCCATAGCATGTTTTAAATAGTATGACTCATTTTATGGGGGAGTTATTGTATGTGTAGTCTTTATGTAGACAGCTGCTGATTGGAAATAGTTTTTTCAGGGAAAGCGACTGTAATTTGGTACGGATTGACAGGCCCGCCTTGGTTTCGATACAGCTACACTCGATTACCCCTCAACACATCTTCCCTGTTGACCACTTTAGCCGTGTCTCCATGGCAACGTTAACCACAGCAGCCTTCTCATCATTGCGAGATTAAGGGGAGATTAGCCACGTTTTAAACTTAATCATATCCTCTGACAGGCCATGATAATCCCGAGATTAGTTCCTACACTACTTATTGGGGATTCGAGTGCCTGTGACGTGAGGCGATGACGTAGACGGCGATGTCGTTACATAGTGAAGTGTCCCTTGATAAGGAAGTGTGAGGGAGACAGGTCATGGAATATAAGATGGGTTCACTATACCGGCCAAGACGTGAAGTTGAGTTATTCAAGGAAATTGCATATAATAAGGAATAATAATCATGAGCTATTACTGATAGATTTCCAGGCTGTACCATTGGCTAAGTGGCTAGATTTAAAATCATGCGGTAATACATGTATTTCTGAAACCTCATGGTTATTTTCTGGGAGTTTTATTTTTTCACCGAGAGTGCCAATAAGAAGCTTTTAAATAGTGAACTGAATGACCGATAGTGATTGGTTCCGATGGGTTCAATGTGTTCCCCGCAATTTCAAGGATTTGGAGCGGAGAAAATACTGCAAGTCCATATTAGAACGACTTAGGGATGGCGAGAAGTGGTTGTTGAATGTGTTTGGTTGTGTTCCCTACTTAATTGCTTTGACTTGTCGTCATTGCCGCCACTGCTTGGTTGACTTGTGGACAGGATAGGACTCTTAAAACACGTAATAACGCGCCAGTGTGGAGATGTACGAGTTGACCAGAACGCGACGTGCTGAGAGGTTCTTTCCCATGCCCTCGCTGTGTGCATCAATGCTCTGAGTAATGAGATCAAAGTATGGTGCCCAGTGGACCTGACCTTACCAAATAACACAACTATTTGGCTCATTGTGGCCAGCAATTTAATTTTTCCATTAATATCAATTAATATCCACTGGGGAATCAACATCGAAAAACCTGATTGTTACACAATGTTTCCTCCAGAAAATGAGTTATACTGCTCGATGTTTGAGTATAATCATGGAATTGATCAATCATTGGAAACATGGAATTTACACTTCGCTGTCTCTCAGGTACACAACGCTATAGCTGGCAAGTTCTAGTATAACGTATGTGTATGCCGATGAACGCACATAAGAGAACATATGAATACTTCACTCTGTATTACATTATAAACGGGACACAGAACAGTTTGCTAGTTCTTACCAAGAGTGTTCGGCTGTAGGCATCGATTCCATTTAGAATAAAAAATGAAAGGGGTGTGATCATATCATAAATAGAGGGCTGGGGTAGCTTGGTGGATTCTGTCTTAGAATAAGTACTCTAAGGTTCAGCTTTATTTTTTACTGTAGTTCTTCCTGATACACGTTCATAGGTCATCGGTATTATTTGGTGCCATTCTGATACGTGCTCGTGGATTCTCTCTGAGAATTCCATGTGGTTTGACAAGTTGTCCTACTGTGGCCCCTGTGACCTCCACCAACGCGTTTCTACTATTCCATAGCTAGCCCAGATTGACTGATATGGCCCCACTCTGGCCCCTCAGACCCACAGCCTTTCTCCCTCTCACACATCAATATATTGATCTAACCGTCAACACCCGACCAGCTCCTTACGGCTCAAATATACAACCACTATAACCACCACCTACCTCCACCAGAGGAGCTAGTTGTATTATGCAAAACACCATTGTGTCACTCCCTGCAGTTGGAATAACTGGAATTTTATATATTAACATGGGCAGGGCATTGGGTTCTTTTTTTTTTGGCCAAAAATCCATTCCCCGAAAAAGTTATTACGGTAGATCCTCCCAGGATTTTCACCTGGCGTATTGTTTTACTCGATCGTTCAGCGGTTGGTCATGCGCTCAGTGTTTTACAATTTAACGCAGCTTTTATATTTGGTCCTAAACAATACTTGCTGCTGCAATGAATGTCACCTTTATTACTTCATAATATGTTGAGGCTGTCTTATTAAAAACCCTCCCACAATGAAGGAAATTCACAATCATAAACCCTTTAACGATACAGCTCTTGTGTTAGTATGTATACACAATTATTATGTATTGCATGCCTATAGATCTATTAAATCATGGAGACTATTATCCGTAATTTTCTAAAACCATTACAATAAACACACTTCTTATTTTTGCAGGTATGTACCGTATGAAAGCTGACGAATAAGGTAGTTGAATTTATTCTTATACATTACGGCGAAGTGAAGAGAAGGGAAGATAGTTGTCTCCCTGTGAATGTGGAGGAAATAGAGAAATAGGCTCTGTATAAGTGGAGAAACTAAGAGTGCCCAGGGATCATTCTACGAATGGATACGTCCAAACTATGTAACTGTCTGACTTTTGTTATCCTGAAAAGAATGGTCCATATTTGTCCGATTCTGTCATCGCAATATGATTGTCTCCACCTACTCCCATTACCATCTGCCCTACATACGGTCTATGTCATAATGTGTCTCTAGCATTTCATACTTGTGGCAAAGATATTATAGTGATAGGTATGAGAAATGAAGGAAGTTGTTTGCTTGTGGGAGTATTTTAGATGTGCGTCTTATTGTTGTGACATGTAAATGCGCGACTTATCAAGTTATGTGGCATTCTCCGATAATTAGTTTCTACGTTCTTGATTGTTTCTTTAAAGGTTTGATCGAGTACCATGAGTGAAATGTGAATTAGTATTATCGACCAATATTTAATGCCTTCTTGAAGATAGGTATATCAGGTATTTCGATTTGCGGGTGATTTAGACCTGGAGTTAGTTACGTTTTCGTCAACTAAATTCTAAAGTATAACGCAAGAAGAAAAAGTTTCGACGAACGAAAGAAAGTGCATTAAGCTATCGTCCCTTGTACCGGAGAAAAGGCTTGGATGGCAGCCATGTTGTTTGTGTGAACTATTTGTAGAGCCAATGATTTAAGCAATAATAAATGGATTTAGGCGAATTAATAAGTCATTTAAAGTAGATTAGAAACACTTTCAGAATCCACCATAAAATAATGGCTCTAGGAGACAATACCACCCTAGGAGTGTCGCCCCCACCCCCACCCCCACCCCCACCTCGGACAATATATTCCGGGGTTCGTGGGGGGGGGGGGGGGGGTATTGACGGGTGGGGTTGTCCTGGGGGATATCGGTGTGGGGATACTGCCATGTCACCTAAAGAATAGTTAACCACGCGATATATGTTTTGCTTTCTCTAGACTGCCACAATGTGTCCCTCTCCCTTTGTCCCTCTGCGCTGGCTGGTCACCGGGTAACCTTCTCTGTAATTATCTGGGAAACAGCTCCATGGCATCCCTGTATTTCCTTACCATTAAATATTTTAGTTACAGGTACTTGGATGAGGATACAAGCTCCTCCATTATATGTGATTGTGTTTGGCACAACATAGTTCTGCCCCTTAAGGGAGCACATCGGCAGAATAAGATTTTTTACGCATATATTCCCTGGCTTGTTGAAGCTTTGTACCCGTTAATGTGGTTCCATGTCAAGACTGCCTGTCCGCATTGTTTCTCGTTAGTCTGACTTGGAAACTTAAGGTTTCTTGGGGGACTTCGGTTCATAGTCCTACTGGGAGATTGTTTTATGGTGAAACATAAATTTTATCTCAGTTCATGCCAATGGCTTCTTACCCCGCTCAAATACAAGACCAGCTATATAGACTTCCTTCTGAATGTTTTCTTGTCCTAGTGTCTGGGAAACATAAATTCACGTGGCACGTTTTTTGAGTGACAAATTCGTTCTTTGAGTTCATGATCCAGATGAAAGACAAGAACACCGCTATATGGAGTATGGGTTTGAATTACATTTGGCATGAAATTATATTAGAAACTGTAAAATAGCTCACAACCCGAGTTGGACCTTTCTCGTATTTGAGCCTAGGTAGATACAACATCCATTATTGACTGTTATGGTTGGACCCGATGATTTTCCAATGGGCAATTATATTCCACACAAACAAAACACATTTCCATATACGGTAAGTTTATTCGCCCATGGCCATAGTTTATCACAACCAAGTTGGCCCCTTGTCCTCAGCCAAACACCTATTTTATTGGAGACAAAGCTCACCCGACTTCACCCCACTTGAAATAAAAAAAGAATCCAGCCAGAATATAATCTATTTAGGCTTTTCTACGCGACCATTATTCCTGATATGGGATTTATATTGGAGACGGTTGCTTTTCCCTCGGCGTAACCAACAGCCTTTACCTCATTGACGGGTTTGTGGTGGCAGAATAACTGGGGAGGGCGCGGCGGCCGGGGCGAGCACATTACCTGGTGGCCAAGTCATCTCCCTACATGAGTTGCTCGTAAAGCTCGGGCTGGCAGGAGGCAATCAGCCGCCTTCACGCTCACCTGGCCTCCGCACCTCTGGGCGCAGGACCATTATTAGGAGCTCATAGAGTGGCTCACTGACCACCCCACCCTTTGCTTTAACTCACATTAGACTGGGAAACAGATGAGAAATTCTCAATCCTAGGAGCATTTTTGAGTACAAAGGTACATCAGCACTTTTCTGGCTAATTTGGGTGTGCTGAACACGAAAATCACTGTTGCCAAGCTGAAATCTGACTCCGTCCTTGTCAAAAATCAAAAACAAAAATGGCTGCCACTCATTTTTTAGAAAAATCATAAAACACACATATATAGTCGTGTGATACCTCAAAATGATGGAAATTGAGAGGACAATCCATTTTACACACTTACCCGGATCTTACAGCAATGTGGTTACCATGACAACCAAATATCCACACATAATATGTGTTTTTCACTCATTTTTTTACAAAAATCATCAGAAACACATATATGGTCATGTGATACCTCAAAATGATGGCAATGCAGAGGGGAATCCATTTATGATATTCTCATTGTTGTCAGGACTTGTTCTAACATATTAGAGCATATCATAGCAAAAGAATCTAATTAAAAAGTCCATACATTCCTGGTTATAAGATCATAATTCAACCAGTTGAAGAACTGCCATGTGTATGGTGCCTATGTACCTGAGTAGTACATCAATCTGATTGGATGCAATATCCTTCTTCTAAGCTCTCCCTATATGCTAACAGAGGGCTATAGATTCATGGAGGTAATTCAGAGACTAGAAATATATACAATTGTACAAAATCAGAAGTACAGAGAAATGCACCAACAATTGAAATGACAAAAATTGGTTATATGCCCACCATCCAAGCATCTGCCCATGAAGTGGACACATTTAACACTGAGGTGCATGTATGTGTCAGAGCAACTTGGCCAGTATTATACTGTAATAATGGTTGATCAGGCCTTAGTTAATTGCTTGATGGAACTGAAGGCCTCCAAGACAAATGAACACCCTCTTCTGGAATAATGGAGTATGTACTCCATTATTCCAGAAGAGGGTGTTCATTTGTCTTGGAGGCCTTCACATAGCAATGAACTGTCTGAAACCAGCCAACATATACAAAGTACTGGCATAGTGGAGGCCTGGGTTAAGAGTGACATCTTGGGACAAGGTACATGACTACAACAAGGCTACAATGACTACAACAAGGCAATGCATACTCACAAAATCACACACCATGCCCTTTCAAGCATTCTGCTCCCCAATTTTCTCAGCTATCTCTCTGAGAAAGTGTTATAATGGATGTAACATAAAGGACTGAAGAACTGGTAGAGTATAAACTGTGTATTGCCATATACGAAGATGGTATATACCAGGTGAAATAGATAATGGCAAGTTCCCTTTTAGGTGCGGGAGGCACCTGTAAAATACCTGAATGGATTACCATCAGGTAATCCCTTCACATTAAATGCTGTATTAATCAATATTGATTATTAAATGAGGTATAACAAAAGGTTTAAACCGTTTGAACATTAACTTTCTGTACTGGTGGCAGAACAAGGACATGGTTAGGACTCTTCCACAGCTGATAAGGGCCTACTGTGATGCTGACTTGCACCTCCACATTGAGGCCTTCAAGAAGATGCTACCATATTTCATATGGTATGATTATACCAACTATGCAAAGAGGGGTTCAGTCTACCTTACAGAGATGGGCAATCTTCCACTTCATGTACTGACCACGTTTGAACATGGAAACTTCATTGTCACACTTTCTGACAGACAGGTCAACCAGGTAGCTGCTGACGATGCACTGTAGTGGATCAATCTCTGTCCCCACATCAGCATCACTGTATATATGCAACTACAATGTTGAGAAGAGTGACATTGTTCTCAATGAAAGTCAGAGAAACCATATGGAAAGAGATAAGAAGCATGAGGATGACCAACTTGCTAATCTTGATTGTTCTCTGCAATGGAATTCTTATGTAATCTGTCAATCAAAGATCTTTTGACAATTGCAATTCAGGATGCAAGTACAGTATATCCCAGGGGACAGAGACAATTAGAAACATCTGTGTCAATGAGGCTGATTGAAACACCTGAAAACTTCAATGATCCAATGGTGAGGAATAATACCCTTACTTTCTGTTGCTTCTACAAAATCAAGAAAAAGGGAAAGACAAAGGATAAAAACATCATTCTTAAAGCAGATTGTAACACTCTGTAGAGACTATGTAGCTGGAAGAGAGTTGGATTGGATTACACAGATGTCTTTACTGATACAGTTCTGAAAGTGGGAAATGCATTTGGAAGAATTGATCTTTTATTTGACCAGTACAAAGACATTACTATCAAAGCACAGACAGGAAAGCACCACCAGAAACAGAAAGTACCCATCAGGAAACTGGTTGACAATCGGAATGTGCCACTTCCAGCCAACTAGGCTAACTATGGGCCTAACTAGTTGGCTCATCCAAATAACTAGCAAAGTTAAGATTTTAGAATGTGCTGGTCAGAAGTTGATTGTTTTTAGTGGCAGCTTTCTCAATGGTGAGGTGAAAAGTACCATTCTCCTTGACCTTGGTCCTCTGGTAGCAGAGCATGAAGAAGCAGATACCAGACTCCATGCCATCCATTCTTCTTCAAAAGTATATTCCAGTGCATGAGGTTATACACAATATCCCAGAAGGTTCCTACTAGCATTTTCCTACCTTCCATGCTATAAGAAGGCCAGACACAACATCATTCATAGCATTCACCACAGACAACAAACCAATGTGTTTCTTGAAAACCACTACTTACTTGGAGCAAACTGGAACTCAGCCAAGATATGGATCTTCAGTTGAGAAGTTCTTGTGCTATGTATACAAGATACCAGGAGCAACATCAATTGATAATGCAAGGTTACTTCTGCTTGGAAAACTGAATAAGACAGAAGCGTTGCCATCCACTGCTGATGCACTGATGCTGCATACTCAACGTGCCCATTACTAAGCCCTGGTTTAGAATTTTGCCCATATGACTTATACATTCCTGACCCTACAACACTTGGGTGGAAACTAAAGGACCAGCAATTTGTGCCCATCCTTATGACCAAAGATGCTGTAACTGATAGCTTGCATATCACTGACATCAAGTCAATGCATGACTGGGAGTACAAATCAACATTGGGGTTGCAGGAACACCATTCTTCCATGCACTTCAAAACAGTCAGTGTGATAAAAGTGCAGGTGTCTACAGCAACATAAGTGAATAGATACAACACTTTATGAAGGTTGGCTTGTAACCATTGCACTGTACCTCTGATTTTGTACATTGTATATATTTCTAAACGTGTCTCTGTCTCTGAATTGCCTTCATGAATCTATATCCTTCATAGCAATATTGATATGCCAATGATATTGCATGCAATCAAGTTGATGTACTACTTGTGTACAGACCACATACACAAGGCAGTTCTTGATTGAACAATGATTGAACAATGAAGTTATAGTCAGGAATGTATGGACTTTTTATTCAGATTGTTTTGCTATGGTATGGCCTGATATGCTATGACATGTCCTTACAACAATGAGAATATCATAAATGGATTCCCCTCTGCATTACCATCATTTTGAGGTATCACATGACCATATATGTGTTTTTTTATGATTTTTCTCAGAAATGAGTGAAAAACACATATTATGTGTGGATATTTGGTTGTCATGGTAACCACATTGCCGTGACATCCAGGTAAGTGTGTAAAATTGATTGTCCTCTCAATTTCCATCATTTTGAGGTATCACACGACTATATATGTGTGTTTCATGATTTTTCTGAAAAATGAGTGGCAGCCATTTTTGTTTTTGATTTTTGACAAAGAAGGAGTCAAATTTCAGCTTGGCAACAGTGATTTTCGTGTTCAGCACACCCAAATTAGCCAGAAAAGTGCTGATGTACCTTTGTACTCAAAAATGCTCCTAGGAGTATTAAGAGTGATGTTTAGGTGGATTTTGCCTAGTCTACATCCACATGTCTGTCTCTCGCCCCGGATACTATATTTTGATTCTCACTCTGTGAGGTCGAAGAACACAGTTTTAATCGAACCTTAAAGGGTGTAGATATCGAAATTCTTATTACTATTTTTTAGGTGGAAGTGGGAATGTAACTCGCCTGCCGCTCACAGGTGGCAGAGCAGATGGGTAGGAGAGCGCACGCGCAATACAACCAGTTTAGCGATTGCAACGGAGGAGATATCAAACTTCTGGTGTCTTTTTTCAATAGTGTAAGCGGACTCATTACTCTGAATACCTGTCCATCTAACGAGGGTAAATCTAAAATTTCGTTGGTCTATCCTTAGTAGTAATTTTACTACTAAGGTCTATCTAGACAGAAGTGAAAAGGTGACGGAAGAAAGCAATGCCTAGTTAGTTCTAGTCTTGGATACAACTCGGAATGGTGATGGCGTGCGATAACTTTCGGCATTCAATGTTTTAGTCGCATGATCAGATATGATATTAAACTGTGAACAATTAAAAGCGGTACAATACATGAAATGTTATCTTTCATTTGTGGAAACGGAATGTGTATTTCATAACTATTGGATGGCGTTGTCATACCAATGTACGGTAAACGCATTGAAGACGCTATCCCGAGATGTCGGGAACTTCTCTATGGGACGAAGGGGCCGAAAACCGATTGCCTCTTTGGCGATGTGCGTCACGTAGAAAGTCAATCATGTTTGGTGATTTGATTGAGGCTTGGGAGGAGAGGCTGGGTTGAAAGAGGACAGCAGAAAATCTCTGACGGCTCCTCACTAACGTTGTTAGAAGTGATTTGATTATCACATGCGCCTCATGGCTTATAATTATTTATTCATCTGTTAGAATTATCCATAACGTTTTAGTCGTATAATTCACTGCTCTTTGTGATTTATGTAAATTAGATACTGTGAGCTGAGCGTGTTAATTGCATTTGTCCGCAGGTAAATTTATGGTTTCCGATTTCTTGACAAGGTTTGTGTAAGACTTAAGTTAGTATCACACGGAACCAGGTCCGGGGTGTTGATCTGTGTGACCAGACATGGCTGCTATTCTTGTCCGTCGCCGCCTCTCTTGCCATTATTGTCAATTATATCATTCTTATACCAGAACTATCCTGCTTTATCGTTAACATTTTAACTCGTCTTTATATTATTCCCATGAAAGTCTCACATTTCATAAACGTGTTGAAAAAGATACCATCTGATAGTCATATTGAAATGTGCGCACCCATGTAGGGTTCCCATCAAGTATCGCATACTTTTGTTGGATCTATTTGGTAACAGTGATTATCCCGCTTAAGTCGGTGGCGATATTAACATGACACGGGATAACAGATTTCATCAGGGAAACCTCTTACACGCCATGGGTTGTCGCCTCCTACTGGATATGGGATGAACTAAGGAAAAACTGGCAATGCGTCTCTAGACGAGTGGAAATGATTTGTGGATGAGCTGGTGTCGGTAACAGGGCTTCAAATAAAGATGAGAGAAACCATAACCTCCCTGAGACTGATCAATAGATGAGCTATCAATCGCTGGAAGGATCCTCCTCCCATGTACCAAATTACCGTAATAACTACATCATGGCGGGAGGCAGATCTTTGATATTCCCCATCATCTATATATAGTTAGTTATTTACGTAGAAAGTATGGTTAAATGTTCGCATGGCTATATACCAGGGATATGTATTTTAGCTGGTCGGTGCAGGTCTAAAAGTAAGGTGAATGGAAGGAGAGGGTTAAGCACAGTATACCAACAATGAACCACCAGGGGGCAACAATGATACCTATAGGCCGCCTAGCCCTGAGCATAGCAATAGACATACGTTAGTAGTAGACACATACCGGTATACTATTTTATAATCAATGAACGAAGAAATAAATAAATGAATAAGTATGTATCTAGGTAGAAACGCCTCGAAGGCACGTATCGGGGAATCTTTCCCATTTTCTTAAAACGGGGATGTGTAATATTTTCATCTGTCTGCTTAAAGCTGGGAAAATATAGAACTTCGGTAATCTCGGATTAAAGAACAAAAATACTACAGTCAGGTCAACATCCAAAATAAATGGTGGTCGAAGTGTCTAAGGTTAATAACAAGTTCCCAGTAGGTTTTTAAAATTTCATTTGGTCCAATGGTTCGGCCTGTCGGTGGCCTTCCTCTGGGACTTCAGTGTAATTTCTATTGATTTTTTTTTATGAATAATAGTCAAATGCTACATAGAGTGAAACAAATCCCAAAATAAATTCTGTTTACACCCTAGTTTCTGAAGGAGGCATTTGGCAATATTTTGGAAGAGTACCGTTCCCTTTAACTATTATAGCCTTGACATAAATACATGTAGGGTTGTGGATTTGAAAGGAAGGCAGTCACACTGGTTATCAATTGTATCATTGTAATAAAAAACATCTAATAACTGTTCATGACCTGAATACAAAGCTAGATTTGTCCTGTTGTTAGGCTAGGTATATGTATGCATACTTTCGTTTCGACTAACGTATCTTCTTCTAACAAATGTTAGCTTAAGCCTTCAATAAAGCTTGTCTCTCAAATTCGACTGATATTTCAATTAATCGTATTTGATTAGAGTTAGAGATTTAAACCGAGGTGTGGACGGCGCCTTGACGTTTTGGTAAATGTTTTTGGTAATACATGAATACGCCAGTAATTAGATGCAGCATTGTTGACAACAGAGAGGTATATATATACTAAAAAACCTATACCTCCCTGTTGACACTAGCCATAATAATCAGTGAATGTTACTGAGAGAACAGTCTACTTGTTCCTAATGTAAAGTGGGACCATTTGGTAAATGGCCACGAGAGACAAATTACGAACAATGCAGACTTGAGAATGGTTGCTTGTCTCCAGTTAGAGTTGTGCTCGTTGAGTCATCTGGTGGGAGAGTGTGGAAGACAGGGCGTCCCTCGCCAAGTTGGCGGCGCTTCCTAACATTTCCCTGTCTCGTCACCTAGTCTCAGCAGTGGTCCCTTGTAGCTTCAATAGTAGAGCAATTGATGGAGGATGTGTAGGGGGGCTATGGGCACAGCGACTGTGGGACATCTTTCTATTTCGTTTACCTTTTTCATGGTAACTTTGATCAGCCTACGTGCATCCATGATCCTGACCCAAGTTTCTGGCTATTTATCATACTCAGTATCAGTTGCAGTATCTATATGCTTGTTAGCATGCGCGCTTTGATTTGGCCTACGACATAACTTATTCAAACTGAGGAATTAGTTGACGGAGATATTTAGTCAGGTCTGTGTGAGATCTAAACCCACACACATTCACCCTCCCACCATCACGCACCAGTAGCCTCACTCACTGCGCCAGTAGGCCACACTCACACACAGTTCTTCACGCACAGAGAGGTGTGCTAGTTTTAGATTGTGTCAGGCACACATACAGAACATATATATATATATCTGCTGCTGTCCTGTCTCCCATCTCCCCTCACTGGCTGGATTTTATATTTTCTCGTGGAATTCGTACTACCTAACTTTTACAGCGTACAGAGCTGGACACCTGTTTGATGGCTCGGATGGCCACTACGGAAGGCTTAGTCCCTGTCACCTGTGACCCAATATATACCTGTTGGAGTTGTGTTAAAGTTGCCTGGGGTTACTGCAACTACTACCTGTAAGAATTTACTCAGTGAAGATCGGCTATGTATGGGAGGTGGGGCAACGAAGGGGCACGCTTCCCCTTTCACGCCGGGCCCCAGGAGAACGACCCTCCTATGTATGCTCCTCCATCCGCCACGACGTATGCCCGATCACCATTTTACCCCCTATCAGGATCAGGTTATGTCTCCCACCGAGACGTAATCAAGAACACAAACCTCTGGCAGCCCTTTCATGGACAGGTAAGTAAAGTGGAGAGACATGTGGAAAGGGGGAGGGTGGGCGTAGGGTGCAAACGGTGGGGATTCCAGGTTCGTCATTTCAATGTGGGGGAGCCAGGTTGGAAGGGAGAGGACGGGGGTTGGGGTGCCTCATTAGCCTGTCACATAGTTTACCTCTGAAGGTGCGCACGCGTATGCCCTCATGGAAATGCTCCTTACTAGATACGCCCCCATATGACTCCTACCAATTATTTCAACCAATCTCACTAAAACAATGTTAACAACTTAATACTGACTTATGTAGCTGTGCTTTGTGTTGTATGTGTGTGTGTGTGTGTGTATCCTGTGTATGCATACATGTGTATAATTATTGAATGTCTGTTTATGTATGTATGTATGTATGTATGTATGTATGTATGTATGTATGTATGTATGTATGTATGTATGTATGTATACATGTATGCATATGTTTGTATGTGTGTATGTAAGTAACCAAACCAAAACCTCAAAAAAGAAAATCTACCAACTGAAACTAAGCCCACCAGTCTGTTAATGATCTTGACTACCCAAAGGACTTATTACCTTAACATATGAGGTAGGCAATATAATTACCTTCGGAATGTATACATTCGTATGTGTGCGCCTGCTGTAGGAATGTGCCTGTATCATGTGTATGCTTATTCTATCATACTCCTGCATTTAGAGTTGTATTGTAATAACCGGGTTCCCCCGAGCTAGACCCTGGGCCATTTTTTGCCATTATATGCCTCGCTTCAGGACACACCATGGCTGGCCTTCCCGAGGTATCCCTTATTAAAAGCTCTGACTGGAGCTGTGGTGGGTTTGCCTTGGGACAAATATCTGTTTATATGTCCACCACCTCTATAGCTATTGCTGCATGCCGCTGACGCACATCTGAATAAAACAAAATATTTAGATTAGACATAGACGGTATTGGTGTGTAATCGTGTGCACCCAGTAGCTCGTCTATGCATTATACTTGTTTCCACCAATTCCTAACTACAGAGATATGTAGCTATTTCCCTGATTTTAGCCTCAGCCCCCGCCCCTCCTCCTTCCCCTCCCCCTACACACGCAACACACACTTTCCCGCGCTGGAATCTTCTCCCTCGACACATGACTATAGAACTCCCACATCATGTCATTTACTTTATGTCTCAAGTTTACAAAAATAAAATCTATGCCATGGGCACAATAAAAGGTATATTAATATTACCCCCCCCCCCCCCCCCCACACACACACACAAAAGAAAGAAGAGGTTAAGGGGTTTCCTAATACTTCCCAGGGTGGTGAAGGTTTTCCCGATGCCAGTAGTTTAGGAAAGAGGCACTTTTGCTGGCAGATTTGCGTCCGTCTCGGTCCGTCAAAAGTAGTATGAATTGTCACAACTTGTACAAGTATTTGTATCGGAGAAGGATATTTTTTCAGAACAATACTCACTACTTGGTATTGTATTGGAATAACATGATTCTGTTATCCGAAATGTTAGTATGTATTTACTGACGTATGTGGACATGAACATCCCTTTGTTAATGACCTTTGGGGTGATCCCTCTTTCTTCCCAACGAGACTATAGCCCTTTAATATAGTTACTTAGTCTCCCTTACTCCTCCCACTGATCTCTACTCAAGATACATGTATATCAGTATTACCTGGAAGCTGTATCAGCCCTTGCATACTGTAATGTGTTTGCACATTTTCATCGCCTCTAAAGCACACTGCGCTGTGAGATGGATTTATGGCCCACCATGTAGTAAGTTCCTGTATATGGCCTTGATAACTATTATATGCAAATGGCAGGGTGCTACTTGTATGTGTTATCGAGCTACCCGTGTACGGAAGAAAAGTATACACAACATAAGTCATCTATCATGCACCTTTTCAAATATCTTCTTAATAAATATAAATTGTTCGTTGGGTAGGGTCCATATAGTTTTCTTAGCGTCGGCATTGTTTTTAATCAGACAACATTATAAACTCTACTTTCTCTACTCCACTATGTTCATTTTCCTTGTCTTTAGTCATTCTGCTAAAGTTGCCAAAAACGTGAAGGAAACCTCTGCTTATACTGCTTGAAAGAGAGGTGAATAATGGCCACCCGGATGTTGTGGGATATCCCCTGCTTTTGTGGCGGTCTTATGGAGGGCATGGCTCCACCACGCTAAGATCCCTGCATTGTGATCAAATGGGCTTTGTAACGAGTATAGAGTTAATCAGTGCAGCAGTGAGTCTACTGTCTAATGGGCTGGTCAGTGAGAGTCTATTTGGGTGATATATTGAGGTGAATAAAGTGTCAGATAGACGGGGGTGATGTCATCGGTGGGGTGGGTGCCTGCAGGCTAAGGTGTTTTTGGTTTCCACTTGGGGAGTTTTTATTTGAGGGTATGTATATATCCCTTCTATCTGTGCCCCCACCTTGGCACGCACGCACACACGCATATATATACACTTGACGAAGAGAACCAGGATGAACCCCAACTTAGCGCACGTTTTTTTTTTTAAAAAAAAAAGATCATTAATGCTCGCCACCAACTCTATACCTCGTTTATCCTATGGTAGCATATTGTAACGTAAACGTTTCATTTTGACGGGCTGGAATTAGTTATTCACTCTTTTTGAGAAGATTAAATAGACTACATATATAGTCCAAATTGTTTAGTCCCTATTGTCTAGTCCCTCTCACCTGTCCTCACACATGTTTCTTGGAGATGGGCAAAAGGAATGGGTACTCTATTAATATTTAGCATTCGAATGTGTACTTCTATGGTCTACCCTACACACCCTCCCAACACACATTTTAAAAATATCCATCTTTTATTTAAAAAAAATATCTAACCAACTGTTAAGTGTTCGTTACATCAGCCTTACCCAGAACACATCCCGTACTGGTCATGGACTGGCAGTGGTACTCCCAGGTTGGTTAAGTACAAACTAGTTACACTAGGTGTACTCTCAACAATGGCCGAGTACCGACCCTCACAATCTTTTTTTTACTTTAGGTATATCGTCAAGTGTACCACTATTGTCTTTGTCCACTCAAACTAATGGATGAGTACAGACAGATATCCCCAACCAAGTACTATGTCACAACCTTTCAGATAATGCCCCTGGATTTATTTTGTAAATGAAACCCTGATATCAGCCATGAACCCAGGGATGTATTAACTAAGAGAACAGTGAGATATTAGTAACCCACTTGAAGATTATCCCCAAATCTTCAGTAGCATTGGTAGCAACACAAGGGGTTGCTGTACCAAGGTTGCAGTCCCATCCTACATCGATATAAACATGAGAGAGTCCCTCCAAACTGAGTGAAAGTCTCGTTCCAAACCGAAAAAAACCCATTAGAACCCCATTAGGACGGCTAATCCTGGGCCAGGAAATCCATTAGCGCGGTAGGCGTCCAATCATTGACATACCATTATCTGATCTGAGAGGCTCTGAGTCTAGACTATAAGGTCGGATATTTGAGCCATTGGGCATTACATACAACTATAGGAAGTATATCTCAAAAGGTGGATAGAGATTGAGTTATTTTACGATTCTCCACACGTATATAGCTGTATTGGCATTACGTTATCAATATATATTGCCGTCTGAATAGGTTCAGTTCCTCCTCCTACATATTGTTCTGTATATTACCACAGAGTATAGACTGAGTGCATTCTATACTCGTTGAGAATACTCATATGAACTAGTGCAACGGCTCTTGTCGACGAGGGTCTTGTGATTGTGACTGGAAAGAAATGATTATAGATACCACGTGAGTCTTCAAATATATCATTATGTGCTAAAGCAATTAAATCCCTGTAATATACTTAATTAGTTTGTAATGTACGCAGGCGACAAAATGTATAAAAGGATTTTTAGACTTGAGAATCTGTATCACAACAAGTGTCTAAGTCTTGTTCTGTTTATTACTCACCGTTCGTGGTCACACTCCATAAGATATCAAGGTCAGATCTGGGATTTTTAATAAGACCCCAGGAATATTTTGCGTCCTTCCTGAGACGTGCCGATGCCTTCCCTCACATATTTATAATGGACAAATATATTGGAAATTCTATTGGACTGGTCCCTTTGTTTTAGGCACGACTTGAATATATTCAACCTGTCAACGCATGCCCCCCGTTTCCATCCGTCCTAGTTATGAAGCTGAACTTAACATAACTCTTTTCATTACCTTCTGAAAACCATTGGATGTAATATAACATTCGTAGTACATTATAATGCAAGCCTATTCTGATATTAAAGCTATGAATTGGTGTGTCATTTTATAACAATGACAGAACTGACATATAACAATATGTATATACGGAATTTGAACTTTGTCCTAGGGTTTGTTACTCTTTAATTATAAACTATACATACACTAACTGGATATATGACTGAGCAAGACCATGTTATCAAGGGTGAAGAGGGTATGGTTTGGAGACGTATTCACTAATCAGCTTAATTACTCGAAATAGGATAAGCATCCAAATGACTCCTCAATTACTTAAATATTTTCTATTATACACTCATTTATTGGTTTAAGTTTCTTGTGTCCTAATGCTTTCGTCTGTGCAAAATGGGGACCTGTTGTAATGGGGACCGTTAAAACTACATATTCATTACTTAGTTTCCTCACGAGATTATATTAATCTCGTTGGTTTCCTGTACCGCTGAGTGACCTGGGTATGGATGGGACCCCGATTAATGTGGATTCCACTTTTATCTTCTCCTCTGCCAAAGGTTGTCTGTCCCACTTGCTGTAGTAGACGAATATGTTCTCGATTCAGACATAAATCCTCCAAATAAAGAAATATGTGTTAATGCAGTTTAAGACAAACTGAAAGTATATTGAATACGTGCGGATTAAATATTTCGTTACCTTTCCAATGTCAAGATGTAGCATCGTTTCACAAGATTTTCCATAGATAAGGTGTTTTTCCATAGATATCTTTTTAAGGAAATATGTAGATCTATATTGTTAACAGATATTAGTGAGAATGATGTTACACATTTGAAATGGTATCATTCATTCATGCCATAGATGCACGGAAATCCATGATAACAACACTTTGATGATGGTGCCCTAGTGTTCCCCTGGCTGTATCTTTGACGCTTGGGCAACTCTACACATGAATAAACCATGATTGTGGCTGTGAACAGCAAAAGCCCTTAAATTATAAAAATTAAATTGTTATCAGGTGATTAGAACGGTTTTTAGAGTGTGTTGATGGGATGGATGCAGGGATGATGGGGAAAAGCACTGTTGATGTGGATATCGTGATCTATTTTTGGTTCGTCCGTACCAGTTTCATTGAAGAAATATTTCGCCGGTTACCTTTTCAATGTATTGAGCTTACTAGCACGAGCCGGCATGATGAAATAGAAGGAGCTACTAGTATGTATACAAGCACTGAGTTATCTTAGCACTTGTGATCGAAATATTTCTTTAAATCTATACTCCTATAGTATGTCATATCAGGAAGGCCCTATATTTATTAATTATCTTAGGATTTTCGGTGCCGTCACGGCGTCTGTATTTTGGTTGACCATCCATCTCGTCCATTCTTCTCAAGATATTTTTTAGTTTCATCTCCTAACACTACTTTTCTTGAAGGCACCGGAGAAATAATTATTGGCCCTCGATTGATATTTTAATGTGTCGTATATTGATTGACACCAGCTTGAAAGGATGCTGGGTGGAAAGTTCCATCGACTTTCTGTTATCAGGTTTTCCCATCGTTTTTCATGGATGGAGTGTGTTATTTACATTAACGTGATTTGAATTAAAAGAATATCTTCTGTCTTGTGTTTTGTAATACCCGTCCTTGTAGTGGAGCCCATCTTTCGTGCTGGCATGTTAGGGTGGAGATCGGGGGCGTGGGGAAAAAGGAACGCGTTTGGACTTGTTCCCTTTTGGTACATCTTCTAACCGATGCCATGCCATTTTTATTTTGATGTTCCAGAGACACAGTTCTGTCGGCCTTGTGGAATACATGTCTTGTGTGTTTCTATGTATCAGGTGATTGTATATTACCTACAACAACAATAGCCATACAGGACGTCGTGATACATATTCGGAATCACTCTTCTTGGCGATTTATCATATATTTATGTTATATTTCGACTTTCTCTATATATTTTTTTTTATGGCAAGTTATGCTAGTTGTTTGTGTTAGCACACATGGTGTGGGCGGACGTGGAGAACTCTTTCCCGCCGACACAACCATTTGTGTTAGCAGTTAGCTCATTGTGATACCAGAAATATTGAACCGGGAGAGTGCCAGTTGTGGTGCCGTGAATGCACGACTACATGTGATAAATGCATATATTTACACACGGACATCTTATATACATGGAGTTTTGGCTGTTGTACACTTTCCATTTGCACCGTGCTCTAGTGTAGTGCCTTTACATCATCCCAAGATGGGACCCATCTAACATTCAACAGGATTTCACAGGGTCTCAAGCCTAGTTTTCGATGCAATTCACATCGTAGGCCTTGCCAATGACATCAGATCCACTTGAATGTCTCTGATCCTAACACGGATTTTCTCCCATAGCTTGGCGATCATAACTTTTCGCCTTGTCTATAAATAGAGCTGAGGCGAGATTCCAAGCCTAATACACATAGGTCTGTCGCATCGTTTCTATGACCTCTTTTAATATCTACCTGGTCCTTGGCTTGGTTACAATGCAGGGGAATACACATGTCATCGTGACGTTTTCCTTCTTGCTTGAATGGCAGGTCCATAGAATGTATCGAAATCGTGGAAGTCAAAAGTGTCGGTGCTGTGTATGAGTTAAATGAAAATTTAGAGTAAGAGAGGTGGAAACCAAAAGCCACCTGCTCCGCCTACATTATTCCAGACACCGCTCACTTTATTCGAACTTAAATAGTTGTAGGCGGTGTGAACGAAAGGCAAGGGATCTGTTTGGATCTGGCGGGCTTTCATCACACGAGACGACACCTGTGGAAACCCATATCTTGATTATCTACATTCCATGAGTGTTGTAAGCATTTGAATTTATCGCTGATGTTAGGTGTTCAAGAACCAAACATCTTAGCCTGGATGAGAAGATTATTCATATGAGAGGAATTATATGGAAATTAAGGAATATTGATAATTTCTGCACGTTGTCATGAGTTAACTACGTGGTGTGGCGATGGTATTATGCCAACACAGTTGTTGATATTGTCCCATAGGAGGTACACAGTGGCAATCATTCGTGGTTAAACCAGTGAAATATTCATGGCATTATGGGTTTATTTCTCCAAAGAGAGCGTTAAAATGTAACATTGACAGGAGCAGCATATAAGGGAAACTATGCACTAAATGTCGCTGTAAGGATTTCTTTGACACGCCATGTTACTGGATGAGGAGATGATGTTTCTTTCACGCATAAACACTACCAGACCAGCTGGTCACCCGCGGAGGTGCAGGAGATTTGCCAGAAAATCCACTTATACACACAATAAAGGAGAGACTAAACGCCATCTCAATAACTGCACCTGTAATTTGTGTGCCGCCAATAGGACCGGACTCCACTCCCGTCATGCTGAGTTAGATGTGAATAATTAATGTTTATTTGGGTCCTGCTGATCATAGGCTTTGTTTAATATTCTTCTATCTGCGACCTGGCCGTCTTATTACTATTTATGTTTTCTTCATTACTAACCTAATTAGGATTGTGTGTGTGACCTTAGAGTAAGAGAGGCATAGGCAGCCCTCCTCCAAGATAAGTTTTGTTTTACTGTAAGCACTCTCTCTATATTAAACCAACAAGCGTAAATCTCTATAGTCGTTGATTAAACTGATGCGAATTAAAACGTAATTCGTGGTATAAGAAATGTGTACGATTATATCACAGTTAAAGTTTTGTCATGTAAAGGACCAATCAAGTGACAAGCATTATATCATAATTATGTTACTCTAGAGCAGTTTGTCGCCCAGGCACTTAGTTCATGATTTGGAATTGTCATACTGTGAAATGAATCTGTATATCAGATCGTTCTAATTAGTCGCCGTTACTATGATGGAAACTCTCGATTAGATTGTTACATTCTAGAATTGAACCAAATGCTCTGATAGTCAGACTTGATTTGGTTTTGTAACTCATGACTTGTATCCTTGTGAAATACCACAATTACACAGAATCTGAGTATTTCGTCGGTACTTGATTCAGTTTATTTTAATTGTGTGATTTGTGATTAGGTATCTGCAGTGCGTTCCTTTAGCGTAGTAGAGAAGGAGAGGAGTCCAGTGAACCATGATCAAAGTCTGTTACAGAGTGGCAGAATTCGGTGCCAGCGCTTTTGTTGGACACATGGACTGTAAAAATACACACATGCCAAACATTCCACGGCCCGCCTATGTGTATTGGGAGGCAGGCAGTTTGTACACCCGCATTGTCCTTCACAAATAGTGTTGCTGCGGGCTCCTTCTATTTCATCATGCCGGCTCGTGCTAACACTTAATCCCTGCTTCTTTTTCTAATCTAATCAAGTTCTCTCAGTCAAGTTCCCCACAACCAATTTGCTGGGTCTTTATCGGATTTTCATATTTTTGCTGGACTTAGTCATAATTAGAGCGGCTGTTTCTTGATATACTCATGCCGGGTAGGATGCAGACCATTTTTTATTTGTGAAGAATGCAATCTATTATGTACTTAAGTATTTAGCGTTGAATAATTTGGCCCGAAAGTCCAAGTAGAATAGAAACCAAAGACAGGTAATTTATAAGTTGGAAAAGGCTCATATAATTCTCCTGTCGTTGTTCTGTGTTCACCTTTTACTTTGATAAAAGCTCTTCCTAATATTTGTTTACTCCTATCATAACAACATATGTCCCCCTTCTTACTCAATGAGCTGTCATTCTTTTAAATGTGTTAGATAAAGTCCCCAGGTGGGGTTTTCACTTGCCCCATTTGGTCAGTAATAAATCAAAATTGTCAGTAATAAATCATAAATGTTTTTCACCTTTTGATCGCCCAGAAGTGTGTCTTGGACCTGAGGTTCTATAAGTTTAAACTAATCGAATAACTACTGCGAGCTATTCTTGTCCAAACAAGTGCAACATCATACATCATATCTGATGTTATGGTTTAAAAGGGCAGAGGGATCTGATTCAGCTTCGGGTGACTAATGGGGATGCCAATGCCCTCATTGATATAAATTCCAAAGGATAAAATTAGATATTTGTTCACGTGCTTGAACACTTTCCATCATGGTTGAATATTTTGTACTAGAATTTAAATGATGTCCCGGGCATAGTGGCCACCCACTATAGCACGGGAAACCTTTAATATGCATCACTTCGGATTTTCTTAGGAGGTAATATGAAATTAAATGAACTTTATATCTGAACTCTTTACTGTTCGTGGTGTAATTCTCCATCATCAATAACAGATGAATACAACCTGGTTATTTGGTTTGACAAAAACATATATATACAGCGGAACCTCTCTATTGAGACCACCCTTGGGACTGAGATAAACTGGTCTTAATAGCGAGGTGGTCTGACTCTCATTAGCGGGGCTAATCTAATAAGAGAAAATCAATTCGGGACTGTGAGAAACTGGTCTTAATAGAGGTGTGGTCTCTATAGAGAGGTGGTCTTTATGTGAGGTTCCACTGTAATACCCTACCTTGTTTACTAACAAATCTGCATTGTTTTTAACCTTATGAATCTATCCGAAAAGGTTCTCGTGCAGAATTACTCAACCTATTGTTATTCTTAAATAATAAGCGACCTTGAAGTTCACTGATATTGCCAGTCACAACGGACTATAAATTGGATGTTGCTGAGTCTTATCTGGCTACTCGTGAAATGAAAAACATCTTTCTTATCTTTTCAATCATTTAATTGAATTTTCTTTTTCTTTGCAGGGTGGAGAGCATATCATTTGGGAAACGCATAATGTATCCCTTTCCAAAGTTCCAGGCTTTGGTTTTGGAATAGCAGTTAGCGGTGGTCATGACAATCCTCACTTCGCAAGTGGAGAACCGTCCATAGCCATATCAGATGTCCTCAAAGCCGGCCCCGCCGTTGGTAAACTCCAGTAAGTTATTACTTTTTCATCGGTTTTGCATTTCTCACTCCATTGACATGTTTTTATTCGTTATTTTCCTCTCGATAATGATAATGATAATGTTGCTATCTGGAAGACTACCATTCACCGAAAAGCTTATGGAATTATATTGTGTAGCCAATTTCTGGATAAAAACCTTCCCTGTATTCATCTAGACATGGTTACAGCTTACTCAGACATCATAACGAACCTAGAATAATGCGACTCACATACGGTGTTACCTTCTTGCTCCCTGAAACCTTAGAGTACTTTACTCTAAAGCCGAAATAGAGAAACAAAAACTCCCCACCAATAACATGCCTCCTACGATATATGCATAAGGTCCTTACATCAATCATCACTGAGAAGACTTGCGCCTTCCTTGATCCGACACACCCATTACCAACAGAACACTAAGGATACATATGTTAATGTACGAAAGATAATTTAATGTGTTTTAGTCTAATGAGTTAATTTATTGATCTATGATATTGAGTAATTAAGGTGCCTAAATAAAGTATTTAAATGTATTAATTGTATTTGGCCATAGTCAGTCAGTTTGTTATCCGTTATCGCACTAGGGCGTGGTACTGAGGCATTGCCCCCTCATGATGACATGAGTCGAGGCGTTGCGCCAGACCTGCCCCTCCATAGATTTAAGGTACATTGCATCAGAGATGAGTCGCTCACGAGCTCGTCTCTGCACTTCCGGAATGATGCAAGTCATTGTTCTATTCCTTCCATACTAAGTAATTCTAATGCAATGGTACCAGGGGATTGCTAGAATGTTCTAGAACATTGCTGCAATGCCCAGTTAGGATGATGAAACTCTTATAATATAAATAGACCCCAGGTCCTGTCACTCTCAGACTCCAACCTGTTACTGAACAAATACACTACGATTGACCTACTGCTCGACGACACTGACAGTATGAAGACATAGAGAGACTGTACTGAATGGACTGAGTGGACTGGACTTAGAAGTTTTACTGAATAGACTTACCTAGACTGCGCGATCTGACTATGGTTCACCTTGGCACCTAAGATATTGACTGATTGACATGTTTCGTGATTGAACCCAATAAAAGCTATATTCAGCTCTCCAAACGTGGACCTACGCTTTACTCGAGTTATTACTACACAAGCTAGCGAGATCAACTAGAATCAACACGATCCACAAGAATCTACTTTAGCCATTACCTGTGATTGCTTAACTCCCTATTGAAACCAATATAGAGGTAATTCATGAAGTGTCTGTCTACCCGCTCCCCAGCAATCTAAAGATAGACATTTACACGTAGGAAGTTATGGATGGAACGACCAATTACTTATCAACAAAGTTGAAGAAGCCAAAACAAAGAGGAGCACTATTAACAGCATGGATAGACTATCACAAAGCATTTGATAGCATAACACCACTGGATAAGCTAGGGATATATAAAATTTGCCCTACTATCATGACAGTTTAAGTTCATTACAGAGAACATGAAAACCTGGAAGACCATGCAGCTGGGTCCCCGACATCCAGACATTGGAACACTTGGACTAGAAACAAAATACTAGAACTAGAAACAAAGGCCTTGGTAATTACATCAACAGAATCACTGAAAACATCAACATAGTAGTCCAGGAAATGGGAACAGCTCATATACTCTGGAGGGCACTGTAATAGCACTAAAATATTACCTTGCTGTGCCTTAGGACCACGGTATACCACGCCTTCGTAACACAACGCATTAGAGGAAAAATATGATGATAATAAAGATACACAAAAAGCACTCTTTAATGGAGACCCTGAAGATATTAACAGAAATGAAGCGAATAGTTTTCATTAAGACAAAGTGGTAATTCTGTTTTTTTCCGAATCCGGAGTGTTCATAGGTAATGGCAGTTGCATGCTGCCTTCCTGTATATTCTTGCCAATTTGTAACAATGTAATTGTCCCAGTAGCAGAAACCCCGCATCAGCCCTCAGTCATCATACCGTGTTTATCGATGTTCACTCTTTAGGAAAGTGCTTGCCACCGGCGATGAATGCTAAGTATGCATGGTGGTAGTTGATAGTTGTGCTCTTCAAATGATCCAGACAAATACTTTTATCAGCGAGTGGGCAGTATACCTTTCAAGAGTTTTATTAAGCGTGGTTATGGTTGGGGTATGGTTGTCTCTTGTTTTGGTCAACACGTCGTGCTATGTGGATATTTTTTCACGTGTGAACATAACCAGTGGTATGTGGTAATAATCCTAGTTACACACAGGACAAAAATCATTCTTCCCCTGGAGAATAAATTAAAAGCAAACCGACCTGTAGCATAACTTTGGTTGTATGATTGTCGATTGATACTGTGGTGGGACGGTTGCTTCTCAGTTAATGCATTCAACGCCACGCCTTGCTAGGTCTTACCCTCCCTCCCTACCTGTTACCGAACCAAGAGTGACTAGCTTCTCCCTACATGACATGCCCAAAGTGGTCTACAATCTTATATATCATTTATATAATGATGACATAGCTTGATATGCGATCCAGTCATTTTATAAACAAGTATAAACAGTTTTCTGCCTCGGGGCAAAGTTGTGTGCTATTGTGATTTGTCGGTTTCTCTTTGGATACTTGTTTATTGCCATTTATTTAAGATAATTTTATGCTGATTTACTTGCAGAGTAAATGATCGGGTGCTCAGCGTTAATGGTATATCCCTGGAAAACGTGGATCATGCAACAGCCATCTCTGTTCTTAAAGATGCAGGAAACTCAGTCAATCTAGTTCGTAATCAAATCTTCTTATATCACTCTCATTGAATTTAATTCAAGTACATTTGACTCTTTAGTCGTTATTAATAAACCTGCATTATACCCAGAAAATACGTCGCGTTGAACTTGCTCATAAAACTAGTTCTCTTTTAAGATGTCTCCTTTGAATCATTAAAATCTTGTTATTTCTCGTGTGTTAATGAGTCTAAAATGTGTGAACGTAGTTGAAACCTAATTTGGCACAAAGAATGATGAGTACTACAACATACACATGCTGCTTTACCTTTATGGTCTGTCCTTGTAATCAGGTCATTGGGTTACCGCAATTGTGAATACTCTGTACCACCGACCATTGTTTTGTATATTCGGTGTTGATCACACGTCTCATTGCCTAGTTATGAATTAAGACCATTTATCCTTGATAGTCGAGGGAAATTAGTCTATATACCCTTGGGTTTGAATTAATAGTTAATTAATAACCGATAATACATATGTAGTGCTCAAAGCCCCTACCCAATATGTGATCAGGAAACGACTGTGTGTCCTTTGTTTCTGTTTCATCTAGCTTGTTACCTTGTTCCCAGTGAACCATATTCTATCCCTTGTCATTCAGGTCATTCGTAGAAAGATAGTTGTGCCAGCAGACAGCAACTTTGAACAACCTTTCAAAGTAACATTAAATAAAAAAAGTAAAAAAGATGGTAAGTTCTACTCTAATCATATGATATTATTCCAATAACGTACGTCTCACACTCGTATCTCCTCTATGTTGATTCTATTAGTACAAATTGCTGAGCAATGTGGGGCGAGTCTTGTTTCATTAGTGTTCCCTATGCGGTCATTGATATTGTTACAGTTTTCAAACTCACCCTATTTCACTGACTTTTGCTGTTGTCTTGAAGATAGATAACACTTTTCTGAAAGAGTTCATTTCATTGCGCACCTGATCCGTGTTAATATTGTGATTGTATTTTTTTCAGATTATGGTTTGGTGCTTGGGTATAGACTTTATATTAAAGAGATAGTTGGCAACAGTTTAGCTGCGCAAGAAGGTGGCTTGAAAGAAGGCGACAATATACTTAAAGTAAGTCTTTTTATGATAACTTATGATATGTGCAAATTGGATCCATTCTACTAAAACGTTGTGGTGGTCCTCATAATAGGAAACTTAAAACTTGAAGATAAAATTTGGAAGGGTTGTGCAATAGTTCTAATTGTAAATCCGTTTTCATAGTTTGTTTTAAAGATGAATTCCTTTTTAAGGGACGGTCTCTTCTTTTTGGTAGCTTTACGTCGTTAGAAAACAAGTTCAGGGAAATTTTAAATTATTATGAGTGCAATCCCTAACAAAAAAATGCTCCTTGTCTTTCAGATAAACAGTACACCTGTAGAAAATTTATCATTGAGCGAGGCGCGGAAACAGATAGAAAAATCCAAAGACAAACTTCAACTTGTCGTTGTAAAAGGCCGAGATGCCAGCCGTCACAAGGCACATACTAGTCACCTATCAGATGAAGGGGGTAAGTGTTAGCCTTTCCTGTTAGTTTTAATTATCGTATGTGATATGTTTGAATTAGATGATAGATCACATTTGTAGATCCAACCTATTTACTCTACTAATTTTCCACCCAAAGCACCACGTCGAAAATAACCACAAAGAAGCATTCCCACTGAGTCAATATAAAAGCTATTAAAATATTATTACAATACCACGTATGTATTATTCACTTGTATAGACTACGTACCCTCGCGCCCGGCCCAGACTCCGGAATATACGAGGAAACAAGAAAATGTCGAGCGGTATTCGGCCCCACCTGAACAGTCTCCACAAGAACGTTCCCCCCTCAAACCTATCTCGTTTGAGATGCTCGATAGACCTGCTACTCCTCTGATGGGAAAAGAAAGTGAAAGATCGCCATACGAAGAAGGTCCGCCTCGACCACCTCTTCCCACAGCCCACAGTAAGTAATATGTGTAAGAAGCTCCCCCTCTTTGCGCATGATATTTCATAATATAAATGGTTTATTTTGGTAATAGTTAAATGTACTGTACTCTCAAACGACAACTGCCGTTAAGATAAGTTGGTAGAACTGGGAATAAAAATATGTGAAACCCTATTCAGGACGTAATATGTGACCATGACACGCTTAAAATTTCATCTAACTAAGCGAGTTACTTAGGAATTATTGTCTGATTATTTTAGTGGACCCAATGTACCAAAGTAACCAACTTTACGGTACGCGGTTTGACGTAGTTGATGCCGGAGTGAGGCGTCGCCCTCACGAAGGGTAAGTGAATTTAAGTGTCTTTCTCTGCTCGTAAAGTGGAAAGGAAGGGGTGCATAACCTGAAACTTGGCTATTAAGGGGATTTGGAGGTGCCACAAGGAGTATTCCCCATGACTTATATAGGAATTGGAAAAAAGGAAAGAAAGGGGGAGGGAAATAGGAATGGATTTATAAAGCTTTTTTTCTTACCTTGCCCAGAATGTTTCTATAGCATGTCCAGAAAGTATCCGACAAATTCTTTTTTCCTCTATAATTGTGAGATTTTGCTTGACAGGGGTTATAAAAAAGATTCCAGGTCCCGGAGGTAAGACCTATGGCTAACATTGTGTACCTTTAGGACATAGAAATATTTGCCTGACTTTTCCTTGCCCTGTTTGCATTTCCCTATGTATTGGCCAACTTCGAAGATGCTGAGACCGCTAAGCACAGGATCATGTGCATTTACTGGTAAAGTCACGTCAGATGACAAATGCATGGCTCATGAAAAGGCTTTTGATATTGTTCATGTATGGAAAACATGAAAAATATTACTTCTGTAAAATGATATCAAATGGTTGTAGTAAGCCCCGCCTTGATGTTTGAAATACCTGGTCGCTGAATTTTACCCACTGAATGAGTTAATGATATTTGTGCTGCCTTTAGTTTTGAGACTAGCTTTTGCTACTGCCACTTTGATCATGGCCGCAGTTTGCTGTATATGGAGTGCCTATATATTCCAACCTCCTATGCGCGGAGATTCCTGCGAGAACAATCCGTTGCTTGATGTTAGTGTTCTTACAAAGATATTTTGACACGAAATGTGAGAGACATCAAGTATCTCGGAGCATGCGAAGTTATAATGTTGCTCTATGTCTTGGTTAAGAGTTTCTCTTGTTCCTTAAGTTAAAGTAATCAAATCATTTGCACCTGACTAAACGTTAATTACTAATTGTTACTTTACAAAGAAAATCCTTGTCTATTCTGCCAGCTAGCGTTTATCAAAATTCGACTCGCTATCTTTTATGTGGATTTTATCAAGCAATTTACACCTGACTGCAGGCATTGCTATTAGGTTTCTGAATTAATTCAGTGAGGCATAATGGAGGCTCTCCCACTTACTATGTAGAACATAGTTATAGTTATGTAATGTTCATTATGTTCTGTATTGTATTGCCCCTTCCCGTTACTCAAAAGCTACGTCTACAGGATGTGTTTGTCATTCGACATGATACAAAAAATGTTGAGGCATGTTACATTAGTCGAAAGGGAACTATATTTATAATCCACGTTCATGAAATAGGAAATTATAAGTCTGCGAATTATTTGTTTCAGGACAGTATACATATTTGTAGTGGACTGTTCTCTCTCTATACTTGTCACGAATTTAAGGATAGGGAATAAACCTAATAGCTTTGCTGACCTCATATATTTATACTGTTAGCCAGAATTGAATACTCATTAGTCATAAGGCATAAGTCCTCTACACTTAACGTATTCTTAGCATCTAGTACCTTTGCTACTATGTGCATAACCATTGATTAAATTATTTCAAAACTGCTTGCGACTATGATGATGCCCCTCGAAGACAATTCAAACCTTCGGCTATTCGAGAAAACAAATCATCCTATCTGACTACATTTTAAAATACTAACATCCAGGCGGAAGAAACGGAGCGTAAATGTCTAATACCTGTCGTTTTATGTTCTCTGTATATATTTCTCCATGAGTGGTTATGCTCTTTAAGCAAGGCTTCGTTACGTCTAAAAAACAAAGGTTAATTACTAATGGCCACTGTCTATTTTGTGGCCTGCCATGTATTTCTTTTCTATTGTGACTCACTGAGTAATGTCGAAATTGACTGTATTTGAATAATAGTTTATGGACCTAAGACAATCGAATCCAGGTTAGACTAGACACAATAACATGTCTTACATACCGGTATATAGCTTATGGGTCTGATATCTGTTTGCGTATCTGTTTGTTTTAAGTTCAAGAGATTGGAATTCGTAAGAAAGTTGGAAAAAAGGCAGTGCAAGTAATGTACGGACTTGGGCACAAGTTTAGATTTTTGTGGGACCCCGCTTGTATCCTGAAAAGTGGCCACTCATTGGGTTTCTGTCGTTCCTATGGTATGAAAGCTTCGCTCCACCGTTCGTTATGTTATTCCATTTTCACGCCGTGATTTGGAGGTGGCGAAACTCATGACTTTTGGCTGAAGCGTACAGATAGATAACTTGCCCCTTTCTATTCTCTAGACCAGAACCCCGCTTCATTTCATTCAAGAAGGATGGAGGCCTGGGCATCCGAGTGTCTGGTGGTAACAAGACTGGAATCTTTGTTGCTGCAGTGGCACCTGGAACACCAGCTGACTTACAGGGCTTACAAGAAGGAGACATGATCCTCAAGGTACTAGCATCATACAGACAAACTCATTACATTTCAAGATGTAATGACGCTAGTGTTTATCCGTGGGTTTACTAATGTTGTTTTCGATTCATGTCATTTACACACCTGTAGTATCAAAAGGGTATGTGAAACACCAAAGCTGGGAAGGTAGTTGGGATTGTTGCTGTTTGTCCGGGCGTGGGTGCGGGGTGGGGAGAGAGAAATTTGTAGCCTATTATACTGAATGCAGTTTAAGGGTAACATGTCACTTCATGTTTGACTTTGTATATCTTACCATTTAAATCCTGAATATCACTTGTTGTTTTCAGGTGAATGAATCGAGCCTAGAAAACAAGACGAGAGAGGAAGCTGTGCTCCTACTCCTTGCCCTCCAGGAGCAAGTCAATATTCTCGTGCAATACCGACCACAGGGTTAGTGTATTGTTCTGCCATCAAGATATGCATATATTGCATTCGGTCTGAAAAAGAACCCAAGGGAATTTGATATACCTGTAGTAAAAGGGAATCGCTCTTTTGGGGGATGTCTCTGATATATCAAATCGTACCAAACATTTTATATTTTCACCTGACTTAATATAACCGTAGTAAAAGGGAATCGCTCTTTTTGGGGATGTCTCTGATATATCAAATCGTACCAAACATTTTATATTTTCACCTGTCTTAATATAACCCAAGTTCTTGCCATTGACAACTGTTTCTTTTTATAGAGTATGAACATCTAATGGCTTCTGGAGGAACCGGTGACTCCTACTTTATTAGGACACACTTTAACTACGAGCAAACTGAACACGGAGAAATGTGCTTTAGAAATGGAGACGTATTCCATGTCACTGATACCCTTTATGGTGGGGTTGTGGGATCATGGGCCGCCACGAGAATTGGTAGAAACAGCCAGGCAACCCAGAAAGGGATTATTCCCAATATGAATAGGTACGTTTGTGCTCGGCTCGTTATTGTATTCTTACCTCATTCTGGACAACTAATCAAGAGATCACTCATGTATTACTAATTTCTATGGCATGTTTTGAAATGTAAATATAAACTATTTCCAGATATCAGGCTGCCTACATAATCCTTTCCTTCTCATGTGTCTTCATCATCGCCTTCTCGGCTAAATGTGATAAATCTTGACTGATTTTCGGTCCATTCTTGTTTATAGAGCTGAACAACTTGCTCTGGCCCAGTCTCAGCCGGACAAAGAGAATACCCCCAGCAAGCGCGGTCGTGGAAGTAGTTTTTTCAAGAAAAAGACTGCACGTAGGGCAAAGTCATTAGGCAAAGATCACTGGGACGATGTGATATTTGGTATGTATCTCATGAATTTGTATAGGTCTCTAATTTTGAGATCATCATTTGATGGATCTCAAGAATTTTAATGAATGGCCAACTGTTTGTGTTAGATTTAGTTTATCAATAGGATTAAATGAGTAAATACTTTAGTGAATCTAATTTAGACTAAAATAATTTAAATCATTTGTTCTCTTCTACCATGACCTACAGCTGATTTAATTTAAACAATCATGCATACTTGTTCTGTGACTGTAAAAAGTGCTTCGTGTTCATGAAATTTTCTGTTCTGAAATTGTTTTTAATCTGTTTCAATTTTAGCCGGTACAAATGGTAAGTTGGTGTTGTGTGCAATGCTCAAATAGGTGAACCTGAATAAGTTTCTGTGGCTCTATCTTATGGACGTTCCTTGATAAAGTCTCCCATGTAACGGCCTCTGGCAATACTGGTATGACAAGCTATGTTAAGCCTTCCTGTCCATTGGTTGAGTTTTTTGCTTCTGTGCTGGTTCCAGGGCACACCTAGGAAATGTGCTCACGTGAAAACACTTAGAAATAAAAACTGTAGCAACCCTAGTTAGTGTTTCGCCAGATTGCACCTGGTGGGTATCGCACGTTATGGGCGTATATGGGTGTTTCCCTTCACTTTAAACCAAGCACCATCATTATACTGGGGAAATAAACGTTCAACTATATGGTCTCTAACACTCCCTTCTATTCAGACTTCACCTTCAGCGTACCCTGCACGAAAATAATATTGAATGGAGAAATGTTGCTTGTGATGTTGGATTATTTGTCCTATGATCTTGTGCCTGGAGGTGTACTAACAGGGGTATTTTACTGGTCATGCTGATATGTTGCCCTTTCGTATACTTTGTAGCCAGTAGTTCAGGCGAATTGCGTCAAGCCCCTGTAACAGGTTGTTATATTTTTGTTTCTCACGTGGGAGTGTGTCCTGCTTCTCCCTGCATCGTCACGTAGACATGAATCTGTATGCGTGCACCTTACAAAATATGTCATTTAATCCTCTCTCGAAGTATGGTCCCACTAATATGGTGGTTAGCACTCCCAACATCCTATAAGAATTGTTAAGTCATCCTGAATGCCACCTTAATCATTTTTATGTGCTCGGGTAAAATCTATTGGTTTTATCCAGAAATGTGATCTTGGAACCAACTTGGCCATATTTCAGTGAGGATTGAATTCTGACAATTATTTGGAAAAGTGATCGTCCTTTGCAACATCAAAATTAATCTCTTGGATTCATACTTAGGTGTCTTTTTCTTTTTTTGCACTACAGCGTGATTCTCCCCTTTAAGCACTCCTTGTAACCCGGTGTCTTGAATAAAACTCGTGTTTAAGTAAAAACAACAAATGATTTTATAAGATACCCGTCTCTGAAGTGGGAAAATATTTCACCAGTTTGAATTGTTTCATATTATACGTTCCCCGCATCGTCCCGCGAATATTGTTTTAGGGTATCCTTTCCTCTAGGAAGCATTTCCCTTAAGTAATATATCATAATTGTTTGTGTTTTGCGCTCTTTTTTATCCTAACATTTTTGTATTAACAGCGATCAATTTATGTCATTTTATTTACAACCAGTGTGTGTGTGCATTTTATCCAGCGTTTCTTTAACTTTGTGCATACTTGATCCCATTGGCCGCCTATGCTTTTGCATGGACTGATATTTTACGTAAAACATGTACTACCTATATGTATTCTGATTTTATTATTATTAACCGCAATGGAAGAAGATGTTAAATACTTGAATTGTGCTCATGCTCGTCTATTTTCTATAATGGATTTAAAGCACAGAAGAGCAAAATAATTGCATTCCGTTTTGGAACCTTTCCCCATTTGATCTTTACCATATTCTTTTTCTTTTTTCTCTCTGAAGTTCGATGGTATGTGAGACCTCTCAACACCTGTCTTGCGACTGTAACTAATTGTGATCAATGTTTGGTTTTTCTTTTTCAAAGCTACTCCAACATCCAAATTCCCGGCATATGAACGAGTAATCCTTAAGGACGGTGAGTTGACCATGGCTTAGTTAATCTTGTTTGACATTCGAGTAGATGCCATTTACTATATACATGTATCCATCTGTCTATCGATTAGGGCGCTTTGTTTGGGAGATTCATGTCCTGATAGTTTTAGCGCTGTTTAACATGTTTAGTAATGACGTGGAGAAAGCTGTCAAGGCTGCCATTCCTACCCTTATGCTATCAATTGTTACCCAAAAGATTATTGATGTTTCAGCGGCGTTTGTCCGGCCTGTAGTCATTTTTGGCCCCTTGGCTGATGTGGCCAGGGATAAACTAGTCAGGGAGATGCCGGAACGATTTGAATCCCCACGTGAGTATATACTTCAGTTGAATAAAGCTGTACAACGTAAAAATAAAGATGCCTCCTGGTATCAATGATAACATTTATTCCTCTGCCTCTGCTCACTGTGTCTGCCTCTCACACACACTCAAAATTCTATTTCATTCATAGTACCTTTTCATTTATAGAATCAGAAGGCCGCCGCGACGAGAGTTTGAAGTCTGGGAGGTCAGGCATAATCAAACTGGGGGCTATCCGTGAGATCATGGACAGGTCTCGCCATTCAGTGCTCGATGTGACACCCAATGCTGTTGACCGGCTGAACTACGCCCAGTACTGCCCAATAGTCATCTACCTTAGGGCTGACAGTAAACATGCTGTGAAGGAACTCAGGGCTCGATGGGCCAAAGGCTCATCGAAAAGCCCGCGTAAACTTCATGAGCAAGCGGTTAAACTGGAGAAACTCTATTCACATTTATTCACAAGTACGAACTCTTTCTTAGTTTTGTAGTCTCGTTTTTTTTATTCTTGGTATATATCTTTTATTAAGTATTATTTTAAGTGATATCTTGTATACGTTATAGCGGTAGTCAAGGTACTTTGTATATGTTCACAGACACAATCCCGCTGTCCAATGGAGAAATGTGGTACAAAAAGTTAAAGGAGACAGTCGAAAAGAGTCAAAGTCATCCAGTTTGGATGTCTGAGACCAAGGGAGGGAAGGTTGGTACCCAAGCCTGTAGTTGGCAACACTTTTCAAACTTTTAGATTTGTTTCTTTTTTATGATCTTTGTGAAGCCGTTTTATGAATTGACGAATACTTTGATGTAATATAAATAGCTGATGTAGTTGCGTCTGTTTGATATTGTTTTTAGACCCGAAGAAACTTTCTGTTGTTTTAGAAATTGTTCTACCAAATTGACAGTAATCTCAAGGGTGCCATATGCTCTGTATTTTCTATTCCGATCCAGCCTGACGACCATATCCATGATGACTTCCTCTTCCCGATGAACAACCGCCTAAGTTATGCCTCATCGCCTGAGAGTGACTTGGACATACGACCTGGTTACGATGAGGACGACGATGAAATGTCGCCCGTCGTGCCCAGGAGACAACTTATTCGGTCTTCCTCAGATCCCAGTATAGCCACCAACGAGAATGTGCCTGGAATCCCTCCATACCCGAATCCTCCCAACTACAGACGTGACAGGGCTGGAAAACCAGTACGTTTAACCTTAAGGAATTATTGCATTAAAATATTCCTTAAAGCTTCCTAGCGTAAATTTGTTTGAATATGCTCAGTCTATTATCTGTTCAAGTTTTCACGGTCTCCATGAATGTTTTCTTTTTCAGAATGGCTTAGGCCCCCCTGTCGATAGACATCGATACAGTGACAATATATGGCAGGATTATGGCAGACCTGGTGATGGTTAGTCTTGTCTTTTCTATCATCAGTGATGACATATTGAACATGGATAAACTTCATACTAGATGCCTATTTCTGTAGGAGATGTGATGTCGTTTGGTATCATATGTAATCATTTTTGCATTTCAAATCTCACCGGGATTGTGTTGGTTTGTATGTCGCCCTACCATAATGTTGTCGATGTACCATTTTCTATGTTTCAATATCTTTTTTTTTATAGCCGGACCCTATGGTGGACCAGCAGAGCCTAAGAGTAACTACGGTACTTACGATGAGAGACCCCGCTACAATCGTGTCAATATTGACCCTTATGCCACACTGACGCCTAGTGAACGTCTCCAAAACCAAATGGGAGAGGGTGAGCTAGAGCTTCCCATTGATTGCTTTAGTAGTGATGGTTTATCATACACTAACTTATTAACAATTTCTTTCTCTTTTAATCTTCTTGGCATGTCATAATTTTCCTGGCCTTCTTTTTTTCCCTCCTTGCTGCGCCTTGATTTATACTTGTTAAAAACACTGTGCCAGAACGTTTGTGTTTCACATTCAAAGAATCGGAAGCATGGTTTCGCACCGATAATTTGGGCAATTTGTACCATGTATGAGATGACTACTATGAGTTTCAAGGTTACACTTCCTAATCATATCTCACCATTACAGTAATCAAATGTCCCTTTCAAGTAATGTTTAGCTTTCCACCCTCCCCATCTTATAATATCTAGTACGAGAAAGAAGGATGGATGCACGTATATTCTCCTGTTAACATAAAATTCAAGACCTTACCATTTGGTACCAGATTCATCGAATATAATCTCGTCCTCTACTACTTGGCATGGATACACGTGTTCCTCAGATTCAGAAGCTGGCAAACCGCGTTATCGCCTCGCTTTTAGATTTTTCAGACCTGTTGACTTCGTAAGCTCATGATACCTCTAAAGAACCCTCTTAAGTCTTTACTTTATGCTTCAATGGCTTCGAATAACTTAAAATAAATCATTGAAACTGCTCAAAATTGGATTTTCTCTGCATTTAACTCCTTTCATGATTATGTTAATTCAGACTTGGGTTTGGAAATGACTTCAGTCTCTATTTAATGGATACTGGATTTAAGGTATGCTTCACACTGGACCAACTGACCGATGGATTTGTTAGTTAGAAGTACACACTGAGCGATTTCAATCCGAATTCAATATCCGTCGGTTGGTAGGTCCTGTGTGGACCCACCTTAACCTGGGGAAGTGCCAAGTTTGGTCTTGCTTCTGAGTTGTACCGCATTTAATGCATAAGAACCAGCCAACTTTTCATTGAGATCTCAAACGTATTGTATCCTGTATTGTTGCCCTGCTCACTAAATTCCTTATCCCGAGCCTTAATATTCTACTTCGTCTTGGCTACAAATTAAAAGAAGAATTCTGTGTATATCCAAAAAATATTATGTTTTATATCTATGTAATGCTAGATGACACTGAAATAAATAATGTGCTGACAATAAAAATGAAACATCACAGTAATTATGAAACATGGTAGTAATGATGAAACATGGTGTGCCACAAGTATATATCACGAAGCAGCATACACTTAGTTAAGTGTTCTTTGTACTCGTCACTATTATCCGTTTTCATTTAAATGCTACACTATCTAGGGCATTAGTTTAGTTGCATGGTGTGTTTATATCTATTTTCTGTTCGATCATGCATGAAGATACCACTTCTGACTCCGCTGGGTCACCGGCTGATGGTGCCCTGCGGCGCTGGGGCAGAAATGAATTCCTTGGATCCTCGGATTTAACAAGGAATGCCAACGTGGGGAGTGACAGCGACGCAAATAGCACCGGCAAGGACAATGTCTTTAGAGAGGAGTTTGATTCAGGCAAGCCTGAGACATCTTCCCCTAAGTATGCAGTGGAAGGCTATAGTCCAACCTGGAGTCCCACAGCAGGGCAGGATACTACACCTCATTCTACTCGTAGCATCGCCCATATAAACAGTCAAAGTGACCCTTTACTAGACTCACCCCCTGTTAATAAGTCAATTCTTAGGAAACCCAAACAGGATCGTGGAACAGGGGACACACCTACAGCATTCTCATCATCCTCTAGTAAAAGGCGGTCAGCTGATCCTCGTTTGTACAAAGAAACAGATGTTGACAGCGACATTCATGGGAAAATATCCTTAAGTGGTGGAAATAGAGAAAGAAAAGTAAAAAAGCAGATGGAGCGCCAGCGATTTTCCTACCCGTACGGACCAGCCGATCCTTACAGTTTGAGTTACGGTGACCCGTATGGCTTAAGTGACAGGTTCATGGAGGGATTGACTGATGATGCGCGCACTTTAGATACATACACAGCCACTTACGTGTCATATGAGGATGTCTCTGGTAAGCCTTCCCTCTCCCCTGCCTTTGACGTATGAGGAAAGTGTGGATCTCCTCATATGTGTCACTAATGTGGGCTTGGTACATGTCTCCCTCTTTGGGACTGTTTCCCTTGCACGATATTGCTGTTAATTAATCACCTATTAAGTTTGGAAATTATCTAACCACGTTGCTTGAATATGTTTTTGCACGATATTACTGTATTCTTGCAATGTATTTCCATTAACAGTCTCGATTTTTAACAGATTTCTGGATACTTTAAAACCATAAGCAATTGTGTTTCATTTTATTTTTTCCACCACTGCATTTAGTACTATCATTTTTCTAAGGTACAGTAGTATAGTGATTTATTTATGATTAATCTTTATTTGTGCTCTAGGACGTCGGTATGAGAGGGATGATCGTTATGCCGACCCTAGAGACCTTTATCGGCCATCAGCTACAGAACGCCTACAGCCAGGCTACCCACCCCGCGATCAGTTCAGACAAGACTCCCGACAAGACCCCCGACAGGACTCTAGACAGGACTCCCGACAAGACTCTAGACAAGACTCTAGACAAGACTCTAGACAAGACTCCCGACAAGACTATGGCCATATATCTGGGTACGAGTCAGAGAGAGATAGGAGCAGAGATAGAAATCGGGATAGGAGTCATGAAAATAAGGTACAATTCATACTTTCGCTGACATCTTTTTATTGTGTGCAATTTATTCCGTGTTCTAGATTATTTCATAGTCTTGTAAGTGCGGCGTGAAAGCACTGCTATAGTTAGTTACCAGTTTGTTACAATTTTTGGTCTGTTACAGCCCTATTATGAGCCCAAGTATGCTTCCTCTAACCTCGTAAACCAGGCTGACGATTCAAAACTTCGGGACAAATTCGGTACTAATGCTGTAATGAACCGGTCACCTCAGCAACCGAGGCCAACTAGTATGCCACCAGGATCTGGAGACAGGAACAAGAATGACCCATATAAATTCACGCGATCAACCTCCAAACCGTACAAGACCGCCACTATTGATAAGAGCAAATTGTCTGATCTAAGCTCAAAGTACAGGTACTCATCTATGTAAGTGCATGCAGCCTATTGCACCCCACACCCCTTCTACGTAGCAAAACTACATCTAACATTGTGTTTGTATTGACTTAGCGTTATATTATGTTATGTCCATGTTCGAGTGGTTCACATTCACTGGACTCATGGTATGCGCACATTAACTATGGAACGTTAGCTTACTATTGACTTATACGTAGAGGATTCCCTTCATTATATATGTAAGAATCACTGTTTGGTTTAGTGTGTGTCTGCCATCCGCTAGGTGACTGTACACATGGTACACATGAGATGCAACCTCAAGCTAAGCCAGTTTTGCTGTGGTTCTTGTCATCACCAACCCAGAATCAACGCTAAAACTCTCCCAACAAATTACCAATATTGATCTACCCATCCCCAAGTCCTCGCAAATTATTCAGTCATCAAGTCTTTGATCAGGTTTCTGGGCATCAGACATAGTTTCTGAAGTCAAGGCTCACGCACCCAGCACAACGGCAACCTCATTTATCAGTTATAGCGGTTTCCTCTTTGCGGTGTGGATGGCGGAAAGGTCTGCGCAGTTGTGCCAAAAATCTAATCGATTTTGACTTTCCAATGTGCCATTGCGGTCATTGTGACAAAGAAACTGCTTGGATGTCCTCCTCACGAAGTCGAATTATCCGAATACATTCATTCACAAAACGCAAAACACCCATGTGCACTGACCCACCTAACTCAATGCCTTACTAGCCTTTAGCTCGAGGTCACATCTCATCTGTCCCATCACTCGTCCCACTAATCAAGGGTAAACTTCAGCAAAACACGGTCGGCTCAGTCGAACCTTCAGATTATACATGAGGATTGTTTGTCAACTTGGTACCCACTTATTATCTGTGTGTCTATTATGTGCATGCTAGTTTGGTTTCGTTAAGACTCGTTTTACTGAATTCTAAGACTAATTGATTATCTATTAAATAGATTTGAGCTATATTATAAGCTCCCCTGTATCCTGGTGTATCCTGGAAAAACTGACAAAATGCTCCACCTTACAGACACGATCCTGAATTGTATGTGAAACCAAAAGGACCCGTAACATCTGGAGGTTCTACTTATGGATCCCGACCTACTGCGGAGGACCTTAAGGCCAAGTCTGAATCGACCCTCTACCATAAGCAGAATGATATTGGGACATCGTCTCCGTCGTCCCACACAACCTCACCCTCCAGTAACTTCCCGGCTCGGTCTCACCCCAACCTCGATATAGGGCAGCAAGACGATGACAAAGCTAGAATCTACGAGCATTCAAATCGGTTTAGGTACCTCAAGTTATCCTCTTGCAATAACTTTGTTCAAGCTCGTAATGTACATTTCTGTTCAGACTAATACGCTATCTACCTTGCCTAACTCAATATGGTATCATATGGAATTGAAACGCATCACATTGTGAAATATTGCCAAATAAAATTTTTAAAACAATTTGGGAGGCTGAAACTGTAGTTGAGTATTTTTGCCCTGTTACAGGAAAGACGTTAGTGAACCAGGCCGAAATGTAGGTGACCAACGTCGTGGAGGACCACCTCAGCATGACCCCCGAAGTGACTCCACGTACGAGCATCTATACAACGTCCAGAAGTACTCAAACAATCAAGATAACTACGAGCGAGACCCCATTTACAGTAGCCGCTATTCATATGGTGGGGACCCGTCACACCCGAGCAAACCCAGTGCTTACACGCAATCCAACACACCTAGTAAATACGGGAACCACCCGAACCCACCAGGTGGAGCTCAGCCAATATCGCCGGTCTCTTATTCAAACCAGACGTACATGGATCATGGCGAAATTAAGTCCGCCATGGATGTGCCTGAAAACAGAATTGTCAATAGTCGAGACCCTTATTCCTCTAGAGATTCGGGCTTCCCTGGTTCTTTGGAGAGACCTAGGTTAGTATTCATTTGATGTTTTATAAACATTTTTATATTGCATCGTAGCATGTGTTCAATGTGGACGGTTGATCCAAAGAAGCGTTTGCTTAATATGGTGATTTATTTAGTTTATAAACCAATATGTTATGCATTAATCGAAATAATTGCGGCATGTAATTAAAATCATAAAACAAATAGTCTGATCATCTGTGGAAATGGATCAAATGCATGGGCATATAAATAGATCGATTAATTTGTAAGGCCAGCGTGCGACTGGAGGGAACTCTTCGTGGCAATACAGCATCCATTATATCCCTTTTTTCCCGTCACATACATCAACCTTTCTGGAACATTCAATAGGTCTCCGAATACTATTACTACCTGAATCCAGCTCTTCACAGTTTCATCTTCTATTTTATCTCTTAGTCCATAGTTATATGGTCTCAAATTTCATATTTAAATTTAAATGATCATTAGATAATAAAAGGGTGCTGTCACACATCTTTCAAGTATCACTATTCCATCATTCAATCTGTGACCAGCTACATGTTCCGAAGAAGTTCTAGTTTGTATGATGTACTCGGTGAAAAATCGCATTGTCTCTTTAACATTCCACATCGTACGGTTCGTGTTTTGCCAAATAAATGTTTGTCTGGCCTTGCCCCCAACTTCCCCTCATAATTTCTCAATTACGGCATGCGGTTTGGCTAACAATTTGATGTTCATCATTGTTTTCTGCACAGTGATAACCGACCAATGTCTTCAAGCTTTGAACTCTACAAGAAACTGGTTACACCCGGTTTCTATGGCGCGAAGCGGAGTTCAGATATTTCAACTCCAGAGAGGTAACCGATGCACATAGGCACCACGATTAGAGCTACTTTAACGTTTGCCTGTTCCCTGACCTCATAACATGTTTCCCTCCATACATTAGCGCTCTAACATCCTTTGCAGGGGTTCGGGCTTACATTGCTTCCTACCAATTTCGTAGTCAATTTTCATAATCATTAAGTTCTTTACCAACTTGTCATAAAGTTTTCTTCCTGAATGATTTGTATTTTGATGTGGCAGATAAAATCACTTTCAAGGGCCTTGTCGACTAAGCCGATCCTCATGCGATTCTCACATAATTTAGTGGAAAAAAGTCCTCTGCGGAGCAAAATCGCATGAGAATCGGCTTAGTGGACTAGGGCCTTTAGTTTCATGGCATTTTTTTAAGGCCCGTTTTGTTTTCAGAATGGTGCTACAACTCGTAGTCGAATAACTTCGTATTGTCATAGTTTTCATAGTTTTTGCCTTCGCTTTCTGTTTAGTTTACATAACGGGTGAATGTGGAGAACTCAGTGTCAATGGGTTTAATGCTATACAGTACGTGATCAGGATAACAAAGCTTAACATTTGTCATTACGCAAACGTATATTATACCTCACCTAGATATTCTATGACGCTATGGGCTAAAATGGTAAAAAGAAAAAGAGATGCATGCTTGTCATAACCATTATATTTGACGTTTTAATGGACTGGTTACTACTTTATGCCACATTCTCATCAATATTTTTATTCTATGATGACAATATCTGTTAAATTACTTGTCCTGGTTATTTTCAAGGAGATCATCTTTGTTGGAACACATTTTATTGATGTAGATGGAACTACCTCCAATCGATTAAAGAAGGGAGTAATTTTATATTGACCGTTTTCTTTTCGGATTTCAGGGAACCTGAATCGGGTAGTGGACTTGATCCTCAGAATAGAGAGCATAGGAATAGCGCCTTTGAATCATATAAAAAGCCAGACGTATCACCCAGCCAGGGTGATGGAAGTGGGTCGTTTGATAAACCGATTGGTCACCAAAGGTAAAGACAGTTGATATAAACTTTAAAGGGCGGTCTCCAGTGGCTGCGGTAAGCTCTGCGGTAAGCCTTGCGATGTTGTTGTGATGGTTCTATAGGTAGAGAGGGGTGGCGAGGTGGCCAGTGAACAATATAGGGAGGATATCGTCTCTTCTCCCCACCTACAGAACCATCGCAACACCATCGCAAAGCTTACCGCAGCCAGTGGATACCCCACTTTAACTTAAGCTAAAGAATATCAATGCTTCCAAGGTCCTTCCTAAAACTCGTTATTTACAAGTTATGTATAATAAGTCAGAGAACATCTCGTAGTGCTAATATTCTTGGTGTTATGTTACAGTAGTACCGTTTCAAGTATGTTAAATAATATTTCAATATTTTGCAGGGATGATTCAAAGATAAACGAAGAGACCCATACAGTCGTAGCCACAGCCCGTGGTGTCTTTGACAGCAATGGCGGCGTGCTTGAATCCAAAGACACAGGTGCGTTTGAATTGTTCCTTTAAATTGTAATATTTCGAGGCCCCCTTTCAAGAGATCTCTTCATAGGAAATATTTAAAGGTTTAGCAAAAATAAAAGTCATAATTAGTTAACAAGTAGATTGAATACTTCACTTAAGTGTAACGTCACAACTAATAGATGATTGCTTCCCCTTTTCGTTCATCAGGTGTCAGTATAATTATACCAAAAGGTGCTATACCCGAAAACGTCCAGCAAGAAATATACTTTAAAGTTTGCCAGGACAACAGTATTCTGCCGCCTTTGGACAAGGAGAAAGGTTAGTAAAATGCTATTATATTCCGATTTATTGAATTGAGTGAACTAATGACTCAGTATATCGGTTTTTATAGTACATTGCTGCTTTAGGAAGTTGGTGTTATAAAGATTATCTTAGAATATAAATAGAACATGAAGAAAGCTTTTTGGATGACCGAATAACTACCTATTTTTAAAGAAACACATCAATTCCATCTACTATGAAATTGTTGTTTTTGTTTTAAGGAGAGACTTTGCTCAGTCCTCTTGTGATGTGCGGACCCCATGGCTTGAAGTTCCTTCAACCAGTGGAGTTGCGGCTCCCTCACTGTGCCTCCGTGAACCCAGACAGCTGGTCCTTCGCGCTCAAGTCGAGCGACTCCCCTACAGGCAGCGGTAAGCTGATTATCAAATTTAAGCATGAGTTGGTGTAAATGTTACTTGGTTTTTATTCGGTTTTGGGGTTACACGTGTTCTTTGATCACTCAATTTGTTTCATTTCATTTCTGTAGTGAAAGTGTTGCCTATAACTCTGAAAATGTCTAGTGGACGAATTTCGCTACTGCTAACCCTCTGTACGTCTTATGACTCATCTGACACTTACTTATTTATGTCAAATTTCACATTTGGATAAGGCAAATGATCTAAAGCACTGTCTTAAATGGTATATTCTCCAACTGAATTCATGTTTTGTTTGACGTTTTTCAGGTCATCCTACACAGTGGCAAAACATGACTTTGGCGGGCATCGACGGTGTATCCCAAGGTCGTGTTGGTAAAAACAGTGTCTCTGTGCTTGTTGACCACTTCTGACCAGAGGCCCTCGGGTTCAACATGTTAGCAGCTGTCTGAGACACTGGCGAGTATTAAATGCTTTCAAGAATCGTGGATGAAGTTCTTTGCCAAAATTTGGAACTTTGCTCTCAAATATGAAGACTTAACCTTTTGTACAAACGAGATGGGCCTTTATTGTGAGAAAGGACATAATGTGTGCGTTTGGGGATTACAACTGATTGATTATTCACCTGTGCATGACTGTAAGTCTCGAAACAGAATACTGGGTAAACTCGAGTGACTTATTCTCGTATTTTTCTGAATTTGTGGTTGAATGCCTGAGGCATTTCTCGTTGTAGTTCAGTAGCCTGATTGGGCAGTCTCCCTGCGCTAATCCCGAATTATTAATCCTAGATGTGTTAATGTGAGTGTATGGGTTCGCTGAGAATGAAAGTATTACGTGAAAAAGTACGTGCATGCCACATCATATTAGATGGAGATAGAGCCTGATTTTCAACTCGCGAAGGTGTCACTCAGCGTTGATAATATGTTGTGTACATCAAAAGTATTACTTACTTTATTACAGCATAGAAAGAAAGACATTCAGTCTAATTAATCATAGCAAAACTGAGAGAGCGGAAGAAATTATCTTAGAACACAAACTGCCAAGCTGTAGATAGATAGGTGGAGCTTGTTTGAACTGCTGAGACACGAGCCTCCTCACTGAATGTGATTGTTAAATTGTAACTCGAGAGCTTTTGAATTGTGAGCCAATATACATCACATCCGACACAATGGTGCTACAGGGTAGGAAGGTTAGGCCAGGGAGCCGCTTCTTTGGAAGCCACCCTTCATCCCGCAATAATACAGAACGCTCCTTCTAGGTATTGTATCAAAAATTGTATCGTCCCCTCACAACTTAATTAATATGATGTAGGTGATGAAATAAAAGCAGGCGCCTATATGGTGAGCGCCGCCGCCAGATGTAAATAAAAATGGGACATAGATATTTTTCTGGGTGTTCGCCTGTATTATCTTGTGTAAATAAGCAACATGTAAGCTAGAATTAAAGTCACCTCTTACGGAAAAAATCTAGTGTCCATTGTATGCTGGCTAGTATCACTGTATATGTATTGATTTATATCTTTCCCGAATCCCCATCGATGATTGACACAAATTATGTTCAGCTATTAACAGATCCCGTGTTCCTGGGAAAGGCAGCATAGAACAAAATTGTAAAAGATAGGTATAACTACCATGAACATCCAGACGATATATGGCTCTTACTGGTTCAGTGGCAACTTATTAGCATCTGGGTGACCTTCATGCGAAGACAGTTGCTATTGTCATGAAATGCGTTTTCATCCATGGAAAATGTATTCATCCCCTTTCCGAATATGAAGGTAAATTAGGAAGAATGAAAACAATTCAACCGCGGGTTTTGTTTCATACTGCTTAACTAGAGTAGAACCTAGTATTAATTTGACAGCTGTGTAACAATGGATGTCTACATCAATTTATTCACGAAGGGTGTATATATCCTTTGAGCGAAACGTTGCATACCCCACCGTGCCAGGAAGGCAATATTAGTATTCATGTAATGATCGCTGCTGTGTGTAAGACCAAGTAGATTATCTCCAAATTAAAAAAAGATTTCTGGAGTTCAAGTTGCGAGTTCAAATCGATGTAGATATTATAAATAGTTATGTCACTACCTATTGTTGACACGCCGGAGCGTGGTGATTGTTGAATAGTCCCAGGTGGACAACAGCCTTTACAGAAATTAATTTTTATCGATTACTGTGGAGTTATAAATCTAGGAAATTAATTTTAAAGTGATACTATTATCTTTTCCTTGCACGTTTTTTTTACTTATTACTAGTTGTTGATGTTGGAATACTTACCAGAATGATAAGGTATTCTGTATTAAAGTGGTTGGACGGGATTTGACTGATTTATCTACAATAGCAGGAATGAAAGTTATTTCCATTTTTGTATCCGATTCATATCTTGCTTCTAGAGCTTTCCCACACGCGGGCTGGACTGATACATTTTCTCTGAGAAAATAAAAGATATTAATAATTAATAAACGTACAGACAAAATAGACAGTAACTGCCAGGCATTGTTAATGTTATGGAGGATTGGATACACATTCCAATAGAATCAATATGCTCCCTACCCTAAGAACACTGATAAATGAAGAGATTCCAAACAACACAACCTCGCGTATAATTACCCCAGTTAATAAACCTTAAGGTTATCTTTCCTACTTCGGCGGTGTCCGAGCTCCTACTGGCGATCCTCTTGCCAATAAATTCAGTTTTTGTAATAATCTTTCACCCAGAAAAGATGTTATTCTTTTCTGCGGCTGGTTTGTTACTTTTGTATATCATCTTGTGTTTATAGGCAATTCATCTATTGAGTTTATTCCTGCAATTCATAGCCTGTATAATATATATGACTGTACCCTGTATAATATACTTGACTGTACAGAATAATTTGTGAATAGATGAATCCCTGACCTGACACTTTCTTATTCTTGTTGAGTAGCGTTGGTTTCTTTGCCGTAGAATGGTTTCTTTGCCGTAGAATGTTAGAAACTGTCTCTATAATCAGATATCCTCTCTATCGGACTTGGTAAATGCATGGGCTTACCGATGATTGTTTATGTCACCCGCTGGTATGTAAGTTCTGACGTGCGCGTGTACTAGATTGTTCCATGATATAAAAAGAAAACGTATCACGACATTTGTACTTAGAGGTTGAAGCGTAGGATGTTCATCCTCGCTTTAATAATTTTAAGAAATGGTTTAATGGAAATGATTTAATTTTAATTGTTTTCATCCAGGTTCTATGGCGAAACTTCAGCATTTATTAAGTGGTTATCTGATTAGTCAAATCCATTATCTGTATGAAAGGTGCAATGTCGATATTGCGGCCTTTGAGGGAAACCCAAATCAAGTCCCTTGATTATAGTAATTCCATCACAGCAAATGAATTTCATTTGACGTGGCATTACTGTAATTACTTCGGTAGTTCAGAGGCAAACGATCTTTCATCTACATTAGAAATAAATTATGTACGTCTTTAAGATTTACTAAGTTTCATGTTCCCAATGTTGAAAGTATAACCTATTCATCTTCATACAATGATATATTATATGTATCTGAACATTTACTTGGGTTACTCTTCTATGTTCTACGTCTGAATTAATAGACTGAATATTCGACCGTGAGCCATGTGATAATTACCGTTTAATCACTCACCTGAAATGCTCTGTTCACTAATACATCTTTTTGTATTATGAACGTATCTAAAATCATGTTAACTTTTATGCAACTCATAATTTGATGCAATGACAACTATGAATCAACATCTATGAATTGTAATGCAAATATGCATGCTGCAATTAATATCCTATTATCATTTACTCCGAAAAATAAAGAAAAGTATCATAATACATGTTTCTCTCACTCATTACTCATAGCGGGGCTAAAAAATCAAATGCAGATATTTCACCAGTCGTCCGAGAATAATTATTAAAGCTAACTATGACTGGTTATCATTGTTAATAGTTTGGGTACACATAGACAAAAGTCTGTACCTGACTGAAATCTCTCCAGTAATGAACAAGTGGGTGATAACCAAATGAGAAGCCAGTCCGAGGGTCGAAAGATTTTTTTAAGGATTATACCAGGGTGCCCGCGGATCCTTAAAAAGTCTATTTTGATTTTTGACATTTTAAGTATGAACATATTCTACTTCATATTTTTTTCTCACAAACGCAGCACAAAGGATGGGATTGTATATAGCCAATTCATCCCCATACGCAGGATCTGTTCCAGACTGGAAGATTTTGACAGTCACTGCCGAGATAAGGCCCTATTCTTTAGGAATAGGGGGTACCCTATACAGATTCTGACAGAAGCATACCGCACAGCCAGATCCAAATCACGAACTGAACTTCTGGAAGGGGGGTTGGCCCGACCGACCCCCACGGACACTTCAATGGCACCCTTGATAGCGATATCAAGGTACCACCCTTCCTGCAACGTGTTCGCACATTGCATTAAAAACAACTGGGAACTCCTGGGAGGGTCAACAATGACAACACCTTTTTGACCGAAAGGCTCTGATCGCTCACAGGAGACCCAAGAACCTGGGGGAAATGATAACAAGGGCGAAACTCCCTTCAACTTCCCCAGCGGAGCACGCCACTCCAAGAACTCAACGTCCCAAATGCAGCACCAATGCCTGTCGATACTGCATGAGATTGGACACCACTGGTAGGATCACATCCAAAACCACAGGACGCACATACATTACGAGGCAAAAGTGACAACCTCATTTATTGTTTGGAATGCAAGACGTGTGGTTGCTAATACGTTGGCAAAACCAAACAACTTTTGATGAAACGTCTCTACCAACATTTCAGGTGCATCATGTACCCAGATTCGCCTGAAAACCTAACAAGTGTCTCTCGACACTACAACAGTCCCACACACCAAGGGGAACAAGATGTCAGAGTGTATGTCCTGGAATTCATCCAGTGCTCCCCCTCAAATGAAGAATCTGAGGACCTCAGGAACACTGTGGAGGCAAAATGGATACATCGCCTTAAAACTATAGCCCCACAAGGTCTCAACATCATGGACGCCATCACATGGCGCAATCGTCAACAATAACAGGAGGGGGCCTCGGTAACGGACTGTGGGGGAACTCCATCAGGCTGTCTAGCCACATTCTAAATTTTTATCACCTATTGACACCCGATGGAAAAAATCCCCCACATGGAGACCCCAAACTGCGATCACTAACTACAGTGATTTCCTGTCTATTGTGACACAATGCTCTTGTATTATTCATTAATGATCCACAAGTGAACATTAATGCCCTAAATAATATGACCACAAGTAGCATATGGTCCTGGCATCTCTATTGAATGGGTACCAGGACCTCATGGACTGTGACTAAGGTGTCACAGTCGGGATACACATATGTCCAACATCACACAAACTATTGTGTAATGATGATATATAAATCCCAAAACCACTGTTACACTATTTAAGAGGGAGATGATATTATAATATCACTCCCCCTAAGATCCCTGATCTGCCTGATGAGCCCATCAAAGGGGCGAAACCATGTTGTGCCAAACACCATCAGTGATGGTGGAGGGGACCCCCCAAATAACACAGGATGCCTAGTGATGTCACTAAGGTATCAAAGTCAATAATAAGCAAGACAATTTTTATTATTGGTCCATCAATTATTTATATTTGGGAAAAAGGGTCCTACATCCACTATTTATTTATAAAAAATAATTTGGGTGTAATTTCCAGGTGTGTTCTGACATCACACCTGGCAACCAGTGCACCAGCCTATGACGTCATAGGCCGTAGCGAGGTGAAAGAGACCGTCGCCAGGTGAGAGTTCCTTCTCTCATTACATGGTAGCAGTACCGAAGGGAGCAGAGGTGTTTAGCTTCGTCGCATATATTCTACTTCATAGTCAACTTACCAATTAAGCTTTGAAATTTTGAAGTCTAACACAACGGCCGAAGTGGTGACTAAACTCATACACTCGCAACCCTTTAGTTTTTAGAGCGAGTAAACTATAATTAAAACAGCATTTTTTTCAGCGAACCTTCAACACCAAATCAATCATCTTCTTGCATTAATTGTGCCACTGCATGCCAGGTGACGCTGCAGTGCTGTTGTTGACACTAGTACCACCTCACCCAACAAGGTTTGATTGCCCTTTTCCAGCAACAGCATACTAGTGACACTTATCAATAGTTGGTGGTAGTAGCAGTAGTGTCAGTACTGCAAACTACTTGTGAGCATGCCCCCTGGATATTTTTTTTTAAATTAGGAGTCAAATGGTGCATTCTGGGGGTAATTTTACCTCAAAATTGACTTTAAAGAAATGTGAGGATTTCTTGAGTCACACAGTATATAAAGTTAAATAACTTTTAGAATTTTTGGCAAGTGATGGGTACCTGAACCAGAATTTTCAGGTATATGTATAGAGCCTGAATATACACACAGGTGCAATAGTAAAAAGAGCTACCAGTTTGATATTTCAGATCAAAATAGCAGAGCCAACACATGTAGGGGGGTCTGGGGGTATGCTCCCCGAAAATCTTGAGCAAATTGAGGGCCTTTTTAGAGTGTTCTGCTGATATTGAGGTCAATCCTTAAGCATTAAAAGATGTATTCTCATAGTCACCCTAACAATATTTTTGAGATATCTACTTTCCAAATGCATAGCAAAGTATCATTATGCAATTAAATAATTCAAAATAGAAGACAAGATGCACGGCTATGACTAACGTCATATAGAATTGCAATGGGCTACATGTATACATAAATAAGTACATGTACACATACATACATACATACATACATACATGTATAATTATAAGTCATGGGACTATATATGAAAACACAACACTCATAGATCCTGAAACAAGGATATGCTTCTAATCATAGAACTTTTGACATACAAAAGTATTGGCGAATTTGTTACGTCATATATTCATAAGTGCCATGAATGATGTATCTTTGATGTCTTGGAGGGAGCATTGTGCGGCGCAGCACATTAGAGTGCAGCACTGTGCTGCGCAGCTCATTAGATTGCAGCACGCTCATTAGAGTGCAGCACTGTGCTGCGCAGCACTCTAGAGTGCAGCACTGTGCTGCGCAGCTCATTAGAGTGCAGCACTGTGCTGCGCAGCACTCTAGTGTGCAGCACTGTGCTGCGCAGCACTCTAGAGTGCAGCACTGTGCTGCGCAGCACTCTAGTGTGCAGCACTGTGCTGCGCAGCACTCTAGAGTGCAGCACTGTGCTGCGCAGCACTCTAGTGTGCAGCACTGTGCTGCGCAGCACTCTAGAGTGCAGCACTGTGCTGCGCAGCACTCTAGTGTGCAGCACTGTGCTGCGCAGCACTCTAGTGTGCAGCACTGTGCTGCGCAGCACTCTAGAGTGCAGCACTGTGCTGCGCAGCACTCTAGTGTGCAGCACTGTTACATACATACTGTTACATACACACTGTTACATACATACTGTTACATACACTGTTACATACATACTGTTATATACATACTGTTACATACACACTGTTACATACACACTGTTACATACACTGTTACATACACACTGTTACATACACACTGTTACATACACACTGTTACATACACACTGTTACATACACACTGTTACATACACACTGTTACATGCACTGTTACATACACACTGTTACATACACACTGTTACATACACACTGTTACATACACACTGTTACATACATACTGTTACATTAAAACAGCATATATTTAGAAAAAAAATTATTCAAATTATACATTTGTTAAAACAGATGCAAACTTCTCATGTTTAAATGATTGTAACCATACAACATACTATGTCACCACAATAATAATAGCTGCTCAGATTGTAGTTGTAAGGTGTAACTATGTTTGCATGTACATGTACATTCATACCTACATTAGTACATACACCCACTGTCACCGCCACCACTGCCACCACTGCTGACGACCACTGCCACCACTAACACCAATGATTAACTACCACCACCACACCACCGCGACCAGCAGGGAGCTGGCCAACCAACCGTGACTAGCTTGACCAGCACCAGCACCACTATACTACCACTGCACTCTCACTCAGACTAAGACGGTGGTGCTCATGACGAAGGACGACGATTTTCTTCACAAATGTAGAATTCCAATGGTAACATTATACTTAAACACATTTAACTGCCCATTGCAATTAAAAAAAGATTATAATTACAATCTCATTTTGTATGCATTCAAATCTTCATTAGCCATACTACTTTACACCAAAAGATGAATATTATCTTCCTGGAACAGCCATCATTGAATAATGATCCCCAGAAACATAGAAATTCTTATTTTCTAATAAAACCTAATATGTGATTTGTTATTATTCGTGAAGCGGATTTTAGTTCTCTCTTCTGGAAAGTGACATAGAGTAGAAATAAGAATAACCTATTGCGTGTGTTTGGTGACCTAGTACATGCCTTTCTTTTCAAGCTTTCAAGCTTTCTTGTTTGGTAAATGGCTCAGGAAAACCGATTGTGGTTGAATAGGGTAATTTAAATTTTTAAATTGTTTTTTTGAAAAGAGTTATTTCCAAAAGCAGTAAACCACCTTGGGCCCTTTGAAGTGAGATCATTATCTCACTCTGGCTTAGCTTTCCTAGTAGCTGACTAGAGAGTAGCTGACTAGAGAGCCTGTGCCTGTGCATGTGAGCCTGTGAGCCTTAGCTGTCCACCTGATACTGCTTTGACCCCTGACCTGATACTGCTTTGACCCCTGAAAGCTTTGGAATGTGAGGGGTAATGGGGTTAATCGGACCCCCCCCCCCTCCTCTTCCTCATCCAGAGGTGGCTGGCCGATAGCCCTGCCCCTCTCCTCCCAGTGTAGTAGGGTATGTGGCACTATGTAAGAATCTCAGACCAGATGTCTTATCTTCCCTCCCCCCCCCTCCTCCGTCACAACAACCACCACCTCCTCCTCCTCCAGTCTACACACTCTTCTGATACTCTCTCTCTGTGCTCTCTCTCTCTCCCTCAAAAAGAATCTCACCGTCATGATAGCAAAGGTTAATTTCTAATGGTCACCACCCCCTTAGAAAAATTTCTCCCTCTCTCCTACCCTCTCCTCTCTTCCCTTCCCACACCCTCTCTCTTTTTCCATTTCCATCTTATCTCTATTATTAGGTCTCTCTCTATCACTTGACCCCTGGAATGTGAGAATGGGGTAATGGGGTTAATTGGACACCCTCCCCCCTCGCCCCATGAGAGCTACTCTTAAAATGAGGCTATCGCTACCAAAAGGCAAATTGGAGAAGCTGTACTATAATATATCGTTTTTGATGGCAAACATTCAGCTATCTTCACCAAATACAGAGACTATGTGGACTACTTTGCCATTGTGCCTCTATCGTATGTGGTGGCAGGACTTTTTCACAAAGAGTGATTGCCTTGCTGAAAGGACACAAAGGCGTAAATTTGTGTATTATGCTACCGGATGAATTCAAAGAGGATTTGATCTGATGGAAGATATTTGCCGGATATTTCAATGGTTCGGCGCTGATCGTAAAATATGATCTTGAAAGAGCTGTGGCTATTTATTCGGACGCTTGTGCCAATGGCTACGGTGCAACATGTGGACCTGACTGGTGTGCTGGTAGATTGAATATCCACCTCTGGGTCCACTCCCAGAGGTGGAGAGCTCGGGTATATATTCCAGTGTTAAAGGAGATCGCTGGTAATGAGAGTCCGATTCTTGACATACACAAATAAACCCTCTCTAAAAGTTGATTCAACTTAATCGCTGATGTAAAAACTCACCCCTAGGATACTTTATATTGCATTGTAATCCACAAATACATAGGATGTTCAGTAATAATCTAGTTGAATCGAAAACCAGGTCTCCATTTTAAAATCATTGGACTACTCTTGACACTTCCTGTTCCAAAGGGAGCAGTCATTAAAGTACAAGCCCTCTTTGTTCCCGCTCAAATGTAGTTACCATCTTGAATGTCTGTGAGGAGACCTCAGGGAAGCTCACTAAATGCTCCCCGATTCCCACTTCCTATCACATGATTTCAAGTCTAACATGGCGCCATTTATGTAGGCTCTCCACATCGATTCAAACATTCAAGTAACTCAAAACAATATTTCTATCACATTGACAAGGCCCAAATCACTCATGAAGGAGTGTACCAACGAGATCTCAAAGGTGAATAACCTTATTAATATGCCCAGCATGTAGTTTGTAAACACACGCCATTTAACTGATCACCCTCTCTGAGGAGAGGTTCTGACCACCAACTCGGGATAGGCCGAGTTGGTGATACAAACTAGTGTGCTGGCTATTTCAATTTGGTCTTGAAATAGTTGGCAGCTTTGACATAAGAATTGCAAAGGCCTACTTTTACTTGACAGATTTAACTGCCAATTGCAATTAAAAAGGGGAATGGTATTTTGGGGGCTTTGGGGTTTTTTTTTTAAAGAAAATTTGCATTGATATAATTATTGTTTGTGATGTTCTAATGTGGGTAAACAGTGATGTGTCAAACTTTTGACCCTGCTACATCTTTCCGAGACATGGAGCTTGTTACACTAAAATTCAATTTTGTAGTTCACTTTATTAGGTTGTCCCATCTTATATAGTCTGATACCTTGTGACCCGTTCCCACTGGGTCTCACTTAATCATGCACAACCCTGTGTTAACAACCAAACACAAATTTAACATCCGACAGCTTCAGGTAAGATAATAACCTATTTTTGTTCAGAAATAGTAAACAACAGAGTAGCATCTAAAATCTTCGACCCAGAAGCATATTTTTCCACAGCTTAGTTATAGACGTCTTCCATATTTCACACTGAAGCGAATGTTATATTATGTCCTTTGCCCCGTATATATGCAACAGGTTGCTTGTGGCAGAATTGTAGTTCTAAGTTTTGAGATTTATGAACAGGATGGCAGCTGGCTGTTACGAGTATCATCTATTGTACGTATGGACTTATCAGCTTCGAGAATCATACTAAAAAGCTTTGGAAAATAATTTTTGCGAGCACCAATGGTATTGATGTATTTGTAATGCAATAACCGCCTAATACTATAAAAATAGACAAATTGGAAACAGCAGTAGTTACAAGTCTCTTTGTTGATCAGAGATCGAGTGACTGGTAAGGGTTTTACACATAACTTTCTTGAAACGAGTTTGATAGGTGGGTGAACTATGGTACGCAAAAAGATATTGAGAATTGCGACTTGGTAGCGACATTAAAATACTACCATGTGTTAATTTTGGGGAACAAAAATACAATTTCTTTAAATGGCAGCTGGTACCACTTAGGTGTCAAGAGTCCATACAGTTGTGATTTCAACTTAATTTGCACGCTCCAAACATTAATCCACATTATAAATGTATCAAATTGAAACTTACAAAGATAATTGTCCGCGTTTACGGTTGAAGATCAAGAAGGTAGATGCTTTGGGTAAAGAATCAATGAACAAATATAAAACAGATAAGCACTAGTTAATATAATAAAGCCTTCGTTTAATGTACATCTCTCAATATATAATACATGACCAGTCTAACAGTCGAGTTGGCAGACTGTCCGAATAAGATCCTACATAAAATGCAGACAATCAAATATAATAATCGATAGAGAAAATAAAACCGCGGCCTTTTCTTCCACCAGTAATGAATGAAAGAAGTAAAATAGTTTAGTCATCGCTGGTGCAAGTCTGGGACCATGGAGCTCACACATTTTCTCCCAACGCGCCTGGCTAACTGATCTGACCTAAGTGAATACTCCCTTTGACACACCTTGTCCAGGTTAAGGATAGATATAACCCACAAGCAGAATTCGCATTTCACACTTCATTAGCATTAGTCTTGGGTTATAAATAAACAATAACATGCGATTTCGAGACAAAGACATATCAGACAATTACACACATTTCAATCATTGGGTCTATAGAACTGTAAATTATAGCTCACATCCGCACAGGACTAACAAGTCGCAGTCTTTGATAACGGAATCTGGAAGTTGTAACGCAGGCACCAGTCCATACTCATATGATATTTCTCAGATATATATACCTCCATCTATTACACACCCAAGACAGGCACTGCACTCACTATCCCTTTATTCGCTCACTATATCATCCAAGGCACATCCTTGCTGCTTTTAGATAAAAATATTGCATCCGGTAAAACACTAATAAACCATTGATGGGGATATAAATTAAAGAGGGCGGGAATGGTAGTTCATATTGTCACAGGAAATAAAAACCTATTTCTGACATATTAATGTGTATACCCCTTACGCAGCAAGGCTCAACTATCCGTCAGGTAATTTCAGAAAACGTCGAAAAACGCTAAGAAAATAAATAAACAGTTTGTACCACAACTTGTCCTGCAAGGGAGCACGATCTGACGCCTACAGAAGTCGAGTGCAGGGATAAGACGTTATAAGCGATTTAATTGTTTGGGATGGATTAACAGTGAGGTATCCTTGCCTTGAAACCATTAGTACAGATGTGGCAATAGGTGACATCATAAACTTCACAAAGGGACGGTTTATGGAGGGGAATATAGAGTATTCAGAATAAAACCACTGACCTCCACTCCAGTATTTAAGTTGCACATACAATTAATTGTCCGAGTCTAGAAAGTAGAACTGGTGCGCCAAAGAAGGGGGGGGGGGGGGGCACATACATAAGCAAGAGGGAAAAAAACATCTTGATTGGGTGCGTATCTCCCCGTCATACAAATACTGCTAGCACTCAACGCAAAGATTCCCGTCCCACATTAATGACCTCTTGATCATAATTATAGTTACAGCATTCAATACACTAATACATCATTCAAATCGACCCCGTACAACAGACGTCCGCAAGTACATGTATATGGTGCCTAGTTCGACTTAGGTGACGCCCAGCGAGAAAAGGGAATTTAATACATTTATGCGAGATGATTTTAATACATTGGCGTGATGCAGTAAAAAGAAATAACTTAAGACTGACCATGCCTCACCGCAGCAATATACGAACATAACGTAAGGGGGCGGGGGGAATCAGCTCCGTCAAAACATAGTTAAAAGTTCCTCCACGGCCGCCATCAACAAAAATACATTAGCTTAACCTAGATTGGTGACAACACCTCGTGCTGCGCTCGATATCGGTAGGCTCGGTCAATATGAAATGTTACAAACTACATTTTCTATCAAATATATAGATATCAATTATCTATTCCTCTGATTCACCAAGTGTATTTCGTACTTACATGACTTAAAACCAATTAAACCACGTCGTCTCTTTAAATCTATCGACACAGCACAATTCAAGCAAGACATGATCATTTATTACAAACGTTACAAGTGGTTCATTAACAGATAAAAAAACAAGTTATTCGAGAAAAACTTATGGAAGAACCTAGTTTGTAAGTCATATATGCGCCGAGCTAACCGAAAATAAAACGCGGTACTAAAGTAGTGAAGAATATTAATGATGGGGGATGAGATGATAAAATAATTTCCCTAATTTGCGGTAATAAAATTACCGTGGTGATAAGCGGGAGGTTAGACAGCACATGAATCCACACTGGAATAAGGTGATCATTATAACCAACATCTACCCGCCACATAGCAATCAACAACGAAAATAGACACACCTCAACCGGCAAATCTCCTAATTGACTACACATACCCAATCAGCAATGTACATTATATTTGCAAAATTTCTTTTCAAGATAAAGGTTTCCAAGTATTAACTATCCAAAACCAAAACTAAATATAGTCTGGTTTATCCACGATTGTGATAAGCAGGAGTAGAGGTGAGAAGGGTGAATGTGTGCGAGTGAGTATTGCCGCAGGCACACATACACTTTACATACACTTGATGTTACTCAGGATAATTTCAAACAGAGGGAAATATCAACGAGATGTAGGTACCGTTTGATATCCATTTAACCCACACGCCTATCACTTAACACAAGTCGTGTACTTAAGAAGTTTGGCAATTTCAATCAGTCACTTTTCTGTCCATGATTCTATTATCTTAGCACAGTAGAAAAATTTCCCTATCATTATTAACACAAACAGAAGTTGTCCAAGGCATGTCCCTCCATCATCAAGTGTTGATCTTAAATATGGTAGACGTTTCAAGAAAAGTTGATGTTGGGATGAGTACCAGTAACGTCTGGCAAGAATATAAGTATGTGTATGGTTTCTATGCATAAATGTTGGAATTAATAAGTGATTTCTGTTTATACTAGAGGTTACATAAGTGACTTCTAAGGATGCGATGGGTCACCTCCCTCAATTCATTGATTAGAGCAAAGCCGCAATTATCTACTAAATATGTGCATCAAGCACTGCTGTCTAGGCAAAAAAAATCGTCCTTGGGATTACGTAAACCATCCAAAATAAAATGGATAGAGAAAAGTTCTGTGATAATGGGTAATGCTAGGGTTCCTTGCACATCCGATCGGCGCTAGTTTGTCTTTTAAAATATGAATCATAAGTTCGTATAAACAAAATTAAGTGGATTTATAGGTGATGAAGAGGTGACAGCCGGCTGCAGCCACATATATCCAACAATTGCTTAATTAAATCTTCTGGATTTTCTCCCCGACGACAACCGGGTTATTCTTCCTAATCTGTTCTTGTGCCATTTCCTTATAATTGAATGTACATTCGTGCTTATCAGAATAACGATGTAGACTGCAGTAAAGTCCTCCACATCGGCACTCGAAACCTGCAGACAGAGAGGAAAGAAGTTTAGTAGTACTACAGCTTATAGTGGGGGATTTTCTGGAGTAACTTTCATCATTTTTAAGAGACTTACCGTAGGAAGTTAAATTAAAATTTGGATTTTTATTAGCAACACATAGAGTTGCGGGAGTTAATATTCAATCAAATATCCCGGCACGACTACTAATATTTAAAAGAATTATTCCTAAAAATAGGTGATTAAACTGGTCGGAATGTATAGAATATTTTAAAGAATTTTATGTCATGATTACATTTGTTTTGTTTTTTTTACTTATTTAAGAACAATGAGATATAGGTGATTCATCTAAAATAATAAACGTGATCCATCTAAAACATAGCGAAATACGTAAGCTATCAACGTTAATTATTTACATATCATATTACCTGTGAGTCCAACTTTTTTCTTGCATGATTGACAGCGATTCTTCTTAGGCTTCTTCTCTCCAGGACCATCCTTATCTTTCCCCGATCCTGAAGATTCAGCGCCACCTGTAAGCCCAAGTGATCCAAAGTTATTCCCGCAACAAATGGAATAATTAATCACACATTCTATCCCACGTAGCAAATAAAATTGAATTAAGCGAGCGATGAATAATCACTTAAACCTCGGTGACAATCCCACCCGCACGATACACTATTACAATATACATGTACACTAATTAACACATGGGGCGCCTAATCTTTCGATTGGTATTCCACTTACCAGCTCCAGCGTCTTTGTCTCCCGATTTATTGGTTGTAGATGCTGTAGGTACAGTAGGTGTGGCAGTGTCAACGCTCGGTGTCGTACTACTGACAATTGATAATGCAGAGGCACTCGACAGGCTGCCAATGGCCGCATCAAGGTTGTGATGAGAAACCACGTCTGAAACACTTGCGCTGGGTCCAGCTGGGCTAACTCGTCCTGAACCCACCTGTGTAGGAGTTGGGTTTTGTTGGCGTCGTTTCACTGAATCCTTATAACACTTGGAGCACATTCCTTCGAAGGCTGCATTACCGTAAAACCCACAGCCTGCTCGGCACAGGGTTGCAGAAGCAATGTTAGGATTACTACCATTGTGTTCCATTTTTTCCTCCTAGAACTCCCAAACCTACAAAGATTAAAGTATAAAGTATCAGAAACACATAAATATTAGAAGACGAAAAATAATTCATAATTATTGGTGGAGTGCGGTGGTCGATTCAAAAACGAACAACATTCCACTTTTTAAAAAAATGTTTTGTTTGCATTGTTACATTTCTAACATCAGAAATAGAACAATGAATATATCTGAGTGAATGTACCATAGTTAATTTTAAATTAAGGTCGAAAAAGTGGGGTCCAGGATAGCTTCAGAAAAATATTGGCGACGGGAGGACAACCCAATGTGAAAATTCTAACAAACGGATTATTGATCCGTGTTGGATTTTCAAAACATTAAAAACACCATACCAGTACTATCTATACAGTATACATACAAAGCTGCAGTATTAAATTGTACTTCAAATTTAATGGGTCTTTCAGGATTCATTTCGTGAATAGGCCAACATAAAAATAAACTAGCTAGCTAGTAAGCTACAAGTCATTGCCAAGTGTAAAATAAGAGGTATGTTTAAGGTTAATACTAAGTCTAATATGGCTTTGTAGCGAGATGGCAAATGTATTAGAATCATAGCTAAGGGAGCACTGGATTAAATCACACATTCTTTTCGAGTACACATACACACAGAATGCGTTTAGCTTTTCAGGACCACCCAACAGCTTGTGTACACTTGTGATATTCCGGGTCAGCTGCTGGTCACAAACATGTCAGGGCCCGGGGGTCCGAATTTTCTAAAAAAAAACACAGGCCTTCAAATTTCGTCACTTTGATCTCTCTTGATCCAAAATCAAACCGTACAGATACACGGGAAATTGATATTCAAAAGAAGCAAGTGATAGTCGCAGAAAAAATACCATTGGTGGAATTACACACCCAAAATTAAACAAGGAATGCTCGGGATCTAAGCAGACATACTAGGCTAACATTTATTTGCATCGTGACATGGCAATATCGGGCGTATGGTGTGGGCCTCCCATTTCCAAAAGCACAAAGGGCAGTGCTGAGTCATAAGAAGAAAACTACTTTCCAACACCTTTGTTAGCCATGGATAATCATTTAATACAAGTATTGTCGAATAAAACCTGATCGTACATTCAGACGGAACTAAATTAACGAAATAACCTAGCATCTGAGTTACACTACCGAGGGGGTTTAAAACAACATGGCGACCGTAGTTGATCGAAAAGCCCGAGAGTAACATCGAAATTACGTAGGTTATACTGAATTTATATCCTCAAGCTTTGAAGGAAATGTATATATTTCAAAAAGTGTTCGAACAAAGTGATTTTCACTTACTTGGGACGGCAGAAAATAAGGAAAAAGTTCCTTTGTATCGGTGATCCTACCCCTGTTGATAAATACCTCAGGTCCTTGAGTACTAATTATTCACGTGACCACTTACGTGCTTTTTCATTGGCTCGTTTGTCGACGAAAGCGAGGCCGGGATTATCTGTGACGTCACAAAAGGTGACACCTCCAGAGCAGATGACGGAACTGACTCACGTCGATGTTTTGGGAAACCCATAAACTTGTTATTACGCATATAATACTCTCCCAAGAAATTTCCAGAACACTTTCATGGATGTCATGAGAAGCGTCCACCTACTGGGAGACGAAGGTGTTGCTTCATTTCAATTTGTCGATAAGATTGACTCTGTTCACTTCGGCATGGCCATCGGAGTTCCTTTCAAATTCACATGCCATGGATTGTTGGCCCGATTGTTAGCATTGTTGGATAGGTGTTGTATTTGGGCTTTTAGTTTATTTTAGGCCAGAATACTTAAGGTCTTAACTTTAAATTAGACAGTGACATGGGTACGGATCATTGGACCCCGGGAATATACACCCTCTAGGTCTACAATATCTCGATTACATTGAGTATTAGCCTACGGCTACGGAAGCCCAGAATGTTCACATTTTTTTTCTTTCAATGACAATGGAAAAAAGATAATATATTTTTGATACATGAAAAAAATAAGAAAAAGCAAAAAAAATTTCAAACAAAACGTGATATCGTTTCACGGGATCGCACCCCTTTTCTCATTTTCAATTTTTGGCTTTTAAATGATCTTGTGAGATCTCGTTCCAATTTATTTTATTTATTAATCATATCACATGCGATCTTGTGAAACCTCATGAGATCTCATCTTGTTTTTTAAGGTTTCCCCCGCCGAAGGCGGTACGAGCGCCGAAGGCGGTACGAGCGCCGAAGGCGCTTGTACTGGGAAACCTTATATAGGTTCCAGTTCTTGCCGCCTGTTCTTTGCGCGTCCGCGTTGCCCCCTTATAAGGAAAACCTGACTCCAATGTTCCCACCTGAATTTCGACGCACTTGCGTAAACATCGCGGTGAATTCACGCTCCCGCAAATTAATAAAAATCGCTATTTCTACTCGAAATAAGTTGCCCAAATTATGAAATTCAGAAAGAGCATGCTTTTCTACCCCTAAATATGTGTTTATATCAAGGTCAGTTTTTAAAATAAAGCATAGGTGAGCGAAACCTTTCAGTAGGCCTAAGTAAACAAAAATATCGCCAAAGTAGGCCTACATTATTGAGTCAGGTTGTGAGAAAATGTACAATTCGCCTGCACCATTCCTCTCAGATTTGAGAAAGAAATCAGGTTCAAAATACAGTTTAACATAACCATGCAGATTCGTTCAATCAATGTTACACCAAATATACTCAGATATAGCTAGTATTTGTCATTTTTCAGAGTAAATTAGCAAGATTTACTAAATGTGTAGAGCTGACAATTGTTCATTTTCTGACGACCTGACCCTATTGGGTTGTGGCACGCACATCGCGGGGAAATTACGCTCCGGCAAAATGATAAAAAACGCTATTTTTAATCAAAATACATTGCCAAGATGTTAAAATTCAGAAAGGGCATGCTTTTCTACCCCTATATATCTCATTTTATCAACATTTAAGGAAGATATGAGGGAAACCGCACTGATTTCCTTTTGTAAATATAGGCCTACCGATATGCCGAACAGGACGCAATATTGTACAGGTCATCGTGACTTGTTCTAATTTACACAACGTTACGTTGTTAGCAACGCGCACTGCAGACCTACTTGACGACGCTTTTTCCCGCGCTGGACGGCCGCGGAATTCTTTCTTTTGTTTCCCCCTTTATTAATCCTATTTCAAGAGATCTAGTCTCGTTTTTAAGATTTTTTCCCCGATTTCTTTTTCTTATCAAAATATATTTGTTCATATTTTTTTTATTGATTTAAGTGAACATTATGGGCTTCCGTAGATATGGAACAGTAGGCCTAGGGGTCCTGATGCCTAAATCGACAAACTGACATTGCCATTTCTTATGATCGACAAACGACATAGACCCTTTCTTAGAGGGACAAATCGACATGAATTCTGGGGACAAGGGACAAATGATCATCCTTAGTGCGACAAATCAACTTTATAAGGGGTCCTGATGCCTAAAATTGACAAACTGACATAGCCATTTCTTATGATCGAAAAATCAACATGGGATTTTGGGGACAAGGGACAAATACTCATCCTTAGCGTGACAAATCGACAAATCAATATATCGACAAATCAATATATGAGGGCAGGAGCAACTCCTCCCAAGCCTCAAAACATAATGCTGCCATGATCACTAGTGGTGGTTGGGTACACTAGCAGCGCTATACTTCTTGGTATCCTTTTGCACATGGGGACATTTATACTTGTTCCCAAATCTACAGGTGCCAAACATGGCAAAAGCCCTGTAGGGCTCCACCATATTGCTTCTTTTATACTTGCCCAAGAACTTCTCCTGGCCTTTGTCTTTCTTTGTCTTTGGGATCAGCAAGGCAGATGCATAAGACCCAGGGGCTGTCCCTTACCTTAAGTCAAACTGCGCCTGCAGTTCCCTATAAGGATTGTTATATGTGAGGATCAAGGGCTACTTGTGGTTCTCCACTACATAAAAAATCATTATCATGTATGCTAGGTAATACTCTCTCTGGTCTTTATGCAGGTCTCTGTTGGTCTTGAGGTGCCACATGGTCCTCAAGCTGGCCATACCCCATTCATCCATCCGCTTAATTAGGAGGCTAGCCTCTAAGTGTTTTTTTGTTTTAAGTTGTATTTCGATTGAATGGGCGCAGCCTCCTTTTAGTATCACTATAGGAAAGGTATACTCTACTCAAGACTTTGTCACACCCCTGGGGCAGTCTAAATTGGAGGGGTGGCTTAACAGTGGCCACATGGGTTTGTTTTGATTGTCTGGGCTGGTGCTGTTAAGTGGAGGAGTGTATTGGCTTGGCCTGTTTGCTGTGAGTGACAGGGAGGGAGGTATACAGACTGAGTGAGTGAAGCCTGTTGGCTGTGATTGACAGGGGGTTGGCTACTAGGCATTCCTACTAGGCAAGGCCTATTATGTGTACCTATTATGCTTTAGGGAGAATAACCCATATGGGTCAGATTTTCAGAAAATGTACAATTGGCAGCTGTACACATTGAGTAAATTCTGTTAAATTAGGCTGCAATTTGGTCAATACTTAGTAAATTCGAGTATATTTGGCATTGCATTGAGTTTAGCAATCTGTTTGGTTGTGTTGAACTGTATTTTGAACTTTATTTTCGTCTGAAATTTGGGTTATTTGAGAAGATTGGTGAAGTTAAATGGTACATTTTCTGGAAATATGACCCATATACAAGAAGAAAAGGATGTAACAAGTGTGATCTGACAAGCTACATCCTGTAAGATCTTTATCTTTGGATCTGTAGACTGTCATCTGTACATCTGTGTAAACTGATTTCAGTGAGAGGAAATATCTGAGGAGATCATCAGATAAGTTATGTAACTGAAGTGTAACATCACTGTGAAATGCCTCCTGCTGATTGTGGCCCAGAGTGGAGGAGGCTAGGTTTGGAAGTGAGTGATGGTTGCCATGACAACATCCATGTGGAGTCATATTCATGGCAATGAGGGTTAGTGAGATGAGATGAGCAAAGTGATTTAGTTTTGTGATTTAGTTTACAGTCTAGCTGTAAATGTTACATACTTCTTATACTTTCATATTGTAGGGTATTGATGGGATAGAGGTAGGAGCACAGGTGGTATTTAGGTTTAAATGAGGTTAACAAGTTTGGAACTGAAAGAGGCCTGATCTTAAATACTTATGAGCTAGGGGGAGAGTAACCCTGGAGAGGGGGACCTATCGTATGGCCTGCATGTTTGCACAGGTCTGCATGTATACATGGCTGGTGCACCCTTAGACCACCCCTCCCGCTCTACTTTTTTCTCCAACTATCTCGACTTTACGATGGGCCATCTCGACTTTACGATGGGCCATCTCGACTTTACGATGGGCTATCTCGACTGTTTCAACTATGCAATCGACTGTTCAACTAATTAATCAATAAAAAACTGAATTACACGGAATGAACTCTATACTAAATAATGAAAGCAGAAAGTAAATAACAGTTACGCTAATCAGCTGGGCTAGCCTCCTAGTATCGAAAGATACTGTAGCAATTGGCAGTAGTATGTTGTCTTGTTAATAAGATAGTTACGACATGAGGGGGGAAAGGCTCCGTACATAAGCCATGTAAAATTACCAAACTTTCCACGCAGCCTACTTTGGCTTCAAGTGAGGTTACCACAGCCTTTCTTTTTCCTGAATAATTTTTTCAAAAGAGGTAGAAGCGAATCTGTTTAAATTACTGTAATCCGCCCACTCTCTCTGCTTCGACTGACTTACATTGTATCATTTGGCGACGCAACGTTGGTACTTCGGCGACGCAACTAAATCACCGCCGCCTATTTGGCGATGCAACGTTGTCTGCATAGAAATGCTCCCTAGCAACATGCCTGACATAATTTTCCACTGACATGATGTGAGATATGGAGTGGCAGGGAACTTCGGAGGGGGATCAAGGAAGAAGGGGATAAGAAGGGGGAAACTTCATTTTAAATATTTAGCAGTAGAGATCGGGGAAGGGAAGGGGTTTCTTATTTGCACTACACTGTACATGGGGTGAAACATGTGATGCCATATATGCCCACAAAAGTACTGAAGCCAATTCTTATCAAACTAAGCATGCAGCTACTGTATCTATTTAATCTGTCAATAGATACTGGTCAGGTACCATTACAATTCAAAAATGCGCAAATTACGCCACTCCATAAAGATGGAAACAGAACAGAACCGGGAAACTTTAGGCCTATTTCGGTAATCACCCTTCCAGCAAAAATTTTAGAGAAGTGTATCCAAAAGCAGTTTTATAATTATCTTGAGGAAGAAAATCTTTTATATGAACACCAGTACGGGTTTCGCCAGGGGATATCCCTAAATGATGCGCATTATAAGTTATTCTCCGAAGTGTACCAAAATCTCAATAAGAAAGAAATATCAGTCTTAGCGTATCTAGACCTAAAAAAGGCCTTCGATACGGTTGATCATAAAAGGCTTTTACAAAAACTTGAAAAGATAGGGGTAGATAAAAAGGCACTAGGATGGTTCACAAACTACCTGAGTGATCGGAAACAGGCAGTAGTTGTAAATAAAATGACGTCTGATAGGAAAGAGGTAGAATGTGGGGTCCCTCAAGGGACAGCTTTGGGGCCATTACTGTTCCAGGTGTACATAAACGATCTACACCAGTGGATCAAGTACTCAAACATAATACTGTTCGCAGACGACACTGTAATTTACAACACAAATAAAGAGAAACAGACTATAGAAACGGAAATGAAATTTGATTTAAACAGAGTAAACCTATGGTGCAGAGAGAATAAAATATCTCTAAATATTAAGAAAAGTAAAATAATGGAGATAAGTAGAAAAAAGAAGATACCAGAGGTAAACGAAACAAGATTTCACATAGGAGAGGCCGAAATAGAGAGAACAAATTCTTACAAATACCTTGGTGTAACCATAGATGATAAGTTAACATTTAAGCAGCATCTCTCTATGAGAATAGGAATGGCTAGAAATAAAATACACAAGCTTGCGCAATTGAGGCAATCTGCAGGGGACAACACCCTACTGACAATTTATAAGGTGGCTATACGCCCTATTATAGAATTTGGCGATTTACTATATAGCGGGGGCAACCAATCAGGGATAGCAAAACTACAAGTTTTGCAAAACTCAGTAGTGAGAATAGTAAAAAATCTTGTGAAAAGAACAAATACGGATGCAGCTCATGCGGAGTTAGGACTCCAGAAGCTTGATGTGCGCAGAAAATCCCATTTGCTTGAAATGGGTTTTAAATTGGCACAAAATGAGAAATACATAGACAATAGAGAAATAAACCTTAGGAGTCTGGTTGGAGGAAAAAACATGAAAGTGGTAAATCCCACTTCAGAAAGAGTGAAAAAGTCTTTTATATATACCATACCCACACTCTGGAACAGTATGGCCCCAAAACAACAGAATTTGAGTAATATTAAGGAATTTAAGAGGTTTTTAAAAACTGAATATGATCCGGGTTAGGAAACGATGTGAAAAGTCAACCAAGGGAATTACTAGTAAAGGCAAATAGTGTTTATTTGTAGTAAACCCTGGATACATGACTTTAGTTGAAATTGTATAAGGAAGGTTCACACAATCACAAACAGAGGTAATGAAGTTACTATGGATAATGTAAATGAAATCGTTGTCAGAAATTATCGGAGGGGAAGGAACTCACTCAGAAAGTATTCAAATATATAAGTGAAGATAATAGGTTGAATGCAATAAGATATGTGTAAAACTCATATAGATGGTTGAGGATAGAAAAAGATAACTCGAACACTCGGTAAGAGTGATAAGGGGGGAATATAAGGGCAAACTGTTATACCCGTTATGTAGTTATAGTTAAGTTATTAAAAAAATATTGTACTTCTAAAACGAGGGTTAAAAACCTATCTAAAAGTTGTAAGAGTCTTCACAGAATGTAATTATAAGTGAACTCTGGGAAGTAGAAATGTCATGTAAAATTTTAATATCGAATTGGAATTAATATTAACTAAATGTATGAGAGTAAAAGGATCCACATGTATTATTACAATATGCCAGCGGAAGCCCGGGAAGAGCAGCAATGCGTTGAAGGGCACTTATCCATTTTCTCATCATTTATTGTATCTGTCCATTGAGAAATAAAAATCTTTATATATATATAAACATGTGATGTGAGCAGGGAGGGTGGGGAAGGGAGAGGGAGGGAACAGGGGATGTCTACCCAGTGATAAAGGGGGCAGCTAGTCAACATTATCTTCATCTCTCTTCCATTAATTGTATAGCACAATTGGTTCCTAGAATGATGGTAACCTTTTCCCAGACTTTCTGAGCCAGTTTGTTTGCTATGTGCTTTGGCACAAACTTGGACACTTTATCACCTTTTTTGCATCCTAGCCTCCCTGATGAGGCTTGGTTGTTGCCTTGACCTTCCTTTTATTTGTAAAAGACGACCACACATCGCCCCTTATTAGGCGTTACAAACACCCACAGCTATTAAATATAAGTTATGACTTTCCATGATTGACAAGAATTAATTGGTGATTAGAGCTCCTTTACTTCTTAAGATTGCTAAAAATTGCACACACTCGAAGATTGAGCTGGAAAATTCTGTGATATAGGTATATTTATGTCTATTTTAGATTGTGCAATGGGAATGACTCTGCTTGCAGTTTTGTGAGGGAAACAGCCTTGAAAACCCCTCCCAAAGTTTGCAAGCATTTTTTCAGGGTGCAAGATTTTTTGTACTCTGAGGTTTGCCCTCTTTAGATTTTTCAAATTCAGCGATGTTTTCAGAGAATCATTTTTTCTGTGCAGGGTTTCTCTCGTAAACCTATTTCTGCATTGTTTTTTCCTGCGATCTTTTTTTCTGGCCGGGGTACCAGGCCTAGCTAGAAGTCATTTGCCTCATCCTCAGTGGCGGTGCGGATCCCTAAATCTTTTGATCACATTATTGTAGCACCTCCACATGGTCATACTTCCTGCAAGCTGTTCTTTCCTGCTTTTGCACCTCCTGGAGTTTTGGTGTGAGCTGCTGCCTCCATGTGAGGGAAATAGGCATGGACCTACGAGCCTCACTGCCCCAATGAAATAACTGCCAGTATGTCTCGTAACACAGCCCTCTTTAGACAATGCTGTTGTCGTCTGATAACCTATGTTATGTTCATCTGTCAAACATTTGGAAGTCAAAATCTCCAGTTTCTTCATCTTTCCAATGGGTTAGCTCTCACCACTCAGGTGAGTGTTCTCTAAGGCAATCAGTGAGCATAATAATAATCCCTGATTGTTCCTTTGTCATCATTTTAAAGATGTGGATCAGTATTAAAAAAGTGTGGTTTAAAGGGGGGATCATGCAATTTTGCACAAACTTTGAAGGGGGGTTAAGCAATTTTGCACAAGACTTTAAGGGAGAGTCATACAATTTTGCGCAAGAATTTTTCACAAATTCTCCTCTCCAACCCCCAGTGGTTAATTATGAACAGTCCCTCATTTATTAGGTTGAAAATGTCTCATTTTTAATTATCGGATAGTATTTAGAACCATGTAACATTGTATGTTGAAAAAAATATTTTTTCTTAAAATAATTTTTCTGTTTTGTGTATGTATTTAAAATTCTATTCATTTCCCCCACTTCAGCTTACCCACAGAGACTTTCTTTTGATTTTTCCAACTTATCCTGTATCTCCTATAGAATAATTCTCTAGATCTGTCATTTAAGTGCACGATTAGGGCTATACATAAGTGAAAACCACCTGTACCAACTACATATAATAATGTTGGTATGCATAATTTAAAAATGCATACATAATTTATCTCTATAGCCTTTTCTGGTGATATGCGTATTTACCAATATCACATAGTATAGTAGATAAGGTCATACAACTGCTATTGTTTTCCTTCATTTATTTGTATTTCATAATCACAAGCTGACTTCCATTACATAAACATTTCCAACAAGAAAGCAGAATTTTTATTTCTTATATGATTTATTAATGCAATTTCTCATTTATTTGCCACGATCTCTGAAAAATATTGCATTTTTATGACAGAATTCATGTAATTTCCTTGAATTTATTCCTTCCCAGACATTATAAACAAAAAAAATCATTTGAGCAAAAAGATTTCTGCTTTCAGAAATACCGTTTTCCAGTGTCATACGTAATCTATCATGTCATTTGAAATCTATCATTTTTTTTCTAAACCCTACCATTTACTGACAAATTTCATGTATTTCTGTTACCTTATTTCTTTCCATATTTGAAGCAGTATAATTTAGTCTTTGAAATCAAGAAATATCCCTTTTCCAGTCTTTTGTAATCAATTGTGGCATTCTTAATCTATTGTGATCTTTTATTTGTGATATTCCATGAGAAATGTTGCTATTTAATGAAAGAAATTGTGTCAGTTCTCTGGCTTTGTCCCTAGCCAGATATTCTAAACAATTAAATCTTAAGTGATTCTTGCTTTCAAAAATAGCATTTTTACCATGTCATTCGTAATCATATGTATTAGAGAAATGATAATATAAAGTGCCTGGTCCACCAAGGCAATTCTCATGCGATTTTGTGCGGTTTTCTGCCGCCGCAGGAAAAGTTGCATTAGTGGACCTGAAAGTTTGGAACCATTAGCTCTTTTCGTTCATTTTTTACAGGAAGAGGGAAATATACCTTAAAAAAATTGCAAAATTCTATAAAATAGGATGTCGCATCAGGGAGACATTCTCAGATAAATACTCCAAGCCAAGTTAAAAGTTTAAATAATTATTTTATTCACAAATCCTTTGTCAAGTATTATTCTTCATGTATCATATTTATCAAAAACTATCAGATTCAACATTTACTAGGTCCATCATTCTATATGTATGACGTGGAAATGTAGATCATGGATCATGCAGTGATCACATGCATTGATGATCTTGATAAAAGTCATATACTTCATAAAAGACTATTTGAAATCAATTTTTGAAAAACTGCAGAAATATAACCAATACATTTTCATTTCTCAAAAAGAACATGTTCTGAGAAAGCGGAATATCCATCATTTGATACAGAGGAGTTTTTTCTTTTTCTGCAGGTGTATTAATTACATATAGCACATGCAACGAAAATGTCGCATCAGGGGGACAGTGAAAAAATCACAACCTTACAATTATTATTTGCAAGCACATCAAAAATTACTATATAGAACTACATAGAGGCATTAAGTTTGATCGTAGAACATCTTAGAAAACTAATTCTTGATATTATAAGCACATTTGAAGAATTTCACCCCCAGCAACAACTGTTAGCATGGTAAAACTCATTGAAAATCGATAGAAGTAAAATATAAATAGCATTTAGGCCGGCAGTTCAAGTATAAAGCACTCATAGCTCCATAGAGAATCATTATTTTAGAATATTATTACATGACCTTCAAACTCAATTAATCATTTTGCTTTGAATTTAAATTAAATCTAAATTAAATTTTGCTTTTTCTCTGCAGGTGTATTAAATTCATATAGCACATGCAAAAATGTCACATCAGGGGGACAGCGAAAAATCACAACCTTACAATGATCATTTGGCAGTCATGTCATCCTTATACTATATAGAACTACATAGACATATTCAATTTGTTCATAGAACATTTTAGAACTTTAATTCTAGTTATTATAAGCACATTTGAAGGTATACATTAAACATAGATGTGTATTGTGGGTATGCTACTACCATGAATGTTTAAAAAGTAGAAATGCAATAGCCTAGTTTATCACTAGTATCATGCCACAAAATGGCTTACCATGGTTTACATAGACCCACATACTACAGAAGCCCTGCCTTGCAAAGGGTACCTTCACTTTCTGGTGTATATTTCTTCAAATGTCAGAATAAAAATACTTAGGGGGCGTACTAATATGGCATATCTGATACCTCAGCCAAAAAGAGGACTTTGTTATTACCTAGTATGAAAAACATCTATAAAAACACATACTACGCATACAGACAGTACCAACAGATAGAAACTACATAGATGGAAAACTGCAGAAATCCTCCCCGATTTTCTTCTCTTGCATGGAGGGATAAAGACTTTCTTTTTCTCTTTTCTGTGGCATTTCTCTTCCTGATTCAGCTTGTTTTGTTCCTCAACATACTCTTCTAAATCATCTTCTACATCTTCACTATCTCCCTCACTCTCCTCCTCCTCTTCCTCCGATTCAAGGAGCCTTTCATCTTCCTTCGATAACATTAACACATTACTTTCCATTTCATTAAACATGATATTGTCACTCTGAGTGCAATCAATGGTAAGCTTGGTCCAGTCTGGACATTTCGGATGAGCATTCAGCAAGAGAGAGCAGCACTTACTATAACATGTTCTTTCATTCATGAAAAGAGTCCCTTGAAAAGGGGCGGGCATATACTGCTTCATCATCCCTTTTACAACCACTACTGGCCATTTCCCCATGCTTTTCCGTTTTTTCTTTGTTTCTTTTTTAGATACAAAAAAGACTTCAGTCTTTGCCCCCGCCACCTCTAAGCTATCACAGAATTCCTTGGGGCTTCTGATAATAATTCAAGACTTAACCAAATTTTCGGCCTTTGCTTTCAACGCCCCACCTACTCCACCGCATGGTGATTTGCCATGGCCTGACTCATGGTAAGACCATGTACAAATCAGCCCAAAAAGTTTCTAAGACTGTGCTATCAGATATGCCATTTACTCATGTATTATATCTAAATTGGGATGAGGGACTATCAGAAAATGAGTGGATGATCTTCAGTTTTGTTTGTATTTCTTTCATTTTTGGAATTATGTATTCCAGAAAGGCCCATGGCGTGGCAGCTGCATGACTCATGTCATCGCCAATACCACCAAATGTCTTTGTAATAGTACAATTTGCAAATCTAATTGTGGAGACGGCAGAAAAAAGTGAAGCCTGGGCACGATCAAAATGTTTTGATGAAGGTTTGTCTTGGTATTTTATAGGATAGTTCTCAGAATAGTCTATTTCAAGTACGGCCTAATCTTCCCCAATATCCTTTTTGATGCTTTGTACTGAGCAAATTTTATGTCTGTACCTTTCTACATGGGGGAGGTAAACACGGTGTAACACTTCAAGACGCTCTAAATATTCTCTTACTCTCACCTTTTCTTCTACCAAATTATCATTCATTTACATCTTATCCCCATCGTTGTACGGGACTTTCCTCCAAGCAATATACTTGACAACCTTCCTGCCCTTTACCTCACATTTAGCAATAGCCAGCAACTCCTCAGGACTGATGTCCTTAACCATCTTTCTAATATTCTCACACTTCTTACACAAACATTGCCTTTGATTGGTATGTTAAACTAATTTGATCTGTCTTTTATCCCGTGCCGTAAAAAAAAACTCCTCTTCAGCTTTGTGGAGGGTAATTCCTTTCTAGAGGCTCCATACAGTTCGGACATTGTCATTAGAAGGCTATTGGTTGTCTTTAGTGGATGGTAGTTGAGCACTGTGTTCTGGCCTCCTCAAAAATTCATTCACGACTAACTTCTTTGCTGCCCATTCTTCCCTTTTTACACTTCTATCCCTTCCCTTGCCAAATACAAATTCTGATGACACTTGGACATTTTTTGCAACCTTTTTCTTGTATCCCCTAGATATGATAATAGAAGAATCACCCGAACCAGAATGTTCAGGGGAAAAGATTTGTTTACCAACTCCTGTTGGGGCTCGTTTTACTGCTTCTTTGATTGAGATGACAGGAATAACTTCCCTAATATTTTCGGGGGTTGTTTCCGCCCCTACCTTCTCCAACAACTGTATGGCTTCAGATGCCACAGGGCATGCATCGGGTACTTTTAAATGTTAGCTTTTTTGGACGCTTTTACCCTCGAGGTCTTTGCCTTGATCTTTGCCTTTAGTTCTTCAGATATTCTCTGGAACTCACTCTGTCTAGCTTTCAGCACCCTATCGTTCTCTTGAAGTTGTTTCTCTTGATACTGTTTAAGTTTTTTGACATCAGGCATCTTGCTGAACGGTAGCTTCAGGCTAAGTTCCCTGTTACATAATAAAACAACAAGCAAAATCTATGAGAAAAGCTCTTTATTACTAATTTAAAATCAGCACAAATATCATGACATATCGGCCCAGTTTCTATAGGTAACATTAATGCATGGTATTTAAAGGGAATCAATTTTATTGTGCATCCAGAGTAATATAGAGAAAATACAGTTCTTGCTACATGATACAAATTTTCAGTATGACATATCAACCTATAAAAGGTCAATTCCACCGTTGGAGAGAATTTGCCCCAAATTCAAAGAAAAAATGCAAATTTGTATAAGACAGTTCTCTAGAGTAAATCCTGACAATTTGGGAATGACATTCCCATTATATATCGAGAAAATAACGGTCTGGTAAAAATGATATTTGAGCTAAGCATAGGTATTCCATACTAACAATATTTGTAGTAAAATTATCATTTAAAAGTGACAGGAATGATAACCGTATCATATCCCTACACTCCATTCTACACTATGCCTATTTTTAGCTCTATTTCTTAAACGATTATATGAAAAAATGATACGTTTTTCCTACACTACAGCATTTTAACCTTAGAAGAATTATAGGCACCCTACTCCTATCATTGTAGTTTCATTTTGTTCTGGAATACGCATGAAATAGAAATTCATTGAAAAAAAAGCTAATAAAGAAAGGGAATTTATGCAGGGGTTTATAAACTTATATGAGAATTTTTTTCTCAAAATGGGGTAAAAAAGCCCCCAGGAATTAGGGCCATATTTCATTAAATATTGATGGTAGATATACAAAAGTGGAGGTATGCACAGCATATAATTCACCAAGGAAGCAGTGGAAAAACATTGTTTATTTTTAAAGATATTCTTAATTTTGCAGAAATATCCCCAACGGTGTAATTGATCCACGTTTTTTTTTATTCAGAAGAGGTCTGTATAATATTTGATCCAATCTCGTGTAAATATATCTGTCACAGATGTTTTCAGGTGTAGAAGAATATATGTATAAATATATAATGAACTTATCCTATTTTGATACAACAAAAGGGAATATATAGTCTTCACAAGGCTTGCTTGTGTTCTGTCTTCCGGCTTCTTTAACATTTCCTGGAACAAAATATTAATTTTTCAAACAACCTAATTCCATTCGTATATTTTTGGATTAATCATTCTCAATGATAATCACTTCAATGAGAATAAAATCAGCTTATGTGTAAGTGATCAGATTTAGTACTTCAATATCAGGTAATCATATCCTGACTTGAGTTTTAAATAATTTCAAAATATAACACATAAAAACATCTCAAATATGATATAACTACCTTGGTGGCTCAGAACTTGAATTTGGTGTTTCATGGGGGCAAGAGGTTGACAAAGGCGTTGGTTCCACTTCTCCACTCTGTTTGGACAGCTGAGCTTCTGAAAAATTAATTCTGATTCATTAATAATTAATAGCATAACTTTTTTTCCCCCTATGCCGGGTCTTGATTCAGATTTGTCAACAAATCCATCCTGAGATCTCGAAAACATCTAAATTTACATCGGATCTCTTACCCTCTTCAGTCATCTTTTTTTATCTATATATTGTTGTAGTTTAGAACATAGGGGTATGTTTATCTACGTTGTAACCTCTCTTTTAGCTCAGTAAAGGTAAATCGCCTGGCGATTCGCTCCAGTCTCTGACGAATCGTCTACTCTTGTATAATGTAACTATGGCGAAAGGCGAAAGGCGAAAAACAATTAACAATTGACGATTGTTGTACTATATAAACCCTTGTTGATGACGAATACACATAATAAACCTGAGGCCGGAGCTGTAAAGACCTCTTTGACTTCATACCTCGTGAACGCGAAGCAGCGCTGAAATATCACTTGACTATTATTTCTGAGATTAATAAGTAACTTAGAGACGAGATTGACTTGATCCAACAACTTTATTATGGCGTACTCAACAACTTCCCTCGACCATCTATGGGACCAGGCTCTGGAAGACCAGGCCCACCGATTATTAGAGCAAGAACAATATACAGAAAAGGAAAACCGTAACAATATATTACCATTAATAGCATAACTTATTAATTATATTGTATGAACGTAATATCAATGGCACAGTATTACATATCAAATCAGATGGTCCTGGGTAAGACCTTAAAGTGCCTTTCTGTCTCTTTTCTCTGTCTCTCTCTCCCTACTTCTCTATCTCTTATTTCCTGGGTATGATCATAAACTGCCTCCCTCTCAGCTCTCCCACCCTTGATATAACACTCACTCACTCAACTATGCCAGATTATAGAAACATATGCTGCATGGATTTAAAATTTCGCAATGATTTTTGGTACTAGGTCTATTGTTACACGATTTAGGGTATCATGCACAAGGAAAGAAATACCAAAAATTTCATTGGCTTAACATTAGGGATGATTATAAAAGGTGTTGGCGCCCTGGGCATGCTTATGTTCCAATCATTTGATAGTGATTTATGATATATGAGAGTCGGAGAGAAACTCATATGACTTACTTATTTTCCAGGATAATATCATTCATCATTTACTAGCTGCCCCCGTTTATCACCTGGTAGACATCCCCTCCCCCCCCCCCCACTCCGCCTCTCCCTTCCACACCCTCCCTTGTTCACCCAAAATTATAAGGTAATACATTCAAATGCCTAGTATCAACGATCATCCTGTGTAGGCCTAGCAATAAATAAATAAATAGATCTGACCCTTATGAATGATGTGCGCTCTTCCGCAGAAACTCCTTCCCACCCCTCTCTCATCCCAGGCTCTTTGCCCTCCCATCCTCTGGACCCTGCCCCATCTCCTCCAACTTCCCCATCTCCCCAGTTATCTCCAGCGTGCAGGAAAATGTTGCGAGGCATGTTGCAAGGCAGCGTTGCTATGCTGACGACCTTGTGTCGCCAAATGGGCAAGCGCATGTTGCGTCGCCGAAGTACCAACGTTGCGTCACCAAATAATACAACGTAAGTCAGTCGAAGCAGAGAGAGCGGGTGGATTCAATAATTTAAACAGATTCGCTTCTACTTTCCTTGAAAAAATTAATCAGTAAAAACGAAGGCCGTGGTAACCTCACTTGAAGCCAAAGTAAGCTGCGTCGAAAGTTCGGGAATTTTACATGGCTCATGTACGAAGCCTTTCCTCCATCAATGACGTAATTAGGCTATTAATTATATGGATAAGAATTACAATATTTGAGGTGATGGCTGTATATAGTGCAGATAAGATTTCTTTACAAGCAGTGCAGCTGACGTGAATAATTATGACAGGTTAGATCTAGGGTGGTGACTGGGAATTCTGTCAATTCTTTAATTTTATACATCCAGAGATTAACAGATTTTCTGAAAACTTTGAAGTATATTTTCTTGTGGTATGTATCAATGGATTCCATCTTTGCTATTAAAGAGATATGACCATGTTTCTAACATCATGGGCAGTTGGCCAGTTGTCATCATAAATGGAATTAGGATGCGTACTAAATGGTATGACAAATTGAATAAATTTCTTGCAAGATTGGGGTGATCAAATTAGAAGCTCTGCCCTGTGACGAGAGTCTACAAACCAAAAAGATATAGCAAGGCTATATCTAGAGAAACCAGTATTGGATTCATCTAATAACATTATTATTCTATGTATATTTACCCTGGCTCTTTTTCATTGCTGCTCTTTGAAGTGTTCATCACCTTTCTTTCGTCCCCTATATTGTTGGTTCTTGGCAGCCTTAGCTAGGCGTTCATCCGAAACCATTTCTACCAAAATATAATAAGAGTTTAATAAGTAATAATATTTGATACTGCTACAAGATGTTCAGTACTGAATAATTTATGTTTATGCTTTCATATATACTAAACATTCCTGTGTCTGTATTATGGTAAATAACGCAAGACAAGGGCTTGGGTACTGGTAGAGGGTACTATTGTGGCATCAATAATTCAGAGCTATATGCTCTTGTCATACTCATAAATATATGATCTAATGCTTTTCTATGATTATATAAGGTTACATAACATGACGTAAGGTATTATTAAACGCAGAATTAAATGCTGTAGTCCAGAAGCTCCACCGAATCATTCATCAATATGCTGTAGGCTATGGCCTATACATAAAATAGGTTCAAATGAATATTATATTGGCCGTAATGAAATAAAAAAAATGTAGTTGTAGTTGTAAGTATTCCAAACTCAGGTGCGGCAGAAAGAAAAATAGGTTTGGGGAGGGGGGGGGAGGGCGGGACAGGGTTTACCATTAAAGTTTAATAATAATTATTGTCATGATAAATGACAACATCATAGGGGAGCACATGGGGGAGGGGGAGAGCAAAATTATAAAGGGGGGCAAATGTATTTCCCCAGCCTCCACCCGACCCCTGCCCCTGGCCAGCCACACTGACTCAGTGCGTAGGCCCACACATCTGACATGATACAAATCTTGGATTTTTTTTCAAAAAAGTTTTCAAGGCTTTTCAATGATATGGTCCAACATTAGAAATCAACGTCTTGAAATGTTGAAATAAAATTCAAGGTCCTGTGCAAACCCTGGCCTGCACATCTATCTACGATGAGCAGACTAGGCCTACTACAGATGGCAAGTGAGACTTTTACACTAGTGGCGGGATTAGTGGTAGCATGAAAGTGAAGTGTCTAAAAATATACCTCAATTTGACCTCAACAAAATTATACTAGATTACTCAATAAACTTTTAAGGTTATGTTCACTTTGTTTTCATGCATTTTAGCAATATTAATCATCATTTTCTTACGTTTTTTGCCGTCAACAAACGTTTATCGCCCTGACGGAAATGGTTGTCGTCTGCGGGAATGTTTCCTCTAGGCGCTAGACCAAGCACAACCGACCTGCCCCCTACAGGGCGGATTTAGACCACCTTTAAACTTCCTTTCGTTGCTCCATTACCCCTGGTATTCTCAGTTAGACAGAACTCCCATCCATCGACCTGTTTTTTATGTTTTCCCATCTAAATGGGTACCATTACATCGTCTGAATGGCAAGTTTTGTTCCTCATGAGGCCTTTTCAGGGGATGACTTATGTATAATGTGGTACAGGAAAGTTGCAATTTTAAATATAAAGATTGGTTTAGACTCCCACCCCTGTCACACCTCTCACACACACACTGCACCTTCACTCACTCACATAGCCCAGTACCACACACTGCCCCTCCCGCTGCCTGCCACTGCCTGCTACTGCCTGCAACTAGTGTGTGAGTAGCCTTGCCTCAAGGCTACACACACACTAGGCAGGTAGGCAGTCAGGTATCAAACACTAACCCATGGATTCTAATGTGAAGGGAGGAGTGAAGGGTGGGTGGCTGGTGGGCATGCAGTGTTATTCAAGGTGAGAAAAACGACAACTATAAGAACAAAAACAAATAAGTACAGCAAGCAAAAGTACTAGCGGGTAAAATTTCTGGATGGCAGCACGATTCTTTGTTAACTATAAACTCATCTGTCGAGTCAGGGGGACAGTGTCCCCACACACGACAAGGACTATTAGGGCCCTGTGTATAATGAAATTAACAAGGCAAAACCTAGAAAGCATAACATTTAGTTGAAATCATCCGAATCTCTCTAATTTTAAGAATAAAAATCATTTGTTCCCTTATATATCAGGAATATCCATTGCAATAGGCGTGCTCCACCCCCCCCCCCCCCCACCCCACCCAACCCCCAATCCCCGAAATTACATGAAATATTCAAAATTTCGTAATTATAAAAATTTTCGGAAAATTTATACAAGAATTTTTTTGAAAAAGAACTTTTTTTTTCAAAATTTCCTTTTCTCCCCGAATTCAATGGAAATGAAAATTTCAAACTTCTCACAATTTCGGAATTTTTGGAATTTTTGGAATTTTCAAAATTTCGAAAAAGAATTCAAAATTTCTTGTTTATGTCATGTAATAGTTCCCAATAATTTTCATTCATGAAAACTTCTTGGTCAGAATATTCCTTAGATTAAAAACGAAAATCACGAAAATTGAAATTTAAAAAATTTGAAAATTCCGAAATTGTAAAAAGTTTGAAAATTTTCTTTTTCATTGGATTTCTGGGAAATGGAAATTTTGAGAAATTATATTGACAAATGCATATGACGATCGGAATATATGAAATACACATCATTTATGAAAGAGACATCATATGAATTATACCACGATCGGGGGTTGTACTAGTTATTGCTAGTCTAACTCTAGTATACTAGAGTTAGAGAGCAATGCCTTCAAAAAGGCCAGGATGGAGTAGTGTCAACTTGGCACTACTCAACGTTTCTCTAAACAGAACGAAAAACATTTGTTTTAAAATTCACCAACATCTTCCTTATGTCATTTCCTTCCCATCTAGACCTTGTTTTCCATATATCACATTACAATTATGAAGAAAAGGCCCATGAAACCCTCCAACCTCTTTAAAAACTTAGAGCGAGATCAAGGAGATCTCGCAGGAATTTCAAAATCTCGCCGGTGATGTGACGTCAACATCACGTCACATCACCAAACTCTGCACATGGCACTGGCGTTCAAGCTTCGAACTTTAGCATCTGTGATGCACTTATTTAACTTTTGTCAGTTCTGACTGCATAAAATCGCCATAAATACACACTAGTACATGATTTGCAATCACATAAATGTTGTCAATTGATGCTGGTCAAGGCATCAAAATGACTATTAAAACAGCCGCATGTCTTTATTTACATCGAAGCAAGATCTTGGCCTCTCAAGTGGAGAGTTCTACTAAGGGGGCTGCGTAAAATATTCCCGCATATTTAGGGTCTGCAAAAAATTGATCAGACCATAATAATTAACCTGCATCTAAGCTCTTAGACTCGGTAAATGTATTGAAAAAGTACCAAGAATATAAGTATACCGGGAATATAAGTAGGAACATGTATTTCACATTTTTAGACTTAGAATGCAACCGTTCCACGCAGCGTCAACGACAGTGCTGCCTGACTCTACACATGATCATTGAGTAGAGGCAGGTTCGACTGACTAGGGTTGTACATGATGCAAATGAGTGGATACATGCCATCGTATATTGTTGAATGAATCCACGCGGCGAAAATTTTACCCTTTTTTAGCCTAAATGTAAGAATTATTCTTATTGGTTGACGTAAGGCTTGCTCATGACGTCACGGCTATTTGTGACGTCATATGCCATCCGTGTCGTCGTTGATTAGCCAATCAGTAGTACACTTGTATAGCGCTTTGGTATCAACAATCAAAATGGTGGGTCATCGGAGAGAAGCAAGGTAAATAAATAGTTTGTTTCTTTAATTTATTTAAAAATTTGAGATCGTGGTATAAAAATAGGATGTAACTCGGTTAGTTTCTGACTTACTGTATACGTTGCCCACTCGTTTTTTATACATTAACTCGTTAACATTAACTCGTTTTTTTTCGGCTTCTCGTGATATCCCTGGTAGGAAAAAACTTGTGGGCAACGTATACAGTAAGTCAGAAACTAACCGAGTTATATCCTATCATAATATACGTCATATGAAATACTAGTATACATAATGATCGCGGTGGTGGACAAAGCTCCTGCGGGAAATTCCGCGGTGGTTTTTCCCGCAGCGAGGCAAGTCTGGCGGCGCAAAACCGCGGCGGGATTTCCCGCATGGGTACTTTTTGGTGAACCAGACCCTTAACTGTGTATTTTGGTGGCTGTTACCTATTAAGACATTAACAATGATCAAATATACCAAAGATGGTTGCTTATATATCAGTTATTCATCAAACGTTGCTGTTTGTCCTGCTGCATCTGTGATGGCTCAAGGAGCTATAGAATTTGTTGCAGAACCAAGAAAATTGGGAATAACCTATTAACCTAACATAATTAACCTATTAACCTAACATAATTAGTATATTTGAGAAATATCTTTCATTAATCTTCAAAGCAAAAACAATATGTAGGACAAACGTGTCATTCGTAATCTATTGCTTAGAGTAAAATTGGCGGGGGGGGGGGGGGCCTGGCCATGAACAACTGAGCCTACTGACTTCATATTTGATAACAATAACAGTATTAGTTTCTATACATTGGCAATTCCTTCCAGTATATGTTGCGCATATTTCATTGTTTTAGAATGTTCTCAGATAATGAAATATCTGTGCAATAATGCAATACATATAGTGTGCATTTGTAATCTATTGCTGGTATATTGTGGACACTGCACATACAAAAAGAATTAAAGTAGGGGTGAACGGGTCTATTGGATGTTTATCTCCAAAAAATATGAAGGCCGTAACATCAATATTTGCCCATTTACAGCCAAAAATGCAAAAAAGTAGGTTTTGGCCCTGATTTCACTGGAATCAACCATTTGCACTTATTCACAGAGAATTGGCATGTAAGAAACCATATCTCCAAGTACTATACGTATTTGTATAAACTGATTGGTGTTGTGTTGCCATGGCAACCATGTTCCAATAGTAACCGTTTCTAAGGAACTAATGTAAGTTACTTGAAATGATAATAACAAATATCATGTTTGCAAGATGCTAAAAGTTTGTTTAAGATGCTAAAAGTTTGTACTGATAAAATCGAACAGTTTCAGGTTTTGTTTGGTTATCAATTTAGAAGGACATGCAAGTTCAGATTAGATAATAAAATCAAATTCGCAAATTTGACCCTGGATCACCCTTTCTCCGTGGCTAGTATTATGGGCGCGCGCGCGAGATGGTAGCTGGATGACCTAGATTCGCGCGGTTTTAAAAGTATGATGGCTGCCGTGGTGAGTGCGTTTAGACGTCTTCAAACCAGGAGCTAGTGTTTAGAAATAAACACCGCGCGAAGCCTTTCTGCCTATGTTATTGTATAAAGAAAAGAAATGTCTAGTGATCAAGGTGGTTTTAGAATTTAGGGGTTATGGAAAAAGGTCGAAAATGATGTAATATTACGTAATAAACTAATAGAACCTGTTCACTAGACATCGATGGAGGTATTAGGCGGGGAAATTATGTTTCAGCCGACCTAATAATTAGAGGTTTTGAAACCTTTACATAAACATAAAATACAGTAATAAAGGTCAGAAAAATGCTCGCAGAGCTCTCTGGAAAGCATAGAAATACCTTTCGGCAATACAATAATACAAGAAATACAAATCAGACCAAATAGAAATCGGGAGAGACAACTCCTAGGGAGTGTACTGGTCAAAGCGACCCAAAAGGAGTTATCTAAAGAGTAAAGTAAGGTGGTCAAAAGGTATATTTGGGGAAAAGGTACATATTTAAAAGGTGATAGACCTACCGAGCAGTACAAATATTGCTAAATGACCGAAAGGTAGGTTTTTTCTAATGTACACATACAAAAATAGGCACAAATTAGACAAGCAGCGGATCCGTCCCTCCAGACGTGTAGACATGTGTGGACTATAGCGTTCTTGGTGAGTTAAGCTCTTATAGATAAAAGTTCGTTGAATTAAGTTAAGTATAAAGTTAAATTGTCTCTGTTTAGAAGCCTATTGGAAGTATATTGAACTGGCTTGTGTGGTATCCTCCCCGGTGGAAAATTCACTACTTCGATGGTGAATGGCTGTAGAAGCAGAAAAATATGGTGACTGGTGAAGACGGACCGCGGTGATGTCGGACCGGGCGGCTTAGTGGAGTCGGACCGGGGGATTAGTGGAGTCGGACCACAGGGTTAGTGGAGTCGGACCACCGGGTTGGTAGACTCGGACCACAGGGTTAGTGGACTCGGACCACTGTCAACTCGGACCAGATATTTTAGTAGGGACAGTCCACAACTGCCTTTATTGACTTAGGACAACCAATTTAAGGTTAGGGTTAGGGTTAGTTTAGTATGGATTATTGTTAGGTACATTTTTTTGATGTAAGAAGTTCGGAAAACTCCCGTTATTCTCGGTAATATTCCCATAGCTATCCATGGTCCGAGTTTACTAACCCCTGGACCTGGTCCGAGAATACCTCGGTCCGAGCTCTGCCCGGTCCGACTCCACTAACCCCTTGGTCCGAGTCCACTAACCCCCTGGTCCGACCATACCCGGTCCGAGTATACGGCGGTCCGAGTATAGGAGGGTCCGACATCAGAGTGGTCCGACCTCTCTAGGAAGCAAAAATATAGGCCTATAAAGAACTAAAGTGTTCACGTGTAGTGTCCCTAATAGATTGGCCAATCACAGCCTTCGATGCAAGCATGGCCTACATTTCATAACCACAACACCAGCACGTGGGTGCCTATATATATGTAGACAGTTGAAAGTAGGAAAGTAGTCCGATTCATTTGGCTGTCCAATAAAATCTACTTGTAGCAGATTAAAAATATTTTAGGGACATTATGTCCACACCCGTGTTGTGTCACATTTAAAGGCATTTTTACTAGCATCTAGATTGAGTTGGTTAGGACGAGTTGAATTAGGATCGTCGACTCAAATGTTGCAACACAAATTTCCTTGTAGCAGGACAGATAGGCTAAATAGATTCCACTGTAGAACAAAATATATTGGGGGCATAATTTCAGAGGTGCCGAACCTCACTTGGCGGGAGATCTGATTTTTCAGACAAATTTGCAAATCCTCCAAATGTAATTATTGCATTATTTCGGACATATTTAACCCAATTTATCAAATTATCTAGTGTAAGATTGAGGTGATTTACCCTCTAATTCGGCCAGCAAAATTAAATAAAAAGTCAGAGCTAGAGAATCGATTTTGGCCAGCAAAGCAGGGCCTGGTAGTAGGTAAAAGTTTGACTACCTTTTTATCAAAATATCTATTTATTTCTTAGCAATAACTGCGCCAAAATAGGAGGATGTCTTTATTTCTGATAATTATGGCACAACGGCGATGCTATATCATAACGGTGACATTACAGCAAATCAAACAGCAAATCAACAGCATCTGATTTAATTCATATTTATCTATTCATATTTATTTATTCATATTATTTACCAAATTCAGGCAGGCCTAAACAATTATCAGAAAGGGTGATATATGATGTACATTATTTTAAATATTGAAATTATTTTACATGTCATAACGCTACATAAACATTCCAACACCAATTCAAGGAATTTTATTTTAGGGAATAAAAGGTTTCAGAAAACTCATGGGCTATACCTTTTACTTTTATCAAAATATACAGCATGATCCAACATGATAGTTTCCATCTCTAGATCGGTTTAAGTTAGAAGCTACATAAAATGTGATTTGTTTTTAGGAAAATGAGCCATAAGTTGCAAAAAATGGATTTTGAGATATCACCATTTGTAAAGAGGAGATCAAGGTGATTCCAATGATAGTGTACCCAGATAACAATTTTCCGTTGTTTTCACGTTGTGGCGACGTTATTTTCTGTTTTTGTCGGTTGTAATTAGCCTACGTAAATCTGTATGGAAGAAATAACGTGAATACAACGTAGAAATTATTTTTTAAAAATGTATTATTCTTTAATTTAAATTTTCTTTTGTTTAAAAAAATGAAAAAAATATGTACGTTGTATTCACGTTATTTCTTCCATAGGCTACACTTTTACGTTGCTACAACGTAAACAATCACAACGTAGAAATTACGTACCGTATAGTGTGTCAGCTGGGTATAAACACTAGGACACCTAATAAGTATATTTCTATATTTTAAGTTTAATATTTTCATTTTTGAAAAAAAGAAGTTTTTAATGTTTCTGGATGGGTAATTACCAGTAAAGTAACTAAATATATACTCCCTACAATATTACATTTATTGATAATTTCTCTAGAAAAAAGGACTTTCATGACACCAGCCTAATGGAGTAACGTTAGCATTCACAACAATTTCATTTATGTCGGCAATACAATTTCCATGGCGGAAACACATTCCAGCCTAGTGGAAGAGTGGCCCAGCAACAAATTTCAAGGCGGATACAAGTTCCCAGAAAATGCGGCAACACATGAGATCCTCCTCCACTTGCATTTTTGTTGCCGACACGAAATGACCAGTGTTTTGTTGGCAACAAAAAATTGTCGCAGCAGTTTTTCACAGTTTCCCCCCTAGTAGAGTCCCCCTAAGGCAAAAAAATAAGTAGGCCTAATGTCAGTAATGATGGAATTTGAATAGGCACAGACGCATTTAGAGAGGTACGGTATTAGGCTATTTAAACTGCATGGTTGCGGGATAATAGAATTCCAAACGTCTTTCCCACAACGTCATACATGTGCCAGACAACAGCGGTAACTGAGTGCCCAGATCGTGTACATTTTATTCACAAGAATTTCATCACAAGAATTAAAAAAGGTTGAAACAAAGTTAATCATTTCATATCTTATCATACTACATAAACATGAAGTTTATCCCATTTATATACTCTGAATAATAGAGGCATATTATATATACATTACTAAATGAAAGTTTTTCAGCCCTCCCAGATTTATTCCTGTGTCTGCAATAATCGCACTTGAAGCATACCTTTTCTACCTAGGAAAAGGTAGAATTAACTCTTATCGGTCTCATTTTTTTTGTGACGTCACGCTCACACCAACCCCCCCTCCCCCCCTTGTCACACTTTGTCACAAAACGTGAACCCCCCCTCCCCCCCTCCAGCGTGACGTAATTTATGGACGGCCCCTTACTTCTGCTGAAAAAAATGGTCTACACATGCACACATGTTCATCATTAAGAAAAGATACATTATGAAATCACTAATTTAAACTGATCTAGACATAGAAAATATCATTTTGGAATATTTGTGTCACGTTACGAAATATTCTCCCCAAGTTCTTACGCCAAACAGCTGCGGGCTTGATGTATTCCCATTCACTTCAGGATAAGATAGGATAACTCTTCTACTAGCTGATGGGTCTGTGCTTTTTGTCGCCACCTAGCGTATTATTTGTTATTAAGGCTATTCCCGGAAGTAGGCCTATAGACCTTGGTTTGTTTACCTGTTAGGACAGAAAGAGCAAGGCGGGCGAAAGCACAGCCAGGTAAAACTTTATTACGGTTTCAGAGATCCTTGTTAAAATATGGCACAGATTGCAGAACTTTCCTCATTTATGCGCCAAACCTTGCTGTTGTAGAAATCATATCGTTAGGACGCGTCAATTTGTCCAGTTCTTTAGCGATCTATCGTCTAGCATGCAGTATGCAACAGTTACACTTACAGCCAGTCGAGTCAGAGAAAAATAACCCCATATATATACCGCCGTTTGGCTGGTGTTGTACCCAAGTTTTTTTCTGGGCTGAATGTGAACTGTCTGCTTCATAATATTCGAGTCTTTCGAATTTCTTTTGTTTCGATTGGTTCAATAATATTAATATATTGATTGCAAAGACAAAGCCAGAGGGTGAATTAGGTACTACCACTACTACTGGCACTAGTACTAGGCCTAGGCTTAGAGTAACCGCTTCCACAGGCCGGAATAGGGGTATATATGGGTCCGATCTTTTATGACTGTGTCTGAGTGTCGCACGATAAGAATTTTTTCCATGTCCCATGTCACTTTTTAAAACAATTCAATGATGTCTTGTGTCACTTTTTAAGCAATACATTAATTAATATTAACAGTCGATACAATGTCGTGTGTCACCTGTTAAATAAATCACTGTGTCTCATGTCGATTTTTAATACATTTCTGAATGTCTCATGTCAAATTTTATCAGCTTTTTGGAAGCTGTGTGTGTCGCACTTTAAGGGGACCGTGTCGCCGTGTCGTCCATGAATTAGCGGCCGTGTCGCGTGTCAATCGTGTCGAATTTTACCCATATGTACCCATCGGAATGGCCTTACGTTTGAATCGGTTTTAATAATAGGCCCCTTCCACTGGTCGGAATAAGCCTTACGTCTCAATCGGTTTTAATAAGAAACAAAGCACATCGGTTTTCACAGGTTTCCATAGGTTTACCACTATTCCTACCGATCCGAACCTACACATTTTGGTCACTTCAACTGCTCGGAACGGAATGCAACGTTGGTTCTTGAAAAAACCGATCGAAACCGATGAGAATTGAACCGGTCGGATTATCGTTTTTAGCCCTTCGGTTCGTTCGGTTTGCCCAAAATATTCGACGGTGATATTCCATTCCGATTGGGGCCGAACGGGACCGATGCCATGTCACCAACAGGTCGGAATTAATGATCGGTTTTTTGGATTGAACCAAACCGAACCGATAGCTATGTCACCAACAGGTCGGAATTAATGATCGTTTTTTTGAAAACCGATTGAGACGTAAGGCTTATTCCGACCAGTGGAAGGGGCCCATAAAAGGGACAGAGGGGAGTCAGAGGGAGATGAAAGGTTCCATCATCTCCGCCGCCCAGCAGGGTGATTAGCTCTTATCTGGTCATTAGCAGTGGAGTGCCCCTCACCATTTCTAAACGACTTAATTGCAATTTTAAAAAATCATTTTAAACTTTTGAGTTTTAGTTACCTCAACGAGACTAGGGGAAGAGAGGGTCGACTGAGGGGCCCATATAGGGGGAACCAAGGACGAGCTTGTTTTCGATTCTTATCACTCATTAAGTCCTAATGGCAGATAGTGGTGTGTGGTTTTCTTGGAAGTGGGCAGATGTGGTCACCCAAGTAATGGTACATGTCTCCATCTTCAGCTGCTTTCCAATGGCTGCTGCATGTTGGCTCAATAATTTTCCTATTTTGATACCTTCCGATCTGGTGAAAATGATGGGATAAGTTTGAACAGCTAATTCAAACTATTATACACATGTCCAAGTAATGTTTATTGTTTCACCAGATTGGAACATTATATAAATTACAAATATTTATGAGAATTTGAGAGCTTAATACTCAGCTCATTAAATCCGGGTCATATTGGTCCTTTGAGATGGGGACCATACCATCTGAAAGCTAAAGACAAGGGGATTCACACCAAATGCTTACCATATAGATATCATAAGCAACCTGGTCACAAACTGGGCCCAAAGTAACCCTGTTTTCTTGTAAGTTTATATGGGTCAGGGGCTTTTGGGGGAGTTTCAGAAAATGGAGTTTAGGGCTGAAAACAAGCTCGGGACTAAAGGATTGCCGCCTGGCCTGTGGTTTCATGCTGTGTGGCACTGGAGGACTCTGATGTGGGCCTTGTGGTTAGATAAATTATACCCGATAAGGTATACATTCTGCCTTAGAAGTTTAGGGCTTTGGACCCGGTCCTCTCTTCCCCTAGTCTCATTGGTTACCTGTATCAGAATTATTTCGATACAACATCAAGTAGGTACTAAAGTGCGGAAAAAATGTCCTTCCCCAGTTCAAATACATGCAGTACAAGTGGAGATATCAAGTACCAACTACACAAAATTCATCATTTTTACCTGCATTTTTTCCCCATGCGACATTGTGCGACACCTTAACCACATATACCACAGGAAAGCTACATTTCTCAAGAACCACATACTCAAATCCCAATAATTAGGACGGATTAGGAAATATAAAAATCTTGAAAAGAAAAAGTGCTTTCAAATAAGTGTTCCAAAGAAATTTAACTGTAACTTGATTTGTAAGTATAGTAGAGAGATAAATCGAATACCAAAATCATGCTTGCAACATGGGGAATATAATTCTGGAAGAGTGCAATGTGTATGAATGATAGTTTGTATTAATCATGTACCAATAATTAATCTTCAGCAATTAGGTCATGAGGTTCTGGAGAGGGGTGGGCATCGGCGGTGGCATCGGCGGTGACCATCATGGTGCACAAAGCCCCCTTGCACCACAGGAGGTCCCCCTCATCTTTGGGCCGGGAATCAGCAGGGTGCAGGCAATAAAATTCCGAGAACTTAATCTGTTTCTTTTAATCTAAGGCCTAGGGTAAATCCACAAATTTCCTTACTGACCTAATAGTGCAGCTGTTAAAAATTAGTGTCAACGGGTAGGTAGTAGCCTACAATCGGTATAAAAATACCTCCCTATAGGCTATAGTTAGGCCTATCCGTAGCTTTATATACTGACTGTTGTAAGGCTGCTGCATCTTTAGCTGGCCTACCCTTCCCTTGCTTAATTGCGATTCCCATAGACTCACTTCGTTCCTATCTAGGGATCTATCATCTAGTATCAGATCTTACATCTCTTAATCTCCTAGCAGCGTCTCTTATCACCTAGCAGAATCTGGGTTTATTTGAAGGATATAAAAATAACAGAACGGTTTTCCTTTTTAGATTGATGAGATAACATCAATCTAAATGGATTTGGTAGATGTCTGTCAATCATTGATAGCATCTTGGCTCCTCCCATCCTAGATATCAGTGTGAAGAATCTGTTGATTCTGATATCAGCAGATGGGATCGGAATCATGCTGGTAATGGCTGGGAGGGGGAGGGGATGGCGTTTAGGTGTGAATTAAAGGGTAGACCATGTGTGAATTAAAGTGGCAAGTTGAGAAGTAAGATGCCTCATATGCAAAGGTGTTATATATATAAGGGGACCAACAGAAATACATGGAGTGACAAGTCATATGGGATAGGGATTCATGTTTTCTGTCTCCCCTTCCTCTCCCTCCTACTATCCCTCCCTCTCGAACTTTACATTTAACTGACATCAATCTTCATTTCCCTTAGAAATGCAATCTTCTGCATGAACCAGAAATAAATAAATAAATGTAAACTGATCACTGTTAACTAATTCTTGTTAAAATCAGATGATTCTATGGATAGGCTTATTTGTTGACATTCAAAGTTTGAAAATATTAGCCTACAAACTGAAAAAACTCAAACATCTCTGAATCACTTTTAACTTGGTTTTAATTGAAGGAGGAAATAACAACAATACCGTAACAGAAATGTTTTCCTTTTTCAAATCGGATGAATCTCCTAAATCTAATGGACATTGAAAATCTGAAAATATTATATTTTGATTGCCTGGGGAATAATTTTCACATGTAGGCCTTTGCCTATATAACTTCATAAGTTATGCGTACAAACATAAAACTTAGTAGACTTTAAGTGACACTTCTCACTGTTCTGATCTTGATTCATGAGTAACAGAATTTCTACTCTTCTAGTGTCTGGTACATCTTAACCTTCCTAACTAACCCCTGGTCATAGCAAAAGTATGTATCCATAGAGAGAGTGTGACATCATAAGCTGCTAGCTAATAGCAAATGCTGTTGTTTAATTAAGAGGTTTGGTTAATGAATATAATATGGCGATGGGCAGACAGCAGTGCAATAGAAAATAAAAGTATTTATTGTTGTAAGGGGGATCCCCTGGAAATGGGCCCCCGGTGGCAAGTAGGTGAGGGCTCCCCAAGTAAGAGTGTAGTACCATGCTTGAACGTTGACGTATATATACGGGCCTCTGACCCATTTGTTACACATATTCAATAACTTATCCCTGGTGATTTCACAACTACCATAGTATATGAGATGTTTGGTCATTGAGCAAATTCATTTCGATGTGCTACAGTGCACATAAAATCCAAAGTGTCAATTGGTTTGGCATCTGGAGTTACGTTACCGCAGGTCGGGGGCCCAGGTCACTGCATCTATTCTGGGATCTGGCCACTGATGGTCAAATAAAGATTAAAATAAATCAGTTTCTTTTCTGTCCCCCTGGAGTATGGGGCAGCACTTATGTTGGCTAAACCCTTTCCTCTGGGATTTGAAATGAGAAGAGGCCTCTGGAGACATGTCAATGTTTGTGACATGATGCAGAAGAATTGGCCCCTTCTTGCCATCAGGGGTGCCAACCTGGGGAAGGCCCAAAAGGCTGACATCTTATGTGTCCAAATATGCTCCATGCTACTTACACAATTTAATTTTGCTATATATGGTAATTAAAAATGACGGGTGACTAATCGGAAATCCATACAAAAACCAACCCTAACTCTAAATTTGTGGTCCTAAGTCAGTGAAGGGAGTAGTGGATTGTAAATGTAAAAAAAAGTTAGTTAGAGGAGGGTCTCAACTCGTTATTCTCAACTCTAAATAGTAATTAAAAAAAGACAGGTGACTAATCGGAAATCCATACAAAAACCAACCCTAACCCTAAATTGGTGGTCCTAAGTCAGTGAAGGGAGTAGTGGATTGTAAATGTAAAAAAAGTTGGTAGAATAATCAGAAGTTGTAATCTGTAAAATGAAACCGGGAGGGGTGCAAATGGACAGACATGTGAACTGGCATGTTAGAGGATGGTCTTGTGCATTTGGTCCTCCTGGATTACTTACCTCCTGAGTCCAGGGCTGGGGAATATGGGGGATCCCCTGGAAATGGGGCCCCAGTGGCGAGGAGGCGAGGGCTCCTCATGTAAGAGGGTAGTACCATGCTTGAACGTTGATGTATATATATGGGCCTCTGACCCATTCGTTACACACATTCAATGATAATTATTGAATGAAAACACAATGTTGGTCAGATACTGATATACCTATCCTATATGATTACACTGATCTGAAAACGTTTCAAGAGATTTCATGACTACTCATTTTAAAGTGGCTAAGATCACTATTTTGACTATATGTCATTTAGAAATATGTTTGTAGTTTTCGATGACCTGCACAAGTGAGAATATTTGTGTGGAATACCAATGCTATATATTCCTTAGATTAATTGATATTTGTTAAGGAAGAATGTGGCAGAGATTCCATTGGGGAATTCAAATCTGAGCAAGAAGTAACTAGACCATAGGGTGCTGCCCCAGTGCATGGTGAAAGGATGTGAAGTATGAGCGAAGCAGGTGTCCCATCCAGGTGTTCTCACTTAACCAATTATGATAAGGGGCGTCGGGGACTTTCCCTAGCCAACCAACTTGGGTCTGACTGTTGTGTCTGTGAGGCACAGCCAGCCGACACCGCCCTTCGAAATTGGAGGTTTAAACTCTTAAATACACGAAATATATGTGACCCGCCAAGCAGAAAGGTACCTTCCCGCGGGAGTTATAGTTCCTGGTATTCCCGCTAGGAGTCACATCATGTTCATGACGTCACTGTCACAAATGTTTATATTAGTAATTCTGAGAGGCAGGTAACTTTGAAAGTCTGTAACTTCACTAATTTTTGGAGTATCAACAAAATTTGTTCACTTTTATAATGCTCATTTCCCCTTCTGTACATCCCTGTCATTTAATTTTGTTTCTTTTTAATATTTATTTTTTGTACATGTGATGTGTCACAGGAAAATGAGTCACTCCCCAAACCTATTTGAGATCATCTACAGAAAACTGACATAACTTTACAAAAAAGTCCATATCTCGGCAAATTCTGGGAATTTTCAACTATTTTTTTCGGTTATTGACTCAGGAGGACATGCAGATTCAGAATCTATAATAAACCCAAATTCGAAAATTTGGCCCTGGAGTCCCCTTTCTGCTTGGCTGGTCACATATGTATTTAATACATTAATGCTCCCGGGTATCCATTACCAACATACTAATCTAGAACATAGTTGAAATTCAGGCAAACTTTGCCCAAAACGGGAGCTCAGTGATATGTGTCACTCGTGGTCCAAGCACTCCCTACACATAATGGCATGCATGCTTGTTCCCATTTGCATGGACATAGGGGGTCTCTTGGGGAAAGTTTGCATGTCCTTGAAAACCTAACAAAGGGGTCTTTTTTTCTGGAGGACTTCGCGGAAGTGGAAAAAATGGGTCAGCGTTTTCATGGAAATAGGGTTACTTTTCCAACTCAAAATCCACAGAAAAGGGTATGTTTTCTGATAGGTGGAACAAGCGTAATGTCCTACTAATTCTATATGAGTGCGGGGACCAGGTGTCACTTTAATGAGAGTAGCTACTTTAAAATCCCAAAGTGGCAGTTGGTTTGGCATCCAGGGAGTGGCGGCTGCTAGTAGGCGCCTTGCGAATGTAATTTAGATATTTGACGATGGTTCCGCGCGAAATAACACCAGGAAGGAAATGAGTAAGTTTCGTATTTTTTATTTATTTCTCAATGTTTCGATCGGTATGATCTTCATCAGGAGAATCTAGTTATTTAGATATGTTTAAGCCGTTTTTGTTATTAGTGTTGGCCCACAATAAAACATTATTATGGATATTTTCGTTTTTCAAAATGGCCTGCCTTTCCCCTCATCCTAAACAGTGCAAACCGACACGCCGTCCCAGAGATAAAAAATAAAGCTGTGAGACCCAGCCGAGGCTCGAGCTTGCAACCCTCTGCTCTGTAAGTGAGAGCTCTAACTGCTGAGCTAGGAAGTTTGGATAATTTTATTACGATATGATAGTGAGCGACTGTTGTGTATGGGACGGGAGTGACCGAAATTGTTTATTATACAGTTGTGGGAACATCAGCCCTAGATTAGCAGTAGCTAGGTTATAGGTGGGGAATGCTGAATCCAGGACTGGAATTGTTTGTCACATGGGTTTTTTAAAGCTAAAGGCAATAAAGTGGCGATCTGGTACTATCCTTGTCTCAACCCTGGGTACAACTGCGCAAATTCCCAGGAGAGTTACCTTGATGGCAACAGTTCCGCCATCTGGTGTCACTTAACATCCTGAGAGCATGGCACACCAGACAGTTGTTGATAGCCAAAATAGACTTGAAGCCCTTATATAACTCTTAAATTAACTAGGATATTATATTATTGAGTAGATAATGAAACCTTAGGCTTTAAAAAATGTCCTCCCTTCCCGGACACCATACCCACCTGCCCGCCATCCCAACCATGTAGCCCGGACATCTACATGGCACGCCAAGTAAAGCTTGCAAGCTGTGTTCCGGGCTACTGGTGGCGCTACTGGTGAGAGAGTGAGAAACCATTACTCCGAGTTCACCCGATCTTACACAAGTATGGCCAAGTGTGTTCCAATGTCACATTGTGTGAGAGTGTAGCTTAATGGCGTCAAAGAAAACATAGAGAGATATGAAGTATCGCATGCGGCCTAGTGTGTAGTTATTGTACTAGTGAGACCTTAAAAACCTTGGTGAAATCTCATGCATAGACTCTAATAGGAGGAATAAGATAGGTCTCGAGGCCGGGGAATGGGAAATAGGGCATTATTTGGAAATCTCAGGGGGATCCTTTCTAATAGGCTTCACCCTGTCGGGATGGGGGCGGAGCTACGAGACTGGGTTGTTATGTATGCATAATTAATTATGCCACTGACGCCTTATCGTCTAGAGTTATGAAACCCCAGGTTGGGCTGGTCCAGGTCACTGTATCTATTTTGGGGTGTGGTCACTGATACAGGGCGGTGATTGATGAAGAAGACAGAAATTAGTTTCTTTCCTGTCCATTTTGGGTGTGGGTGCAGCACCTTTTTTTCCTCTCATTTACATCGTTGGGCATGTGCAATGGAGCATAACAGGTCAGCGTGCAATGTTTTCAATCACAGATGACTATGGAATAGGTTTATCGATAAAAAAAACCCAACCAGTTCTGTGTATATTGTGCACATTCTCTCCCATAATGTAACGTTACTATAAGCATCACAAACTGTTATAGATTAAGGACACATATTTTCATAGGCATTTCTTGATTATTCCAAACTAAAGGACTTTAAACTTCTCCGAATTTATCGAGTCTTATTTCACCCTTGATATGCTCAACATATTGAAATAACATTATAGGCTCTGGTAAGGGTCAATATCACAAGCGAGATTCCCAACATTGCAATGTGGGAGTGTCCTACTTTCTAGCATTTTGATTGGATCATGGGGTCGTATTTATGGGTCAGGTTGCTCACGCATTCGAGCAAATCAAACTAAAAGTTATCAAGGTTGTTATAAGTATTTATTCCTCAAAATGACCGTAAATCACAGACATGGTGAAAACGTTAGGCTTTCCATAATATAGCCAGTATCATCAGCCCTTCCTTCTGTCTACCTGGGACAGCTACAATCATAGAGATGGGTATTTTGTCTAGTAGGCTACGTCTCAGTAGATTTAGTTTAATTAAATTCTTTTAAATTTTTGACCAAGGGTTTTTTGAGCCGGGGTTTTGACAAAATGTCATGCCAGGAACATTTGACCAATGCAATCGACCATACCGGACCAATCGATCAAACCGCTGGGCCCAATCGACCACATGTAGAGAATATAGTACTTACATGTGTACTTAACTGCACCCTAACGGACTACCTCAGATAGCATGGGCATATAATAGGCCTACACCACTGCTCCAAAAGGTGCATGGCTGTCACCTTGCGATGCTATAAATTTTGGATCGAATCAATTTAAAGTGGAGGATCCGCCTTTTAAATTTTAACTGCCTTTGCCACTGTCACGGTCATATTTCCATTATTAATATCTCCTACTTCAATCTCACCCAGAGACCAGGAACCCCAGCGGAGGCTGCTGCGTGGATTAGGCACCAGACCTGCCGCCAAGTCTTGTCTGTCTGCTTACGGCGTCACTCCCTGTCCTCACTGCAGTCCTTTACATCCATTCATTGATTTATAGGAGGGACACGTATAGACGGTATACTAGTTGATGGGAGTGACTCGTGTAAGTGGGGTAGGAGCAGATGTATACACAATATTGTTACATGACCTTATATAATGCTGTTTACCACCAGATTGACCTCATCACTCAGGACATGCACCTGAAGAACCCCGTACATGTTGCCCAGAGATGACCTTACAGAATCTAAACAAGATCTAGGTATGTGTACATGTAGTCTGTTGCCAGAGCTCCGCAATGGAAATATGCGAAAGTATAGCACAGACCACTTACATATCTTAGACACAACCAGGCATAACGACTCCATGATGGTTATAATATTATATAATTTCTAGTTGAAATTACTAACGAGACTGAATGCCCACTCATTATTATATAATTCAAAAGTAGTGCTTTTCAATCGTGAACGTTCCTGAGTATACAGCATCATTGAATGCCAACAGGTAGAAATAAGGTTAGTATATTAATTAAGTAGTTTCTCGCTATTACCATTTTAAAGCATGTGCCTTATTGCTACTGGAATATTTTTTCCACACAACAGTATCCTCTAATATGATAGGCGGCTCATACTTCGAAGTGGGCAGATATTTGGTGTGTATAGCAAGGATCAAGATGACGGCGCCTCACATTTTAAAGATCGATTTAAAAGTCTCTCACCAGAGTAACAGCACTATTATGTTGGAAAGTGGGTGAAGGATGGCCACAGTTAACCAGTGCCATGACCTAGAGCTCTAACCATGTCTAACCGCAAATACACAAAACAAAACAAAACAAAAGCTAGATTGGCAAAAAGTCTGCCTTGCCTCATGGACAAATTTGAACATGTCTTGGTACGATAAGCAAGTTAAACTATGCTACTTATTTCGGAGTTGGACCTCTTTTCATGTACATACTCGTTGGTCTAGAGAAATATATTTAGACGATTAGCAAGTATCTGTGGATTTTTTTGGTAAACCTGCAAGGGGCAGATGATTGTTTACCTAAAACCCATTCGCAATGCGATGGTTATTCCATAACAATTTTGAACAAGTACTAAGTTAACTAATTATCAAGTTATGCACCGATTTAATCAACTGTTAACATATTTAACTTTGTAATCAGTGTCAACTTAATTCATATACTTGGCGTTTCCACTGGAAACGATTTTCTCAGCCACAATCATTTGTGCCTGATGTCAACTTATAGTTATACAGTAGTTTGATTCTTGAAGAGGGAAACAGTGTGCAACGCAATAGCCAGGGCTGTAAAAAAAAGTTGGTTGAAAAAAACTGTCATTGTCAAGTTGGTCATTAAAAAAAAGTTGGTTGTTAAAAACAAGTTGTCGTTCAAAAATAGTTGGTCGTTCAAAAATAGTTGGTCGGGAAAAAAAAATTGTCGTTAAAAAAAAGTTGGTCGAAAAAAAATTGTCGTTTAAAAATAGTTGGTCGTTAAAAAAATTGTCGTTAAAAAATAGTTGGTCGGAAAAAAAAAGTTGGTTGTATAAAAAAGTAGTAAGCTAGGCTAGGCTAAATAGTTGGTAACTTACTTTTAAAATTTAGAAAATGTGTTGGGCAGCAGTGTCCATTTGAGCACCTGAGGCAGGTGAGGGGGGTGGTGGGCAGAGGGATGGTGTGGGAGGTGGGAGGGCCTTCTGCAGACCTATCATGGTTGGAGAAGCATCTAACTAACAGCCAATCAACTCCCTTGGCTAAACCTAGAAAGGCTGTCAATCAGCCTTCAATAACGTCTAGGTGTGAAATCTATAACTGGGTGGGATAAATAGGACCTAATCAAAAGGATTAGATAAGGCATCCCTAAACACCTCACAGACAGCTAAAGAATATTATCAGATGTAGATCCAGTATCAGTGATTGGCACATTTCATAGTGACTCATTTGTTTTCTCAGCTATAAATAGCTTCGAAAACAAAAAGCAACACATATTTTACCTCAGAAAAATTGCAAATAGTAAAGGCCAGGGATAATTTTGCCAAGTTCAGTTCAACTCGGTCAGACCTGGGTGGCGCAAGCACATGGGCTTTTAGCCCATGAGATCATCAATTATTGTCATAAGGGGGCCTCTTAGCAACAGGGATGAGGTTACGAAAGGAGAACCACCAAACCATGGTAACAACAATGGTAACCAAGAGTTCAGGTGGAACGCTCATTCTGAAATTTCACTCAGCAGTTTTTGTTCTGCCATTTAATTGCCCAGTCTCTCCTTTGATGACGGTACTTGACAATCGTCCAATCATTGCGCTAAATAACTCAGATTACTCTTCAAAGTCTTCCTCCAGTGTTCTCCAGCACACTGGAGGAAGCCTCCTCAGAGTTTAGTAGGTATCAGACTATAGGTAGCAACCCCTCCTTATTCTCTTTCATTACTCTTTCTGCAACCCCATTTTATAATCATTTATTCAGTTAAGCTTCTTTAAAAGGATTGCTCCAAGCCTACACCTTTACTATAATAGTATACAGCTATATATAGTATACAGATGCGTACACATTTTCCGAAAATGACATGATGGTAATTTACACCCGGGCAGTTAGATTATTGCATTGACCATGACTGATACTAATAATATACGATCTGCTTCATTTCTTCTTCTATATTATGCGAGGCGAACTGCTCCTCTCCACTCTAACCAAACTGCTCATAAAAAAAACATTTCTTCTTCTAATGCAATATATTTAGTGAGTATTTTCGTTGAGAGTTTTAGGTGTATAAACCTATGCTTGGTCTGTTGCATGCTCTACGCCACCGCCCCTAAAGTCAATTTCTATTTATTGCCCGTACTTTTTTCTACTGGTACTGCTCATTACACTAGACGTTAAGCTGCTTTGCACCCTTATCCACCAACATATTTTGGCATGCATTTCATGGCCTGAGTAGAGCAGGCCAGTACTGCATGTAGTTGCCCAGTCATATGGAGCGCTGGGTTGCATTGGTAAGTTATATCGCAGCCATATTCAACCATTGGCTTGTTATAACGGGTGAATAATAACTGATTTTCCCCTGTAGTATTTGCTTATTTCTTTTAAATTCATGTCGAAACAAAATTGCACTGCGCGTTTTGAAACACAGTGCTCAAATATAATTGTTTGAGCACATGATGAACGTTTATGTTGTGATAAACACAGACGCTACTGCATGTTCTGGTTCGCCTTCTACACCATTGCCTTTCGCTAGCTAGCCATATGAAAGTGCAGATATTATTTGTCTAGTGGCGGTATCGCTAGAAAGGTTATGGGGTGACCTATGCTTGGAAGAACCCCAGCAGATGATATATTTTCTGATCTGATCTCATATCGGCCATCTCTGTTGCTTCTTCTTAATCGCCATGCATGGTTGATATATCAATATTGATATTAGAGTCAATTACCCTATTTCTAATCGCAACATAGATACAATGCTGCGGTATGAGGCAAACACAGTTGGTAACGGTATGCTTGTCATCCATTATGCAGAGGGTGTGGGAACACATCCCTACTGTCGGTATTAGGTGTTTGGTCTAGCCTCTCTATTGATTTTGAACAAGGAGTTTGTTTGTTGTTTTTTTAAAAAAATAGGTTAGTTCTGTAGGCAATAAAGTCTTTGTGGAAAGAGAAAAGAGCAAGTCTGACACCCAGTTCGCTTTTAATACATGTACTTGCATCAACTGTATGTCAATATGGCTATCTCCAGAACTCGTATTAGTTGTCACTGCTCTCACCGGACTCTCCGGCTATTATTGTATACGTCTGTCATATTGTCCCATGGCTTCATCCGTTTATCGGGAGATGATCCAATCTAACCATCTTCATTCAAAATTATTCCCAACATTAAATACACGCGGTAAAAATTTTGGTGTGAATATAACCCAAAGTTTACATGGTAATTAATATATCGATACCGATTTGTGTAATATATTATTCATATCATATTTATTTTTTACGTTGTGTGATAGTTGCATCGTTTTCCAGTCTTTATGGAACCACACTATAGACATGGGTGCCCTACATTCGGTGTATACACTCAGGCCAGGGTGTTTTTTTTGTTATCGCTTTCGGGGTACATTATATATTGAAGCAGAGGGCTTCCATCCGAAGAATATGCAGTGCCCTCTTTAATTAAAGGGAATAGTCACATCAGCGGGTTTGGGTCCGGTAATTTCTATTACTCAGCACATACCAGTTCATACAAACGACACCTCCGGCCTGGAGTGCTTGTATTATTGTAATAATAATATTTTTTTTATTTAAACATATGTATGATGAGGTCATGTTAAATTCCTGTTGTGTATTGTCTCATTCTGGTGGTTTGATGGCTAAGTGGGCGGAGGTCCTAGATGCTTGCACTTTTTTATTCATGTCGTTTACGTTGTCTCATAGGCTAGATTGAGTAATTTGCTAACTCATATGTATACTATGTACTGCCATTAGTTTTGACTCTTAAGAAGAAAAACAAAGCTATACTACACCTTTAAATTCTGGAATCTTCTTGCTCTCTTTACTCACTTGTAAGTTGACTTGACTCAATGACTAATTTATTCGTTAGATTGTAGTAATACCAATGAAGATTTGATGGCGAATATGTATGCTTTCTTTCATCATTATCAATATTTCTATTTCATGCTGAATTTCATTTTCATTTCTCATATACATACCTCGCCCTCTTTATCTATTGCGAAAGAGCTACTATAGTGAATTTAATATTGACACCCCCTCACTTCTGTTGTGAAAGGGAGGACACACTATCACATCCTGATACATACATTACGTTCCTATGGGGAATGTTTGATGGGCGGTTAGATCATGAGGTCGTGGTCGTGCTCGAGGCTTATCTACGGCTCCCGTGAACCAGGCCAAGGCGAATCATCGGTGCTTTCCCCTACGTGCATTACAGCGTTAGAGGCACTGATAGGGTTTACATTTTAGGCACTGATGAAAGAGAGCACTGTGTCATAAGATAGAACATGTGTGTTGTCACAGTAACATTGCAACTTACAACTGACAGAGCTCTCCCTCAGTGATTACCTCCTCCTCCTCTCTCTCCTCCTCCTTCTTCAGATACTAAGTTACAGAGAGAACTTGAAAGAGAAGGATGGTGGGAGAGGGAACAAAGAGAGATGAAGATGTGGGCCCCACTGTCCCACTAGCAAATCCGGTGCATAGCACGGGTATTTGCTAGTTTGTCTTAATAAAATGTGAGAAATAAGTGCAGATCTCTTAAAATACAAAACATAAGAATGAGAACATTTGAATTCTTCCTAGAATAGTTCTAAATGGATCAGAAGCCTTGGTTGCCCTCTGGTTTGGCTTATGCCTTGGTCGCTAATCCCTGACATGCACCCGCAGGCTGCTACTATAGATCCATTAGTATATATTAATACAGAAGAGTACAACTAGCTAAAGCAAGCCAACAGAGCGCCAATTTAGGTGCTGGGGTTGACAAAAACATCAAAAGAACTTAGTTTTAAAGAGATTAGAACCTCTGTTTCATTTTTAGTTTCACAGGGTGTTTTTTTAATCTTTTAGAAGATTTTGAGGAATGCACGCCCTCTGAGGTGAGGCATCTTTTTGCTATAGATGCCCTGGGAAATGTATAATTGCCCTAGGAGGGGGTTTTCCCGGTCAATACCGTCTATTTAAAAAATAGATCATGGGCTCCTGTAAGTCCGAGGCTGTTGTATGACAATGATTCTGACGCCGAACGCAACGGGCACATATCAAACACAACAGCTGAGGGCTGTAAGGAACAAAGGATCTATTTAGTTTAGTCAATACCAAATTCCCTGTTTTGTTTTTGAACTGTTGCTAATCGACGTGAGACGACCACAAAAGAGTCTGATATACATTTATCATCCCGCTATTACTGTATATTTTCTCAGAGGCCCAATCGTTGGCTAAAATGTATCGTGTGCCTGGAAAATGAGCCAGGCTTTTAACTAATAAGTTTTAGAAACACTTGGTCGCTTTATTGGACCAGGTGAGGCATTCTTAAACCTGTTGTAGGCGGCCGGCCGATAGTCTGTATGGGATGGTACTCGACTAAAGCTTCGGTCTCTAATCACATACGGACTCATCTCCTTTAGGGCAACCTCTTTGAGCAAACTATCATACTTGTCAATAGTATGTCATATCCAAGTCTAGCGGCGTTTTGTCGTACTTGCAGTCATGTATGTTCATTTATAGAAGAGCTGCGAATGCAAATCCGCAGATGGTTATTATATTAATTGTAAACTATTACAAAAGGATTGACTATATCTGGTAAATTTTATCTTTTGATCAGGTAAAACGCCATGTCGTGTAGTCTAGGATGCTGCTGCTGCGAGAACGAGTCGGCGGAGGTAAGTTTGTTTTGATACACTTACTCAGTTTTTCATACAAATTGATGCATAAAATAAAGTACACACATTTTTTCCGGTCGTTTGTGGTGTGATCTTGTAAAAAAAAATGTGTTAATGCTTATTCCTATTATACGAGCTAATTGAAAATGAATCATCTTTGCTCTGTGTACTGTTTATCATAATATTATAAAAATCGAACGTGGCATCATCACCCCTAAGTAGTAATTCGTTTTTAATCCATGGTACCGATATGGTGTCCCATGGAATTATTTTTAATAAGGGACGTGCGATAATGCGTGAAACACATATCGCATGTGACACAAATTAGATGCGATAACACCTGCTCCTTTTCAGAATTATCGCATCCTCACATGCACAGCATTTCACACCTCCTTGAATATCTCTATATTATTTTGACATTTAAAAAATCTCAAAGTTTTCACCGCGAAATATTCATTTAAAACCTATATCAAGGTAATGTGCGTGTGAATTGTTTTATTGAGAACCTATCTTTGTATTTCGATTCACGATCGCATGAAACTACCTGCTTTTATGATATCCCTGTTAAAAATATTTTTGCCGATGACTCCAGTTTTCCTCAAATTATCTTCTTAATCATTAAAAAGAGCCAGAGTATCCTTCAGGTAGGGACTCGTTTTACAATGTCTCTTGTTTCAACAGGCTGTTGTTACTAATACCAGAAAACTCAAAATTATTACTAATACAAAAATATCTGATAGTTATTTTGAAAACTGTCTTTTATCATTAACTGTATTCCGTCACGTGTCATCATTTTATGGCTGGTTGTAATTCTAATGTCTCTTCCATTGCATTCCCTGAGATAAAGAAATACCACACATATACCACCAGCACAGAATGATGACGACACACAACTACTACACAATAAGATATTAATATTTGACATCGGAAAGCTTCGTTCGGATTTCGTTCTGTGTAATAACCCAACTGAGTAATTAGCCAAATTTGACCTAATTTGTTTTCATTTCATATATTAACCATAGTCGTGTGTCCTGAAATGATGACCACAGTGTTCGTTATTGTCAACAAAATCCTATTCTAGATATGGCAGTATCATTCTTTCGTGTATAAATATGGCAAAATATCTTTGATCATGGGTTCAATCGGTAGACGGAATCTTTGAACCGGAATTATCTTTAAGTCAAATTCATTTCCTTAATAGTCTTGAATATAAAGATAAGGTTCTTCAATTCACTATTTAAATGCTATTAGCGGAGTATCATTCAACAATAATTACTTTGTTCATTTTCCTTCAGGAATTCACAAAATTATTACAAAAATATCTGATATTAAATAATTAAATATCCCCATATTTCCTAAGTATATGCTAAGTACATGTATATGATATAACTATAGATAGATATTGATATAACCCCTGTTTGAGAATGGACATGTTAAGGCTGAGGAAGAACTGAAAATTCGAATGCAAGCTAAGCAGGCGAATATAATGTTGCAAATAAAAAAGTAGCAAATTCTAATCCACTTGGGTTTATTCTCCTATTTCACCAATAATATAACTATGCGTGAAATCCAATGAGGTCCAGGTAAGACCCGCGAATCAACAAACCTCTCTATACAATCCCCGCAATCTTGAAGATAGAGCTCTTTCATGTGAAATAACCAAGAGCCTCATATTGCTGTTGGTATCGATAAATGTTGCATAAGGGAAAACTGCCATCCAGAATACAATTTTGCGCGATGCTCAGTAATTAATCTGGCATTCTTGCTTAAACCCAAGTTCATTATCACCAACGAGGCATCATGAACATGAAAAAATACATTCCAATCACTCTCTTGTTTCCTAGCAACCTGTAGCTACATATATATGTGCTTATTACCGCTTTTCTTTACCTACGGAAAAATAAGAACGAGCATCATATCATTCTGGTCGAGAGTAGACACCAGTGCTATATTAAGGAAGAAAAAAGACACTGGTCCACGGAGAATCTACCAGGACTAGTATCATGGATTGCAAAAAAAATCTCGAATAATTGTATTTAATGTTACTAAGTTTGTGTTCGGTGTACACGTTTAGTGTACATTGGAGACACGAGCTGACAATCTACGTTCGATGCCATCGTGTAGATACACACGATCTACTGATGCATGCATGGTGATGAAATCCAATTGGAATTATTATCACTGTTGCTAACATCGGTATTGAACATCCTTAAACGAATAATATTAACAAAATGCGACGGTCTAATCGTATAAATGACCAGCCCTCGTGGAATACCGAGTACCCACTTGTTGCTTTTCCAAGGAAAATACCCGCGAGAGCGCTTCCACGAGATATAAATGAAACTAACCACGAAGGCTATCGTTATTTTTTCCCACGACTTGAATTCGTAGATAGCATTGGATTGGAGGTATACGGGTTAAGTGTGACACTTTAACTGATTAATGTACAAAAATGGTGTGATGAATGTGACCTCTTAAGAGTGTTTGGTTTGTTGTATTGCTATAAGCAGCAAGTATATTATGACATAAATATAAAGTAACCCTCGATAGTTATGATCGTGTTACAGATACGGGTATATTTCTAACCATATACTAGGTAATCGAAATCAGGAGCCAATCAGGTTACTCTGATAATTGTATAGTAACTTTGGTCTTGACTGGACATATCCCATCCTATTTTAGTGTGAGGCTATTAATATATTTAGCTGTGCCTTCCGTGTTTTGTATCCATTATTTCACATCAAGAATTAATGTGTATATGCCATCCTGTAGGTGGCAGTGCATATGAGATATGATCTCTTACTAAAGCAGTTTAAGATTCAGTCTAGCAGATGGGGAGGATCAACTGGGTGGTTGCTCTGTGGTTTTTCAGTCAATATCGAATCAACTCAATTTCCTAGCATGTGTTGGAAGGCCTGGGCTTTCCCATAAGTACCCTGAAGAAGCACAATGCTCCTGCAGATCCTGCAAGCATGGAAAGGACACAGTGAAGATTAAAATTGACATTCACGACTTTGTTCGTAAAACCAAGTAGGCTACAATTGATTGATAACTTCTCTATTTGTGACGTGGTTCCAGGTCTTTAAGCACATGCTATGTAGTGAGGAAGTCAATTTAACTAGGCACATCTCCTATAAAAATGTTAAAACCAACGAAATCTTTTCATGACGAATGAGACATATCACTGTGTGAGAATTCAGTCAATAAAAAATTTATTAAAAAAAAAGGACTCCTGGCATGGAAGAATGGTGGTCACACCAACAATGATGACACCGAAATCCACAGAGCATTAACTTATGTTAGTAATCGGTATGCAACAGGCGTTCATCCAGGGTCTCCCACCACAGAGTCTTTTTTAGCACGTACCCCAGCTCTGGCATCCCCTATGCATGCCCCTGCCATATAACTAGAGATCATTTCTCATAAATCATGTCAGCAAACCAAAGTAAGGTTAGCCTTCGACTATACTGGCATAATTCTAATTTATAGGATGCAAAGAAGCCGATGTCATCAAGTCCCATGAAAAGGAATGTGTGCTGTACTGATGTTATCTTCCTGATCATCTTCATAGCCTTCTGGGCTGGTATGGTGAGTGCACGTCGACTTCTCTTTATACTTCATGCAATGTAATCATTCTATGATGAATCTCGTTGAAAGAACAAAGCAATAAGGCCATATATATTAACACAGCAATAAAGTCATAAGTTGATGTACCTATCTGCATGATAGTCTCTATGTGCCCAGAAAAAGACCTGTAGTAATACTACTATAGTAGTAGTATTAATGATAGCAATATCTGCTAGGTATTAGACATTCATAGCAGCGTTAGTGATCAACCTCTTCTACGAGTCCGTCTCAGCACAGCTCCTCAGTTCTCAGGCTGAGTTTTCAGTACCGTTCATTATTATTATCGGCTTATCATTTTCTGAGTGATGAATAAAATAATTACGATAGTAATATTATGCGAATGTTAATGGTCGTTTACGATGTGTGGAGACTACGTACTCATAATGATATACAGTACCCTCTCTGTTTTTCCAGATTTATATTGCAGCATTTTCTATCGTGCAAGGAGCAGCATTACGACTTGTCTATGGCTACGACAGTTTTGGCAACACATGTAATAGCGGCCAAAATGAGAAGATTATAAATGTGACATTCAGTGGAGAGAAAACACTAGACAAAAGGTTATTTGCTATACTTTCTCTTCTATATATTTATTTAACCTCAGAGACGTTCATGCCAATCATGCAATGATACATGTATTGCATGGCTTTCTTTCATGCTACAGTTCTATAAAGCTTAAATCTCATCTAAATGAACAAAATTGCATTTCTATTCAACTGAGCTATCAGTATAGGATGCTCATTGCTGTAATCCAAGACAGGAGGTGACTCCTTGTTTAGGGGGTCGGGGGTTGCTCAATGGTTAATGCGTCGGACTTTAAACCAAGAGGTTCTTAAAGAGTCCCAGATTCGAATCTTACAAGCGACCTGTTAAGTGTCTGTTTCACCCCCACCCAGTGCACGGCAACTGGGTTGTCGTTTATCTTGTATTCTTCCATCTACTTATGGCTAAACAAATGTAAAATAAACATTACTGATGATCGAAAAGAGTAGGGTATTGCACCCGATAGCACGTTTGTTCTCCCTCATATGACCAAGTATACACTATAAGAAAATATAGGTTAATAGGACATAAAGCAACCGCCCCGCCCCCACTTCCGCCTCCTTGCTTACTTTTGATTTAAGTTTGTGTTTTCATGTGCTTGAATTTGAATACGAGCCTATCATGGTCCTCCCTCCTAATCATGAGTGGCATTTGGACCAAGAATGATTTATGCCTGAAAATAATCTATAAAAGACTTTGAACTCCTTTGACCTGTATTTCTTCTTCTTTTCTAGCAATGTATTCTTCTTCGACATCAGCCACCCCTTCACATCTGTCCAAATCTGTGTCTCTAAGTGCCCCAAAAAAGACCTGATTTCAAAGGCGGACGTGAAAAAGTTTGCGGAAGAGACCGGGTCACGCCTTTGTGATTACAGCATCGAAGTAAAGGACTATGAAACGACAACCCAGTGGTCTAGAGATGGACCATGTCCTCGACTTCCTATTCTGGCAAGGTGAGGGATTGATGCTAATGTATCTGTATGTGGGTGTATGTATACGTATATAATATATCAAGTTATTTAAAACTACTTTGGGGGAGATTTGGGGGTAAAGTGAACCAGAGAAGGCCCTTCAAAACCTCCGTTTGAACTACTTTTGTAAGATTGAGGGTGATGTTGCTGGTCCGTATTCTGCGATATAGCCCGGTAGGTCCCCCTATGATAACATCAAAGAAAAAGAGGGCAGGGCAAGTGTGTTAGGCCAGCTAATGCACCTAATCGTGCTGCAGTAAATCACAATAAAACAAATGTGAAAACATTTTGGCCAAAAAAAAATTGTTCATAATCACTAATAATATTCTAGATTGGCTTTTTTGATGTGATAATATGTGCAATAGTCCCATATTAGTTCTAAAGGGATTAGAACCTTCCATGATACTTCAGGTTTGAGGTCTGTGGGGGAATTTGAGCCTTGGCTAACACCTCGGTTCAAATGCCACCACATACTTCCCTCCTACCCTTCTCACACTAATCACTTTAGTAGACTGGGAAATCAGTAGACAATTAAGTAAAATATAAACACAGGACACATAAATCCTGCTTCTACCTACAAGAAAAATTAAGTGATACTAGGAAATCTTCCCAAAGTGGTTCTAAATGGATCAGAGCCTGTGGGGGAGTATTAGCGGAGGCTTAAGCGGCTGTCAAACTTAGCTCTTCTTCTTCTTCTTCTTCTTCTTCTTCTTCTTCTTCTTCAAATAGCTTCTTCTTCTTCTTCTTCTTCTTCTTCTTTTTCAAATAGCTTCTTCAAATAGCTTCTTCTTCTTCTTCTTCTTCTTCTTCTTCTTCTTCTTCTTCTTCTTCAAATAGCTTCTTCTTCTTCTTCTTCTTCTTCTTCTTTTTCAAATAGCTTCTTCTTCTTCTTCTTCTTCTTCTTCTTCTTCTTCTTCTTCTTAAAATAGCTTCTTGCGCTCTTTTATCTGTATGAATACAATGAAAACAGAATGATTTTCTTTAATATTTTAATTAATTTTGCAGGTGAGTTGGCATGTATAGCAATTTTGCAGCATCATTATACTTTTATATATTTTGTGATTTCTTCCAACAGTGAATCAGTGCTAAACCGATGCGTGCCTGATATTACTGGTAACCTAACGCAAAAAGTGGTGGAGTTCCTCAATAACGATGATTTAGCTCGTAAAGTCCTCAGTGACCTCTTCACAACATGGAAGGAAATGATAGCTCTGTGCTTCATAGCTCTAGGTTAGTTGCAGAAGATGTTAATGATTTAGATAGATAAGCTTTATGTAGTTTGTTGTATGGTTTAGTGTAACACAAATTCTGAACATTTCTGGAAAGCAATTTGCGTGCGTACGAGTATTGGTATACAATATTTTTTTACACATACTATTATTCCTTGATGATGCAAATAAGATGTAGAAACAATTTGAGGCAGGTATTTCCCATAAATTTGACCGAATTGATTTAACAAATGGAATTCATATCACGCCAACTGGACTTTTGAATGACCAAATTTCTTGTCTTTTTTCTGCTGGAATTCAATTACATGTAATCCAGAAAGCATGTGCAGTCTGCTATAACTTTTTAATTGAATTGAAAAATACTTTATTTGCCCAAGTGTACATATATGTATGAGGATGACAAATTGGTAAGAATTTCTAAGATATTCTGTTTTGATTGTTCGATTTCCTACTGCATTCTCAATCGTTCATAGCATGAGTAACATGTTTTATTTTTAATTTCGTGTTTATACTTACAGTTTATCTCATGATAACTTGCAGGTCTTGCACTGATCATGGTGTTCCTGATGCGTTACCTAGCCTCCTTTATTGTGTGGGTCATCCTTATACTGGGTGCCGTCGCCTGCATTGGTAAGTCATCTTTATATCTACTAATAGATTAGTTCCTGATGTCAGTATAGAGGCTAGGAAACTTCTCGGCTTAGCCCAAGGCCCATAACCCAACATACTGCGAGTCTCTATGCTAACGGAAGAATAGAACCGTCCCAAAGGTAAGAAGGGGCAAAAATGTGAGTGCAGTCCTCCCAAATTAGTTCTAAAGGGATTAGAGCCCTCCACTGCTACCGATTGTTCAACAACTCAGTCCAGGTGCCCCTCCCCTCCCCCACACTCAGTTTCAGCCTCCCATCTCGTACAGATCCCTGTTATGTTACATTATGTTACATTATTTATTATTATGCAACTACATTTACATGCCTCATAACGTTCCTATATTTCCTTTATTTTAAAACAATCCTATATTTGGATATATTTACCTATATTTTAAAAGTTTTTTGGGGTAAAGCCTTATTTGATCCACTTGCTTAGTACATGTATACCTTCTATTTTGATGAAGCTTTACTCTCAGGTTAGTCAAAATGCTGGTGGATCCATATTAGATAAAGGTGTTGGGCATTTGGATGAGATATTTGCAACGAAATAATGAACTGTCCACTCTAGGTATTCAAGGCTATAAATTTGTTAGAAAATAGGTACAGACATGCATTGCAACTCGTGTCACTGAATCCGCCTCATTAACTTACAGAGAATAACTACATTTATATACATGTGATGTGAACCTTTTCCTCTATGGGCAAAAAACGTAAAGGAAAACGCATGAAAGAATAACCAATCTTGATTTTTAAAAAGTCTACAACTGTTTTCGTCATTGTGTAATTATGTGTCACTGTAAGTAAGCATAAAGGGAAACACAAAGTATTTATAAGAAATATTGAATACTAGCATAACACCCGTTGCACGGTTAAGAACAGGTAGGTTCTCTATGAAAGATATGGTCCAAAAGGACCACCAAATAAATGTTTTACTTATCACACTGAGTATGCCATATATATTGCATACTCAGTGTGATAAGTAAAACATTTTTATCCTCAAGAAAGAATTGCAGGCTTAGTTTTAGAGGTTAGTGTTCCCAACCTTCAGCAAACATAGCTCAAGATGTTAAATTCAACATAGCAGGATTACAATATAGAACAGTTCTGAATTGTCACCTCCTTCAACCCCCAAAATGGACACTTCGTTATAAACGCCATTATGATTAAGTAAGTTACAACAGGCTTCCTATGGTCACTAAAAAGTCAGTAATTTTGATTTTGTGTTTTTAAGGACCTTAAAAGTAAGTAATTTTCGATCTGAGGCTCAGCCCTGGAAATCAGTAGAATGCACTCAAACGGCACTCATTTTACTATTTAAAAAATTTCGGGAGAGCATACCCCTGATCCCCCTATATGTTGGCTATGACACACATAGGTCATTATTCAAAATCTAAATTATAGTATGTCTCAGCCATCTCATTCAGGCTACTGAAATCTTTTATTTTAACAAGCGAAATTTTGCCAGAATTATTCCTTTAAAATAAAGACCTCTTGTGTATTTTAAAGACATTTTTGGCCTGCTAGCGACTTTATTTTGTTAGTAAAAATTGGGCTAATTAGTCAGCAAAAGTCAGTAATCTTGATATTGGCTTGGCCACAGGATTGAGGAACCCTGTACAAAGTAATTGAGAACACTAGTCTTAAAGACACTTTATTTATGTAGAATAAACATATATTTGACTTTTCTGACCCCTCAATAGAATAGATTAGAATGGACTTATAGGACCTTGTCCTAAAAGAATCAAGGCAGTTGACTCAGTGATGTGTAGACAAAATTGGGTTCTCAAAATGCTCAATTATTTCTGACTCAGATTTGCAATATATGTGGGTAAAACTATTTTTAGTTGCATCTTTTAGATACATGTTTTTTCTATGAGTCAGAGAATAGGAGTTTCTTCATTACAAATACTTTCCGATAGGACCATCTAAACCCAAATAAAGTACACATTGCATAGTCCGGGTGATCGGTAAAACACTTTTTATCTCCAAGAAAGAATTACAGGCTTAGTTTTAGAGATAAGTGTTCCCAACCTTCAGCAGAATAGTTCTGATAAGTCACCTACTTCAACCCTCAAAGTGTACAGTTCTTTATAATTGCTCATATGCTTAAGAAAGGTACAAAGTAATTGAAAACACTAAAACAGACGTATCCTTTATTCACGTGGAATAAACCTCGTATTTGACATTTTCTAACCCCTCAATATTCCTATATTTTCTGAAAAATATTCCTACAGAAATTCCTATAATTGTCTTGGCCGTAAACGAAATTAAAAAAATATTTTACTAACACTCTGTTATGAGGCCTGCAACTATTTCATGAATATTTCAGCTGCGACGGCATTCCTTTGGTGGACTTACGTAGATATCCGTGGAGAGAATGAGGGTAAGCGTAAGGTAGAAATCTTCATTCTGGAATTGGATATCACCAACGAGAAGGCATTCCTCGGCATGGCCATAACTGCGACCATCCTGACCGTCATCCTGCTCCTCGTCCTCCTCATCATGCGTAAGCGTGTAGCTCTCGTGGTGGCGCTCTTCCACGAAGCTGGCAAATGTATCGCAAAGATGCCTTCAATCCTGATCCAGCCTGTGTGGACCTTTATCATCCTGATGGTCTTCTTTACCTACTGGGTCATCGTGCTTGGCTTCCTATCCACTGCCGGTAAGCGCATTTCCAGAACCGTACAAAAAGGTGGTTTCCATGTGGTCGTCACCAATAGAGCTTCATTTTATTTGCCGTGCCTTGACACTTCAACTTTTCTCCATCTTTGATTCAAATTCATGTGGTTCCTGTAAATCCTTTTCATAAATTCCCCATATAATGTGAAGTGTGTATGATCTTTCATGTTTTTCTTCTTTTTTTCTCACGTTTCTGGTATATCTAGCAGGCTAGTATAATTTATATGGAATGTGTTCAACCAAGGGACCCACTCACATCGGTTGCGGGGCTTTCGTTAGCGCATAAATGCTTGCGGTATATCTGATTCATAACATAAATTTATTCAGTTTTAGTTTGAGTCCGATCCTTATCTACGTTGAAATATGTCCTTTAAAATACACAATTGACGTTTACCAGCTCGAAATAATTACGGATTAAATAACAAAATTCAATAATGATTTGGTTCAGTCTTAATATATCGAAACTGCCTCTTAGACTTCATATCGAAATGTTATATATATTAAATTTTGATTATTGTTGAACGCTGTAAAATTTACCAAGTAGTGCATTGCGCTTAATTGTATATATATATATTTGACGCTTGTTTATGGTCAGAATTGGGGATAAGGAAATTAAAAGCATTGGGGTAAGAAGTTGTGCATTAAGTTGATCTATGTTGAGTTATACGTTGTCAAGATTCTTTATAATGATAATGTATTTATATCAATATAATGATAGCACGGTAGAAGTACTAGCATAAATATGCAACTATTCAATATTCAACTATTCAATATAATGTTGTCCCCTTTTCTTGAAATTTGAGTTTACCGCAGTGAAAGGCTTTTCCAAATATATTTTTATTTGAAAAACGCTTTCAAATTAGATTCAGCTTATAATCTTGTTTTACATTAAGGGCGAGTAAAATACAACAATCAAAGTAATCGATATAGCGATGCGGTCAATTTAGTAATAATACAATCTCTAAGTGAAGATCGATTGTTAAAAAACCTCTTGGAACATTGATAGCTAGTGCACTATTTGCATGATTAATTATCTTCAGGTGAACCAATCGCGCGCTATGACCGGACATTTGTCTCGTCTCATGCTGTGGACTATAAGAAGTCAGCCCCGGTGAAGGCATTCTGGTGGTACCATCTCGTAGGCCTCATCTGGACGAGTGAATTCATCCTGGCTTGCCAACAAATGGTTGTTGCTGGCTCTGTAGCCATGTGGTACTTCACAAGGTAATTTCTCGTGTGTTTTATTGTGGATGGTCTGGACATGTAACTGCTAATTTCTAAATATGTTTTGTATTGTTTTTTTGCCAAAGGTTTATTGAATACTTCAAGGGTACTTCTCTGTTTGGAACAATTATTTCGCCAGTAGCCCGTAGGATTGTCAGCGTACGTCTGTTGTTTTAAACTTTTAAATGTATTTTAATGTACTCGGCTCCTACTGCTAAGAAATTTCTAGACATCCATACAAAACAACCACTAATACTAGTACCCTGTATGCTGATTGTATTCTCTCTTAACAGGGACAAGTCAAACATGGGATGTGTTGTGGGGAAAGCTACTTGCCGGGTCATCCTTCATCATATTGGATCTCTGGCATTTGGATCGTTCATCATTACCCTAGTCAAGCTGCCTCGTCTTATCCTCATGTATATTCAACAAAAGTAAGAGTTACTCATTCTTTACTAAGTGATTATTATACTTTTAGTGTACTAACTCGCTATGAGTATATATTCACGTTCTTTGATATCATGGGATGAACTGATTAATAAACCTGTTAATAAATAACATATTCTCCTCGTTTCTAATTTATCGTGATACAGGTGTAAGGGCAGTGAGAATCCATGTGCTCAGTTCATGCTGAAATGCTGCATCTGTTGTCTTTGGTGTCTGGAGAAACTTCTGAAATTCTTGAACCAGAATGCTTACACTATTGTCGGTAAGGATGAACACTAGCTTTTAAAAAAAATAATGCCTTTCAATCAAGCTTTGATTTGTTAAACATAATGGGAATGTATATATCACAGTTTTACCTCGTAGGTACTTGTAATTGAAATTAACAATTGGGGTAATGATTTTCTTGTTATACCATCTACCTAAAAGCAGTAAATGTAATGTAACAGATTACAAGATTCTGAAAATAACTGCATTGAAATAAACCATGAATTAACCGTATTTTTTTCCCTACACCGGGTATTTATTCCACCACAATTTCGCATTCATTCAATTCTTGGGGATCTACATAGCTTGATACACATGCTCAAAAATAGACAAAACATGAATCCGATCAATCATTTTCAGTACAGAATTATCATTTTTCACATAATCGATCTCTACTCATATTTAGAATACATCGTACCGATTAATCTCAAAATAAACAAAACATGAATCCGATCAATCATTTTCAGTACAGAATTATTATTTTTCACATAATCGATCTCTACTCAAATTTAAAATACATCATACAAATTAATCTCAAAATAGACAGAACATGAATCTGATCAATCATTTCAAGTACAGAAATATCATTTTTCACATAGTCGATCTCTACTCATATTTAGAATATAAATCATACAAATCAATCTCAAAATAAACAACTCTCAAAATATGCCATTCAAAGATTTCTGATTCATCCCATCTCGTCCCCTGAATTAACCGTATTTGCTAATTCTTTCTTCCAGCGATCGAAGGCAAGAGTTTCTGTCCTGCGGCAAAGAAGGTAAACTGATATCTACGATATTTGGTAATACGTGCGAATTTAAAATAAATATAAAACTTTATGCTTGTCGTGATAACATTATGTATAATATGTTTTATCTTACTCCTTCCAGGCATTCATGATTATTACGTCTAACGTTCTGCGAGTGGCAGCCATCAATAGTGTTGGTGACTTCGTGCTCTTTGTTGGCAAGATAGGCGTCATGGCGGCTACTGCTGCCATCGGCATTGTCTGGCTCAAGGTAAAAGCTATATCATGCATCTGTCGTCTTTAGATGTTTGGGAAACATTATCTGTTGTAACTATGCCTGTATCTGTCTGATATGTATTTATTGGCATTAAATATGGGGAAATAAAGAAAAACTTATATCAGAATCATTACCTTGATATCTAAATTACAGTTTAACATACCTGTATGCAATTTATATATACTTAAATTTACTATCACCATCATTTTTAGTCTCTGAAGTTTTACCAAAATGAATTGATTTTATTGTTTATTATGAAATTAATATCTTACTATTTATTTGCCTTTCCATTGACTAAGATCTCGGTTATGAACTTTGCAGTTTCTATTTCGCTCCACGTTAGATAGTGTAACTCAATAGACTGCATGACCATGCATGCTTAACTTCATCGTGCTTAACTTCTAATAATTCTGTACCTTCTGTACAGTATTGTCAATCATGTAAATAATGTTTGTTAGTGTTTGAATTCACCAATATTTAGTTTACCTAAACGTGTTTCACTTCGTTGTTTCTTATCCGAAGGTTTTTGGTTGGATATTACCATAATAGTTTAATTAAATAATCTTTTTCTCAAAACAATAGGCGCAGGAATGACGTGTTTCTTATCCCAATATTTTGTATAGACATTTCATCATAATTTTTTTTAAAAAAAAATGGACGCGGGAATGTCACAACGTCTTCAATAGAAATAATCCTGATGCATTTTTTCCGAGGATAAACTTAACGTTTTTTCTATTCTATGTGTATTGTGATGTGTTATCCTTCATTAACTGAACTACACAAGTAGATATAACAAATGCATATATATATATATATATATGCTAACTACTGATATAGACATAGCTGTTTTGTTGCGTACCTCATTAATCAGTGTTGATTATTAGGAGAAGCCAGGCGTCCACTTCTACGCCTTGCCTGCCTTTATAGTGGGGCTCTTCGCCTTTTTTGTTGCACACTGTGTGTTGAGTATATATGAGGTGAGTAGCCATGGCAGAGGCCATCTTTGCCGTGGTGGTGACAACCTTCACTAACCAAGTGTAGCACCGTGTTGTCTCATCAGTTGCATGACTTGTGTAGATGTTGTGCCGCTCCATCATCATACTGCTCACCGGCATACCTTGACAGAAACCTCTAATTGCTTGCTTTGTATTGATTACTGACATAGTTTACTTATTAGTGATAGTTTGCAGTGATTGGCTGACATGGATGACAGAAGGATGGCAACCCGTCCCTGCCATTGGTGCCATAGACCGTGATGTGCATATGGATGATTATATGAATCTTGACCTGATATGATCATTCCTGTCTTGTTGATTTCCCTTGATGGTCATGGGTTCCCACGCATCTGGAAGTCTTAGCAAGTCCTGAAAGCTAACAAAAGTCTTGAAATTTTGAAAATCTGGTAAAGATATGAAATGGAAATCAGCAATTAATTACGGTATTATTTTTGTTTGGGTCCCAGAGTACTCAGGAAAAGCAGAACTCAAATGCCAGAAAGTCGTGGGAGCCCTTTCCGTTACTTTGCCTTTATTATTAAAAAAAACCATCCCCACCCCATTCCATTCTAATTATGCATGTGATTCCATTAGATAGCACCTGGTGGTACTAAATCAAGTTGTTTAACAAACCTAGGCGGTGACCGATGCCTACATGTAGGGCTTGTCTTGTGCCGCAGTGCATGTATTCAAATCCCGGGTTTGGTATTTCCAGCATAAAGAGGAACTACATTTCTGGGCAGTTCCTGTCATCCTCGTCTGCGCATTTGCCTTCCTGATTGCTCACTGCTTCATGTCTGTTTACGAGGTAAGACCTGGTCGTCCCGAGTATCTCAATCACTCCCTATGGTGACCCTCGAGTCTAAAACCTGAGAGATGAGATGTTTATAAAGGAGAATATCCGCGCGCACCCAGCATACGTACTGCCCTGATTGCCCGGATACATTTCTCTAAGGCTTATTACGTTTACCTTCATTGGACTGAACTCACCTTTGATGAGATCCAGTCAGGGCAAAGAGGGCGTACCCTGCCTGCGACACTTTGCTGTCCTCGGCTGGAATCTAATATGATTTGGTAATGGCCAATAGCAGGTAGTTCCGCAGTGCAGATAGACATTAGTAATAAACTAATTTAGAGAAAGCTTATAATGTTGGCAATCAAGTAATCTATTAAAATGTTCTTACGCTTTTTAGCAGTTAGGCATGACATTAATTTTGTGTTTGCGTTTAATTAAATACTACATCCCTGTATCATTTCGATTGATAACAAAATGACAAGCGGAAAATGATCCGTAATACATGTATACCCTCTCTTAATTCATAGACCCAAATTCAAGTGATTCTATATGTGTTTGATTATCCCTTAGTCTTAAAATATCAACCGAGGGGTTTTCCCTACCATTGATGTGATCTATTTTAATTTAAGATATATTTAAACTCAGCGATAAGTCTTGAAATCAATTTTGAGTCATTTTTTGAGTAGTGACGTTTCATGACATAGATTGATTGTTTTGCATCAGTTGTGGTGTTTATCAAACTTCAACTGTCATGGATTACCCTTTCCTTTCAAGATGGTGATCGACACATTGCTGCTGTGCTTCTGTGAGGATTGTCAGATCAATGATGGAACTGAGGGTCGTGAATACTTTATGAGTCCGTCCCTGATGGTGAGTGAAGCGGCCTTTATCAAACATAACAATATATATATACACTTGTCACGAACTTCGTTTTTTTGAATATTTCCCTGTGGTTCCACCGTACAACGTTAAAGATAAACAATAGTGTCCCCCTCACCCTGTGAGAGCGCTGGTCATATGTAAATATTTGTGGTCGTTATCCTTCTCGAGTATTATGAAGATATCTTAAATCTTAGCAGCATTCTGTCTAATGTAATGTCTCAATAGTTTTCATGTTATCGTCTGTCAGTCAAATATTTCCTTCTTGTGATATACAAATGTTCATATTCAAGCAAGAACCTCCCAGTGAAGGGGACTCCTTTTGCTAGATAAATCATAGATGTATATTTTACGCGGAATACTACTTTGTCTGAGTTCCATGGTACATATCGAAGCACATGCACCGAATAGCCCCATCTATTATTTATGTTGAGCTTAGCATTATACAATCAAGGTAACCAGACTATCAGCTGTCAATAAGGCAAAGTTGGTACCATGGTCATATAGCTGGGACGTGTGCTAGTGCATTTATGGGTGTCAGATGGACGGATAAGGTTATTTTATCTGCATACATTTCTGCCTCAGTACAATGCAGATGATATTTTGGGGGAACTTAGCTACATTTTTTTCTGTTGAAAACTGAAAGAACTGTTCAAACTGTTATTTTTTTTCTGTCTCTTCTCTCATACTTCTTAGATATACTTTCCGTCCTTTCTGCTTTCCTTTTTTAACTATTTTTTTCTCAGGCCGACGGGGAAATTGGGAATAAAGTGGGTTTAATACCCCAAAAAAATGGAATAAACTTTGGCGGCAAAAACCTTTTTCTTTATTCTCAGTTCATTCTATATTCGGTTTTCTCATCTAATTGAGAGATTCGGGTCTTTTTCAAATAGAACAAATCTATGTACCGGCTACTTAGCTAGGTGTGCATGCGTCCTCAGCCCTGGTATATTTGGTCGCTCATCTATAGGATAATCCGATATGGCCCGCCACTCTTTTTTAATACTTCCATCCGCAATTTCTTCCATGGTTCAAGGAACCAACTTTTCCCCTTGCCTCTGATGAAACTGTCGTCGAAAGGAATCCCTGGCAACGTTCGATCAGTGCATCACTCCTCCTTACACATACATACCATCCCTTGATTCCATTGGTGATGGCTCAGCAATTTGGTTTCAGGAATTTGTGAAAACAACGAGCAGGGAGTTAGAAGACAAGCCAAGCAAAGATGGTGTAGATGGACAAGAAGGGGAAGCTGAAATGCTCCCGACGTCCCTCTAATCATGTAACATTCACAGCTTACTTAACGTTCACACACCTTTTTACGATCCCAGGCTGAAGCATTCATGTGTTCACATATTTACTCGCGAATGGGTACACATACAATGCTTTTGTCTGTCCACCAATCCATTGCAATCCTGCTTGCGCACCCACACACCAAATAGAATTTATATCAATTAAACCTTTTCAATAATATTGCTACATGAAAATAATGCTTATTCATTTCAAACTATAATTGGCTGATCTTTATTCACGGTTTTCTTTGAAAATTATAAACGGATATCAATAATGAGTTCTCGTTTGTGTGTGTGTGTTCGTTCGGTCCTGCATCCTACAAGGCTTTGACCATTGTTTCCATTTCAAGTATTAGTTTGGGTGTGAATAACTTAAGAGTTAGACATAACTAACTTTCGTCAGATGGATTGGGAAAATCCACTTCCCCTAATCAACTGTCCATCCTGGTTTTCCTCCTCAAGTAGCAAATTTAATATAGTCCCTCTCATTAGTGTGTACATATTTTCATATCTTGATCCCTTACTCTACCATGGCTCCAAAATTAACCCTTTTCTGCCACCTGGTGACTGGAAGAACTAAACGTGGAAGAACTAAAAGTTTTTTATGCAGCAAAACCTTGTTGGTTGATCTTTATCCATACATTATTCTCGATCCACCAAGGTGGAGCAATCTAATTACACTGCTAGTGTACAATCGGAAGTTACTCAGATAACTTCGTTAGAAGTAGTTCTCTAACTAGAAGGTGATATGTATAACCACTGGTATAACATCTAAAATATATTAAGTACAGACAAGTGATTTATATATCATAATATTAGCAACGTCTTCAACTATTGGCAAGTAGAAACATAAATTAACCATCTCTAAGATGTAGGAAATTGACTGCGACCATAGATTTAAAAAGTGTGGGTAGTCTTAGGGTGATGCTGGTAATGTAATACTTGTAATTTTATACTCATAATTTCAAAATGTTTCTAAGTAAATCTTCCGAATTCTTATTTTCTATCGTAGAATACTTATAAATGTTCTATTGTTCAAAAAGTTAAATCCCTGACACCTTTCAACTCTAATTTTAGACATTTGAATCGAGTTGACCATGCGTAGATCTAAAAACATGAGTTTAAGTTTATACGCCATAGAAATTTAGATCGAAACGTAATTCTAGACAAGTCAAAGGGACGCTCGTGATCTATGAAATGACATGGATCTTAGAGTAGCATCTACCATCATATGGCGAATAAAAAGGCCACTGGTGAACTCGTGACTAGTCAGTGTGAAAAAAACAGTAACTACTTCAGATGACATTTCTGTGGTTAAAAATTGTAACATATATGAATTAATCATCAATTATAAGAGTGAGAGCCAATTGTTCATCTATGTTTGCTCTCGTCCTTGCCTTCCATTTGCCATTGGAGGTGTGTACAGCGTTCTCTAATTACATTGGGATGTGTACAAACTAGCATGCACTTACTTATGTGTTTTGTGTTTTATATACCTAGATGAAGATTTGTTTTAGAATCCGTGGATGTGAACATCCTTCATGTGCCGATTGTTTTTTGACATACTTACATGTATATTAAAATTGGATAAGGTGAAAGATTTTCAGTTAAGGTAGTGTGTTATATAGTTGCTAAGGTATCCATGCTTTTGTTTTGTCCCCGCGTTTCATGATTTCTGCTGAACTAATTAAAATTCAACTAGATGCCGGAGTCACTTTCTAAAGGACTAAATCTGTATCCAAGAATACATTGTAATCTACGTCGTTGCATGAATTTCCTTATGACTATTCATTTATTGTATAAATTAAATTAATCATTTTTAAATTGATGTGTTTAAATCGATCTATAGATTAACTGTTATACAACATTAATTTATATTATATACCATTACAGAAATTTGTGAAGAACAGCAGTCAGGCGATGAAGAATCTCGAACGTGCTAATGCTTCAGCTGCGGCAGATGGTGACAATGAGGCAGAACTAAGAGGATCGAGTAAATAAATACTGCACCAGTCTCGGATTCTCCTTAAAACTGTAGTAGCAGTAGTAATAATCGATGACGAGTTCATCACTGTTGGTAACAATACTCTTACATTGTGTTGTGTCGTGCTAAGTAACCATATATATCATAGTGCCTAAACGTCGTAAAAAGGCAAGCTACTCGATTGATAACATAACCAGGTCCAAAGGTTTGTTCTGACAACATAATGTTATTACTACATCAATTGCTGAGGGCATAACAAAGGATAACTATGTCGAATCGGGATCTAAATTTTAGGACCAATTTGCGTAGGTGTGTGTTGGATGTTGTTTTGTCACATCATACCCTTAATAACATCGTAGTTCTTGTAAAGATGTCCTTATAATTGGCAAATTTGGAGATATTAGGAAGACATAATATTGTGTGTTTAATGTCCTCATGTTTAATGTACACGTTTGAGTTTTTACGAAAGTTTCTAAAAATTGACACGACTCATTGCCTTGTTTGTATCCTACACCTCTGACTCATTGTGACTTGATATGCTTTTAATGCGCCCGGTCATGGCTACTCATTTAGCATAGAATTGTAGACAGAATGTTGTCATCATCGTTAGTATGGAGAAATCCTAGTGAAGATACTCGCGTGCTTCTGTAGCTCTAAACATTCTGAAAATTACATTGTCGTTACAACTTCTTGAAGTTAGGACTTTCATAATGATGTAACTAATATGGTATCCTTCCTTCTGAAGAGCGTTCTATGTACAGTGTCTGAGTTCCCTCTCCCATAGATGTATGCATGTTTTAGGCGGAAATTGAATCATACACTGAACGTATTTCCGCGGGGTAATGGGAAAATGTTTTTTCTATCAAAGAAGCTGATATGCAAGCATTTTAGTCCAAATAGAGATTTAGTCACGGTGTCGGATGTACAATTTTTTTCAGAGCCACTGGCAAACCTTGTACTTTTGTATATGCCTTAAAAATGTGAAAATTATTTTGATACCAAAGACCACTTCTCCCTTATTTTGTATACATCCTCCTAGCTTTCCTACGATATTTTGTATACGATTGTTCTTTTGTTACGAACAATATACAAGTCTCTGTTAGGGTATAGTCCCTCCTACAGATCAAAGGTACTTTTAAAGCATTTGACGGTGCTTCCTCTTGGGATGTTTACTCGGTACATCTGCATTTTTGTGGATATCTACAATTATTTCATACCTTGGAAGTAGAAGATCATGCCTTTCACTAGTTTGTAACTAATGGACAGCTTGACTAGGCACCTAGATACACTATGCAACTTTCTGCCCCGAAGTTAAATTCCTATTGCATAGAAATGTATTTTTTTGCATACCATTTAATTTTCTACACTTCACGAATTTATATCGCGTTTATTAGATACGCATTTATAATGGTTTTGTACAATCAAATGTCTTGACCATTGAAGGGCACTCTATTTTGTATACATACTATTTATAATTAAGATATTCTATATACCGATATATTTGTATAATTGAGTACCACTTCACTACTTGGTTGTGCCACGTATAAAAATGGGTGTTTCTATGTTTCAATCCCAGTAATCACTCAATCTATTCGTCACAATGCTTATGAGCTTTCAAGGATGATGAATATGTACTCTCCACTCCGATACCTTCGTTCTTCGCACGGTCAGTATGTGTGAAACTAGTGCGTCCAGTTTGTGGATACATTTACCTGAAATTCCGTATCACAATATTAAACATTAATAATTCCTAGAAATCTCTAACAAAATTATTAAAGCAAGGATCCTTTGCAGAAACGAATGTGATAGTTAGACATTTGTTGTTAAGGTATAAGAGCCTAACTAGCATGACGAGGAGATTTTCAACGAGATCAAAACCTCTGCAGATCTCAGATAATTTGTGCAACCTCCCATCATCCGAAATAGGTTTGATTTTTGCTTATGCGCTTTATGATGTAATGTTACAAAAATAATTGAAGACCTATCTGGAAATATACGGAAACCTTCGACGGGATTCAGTCTTACTAATAACTAATCTTATTACTTAAAAAGATGCTAACCCCGTCCCCTGTGAATAAATACACTTCTTACATCAGAATATATTATATATGCGTTTCCCCACGGTCACCCATCCTGCCTTGTACTTGTGGGGTAACATGTCCATGGTAAACCCTGCTTATTCGCCTGTGTATCTTCATTGATGATGCCGTCGTCCATATTGCCTTCATTATTGTGCTAATCACTTGACTGACTTCGTGATATAGTGCCTATCGCTTTGAATATAGTGTATATGAATAAAAATCTTAACACCCATTTTTTGTCTCAGACGTTCTGTGTTTATTAAAATAATTTTGCAGTTTCACATTCATTCGTCATTAATTATCATCGGTCATCGGAACTAAATAGCAATTGGTTGTTCCAACCAATCGCTATTTAGTTCCATAACTGGTCTTAAATCCTGGGATATACTACCCTCTACAGTTGAGAGGAAACACGCTGATGGGCGCTATATCCTATAGCCTACTCTTAGGATATTAGTATGGAAAGGCATTTGTATGCACATCGATACAGCAGCATATTAGCTCATACTATTGCTAACTTGCATTCTTCTATTCCCAATCTGCAATTCACCTTTTCGAAGTGGCACCCTAGTGCGCACGAACTGGTGCTACATCACTGCATGCCAACTTGCAATGAACATGCAGCACATTGGGACCATACATTTCTACTTAGCATTCATACAACTCTTGTCCCTCTCACTCCAGTCAAAACAAAAAAATAAACCACGCCTCCTCAGCCCCACCCATTATTATTTATTTTGAAGCTCATCTTACCCACCCCTATGTCCCATCAATCTCACCAATATAATCACACAAATTCTATAAGCCAAATAATCATTTTAATTTCCCATTTGCTATGCAATGTCAATGCCTTATCACAACAAACACTCATTAAAATATTAGCCCCGCCCCTTAAGAGTACACACAGGGAAGGGGTGAGGTTGGAAGGAGATGAGAGATGTCTATATATGGGTGGGGAGGGTGGGGCTAATATTGTAATGAGTGTTTGTTGTGACTGGAAAAAGGAGTGTAAACATTCTGATGTGTTGCAAGTTAGCAGTAAGTGTGACAAACTGGGAAGGATGGAAATGCAGACTGGTGTGATGTCTTGCGAAGTGGGCAGTCAGTCTGACGAACTGGGACTCAGATTGAAGAGAAGTTGGGAAAGCAAAATGCAAGTTTGCAGAAACAAAATGCAAGTTGAGAAGCAAATGGATGTAAAATTGGTGAGAATTAGGAAAGTTCTAAAATGTTTTCAAAATGAGGAGTAGGACAGAACATGTTGGGACCTACTGTGACGCAGATTAGGGAAAATATTTCCTATTTCGTATGCAATTCCTATGACCATTTCGAAGCATTTTTACAAAGTTGCTCCCTACATCTCCGAATTGAGAAGGGAATGTATGTGCATACAAATGCCTTTGCATATATTAGCAATAGGTGTTAATGTGAAAAGTGACAGCCATACAGACGGCCGACTTTTGATAACCCAACCAGCAAGCACTGGGCGGAGAAGTAAAAACGACAGGGTTTGAACCCACACCACTCTTGTCTCTGTCTAGGGGGTGAAATAAAGATATTTCCGATCATAAGAATCGAGTAAAAGAATTACAACTGTTATATTTTGCAAGTTTCAAAAAATCATTTTTAAGTTTCGAATTTTGAATGCCAATATCCAACTACAAAAATATTCACACTAGCATCTCTTTAAAAGAATGTTCTTTTAAGTGTAACGTGTGTTTTAATTGTCGTAGGGAAATTATTCAAACAGCAAAATGATTCTCGCAAAGTGAACAATTGTATTGACCGCAACCTCTATTAATAAAATAAGTATTAATCATCCCCATTCGCCCGCACCAGCAGGGGTCGCTCGCCGCCAAAGGCCGACACGGTCATGAAGTGCTGGCCAACCTGTATTTGTAGAATATCAGATATCATGATGAGATCGATAGATTTTGAGAAACATTCCACTACTTCACTTCCGGTTGATACTAAGTACAGTGAACACGTGAATCGGATCGAAGAGAAGGAAAATACCTTTTTTACCCAGGTTTACAGTCTCACGGAAAACTAAGAAAAGAGTCAAAGTTTCATTAACCTAGACGGAACACGCTGAAAGTAATTTCCAGGATTATACCTCTAAAATTCTCCTGCAAAAAGAACTTTCGAAGCGTGGACAATTACCGTGGAGGAATTTCGCCATCTTGGACATCGTCCAGTTTCCACTCCCGACGGTTTAATCAGAGGAATAGAGGACAAAATACCTAAACTCAACGTGAAATAACACCACTTTTGGAAATAATATCTCTGTGCGGACATTACAAAATTTTAAAACTATATCAAAAGACATGGTAACTATCTAAAAGGCGAAACAACCCGGATTACCCTAATATCGCCCTCCAACGTGCAACAGTGGCGGGAAAAGATAGCGTGGGTTGACAGTGAGTCATAACCTAAACTCACCAACGACACAATACATATAAACCTTTATTTTCGAGAGAATAAAGTTTGAATACGGATATTTCATAACCTCTCCCTAGCTCAGTAAAACAGCCAAAAGGACATATTTCCAGTGAAAATACAACGGAAACAAAAAGCATAAGGCCAACTCAACGAAAGCGCGCTCTCCTCAGTCACGAATAGGAGCAGGCGGGTTTATCACGCTAGTCCAAACATCGATCAAAGACTCGGACGAGTAGTGAGAGAAAAACACCATCCTGAACTAAAAGAAAGAGTGGAAAAAAAAAGATAACAAATTCTAAAAACCTAGGAAAGTTATTCTAAACAATATTCAATGTCCAAGGTTAGTTTATTAATGTAGTGTACGAAAACTCAGACTTCTTGCTAGTGGCATTCCGGGCGACCGGAAGCAGAGATGGCCATCTTGGTTTCTTACAGTGGAAGGAGAGTCTAACCTAAGCACGCGTTTCACTGCAAGGAAAGGTGAAAATAGATGAGTCGCGCGGAAAAGAAGTTGAAATCCGACAAAATCAATAATTAAGAAAACTAAATCTATAAACCATTAGTCAAGTGCTCATCGCTAAGAAAAGACGAGGAAACCAAGTTTACTTATGTTCCAAAAGAGAAATACATTATAAGACCTTCGTGTGAACACTGTGAAAATTTCAAGCTTTTCCGACTACCCCGATATACTCTAACCGGAAGTTAAGACCGCCATCTTGGTTTGAAGCAGAACAATAATATAAACAAACCGAGACGAGTGGTGGACATAGTGTTCTAGTGTGTGTTACAAGCTGGTATGGGTGAAAATAAAGAAAAAAGCGGAAGCATTACCTTCGGTAGTAAGGATAACAATCCAAACGGACCGGACAAGAGTGCTAGCATAGTGTTTAACAGCAAAGAAAACGGGCAAACCGATCAATCGGAGAGAGCAAGTATAAAGCGTTTCGCTTCTCCAGTCCTAGATAACAGATCCGCTAATATAAGCTTACTAGATCGGAAGAAATGCCAATAGCCCCGAACCCGAGTACTAACTTATCACTGTCAAACACCCCAATGGATTTCGACGACTTGGATAGTCTGGAAGGTGAAGATGAGGAAAACCCCAAGGTAGAGAAAATCGAGGGAGATGTGTTGGACATGCTGCAAAAAATGGATATAGAGGCGGACCAAAGATACAAAACAAATAAAACCAGATTCCGCAAGCTCTTCGAAGCAGTACGTCAAATAGAGGTAATAAAAGGCAATGTAAATGAGCTAAAAGAATCGAACGACGCTAGAGAGAAAGAATTCTGTACTCTGAGAAAAAGAGTCGAAGTTACAGAAAACAATTTCAAGATGGTTACAAAAAAGTTAGCCAGGCCGAAGGATACAGACTACCTACAAATGGCCAGAAATGAACAACAGGAGGATGAAGACTTCGTGAATAAGGAAGTGGCCAAACTCGAAAAAAACCTCTTAATCATGGGAGTAAAGTCTGGGTCGGAAGAATCGGCAGAAGAACTCAAGATTAGAGTCATAAATGTTGTAGAAGAAATGATGGGAGTTACGGGTATCACCGTGGTCAAGTTCTACAGGGTGGGATGGAGAGAGGATTCGCCCATCAAACTAGAATTCGCTTCCATGGAAGACGTCAACAAAGTGTTTGAAGCCAAAACACAACTGGATTCTGCCCAACAATGTGACGACAAGAACAAAGTAAGGATAAGGAAAGATTTCCCTGCTTTTCTTCGAAAAAGAATGGTGAGAGCTGGGATGATAGCAGATGCTGCAAGAGAACAACAATATGAAGATGTCAAAGTGGTAAGAGCTGGGGTCATTGTCGGTGGGATTTTATACAGGCATAATAAACTAGGAAGCCTACCTAGGGAGTTAATGCCGTCTATGCTCTCCATGAGACAAAACGAATCAACCATAGTATTCTTTACAAGCGATTCCCCGCTTTCAAATCACTATCCGTCCCAATTCGTCATCGATAGGAACATGTTTGATCATGTAGAACAGTTTATTTACTATCACAGGGCCAAGTATGCAAATGATCCAGAAAAACCAACCTTGGCACTAGCAACGCTAGATCCAGTGGAGTGCAAGAGGAACATGTACTCTCTGACACAAGGATCAGACCAGTGGAATCAACACAAAGAGGAGTTGATCAAACGAGCTCTCAAAGCCAAATGGAGAAACAATGAGGTAGTGAGGGATTTCCTCAAGTTCACGGAAAAAAAGAAATAGGAGAAGCTTCCCTAGACAAGGTATGGGGTATAGGTATGACCCTTGACAATCCCCAGGTCTTAGATCAAGAAGCTTGGATAACCTCCGGAAATTTCTTGGGCAAAATGTGGATGGCGGTGAGAACAACCCTCAATAGTCCCAAGCAAGCTCAAGCCAAGGCTCCTCCAAAGCAGCCCCAAGCAGCAAAACTAAAAGTATAAGCTGCATCAGATAGAGAGAATCCATAATTTAATATGGAACAGGATGGAGAAGCGGTAATGTGTTATTCCCATAATGTAAATGGCCTCAACGAAAGTAAAAAGAGAAAAGCAGTGTTCACGAAATATATTAGTAAGAAAAACACTATAGTAGCCCTACAAGAATCTCATTCAACACCGTTAGTTGAGAAAGTGTGGAATTCTCAGTGGGGAGGGAAGATTTTGTATGCACATGGCAACTCCTCCTCGAGGGGTATAATGTATCTAATTTCCAGTGATATTTCTCAATATGTTACAGTGATTGATAAATGTGATGAAGGGAGATGGATGTTAATCTCTTTGTGTATAAATGATCTTACTACTGTTATTTGTAACGTGTACGCTCCAACCTCCGCCTTTACCAAAGAACAATCGGCCATGTGGAAGAAAATTCAAGAAAAGATAGAAGAACTACCCTACGATAACCTGGTTATAATGGGCGACATGAATGCGGACATTGTGAACAAACCATCATCGCCTCAAGCCAAAATAATAAAAGGAATGATGAGTTACCTAGACGTGGAAGACATCAACTCCAGAACAACGGATGACAGAAGAAGACCCTCCGTACGAACATGGGAGAAGGGAGACCTTTTTTCAACGATAGATTACATTTTTGTATCTTCTAATATGGTTCAGAGAGTTAATAATGTTAAAATAAGCTCCAGTGTACTGTCTGATCACAGGTGTTTAAGCATGAAAGCCTTTCTAGGGTTAGCTCAGCGTGGCAAAAGCTACTGGAAATTTAACACGACTCTTTTAAATGAGGAAAGATTTGTCAGTGGTGTTGAAAATATTGTTGATAATATAGATGAAAATAATTTAGATGATAAGCTAAAATGGGAATTTTTCAAACTTAAGGTGAGCTGCAAGATGGCGCCACTACGCGTAGGTGGAGCCTTTCAGAGCTAAAACATTCAATAGCGGGAAATTAAGGATTTAACGCACAATATCAACTCCAATACTTCCCAATCGTTGAGATTACTTGTCTGGATACCATAGACACGCCAATATTTGGAATAACAGCCAGTTATCTTCCAATTCTGAACATTTGAAAACCGCCGTCAGGCCAGCTATGCCTAAACCTCGATCATCGCCCATTGCCGATCGCATACACAACCTTCGTGCCCGTAGCAACCGCCAAGCTTCAAACCGCCATAAACAAAAGGTACCCGTTCTAAGTTCACTTATGGAAGGGATGCTAACAAGTCCTAAACCATCATTGAAACTATCCTCCCCCAACAAAACTGCAAGTATGCCTATTGATAATTCGCTTGGGGATACAGTTGGAGATACAATTGTGGACTCGAACGTTGCACCGGTGTCACCCAGTGTTTCTGAATCTGCCTCGACCGCCATTGCTGGAGACCCTGATCCAAATATGCTACCTTTAGCGGCTACCCCAGAGATCCTCCCTATAGCTTCTACCTCCATCACAAGCCCTCCCATAAGTCTGGGTAAACTTGATTTAAACCATTCTCCTACTCCGGCTGAGAAAGCACTTACTAACATCGCCGCTGAAACCCCACCTCCCCCTGAGCCCTCACCCGCCGCTCCACCAGCAACCATAAGCCCACTCACCACTCATAAGTCGGAGGAAACCCATTCATTTATTTCTCCGATTACCGCTACTGCCCCTAGCTCGTTAAATCTCACTCAGAATGAATCGCAAAGCCAAATTACCAATGAAAACCCCCCTTCATCTCATGATAAGAGCCCACCTCTCTCTCCTTCGGACCCTCAAAAAGAATCGATTCCCACACCCAATGGAACCCCGCCGACCACCCCCCCACCGGTGCCCAAAAATCTATCCTCCTTCAACGACCTAGCATTGGACATGAAAAATTTCTACTCCATGCTACACGATAAACAGCAAACAGCTACCTCTGGGGTTGAAAAAAAGGTTGACAATCTATGCTCTGTTATAACTGACTTGCAAACTAACATTTCTGATCGCCTATCGAAGCTTGAAGGAAGAATGAAAGCAGTTGAGAGTGACCATATACCTTCCTCTGAAATTGATACCAAAATTGACGACAAGGTTATAACCTCTATGAATGCTCAGGCCACCCAAATTGATGCCAATATTGATTCTCGGTTTAGGACCCACGCAACCTCTGCCGATACTAAAATGGAAACTTGGTTCACTCAATCCTCTACCACTTTAAATCAAAGCATTGAGGCCCAAAATCAAAAAATTGTCGTCCTTGTAAACGATCTCGCAGATATGAAACAAGCTATGGAATCTTATCAAGCATGGCAAGCCCATACCTACGCGATTGCTACACAGAACACAATCGCCATCACTAAATCAGATAACTCACTCCAAGTTGCAAGCGACCAAATAAGTAACCTGGACACAAAGACTAGAAATAGCAATATCCTTATTGACGGCGTACCTGAAAATAAAAGAGAAGTATTACCTGAAGTCATTGTTGATATAATCACTCCTTCCTTCCCAAACTTTACATCTAATTCTATAGATCTCATATACAGGCTGGGCAGGTTTAAGGCAGGCAGAACGCGCCCTATATTGGTCTCCTTCACTTCATCCAGGCTGAGGGACCAAATACTTCAGCTTTCCAAACAAATCAAGCAAAATAGCCCAATACCAGATATTTGGCTAAACCGTGATCTGGCTGAAGATACCAGGAGGAAGGCCGCGATGATGCGTAAGTGCTTCAAGAAACTCGAGAAGCTGGATCCAGATTCCAAACCCACCCTCAGTACCAACTACATCTACCACAATAAAACCAGGTATTATTGGAATGACTTGCCAAATCTGCCTGAGGGATCAAGGCCGGAGGATGTAAAATCGCAAATCTATAGTGAGGGAACCTCCATTGGGTATCAAAGCGAGCATCATTACGCATCCAATTTTTATCCAGCTAAATTTTGGTATGATCATTGCTTCTTTACCTCAGTCGAACAAGGGTATCATTACCAGAAACTCAAATCAGCTGGCAAACTACAGCTGGCTGCCTCCATTCTATTGATCGACAACCCCTATCAAATCAAAGAAAAAGGAGACAAGGTCGAAGATTCGGACGAGTGGGCTAATATTAGACTGAAAACAATTAGAGCACTCATGCTTGCCAAGTTCCAACAGAACCCCGACCTCAAACACAAGTTACTCTCCACGCCCTATACTGATTACCTGGAAATGACCACCTCTAAGTATTGGGGGACCGGTCACCGCCTTGGTGACCCGCTTTTCAAACCCAATGAGTTCGAGGGCGAAAACCACCAGGGCAATCTGTTAGTGGAGATCAAAGACCAGCTTGTGCAACAAGGTTAGTAAAATGGCTCCTGTACGCAAAGACTTCCTCATGCTTGGGGACTCTCGCACTCGCCAACTAAGCCAGTATCTCAACTATTACATTAGCCAGGATTCTTATTCCAGCTATTCATTTCCAGGAGCTTCTCTTAGAATTGCATCCTACTTATCCTATGACGCTGTACATAGATTCAAACCAAGATATATTTTTGTCCTAGCCGGGCTCTGCTCCGTGACTAGAAAAGACAAGAAAACCAAGCTTGTTTCTCTCGCTCACAGCACAGTCGCCGATTCTCTAGAGGCATATCTACTAGATATGGAATCTATCCAGATACAAATGGAGCAATCTGTTTACCCACTAACCACTGAAGTCATCTTCTGCCCCATTGTGGGGATGGACCTCGCTATATATAACTCCCAGTTGCAGCCCCATCCAGAGCAAGTTTGTCTGAACGAAACCATACATGTTATTAATAAAGCGATCTTTAATAGGAACGAGTGTTTGCAGCTTCCTACACCATTTACCAACGCATGTATCCACCCAAATGATAATGGAAAGCACAGAAATGCCTACTCCCGCCTTTCTGAAGATGGCTGTCATCTATCTTCCAATAACATCGATGACTGGGCTTGGAAGATCGCCCAAGTTTGTAGACGACTGAATGTCTGGTAAAGCTAGCTAGATGACAGTTCCTAACCTCAAAACCCCATGTCCACTGTCGTCGATCGTGGACATACCTTGGTTTGGTTTGGTTAGCTGTCATAAGTAGCCTAGCCGACCCACTTATTGAACCCTCCACTTATACCACTACCGGGCTACTCTCTACCTTTACATGATGTCCAGTCCCGGTTACTCCAATACCGGGATACCTCATTACTACCTACACCACCACTTGGACTTCTCCCACTTTCCTACCCAATGCAGTCCACTCCTTTGTCATCAACAATATATGAACAGACTGTAGCGAAGTCCTACTCACATACTTCGCCCGAGGTTGGTCGTCTTTTCTCAATTTAACTAACTCGTAGTACTCTACTAGGAACTGAAACAACCTACAGGTGAACCTTGCCTTCTTTTCAACTGACTCTTATAATTTAACAGACTTTCGCTATTAATGCACTATCCAACAACTCCAGTGTGCGACTCTATTGACTCTACTCATTTATTTAAACCATTGATTTTCATTCCTATGTCTCACTATGCTCCCTCCTGTATGTATATATGTTGGCATATGGTTTATGTGCGTATACAATTAGACTCACTGACATTGTAGGCTGACCATATATATATGTATGTATATGAATATATCTCCCCATTGCTTAGACTGTGTATTCACACTTATGTATGTGGAGTGAGTCCGTGCGTATATGTATATATATATGTGTAGTACTCATATCTTATGTCTTATATAAATTTGTGGTCATTATTCGCCTTAATTACAATTAAGACTAAATTTGAACGTTGCGACTATCCTAATGCCAGTCGATTGTAGATCCCTTCTCCCTTCTCCCCACTGTATGTATGTATGTATATACTCATATTTACATTTGCATTTATATGTATGGTGTTCTTGTTCTGTTCCAATATATTACAACATTAAATTCAACTTGTCTTATATAAACCTTCCCCCCTCCTCCTCCCATTAAGGGACTATATAGTATCACTCATATTTACATTTGCATTTATATGTATGGTGTTCTTGTTCTGTTCCAATATATTACAACATTAAATTCAGCTTGTCTTATATAAACCTTCCCCCCTCCTCCTCCCATTAAGGGACTATATAGTATCACTAAACATAACTTTTTCAATCTTTGGATTATTTTATATAAGTGAATCCACATTTATAGATTACCATTACCACTTGTAGTAGTGATACTGAGTTCTCCAATGATATTGTTCTTTAACCTAACCTGTCACTTGTGTGTCTAGGACCAACAGTCCCCTGATTGTACATCACATTACTCACACATCCATGTGACATATATTAAAAATTTGGAGCTTATACTTCTCCAACTTTATTCCTTATTCCTTTTTCCCGCTATCTTCTTTCTCTGCTGCGAATTGGTATCATGTTTAATGATAACCAAGCGCAAGAATTACATTCACTAGCATGTACCAAAGGTTTTAAAATTTTAAGTCTCAATATACGCAGTCTAGCGAGGAACTATGAGGAGGTTGAGGCATTGTTGCTCAAGTCTGGGGTGGACATCTTACTGTTGGGAGAAACATGGCTCTCTGACAGGACACTGAACTCACAACTAAATATTAATAACTACAAACTCTTTCGGCTTGATAGGACCAGTGGCAAGGCCCGTGGAGGTGGAGTGGCAGCTTACGTTAAGGACACCATTAGTATTGATTCTGATAAACTGAAAAATCTTAATATCAGCAATCAAAATCTTGAAATACAAGTCCTTCTCCTTAAAGAAGAAAATCACAAAACAAAAGTTATCCTTAATGCCTACAGGCCGCCCAGCGGCCGGTACGCTGAAGCCATTGAATCAATTAAAGACATACTAAGTAATCTATCACCCAACCATGAAATCTTCTTACTTGGAGATCTAAATATCAACTACGGTGATGGCTCTGCTCCTGCCAGAGAGTTACTAAAAATGGCACAACATTTCCAGCTAACCCAATTTATCGACTCTCCCACACGATCCACCACCTCCACAGCCACTGTCATCGACCATATATATTCCAATTCCAAACACATACTCAGATCTGGAGTCCTTAATCTAAATATCTCAGATCATAACCCAATCTATATTATTAGGAAAAAGATAAAGAGTTCTTTCACTAAGACGTCTTTCGAGACTAGGAGTTATGCAAACTTTAATGAAGACATTTTCTTGCAAATACTCAAAGACCATAACTGGACAGAATTTTACTCCTCCCGCGACCCCAACAATTGTTGGGAGTACATGGAGGCATTTATCTTTCGGATCCTTGACCGTATGTGTCCTGTCAGAGAGTTCAAAAATGTACGCACGCGGTGTGAATGGCTCAACGGAGAAATATTTAATCTCATGAAACAAAGAGATAAATATTTTAAAATGGCCAAGAAATATAAGTCACCCGATTTATTCGACCAAGCCAAGCTTCTTCGGAAAAGAGTCAACAAAATGGCCAAATCTCTAAAAAATGACTTCATAAAAAACTCCCTCCTGCAGTGTACCGATAACCCCCATAAGTTCTGGAATAAAATTAAACCATTAATCAGCCCGGATAAAGTCATAGGCACCGAGCATATCCTACTCGAGGACAATGATCAACCTATTGACCCAAATGACGTCCCGGACAAATTCAACAACTATTTTGCTACCATAGGTTCGAAGCTGGCTGACAGCATTACTCCCTTAACCCCACTGGAAACCAATACCTATAATACTAATGAAAACCAAAATACTATTTACCCCGACTTTATATTTGATGGAGTGGCCACAAATGACTTACGACAATTGATTCGGTCTCTACCCCAATATAAATCTTCCGGACTAAACCATTTGAAAACTCCTTTATTAAAAAAGATCCTACTTACACTAATTGATCAATTTAAATATTTAATTGAATTGTCAATGGCAACAGGACTAATTCCGGAGAAGTGGAAGCTTGGCAAGGTGTCACCTCTTTTCAAAGCCGGTGATACAAAAAACCCTGGTAATTACCGACCCATAACCAGCATCTGTCTCCCAGCTAAGGTATTGGAGAAAGTAATACAAAAGAAACTCATGTCCCATCTCGAGAACAATAATATACTCTACGCCAAGCAATTTGGCTTCAGACCGGGTTTTTCAACCAGCGATGCTGTCGTGTCTTTCTTGGACGAGGTATATGGTGCTATAAATAGTAAACAAGCCTGCAGAGCTGTATTTTTGGACTTCAGAAAGGCCTTTGATACTGTCGATCACCAAATTTTATTAAGAAAACTTGAAAAAATTGGGGTCATGGGAAATGAATTGGCTTGGTTCAATAATTATCTCCATGGGCGGCATCAATACGTAGTAGTTAATAACAAACCATCCTCCAAACAATTAATAACATGTGGAGTTCCACAAGGAACGACCCTTGGACCCATCTTATTTTCTATTTATATTAATGATCTCCATAAGCACGCCAAACACTCCCACTTACAGCTATTTGCTGACGACACCATCATATGCAAAATTGGCAAAGACATTGAAACTGTTACCAGAGAATTACAACTCGATCTAAATTATATCATGCTATGGTGTCGCAATAACAAAATTTCATTAAATGAAGACAAATCAAAAACAATGACATTCTACAGGCCTTCTCTGGAGTCCAACTGGAGGAAGGGACAGTCGTCCTCTTCCCACACCCACAACTTACTTTTGGGCCCGAAAAACCTAGAAGAGGTTAATGATTACAAGTATCTGGGGACGGTCGTCGATGGTCCCTTAACATTTAAGAAGCATATACTCAATATCAGGAAAAAGGTATCCCATAAGTTGTGGCTCTTCAAGCATTTAAGAAGCAGGCTGAATGTCAATCTTAGTGCACAGATTTACAAAACTGCTATCCTCCCTCTACTCGATCAATCCGATATTTTTTATGACTCCGCTTCTAAATCCAATCTGACCTCCTTACAAATCCTCCAAAATAGAGCCCTTCGCATCATAACTAGAACTAATCGATTTCAAAACGTTAACGACTATCACCAACAATTCAGCCTGCTTCCATTAAGAGAAAGACGGCGACTGCACCTCCTCCAGCAAGCTTTCAGGCTTAAGTCTAATATCAGATATCTAGATGTTAAAAGTAGACAAACCAGACTGCATCGACCCGGTAGGATCATGTTCAAGTGCCCATTACCCAGACTTGAGCAAATCAGAAAATCCATATATTATAAAATCCCTTACTATTGGAATTCTTTAGAAACCAACTTACAATCCTCTGATACAGCTAAGAAATTTTCGAAACTTGTCAGAACAACAGCCATATGGATTGACCAAAACTATTTATATTAGCTTATTACGTGATTCCTTAATGGCAATGACATAAAAAATTCCCTCAGTACTTGTCCTTTCTCCCCTCTCCCCTTTGTCGCCCCATCTTCATTAATATATAAACCTCTGCCTCCTCCTCCTCCTCCTCCTCCTCCTCACTCCTCATTCCTTATTTCATTGCCTCATGTATATATGTATGTATTCATGTTCCTCGCTTCAACCCACTACATGTTAGTATCCAATAATGTATACATCTAAACTAGCTCAGTATATTCCATCCACACTGAGCATTACTATTTAATTAATTCAGTTTTAGCTGAGCTGAGCGTGCAGCATGTTGCTGTATGCTCTGTCTCCTTCCTACGCGCAGTGCTTCTTGCACAAAAAATTTGATATCAAATACACCACCATCTGCAAAGCCCACCCGAGTGTCGTCGACCTTGGGTGTTTTGTAACTTTGCACTATTAAAACAAATTAATACGGTAGGGCTTTAAATCCTCCCTATGTAGGGAGATCAGTACCCGCCGACAGTGTCATTTTCTTAATTAGTCAAATAAAAGTTTCAACAACAACAACAACAACAAGAGAGTTAGCCATTGTCATAAGTTCTGACCTTGCTAAAGCAAGAAGATGTAGAGAAAAAATATATCAAGAAAAACTAGATGAGTTAACCAACAAAGCAGTATTATCTCCTCAAGAAAAAGTTGAAAAAGAAAATATTAAGTTGTCACTGAAAGAAATCGAACTAAAAAAAGCGGCAGGAGCTCTTTTAAGATCAAAAGCCAGATGGGTTGCTGAAGGTGAGAAGCCTTCAAAGTTTTTTTGCTCCCTAGAAAAGTACAATGGCCAGAAGAAAACCATTTCCCAAATGATTATAAATGGTTCGTTAACAACCGAAAAACAGAAAATATTACAAGAAGGTCATGATTTCTATTCTCAGCTGTACGCTGAAAGAGCCTCGAATAGTGATGAATCTGTTCTTTTTAATGATCCTGAAAATTATAACCAGTTAAGCGAAAGTGAAAATGACTTTTTAGATAGAGAGATTACCTTACAAGAAATTGAAACAAACCTGAAATCAATGAAACATAATAAGGCCCCAGGATGTGATGGCCTCTCAGTGGAGTTTTACTGTTTCTTTTGGTACAAGGTACAGAGTCTTTTTATAAATATGCTCAGAAAATGTATGGAAGATAAGAATATGACAGAAAACCAAAAAAGAGGTATAATAAGCGTAATACCTAAAAAAAATGTCAATCCGCTCTACATGAAGAACTGGAGACCTATTACTCTTTTGAACGTGGATTATAAAATTGTTTCGAAACTTATAGCCAAAAGATTATCAAAATTTTTACCGAAAATTATAAAAGAAGATCAGTTCGGTTTCATGTCGGGCAGATATATAGGAACAGCTATCAGGAAAATCGATGATGTTATTTCTATGATGGAAAAACAAAAACAAAACGGTATTATTGCTGCAATCGACTTTTCCAAAGCTTATGACTCTGTCAGCTGGTCATTCCTCTATGAAGCCCTAAGAGCTCATGGTGTCTCGGAAAATTTCATTTCTTGGATTAAAACCCTCCTTACAGACTCCAAAGCGGTATTCACTAACAACGGACACATGTCTAAATATTTTCAGATTGCTAGAGGTGTGAAACAAGGAGACCCCATATCTTCTGTTCTGTTCAATATTTGTGTGGAAAAAATGGCGGAGATGATTAGAAAAAATAATGAGATAAAGGGTATAGAAATTGGCGATACTGTTATGAAAATTGTTCAATTTGCGGACGACACCACTATAATTGTCAGAAATGAATTTTCCCTCCTCAGAGCTCTAGAGGTACTGAGGAGGTTTGGGGAGGCTTCGGGCCTCTCTCTTAATTCCTCTAAATCTGTAGGTGTGTTAGTAGGAGATATTACAATACAATCTCCCAAAGCCAAAGAGTTTCAGTGGAAAAAAACAATTAATATATTGGGAGTTACTTTAACGAGTCCAAGAAACGAAAAAGAAATGTCAAAAATAAATGTGGATAAGTGTCTAGAAAAAATGTTGAATGTGGCAAACGACTGGAGAAATAGATTTCTCACATTAAAAGGCAGAGTCGTAGTGTCTAACACTTTTATTCTCCCTGTCATTCAGCATATTATGTCATGCGTTAATATTGATGTAAAATCTAGGAAAAAAGTTGATACCTTAATTCTCAATTTTGTATGGAATAACAAGAAGAAATTCCCAATAAATACGATTTTTTAACTCAAAAAGTTGAATACGGAGGCATGGGTTTAAAATTGATGGAAGATTTCTATGAAGTAAATAGACTGATGTGGATCCAGAGAATAATAAATACCAATAACAATTCCTGGTATGCCATACTGGAACAAGACATGAATATGTCCAAAGAAGAGATTTTTCTTAGAAGAAATAAGCCAACCAAGGCCCTAAATGGTTTCTATAGAGAGCTTTTCTTATATTGGAATAGATGTTTTTACAGTCAGACTCCTCGAAATGTTTCACAAGTAAGAAAGGAGAGGATATGGTCAAATAATAATATTAAAATCAAACGTAAATTGCTAGAGTGGCCTAAATGGAAAAATAAAGGTATAAAAGTTATAGGTGATATTATTGATGAGCAGGGGAGACTGATGTCTGTTAGACAGCTCAAAACTTATTATGACATTGATACCACTTTCGAACAAAGATTGGACCTAGCAAGAGCCATACCTAGAGAATGGTTAAATATGTGCAGATCAAGCACAGGAATTCCTGACAATAATAAAATTGAAATTCATATTGTGAATGAAGACTTCGATATACTAAAATGTACGCATAAAATAATACACCAGGCTATAGTGGAGAAAAAGAAATTACACATCGAAAAGTTTGAAAAATGGAAGATGTACCTACATATGTCTGACCAAGAATTTGAGCATGTAAACTGGAAGCAGATCTTTCCTCGAGTTTATAAAGTAAGCTCAGAAACCAGAATTCAATCTTTCCAGTATAAACTATTGCACAATGCAATAACATGTAATGAGTATCTTTTTCATAACAAAATAATTTTGTCTCCAACATGTAAGTTCTGTAACCATAGAGACGACCCTGGTCATTTCCTTGTTTCATGTAAGAAAACGAGAAAAGTATGGGAAGATCTTTTTAATTGGATTATAGAAACAGACTTTCTTAATATAAACGCGCAAAAAGAACCTATTATTAGAAAAAATTTGTCAGGAAGAGTTATTATCAAGCCAATTGAAATCTTGTTTGGTATTGACGAAAATAATAATAATGTAAGTATTATTAATTGGATTTTTCTACAGGTGAAAGCATTTATATATAGACGCAAGTTATTCCATATGGGAGAAATTTCCAGACTCTTAGTACTCTTGGAACTGAAATTTAGAGTTGAAATCCAGGTGAAAAGTATGTCGATGTACAAAAAAAACAGAGCTCAATCCTTACCTTGGCGTATACTTGAGCAGATTCTCAGGGAATCAACTAGTTAGCCAAGAAGATCTCCTTTCTGCATTTTTAGTTCTTAATATATAGTTCAAAACACAATGTAAATAACACTTTCCCTCGCCAAAATATTCAGGTAATAAAAATGGTGACAAGAAAATCCAAACACCTCTCAGGTTAGGTTTGAGATTTTAAAAAATTCTAGTCAGGCTTAAACCTGGAAATGTATATAATACGTAACCAAGTTACATAGAAATATATTTTAAAAAAAAAACGGTAACCAAAAGGTCATTCTCAGTACATATGAGAATTATAGGTTCATGATAGTTGTAGAAGTGGTGCTGTAGATGGTAAAAACCCTCTTTAGGGAAAGAAAAATTATATCCAATGTATAGCATGTTCGTGCTGCCAAGAAGTCATTCTCGGTACATAAGCCCTTTAGATAACAAATTTCAATATATGTCTTAAGACGGCTACCAAAAAGTCATCCTCAGTACATATGAGAATTATAGGTTTAAGCTAGTCGTAGGAACGTCGATGTCGATGTTAAAAACCCCTTTTTTAAGGTGATAAAGTCTCATATCAAATGTATAGCCTGTGTGCTGCCAAGAAGTCATTCCCGGTACATAAATCTTTTAGACAACAAATTTTAAATCAGAGTAGTTTGTCTTGACTGGCTACCAAAGTGTCATACTCCGTACACAAACCTTGAACGTTACCAAATAATCATTCTCTGTACATGTCATATTTTATTAACAAAAAAGACCATTTCTATGCGCATGAAGCTAATATTTTCTCTTTTATTTCTCAATCTTCACGTTTAAATAAATACCAATTCCAGGAAAAGAGAGGGTACGATGTAAAACAGTGTGATCGACCCCGTATGAAGAAAGAATCTGTTGATAGACTGAATAAAAACTTTTAAAAACAAAAAAAAAAACTACTTCACTTAAGTGTAAATGCCGAAGTGTGTCTAGCCTTTATAAGTTCCTTCCGATGTGACCACCTCCAATTGCCCTGATCGATATATTAATCGGATAATATTTACTTGTTCTGCTATATATGCTATTATACATGTATATGCAGAACGTGAGTTATAATAATTATTACACAAATAGCAATACAATATTGAAATTTGAACCTCATTCTAAGTATGAAATGTAGTAAGGTTAAACAAAACTATACAATGAACACGTGAAAAAATAGTTCTACATGTGAGCCCAATTATGAGTAAAAAACGTTTTCAAATACCTTAACAGTATGTACAAACCTATAGTTAAAATGACATGACGGGATTTGCCTCTATGTTCTAATGAGAATGTATCGAACTAATTATAAATTGACCCGTGCGTCCATGCACCAAAAACTTCTGACGTATGCATATATACAGTTAGGTCCAGACACCCACATTCCTCGATTCCACATCCAGCGATAAGCTTAACCGCAAGGCTAAGACTAAGGCTAAAGTGTTAATGATCCCCTGAGACTTAGGTGACCAAAACTGCCTTCTGAACCTGACTGTATAGGCATTTAAACGCATAATTGCTCGATCTGAAGACGACGCGGTACAATCATATAAATAATTATATTTATTAGGAATAAAATCCCATCTACACGAATTTAATCTCACAACATATTCTAGTTTTCATGTTGAATTATATAAGAACTGCGTCTTAGTCTATCTGTAAGTCTAGCAGTACCAAAAATGAAGCGGCGATCATTGAAAAAGAAATTAACGCGATATTTCCCACCGTGTCCACTGAGCGCTTAATCACATGGTCGCATTAAGGCACTGGCTTCATAGGTTGTGGGGACTTTGTACTTGAGTGGATTGCTATGTCAACTAAGGCCTGTCATTCCTCCAATCACGGTCGTTCTAATGTAAATATAACTGGTGGATTTCTGTTGGGGTAGTCATAGCAGATATCTCTCATTTGAGTCACCCAGGTCCACGAAGGTTTTAGGAAAATATCGGAGTTTTGATTATAATATTCCTGTTCATACATATTCTCAATTCTGGTGATACCTGCCGCTGAGAAAGGGTGCCATGAGGATGGATGTAATTCAGAGGGACGCCCAAACCCCCTAGAGCTCCCCTCGTCTCCACCTACACAAAATCCTCTTCCTTGTTAGGCACTTGAATGATACCACTGAGATCAGTTAGTATATAGGCAGTCCTGAGCTAGGAAGGTGTCTACTCCCCGTCCAAGATGAAGTGCCTGTTCATAATTCTAGTTTTAGTCTCGCCTATTCTAGCTAAACCAGGTAAGTTTGAAGTTTAAAGGTTCTAAACATTATTGTTAATTGTATACATTGGCTGATAATAAGTGAGATCCATTCAACATATGCCCAAGAGGACCCGATGTCAGCCAAACATATTAGTAAGAGTTGAAATGAGACCGAGGCATTATGTTGTTTACTACATCATGTCTTATGCTGATACCAACTGTTGGTCTAATTTGCGCATCTGTTTAAGAACACAACAATAGAGTTCAAGATAAAATGAAATTAGTGTCATTTGTTTGCCATCCTCATAGAAGTCATTTTGTCTCAGCTCTGAGCGCAATTGGTTATTTCTGTTCGTGAATACCCATACCATATAATTTATGCAAGATTACAAGAACCCATTTACATAAAGTTTCATGACACACAGTTTCTTGTTGGTACACGCGATCGTTATGTAAATGCCAAAGTCAAATATTCATCGTTCAGAAATTCACGGGTAGATTTCGAACACAGGGTCGGGGAAACGTTAAATTGTTTTGACAAATTTGGTATAGATATAATATGATAAAACCATTTAATTTGAATAGTTTGTGTTGGTCCTAATTAAATATTGAATTACCCTTTCTTACATGCACATACTCGTATGCAAAATACACGTACGATGTCTTCATAATGTCAAACAATTATGTTTGCTTAACATAAAAACAATATATAACACACAAGTTAATTAATAGAATAAGATATATACCGTCAATGAATGCCCAACAATAATTCGTAACAATGAATATGACAAAGGATGTGGTTTGTTATGCTGATTCTGTACCCGAAATAGGCCTGCATAAAGTAGAAATGTATATACGACTAAAATATATATCGGAAGAAACAGATACGGATGTCCCCTTTGTAGTGTTCCTCCCCCTATTCTATATTTACCAACTTCAAGAATCTTTGTTATCTTGAATCAAGTTGTTTAGTGAAATCTGGTTCGTGAGAGGGAGTGGTACTTTATTTATCCAAACTATGGTAAACATATCTCCTGGTGTTTAAACTTGTCCCTGCACGTGGTCAATGACTGACTTTTCGTATCATGGTTAACTTCCCATTGCATTAATAGTAAAACAACTTGAAATAAGGGTGACAATAAATAATTAACGATTACTGATGTACACAATTTACCAATTCCCCCAACCGATTTTAGAATAACTGATTTCATCTCTTACTGACTCCATATTCAAATCTGTTTCAGTTAGTACATCCATAGAGAGGGTGAGTGTCCTTTCCCATTAACGCATGCATACCCAGAAAAACGAGGGTTTTTCTGTAGTTCTGCTTTAAATTCACGTATTTTCAGGTACACAGATTATAAGTATTATATAAATATATAGAGACGATGCTTAAGTCACGAGACTTTATTGAGTATTCAAGCAGTCATCAACAATCCAATAGCTTGTGAAGCTATCGGATGGCTGGTGTCACCACAGTAGACTTAGTAGGTCAGTGAATTATTTAAAATCGAGTGAAATATAAATTTACATTTGCTTATTTTTTTTAAATAATTTTATTTGGACTCAATTTAGACAGTTATCGGTTGCTAATATAGTAAATTGACTATATGTTTCAGTTGGAAGAACTCAAAGCCAAGGTATGTAAAAAAGGAAAGAGTTATTTATATATATATATATTATGTACGTCAAATATCAACATAATAGTATGTTCAAGTAGCACCAGTGACACAGTCATCCTCATAATAGTTAAAATATTACTGCGAGGCAAAAAATAAAATGCATAACTTGTATATGTTATCTCGCCATGTCACGAGTGTGTTGATTTAGAACTGCCTTTATCTTAGGCAATATTTGTAGGCTGAATATTTTTGTGTGAGAACATGAACCCATACAGAGGGTTTTTTTCGTTGAATGACGACACGTTTTGATGACGAAGTGTGCTGGCAGTCATAAATGCCTAGATTATACGATTATTGTTATCATCTATTGGCTTACTGAGTTTAGGCCCGATCAGTTTGCGCATAACCCATTGTCAGTAATAAGTTTATTATCAGTTGTATTATATATTTGTTTTACTTTTCAGCGATCTCTTGCATGATGATAATCTTTTGATCTTTACTTTTTCAGCTTCGGGGTCTGGAGAAAGAGGTGAATTAAAATTGTTGAACTGAACAGCTACATGAGTAGTTTACTCGACGTGTGTGTATATATTCATAAGTTCGTTCCGAACACTAGCTCCTTTCTGAATATTATATCAGCGACAATTGTACTTGTATATTCAATTTTCAGAACATGGCAAAATTCAGAAACCTAGCTGCCCGTCTTACCTCAAATAGTTTTATTTTAACGTTTTCGCGAAGCTATTTTGCTCGGCAACAAACAAATTATATTCATGACAATTATAATAATAATTATCATGACATTAGTACATGACATGGGTACATTGATATGTTGGCATGTTCTCTACACATGTTCTCCACAATTTCTTAAACGTTAGATTTGAGTGTTACTACCCATGACCGTTTCAATCGGATCCAATACATAAAATATTCTCAACTGCAAATAATAAGATTGCCACTGTGGAATGATTAATTGAGCAGATAAATGCTTTGATAAATGTAACCTTCAATCATGGTCTGATGTTTAAAGGTACACCACATATTCCTCCTCAAAGACCGTTGCGTCTTTATGTCAGACGCAAAGGTCTTTGTGGAGAAAGAACTGTATGCACTTGTGTTGGATCAGATAGCATATGGCACTGATTACTATCAATGTTCAAATAATATTGACATCATAAACCGATAACAAGAAATCGATCGGAATCGATGGTTTGTGTAATGATTAGCATTGAATCTCTGCTCCTTCTCTAACCTACCTCAAACAATAATGACACCCACTTGAAATTAAGGTATTTTGAATGCCACAGTTGGCAACGCATGAACATTTCTGTTTTGTCAGAAATGCGTAATTTGTATAATATTTATTGTACCAATAATGTTAAATCTCTTCAGCCATATAAACTTTTTTCAAATCAAATCCTCCTTATTTTCCACATGACTTCGTGAGTTAAATTACCCTGTCGCAAATGCGTGTGGCATTCCCACTCACTCGACTCACTCGATCATAGGTTAACCTTTAACTAAACAATGGTGTGGGTAAGGGAGTCTTTATTCAAACTCAGCTAAGACTAACAGTTCTTTGCGCACGCGCCAATAATACATTAAATGGAAAGGAGCAATTGAGGTAACAAAGAGAAATCAATTAGAGATATCAATTAGATAAACAATTATATAATCAGTCAATGGTAGGAATTACAGAACAATACAAGGTATCAATTACAGATCAATTAAAGGTATTCTTACACCACAGTAATTATATAACAATTACAGAAACCAATTAACGACCACCAATTGTCCCCACACTGTCTATTTTGACTGTTCACTTTACTCCTTGTGTCCCCTCGACAACAAGTTGATAAGTCTTTGGGAGGTGGACGGGGTGGTGGTGGACCACGCGCTGGCTCGCTAGCGAGTGCTGCCTCCAGTCCTGCCGCAGCATCACCTGGAGGGCGCTGACCGCTCTGCGGCGGAGGCTGAGTTAAACGTGCTTAAAACTAGTTTTAAGCCTCCCTTAACTCAACAATGGTGTGGGTAAGGCAGTCTTTATTCAAACTCAGCTAAGACTAACAGTTCTTTGCGCGCGCGCCAATAATACATTAAATGGAAAGGAGCAATTGAGGTAACAAAGAGAAATCAATTAGAGATATCAATTAGATAAACAATTATATAATCAGTCAATGGTAGGAATTACAGAACAATAAAAGGTATCAATTAGAGATCAATTAAAGGTATTCTTACACCACAGTAATTATATAACAATTACAGAAACCAATTAACGACCACCAATTGTCCCCGCACTGTCTATTTTGACTGTTCACTTTACTCCTCATGTCCCAAAATCCAAAAGTAGTGAGTAGAGATTACTCAGGGAGTTTTTCCGTCATAACCTTGGTCATGACCATCCTGTCTTCAATGTCAGGTTTCAAATAATCCCGGTAGCAGACTGAATGCCAATTCCCTAGCATTCGTATAGAGTCCGCATCGAGACCACTCCTGTGACCCCAGGTCGCTGAACCCCGACGGAAACTGTGGCAGCTGATGGTGCTGGTGTCTTGGACCTTTTCCCCTAGGGTGGATCTAACCCGGTCTATGAAGTCCTGAGAGTGCAGTACCCAGGTCCTATCCCCCACTTGGTAACTTAGTGCAGGTGCACTCGGGGGCACAGAAGGGGCACTTTGTAGTAGCGCGTATACTGCCCTCACTGGGCAAAGCTTGTGACCCTGTACACGGGGCAGGGTCACCACATGATCATTATCCTTGTATTGATTGGTTTTGGCCCACACAATTTTAATCACAATACCTGTGGGTGTGAAGGTAAAGTCCTCTTTCCTTATAGGTATCGCATTAGCAGGTTGTGCTGGGTCTGCGAAAACATTAGATTTGCGAAGACAACCATAAAACATAATCATACATGCCGCCCATATAGCCATGTCTCTAGGATCCAGCAATGATAGATTGGCTCTGATGACTAAAAGTAACTCAGGTGTGATGGGGGCTTTCCTTGTTACCTGGGAACCTTTCACTTGGTGTATGCCTTTGAGTGTGGCTCGTAGTTGGTAATCCATATTGAGAGGGTTTGCATACCCTTGTTCTTCATGTAATATACGCACAATGTTTAAGTATTGCTTAATACTGTTGTATGAGAGCCTGCGGGCTAGCCAGGCAGAATATAAACATAACACATGTGAAGCTGCTGGCACAGGTGTCTTGTGGTAAAGTTGGCAGAACCTGAAGTAGGCCCTTCGGTGTGTATCGTAGGCCTTCTTTGTATTAGGTGCCCATGCTTGGTCCTGGTATTTTCTGACTTCCTCTAGGAGGACCTGCTCCATCTCAGGTGCCCATCGCCGCTAGAGTGCGCTCCATGCGGGCCACACCCCCTGGCTCTTCCATCCGAGAGATCACATCAGCCAGAGTGTTGTACCGGCCCGGGTAATGGAGTGCGGTCAGTCTGAAATTGTATACCATGGACATGTGGTATATACGTTTGAGAGCTGCGTTAATGTCCTCATCAGGGGACCGGTCCTTGTTTATCATACCGATGGCAGCTTTTGAGTCACAGTGTACTGTGACATTTTTATCAGCCCATCTTGGCCCGAAGATGGCACATGCTGGTTCCAGCGTTAGCACTTCCTTGTAATTAATGTGCTTGGCCTGCATTCCTGGCCAATCGCTCCAATTAATGTAGAACCACTCACCCAAGTGATAAGCTCCGCCGCCTGTCTGGCAGGCATCAATGGTGACGGGTGTGTAAGCGCGCTTGTTAATCAGGGGAAGAGAGCCGTTAAACATACGGGCTTGATCAATCCACCACTGAACATCCAGTCGCATAGCTTGTGTCACCCGACAACGGTGCCAAGGCGTGGTTAATGTCTTAATTCTATCATAGATGTGGTGTACAAAGTGTTTCCCACTGTGGAAAACACGCCTCGCCCAATTAAGTTTTCCGGCGAGACTTTGCAAGGCTCGCTTGCTAATGTTTTTCTTTCCCAGAGTCTCCATCAGCAGAGATATCAGGTCACGTATCTTATCGGCTGGTAATCCCAGAAACATGGTATTCGTATCAATCTCTATCCCCAAGAAAGAGAGTCTTTGAGTTGGTCCAATCACTTTGTTGTAATTGATAGAAAACCCCAATCTCCGGCACAAGTTAATGAGTGCATTGAGGGCATTGATGCTATGGGTGTGGTTGTCAGATAAGTACAAGAAATCATCGCAGTATACTACCAGGTTTGGAAAACCCATCTTTGTCATCATTCTGCGAATAGATTGTGTGAGAGTATTAAATATTCCCGGAGACAGTCTCGCTCCAAAAGGCAGACGGCTGTCATACATGTAGGTGGGGTGGTCCTGTCCAGTAAAAGTCCAACTCAGCCTCAATACCGGATGGTCGGCGGGGTGTACTCTGACCGACCGGTAGGCCCCTTGCAAGTCCATTTTGCACATCCATGCCCCAGGTGTGACCATTGTGAGTGCTTCGTCGAAGCTTTGATAACTGAAGGGTTGGTGTACAGCTAGATCATTTACGGCCTTCCCCAATGGCCGACTACAGTCATGTATTAGTCTAACTTTATTTGAATCAGGCTTAGGTATAGCCCCCAGTGCTGAGTAATAGTCATTGGCTGATCCACTGATATATAATGATTATTGTTTAGTTCAACTGTGATTTGCTGTTCTACTATAGGTAACGCACTATCCTTTGTACACGACAGGTAATTGTCCATGAAGGCCAATTCGGGAGGAGTTGAGGCATTGGTGATCCGAAACCCATGCTTAACCCCGCTGAGTATGTATTCTCGATCCTTGTCATCTGGGGCTAAACACTCCTTCCAGGCTTCATAGATCAGCGCTCCATCCCCCCGAATCACTCCCCGTTTTTTGGCCCCTCCTTTGGGGTTTTGCTGTGGCTATCTATACACTTCTCCCCGTAGGGGCAGCCGTCCTTGGTTCTGAATAGCCTGCAGGGTTCAGAGGCTTTGGACGCCCGATTATCCTTATGCCCTTTCCCCTGACTGTTTCCCTTGTCCTTGGCAGGTTGTTTCCGGGCGGTTAATATTGAAGCAGTTAGGGACATCACTGGTGTGCCCCAGGCAAACCCATACTGAGCCTGTATCTCACGATATCTGGTGTCATACTCCAATATACTGTGCCACTCGTAATGATCCAAGTATTCATATACACTCACAGTGTAGGCGTGGTAGTATTCCACGTCTTCGCGCTTTAGATCCCCTGTCACTAGGAGCTGGTGTAGCAGGCGTAAATTAGCTGCTCCCCACTCAGCTATAGTGAGGTAAGCTTGGTGGTGGTCATCCGCCTTGATGGTGTATGTCCCTTCTTTCCCTTCCACCAATGACATTTTTTCCTTCTTCTTAGCTGCCAGGCGCAGGGCTATTTTCTCTGGCACGAAATTCACAATCTTAAGTGCTTTCCTGGTGGCAGAGCGCAATGTGAGATTAATCCTGGGGTCTGAGCCAAACATGGCCCCTCCTACAGCCGGTTGCTTAGCCCCATCTTCCCCGGATCCAGTCTCCCCGTTTATGAACTGATCCAGATCTGCTTCCAGTTTATCTATATTCTCACCCTCGGTCTTCTCTTCTCCCTCCTTCTTGTCCTGGTCACCCCCGGCGTCTCCTGTCTTGGGCGGCGGTCCGGGTGGCCGGGGAGGCGGGACGGGGACATGCAAGTTCCCGAAGTGATGTAGAGAGTCCAGCAGTAGAGAAGATTGTCCGACTGACAATCCCAAGAGGGTCACTGAAGCGGGTGTAAGTGCTCTTAGTACATGGTAGGCTGATTCCTTGAGCATTTTCTTGGTCGTTTTATCCAGTAAGCCAATTTCATTGGCCCATTCAGCAAAGACAAAGTCTTCCTCGTTGTAGGTAATCATGGTGCTAGGTAGGTCTTGACCATGCGCTGGCTCGCTAGCGAGTGCTGCCTCCAGTCCTGCCGCAGCATCACCTGGAGGGCGCTGACCGCTCTGCGGCAGAGGCTGAGTTAAACGTGCTTAAAACTAGTTTTAAGCCTCCCATATATATTCCCTTTTGTATATATGTCCTCTACATTTTCCCCTTTTGGTTTTCTTCAATCCTGTTCAAATCAACCCTTTTAATATAATCGTGATTGATTAGTATCTACTTGGGTTTACTGCTGCAACCGATACGCGTTACCACATTGACACGCTTTTCTATTGTAAACGTTACCAGTTTGTGTATATTTATATGCGTTTATATAATATTATATGCACCCTGACTGAAAGCCATGCAGTGATTTTGAGAATGAGCTGCCCTATCCCTGAAATGGTTATGTATAAAATAATATAATATTGTATAAGAACAGGTCCTTCGTCTCTCTCATCATTTTCTACATTATATCAATACCTATCAATACCCCACAACATGTGCGAATAACGTTTTATAATATGCATGTACCTTTAACCATGTGCCATATAATTTAATAGGCTAAGATAACTCAATGCATTATTATTTAGTGTGTAGAACAATTATGCATTTTGGGGTAAGATTATCAAATCCTGTAAGGTCGTAGAGAGGATATTATTTTATTACATATCTACATATGTTTTATATCCGCTTACTAGCTATCGTCCTACGATGTCAAGGACCGCTTGGATAATTCACTTGAGTCAAAACAGGTAGGTTTCCTTTAAGTGCAATAAATGAAATTAACACAGATAAATTGTATATATGTATATATTTATATCATATATTATATTATATATAATATTGTTACACCAGTATAATATTATATACTTGTATGAGTATCATTTTTAACTAACATGATTTACTCCTATAGGAGAGGAGAGAGCTCTTCCCGTCAACTGAGGGTGACTCTCGACTTAATGAGTACCTACAGACACTAGGTGAACAGGACCGTCATGTGCTGGAGAAAATGCGTTCTAAACTGCAACTCTTGAAGGATGCATTGAGTGCCCAGACGAGAGTGACAGATCAGGGTAAAAAAAGTTAACCTAAGGTCAAAATATTAATATGAAACTGAAATATTTTCTCAATTTCCGTTGCCTCTTTTGCAATAGAAAAACTTCTTTATTAGTTCGTGAAAAACGCAGAGCCACGTCTTTCTGTATGTATAGATAAAGTACTTTTTCCACGAGAGACGATTACATTTTATAGCCCCATACACATACCTTATAGTTCTACAGTTCACTGGGTCATTCATTGTATTTTACTCCACTTTTGTGAAAGTACCACATGCTATTTGTATGGGCGGGGGTATAGTGTGGTAATTTGCAGCAGTGCAATGCGTGTGGTATATGACATTGCCATTCCCATGTCTGCCCCCAGTACACAGCTATATATTTATACATAGCAACGTCGGAGTAAATATAGAACCTAAATTCGAATGTGGTACTCTGGACACGATTTTTTTTTCGTAACCCACTCCCCTATAGGCTTGTGGGCCACAAAAAACAAACATCTCAGAAGTACAGTGCAATAGTGCCCCTCGTTCCACATTATCATTAGGTTCTATCTATATAATCGGATCTATTCTGCATAAGCAAAATTTCGTAGTATCACGAATCACTTATTGCGTTATAATAGTTAGTACCGGTATTATACTGGACACATTCTGACAGAAAGAACCTCTCCACCGACATGTAGAAACTAATTCAAATAAAACGAAAATATATGCATCGCGCCATTATAGCATGGACCTCCCGATGATTATCTGACCTTTCTTTCTCAATCCAGGCCCTGGGTCACCTCAAGAAACGAAAAGGACATTTGATGATCAACTCCAGACATATCTTAATGATTTGACCCCGGATGATGCGGCCAAAGTTAACAAGTATCAGTCTAGACTCTCGCTTTTACGTAAGAGCCTGATAAACACTGCACCTAGCGATCCTCTAGATGTAGTTGAATCAGGTATAGAAATTTACCTTCCGTACCATTCATAGCCAGATAATCGAAAAACGTATAACTATTTAATCTTGAATTTTATCAAATTATATACAATTCATCCATTTGTCAAGTGAGAAATTTTTGTTTTGTTTTTGCAACTTCTTTATTTACTCTCATCCTGCCTTCTTGGCTTATACAGTACCGTACTAATACATGTATACAGAAACAGAAACAGATATAAAACTCAGTAAAGAAACATGATGGATCGATATGGGATGCTCCCAAACAAAGAAAACTCATTAATGATTGGAAGATTATGGAAGAACTCGCTGTTGTGATAATATATGTAAGGGTGTCAAAAATATATCCCTTGTGGTATAATATGGAGAGAGCGATGCTTCCACGCAGTCTATGCACAGTGAACAGGGTAACAATTTGTTTCGATGGTCACCGTCTCGCACAATATTGCAGCATGATTCAACTTATATTCCTCGCGCTAACGCTGGCGGGGGTGGGGGTATGCATATTAGTTTTACAGAAGGTCCACTCACTAGTATGTGATGGGGGGGGGGGGGTCAAGTGAGAAATTAAGTTCAGTGTGATATTTTACAGGGACAGATTTGGAAAGAAGGGCTACTGATGATGTACTTCAAACGTTTCTTGATAGACTGAGCGCGGAAGACCACAATACTGTTGCCAAGCTTAAATCAAAGTTAAAGTACCTTTTGGCTGCAATCACTACCTCGACCAAACCTGACCCTCTTGATGTCGAAAGCAAAGGTGTGTAGGAAGATATCAAATACAATATATCGCCGTGAGAAATATTGTATAAACTAAATGACAATGTTAAACGTTAATGGAACCATAAATTTACTTGCCTAAATCACTTCATGAAATTACACTATACTTATTTTCTTCTTCATTGATTAAATGGTTTATATCTATATAGATTTATTACACGTTTTCTTCAGGAGCCCCAAATCCTTCCATTGGTCCAAGATATAAAGTAGAAGTAGACGTTTATAAAGGTAACATACACAAATGATAAAGAAAGTCAACATTTTCTTGTAGTTCCTTCAAGACGGGGATACGCACAATCTCCAGCAATCCTACAAAAACTTTCAGTGGGCGATCGACAAGTTGCGTTGGATCATAGCTCTAAACTTGGGCTTCTAGAGCAAGCCCTTAACCTTCCACCTGGAGGAAACTCAAAGAGGGAGCTTTTGGAATCATCGGACAGGGAACTCCAAGAATTTATGGACTCCCTTCCAAACGAGGACACGGAAATGTTACAGGTAAGTTGATTCTGTGGATAATTATTTTGAAAAAGAAAAAGTATAATCACAGATCAAGTTATTATTACTAATTTCACTAGTATAGGTATCCAGTGCATGATGGCACCACGACAAATCTCTGCTCCTTGCGGGGCAACCTGGGGATAACAAGGGGTGGGGACAAACCACAAGGTACCGAAATATAGCTGGTGTATAATAAAAGTCAGACTTGAGACTTGATAGTTCAATCCTATACAAACTACTGCAATATATATAGTTGTGTCCTCATCTCTCAACATTGAGCCTGCGTTGATCTCAGTGATCATTAAACTAACATTGGAGGAGAACCCGAGCTGGATATATACATATCTCGATATCAAACAAGATCAAGCTGCCATAATAGATAATTCATTTTTAAACTTTTACAGAAACACAGTTCCAGCCTGAACCAATTACGAAAAGCAGTCCATGAAAGACGACAAAATCCAGGTAGGTCTCCAATATGATAATCCCCTGTGAAGCCTATAATGGTATATGATTTACAAGTAGTGCTGTTTAAATGCGAATCTCCACATGATCTACAACTTATAAAATGTCAACAATGCATTGAATTATCTGCTGTATATCTGATATACGTGTGTCTTATCAAAAATAAATTCCGAACAGAGAAATTATTCGGAGACTACGTTAAGTCAAGTGATGATTCTAAACCAGGCGTCTCATGGGGATCTCAACCTTCTCCCGATCGTGAACTTGGTCTCGTTGGTAAGTGCCTAATCTTTAGATTTGTGTGTTGCCGAATATACCGTCCACTAAAATCTACCTGCATAAATCTTTCAAATGTCAAATGCATTACATCTTCTACTTACCGGTGACTAGTATCTTATTCGTTTGTCTTATAGAAAAACGGTGTCCCAATGGAGGGTGCGAAGTAAGCAGGCCATCAGGTTGGTGGGAACAATCTTTTGTCATACTATTTTACAAGTAGACTAAATGTTGGAAGTATAGTTCATTTATTAACTGTTTTCTCTTCTTGGTGAAACACCAACTAGGACCTTTTTTAAAATCATGAATTAACTGTATAACTCTAATGAATAAATATTCCATCCGCAATCGTTGCCGGTAAAGCAGATTCCTGCCTAGTTTTAGTTATTGTTATAACATTAAAAAATATGAACCTAGATTTAACCTGGCATAGTTTGTGTAGTCGTTCTGGTGCACATAATTATAGTAGTGTACTTTTCATTCCTACATTGGTATACATTGTTTTACAGTTAAACAGCTGGCACAAAAAATAGCAGCTGAATTGAGGAGCACCAAGGGAAGTAATGTTACCTTGTCGGATATATTGAAAAGAGTGAAAGCGGCTCGATTGAATGCAGAATATTGAGATATGAATCGGAAAAGTGATCCTCAAATCCATGTGAACAAAATGTGATGTTGAAACGAATGAGGATGTTGGCAGCAAATAAGTGGTGATTTCAGAAAGATTTCTGGCAAATCGAAAGTATCTGTCACATTCTGGTATACATCAGCGTAGTGATTTAAAATACATCAATTTAAGGAATGACTTTTTACGATGAAACAAATGTGCATATTGTTCCTTAGTATACAATAGCGAATCATATATTTTATATATATCATCAAACAATCGCCTGACCATTTAAAGTCGATGTAACTAGGAAGTGAATATTTTGCGAGACGTATTATCATTAATTAGGAACATTCATTAAAATTAATTTGATGAGAAGATTAATTACACTTTATTCACTGCAAGATGCAAATTCCTAAGATTTGGCACAATAAACCTTAAGCATGATTACAAACCTATTTATGTTCCTAATTCATCCTTTTTTAAAATTTGATTCATATTATTCATGTATTACTATAAGTCAGCTGGCTGGTTTGTGATCGGGTCGATCGTGGTCATAATAGGGTAGGAGTTATTCAATATCTTAATTGCTCATTTTGCGATTAGTATCGTGTATGGTATCCTTCTAATTAGATTAGAGTACTGCACATAGGTCCGCGTTTGGAGCACAGCCTCATACAAAGTTCCAGGAGATATTGTCCAGTATCCATTGTCTATAAGAAGATACCCGTGTCAATACTGATGGATAGTTCGTGCAATCACCCAGTCCCCACGAATCCACTCCTGCAACATACCAAACGTCATCGCAGAGACATGTCATCGGACCTCCACTATCTCCCTTGAAATTGAATAATTTGCCCGTTGTTATCAACAAAAATATAGCTAAACATAAATGATGAGAGTTATCTATAACACCTGTATGTCACAGCGCTGTTATATAAAATGAAATGAGAAGTTATTATCCTGATATTCAAAGGTAAACAGAAGACCCCGGACCGAGCTTACTAATGAGGATTAATTATTCGCAGGTATGTGTGGTGGTTTATGTATGCCTAGACATTATGTCATCGTCTGCCTAGGCTTGCCTCTTTATGTTAATATGACTGCTGACGTGTTAATATTGTATATGAAGAATGTTTATAAACTTATGAACATGTGATTATTATCATAATCATACAAATATAGAATATTAATAATCATATCAATTTATGCAATAAATGTTACGTAATCATACACGAGCTAAAATTATGCATAAAACATTCGTGACAATATACAAGAACAGCCGTTGGAATAAGGGGCATGCTTCTGGGTATAAAATAAATTATAGCGTCTATTCATTTTCTTTTTAGTTTTGGGTCACCTTTTAATAAAACCACCATACATTTAAGTTTTATCGTTCTTCTTCCTTATTGAGTACTATCTGCACTACGTGTGTACATTATTACACATGTTAATCAAAATATAACAATTTTTTGTGAGATACTCAAATTGAAATTGAACTGATGACATTGATTATTTGTATCATTAATATAAATTCATGGTGTTATGTTACTATGTGCAGTGGAAACGTCCACCAGGCGGTGCCACGGACTAGACGATTTGGCGTCAAAAGTGGCCATATTTATGGCCTATATAGGTCATACCGCTTAAGATTTTAACCACGCCCCCTTTATCTAGAACTGCCAGCTTTATACTCGACTCTGGATCGATCGTCTGAAACTGCTACTTCCCGACTTCCCATGGCCAGAAACAATGTCTCCAGGCCCAGGGAATACATATACACAGAGATTACTTCCAATACTACATGGTCTTTCTGGTAAAATAAGTGAGAAATAACCGATTCCCTGACCCCTATATGCTAAAGCATGAACAGATATTTTACCCTGCGTACGGCTGCATGGCATCTTCGGTAACACTCGGCATTGCATCTTCGGTATGCTCCGGGGAAAAAATCGACCAATCACAGGGCGCGTTACATCAACCTTCAGCTAGGCTCTCAGCCAATGGGATCACCCCTTCCAAACGTTACTCGGCTTGCCATGTAGACGGGCAGACGGGCCCGGCTACCATGGCTGCCATGGTGGTGGGGGACGGGGGGACGGTGATGGCGAAGGCTTTTTAAATAGCCTAACGTTTCATTATCCAGCAAACAGTATCATATTCTAGTTAATTTAAGAGTTCTTTGACTTTGTTGTTATCTGGTGCCACTAACCCTCTGGACCAGGAGGATTGATACAGCTAAGTGAATAAATGGCCCTAGGACCATCTCATCCTAGTAAATGTACTTACGGTGCAAGTTATGGGTTCCCCTCCGCCGCCCACGCATATCTGTTGATCACTTATTGGGAGGGGTACCTGCGACTGGCAGGTGGCTACAGGTACCAATGTGGATCTGGCTTCTTGAAGTTTGTCTGGCATAGTGCCCGGCTCACCAGCTATAAAGGACCACAAAGAGCGGGGAAATAGTTTCTACTATTGGTACATGAATTACTTTTAAACAATGGGGGTGGTGTATAATCGCAACTAAATTTCAGGGCTTGCAATTTCGTAATTTGCTTGTAGTTACTAATCCTACGATTACAATAAAATATATGATTTGTAACCCCTTGATAGCATGCTTGCAAGCTATAACGTAGTGCCAAAGGTTACATCTACCAAATCGTAAATACTTAATTCTTTTGCAAGCACTTGTAGTAGTGATGGTGAGGGGGGTCATCACAAGAGCTTGTAAGGAATTTACAACTGCTTTTACCAAAGGGCTCGTACTTATAATCTGTTGCAAAACAGTTCTTGTAAAAGTATTAATGGGGTTTAAGCCTCTTTTTGGATATGAACCAATTTTACCATGCTGGGTCTGATGTTACCTTGACCGGTTGAAGGTTTGAGAAGAGGTGAGATTTGAGACACCCTCACACCTAATTTACTATGTTGTAACTAACATAACAATTGTATGTATATTATGAGGCTGAGTCTATTGGTTGTTAGGTTATAAGAGTTGAGTGATTGACAGGTGATTGTTTTGTCTATTTATGTATACTACTAGGCTAATGTAAGCCTGGACCACTGCTAACTATATTATGATTGGTTTTTCCGTGGCTCAGCAATCAAACTTAGCAAATGATGTTTGAGGAATTTATGTAGTTGTGGTTACAATGTTCTAAAATTCCAATCCCTACAAGTGGGTCAATGACATATTTCTGCACACTGATCTACGATTTTTATTTCGGAATCGCAGGATTAGTAACTACAAGCACTCTGTACCCGGTTACAACTTCCTTGTAAGCCTGTATTGTTATCCCTTACACTTTGTAACTACCAAGTTCTAGGCAAAAACATATGATATACGAATTTCGTAATCGTATCATATGCACCACGTTTTGTGTTACAAGCGAATTACCAAGTGCTTACGAATTTACGAATCTTACGATTCTATATTTTTAATATTATGCACCACCCCCAATGTTTACATTCAAACTGAATATGCAGAGTCTGGATAATTTGTTTTAGTGATAACCAATGCAAATATTATATCCATCAGATACACATTAATTTAGGTAGCACTCTCACACGTTGTTGAACCCCATCCAGTAATCCAGCAACTGCATGTCGTGATATCCGGGCTATCCGAACCTAGACAAGCAGGGCTCACAGTGATACTCGATCTTGCCGCTTCCTCAAGTTCCATTAAAGCGATGTCATTTGGAAATCCCGCAACAGGGTTAAATGCCCAGTCTGGATGCTGCAAAATCAACAGGGTCATTATTCCTGGGTGTGAAGCAATACTATGATAAACATCTAAGCTTAAGCATTGTCTTTCCCGGTTAGATTTTGTTAACAGCTCATAAATATATATATATATCGTATTTTTTATTCTGGTCCATTCATTAAATCAATTACATCATCCAGAAAATAGGAAGGTGACCTCTGCCTTAGCAGGTCTACCAGGTTCTTCCTAAATAGCTCTATTATAATTTACTTCATTTATAAGAACAACATAGCGATGTGAACATTATTATGTCTGTGTTAAATTTATCAGTATAAGGTAACTTCAGACATTAAAGATTCTGATGTATCTGTCCACCTTTAAATCGTCCATAAATATGGCCTTTCTTTGGCTGGGCCATACAATTTACCACTTTTCCATGCCGGGAACATGGGCGAAAATTAAGCTTTGAGGGGCAATACTATATGGGGTGACCGTGTCACTCTTTAAAATTCTCCTTGAGACAAATGAGAAACATATATGAATGTCTATGGTTGAATGTTTTCCGAACACCTACCATATCAACTGTATCCATGAAAGTGATGTTCATGAAAAGTAAAGTTTATATACTGTGGTCTGTTGTGGCGCTGTTGGCAAATATACATGTATCTTATATATAGATCATGATCTATCTATATTAGAAAATAAGTAAAGGGAATTCTGTTATTCTCTATCCTGACGCTCTAACCAGTGAGGTAGATCATAAGTAAGGGAACGCTCCCATGCAACAGCCACACAATCTATTGTAACTTTTCACATATTATATCTCCATGCTCTGGCCATGTTTTTACTTACCGGTTTCAAACTTTTCACTCGAATCCTTTGGGTGAAACCGGAGGGGAAGCGCAAACTAGTCGTTCCGATGAGTACCTCAAATTTGGTGGGATCATCTCTACCTGGATTAAGCCTAAGGATAAGTATGTAATTGTATTTTGGGGGATATTGGATTTGAGGTATACAATTTGAAGCTAGGTGCTGGAAATTAGGGTGTATTATAAAACAGGATATCTAAATGTCATATTTGAAAGATTTCATATACATCCATATTCATATAATTATATTGTCAAAAACTCTAAACGTATAGAGTCTTTGATACTTGCCAATTAATGATTCCAAGAATGCGACCGTCCCATGGCAGGTCATCATTTTTAGCCGCTCATATATTCAAGCTAATAAGAACTTATTTTTTGTTGGTATATATTCCGAGTAAAAGAAGTTAGCTTTTTTGATAAAAGGGGAGAGAAGCGCTCCTGGGTTGTTTTTACCTGCCGTCAATACAATGTGCTGCTGTCAGGACCCATGACATAGCAATGAGCGTACCTCCACAAACATGACTTATCATTCCGGTGTTAATGTCCAGGAATTGGAGGGACACCTGCCAGGGCCAGGCTCCCTCAGCAGCGGGGTGTCCGCCGATAATAAAACTTTCCATCCCTCGCTGTATAGTGCTCCGGTTACCACAAACTCCATGTTGATTAAAGGCTAAATTACATGACAATTCTTAATTGGTTTCATTGCAAGTACATCACAGCGTATCCAGCACTATCCATTACTTTATATAATGATATACCCATATAGAATAAATAAATCGTGATATCCAATATGGCTACCATGCCTTCATGATTTTTGTTACTTGATAAAACACATTTTCATTATTCAGCTATAGTCTATATTGTTACAGTAACACTGAGTATTGTATGAAACCAATGGCCAGGATATGAATCTTGGATGAAAATATGACTGGATCGTAAATTAAAAGCTTGAAGTAATAAATGCCTTTACCTGTATCAAGACCCTGGTACCAACCTCCTTCCGTACGAATAGAGCTTGTCTTTGAAAATTCCACCAGGGAAAATATTATTAATGCGTATCCATAATACATGCTTCTTATTCACACGATCAGACTCAAAGTATACATATCTCATCACTGTATTTGTTTGATCTAGCAGTAAATGATACGATGGGAATTCTAAGAGAGATAATCACCTGTGTTTGGCTACCCCATATACCTCAAGATAAGAATGAAATGAGCAAAGAAAGGCTTTTAATGATGACACCTAATGGTTGTAAATAGTCTTCACATTTTATCGTAAAGTTAACGATACAGAGATATGACACCAAGGGCGTTCTACTTTGAGTCATTTGGAATTTTATTGAACATTTTGTGCTTTGGAAAGGGAACGATACATTATGATGATTACTATGACGATATGATTATAATATGATGTAGGCAATCATTAAGTCGGATTAATCCATCTGCGGCACATAGGCCCGTGGTGTGCTCCTGCAATCCCCTTTGGTAATAATATTTTATAACTATTGGTGATGTTATTGGTATCACCATCATGATTATTATTTTTTTATCCAATTATTTAATTCCTTTTTAAAATCAATTTTAGCATTTATTTGGTGTAATTATACCGGCAAGTTGTTTCCGAAAAAAATTGCTTATAATACGTAATTGTTGCTGGTATATAGGCGCTGTGCGTATCTCTCGAAATCTCCTTGATGAAATCTACTTCTTTGGTTATATCCTTATGTATATTCTTATATAAGTCTTGCATACTTGTATATTCTCATATAAGTCTTGCAATTCATATCCTAATAGTAGGAGCTGATATTTTCTCTTCATACCTAAAGGTAGTAATTTTAATTTATTCTCCCCGCTTTAGTGTTATCTCTACTAGCTAAATTGCACACAATTCTAATTGTCTGGTTTTGGAGAGTATAGCTGTTGGTAATTTTTATCAAATCTATAACTTGCCTGTGGTATGAACGATTTATAGGAGAGCGCATTTATGTACCAGTTCTCTCGCATTTCGTGCCGGTGACCATTTATTTTTATTTAATTCATATTTCATGATTGACCTTATTAATGTTGTAGTCATATATTTTCGAACGATGAATTCTCATACAGTCTTCGGCATAACAGCTAGCTATACTGCGTCAGACGTACGTCAAAGGTTGTTCCAGGTTATCTGAAAGGTCGGATCGGTCAGTTATCAGTACGGCTCTAATATTCGTCCAAGAAACATAATATTGACAACAGCATATAATTCGTTCATTCACTCATTTGTTTTTTGATATACTAGAATTACGTCTATCAACTTGAAGTTCCCAAACCTCTCTTCTCCACGGCCCTTGTAAAAAGAACCTAAAGGCCCTTGTAAAAAGAACCTGCAAATTAATATCCACCTTACTGACCGGTATACCGATAAATATTCCTTCAATAAAACATGCTGATCTTCATGTATTACCTTCATTATATGTAGGGTAATAATATTCAATAATTGTTATTGGAAACGTACAATAACAATTCGAAGTTGTTTTTCTTTTAACTTTTAGATATTCTATGTCGATTCAGAATTTTAAAAAGGTTTATATTTCAACATCTTTCTCTGCTTATAGCATATGATAAATAGGGAATGGAGCTCGGTACTATATTAATTAAATATGTATTGGACTCGGTGCCTAGTGATCTAGTTTTTGTGGAGGGGTGAATTAGTCGGCACGCGTGGAAATTACCTTAGACACAATTTTGTTCTTTAACAGTTTGGAGTCACACCTGCTTTTCGGGATGGCAGAATTGATTTCTCTTTGTCTGCTCTTCCAAGATCTCACTCTCCTCCATGCATTCAGTAAACATACTTAAACTTTGTGAAATTCAACTGCGAACCCATTCTTTTTTGCTAAGACTTTGTGAAATGCAACTGCGAACACGTTCTTATTAGCCTTGAAACTACGGATAAGTTCTCAAAGGCTGAGTTTCGGTCCTTTTCTTACAAGTTATATTCATAAGTTTAATTATCACTTTGTATAGCTTTTCGTTTGAATTTAGCTGAATAGCTTTTCATAGAAATCTGCCAACTTTGAGCATTTGCTTTTCATGTACAGAATCAGTTACTATTGACGGATTCCTTTTTTTTCGTTTAAAATAATGAATATCTAACACAAAGTAATAACTTGAGGCAGATCCCCCTGAAATTACTTTCTTTGTATCTATATCAACACATCATGCACTATAAACCCCCTGAGACCAGTCCCTCTTCTTTTCCATATTAATCTTTTTCATCTATTTGTCTTAATCTTTCTCGTATTATTTGTTGTTGTGCTGGTTCTGTAGGTGGAGAGGGGTGGCGAGGTCCTCCCGACATGGTTCACGTTTTCGTATGTTCTTATGTTCCTCTCTTCCATCTATTTAACTAGCAACTGATGATTGAATTGATCCTTACACGAGTGAATTTCCACTTTCAAATGGAATCTATGTCCAGTAAATTGTAACACGACCCATGAAATCAATTTAAACATGCAGCAGACAATATTCGCATGGTGCCAAAATGTGGGCTATAATTATGTACATATAATGAAATATACATGCATATGTAGCTCCAATGTCGTTCCACATACTATCCAAAAGACGGGTTACCTGAATGTGTACCTACACTCAATTTTTCTCTCTCTTATTGGGCAAATTCCGAATACTAATGTAAAGCATTGATTGATTGGTTGCTGCAAGTGTGTGGTACAGATACAGCTTCTGGTACCCACAACAAATCGCTGGTTCCCGGGCCAGAGTTTCAGCTGGTGGTGGTGCGCAAGCCTCATTATTGGGCTCCTGCTCCGAGGCTTCAGACCCGAGTGTGCTGTTGTTGAGCGCTTCTCTTGGATACATACACACAAACACAGGTTGGTCCGGTTAAGATATCTGACTCTATGCTTCCTGTGAATAGATGTAGTTTTCCATTTTAATATACATAGACATTATAGCGATTCTTATAACAAAAATATCAGTCATATTCACAGACTAGTCTTAATGCATGTTAATGTGGGTTTACGTGTAGCACCAATTCTGCTCCTGTTTATTACAATATGTTTACATGTGGAGAGTAATACACGAGTGCCAAGGAACAATTGACTGTTATATCTGATGTCCTTCATATTAAGGGGTTGTCCAGTAATAAATAATACATGTACCTCCCTGGTAGAAACTCAAAGGCGAGGTTACGCATGCATCAATGAAAATGGTAAGAGGATTAGTTGCTACTACGTGTATATTTCCAATCTATTACTCCTTTAAATATTCAAATCTAATTCAATCCGTGAAATGTACAAAGCGGGGCATTCATATAATTGTGATGAACAATCATGCATCGGTGCTGGGAATACAATACTTATACTAAGGTATATATGCACCGTTTATATAACATCAGATCAATTCTCAATTTTATACATGGAACAATTATTGGTAGTTGAGAATTTATAGCCTGTACCCTGCAATTATTGATACGAATATAGGCTACATTTCGAGCAACGGAATCAATTGATTGGACTAGCTATGCAGTGTGTATGCACGCTGTACGGTGCAGAATATTGATAGTTGCATTCGTTATTTTGCATACTGAATACTAAAAAAATATATATTTGGATTTGAAATTTTAATTATGCGTGTTTAGCAAGTATAATCGAACTGTTCATGTTGTTCATGGTCATGCTATCTTATTCCTGACAATGGACTTGGGACTCTAATGACACTTTTCCCTTTAACATTACAGCAGTGATGTATAGGAATACAGTTAGTGGGAGATATTGTTTTCCTAAGCTTCGATCATGAGATTGTATATGTTTGTGCAGTCGGTAGTTGTTATTAGTCAAAGGTAAACGTCACTAGCTGTGTCAGCATACACGTCACTCAGGTATACCATACCTGTCCGTCCCGGTCACGGACCACCTATGCGATTATAAAAGGGAAAGACTCCTAGTCCTGTGTATTTTGTAGCTACGGATAAACACCAAGAGTGTTTTGCTGGCAGTTCCTGTCTTATGATCCAATGAACTATAGCAAGCCCACCAAGCTGAGCAGGGTACGGAGGACTATAAGTGTGCTGCAGATATCGTTTACCAACATACGTGAACCCATGCACACGCTCGCAATTTGCTATGCTGTAATCATCATAGAAATTCAGCTCCTATAATAGCAATTGTCAGGTCCTATTGTTTGGATTGTTTGGTGATTGGCAATTCGAATCCAATCAATAGAGAAATCATAACCCAATACACTCAATCAGCAATCAGACCTGAACCGCCTCCATTCATCCTCATCTAACATTCATTATGCATCCGATACATCCCTCAATAACTTTATTATTATAGCATTATTAGTGATGTTGCATAACAATTTACCTTAACTTATTATGATTAGTTAAATTCTGTACTCATGCGTCAACTTTATGTTGCATTTTCTCTAGTATGATGTACCTTAAATGTATGCTAAATCCTCTCACCATCCGCCCCTCCAAGAAATTGACAATATTGACAGGTTTTAGTGGGCCCTTTAGTGTGTGCATGGACTAATGATCCACTGCCTTCATATAGGTATTTCGTAAGGTGCTCAACAACATACCAACATACTTGTTGGAGACCAGGGTGATGCATTTAGTCTAGTTACAATAAAGCTTAAATGTGGTAAACCCTTGCTGAAAATACTTTAACCTTTGCAACTTATTGACATAATTATATAGGAATATAATTAAGCCCATTTTCTCTCTTGAAAATTCAATGACATCATGATGTACCCAGTGGCGGATTCGATTCTATTTTTACTGCCATAAATTATATCTATGGCAAAAAAGAATTATTTCGTAGTTTTAACGCACTACGAGACCTGGTCTAAATGTTATGGACAACCAAGCAGAGTGATGTGTGCTACGCCATTTTTATCATTTTGTTTAACCTATTTCATTTCTTCGAAGTGCAGAAATCCGGGTATCTACATCACTTCATTTTAAGCGTTTCCGTGTGATCCTGTGATATTTGACACGGTGAACATATCATATATACAAATTATAGGGTAGTTGCCGCTTATAGATTAAAGAAAATGCATATGATTATGAATTCTGCCTAGATATAAGCACGGCTATACAAATTCGGTTCGGCTGCAATGGGTCCGGAGTTTACTTTCCTCTTTAAATCTTAATGGATCGTTCTGTACGTAGGGTATTTCCATATTGACGAGACATAGAATGTAATGACTTTTTATCATGTTCGGATTCGGTATCGGATTCGGTTTCAGATTCAGCCTTGACATAATTAAGCAAACAACGTAAAGTGTATAAGTAATGTGTGAAAAAGGTGTTCTTAATGATGGCTAAAGGTATATGTAAAGGTAAATAATTGCAGAAAATGACCTACAGAATTCTAGACTTATTATATTTACCTCCATTATCATAAAAAGTTACTGCATGTGAGGTCTTTAAAAAGATGTCGCGATCTATAATCCTTAATTTCCAGAGGATAATTCCAGCCACGAGGAAATAATCGTGATTGGAATTTACATTATAGATCTATCATGACATTGCACATTAATATATTCAGCATTTATGCATAGGAGTTAGGTGACAATGATTGTGTCAAAATTAATTAACCTAAAATTGACTTCGGTCTTAATATACCAACGTACCATGCTGGGATATGTGACATGTATGTGGTAATATTTAGCTTTACGGTTACTGTAAGGAATTCTCCTATGAGCAATTTCTCCTAGGGATAGGGACCACCTCCTGTAGAATTCTGGATCCCACCACTGCTACCATTGAGATCTTTGCCATTTGGAGAAAAAAAGCTTGTCCAGCTAGAATTAGAGATTTCTAGCTTTCTGATGACATAAAGGTTTTGTTACAGTTGGTGTCACATATAAAGGAAGAGAGGGCGAAGTGAAGTTGGCAATGATTTATTTCAGGTAGTAGAAATCTTGATGTGACAGTAATACTGTTGATACAACCTTAATGACATACAACAAGGTAACTGTTTGAATGTAGTAATCCAGTTACCTTAAGTACGAAGGGAGCAGCTTAGGTAATTAGCTGTGATAATTATAATTCCTTAGGCTTTGATTGGCAGGTTCTGACAGACCAACCAGTAAGTTATATGTAAGACAATGACAATATATATTACCCCCCTTTACTACTTTTCAAGCTTCAAGCTTGAAAAGTATTAGAATCGTAAATGTTCGTTTCGTCATTACCACACATTTGCATTGCAGTAGATGCCTGTTGTATAAGCTAAGGAAGGAATTATTTGTGGGAATTCAGGACTACACTTTCTTCCCTTCCTTGGGTCGGAATACAAATTCCTACCCACCATTCAGTGTACATAGGCTATTCATACCAGCTGAGAATTTCCCTATTGCAATTGTCCCTTTACCATCAGAACTGTTGGAATATTTTATATGCAAGGCTCTAAGGGGTCACATGGAACTCAATAAGTTTTTTGTTAAAGAACAGGGGGGGTTCAGAAAAAAAGTATTCAACTGATCGTACTGTTTATGAATTTTTAGATTTCTGGATTTTTTTTAAGGAATTGCCATAATAACATGACTTTCCTTAGCTTATACAACAGGCACCGGGCCGTTTCACTAGACCGCGTAAATTTAAGCTAATTTTCCCCTATATACGCGGCTAGATACGCGGTCATTTGCGCGGCCACTTTCAGTTTGGTTTCACTAGGAACCGCGTAAATCATTTTCAATCGTAATAGCTAATGGGGTATGTGACCGCGTAAGTTGACCCGGGGACCCGGATTTTGCGCGGTAAAACTCTTTCAAGTATGCTTATGTCTTAAATTCCCCTAGCGGATATTAATGAATTACCAATTTTAAGGAACCTCCTAGCGGTTACCAGTGAAACTATGCTAATATTTGCATGTCCTTAAACTTTCCCTTTTACCCGAAAATATTGAAACAGGTAAACCTAATTTAAGATCAAACAAAGGTAACAAAAAAAGTGTTTTAAAAATCTTAACCCCTCACTCAGAGAGGATTAAAAGATCTTGTATATGGGCGGGGCTCCCGAAAATGTCCATTTTGCAAAAATCATCCATTCTAATTCCATAATTTATTCGGATTTCATCCCACACTACTGATTTTTCCGTATTTTGTACCTTCCCAAGTGTATTATAAGGGCATAGATCTTTGGTTATAATCCTAAATTAGATACCCGTGTGGGTATAAAGTAAATACAAACATTGACAATGGCAATATAATAGGTATTTATAGGTATTTTTGCATTATTTGTGTATATATGTCCACATAACTAACAGTTGACCGCGTAATGTATTTGAGGCGGTATATTTCAGTTTTATCTAAGGTCTTATGATATAATATTAACATCCACAAAGAGAGGTATACTAGTTCATGCAGTTAATATATATTTTGAACACTTGATATGACCCAAAAGCTCATATTAAGTTACGCGGTTATTTGCCCTATGCGGTCCCGATTTGCGCGGTAAGAAATTCTATTGGAACCAAAATGGCCAAATGGGTCACCTATGCGGTCATAAAGTACATCTTAATATCAGGTCAAAGTCATTTATACATGTCTATAATTATGCCCCTACTGGCGATTCATTGCTTAGTGAAGCATAAACCCAGCTCAACTGATGGGTATGTGTGTTTGTTTCTAACTATGACCAACAACTTTGATTGCCTCTTAGAAACTGAAAAGCCTATTTTGATAACCCTTGCTTTTTGGACACATACCAAACATAGAACCTTACAGCCACATTTCTGAGCAGCTATTATTATTGAGGTGACCTAGTATGTAGTATGATTATATTAATTTAAACTTGAAAAGTTTACACCTGTCGTAGACGGTGCGGGTCCAACTTGTTTTAAAGTCACTCCGTCGACAAAATATCGAAAGTATGATGGCTGCCGTGGTGAGTGCAACTGGGCAGTAGCCTGGTCACCCTCTAGCCCCGACAGCTCTATTATGCCTGCTGTGCGGCAAATACATTTCTAATAAAGTATTTGATAAAAGTAGCGGTTGTGCAAGATTGGATATTACAAGAAAGATGATAGGACACGACCATAACTAATATGTATGGTTATGTAATAGTTGAAGGGAAGGAATTAATCAGTATTACATGACCAACCACTACGCTATTAGAGAGATTCTGTCTGTAATGAAATCGCGGTTAGGCAAAGTTAGGTCATATTAATTTTGATAGTGTCAGAAATACTAAGACTATAATTGGATGAGGGAATAATATCCCAGCAAGCATATCACGGGTGGAAACACCCTGGAACATATTTACATCGAAATGCAGACATAAAGTTTCAAGAAATGATCGTCCTCCGACGGGGAATAAAATGGTTTTCATTGATCAGTTGAGCAATATCACGAGTACGATAACAGCTAGATTCCGAAATGGGAACGTACTATTGAGTGGAGGTATTAATATTGACCTAAGCGATTCCAAAAATGACACTTTTGTGGAGTTTAAGCATATGCTGGGTGAACTCTCCTTGAATCAGCTAATAGTAGATGGCACCAGGCAGAGTGAGAGAACAGTCTTCTCGATATAATGGCCACTGACTATCCTAATATTAACAAGTCAGGAGTGATTAATTTAAATTTATCTGATCACCGTGACACCTTTATAAACATCAAAAAAGAAAAGGGTAAAGTGGACAAACAGGTGAAGACAGTGCGTGATTATGGTCGCTTGGATCCTCAAAACTTCCAAGAGTATTGTAGCAGCTTATCGATTAATAATGAGATTATACCTGATGAAAACACTGGTTCTGATGATATCTGGAATAATTTGAAAAATAAATTGGTACTTTACTTAGACAGGTACAGTCCTTATATTACCAAAACAATAATAAAGAGAGGAAAAATTATTCTAAATCAGGAATGTCTTGAATCGTTGAGGAATCGAGATAACCTATTTAATTAAAACAGCCAATCGAACCAGGAATAGAGAAGATATTATTATTGCTACTAGATCTAGACGTGTTGCTGCCAGGTTGGTGAGAGGTGCCAAGCGAGCATACATTCTCGACTCTATTACTACATGTGAGCAAAACGGCAAGATATTTTGGTTCAAATTGAATAAGTTATACTTGGTAAAGATAAGTCTATTAACCAAGAAAGTTATATTCATGGAGAAAAAAACATAAAGGGCCGAGAAGCGAGGAACGCCTTGAATGCAATTTTTAAGAACATGGGTAAGACTGATATTGAACAGAAAGAGAACTCTATGATGTATTTGGAAGGAGACTTGGAATTAATTGTATCGACGAAAATCTCAATAACTAAGGCCAAGGTAAAGGAATATCTGTTGTCCATGTATGACAATAAAATTAGTGGTTTGTCTTGGGTGAACTCCAAAATTCTGAGGTTATTTCTTGTAAACATGATTAATGAGATCACTTGTTTGTTGAAAAAATGTGTACAGAGTGCTACAATTCCAACTGAATGGAAAGAGTTCTATACTACACCAATACCGAAAAGTAAAAATCCAAGAATTTTATTAAATCTTCGCCCTATTGCAATTGTCCCTTTACCATCGAAACTGTTGGAATATTTTATATGCAAGGCTCTAAGGGGTCACATGGAACTCAATAAGTTTTTTGTTAAAGAACAGGGAGGTTTCAGAAAAAAGTATTCAACTGATCGTACTGTTTATGAATTTTTAGATCCAATTTTGCGAGGAATGGATATTAAGAAGGATAGCCACATATTATGACGTGGCCAAGGCTTTTAATTGTAATGACCATGTGATCCTGAGGACCAAGTTAGAGAAATATAAGATCAATTCGTCGATTATCAATCCAGTGGAAGATTACTTGCAAAATAGGGTACAACAAACAAAATTGAATGACATCAGATCCTAGAACAATTGATAACGGTGTTCCACAAGGAAGTCTCCTAGGACCGCTTATGTTTTTAATATATATAAATGACTTGCCCTCCTGCTTAAATAGAATGATCTATCCTAGAAATGTAGTAGAAACCAATATATCAGTCTATGCGGATGACACAGCCGTCACTATTACAGGTGAGGACTTAGATAAGTGTTTACGAATCAGTCAATTAGCCGCTAATGAAATTTCGTTATGGATATGTGCTAACAAACTGTTGAAATTTACAGAAATAAAAAATACGACTTGACATATACTATTATCGAATATCGATTAGATAATTAATTATTGTCCTTGAGTTTAAAAATTATATTAGAACAGCTGGAAGATATGCATTGGATTCTGATTCGATGCATAGGTATGTCGACCCATTTGTCTACACATCATTGTAAATGTATTAACTTAATTGGACAAATAAAAGATTTTCTATTCTATTCTATTCTAATCTTTAACTTTGTTCTCCTTTGGCAATGAGAATTATCACACATGTGAAACTTGGCCAAATAAAATTTATTTAAAAAAAAGAAATATGAGATGCTTCTGTCAGCAGTCGAAAACCATGCAGTCTGCCTTAAAAGGTATTGAGGGGTGACTGTCTGTTTTCATAACCAAATAATAGGCCTACATACAAATACAAAAATCAAATATAAAATATAGTACATGATGCTGACATGATGCGACACACATACAAGAAATGAAATAATAAACCAGCTGTTTTGAGTGGCTAGCGTACAAATACTAAAAGATATATAAGAAACAAATCAGAAAATTGTAAAATGGTTGACCAGTCCCTCTTGCAGTTGGGGATATTGTAACTGAATCTTATTGTGTCAAGAAATGTATTGTTTTAAAATTAAATAGTCTCGATTGAAACCTGTCCATTCGTGATTTTCACTATAGGTCTGTAGATTTTAATCACATATCTATTCTGGTTATTTCTTTTAGTAAAATAAAGTCTCCCATTCTCTGTTCACAGTAAGAACGGTTATCAATAAGAATGAAGTGAAGTTGGCAATGATTTATTCCAGGTAATAACAATATTGATGTAACCGCAATAGTGGTGATACAATCTAGATGGTATACGGCAAGTATCAATGGCCAGTCAGCACTAATTCATTTACCAGGTGACTGGGATAAAGGAAGGTACCCATGGGCGGGCGATAAAGAAATTGGTAAAAACAAAGTTTAAAAGTAATAAAATTAACATAATACTACCAGTGTTTTCTATGTAAGACAATGAGGTATTACAGTTTGTTAGTTTTTGTGTGGGGATAGATACTGTGTATAAAGGGACATGCTGGAAGCACCGGTACGAATACCAGATAAATATTTGTCAATAGTTCCCCCATTTACGCGTTTAATAAATTATTACTGTACTATTACCAATTATGTTTGATATTGTCAGACACAATGGGTTGCTCCGCTAGTCATGAAGAGCCTCCGCGCCAACAACCAAGTAACACGAAACCAACTAAGGCACAAGCGGCTAACCCACACCCAAGCATCAACAGTAACCCTCAACAGGTGAGAAAGATTTTTAATTATTTCTTATACTCATAAATAGCAGTTGTATAGTCTTAGATTCAAAAGACAAGGATTGAGATTTCAGAAGACCACTTGAGAGTAAGTCAACACGCCAATGCAGTGTACATATTGTATCCCTGCGTAAGTGTTATATATATTTTTAATATTCCATAAATATCCCATGTTAGGGGTCATTCAAAAATTATGTAACGCTCGAGGGGGGGGGGGGGTCAGACGGTCCCATACTATAACATTGCGGGGCGTAACGCAGGGGGGGGGGGTGTACATTTTTAGGCAAAAAAGCGTTACGTAATTTTTGAATGACCCCTTATGAACTTTTAATCATTAATATCTCCATATCTTATGTTACCCCTAAGATGTTACACCAAGCGTAACAGTAATTGCTAATTCCCCTGATAAGCATGGTTTGTATTATCTGTTTCTTTACATAGATTATTGTGTGCTCTTTCTTCAGACAAAACGAGTCGATACTCCCGTGAGTAGTCTTGCTAGTAGTGTACTAACATGTGAGGAAAGATGATAAACGGTTTGTTTAGTGTGACTCGCTTTCACAATGTTAAATTTAGTTATATTTTCATATTGTCTGTATTTGTATAAGGTTATGTGTCATGGTGGTCAGTACATTTGGTTATTGCCCATCACTCCCTTTAATCTTTAATATCTCCATATCTCATGTTACCCCTAAAATGTTACACCAAGCGTAACAGTCATAGCTAATTCCCCTGATAAGCATGGTGTATGTCATCTGTATCTGTACATAGATTATTGTGTGCTCTTTCTTCAGACAAAACGAGCCGATACTCCCGTGAGTAGTCTTGCTAGTAGTGTACTAACATGTGAGGAAAGATGATTACCAAATAGTGTGACTCGTTTACACAATGTTAAATTTAGTTATATTTTCACATTGACTTATAAGGTTATGTGTCATGGTGGTCAGTACATTTGGTTATTGCCCATCGCCCCCACCCCCACCCATCCATTTATCATTGGTCCCTTACTGTGTTCACACCAAGCGGGAATACGACGCTAAGGCTGGGCGCCCCCAAAAGGGCCCCTGGAGTCGGACCGCTCTTCACTGTACTCGTGTTGGCATGCGTACGTCTAAATATATTTACTTCCTCCTTCAAGTTCAAAAGCTGCAACGAAATGCTCCTCAAAAACGAATGTTTCTTGATCATCACTATCGGTGCACTTCAGAAATTCTATTCTTCTCTCAACATCAACGGTGAACTACAGATGACTGAATGTTCTCACATGCATGAATGATGTTTTCTTGGTCAATGAACACCAAACTTCATAATGTCATATTGTGTGTCTAGTCATGTTATAATATTCCTCTTTTGACCGAAGAATTTGATTATTTCGTTATCCCGCGCTCTGTTAATCTTTCCAGGGTAACCTGGGTGCCTTAACTCATCATCAATTGAAAATTAACGGCTTAATTGGCTAGTCAGTCTAAAATGGTCTAAACTTATCTGAAAAGTAATATTCGTTCGCAAAGTCCATGGCTAAGATTCAATTCGGTCAGGGGGTTACTTAACCAAAATGGATCTCACCATTGTTTTGGGCTTAGCGTCAAGTTGGGCGATTTTGTGGTTCGTTAGAGTGGAGACATTAATAACTAGTAATTGTCCATCGATAAATTTATCTAATCTTTTTCTTTGATTAAAGAAAAGTGGTCCTTATTTGATTTCCGAAAGTTGGAGTCCCATCGATCTCATCTTTTCATATATAAAACATCCACTTTTTTTGCGATTTTAGACTCTTTTTTGTGACACGTTACTTATTACTTATTCTTGTCAATTGGTCATTGGTCAACTAGGTAATTTCCATGCAGCTCCTACTTTCACTAGTTCAGGGGTTGAAGATGGTCGTCACACCAGGGATCGAAACCGTAACATTCTCATACCCCGAGCCCAATTCCTGTGCCTCTCCGAATTTAGTATTAAGTTAAATGTAATCCATTTACATATTTATGAGTTGATAATTTATTATATTTTCTTTTCCGTCTTTATACAAACAGGCAAATCTGAACAAAGAAACGCTAAGTCGATATATGGAGCTGGAAAAACTTATTCATGAGAAGGAAGGAAATACCATCATGAAATCACTCAAGGCCATGGAGGACGAACTCGCTAACATGGAAGCCCATGTCAAGATACTCGATCAGAATCACAAACAATGTCAAGCTTCTATGTAAGTGTTTTACTCACTCTCGCCCAACTATACAACATATTAGGAGATTAGGTAGATAGCTTCAACCAATCTATAATGATTGATCTTACAATTAATTCCTTATTGAACTCACAGAGAAAAATAACAATATCACAAAACTAAATCTTTATATAGGGAGATGGAGAAAGCAGACGTTGACATGTTAAAGCAAGGAGGCGTTGGAGGACTTGTTGCCAGTAATGAAACAGTTGCGCAGGAGAAGGTAAAGAGTTTAAAACTTGAACAAAGTGAATGAAGTGATATTTTTCTCTTATTGAAATTAATGATGCAACAATCCATGCAATGTCAAAAGAAACATTGATATACAGCCATAAATACCTTCTAACCCTATTCACAGACATTTCCAAACCATGGAATTTAAGGTCTTCGTTGTTCTTTGCATAAAATACTATATATGTTTACTATAGTTTCCTGAATTTTGCCATATGGCTATAGTTCTTTTTTGTATCGTAATCACACAATATTCCCCCGAGTAAAGAACAATCGATCGTCTCCATTACTTTGACAGGAGGAATACATTGAGGCATTGAACAAACAAGAAATTGCCAAGAAAGAACTGGATGAGGGTCAGAGACAAAAGGAAGTTCTTGTTTCTGAACTCGCCCAAAAGAGAGCGTCCGCCGAGGAAGTGCAAAAATTAATCGATGAGCAGGAAGACATACTAGGTAAAACCATACTAGGACATGCGAACACACTGATGAGGCGGGAAAACGAGTTCTAATCGGATAGTCCCCAAATAATTATATACCAAGATTTTTCATGATACGTTTGCGTGGTGTTCTGTCTTGACAATATTCAGAAGGAATATTTTCGAAAATGTAGTCCATAGAATTTAGAAGGACTATGGTAATGATGAAATCAAAAATACATATTTCAGGAACAAGCATTGCCTACCTGAGGTAGAACATCCGCGACATATTTAACAGCATATAAGTAGTGTAGAGAGAGTCATTTGTCTCTGTCGGGTACGCTTCGGGTTGAGTGACACCGCCGCCAGGCGCTAGGTGGCGCCTCCGCATGGAGTGGAGTTAATCCCACCCCCACCCACTAGGTGGGGCCTCCGCATGGAGTGGAGTTAATCCTACCCCCACCCACTAGGTGGCACCTCTGCAAGGCGCGGGTAACCCCACCCACTAGGTGGAGCCTCTGCATGGGGTTAATTGTAATCCCCATCCACTAGGTGGCCCCCCCTGCATGATTAACTCTACTCCCTTGCACTAGGTGTCACCCCTGTGTGGTACTTCAGGGTTAGCTACTTTACCTATGATCATTCCTAAACACTAGGAGGGGTGCGTGTGGGGAGGGTGGGGTTAACACCCTTCTACTTTTAATACATGGGGAAGTTATAGGTTCCCGATTCGATCGCGGGTTAGGACAGAGTTTTATTTAAAAGAGCATAGGGGGGATGCGTGAGTCGAGTGGGAAATGTTCATTTGCTTGTCAATAGGGAAAAAAAATAAAATAAATAAAGCGGAGATGAAAAAAGGGTTTCCTCCACCCGGGATTGAAAAGGGGACATTTCTCCACTACATCATATATGTTATGCGCTTTCAAGATGGGGTTTTGGGGGTCTCATATGACACTTGCTTTTGTTTGTTTGTTGTTACCACATCGCATGTCGACATCCTCACTTCACATTTTGCTCATGTGGAGGTGTGTGTATGTGCGATTAATATATTTATGAAACAGTGTTAGGCTATAGCAGTGTTGCACCATGCGAGCTGTTAATGCATTGTGAGTTAAATTTATGGGTGACATTATAGTTATGACGCAAAGTGGGGGGTGAGTGTTTCAGGTGAAAGACGGGGGTGGGATGGGAGTATAAAGGGGAGGAGAGGGTGATGGAATGGATCATACAGTCATGGCGTTGCACATGTTTAACCCCGCTCATTTAAATGGAGGAAAACTTTCAGTTGTGGGCTTGTCATCAGGACCACCCTTTATTTCAATACAATGGAAACTCAGTGAAAGGTGGGAAGTTTGCGTTGCTAAATATACTTGTGGGAAAAAACCTGAATTCAAGTTTATAGCCAAGTTTTTTGCGATGACTTTTCGAGGCTTTGACTACAGAAGTTTTGTTGAATTGTGCGCGCGAAGGGGGAGGATAATTCCTTTGTGTTCTGCTGATTATGGCGCATCATTTACTGCGGGGGAGTGGACAGTGAAAAGGGCGGACAGTGACAAACACTTGGTCACATTTTGTAGTGGTGACTTGCAACTCGATTTTACCAAGAGAGAGTGCCGCAAACTTATTTCAAAAATGGAGACAATTCTGCGATTTCTAGATCCGGGTAGTTTGGCGGGTGAGTTTTTAAATTAATTCAAATTCATGTAATATACTTCATTTACTTTTCATGCCTTTTATCATCGTTATTGAACACTTAATATTTCATTTCTGAGAATATTGGATAATTTATGAATGTATTGTTTTGTTTTGTTTTATTTCAGATGATATAGATTAAAGGAGAGCCACATTTTTTAAGGGGGATACAAATGTTTACATGTGAAATGGAGGGGTTAAAATGGAGGTTCTTAATTGGAGGGGAGTGAGGAGGATTACATTCTAAAATGGGGTATCTATGGATCAAGTGATCTGAGCGATTTTTAGCGACATTTTTAGTGGGGAATTTTACATTTTTAGTGGGGTGGTGTTTATTTTGAGTAGTGGAGGGTTTTCATTTATTTGGGGGCAGAGCAGAGCAAGAGGATGAACGACATTACACTTTTAACACCCAAATTCCCGCGATATGGGGATATTGTCGTGAGGCGGAGAACATATGAGGGAGCAAAGCATATAGTGTGTGTGGATGAGATGGTGTATAATGGTTTGTTTCATTTAGCCTCCGGATCTTACTCATGCTATAATTGTGGGGTTGTATTACATTCTTGGGAGGAAAGCGATATTCCCGCCGTTGAGCATTTCAAGTATTCGCCTGGGTGTGAAATAGCCAAACGGAGAATTAGAGCAAATGGACACGTTGTCAATATTCTCGCGAATATTTTACAGAGAATTGGGGAAGTCGAGCGAGGTATAAAGGATATTGTATTAAAGCGGGAGAGGGAAGTCACCAAATGTAAAAATAATTCATTTTGGGGGCGGAGTCAATTTGTGGATATACTACGAAATGCTTCCCCCTATAGAAGCTTAGACGAGTGTTCTAATGTTTCAGAAGAAGATGTAGTGTAGGTTGGGGAGGGGTGGAAAAATATATGGGAATTTAGACATAGGTACGTATTACTCGCTCACATATTCGTAATTAGAGTTGGGGTGGGTAGCAGTGGGGACATTGTCTTATCCCCATGTATTTCCCCATTTGGCGAATAGGAAGACGACTTTATATATAATCCAGGATTAATGGAGGGGGGAGGGGGGTGTGGGGAGGGAGAACGGTATATATAGTCCCATGTAACGAACACAAGCACACTCGCAATATAGAGGGAATTTGAGGGCATCTCTCCATCAACGCTTCATGCAGCAGAGAATCTTCATTCTGACTCCACACAATTGACGCTCTTCTTCTTCTTTCCGGCTCCCATATCATCGCAATTTGATATCATCGCAATTGGACATACACCATCCTTCATTACTCAGAAATTTGGTTATTTTCTGAACATCCCATTTAACACCATGTCTAACGTAAGTTACTTTATTTTCTTTAATGACGCGTGGAATATTTATTTACATGGTTTTGCTTGTTTTTACTTTTTATGGCTCTTATTCATATACACAATACTCGACTCTACCATTTGGAGAATAACACCCCATGTATGTACATCAATTGTGTGGGAGCGATTTGTATTTGTAGAGGGAATTCAAAGTTTAAATACTATATAGACTATTTTCCCTACTCTTATGTGAATGAAGGTGGGAACAGGACATTGACCATTTACCCCTTTTTTTTGTTTAGTCGCCAAAAGCTTCAACTTCCGCGGCCCCTAAAAGGAAGACACGGGGTGTGGGACCCAATACATCCGTCTCACAAACGCTGACGCGTCAGGAGACTACATCTTCTGTCGTCGACAATCATAACTTGATCGAGAAGACTTCAAGCGTTTCCGAGGTGAGTCTCACTCAAATTAACCCTCCCCCATATTTATTTCTACTCTCTTTCCGCTTTAACTATCCTTTTATAACATATTTTAATATCAGCGATTGAATATGTTGCAATTAATCTTTTTTATCAGTTTTGTGAATGATTTGGTATATACATAATTTGCTATAACACTCATATTTTATTTATATAGGTTGAGGAGGTTGTTGTCACACCACTGGCGAAACGTCCGAGGCTTTCGAAAGTAGTAACACTGTATGAGACGGATTTGCCTAGGGAAGCACACGGAGATTTCCCCAAAAACGATGTGAGACTCAGCGAGTTTCTCTACTTGGAACCGTGTGTAGACAAACAACTGAAAAAGCCCGTTTTCAACTTGAGGCGTTGGAAGAATGTTCAAACGTCCCCAACTTCTGTCGCTCCACAAAAAATGAATAAGGCCATCCCCCTAACTTATAGGAGGTTAATTATTTTAATGGAAAATTTAACAACGTTTAAGGACTTTTTAGACAACCCCATGAGAAGAAGCGTGGCGATATGTGTTCATTTGGGGGGAGCCATTTATGCCACAGTTGAGCGGGGGTGGCCTCATTTGGATGTTAGAAGGTGGTGGAAACCCACCCCCGCTCACTCAACTCTTGCGGCCTCGAAAACTGGGGTTACAATACGGCCGGGGGAAATAGAGGAGGTGTTGAAATCATTAGAAGAAGTGGTGGAGAAGTATCCCCTGCTTTTTACCGATGACATGGTCATTTGCCCGCACGAGGATGAGGCAACATGTGGGGAGTGTTCGCCATACGGGGATGTTGTCCACCCAAAATGCGTCAATTGTGTTTAAACATGAGGAAAAAACTGGATAATTACTTTTACGCTAATGAGGTTTTATTTACTGTATGAGTGTATAAACGATGAAAAATGCAGGGGTTATTGAGAAATTTGTATTTGTTCACTATGTTCGGCATACGGGGATGTTGTCCACCCAAAAACTGGATAATTACTTTTACGCTAATGTGGTTTTATTTACTGTATGAGTGTATAAACGATGAAAATGAACGGGTTATTGAGAAATTTGTATTTGTTCACGATGTTCGATATAATTATCTAAGTTTGAATAAAGCAGACAAGAGTATATAAACAAACATATGTATTTGTTATTCACTTTGATATAAGAGGCTGAAGGCGGACGTGCTACATCCCGGATTTACAAAAACTATAGAGCGATTCACATTCCCATATACATATCACTAAGATGTCTAATAAGCGACATAAGAAACGATCAAATAGTGTATTTGATAAATTAAAGAAGCGTCTTAAACACATGTTTTGTATGTGTTCAAACCCACACATGTTGAACGATTTTATTAAGATTTCTGGGCCATACAACATTTTATGTTTTGGGGTGGAAACTACGTGTGTATTCGGAAAAAACAAGAAGAAGAAGACAAAACATAGGAAATATAATAACGGGAGACAAAAGGGGGACAAGAAAAAGAGGAAAACAAAACATACGAACGTTGATCATTGAAGAGTGGGGGTCAAAATACACTCGTTCTTTTACTCGAATTAACTAGACGAATTATTGTAATGTAAATATAACAGAACAATGCTCCATATTTTTACAAACTTTATTGTATCTTTCTTTAAAATACATGATTTAGTAAATAAAAGATTGTATTAAAACGATACACGTGTTTGTTTTATATTTTATAAAGTGTTTCCACATCAATTGACGACGAAATAGAGCCCTCCATTTTCTTCCTTCAAACAGTGTCTAAATATGCTACCAACTCTGAAAATGAAAATGTAGAAATGTTACAAACAGAGATACAAATCATATATTGGATTATAAATTATGACTCACGTAGAACACATGTATTAAATATTAAAATAAGGGTAGAGCAAACCTGGTGTTGTGGGGATATTTCCACTCACGTCTTTGGGTTCCATTAATGAGAAGAAGTCCTCGAAATTAACACCCCCTCCATTATCACATGGCAGGTTTTTTCCCATAAAACAATCACCACTATTTCTAAAAAGAGAAAATATATGGTGGTAAAGTTATTGATGATGGGGTCGATGAGGGGAATGTATTTGTACGTGGAGAGGGTTATTTTACTTACCCCACACTTGATGTGTGAGCGATGGGGTGATTAGATCCAATCCCACAATCGTTTATAGCATTCTGGACAATATCTAATCTGAAATACAAATGGTGCACGACATAAGACATTCTCCATTTTAGTCTTATTTCCAAATACTTGACATACCCATAAATAAAATACATAAATTCAAAAATATATTATAATGTAGGAGGCAAGATCATACCGTTTCCCTCCATTAGACGGATAGGGTGATGGTGATGTCTTCTTTCCAGCTTTTTTCACTCGCTTGACTTTATCTTTACTACCCAGGGGTCTTCCCCGTTTTCGCGGCTGACCATTCTCGATGTTTGTGGAGGGGGAGCGTTTTTTACTGCTGTTTATGAGGGGTTTGTTCATAAATGAATTTGAAATGAGCCAATCGACCGTTTCTTGCTCAAAATAATTTATTTTATCATCAAGATTTTTATCCCCATTATTCGTATCGCAGTTTGCGTCGTCTCCCCCAATATTTTCCCGAATGGATCCCACTACTCTTCGAAGCTTTTGCTCAACTACCATATCCGCGATATATCTGCAATTAAAGGGGGGAATAAAATATATTAACATCTGTTTTAAACGAAAATGGGGGGTCAAATACTATATTTTAGCAATGGGAATGAGGGGATATTATAAATGTGAGGGAAATACACATACCTAATTCTCGTTTGTATCCACTTGCTTAGCTCCATTTTATTTTCCATGGTGGCTACAGAACGAAATGGGGTCGTGATGAGGGTGATGAGTGTATGTTCAAAATGCGAGCACCAATAAAGGTGAAAATAAATGCTTGCCATTTAAACATAAACTCCCATTTCTTTCTTGCTTTTTCTGTTTGTTTATAGTATTTAAGCCACTCCTCGAACTCCTTTTAATTGGGGACCAGTGGGGGATATAACGGGGGGTATTACACGATAAAAGTCACAAATCCCAATTCCCTTTACACATGTATTGTCATCTTCCACGATCCTAGTCAACAGTATAAATAATCCCTCTGTTTGAAAGTGGTGTGAGCAAAATGTCTCCCACCCTCTAAGCTCTGTAATCGGCTAAATAACACTAGCTATTTCCCCGAATTTGCATATATTAGTGCGCCATAAGGCTCTTACCCGCACATCTTAACACGTTTCAACGGATAAACCTCTACACAGCGGCGCAGAGGTGACACCTAACGATAACCCTCATCAACAATACCGCGCAGCCACCTAGCGTAACTTTCAAGCACCCAATTCTCGCATGCGATGCGAGATGCTATTTTTACGGGTGATTTTCGAGTAAATAACGTCAACCTATTTCATATGAGATATGTATTTACATTATTATGTGGAGTAAATAGTATGAACCCCCCTGTATATATAAAACACTTGTAAAAAACCGGAAAGCCTTCAACTTCCGGTTTGTATCGGCGCCATTACAGAACAGAACACGGGACACGATTCACGAGATGCTGGTCTTTCGTCTACTTTTAACGATCTCATTAACACTTTCACGAGTATCATCTTCCAGACATAGGAAGTATGATTGCGGCGAAATGGAGGGGGCATGCACATGCACAAAGACGACAGTAGCATGTCGCGGTTTGGATCAGTATCCGAAATGGGTGGCCGTGGTGCCACAACACGTGGAGAGGATCGATCTTTCGGGAGGCTACATCCGCACTTTCAATGATCACTTCTTCAAAAAATTCTCAAACTTGCGAGTCGTTAATTTGGGATCTAATAGAGTGACCTTTGAATGCTCGAGCATACCGACAGACATCAAATTCACGTTGTACGCCGGGTGTGAACTAACGACGCAATCTTCAAAAGTCGGTTGGAAGGATCTAGCTGTTCTAATCCCAATGATCGCCGGAGTGCATTACGGTAAGCCGCCTTAACATTCACACTTTTATTGTGGTTGGGTGATGGGGATTAACGTGGTGTACCTTCAGACACAGGATAAAAAGAGGAATTTGCATGTGATTCACCCGAAATATATAATAGACATCTCCTTACGATAAACTCGCTAAATGACAAAATGGCGCATTTAGTTTGAGCATAATGTATTTGACTGTTGATCACATTTTGAGTGTCTACATATCCCGTTTAAATATAAAATTATCTAACATCAGAACACTCCTTTTGTGTCTTAAATACATTGTGTGACGCACGCATGAAGTGATATGGTATATTCTGTCAATCAATTCTGTCATCATTGTGCGGACCACGTGGTATCAAATTGGCGACACAGGGGTTGCGCACGTGGTACGCACGTTGTTATCGGATAATAAATTCATGTGGGATGTGAGTGTTAACATGATTGTATGTTTGTTTTGTTTTTTTCCCCCCTAAAGCTAACGGCAAGATGAAAGGGGATGATGTTACGACAAGTGAACCAGAAATTACGACAGAAGAAGTTGTCCGAACTACTCCCAAAATGAAGAAAAGGAGGAGAAATAATGAGGAAACTGTAGTCAAGGAAATTGTGGTCGCACCCAGACGAAGTGATCGCATTCGGAAAATGGAGAATCGTGATGGAGATAGAGGGGGTAATGCACGCGGGTGGAGAAAAGTTCGGGGGGAGCAACAGGAGTTGTACTTTGGGATGACCAAAACTCAGTTGGCCCCCTTTTTTTGGGTAGTAGTGATTGCCATACCCCTCACAACTGTTTTATGCTGCATTGTGATCTTCAAAAAGTGTTGCCCTCGAAAGCTGTGTTGTGTAAGATATTTGCGATTTATTTTTTACGCGTGATGTCGAAGCATTACGAATTTTAGTCCACTTTCATTTAAATAACTCCATTTTGAAATGCCACTTTTTCTTTCTCTCATTTCATTCGTTTTGTAATATAAAACATTATAAATACGGCACACATTTATACGTTTTAAAATCATCGCAATTTAAATCAGTTCCAAATCATGAATATATTTATAATTCAGTATTTATTCGACTTGTTTTTTTTGTTTTTTTTGTAATATAAATTATCGTAAATATGTGTGTGTATGCCCATCAATTAATATATTGTTTTGTTTTCTCTTTATTTCTATTTCATTTAAATAGAGGAGGCGGGTTGTGAAAAAGGAAAAGGAGACTGCTCTACTCCTAAATGGTGTACAGAACGTGAGATTACGCATTATAACCACCCTTATTCTTAATCAATATCGCTTTACCCCTAATCAACAAATAATTTTCAATCATAACAAAATACGACACTCTTTAATAATTTCAAATTTTTATTCAACTAGAAACATGTACAACCCTGTTTTACTCAAATCATAACCAATCGATTATACATCTCTATAACTCATTTTAAAGTTAACCAATGTGGATTTTATTGATAACACGTAATAATAGGAAAATAGTATATGGTTTAATATCAGCAAATATTATTCATCATTCAACATACAAAATTGAGGTATGCAACAATCGTAACAGTCAATATATATCGTTATTTAGAAAAACAGTGATGACAGCGGCGAAGATGAAACTGTAGTGTACGACAAGAGCCCAGCTGTTATTCCTCCGTCTTCCTCGGACCCATTCGCGTTCAACAAAAGTGTCACACAAAGAAAGGTATACACAAGTATTCACACTACTTTAACATTTCTCACATAGTCTATCTCCATTTGACCATGCCCCTTACAATAAACAATGGCTGTTATAGACTCCGTTAACGCAGTGTTGAATGAAGCATTTATGCGAGTTTGCCCCTTTCGCAGAAGGGGTAATAACCCATTTTTTCTGGATGATAGATCAAATTTGAAAAAAGTGAAATTACTTTTGTAAGACTCGTAATCACAATACACCTCACCCCCAATCGAAGATTTACAAATTGATGAATAGGCTTGCACATAGTTATCATCTTCAAAGTTACACTTAATTGGCTCTCCTGGCACAGACTTACCATCCAAAAAAAAACCAATTTCTCGAATCGAGAAATTGCTAAATTTGAAGGGGTTTTTTTCCCACTGGCCCGCAGATCTTACAGATTCAACAAACATCACGCAAACACTATCTGGGACGGAGTCCATTAGTATGTTATTTTCACTCCACTGCATATTCCCGGTTCCGATCGTATACGTCCTCACATCCTCTTTAACATATGGGTAAATGGCCACATTTTCTTTTAAAAGCTCATTATGCGCTATCATCACATCGGGGTTTATTTTAACGTGACACAATTTCAAAATGGCAGATTTTATAACAGCTCGATATTCCACATAAACACCCGCCGCATTCTTTTCACAATTCATTAGACGGAATTGTTCGCTAGACTGATGTAGAACAATTTTGATTGGAACTCCATTTATTATCGGCTTGCTCTGATTCATAATACCCAACCTGATTGGTCCTTCAAATTCAGCCTCATTCCCCTCTTTCGTAAGTTCATACCTCTTTTTAAACCCGGGATTTACTACCACATTTGTGCTGTCACACGTGTCAATGCTAGCGCCCCCATCTAATGTATACCCCTCAGTTATCATTATTGTTTTTCGCTCAGTATCCGAAGTTTCATTCATAACGTCCGCAAAACACTTATAAGGATAGTTCTGACCGACTCCAACTGATGTTGACTGTTCATTCATTAAAACCTCCACTTGTCTAAAAAGAGAAGATAGGGGTAGGTTTGTTAACCCAACTTTCTCATCCTCATCAGTGATTGGAAGACCGGTCGAAACTCTTTCAATTTGAACTTTAACATAGAGACGCGTTTTTTTAAGACAGATATAATCCCCAGAATTTCCGCTTATGTAGAATTGTATTGGAGATCCGTTATTAATCGATGATGTTGGAGCATATGATCTATATTCTTCATACTTTACGGCAGAATTGACGTTAATGGGAGCAAATAAATCCAAATCCTCATCATGAGCCTCCTCAAAGTTTTCGCGCATATATTCCATCGTGTGGTGTTATGTGGGAGTATGTCTATGGAGATTTTTTCTTCTTCTTAGGCGCGGGTGAAGATAGGGTCTTTCTCTTTCTCTTTGTGCCTCGCGAGTGTTTATCCGCAAGTGAATTTACAAAATTTATAGCTTTGGACGACTTCCCCTTTTTCGGAGAAATATTTGAAGAAGATATATGTGCGATAGTTTCAGTATTTTTAACACCCTCTTCTTCAATTGTTTGCTCCCGAGCAAGTGCCTTATTTTGTTGTATAGTTTTCTCATTTTCAGACACAAGTTTAACAACAACTTTTGAATCATCCTTAGCGCTTTTAACTCCCCCAACCATGTAAAGTCCTCCCCTTTTTTTAAACTTCTTGTTTAGGAGTTTCTTGTAATGATCCTCCCACTTTTGAACAGAAGATGTGTACGGAACTAGTGACATTATTTAAATATCACTTTTTTAATCTCAAGTGCAGCGTGCAGTATGATTTCGCGACAGCGACTACATTTGGCAACCTATTTTCCTCAAGCCTTATATACACTCTTATTTTTTGGAGAAAATATTGAGACACTGGGATATAAATCGGTTTCATACCACATTTTCTGTGTTCTGAAAGAATTCCCAAAACTGGACAATATTCACCGTACATAAAACTACATTTAACAATGTCGGATAAAACCCTAATATTCAGGTTTTTTCGTAAAAAATCAACCGTCCCCATACTTCGCCTTGTTGATGAAATTTCACACGATTCTACTTCCCTATTTTGCTCTTTTTTATCCACTTGACGCGTTTTTCTAGGTCTTAATCCCCTTTCAGCAGGACTCATTTTCGGTCCACCCTCCTTTTTCTTCCTTTTCCTATTTTTCTTTTCTTTTGGTTTATCTGTCGCTTTTTCCACCGGCTTATCTTCTATTTTTGGTTCATCAGTGATATCTGTTTGTTCTGCCGCATGGTTCACACCCTCGTCCTCGAGTATTGGAGTCGTAGTTTTTGAAATAACATCTCTCACACTCTCCTCTGTTATTTCTCTATCACCAACAATGTTCCCATACGCATCTTCCATGTAAAAATCAATAAGTGCGCACTCCCACCCATGTTCTAAAACAATTGAGCGCTCCAAACATATTGAAAAATCTAGTGGCGAATTAAATGGGAATTTATCCAAACAATCCCCCGACGAAGCGAATATGTACATCCTATGTTTTTCGTCGCCCCCGTTTTTTCTTACCCCCCTGCAACCCAACTCCGTTTATATCACTTATGTTACGCACTTGAGACTTTAACGTCCACGTGCTTTCAGAAATGGGATACCCCAACCATTTAATCAGTACTTCCCTTTGTCCCCTCCTATTCTTTCTCTCCTTAAGTATTTTTTCGATTTCGTAAAATGTATCCTCATCAACATGCGTTATTTGTAGTTCCTCCTCATAAAAATGACCGGAAATTGGTTCGTTCTGCCACGATTTTAAGGAGTAGGTTGGAATGTGTTGTTTCACTTGCCTGTCCGTAATTATAAATATCTCTTTTGTCACTTTTTCGTCATATGCTCTCTCAAACGTTGAGCGTGTGTAAGTGAGACGAACTTTATCATTTACTTCAAACTTATACGCAACTTTTGACCACAAGTAAGGTTTTTCATTTTCTATGAATTGTTTTTTCCACAACACATCCCTCGGAGTTTTTCGTGCTGTTGAGGGGCTCATTCCTATACTCGAATGGGGGGAATTATTTATGGAGTCAACAATTAAAGGGAGAGAATCCACCCAACGATTTGTATTCTTGAACTTCATCTGACGTTGTAATCGCACTCTTAATGTTTGAATCGCCCTTTCCGCAAAGTTAGCTTTTTTATCATTTCGTGTAGTAAAGTGGTGTACACCATAATTTTTATACACCTCACTAGCCGTTTTATTCACAAATTCACTCCCCATGTCTGTTCTCAACACTTTTGGGTGAACCCCTTCAAACACGTCTTCCATTGCTCGCCCACATTCCAACCCCGTTAATTGTTTTAAAGGTCTCACCCATATAAAGTGCGTAAAAATATCGATAAATATCAGACCGAATGCAAACTGATCGTTCTCACTCTTGAATGAGCTCAAATTTAATGTATCACCATCCCACTGATAATCCATTTCAGACACAACAACCCGCGGTCTTTTAAAATTCCTAATAATTGGGGAGAAAAAAGTATATGAATTTTGTTTTGACAACCATTCCTTAACTTGATTTTGAGTTATTTTATGTTTTCCCTCATGACGCAATGTTTTATATATAGCATTAACCCCTCCAAAAGCGCTCCCCTTTTTAGAATTATAGTACAAGTTGTGGAGATATTTCTCCTTCTCATTAGTCATCCCTTCGACTTTAACTCGCCCCATTATTACAATAAGCGTTATTCACTTTAATGGCACCCAAATTTTATCCCACTGTTTTTTCGAGTCAGACCCAATTCTTTTTTTAACAGTTTGTTTTTTTTCGTTGTCACTCTTTACACGTCTCTTTTTAACCTTAGGCGCATATTGATTTAAGTTGTTTTCAGTATTAATCAAATCGATGGCTCTTTTTCCGTTAGGTATCCCGGGTGGGGGAACACGAGTTCTAATCTGAGTTTCACTATCCTCATGATAACTATCCTGTTTCTGTTTGTGATCCTCCGCAACCTGCTCAATTTTATGCAAAAGTGGAACACTCTTTTCGCTCGAATCGTATCCTCCTCCGTCTTCCGTCTTCGAGGGGGTAGCACCAGTGTTCAAATGACGATCCTCATACGCTTTTGCGCTATGCTTCAGTTTTTCATATTTTTCATATGAAACAAGAACCATCTTTCTAGCGTTTTTCATTGTAGTATAGATTCTAACGGTCCTTTGATACTGCGAATAAGGATCAAATAATCACTAAAGCTCTCCTGAATGCAAAGTAATTGCTTCTTTTTACACTGTCGCGGTTTTGAAAGACACGCGACTAGTTTCTTCCTCTTTTCAATCCGTTTTTGATTTTCCGGGGTATGAGAAAAATTTTTCAAGTTAGAAGCAATTTCACACAACGCTCTTACTTGAGATGGCGTGGCCGTGTATATCAACCCTTTTGCTTGGACGCGACTTTTCGTATTGAGCAAAAGGCGGATGTAGTCTCTCTCCTGCTTAATGTTAAAAGCCATACTTCTTTTTCGAACGACTGCTAAATGCGGAGTGGACATAAACAAGCGCACAAATATTTGGAATACGTGATTTATTTCTTTATTCACACAAATACAGTCACACAAATAGCGTTTATATCACAGATCTTTCGGAGTATATACAATTATCTCATCTTCAAAAATGTTTGTTTTTAGACGCAGATCAGGTTTCAAAACATTTTGGTGGGGACTGAGGTCAACAATGATGTATCCATAAGGTTTCGACAATACACTATCTTTAAAAGCTTCAACAAGAACATTCCCCATCCCAGTTTGTCTCGCGAGTAAAGCTATTTGGTTTACATCTCGTGTGTTTTTTGTTAGTATGAAATAGTGTGTATTAACACTTATCGATCTCGCTTTTTTTCCCTGTTCATACAAGTTTTGAACGAGGTATATAATAGTGGCGTTGTTATGGTGGGATATTCTAGTAAATAAACTCTCCGCCCTAGCATCACCCATTAATTCAGACATCAAATCATCAATAACAACAATCACATGCTCGCCTTGACTAGAAAATTCTTTTACATCATGTTCAGACGGTAACCCTTCGTGAAACAAAATATCATTCTGCTCCTCTTCCTCAAATTTCTTTTGCCAAGCACCATAGCAGTACATCACTTTAGATGTTTTCAGAGAAAATAGTTCATTTTTATGCTCCAATATGTTAAAAAGTAGAGTGGTTTTCCCGGAACCACTTACCCCAGCGATTGCGACACTTGTGGGGGCTATAAAAACAGGGCCAACGTCAACTTCCATCTCGTATTACCTCAAATATGCGTCCTCCTCCCACCTGTGTTAACAGTCGATGTGTCCCTTAAAAATAAAATACAAAACTATTCCCCCAAATTTGCGACAATTCTTCCCCATAATTCACCGCAAGAGTTTAAACCCGGATGCATTTCGGGACGTACAACTCTCGATAATCCAAACTCCAACCCACTTGTCCAATATTTATCAAAATCACTTCCACAATGTACAATTTTCTTATTTTTTAGAGAACACAACAAAGGTTTGAAATCATTGACCATTAACCCATATTTTAACATAACTATTTCTTCCATCACTTCATCCCTGTTATTCACCCACCCCACACTAATGTTGTACTCCATCTTCTTAAATATATCGCGACAATGCGGGTAACCCACCTCTATTTCTTTTCCCAAATCATGTTTATTGTGGAAAATAGCCTTTCTATATTGAAAAAGGTGGTCTATTGAGCTAAAATTCTTGCCCCCATATCCCAACAAGCACTCGTTATATATTGAGAGAATAGACATGCTCCCCTCTATTATGTAAACATCCGAGGGGTAAGGCGATAGGACTATGTCTAAAGGTTCTGTCGACACGCCATTAGACATCACCCTTCTCTTACAGTAAAAGTATGAAAAGCCCACTTTTTTTTGCGCATATGTACACATTGTATTTCTGTGGTGGCGAATACCCTTATTCTCCACCATGTTACTGCTTTTTGTCTTTAAACACTCTAAAAACCGAGTGTAAGGATCGTACACTCTCGATTTATTCACCCCCTTACAACTCATTTTGTATTCTGTGGAATCTTTTAAGAAGTATAATTTGGAGCATAAAGAAATCATTTCATCCCCTTCAGCCTCCAATTTAAATAACCCGGGAGTTCTTTTGTCATACTTCGTATGCGTCTCACAACACTTGCGGGGGAACCAAGCGTTTGAACTCGCCTCATACCCTTCGACGCAGGAATTCAGAATTTGGCGGTCAAACTGCATTTTCATGTGGGGTTTGATACACTCTATAAGCGATCTTTTGGAAAACGATATGTACAAACTGTCAGTGTCCATCTGACAAAGTTCGAAGTCGCTCCTGTCAATGAATTTATCCAAGAAGTCGTAATAAAATGAGAGCATCCTCAATTTAGCTGTTTGGAGGAGTGCGAAAGCCAAGTGAATGGGCAAGTCCAACTTGATTGTTTTTTTAGCCATTTGGATCTCATATAGGTTATCAGAAATTTCGCTTAAATTCGCGAACAGAGGGTCGTTAACTAACTCCCTTGTTGTATACTCATCTTCGGCATACACAACATTCTGATGTTTTGTTTTATCCATTATCAACGAGCCAAATGCCGAGTTCCCCAACAACTTTGTAGTGTCAGCCATCACGCTCGAATCCGGGTTTAAATCCCCCTCACGTCTGGCGGCAGTTACATCGTTTTCAAAAGATTTGAAACATTTGGTGGGAGTGAACTCAACCACTTGGTATACTTGAGTGACGACTAACCCGTGCTCCAAATACCACTTCATCAAATCCGACGATAACAGAATTCTCGACGCAGCCATTCCCCCCACAAGCAATCTCCTTGTCGCACCAACTTTTGAACCCCCGTTTGAACAGAAATCCTTCATGTGCTCCCCTATACACTCATAAGGAATATCTGTTGTACAGAATATGGGGGAGAATTCGGAAAAGTATGCGTGAGGTGTCAACCCCCTCTCCTTACCGGGACCCCATTTTGATGGGACGGAAATGTCCACCTCTAAAATACCATACAACTCCCCCGTCTCAACAGCCGAAATAATCCGCTTTTCGCTCACACCTCCCTTGTTTGATTGGTAGAAGGGTGGTTGGACTTTATCAATTTCCGCTCTCAAATCACTTTCATTCTGCACAATACTATTAAATTCACATTCGTATATGGACTCATAGTTATAACCCATTGCGAGAATAAATTGTTTTTTTTCCTCCACCCTTTTCTGTCGCTCCAAAAGAGACGGGTCGTTTGTTGGCGGCATACACTCATCATGATAATGCCACCAACATCCCTGATACTCCCACACCGTGTTAGTCAAACTAGAAAATCCGTCAACGTAATAGTGACCAATCCGACACTCTCGCCCGCTATTCAATTTGTGGGATATTTTAATCTGTCTAGTTCTTGAAACCCAATCCATCCAATAATACATTGATAAGTGTTTCCACGAATGTAGTGGAGCAAACCCGTTTTCTCGCCGCCTCCGAATGTAATTGTAACATGGTAATGTCCCCCCTAATGCATATAAGTATAAACAATTGGCATCAAACCCCTGAATTCGTGCGCAGGGCTTTGTTTCATCACCTCTAATAAACGTCTCGTTTTCTTTTTGGTGTCTGCAATAAACAATCGAAGGGCCCCCCACCATGTTTTGGTTTAGCGTGTGGTATAAATCCGCATCCCTTTTGGCAAAATTTGTTAAGTAGACTCCATGATCCCTACTCGTTCTAAACAACATTTGACGCGCGATACCCGGGACACTTATCGCTATTTTAAACACATCCAGCTCTTTTTCAAAATAAAATTGCTGTAGTTTACATACGGCTGATACAAACGGAGAAACGTCCAAATTATTGTAATGTACTAAATAATCCTTAAACGTAGTCATATTCTTTTCATCCCACAAGTGAAGTAAATCATCATATTTTTGAACTCCTGATTGGGGTTCGGGGGATGATTTGTTTGAAGTAAGCCACTTTTCATACTCCTCATGTAAAACATTAACTCCCCTCAAATTTGAAAAGAATGAATCATATGGGGGTAATTTCCCCTCACTCAACTTGCTAAATGAGTCTAAATAGTCGTATGGGAAATAACCCTTTTTCTCCTCTATCCCATACCCCCGTAAAAAACCAGCATAGTTTGTGCCGGGGGCCAAAAAATTGGAAATGTCTAGGAAGAGAAATTTCGGTGTCGTAATTGCAGAGTATGCGTTCCCCTTTTTAATCACAAACACATTTTTGTCCACATTCTGATTTTCGTGTGATTTTGCATCCCCAAACATACGCCCCCGCTCCCCTTCGTCATCAAAAGTCAAATCCCCCACCACCCCACTCCCATCAGTATCACTCGAACAACTCTCATCATCCCCATCTGTTTCGTCTCCACTATCACACGCATCCATCAAAATAAAATCGCTTCCCCCCAAACCTGTCTTCTTACGTTTAGTAGACCCTCTAGTGCCTCCCCGCCTACGTCTCTTTAAAGTTAGAGAGAGATCAAGCTTTTGCAATAAGTGTTTCTTGACGAGGTTGATATCATACTTCGAAGAGTTGAAACCTAATATGGGTAAACGAGATGTATACAACTCAAACCTCCGTCTTATGTTTAAAATGTGATCTAGCATCATTTGAGGGGGAGATTTTCTTTTAGCAACATTAGCTTCTGCTTTTTGTTTATCCGTCTCCCCAACTTGTGCTTCCCACCGTCCTATTTTCTCATCTAATTGTCTAAAAACTCCCTCCCATTTCGCGATTGCGAGTATATTTGCCTCTTCACTAATATCATTTAGGTATGAAACAAAACAATCTAACAACGAATCTGGATTCTCCTCTACAAAACATTTGGGTTCCGTATATTTTTCAATGTTGGAGCAAACACTAACTGATATTGGGATGTGGTGGGATGTCCATTTTAACTGAGTTGTATCATTATCGCTATTCTCCATATTTTCCAATAATGCTTCAAAGTCATACACACAAAACCACTCATAATAGCGAATATCGCTACTTGTGTGTATACCTATCTGCTCCAAATCATCGAATATGGAGCACGGGGGAGTATACACTCCTCCCGGGTATTTAAATTTTGTCTTCAAAAAACATTTGTTTGAGTGGCGTGTTAAATTCCCCTTTCTATTAAAGTGTCTATCACAAATGTTGCACACATACTTTTTAGCATACGATTGTATTCTACATATGAAACTGAAATGGTTTTGAAATAAATTTAAATGCATCACATCGGGGTATAAACCTTTTGGTTTTCTAATAAGAGAGGAGTATAAATCCTCATCTAAAGATAAAACATACACACCGATCCCAAAGCACTCCTCAAATACATCCAAATCCCCCAACCTCATCCCCTCAAATTGATTTGGGTCATCGGGGATTACATCCCCCACAAAGTCGCGATATATTTTATACACATCGTATACACTTTTCCGGGAGTGGTGGGGAGAAGACGGCTCAATATGGCAAAGCAAACACCTAAACAAACACAAGTTGTCCGTAAACCCCTCCCCTCGAGCATTTTTTTCCAATAATTTTATTGATGTGGAATCTTGAAGATGTTTCGGAAATTTTCGAGGGGCTCCTATTGGGTATGTACGCCTAAAAACAAAAAAATTCACATTTGTGATGCATAGTAAAGTCCACTTTGTATTTGGACGCTCTACTCTCGTCCACCATCCCTCCTCCTTATTGTTTAGATCGCTAATTACCTCAAGAAGATCTCTTTGAGACGAAATGGATCTGGGGAAGTTGAACACCGTGTTGTTCAAGTAGGCAGTAAAATACCTCAGTTCCCCTGTCTCTACATGTTTTAAGATGTACCCAAAAGCTATGTTGAATTTAAAGGATTCAAACTCACACTCAAACACTTTCCCTAATTTATCCCCGATACCCATTTCACTCCCACTCATATCTAGGGGAAAATTATAAACGCCCCTAACCTTTCCCCTCTCATGCGCCCCCAATATCAACTTCTTATTGTCCTCATATATGTTTCTTAATTCAGGATATGCGACGTCCCCATCCTCACCCATCCACGGTGCGTTCGCTGGAGTAAAAGGGTATGAATGGAGTCCATCCTCTTGAAAACAGGAGGACGAGTTTTGAGCAGACTCGCCCTTATAGCGGGAGTGTTCTTTTCGCCTGTGGTGGAATAAATTATGCCACCCTTCAAATTGTTCGTCACAGTCATGGCATTTAAGCATCCTTTTACGCTTCCCTATTGTAAATTTGGGGTTATTTCCCCGTTGGGACGTGTCATGATCCATTGCTTCTCCCCCAATTGATGTGGATGGTTGGGGTGATGAGGGTGTGATAGTTAAATTAGCGTGTGTTTTTTTTTTACACCCATGTTCGTGCGCTCTTTTCTTCACCGGTCTAGAAAACACCTTTCCGCAATGTCTACACTTCCTTGACTCGATATATGAGGCACATGTCGATAAATGGTCCTTCTTCTTCCCCTCTGACTCAAACCTTGTATTACAGTGGCGGCAATATGCAGATTTTGAAGAATCCATAATCTGAAAAAATATAAACAATGTCTCTTATTCACCACATATCTAATTGCAGATGGCGAAGATAGATGTCGCGGTTGATGTGCACGACCACCGAGAGTGAGGCTGGAACTCACACACACACGTCGTTTTTTTATACATATGCTATTAATATAAAAGGATGCAGAACACGTTTTTACGTTATATTTATATATAACCCCATATCCCAAACACTGCACTCGTGATAAACAGTGTTCATATGGATACTTATGCTGTATATTTCCATACTTCGATTGACGCGATATGTCCCACCCCTGTTTATTTTTAATATTAGGGATGTTCATACGGACATCTTCATGATTAAATGCTAGTCGTGCGATGTGGTAAATGAGCGATATGAGGTGCAGCATATGTCTATTAAGAGTGTATATATCCATAAACTCATGTAAAATTAGTGATATATGAAAGCATGCTTTATATGTAGAGTAGCTCGCGTCCATTTTTTTTTAAACATGTGATATAAACCGTATTGGTGCTCAAATACCGGTGCTCCATTTCTCAGGGTTTTAGATATTGTACATGAGAGGATTTGCTCTTATTATCATTAAAATAAGTTATATTAACGTTATTTTTGTTTTAATATTCATATATTCAAATGTTTCATTCCAAATGATCCGCATCTGTTTTTAAAGAAAGTAGGGTTACTCACCATATATGTGGGGTTTGAAGAAATAAATTGCTCATGTGGCGTGTACAACAAACATTTTGTTTTTGTTTTATTCCTTCCGCAAACGTACTTGCTGCTCCATACACTCTCCAAATTCCATTAAATATCCACGCAATTTGCGAGCGTTATTTAGTAATACGACGATGTCTCTATTGACTCCTCTAATCAATTATCGTTGCCCTCTTCTGATGAGTAATGGATTAAAGCTCGTCCCCCACTTCTTTTTTCCCCTCTGCTTATATATACAGTCCTTCACATGTGATAAAACCATTGATCCGCGACCCGATGTCTAGTGGGAGGGGGAGGGGGTGGTTGACAGTTAAAGCTTCCAACAAGCGAACACAGTGGTAGCTCCAACTATGTATATCCCACACTCTAACCAAAGCAGACCCTACTCAAAAACCTCTCCCTCCCTCACCTGGTGGAGAGAAATAACACTACTCTCCCCCAAACCCCCCTTCCAGAGGAGTCCCCTAGTGGATGAGGGAAGCATCAGGACTTTAACCCAAGCCCAATGAGGGGGTCTCGCCTGGTGGTTTGTGTGGAACCTCTCAGATGCCCCACCTGACCCCACCTAGTGTGTTGGCAATGTATTAACCCCACCCTCCTACCATGCTCCTACCATGCAGAGGCGGCCCCTAGTGGGAGGGGAGACCTAAAGCACCAAGCAGAGGTGCCACCTGGTGGGTGGCGGTGGAATTAACCCCACCCCCCATGCAGAGGCGCCACCTAACGGGTGGGGGCGGTGTCACTCGACCCGAAGCGTACCCGACAGAGACAAATGACTCTCTCTACACTACTCATATATACTAGTAGCTAAACTATAACGCTTCATCAATGTTCCACGTCTTAGGTCTAGGGTTAGGGTCATGTATGGTTAGCATTCATTTCTCAGTCACTAGATTAACATTGCTGGTAAGTAGCTGTAGTTTCTGCATAGTAGAATAATTGTTTTCCGGCAACTACTTTACTTGGCGCTAAAAGTCGTATTGACATTACAGGTTCCACGCTTAATAGTAAGTCTTTTGCATTAATCTAGGACAGTAACCGCTAGGTGGCTCAGTGGTCACACATATAGAAAGAAGGTTATGATAGAATCCGCTTTAATTTAAATCTTAATACAATATTCTAAAATCAAACCAGTAGCATATCACATTGATTCATTGAGAACAACTAATTGCAGGTATTGACACTTTACCTGGTTTGCACGAAATGCAAGCTTTTAAATTAATGCTGGTATGTATAATGAAATCACTTTATCTGGATAAGTGTTCCTTACTTGATTGCAGATGGCATATTCGGCGGAGCCTATGGAAGTGAGTTGGAGAATAGATTGGAATCAGAGACGCTAGTCGCAGAGGAGAAGAAGCGACGCATAGCCAACGCAAAATCCAAGTGGCATAACGGCCGTGTCCTTATACAGTACGCTGTAAATCAACTGGCTTTCGCAGTGAAAAAATGGAATGTTTTGAAAAATGTCCCAAGAGAGTACGTTCCTTTTTTCTTGAACGGGGGGGGGGGGGGGGGGGCGGGGGGTCACTGTTTTCCCAACATCTTCATATTTAATTGAAAAAACTACTTAGTAGCGGTTTAATACGAGCACAATTTAGAGACCACAAAGGTCCCCAATCTCAACAGTTAGAATATTGACACCATTCCCGAAAGTAAAGGGTCTAATCTATCCTAATGAACTTTTTCTGTACTGACCAGTTTACGAAATAACATAAATTGATTTTATTTTTCAAGGGATGGACAACAAAGGTATACCCTTGCAACAGAGTCAAGAAACAACCTGGTTGCTGCCAATCAGAATATTACTAGTGCTCAGCGATATCTCAGTACCATAGTGTTCCCCTACTGCAAGCCTGATGAGATGATGACCCTTCAGCGCGCTACGAACAATATTTATACAGACATGCAGACAGAAGACAGACACGGCCATGCTTGCAACGTGTACACCGTCACCCATAAGAGATGTGCAGCACTTCTTCAATGGTTTGATCATGTATGTGTAAACCAAACAGTATTTCTAATGTACAGTATTGTGTATGAGGTATAAGTCTATTTATACAGTATCCTTTGCGTCGGTCATGGTATATCTACTTTTGATAATGTTTATTTCCGAGTTACCTAGTTCGAGACATGGCATGACCAGAACTTAGCGACTGATATTGATACATTCTTGAATACTGCAGGTGATAAAAAGCACCATAACAAAGGATTTTATGAAAGCAAAGAAAGACGCTCGCCATAAGGAGCATGAACTTCAACAGGAAAGAGTACGACTAATCCAAGAGAAGGCCAAGGAACTTGGACAAACGATAGATATTAAGGCTTCCGAAAGTGAGTGTAGATATGTCATCAAACTTTTAAATACAGGTGGCTTATATAGAATAGCGGGATATGCACACCCCTTTAACCAACACATTAGTTAACAGCTTTTCCTTTATAGATAATTTATGGAGATTCAGAATAAAAAAACAAAGGTTTATATTGCTTCTTTTTTGTCTAAGGGTATATAATAAATAGTGAATAGAACTTGGTGCAAGTAATCGAAGAATTATCGGACTTGATTCCTACGAGATCTTGCCCAATAATTTTCCCGATTACTGGAGCCACCTCGTGCCATTTTATCTATAAATCATACATTATATGAACTGTTTCATCTCACCAGAATACTAATTAAATGCTATTTCTGCCATTTTAAATGGATCATTTTCCACTTATACCTTTCTCGAATGTGTCTTCGCAATCTAGGTGACGTTATTATACTTTTTTCAAACAGACTCTCGTGGTTAAAAGAACTAATATCTCATATGTATTGTATAAAATATTGATGCACCATTCATACCCTATAAGAAACATAATTTATTTCCACAGAGGAAGATGATGATGACGAAGACGATTCAGATAAGGAACTGATGGTTCTGGCGGCCAAAACAGGAGAAGAGGTGGGGAGAAAAACACCCTTTCGGTGCCAGTGTTGAAAAAATCGCATGTCTTGGTTGTCCCAAAATGAATATATAATGGGCGTCATCCGGACAACCAGGTTATACCTATCTTTAGTGAGAGCGGACAACCAAATATTTTGTGAGATATATGTCGGACAAATACATTTTCAGGACAACCAGTTTTTGAAGGAATTTTTTTCAACCCTGGGTGCACTAGTGCACTTCTTACATTCATACTAGCTCGGCCTGGCAAAAGAAACAAATATGATTAAATATAATCACACATAATATAAGATAAATTAATCCATTCCAAATTTGACGATACCACCCCAGCTCATAACTGCTTTAAATAATGTCAAAGACTGTTTATGGGAGGTGGAAACCATCAGTAGGCCTACTAGTATCCTCTATACTTCAACTATTTACATTATTTTCAGGAAACCGATGTCACTGGTCAGGACATACCTGCCGCGACACCACTCCCAGACAATGAACTGGCTCCTCCGCCCAGCAGTGACGACTTGTTTGGTAAGTCGATTCCAAAAGAATTAAGGCATTTTTTAGTGTTTTTTTAAAAAGATATCATGCATGGCGCATAAGATACAACGATTTGTCAGAAAACATCTCCCCTTGCGATAGACCATACTTATCTGTATGTATGTAAAATTTGTTCTTGTAGGTAATATTGATGATCTGAAGAAACAACACGAGAAGGACATGGAAGAATTCGACAGGCAACAAGAACTGAACAAAGCTCGCATAGACCAGGGTTTGCAAGAAAAACTCGCCAGGAGACGTAGTCGTAAGAGGAAGACAGACTCAGACTAAATACGTTTACCACCACATGGACAGAATCTCGTCAACGGCATTTCACTTTCATACTCTTCCTGGGAGTTGGGGAGCCCCACGGTTTCATAATCAAAATGTAACTAATGTATATTTTTTTATTAGACCGAACATCCGACTTTGTGTCACCATAGTCAATTACTATTAAAATCCGTATTCACACACCCACCTGGCACCATAAGTAGTACCTGTACGAAAAGGCTGTGCTCTATTAGAGATGGCAATTCTATTTTGTTCAAAGCATTTTATCTCCCAAACTTCCGAGGCCTATTTTACTTTTCGTATTTTACATGCGTCATTTTATGCGGGATTCATCTATAAACGGATGAAGCATTTCCTCCCTTTTGTTTTATAAGGCTGCATCCACCTCACCCACGTACAATTTTTTTAAAGATGGGAAGTAAATAACCACAGGTCTAGTTGCCATTCTCCTATCTCAGCTTCTCCGGACTATCATCTATCCATGTCCAGGCTACATCTTCTCGGTGGTCATTATATAATGCCGGTTGAATACTTTCATGTGACTCTTGATATATCTGTGATAATACGTCTCAGGGCTTAACATATATCCCTGGTTTTATATTTGAAGGAATATTTTGGACCTGAAGTAGTGTATAACAATAACGTACCGGTGCCAAAACTGCTTGGTCACTATTGAAAATATAAATGGCAATCTACCACATGCATGTACAGTAGCCTACTCGAAGGAACATGAAAGACAAACTACATTATTTTTTTCTGTAAAATTGGGTTGAGTCAATTGCAAACATATTGTTGGCTTGGTATTAATTGCGATGTATATTACAATGCTTAATTAGGCCTCATTTGCTCCCGAGACTACTTTTACAGTCACAAATTGTATAGAAAAGTTCTAGTTGTAAAGGGTGGATAATTGTGCGAGAATGACTAGGGCCCAAAAGTATGTCAATACCTTGAATTGCTAGATCTTATTAAAGCAATGATAGTGTGCGTATCTGGCTCAGTGATATACTGGCGATATAGCGTCGTTCTTATCTCTTCGGAAAATGTAGTACTATGCTTTTGCTCTTGATGAGTTTGACAATAAAACATCCAGAATGAATGATCACTTGTGACAATGTTATTCATGAAATTTAGTTGGAACGCATCTCTCGGTTCTAACATGTTCTGTATACACACAGAGTGTCAGTCTATGAAGCTAAAATATATTACTGGCAATGAAATATTATCATACGAGTCCAGTTAACACAGGGCTCTACCCGCTTGTCACTGCTACCACCACCCCACTGGTCAGCAAGAATTGGCAGGCGCGCATTCCTACACCTCCCATCACATTTCCTTAAATAATCTAAAACCTTTTGTATAAAAGGTCGGCGATTGACCGGTTCAAGCACCACGCAGCAGCAGATATAGAAACACAATCTTCAACAAAAGCAAAATCCAGGGCTGGTACGTTCCATGTACCCAGTGCATCAAAGAAAATGGTATGCAGAGCAAATTCAACAAAATTAATGGGGAACCTTGAGTCTCTATGAAATTCACGTATAGTTAAACGAAGCAAATCCATGATATTGGTAAAATGGGGTTCATACCCCAGCGGACTTTTGAAACGAAAGAATATGAATATGTTGAAAGTAATTTTGTGTGACCAGCAATTTCAGATTTTAGGGATCAAGACTAGACTTGATGAAGTTTTTATTTTTAAGATTCCATGTTATTTTACTGAAGATATTCTATTCTTATATGCAGCGTACCTCGTAACACGTAACATTCGTGTGGAACCCAAGTGGATAATTATTGGAACATATTAGGAACAGTATTTTCAGAAAAGATGGCGTATGTGCTTTTATATATTCACAGACATCCACATTTATATTAGATTTAACACGACGTTAAGAGCTCATGCTTTTTATCTTAGTCAATAAGTAGCAGTCACGACACACGAGATAATGTAGACATAAGAGTAACTGAACACATCCTCTTCGATTAGTGTAGAAGCCACTTGACATGCATAAGGGGGTAGACATTCCCGATAAAATAATGTCAATGCATTCATTTAAATCCTATAAATATGATAAGCAGTGATAAAATTCATTCTAAGGGAACAAAAATAAATTACTTCAAATAAATACCTGGAAACATCCCTTCATATAGTCAACATGTGGGTAACACCCCCTCGATAATTACATTAAGTATAAATACATGTTCAGAGAGTCAATTCTTTAATTCCGCTTTAGAAAGCAGAACATATTTAATTAATCCAATAGCCCTGGATATATATATATATAACAGCAGATATAACATACAAATGCCAGTGAACGAAGCGGCATCTAAGTTAGCTGAATACATGCATCAATTATGAAAACTTATGGAGCAGAAGCTGTGAGATAACGACCTGATAAAATGTTTGTCTAGAAGCTGTTACGAAGTTCAAGTATAGAAAGACTGAGAGCATATGCGTCAGCTGCCAGCAATAACAAGGTTATTGCAGTCTCGGAAAGAAAAAAAACAGACATGACATCCAACAATTTCCTAAATAATCTGTGACTAAGGAAAGCACATCACAATGTCCTGCGCCAACCTTGAACTTTAACATTATGTCGAAATACAAAGTAATCAATATCAAGAGTCAGTTTATGTGAAAACGCGCTCACAAATAAAAACATGATTTGTCAATATACTTGTATAAATCTGAAAAGGCGGCACAAATATAACTGGTAATTATACGTCACTGATTTTTTTGCCTGATAGACGATACAATCATGATCGTAAGATGTTTGCCTGATAGACGATACATGATCGTAAGAAGTAAGCAGAACTTTCAGTACGTCTTAAATGGTGTCACATGTGTGGCCGTAGGGGAGAAATGGCAAAAACAACAATTACAAATCGTTTGAGACCAGCTGGCCATGAAGCAGACGGGTTGCATAGCATGATATGTACAAAGTATGGGTACCTTAACGACAGAGTAATCGAACACATATCAGACAATCAAACTTTAATAAATCCTATTTCGCAGCTACTCAGATATGTATCAAGAAGTGCGCCATGATTTTAAAAGCAACTTGAGTAAAGTTTGTATACATATCATTAGAGGCAGCTGCTGCCCACCAAATATACTTTATCACGAAGCAGTGGACAATACTACAAATTGACCAACATAATACACGACTACGCGTTGAATGAAGACGGAATCAGTACATTGTATTTTGTCTATCACATTGATTATGAGTTATGAGGGCGGTACTGATCGCGGTAAAGTCAATAAGTAATTAAATATCCTCCTGAATAGATACACTAAAAGTCAGGTGAATTTCTTCAAAATAGCAGTTCTCAAACGGAAACTTTGTATTGTAAATTAGGAAGAGGATGGCGTTAATTCTTTCCAAATACGTAACAACACTTGTATGAATTAAAACCAAATTAATTAAATAAGGAAGCTTATATATACAGAGAGAAATGTATCAGGGAAAAATCTTCAGGAAGTTTCTGTCCAAGATGTGAATTAGGCATCGTGGTATTCACATAAAAGTTCCTCACATTGTGCCAAAGTGATATACTGGACAGAAATCATAAGGCGAGTCAAATATGACAATAATGGCAGGAAAATTGTTTGCAGTCAATGGATATTATCCGGTAAACAGTAAATATTATACGTCGAAGAGTCCGCCGAAGTCGCCCGAGGGCGAGCTTTTATGTTTCCAATATGATCATATTCACTAGGAGAAGGATCCGTGCGGACATTGTTCAGTTGTGCAATAATGCCACTCATTTTACTAGGAGCATGGGTCGTCTCCGCATCAGCAGGTGTATCATACATGACAAGTGGGGGTGGTATACCATCAGAGGCTGCAGCAACCTTTTTCGCCGCCCATGCTTTGGAATTGTCCGGAAACTGTGCTTCAGAGTAACTGCCCATATCATCGTAATAAGGTTCTTTTGAAGCGGCCGCACCTTGTTTCCCTGCCCCTGGTCCATTTGACTGATATCTGAGAGATCCTAGAACGTCATATTCAGCATAGTCAGGCTCATTCTTATTGTTTTTTGCCGAATGTTTCACATAATTAGGTTCAAGAACTCGCGAGTCACTTGCTTCGGTATAATTAAGAGGTGTAATATGCGGACCCGGGTGAGGGAGCTTGGACTTGGCAAGTTCGTATTGCTCCCCAGTGCTAATGCGATCGTCAGCTTTCGATCTAGCTTTTGGTAGCGCGGAGGATGTCCTTTCTGAAACATGAGGACCAATGGGTGGAGTTGGTGGACCCCTGGCTTTTAACATGGGCGGTTTCACTCCAAGTTTAGAATCTAATTCATGCTGGACAGCGGACTCAAGAACAGCTATGTGGGTAGGTTTATCAAAACCTTTCTCTGCTAGGGGAGGCTTACCTTTGCCTTTCCCGGGCTGGGATAGCTTTATTCCAACTTTGGGTTTGGGTGGTAGTTGAGGGACATTGGGGACATGATTAGATGGAGCTGTGTCAGAGCCTCCACTGCTTCTTCTCTCGGGTACAGGTGGTCCGGCTTGGTCTTCCTCACTAGACTGGGAATGATTGCGAGCAGGGAGGCTGGGTGGTTGCCCTCTCAACAGCCGGTTAAATTCATCACCATCCCCGGTCTTTTGTTTTTGTAAATGCTTCATTTGGTCTTGCACCGTTCGGAAAAGTTGAGTGCCATTATCGACAGAGAATGAGAAAAGGCCTTCTCCTGAGAGGCTTTTTCGTCCTGCTTCAAAAGTAAAGTTCGTGTCGCCACAGCCGTAACGACGAATATGTTTGTAATTCCAGGTAATTAACCGCATGGCGTGGTAGACCAGACATAAGTTTTCAGGTAAGACGTACAGTTCGTAGGTACTCCCTATTTTCAAATTGCAGCGTTTCGCGGCCTCTGTTTCTTGAATGGAAACGTTGAAAAGTTGAACTGAAGGAGGAAAAATGTTTCGTTATTAGCAGTGTCGTAAAATACTGTAAGTAATCCATGGGGTGATTTATCAATAAGTGAGGAAAAGACCAATTGATTTCCTTAGTTTCCTTTCACAGCCAAAAATTAAAAAATGCTTTATCATATATACACCTTATAATAATAAGAAAAATCTACAAACCTCCCTATGTTCGGTGACTAACGATCAGGCAATTATGTCATTAGTATTAACATACTTGTGTTCAAAGTATTCACTAAATATAGCACTATTCACACACAACGTCATGGGACATTGAAATTGAAATCGTCAGCATAGAAGCATGGTAAAAAAATGTTGACCTGGGACCAGGTATGCACAAAGTCTCTGGCAAAGGAGATGGTGTGAACTCGGTTATCAAACACCGGCAACATGAAACAGGACACATCACAGCTAAGGATGGAAAGACTGCTCACTGTGTATAGCACTGACTGAGCACTTGTTTCATCTTTCTAATGTCTTTAGATTTTAGCGAGAATCCAACACTTTGGTTGAATTTGGAAAGATGTAGACAACTTTCTCTATTATCAATAATGAATCAATGAAAGAAGGAATATTTACAGGTAAATGATATTTGTATGTTCTTTTTTTTTTAAAAAAAGACCTAAAGAAACCCAACAACATAGGGCTTAAATTTAAAGTTTAAAATCCTTACATTCTTCAGCGGGTTCATATATGGTATTTTTGTCAACCAGGATGGATGCATTCTCTTCCACTGATGAGAAGGGAGAAGTTGCACGAAGTTTTTGGTCTTCTGCCTGGGCTTGCTCGATAGCTCTTATCCAGGAAGCCATCTCGAACTCAGAAGCAGCAACAAAATGGTAGGTCCTGCTGTCCCCGCGAGCCATGATGAGCATGAAACTGTTGGGCCTTTCTGGATCAGATTGTTTCGTCATGTGCTTGACCGATTCTAAATAAATCGTCTTACGACACTGGAAAAACACAACACAAATCCGCGTCAGATAGGTCTAATCGAGCCGTTCATCAATTTTAAAGATAACCATTTGTTTCATCAATTCAATTTACAGGATATTAGTGAAGGGGCAATCCTAGAATGTAGTTTTCATTTCCCCTAATCACAATGTTTGTACAATACAGTAGTCACTGCGGTATAGAAAATTCAAAGACATCTCAAATGTAGGTGTTGACGAATGCATCATAGCTAGGCTAGCGTAAAATAGTAACATATATATAGAGATCTATGCAGAAATGAACATAACTAATTACACGAGGAAGTAAACTCTAACTTCAACAATATGTTAAGAAATAAAATACTCATTCGAAGCAAGGTGGTATGGAGGACTAAAGTGATATGGAGGACTAAAAATAACACTTGGTCTAATTACCTTAGGGTCCTTCTTGAAAGCAGCTTCATTTTCGTAATAATCCAATCTGGCTTGACTATTGGGAGTAGGGCCATACAGTATGTAATATCGCCTCTGCATCTGCAGTTAAATGACATAGATAGATCCTTAGGCCTACATGTGGTCAAGATATCCTTTAGTTCATCAAACAGTTAAGGAAACTGAGACCACACACAATATGACATACATTCTAGAAAATAACAGACCTACCCAAGATATACGTTGAAAATAATAGTGGGATTTCACTAAATTTTATCAAATAATAAATGTCCTACAAAGCTATAACACCTACCGGTACATTAGGCCTAGTAATATAGGCCCCTACCGGTATGTAGTATTTGTCAAATTAAACAAACCAGACGACTAACTAAAATTAGACCTACTTGAGAAAGAAGTAAGGTGAACCATGATACCGCGAAACTACAAACACACTATATAGGCTATACTAGTATATATAGGCTACAATAATACTACACTATATATCGTATACCTTATTGTTCCGGGGGTGGGGGTGGGTAGGAGGCGGGGTACGGTAACCTGCTTAGATGGCCTGTGGCTGTGGCCATATATGGGTCAAGTTATCAGAAAATGTACAATTCACCTTCACCAATCCTCTCAAATAACCCACATTTAAGACAAAAATGGGCTTCAAAATGCAGTTTAATATAACAGAACTTATACTTTAAATCAATGCGATACAAAATATACTCAGATATACCCGGTATTCATCATTTTTCAGCAGAATTTAGGAGACATTCCTAAATGAGTTGAACTGCCAATTGTACATTTTCTGAAAATTTGACCCATATAAAAGAAATCAGGGTGGGGGGGGGGGGGGATAAGATTGGGTAGGCCCCTATATAGCCTATATAATAGAGGGGAGTTTATACTGTTGTGGCTACGATGAATAATATCGTAGCCTATCATATGGCTATGCTTCTTGTGTTAACACCAATTGATTTGATGGCAATGCCAATGGGGAATCCTAAATTAAAGAGCTTGCTTAAAAATATAGGCCTACCACCATGCAGTGTATCACTGAACTGTAGGCTACCGTATGTAATGTACATACGCATTTCACAAACTGACAGATCACTTGAAAGTTGAACCGGACGTTTGCTAATGGTCTTGTATGACAAAATGATAAATTATTTTGGGTTGAGTCTAGCACCACTCGTGTAGGATCCCACGACCACGTTTGCAGAGCCTATGTATAGCTGCATAGATGGTCCATAGCATTAAAGCCTAGGCAAGGCGAGTCACTTTCAACATGAAACTAAACTAAACTGCTAAAGTATAACTAGACTCACTAGTCGGCCCCCTATATTATCATGGGGTAAGTAGATGTTAATAAGGTTAAACTTGAATGAGAGGTCTACATGTTCCACAATCTGTAGAAAATATTATACTGTTGTGCTTGAAGTCCTTGAAGTGATCCTGGCAAATCATGACCGAGACGGCGATCGAGAGTGCAAGGCCTATAAGTTAGATCCTAGAAGCAAAGAACTTACCGATCCTGAGTTGGCAACACCACGCATCAAGCAGTTCAAATATCCTTGCTTGATTATGTTCTCCATGGTTATTGGCTAGAAGAATCAGCCTAGCTGATGCTTAAACATTTAAAAGCGTTGGAAATGTCGAATATCTTCATTTACATCGCCCGTAGCCGAGTCTACCACGGGACTTGTAGCTGTGCTACGCCTCATGCCGGAAGTATACCGTGCCGTACGTTCGCCCGTGTTGGGTCACGGGGTCAGTGGGTCACATTATAAAGTTAAAGCCAGGGCAGCAAGATTTCACTGTTTAAAGAGACACGCATTTTCGATCGATGTGTCAGAAGTCTTTAGGACCGTCGCAATCGCATAAATTATAGTGTTACAAATATGTAGGCTACACTACAGTGGGGGCAGTGGGATGGGTGGTGTGTGTGGGGGTGGGGTGTGTGTGTGTGTGTGTGGGGGGGGGGGGGGGGGGGGGGGGGGTGAACTCCATATCAAACAGGGGTGCGGGCAGTGTCCCCCGGGACAGCTTTCTTAGGCCTAGTAGCCTACTTAATTTAGGGCATTCTGGTGATTTTAAGAACATCATCAATAATCAACAATTAATTAGGGCCCTCAATACTAGGCCTACATATATGTAATCAATCTTTTAGCTCAAAGAAACATGGAATGAGTTGAAAGTCGAGATTTTCATATGTATTTTCATATGTAAAGAATTATTTTAATTCTACAGCTGGGTGACACTAATATCCCGTGATCTCAGTTTTTATTTGACATGATTGTATTGTGAAAACAATAACATGATTGTATTATGAAAACAATTAAAATAATTATGAATCAAATAAATAAGCAGTTAAGTATAGTCACCAACTTAGCGAATATCTATAGATAGTAGGCTTATCAGTATAGTTTGAGAATGTATACCGTACACAAATATATAAAGGTGTCTTGAGAATACTATACATTCAACGGTTGCTAGAGCTGTTGCAAATTATTTTACAAGAAATTTATTCACATGTGTGAACGAATTCTTTCCAATTTAAATTCTCGGCCTGATGGTAATAGATGTGTAAACCGGAGAGTTGGCAGCCCTGGACATACCAAACAAATAAGAAAATACAAATTAATAGTGTACATGACATATAGACCACATCATCTGTGGAAATTGTAAGGTTGGAATACCGGGCCTGCTGATGGCCTCATGGGCCTTGATAACAAATGAATGCCTATATAGGCCTATATATCTGGTCAATTCCACAATTGGGGAGAATTTGAAGCAAATCGAGTTTTACCAGTAACCTTAGTAAAAGAACAGATTGGTTGCCATGACAACCCCACGCACATCACTAGTGAAATACATACTATGCGTAAATCACTCATATCAATCACACATATCATAGATATGTTGTTTGTTTTCGCGAAATTAATTGGTATGTGCACTCAAAGCAATATCCCAATAATATAATTATATCTTCAAGCATTCCCAACTTTCACGGGTATGGTAAACATAGGTATTGACCCATCTCGGTTTGCTTTAATCAGGGCCAAAATTTCTATTTTTTAATAGATTGTATTTCAATTAAGTGATTTAGATTTGTAGGCCTACATTTAATGGATTGTACCCTCCTGTTGTTTTCCAAAAGGTTTCGACAAATCCATAATTGAATTAAGTTTTTAAACCCTCAGAGCAAACTGAGGTAATTCCGTGCGCATCTATATATCATTCTATAATAGTTTAAAGAAGGGCGAAGTTTCTGTTAAGGAAAGGAGAAATGGAGAGGGGGTGCCGAAATGAGAGGAATTTAAGGGAGAGTGTGAAGAGGGATAGGGAGTGGGGAGAGTATAGGATGAGGAGACGGAGAAGGGGTGGAGGCGGAAAGGGGGCGGGGTTGGAGGGGGGGGGGGTAGTCCTATAATATATAGGCCTATAGTACAGGGATGAGAGAGTGAGGGGTGTGCTGACAGGGAAATTAGTTAGATATTAATGTGGTTTGATTCATAAAGCATGGCATTCAAATACAATAGAAAATGAGTGAGATTTTAGAAAAATGCAGTTGTTTCCCGATGATTATGACCAATAAATGTAATATTCACACAAATAAAATTACTACATAGGCCTATGCCTTTATTATACGTACAGCGCTTCATTATCAGTTTAGGTAATACAAGTAGAAAGTAGTAGGCTAAACAGGGTATTTGAAAAGTGAATATAATTCAGTTCAGAGTAATTGTTGGAACCAATCACGATGAACGGGTATATAGGAACAATCTGAAAATCATTAAATCTGAACGGTGAACACGCCCAGTCACAACGCTGCGCGGTTAGCGCGTGTTGAATAACGCGCCACCCAGACTCCCGCGCGGCAAAAGTATGATGGCTGCCGTGGTGAGAGCAGTTGGTACCTCAACCTCGGAGGCCTTCTTCAGCTTTAATGGTCGCGCGCGAGGCCTTCTGCCTATGGAATAAATAGAAATTAAGATATCTAATTATATGGCACTTGGACCATATAATTACACCAGCTTACATAATCAGGTGCAATATGAAATATTACGTAATAAAAGATGGAATGATGGATATCAAACTTGACAAATATATTGTTTAGCTGGAAAATAAACATTCTACCGAACTAGAGATCGCGGGTGTTTAACCCTGAAAACGCATATACAAGCACATGTACATGAATATTTATTTATAAAGCAAGTAGGAAAGGATTACAGGAGCAATATAAATACATAAAGACCGTAAATATGGAATATGTTTTAAGAAGAGATAACCTCGAAAGCGTATACAATTTAATGAGACCGTTACGAAGCTATTTGCGCGGGTAAAGATAGAGTAAAGCAGTCAGGTATTTAAAGGTGATAGGAAAGTACAAAATTAATGCGACATTTCGAAGATTGTTGAAATATGGTAGACAACAGTTGAACTATACATGAATAGAGTACAGCAGCGATGGGTTTCGTCCCTCCATACGGTGTGTGGTGGCTTGAATATTGCAGATATTAAATAGTTCGATTTTGAGTTAAGCTCTTAGTATATGAGAATGCCTTTAATTATTAATACAAGTTTTAAAATGTATCTGTTCTAATGTTAGCAGAAGACTATTATTAAATTATAGTGAGGTGTCCTCCTCGGTGGAGAAGTTCGCGGCTCCGTCGGTGGGAGGCTGTTAAAACAGGAAAATAGAAAAAGAAAACACACACAAAACGCAGATAAGTGTCTATCATTATGGTTATAACAGACAACATGGTAGGCAAATGAATCAGGTAGGCCTATTAAAACACAAATACACTGGTCAAATCGTTGAGAGTCCAATTGAAGATAAATATGAAAAGTTTGAACAACGGTGCTTGGAGGCGTAAGGGAAAACATAAATTAGACAATTTTTATGAATTAACATGGTATAGTTTAGCGCTCCTTTCCTTTATAGGGAAGGGGGAAATGGGGAGATGGAAGGGGGGGGGGCGAGGCCCTCTTGTCATTTAAATGCCGTTTTATGATTTTAAGTGCCATTAAACGTCGCCTACTTGATATGTGCTATTATGACCTGGCTTAGAGGGGAGAAGATTACATCTAAGACAGGAGGAACTTCCCCAAAAATTGGATTGAGGGACGCGAGCCCAGCTGTTTTTTATGGGGATGTGAACTGATTAACAGGGACTAATGGGATCTATGCCTTCTTCCACACCCACGACATCAGAGAGAAATCCCCGCACTATAAGTACCCTGCCATAAACTATATTTACGTTACGGTTCTCGCGAGAGGTGACTGGAAATTAATCCACTTTGGTCCCTTTTGTACCTTCTCTCATGAGAACAAATGTTTATAATATTATGTTTTAAATAGGGACATAATAAAACAAATATTGAAGAAATAATAACTACTTAGGCTGGCCGAGTCGGCCTTTGAAATCGGGAGAAAAAGAAGAAATTAGAAAAATAATTCATAATTACATATATCTGCTGGTAAACGTGACGTGTAAACGTAAAGGAAATATATGGTGTTATAGAAACAACTCACAAATTATACGGACAATTTGCAAAAGAAACTTTGTAAAAGATTATGATACTACTATCTAGACCTATCTATAGCCGTCAGCATTCACCGTGAGGTCGGATGTTTAATCTATGAACGGAAGGTGGCACTGCTGTCTTCCATACACGTAGTGCAGCAGTGCGACATTTTGCAGTGTTTAGAGGTGCACCTTAAACAGGGAACAAGACTGACGCACACTAGCCGATTTTAAAGGTTGGGACGAAGCGATCGAACGCATGTTGGTTTATCCATATGAATAGATCTGTTTCCGGGTCAGCTGAAAACTAAATAGGCGAGAGGTAAATTTAAAAAATGACGTTTTCACGAATTGTAGGCCTAAGTTCAGGTTTATTGCGTATCAATGATTATTGTTGTAAACATAGCAATTTACCCTATGGTTTTTCTGGTTAGGAGGTTTGTGCTTTTATTTTAATTAACATTTTTTTGGCTAGAAAATCTGACTTTTTTTGGCGGAGTCTATTTTCCCCATTTCATATATGAATAACAACGAGTGTTAATGAAGGGAAGAGTTCCCCGGCAAAGACAGATAATGGCTATATAGTGTACCTATAGTCATGACAAATTGAATACCGCGTTATATTATTTGTAGTATAATATAACGTGGTATTCAATTTGTCATGAGTTAGGTACACTATATAGCCATCAATATCACAATACTCAAAATCAAAATCAAACAATTGTCGGTTGTATAGAACTGGGAATAAATAGTGCATGTGAAGTATAACTACCGGTATGACCAAAATTACGCCAAAAGCATGAATAGTATGTAGAATCTTCATAAGAATTGTCGAAGTTAGTGCACGTTTTTCAGACATTAACTTATTTATACCTCATTTACATGATTAGATACTATAAAAGAACAAATTAGTATTGGCTACCAATTGTCCAATGAAATTATGCAGGCTTGGATTACACAAGTGCATGTTAACTCCCAATCCTTATTTATCACTGGCTTATTGTATAACATATTTTTTTGTTAATTACTGTCTCTAAAACCTGTGTCTGTATCACTGAAAATAACGTCCCCAGCGACGTAATGTCTGGCAGAATAAACTATCTAAACAAACAAACAAAGTTGGTTCTTAGGAACTTGGTAGTAATGATTGATTAATGTTTATTCCCATGGATTTATACAAGATATTAAAAAAAATATCTTACAGTAAGATATGTGCAGTGGTCATGTATATTTGAGAACCAAAATGGCTGAATGTATATAACTTATGCTCTTGTATATAAAATATAGTGGTATTAATTATGCTGGATAATAACAAGAGAGGGTACTATATATAGGGAGAGTGCCCATTGGTCACCTGCCTACACACGTCTCCGGCATCCGACACGTTACTGTGTTTGCTCATTTCTATATCTGATTTCAGTTTGTTTTGCTTGCTTGTCATTTGTTAAATAAAGTATTTGCTGGCTCGACGCCGGCCTCACTCGCAATCCGCATGTATTCTTGTTGACTTCATTCAGAATACATCATGCTTTATACCTCTTGGTTGCTATTTTTCATTGTGATTATAAGACCAGAATAAGAGAACTCATAATTGACTTTCATAATTGTTATTATGAACACATTATGAATAACGCTACTGGGACGTGGATATAGGTTTCTGTTGTTGAGATATCTTTTTATCTTTTATTATGAAGTATGAGAATTCCACTTAAACTAAAATATTATTATAGAAACTAAAACACCAATTTCAACATCTCAATCCTAAATGTTCAATTAATGAGTGTTATCATTTCAGTTGACTCTGCAAACTGATTCTCAGATAAGCATAGTTTATTTTGATTGAATTAAGTCAGGTGAGTGCAGGAGATTAGTGCAACATGGATCGAGTCCTCCCCGTCTCCTGACGTAACCCACACCACCTTCTCTCCGGACCCGTCACATGTATAATGATCCTATTTGGTCTAATATTCGCTAGCTGGATCTACGGGACAGCGGCAGCCAACCGTGAGTCTGTTCCTCTATTATTCACGTTAGCAGGCGATATTTCACAGAGTATCGATCGCTAGGAGTGCTACACGTCGAGGACTACTGACAGTCACCAAAGAAACATTGATTTTGTCGGAGCTTTATTGGATATATCTCCTTCTGTCTGTATAGAAATACATACATGTATGTGGAGTTAGCAACCCATGGGCCATGTACAGCGCGAGCCACTATATAGGTGTTTTCCACTGTGTAACATGCTGTAACATGTCATTCTTTCATGTCGAGGTTTATCCCAGGGATATGGTGCATTCTACATGAAATAATCCCCCCATGGTGATATCAGGGATAAAACAGATACCGGCAAATTCGGATTTATTTACCTTGGAAATATTAGACGACGGTCAAACATTATTGCCTGGTATTAATTCGTGAGATATCACAGGACAAAGGGTAGTAGGATTATATCAACAAAACTTCCAATGTCCACATCCTATATCTAGTGTATACGTACATATCACAGTAAATATGAGTTCGGAAGATTGCCAAGACGGCTATAACAAAGATAATATGGGAACACTAAGTACCATTAATCTTAAGCGAACACGGAGAGAAAGGTCTCTCTTTGACGGAATGGATGGGCCAGAACAGACAAACATTAGCATGGCCACAGGGTCTGGACCCAGATCCAGGGGGAAGTTCGGACCTCCGAGGAGGATGGAACCGACCTTTAAGATGGACCCCGAATATGCATTTATTCCAGCAAGAGTAGAGAGCCTCGTACAAGATGTATTGGCTGAAAGACTGAAAGATCACAGATATAACGCAGCAACATGTAAAAGCCTGAGCCAGGAACTAGCAGGGACAATAATGGAACGCTTGAAGTCTCTCCAGATCAGGCGTTACAAAATGGTTGCAGTGGTGAGCTTAGGCAGTTTGAATGAAAGGCCTGGACTGCAGTTTGGAAGCCGTTGTTTATGGGACCAGAACACAGACCGTTTCGCGTCAGTTAAATTTACGAATGGATCGCTATTTGCTGTTGCATTAGTGTACGGTCTCTACTATGAATAATACGCTACGTATTCAGTTCGTACTCTTCGACACAATCAAAACTAGACTTGTTGATAGAATCAGAGACCCTTGTGATGCTTATTTTTTCCCAGCTGGGAATGACGGCTGGATGGGACGCAATAATGGGGATTCCTGTTGTGATTCTGCATGTGTTTGAGGTGTTTCTTGTTTGCCTGTAATTTAACCTTTTCCATTTGATACGTTACTGCAAGAGATGCCTCTGCTACTGGCCGAACCTTAGGGTATAAGACTCTCATATTCCTTAAGTCCTACTTAGCTTTGGCTCTGGAACTGCTCACAGATCAAGCACGCGGAGGTTTTTCTATCCACTTATATTATATGTATACACTAGGTATTGATTACATTTTACCTTTCAACAGTTTGAGTTGAAAACAGGAGCCAGGTTGTATTTAGAAGTTCTGATAGTTGAATAAAGTATTACGTGTTCATTTTCATTTAAACCCACAACTCTGTGCTTATATATATATGCGTTTATCATTCGACCGATTTCCTTATTGCAGGTATGGAAACTTTTCCAGATTTATCTCATCGAAACGTTCTTATAGTTCCTCGCTTTTCAATCCTTGGTGATCTTTTCAATGAGGACTGCGTCTGTTGCCCGATCTGTAAATGACCAGGTGCATTACGGTCGTGTCCAATTTAATCAATTCTATTTCATTATATTCCATGCTTGAATTCAGGAATACAAAACAGGGAAAGATTTTGATATCATGATAATCATTCGATAGTGTTTACACTCATTCATTCTTAGGTCATGGCGTCATTCTAAACAAATGTTTAAACATTCAAACAAATGAACATGTGTATCTAAAGATACAGGCACTAAGCACAGTTAACCCTAATGCAATGAACATTAAATTGTGAGAAATGCGAACTATTTCAATGCCACCTCCACCAAAATCTCTGGACTAATTAACAAGATATATTAATATACACAAATCTACAAGTGTGATATCCAAAACATGTTACTGTTTCTCTGTTACAGTTGCTCAGTAAGTAATTTATACTGAAGCCTTTTAGTTGAGTACATTCATAAATGATAGATTTTATCGGTAAAGAGTAGATCGAACCCTACAGAAATAATAATAATTCCATTACTTCAACTTAATCTGAACTTAAGCTGATATATATGCTTATGTAAGATTTAGAATAAAATCAAATCAAATCAAAAGAATTTAGTTATGAACTAGTCTTGGGGGTACAGAAGAAATCCAAATATCAGCAATGCGTTAGTTTCAACTCAATTGAGTGCATTGTGCACATGCTCACGCAGACAGACGGTAGTTTCTTTTAAATAATTATTTTTACTACAAAAACATAATTCGATATTCTCTCCCAAAATATTTAGTTAAAACCTGATACCCGACAATATTTACATTTTATGATATTCTCGATACCTACTGCATGAAATAATGCGAATTTGCAAGCTGATTGTGGTATAGTATAATTATAATATACTCGTGTCAGGAACCCGTAAACTCGCATTATGAGGCGACTTAAAATCGATACTCCGATTAATAACAGATACATAATTATTTCAACATCCCCAAAAAAGGAATGAGTAAAAACAGTTGCCAGTGCACATCTATATTAAAAACATACACACCTATAACATTCCCGATACCTACTGCACGAAATAGTGTTGATTTGCAAGCGGATTGCGTTTATGGGCTCCTGACTTGTAAGCGTACCTCTCAAGAACCCATAAACGCTCATTTTCAAGAGCCATATAGGGCCTCTTAAAATTCTTAAACTAATAATAACAAAAAATCTTAAAATCGATACTATAGATATGCGATTAATAAAAGATATCAACATCCCACCAGAAGCAGATATTCATACTAAAGCTGGTCTATTGCCAGTCAGTGTACCACATACATGCAGATATACCACATTACATGGATACCGCGTACATAGTCATGCTCATAATCATAGCGTCCTGTTATGTTGCCCTTTATTATAGCAGTTTTAATTAACAAAAGCGAAATGACCCATAGAGAAAGTCCCAATTAACCATGGTGGATGTATATGGCAGTAGTTGTTACGAGTTGGTTAACTGTTGTATTGTATGCCTTTATTGATATAAAAGGGTTACAGTTCAGAGTCATATAGTTGGTGTAGTCCTGGTTCTCTGGTTCTCATTTTGCCCATGCGTTGAATACACGTAGCCGGCATATCGAATGCGTATATATACATGCATGCATATACATGTATACATGATATGCAAGGTGAGAAATTACAAAAATAAATGAATTGAGAATTCGAATAAACCATCGGACGAAGAGGACATTTCACGTCATAATCCTTTATTATGGCACAACTTATTTGCTGATAGAAATGTTGCAAAACAATAATTATTGGTTTTATTCATTCCTCATGAACGAAGCAAGCACAGATACTACGTGCACTCGCACAATCTACTAACTATGTTCGGAGTTCAAAAGTTACTTTGATATGTCGCTCTAGCCTGTTCTTCACATTTTCTAACATCTAGTTAGTTTCATGACGCAGTCGTTCTTCTAGTCCGGAGGGAAATCTATTTTGAATAAATGACTCTCGATTAAGAAATGGTTGCGATGCAATTTAATTAATGTATACCGTCTTGAACTCTCAGTTTAAACTCGAAAAAATACTATACAACTTAATTATTACATTTTCCCAGGTGTACTTCTCTAAGTGCCCAGAGAAATCTTTATTCGATCCAATAAATCATGTTTCTAGACCCGTGAATCAGCACATGAATTTCCTGGAATACAGCCAACATTGAAATCTGGTTTAAAATTGCAGTCAAATGTCGCTTACATGTAGGCCTATACGATGATCTGATATCCCACTGCACGAGTGGTGGTTCTTTGTGTGAAAGATTAAATTGAAACTAACTTCACCAATAAAACATAACTATTTCTCGATTCCCTTCTAACACCAAGTTCTAACACAAATGTTTAGTATGCTCCGCTGCTCTTGTAACATTGTTTCTTGATGAATTGTTCTTGTTAGTTCGAATTCGACTGGACGCTTGTGCGTTTTCCTAACACCGATGCACTAACAGCTGGTATATAGGGGGAATTGGAAATATCTGTAAAACAAATCCTCTGTTCGGCGTATGTCGTGTTACGCCTAGTCTGGTTTAGAACCTGATATATTTCACAGAACTTAATGGGTTTCAATGAATATCGTTAGCCGATCGTTAGACAAGAACGCTTTCTATGAACAAGAATACATGCATGCGAGTATGTGTCTAGAAATTAGATACTATACAATCCATGCTACTCCAGTCATTGCCAATTATACATTTAACTATGGAACAAATATTTGACATGTTTTCATATGTGCACGACGATTCACATTCAAGGTTCATAAATCAATTCTTCGCAAGTCTAATGTTTCGTATTTTTTTTCTTCTTTCCGTGTGAGTACCCAGTACATGATTCAAAATGTGTGATTTGTCTCTTATAGATATGTTATCATCATCTTGATATAATAATCCTCCGGCGCATGTGCGAAGACCTTCCGTCCATTAAACTCGAAGTCCTTTACCAAGTATTTTGAAAACAGTTGGTATCCGAAAAAATGCTGACATATGTCCTAAAATGAGAAAAAATGAATTGAACTGAATTAATCAATAATTATATTTCTTTCGACGATATTATGTGTTGCATTTTTGCCAAGTTACTATCAGAGGGAAGGGGAAGACGTCTACCTAAAGCGTATTGTATAATTTAGTTAACGTTTCATGGTCAAAAGACCACCTAGTGTCTCACCATATGCATTGTTACTTTATTTACCCTGATTAAAATGCGGACAGACAAAAATACCCTTTTCAGACCTGGTGTCGGATTTATGTAGGCCCCTAAAAAATGAGTAGCATGGTGTGCTACATGACATTATAAGACTTGCTTACCTGTGTCACGGGGTTCGTGTTGTTAGTGACGACTCCCACATATCCAGCGTTTTTGGCGGTTCGTAGTACCTGGCCTTCAATCAGATGACAGATACGCACTTGGTCGCCATGTGGCAGATCCTTGTGAACAAAGAGACAAAAATTTAACAGCAATTTACCCGGATCTTCTTCAGTAAGCTGTCTCTTTACAGGCTCTTCAAATTCTCGAAATAGTCTTAAAATGGGCTCCATTGCTTCATGGTGTTCAACTTCTACTCCTTCGAAATAATCGAAAAGAAAGTCTCCTCCAACTATGTCCCCGCTTGCTTTGTCCAGAACAATCATTGATAAGTCCGCTTTCGAAGCGGCGGAGTAGAGACTCCGAGCAAAGGTGATGAATTCGTTCTTTGTCACACCCAACAGTGTATCAAGCGGTTCCTTCTCTACAAAACTATCTGTGAGAATACAGATGATCTTTTCACTTGCAGCAGTTACTTCGTGAAGGGGTTTTATTGCGTACTTGTCTGTACGAAGGGTCTCCCCAATTGGTTCAGTGCTAACCTCAACTTGGTCGATAATGTCCTGTATTGTTTTTGCACTGCTGAATATATCTATTGGTATATGCAAACCATATTCTCTTAGCGTAACTATTGTCGACATCATATTGATGGAGTTGCCACCGCATTCAAAGAAGGAAGAATTCATAGGCAATGCCTTTGGCAGGAAATTCAGATTCATTGCGATGATATTCAGTGCCTTCTGACCCTTTTCATCTAGCACTGCTAATTCTCGTGAACTTTGTCGATTGAATGCGCGCTCATATATTCTCTTTAATGCTAATCGGTCCACTTTCCCCGTGTATGACTGTAAAGGTATTTCTTCAATGTGAACTAATTTCGGTCTCATGTAACTGGGAAGTGATTTTCGCGAGGCATCCATGAGTCTAGATTCAACCATTGTCTTTCTTCTGCGTGGTTCAAATTTTGTGGTGTAATAAGCCACAATTACCGTTGAAACATCACTGAATTTATGACAAAGAACAACCACTCTGTCCACTTCTGGACAATCTTGGATCACCCTCTCTATTTCGCGTATATTGACGCGTTGACCACGAATCTTTACTTGAAGGTCCCGTCGACCTTCATAAATGATTTTCCCATTGAGGATACGACCAAAGTCGCCAGTCTTGTAGAGAATCCTATAAGTATCTTGCTCTGAATAGGGGTTAGGAATAAAACTCTTATTGCTCACGTCACAATCCAAATAACCAGCGGCCACATTGAATCCTGATGCACAAATTTCGCCGACTTCGCCTTCGGGCAGGATATCCATTTTTTCATCAACTATGTATATGGAATTATTAAACATTGGTACACCAATTGACATATTGCCCTCATAATTCTTGTTAGTCACATCCAATTTATTCCTATAAAACTCGAAAGTGGTATCAGCCATTGTCTCCGTACTTCCATAGATATTAGCAAATAACTTTTCCGTTGGAAATAAGTCAAAGAATTTCTCCAGGAGATGAACTGGTAAAGTTTCGCTATTACTCATCCATAACCTTAAATGGGCGAGTCTTGTGTCTCTTCCTGCGATGGAGATGTAGAACAGAATACTTCTTAGCATAGAAGGGACCATTACCAACCGAGTGACTTTATACTCTTCTAGCAGACTTACAAATGCCTCGGGGTTGGATGTTACCTTTTGTGGAGAAATTACCAGTGATACGAGGTGCAAAAGTGCCCCGAAAATCTCCACAATTGAATCAACAAAGAGAAGGGATGTTTTAAAGCATGCAAATTCATCCTTTTCAAACGGCAACGTCTCCCATTGCCAGAAAAGTCGGTTTAGTGCCGATTTATGAGAGAGACACACACCTTTAGGCTTTCCAGTACTCCCAGACGTATAAACAATGGATAATAAAGGTTCCCTCTTAAAAGGTAGTTCTGAATCACACAGGTTTTGGTAGCATCCTTCGCCCTGGGTAGCTAATTCGAACATTTCCAGCATGAGCCAAGCAAAATCGAAAATAAGGTATTGTGACCAGACCGTGTGTGTGTCCTTTTTAAACACCGATTTATCGTCGATTAAAACACAGATAGGTTGAGATTCATTGAGCACATATCGCACCCTGTTTATTGCAGACTGTGAATCAACTGGTACATAGGCGGCTTCAAGTTTAAGGACTGCTAAAATAGCCACAACCAAGTCTGTACAAGGTTCAATATCGATTGCAATTGTAATAGGTGAACTTCCGTCTATTTGATCCAATGGCAAATGTTTCATCAAAACGCGGGCAACTGCATTAGCACGACGGTTCACCTCATTGTATGAAACAAACTCATCAAGGCAAAACAGACCATTTACCGCACCTTTTGGATCCCAGCTAGTTGCTGCTTCGAAAATCCTGTGCAATTTGTATTCCTCTGGCAATTCCCTGTCACCACCATCTAGTATGCTAGGTATGGGCACTTGTAACGCTCCCCCGAGTTTACCCGTTTCCATCATTACTTCTGTCCGTCATGCTCAGACGAATGGTGGTATAATGTATACGTATCTTGTTCTCATGGGAATCGGACACCCTTGCCCATTGGGAATGTAAATAGACTGGACCCAATCAAACGCTAAATCATAGATGGTTTTGACTCTTCACACTGCCTGCAGGAGCGTTTCCCGGGTGATTAGACGCTCTGCAGCTGAGAGGCGGGTACCAAAGCTTCTTGATGCGACTGGCGAGGTCAATGTAGATTCTAGCCTAGGCTATAGAAGCAATCGACACGTAATCATCGCTAGACACACCCCTGAATCTGTTCAGCTGATGCCGTCCCTGGAAAGAGACACAGGTTATTATTGCGCATTTAACGTGGTTATGTTCTATCGAGGCTCCTGTTCCGCATTAATTCCCTTGAATTCGTTATTCAACGTTTCGAAATATAATTTTTGATGCACAGCATCATACACTATATTTATATGGGGCATATATATGGCTGTATGTTATGACCTGGTTGTTATTATTCAATATGTCACCCATGCAGGGAATATGCCATTTCATACACGTTTCCTTAAAGTTTTAGGGGACCATTTTAATTTGTAGTATATAAACTGTAAATACAGGATATCGAAAACAGACTTACAGTTAGTCGAAATGTATTTTGCCTTGTAACCAGTACATCCTACGAGAAATAGTAATGCCCATTTACAGCTATAGTAGACGTAAGTTAGTTATAGAAGGCCTATTACTGTATAGTGGAGAGTATAAATGCATCCATGATGATTAGAGAATCAAAGAATATACCATACTACTCTGGTTGTCTGGAAGCGGACTTTTCGAGGTGCACCTCGACATTTACTTATTTATTTTCGAGTAAAATGGAATATGGTACTAATTATGTCCCACTTACCATTTGTTCCATAGTATCAGCGAACGAATGGAATCTGCCTGCCTTGTTTCCACGAGGACCTGTTGAATGTTTCTAGAAAGGGGTAGTTATGCAGATGGCGACAGACTTGGTGCTGGCGGAGGCTGGAGGACCCAGGCCCTAGCTGATGGTCTTCCCAAAACGATCGATAGTATAGCTGACTGCGGTCTGACCAAGCGGGTCGTCCACGAGCTGTTGAATGGCAAGCGATTTCTTATATTATATAGACGTGTCCCACAAAACCAGGACAGAGAAGCCTCATGTTTAGTCATTTTTATCTTTTATACTTCACCACTTAGTTAAATCAGGGATCATTTTGCAATCGCTCACGCATTCAGAAAAAGAAATTGTAATTATGGCATCACATTGGCTGATCAATAATGCTGCGTCCTGAATGTTGATCAACATCAATTAGGCATGATTATGCTGAGCACTGCTGCGACCCGTCGCTGCTTTAATTCCCTTGACTCGCTTGCGTTTCGTTAGTGTGGTATAAAACTTACGTAACACATTGATTACGGTATGGGGCGGATATCCAGAGTTTGCTCAATCAATGATGTACCTCAAATACAGATGATAACGACCACAGTAACATTTAGGTTGAATGAAAGTTACAGCTTATCAACCTCGAAATTTACCGAAACTATACGTGTACTTTCTTTGGTGATTCTGAAGGTTCTCCCCTCCTGGTTAGTCTATATTCACATCAACACATACAGACATAATATACGTATACATATATAATATACGTATTGTGTTTACGTATATAACAGGTTAACTATAACAAATTGGTTGAAGGAGCATGAATATGGCATTCGTTGCGCAGCGACGATTACAATATTTTTATCGTCTGAGACCAACGAATTATATAGTTAACAATTTTCTCATATAGCTGTAATAATGTTAAATTAAACATTTTAAAGTCATTGTTGAAGTTTGGTGATAGACCTGGTAGCAAACTCATTGGATGCCATGACTACTTTCCATTAAACCATTATAATGGTTTAACACTTACAATTAAACCATATGCGATATCCTTCCGTCATGTTACCATTGGTATTTTAGGTTCGAGCTCTCAGCTGGGGGAAATAATATCAAGATTGGCAGGGTTTCTGCGGGTTTGGTTGCAAGAAATTAATGAATTTTCCAGGCCTGCCAATTTCAGCAATTTTGAAGGCAGCTAGTTTATAATTAGGAGCATTGTTACCATAAATGTAAACAGAGTTTTTAATGTCCTGTGAGGTAGTAAATTTATTGAAGCTTGACTGGGATTATATCGAGACTGCCCTCAAAATTATTTTAGTCAATAAAGTTTAGAACAATGGTTAAAACAGCTAACTTACCCATTCCAACAACTTGGTTTGATGTATTGTCTAACATAGGCCTGTTTGGGGTACTTTTCAATTGGCCCGTTATCCGCTGCGGTTTGCGGTGCGGCGCGTGTTTTTTATTTGTGCGTTTGGTTTACATTAATTATTAGATGGAACGCACCGAACAGTCTAGTCTATTCACCTAGTCTATCCTTATAGATCCGTTCTGGAGGGTTTTGTAGTTATCAACAGACTCTTTAAACTTTTTTCCCAAATTTCCTGCAAAATTTACATTCGAAGTTAGAACAAACTTAACATATATGCTGGATATTTATACATTTTCAGGCAATTGCCTAGGAAGCTAGCTACTGTCTAATGAGAACATTAACTCTACCATGGTTCTTTTTTTTATCATTTTATTTTCATCTACCTTGTCTAGGGTCTTGCTCCCAACCGCAAAATGCCATTGAAACGCTCCAAACCGCAAATGTCATTAAAATCCCATTAGGACGGAATTTTTTTATTATCAATTTTTTTTCATCTACCTTGTCTAGGGTCTTGCTCCTAACTGCAAAATGCCATTGAAACGCTCCAAACTGCAAATGTCATTAAAATCCCATTAGGACGGAATTTTTTTATTGTCAATTTTTTTTCATCTACCTTGTCTAGGGTCTTGCTCCTAACCGCAAAATGCCAATGAAACGCTCCAAACCGCAAATGTCATTAAAATCCCATTAGGACGGAATTTTTTTTTTGTCATTTTTTTTCATCGACCTTGTCGAGGGTCTTGCTCCTAACCGCAAAATGCCATTGAAACGCTCCAAACCGCAAATGCCATTAAAATCCCATTAGGACAGATTTTTTTTTTATCATTTTTTTTTCATCTACCTTGTCTTTAAAACTGATGCAGACCCCCTGCTGAAATGAGATAAGGCCCACTGGATAAGATAGTAAAAGTGCCATAACATGTAACATTCTATTCAGCAGTGCCAGCCACTGTCATAAAGCATCCGCATATGAATGAGAGTCAATAATCAACTAATTTACTTCAGTTCCCTTTATATTGTGTTGTATAACATATTCATTTATAGCAGAAAGGAGTATAACGTGTTGTATAATGTATCGTTTTCAAAGCCGTCCATACAGCCATAGCAGCATACAGGTGATATCAACTCTTAAGTGTTCGTTATAATCCTACTGAAATCCTATAATGAACACTTTTGGCCCAAGGGTATATCAGTACCGTCCTTTCCTGTAACTTTATGGCGAATAATTAATGGCAATTTTGCATGATAAGGCCCTAAAAGTGTGATAAGACATTTTAAGGATCTGCGGGCAACTTGCTATGTGATGAATAATAAACTCTCTATAGTTTCATAGAAATTGGTATTGGACATTGTTTTTTATCTCATTATCATAATATTAGTAATCCTTTTCTATAATTTTGAAATTGTAACTTATAGGCAACGCATGGACATTTTCGCTAAAGAAACAAGGACTAGTTAACAGTGATCAGTTTACATTTATTTATTTCCGGTTCATGCAGAAGATTGCGTTTCCAAGGGAAACGAAGATTGATGTCAATTAAATGTAAAGTTTGAGAGGGAGGGATAGTAGGAGGGAGAGGAAGGAGAGACAGAAAACATGAAATCCCTATCCCATATATGACTGGTCACTCCATGTAATTATGTTGGTCCTTTTAGCACCTTTGCATATGAGGCATCTTACTTCTCAACTTGCCACTTTAATTCACACATGGTCTACCCTTTAATTCACACCTAAACGCCATCCTCTCCTCTTCCCAGCCATTAATAGCATGATTCTGATCCCATCTGCTGAGATCAGAATCAACAGATTCTTCACACTGATATCCAGGATGGGAGGAGCCAAGATGCTATCAATGATTGACAGACATCACCCCAATCTACTTAGAATGATATAACATAAAATGAAACTATCACGGGTGGTGACGGTCACATAGATATTCATGGCCATTCCATTCTTATATAAAAACGATCATTTTATTTTATTTTTTATTAGAGTCTAAAGATTACTGCAAGCCCTTTCGAGTTAAAAAAAACCTTCCCAATTTGGAAACGTAGATCTTTACATTCCTTAGGATTGATTATTAATTGAATATTTGTCTGTTTCATCACACCCACATGTCGATTTTTTATCAAGCATAAAATTATTTATTGCATGATTAAAAATAAATGAATTACACCCTATTATGAGCATAACATTTTTTGGGTGTAACATTTATCTCCCTCCTGTAGGTATTAATAGTTTATAAGTGAGATATACTTATCTCTATCGATTATGCTTCATGGACAACATGGCTGGTATGAATAAATAGACAAACATGTTCACGTAATTTTAATGGATTTTCTGAATGATATATCATTAGTTATTAATTAAAAGGCTATTTCCAATGAATGGTTAATTACTATTTAAAGGTATACGAGGTATTTTGGCAATCTACCAAATCTATTATCATATTTTAGATTATATTATATACCTCTTGTAAAACTATTTTCCCAGATGAATTGAGAAAACCGTCATACATTAATAAGTAATACATTGGTTGTAACGTTTATTTATGCTGGCGTGACACTTAGGGACAGCTATAGCTTAAGACAGTCTTCCCTGAAAATATCAGGTATACGATACATTATTAGATGTATATTATACCTCTCCCCTACGGTATCTATTGTTAGGTAGTTCACTATGATTGTTAGATAACATGGGGGATAATGTTTGCTGGTAGTTTGCTTAGTATACAAAATACAAATTATGATGATAAGGTACAAATACATGTGGGATATTGGTTTTTAATAGTAATAATGATGATGATAACCTCAAAAGTGTAATGACTCAGGGAATTTGCTTGAGGAGAATAACCCTTGAGGTAAACAGGTTAGTAGTATAAGGAAATGTCATACATGATATGGCTATCATCCTATTACAATTGACACTAGAGAGAGTTTTGATTCGGCACTAATCAAAAAGGTAGGTGACTGAGGAAGGAGTTAGAAGCAAAGAAGAAATATTTCAGAAAATAAATTCTGATAATACGAATGAGAAATAATACCACGTATGTAACGTATGGGTATAACATATTTATGTTCCCTCCTATCCTAAAGTCACTCCGTTGACTCAATTAATTACGATTATAAAAAGCCTTAAGAGGAACCATGTTAATACATCCAGCCGATAAGAAAGAAAAATCCCAGCACTGGGGCCGCAACATTCTTTGATAGCTCTTACTGGATCATGTGAAATTATTCAAGATGACGTAATAATTAGGAAAACAAAAAATAACAATTGTAGCTAAACATAGTAACCGTTATAATGTTATAACCGTGCGTGCATCGATTCTTGAGGGTAAGTATATCTACCAGGACTACAACTACACTCTGTCCAGCCTCTGTAGAGCGCGGCAGCCGCGTACTGGGGTATGTGTCCCTCCTTGAAGTCTCTTTGAAGTCCCAGCTCTTCAGAGGCTGGACAGAGTGTAAAATGTTTCGCTGAAAAGTATGATGGCTGCCGTGGTGAGTGCATTTTGGCGAGTTACTTACACCCACATTGACGATCTTGGGTATAACACACGCACTACCTGATATATTGACTTATAAGAAAACCTGCAGCCTTTAGGCCAATGAGAAATTAGTAGTTTTACGAATCAGAAGAAATCGTTTCCTTTTTAAATCTTAGTAACTAACAGTAACACTGATAGGCGGATTACACTAATATTCTTTTTGCGGTACTTTTCGTCAGTTAGGTCGGAGACTTATAAATATTAAACTATTTATTATATATTTTGACTTGATATATATGGAGTTAGGTAACGGTCGACTGATTTGTAGATCCTGTACAATCAGTGTAAGCATGGGATAGGTATTTCCTGAGGACCTGCGTCAAGCAAATGATCTCATATTGCTTTTTTTTAAAAAAAAATCTACTTTAGGTGTAATTTATTAGTATATGTTTGCACTGACAACAGGTTCTAACTCATTATTTCTTTGGGAATGTTGAAATATAATACTTTTTTTTATATTTTATCTGAGAACCGATTTTGAGGGGTTTTTTCCCCAAAACTTCGAAACTGCACAATCAGCTGGTAGTTCTGCATTGTTTTGTGCAGTAGGAGACAAATATGCTATAAATCTATTAAACTTCAACTGATGAAACTAACATATTACTGATATTTGGGTTTTTTCGTATCCAAAGACTAGCGCATCTCTAAAATGACTATGATACAAATTTTGCAGGTTTTTGTATGTGTTTTTAACAATTTCAGTGTTCAGTATTTACTTTCGGTGTAGTACTTGCTGTGGACCTATAGACCGGGCCAATAGACGCCGGGTGCAGTTCAGGGCTATATCTCAACCAGCTCTAATGACAAGTGGTCCTGAGTGACCCAAAAAACGCTGACCTTTAAGCTACTAGATATAACTATGCAAAACCATGTACAAGTATTAAACTTATGATCCAAGGGACGTGGGGGGGGGGGGGGGGATAAAGAAATTATCTATCAATGTGCTCTTGACATGATTGGAGCAGACAGATAAGCACTAATAATTGTATGATTAATGTTCCATATATTTACACAATACACAAGGAATCGAAAATACACTATTTGCTAATCATGGTTGTCGCTTCATGTTTAAGTGCCCTAAAGCTAAAGAACGATACACTAAAACGATACACAAAAAGAACACGGATGAGTGGTTAGAAACATATTTATTTGTTATTTAAATTAACTAACACATTGAAATGTGCGTGATTATGAGAAGACTATAATTAATTGTGGCGTTTGAATGGGTCGAATAACTTGGGATCTTGCAAGAACTTGGATTCCTTGTATATATAAGGCATGAAACCTGAAAATTTAGAGAAGATAAGTGAAGTTAAGAAATGTTGGGCATTAGCAACACGCCAATAAAAATGGGTGAAATTGTAAAAACAATTCCAAGAAAATATAAGTTTGCGGTAAAGCATCAACGGGCAAATAGTATTAGCTTTTGCACTTAAGATATTACATAAAAATTATTTTGACATGCTGATTTAAGCATAATCAATCAATTAGAGTAGTAATGAATATCAACTGAATAATTCAGATCAGGTAATGCGAATGGAATTGTTAGTCGTAGCTGAGACCTGCTGAATGATTTTACTTCAGCAAAAGGAATAACAACAACATATTTCTGTACCAGAATGCTTAACCTTAGGTAAAAAATGCTACCTTTACCAAGGTCTGATTTTCTGGATTCTGTGAAAGTGGTCATTTCGTAAAGAGTCGATAAATATTTTAATTTAAAACAAATACGTACACTGGTAGCACTTACCAAAGTATCGGGCGCGTTTTATAAGTTTGGCTACTCTCTTTTGCATGTAGATACAGAGACCTGTTATATGACGACCATAGATCCGGCCAGTGTGAGGGGAAACAAACTGGTTCAACAGTCGAACGTTCTGCCAAGGAAAGACAAACACCAGTCAAAATTCAGACAAATTAAATTCGCCATGCCTACTACTACAGAGAAGTCTTGCTATTTTACCCCTAAAAGTTGTTGAGGCTCACACGCGTTTGCAGGGAACGATACCTCGGTTGCTCTTTTTATCATGTACGGGAGAGAATTTGAAACGCAAAACTTGTCGAATCAAACGTAAAATCTTTTGTTCCATTAATATAGATTATACTCTATTGATTAAATCAGACAGATGATAACTCGTAGATATCCTTTTTTTTTTCTTTTTTTTTAAATTAACATATTTATACAGCCATCAATTGATGATAAGGATATACAAGGCTCACGGGGACGTGTCTAGCATTGTTCATGATCTTCCGCCAGGGGCTGTTAGGTGCAGTACTACTATGTACTAATGAATGCGAGGGACTGTACAGTCATCACGGTCTAAAGATAGGATACGAGTGAAGTGCCTTTAAACATACACCTACCTTATAGTCTAATTGCACGTTGTGTTCACAAATTATGCATTTCTTTTGTGGCTTTTCGTATGGGTTACAAAGATCTGAAATCGGCTGAAATGGACACAGTTTAGAAGTGTTTTGAGGATATTATCACCACTATTATCCAACCAAGTCTTATATAGGTACGGAAGTTAGAAAGTGAAGTTTCTGGACAAGGGGGTAGGGGTTCACATTAAGGGCACAAATATCTGTATTATAACTCCCCGGTATGAATATCAACTGGCATGTTTTATGTAATAAAACAAATAAAAGCTTAATGAAAGGCAAAATGACACCAGCTGGAAACACAGATACATTAATCTGCATGACATGTAGCCTAACGGATGTAGGACAATTAACAAGCAAAACATGACCAAGGAGTGTTCGTAAAAAAGTTCGGTGTATGTTGTTACTATTTGCTCAATAAAAAGATCAAATAAGGTCAAGTGCTAAGTATAAGTTAGTGAAGCAAACCTTAATTTCAAATAACATTTTGGGCATTAATAGTTCTTTAAAAAAATATGTGAGAGTTCCACTTTTTCCCTCATAGACCAGAGGAATTCAAAACATCGCAAAGAGAAATTGAGGGTAAAAAAATACTTAGTTAGGGAGCTATTTACATGTGTATGACTTGTAATTACAGTGACCCCCAATATCTGATAATAAAGTTCTTTTAAAGATTCTCTGTTTAATACCGATAAAAGATACAGTATGATTTCCTGTGATATATATTACTTAAAGAAATAATTATTGTGAGAAAGGATAAAAAATGATACCAACCGCGTTTTCATCTAGGCCTAGGGGTACATCTAACTTTGTAAGAAGAAATTCAATGTCATCTCTTGGATTTTCTGTCAATTTCGGTTGTTTCAGTGGATTTACAAACGTCGACTTTTTCTTCTCCTCTGGTTTTTCGACGTATGTCTCTAATATGCTCATGGATCTTGTTTGTGGCACTGAAAACAGATTACATCAAGTGAGAAACATTAAACAAAAATGACATTTGAAAACAAAGATTTAAGTCTATCGATATATTTTGAACAAGCTTTTCTTTTTCGGTCAGAATTACGATAACCCCCCGTCCCCACCAACACCGAACTGGGCCTGGCTAAAGACTAAAAGTAAAGAAAATCAAAGTAGCCTACCGGTAGTTTATCTTTGATATAATCATAAGTACTGACATAAGAGAAAATGTTTCACCTGGAATTGAAAAATACTGGACGAATGAATATTGGAATGCATGAAAAAGTAAATGTCGGAGAATATTTCTAGAGTAGGAAAGAAACGAATTGATTGGGAGGGACGAGAGTTTCAGCCAGCTGCATTATTGACTTCAGCTCAGACCTAGTCAATACTCCTTTTATCGCTCAGATTTGTGCATGCCCCGTTGTCGATTTGAGCGATAAAAGGAGAAATTAGATAAACGACATGGAAGCAGCCTATTTTCTCAGGTAGAAATAATCAGTTTGTTTAAAATTTTCATACCTATAGCACATAACACATTTTGCTGTGTTAGAACTCTACTTGGCATACAGCCACCATATAGAATTCCGGCTTTAGTGTATGCTGCCCTTGAGACGCGAATCAGGCAGGAGGTCGCCATGTTTTCGGTTTTCGAGGGTGCGGTACTACACATACAATTCTACCGTGCATTTAAAAAAGTTAGAGAAAAGGAAACGGCCCACTTAATCTCTTTTATGTTGATATAGATTATATTTACATCTCGATATTTAGAACACCCCGTATCGATTAGTTTAAATTAATTATATCGAGGTGGTCATTTGCTCCTGATCAGCTGGCATAGCATGGCTGCTTGTAAACATTGGCGACAGCCGGGCTATGTTAAAGGGACTCGCGCCCCTAGAGATAATTATTCCGCCAACTTCTCGTCTCTACATCATTCCCGCCCTTGACCTGGTGGTGCATGCTCTCAAAAGGTGTCCTTTTGATGTTGCTTCAGTCGATATATTATACGGGTACCATGTTTTCATCTCGTGTTCAGTGAGAAGGGTAGGTCTACATGGTAATTTATTAAATTCTCAAGGCCTTTACTCGAGCAAGTCTGACTCAGAGCCAGAGCAGTTCATTTTCGATTGATGCGTATAGACTATAGTCACTAACCCTCTTTTTATTCATCTTTAGTGTTGGTCAATTGCTAGTCTTCTGTAGTTGTTCCATGTCATTGCCATTGCAGCCTCCTACAGCCTACAGGCTATACGGGCAGGAATTCGCTGTTGCCAAATTTCTGTTACATCCAACAGGCAACACTATTGAATAGAGTTGTTTAGTGGGCATAATTTACGGTAAAATAATATCTATTTGTAGTCAAATATTTTATATAAATATTCCTATTTCATTCCCCGGAGCAGGACACTACAGTATTTTTGTGGTGTCTAAAATAGTTAGGTCAATTTTAAAAGCATACATGTTCCGCTTTTAATTGTTTTATATCAGGAGCCGAATTTTAAAAGATAGGGCTAACTCAAGGGTTAGACATAATTTATTGGAAATAAAGTAAAATATTTTAGAAGTACAGTACCAGGATAAATATCTGTGTAAATAAATTCAATGTCCAACCATCAGTTTAAAAGATCGATTTATTGTAAATGATAAGATCATATGAAGGAAATGCTGTATTGGAAGCCAATTGCACATCCTTTATGTCATCAAAACAATTGTTTTTGAACTGATAAAAGTTATCTGTGTCCATTGAAAAATGAGCACATGTCAGAAGAGTGGGAATCTGACTGGACAATTGATGCTGTTACGTCCACACACTTCCCTAACCTGTTTTACATTTTTACTCAAAATCTCACTGAAAATAGCAGGGATCCAGTATGGTATCTGAAATGTTTCACTTGGAAATTAAATACCGGTATTTCACTTCCAAATTGGTAAAATAGTAAGTCTCTCAAAGACATTGGGAGTTGAATAACACTAGATTTCTGAACACATCTCAAAAACTCTGGTGCCCATGTAATATTCCCATTCCCAATTTATGGTGTCCATTCTTACGTCCATATGGCGTCCATGTTATGTCCAGTCATTCATATTGATTAAGCATATTTTTGTTGGATTTATTCAACAATTAAGAGTAGAAACAAAAATCTTACGTATTTTAAAGGTTGGGTATGTTACAGGTGAAATCCTGACCCTGAAGATTTGATATGGTAATAGAGTGACAAAAAAGTCTATCAATTATGTTAAAGCTAAAAAAACGATCATAATTTTTAGGCCATCAGCTGTACCCCAAAAGAGTGATTTTCGTTCCGGATTACGGGCACTACTTTTTGTCAGCATATTTCAATTGCTAATACCCTATATCATAATATGCCAAAAGTTCTCCATGTAATTCCTGCCAGTTTTTGAGGAATTCGGCATTGATTCTGACAGTGCAAAGCCTATGGAACCAACGGTCTGGATTCACTTTTAATAGCCCAGGACCAGGTGCAGAATATCATGCTATTTGTGGAACCTTGCAATTTTGGTCATACCAATGTTTTTTGATTGGTTTTTAATCTCCTGATTCTGAATCTGCCAATTTCCAATTTGTAGCTCTGGGGAATTTTAGTTCTCCACATTGGGGAGAAAAAAAGTAAAAATAAATAAAATTAATCAATAAAAATATTGAATAAAAAATATCTTCTAGATTTAGAATCAAGTGATTGATATCAATCGACAGGAAATAATGTGCCCTAAAAATGATTTTATTTGACCTAAGATGTCAGTGCATTATTCTCCGAATTATTTGCAAATAACTCAGGAGACAATGCACTGACATCTTAGGTCAAATAAAAACTATATTAGGGCACACTATTTCCTATCGATTGAATTCTAGAGCCAGTAAATATTTTTCAATTGATTAAATCTTTTTTTGACTTTTTCTTTTATAAAAACATCAATAAAAAAAATTCTCAAAGGTTACAGGGCGGTACTAGGCAGATTCGGAATTAGGAGAATCTGGAGATCATGAATCCATAAAAAACCATTGGTATGACCCAAAATTCAAGGTTCATCAAATAAATGATATTATTAAATTTACACTTAAAAATGAATCCAGGCTTTTGGCCTCATAGGCTTTGCACTGTCAGAATCATTGCCGATTTTCTCAGAAAGGCATGGAGAACTTTTGGGACCTGATAATATATAGTATTCGCAATTGGAAACTGCTGTCAAAAAGTAATGGCCAAGATCCGGAACGAAAATCATTTTCTAGTCATATTCTGAGGCTCAGCTGATAGCCTATTTTGGTGTCCTGTTACGTCCATTCAGTTAAAAGGAGATAACTACAAAAATATTATATTTTTGGAGCTCTAAATTGAACAATTATGTCACTCTGAAATGTTTGGCAGTTACGAAAAAGGGTTTCAACATGACCTAGTGGACCATAGCTGTAAAGAACTACTTTTTCTAATCTAAGGTGTCAAAAAAGCTGAGTTTGGATGTCACATGGACACAAAAAGAATAATTTTGAATTTTTCCCAAAATGAGTTTAAAATTGAATTATAAAAATTAAACCAAAAACTGCCCATACAAATTATGCTTCTATAAATATTCCTGCGAATTCCTGCCCATTATACAACAAGAGGCCTAATATAATTTATCATAAAATGTGTCATTATATGAAAAACTCAATGTCGGCAGTCAAAAAAGAGACCAATTTCGTCTTCATTTTTTAAGGCATAAATCCACTGTTGCCCAAAAACGATCAGCGATTCTACAAAATTCTACCAATTCACTCTGCCCATAATGTCTATGGCGCCACCTGGTAGAGGGCATATCAACGGTTATCTTCCGTACTTTTGCCATTTTGTTCAACACATCGCACCCAGGCCACTTTGGTTGCAGGCAAATCACAATGGGGGCGGGGATTTCGAAAACGCTGAGGGGCTTGATATATGAAAATTCCATCTATCTTGGGAATCATTTTGTCTACCTAGTAAATTAATGTGAATGTTTTTCTCGATGATTAAGCTGCTTTAAATAATATGGTATTCATTTATAATGTTTACCGATCATATAAATAGTCTGTACGCATATGCTACAGTAGTGTTATGACAACCTCGGCATCCTTTTGCAACAGCTGATGCCGTCTGGTGTCAGTAAATGACAAAAGTTGAACTGAGTGAATTATCTAATATCTTTTTAATTGGGCGACAAGCATTAATATGTGGCAATATTGCACATTGTTGAAACACTCAGGATGAGCAACAACATGCAAGTCGCCTGTCCTTTTGAGGTCAAACAGATTCAATTCGCACCTTTGCTATTCTGTTAGCAGGATGAGGTGTTACATAATGCCTTGTGGGTAGTTGGTGTAGTGCAGAGTATAATATTCTTGAAGTGTTTGTGGTCATAAAACTGAAAACAAAATCAATGGTTCCTCTTGCTTGTTTATGAATCTTGGGGCTTTAACCTTTGGTATCTTGATTTACTACAAAGCTGCGAAAACAGAGTGGCCTCATGTGGAATCTTTCTAATTCATTCCTTGTTCATATTTGTTTGACTATACCGGATTTTAGCATTTAAGGTGAATTCTCAGCCCACCTTAGGTACCGGTATAACATTTACATTCTAGAGAAATATAACAACTTAAGGCGAAAGAGGCACTCATCATAGATATTCATCAGACGTGCATCAGCATCAATTAGGATCTACTTGCCTACCATCATATCATCTGCCATTCGCAGTGGGGAAAAATGGAGCAGAGTAATGTAAGTCATATTTATAAATTACACTTTGGAAGTTAATTCTGTAATAAATAAATACAGGATAACTCACATGTTGGTTGAAGGAGCATGAATATAGCATGAGCTGTGTAGCAATGGTACAACATTCTAAGCGACTGACACTAACAGGTTAGTTAACTGGGTTTTTTTTGCTTTTAATATCAAATACAAAACATTTTTTAGTCATAAAGTTGAATTTTGGTGGTAAACCTGGTAAAAAAACGCATTGGTTGCCATCACTACCAAACATAACTCACTAGTGACATACACACTGTGCATAACTAACTCTAGATACAATTGTTCTGAGAACAATGCGTGTATAATAATAGTACATTTATAACTATTCCCGCATTACCATTTGGATCCCTAGGCTTGATTCACTCTTCACACATGTAATCACATTTTAGTTGCTATGATCATTATTTGTAGGATGGTTGTGTTACCATTGATGCAATGGACATAGGTATAGAATTTGAGGAGCTGCGGACTAGTGACCAACATGTAAGCATTTTTCGTCCTATAGTGAATGGATATAATTCTAATCTGCTAAACTTCCAATTTTAGTGTTTGATGAAAACGAATATTTAAACCTTGCTGATTGTACATTGGATACCTGTTTTCTGTTAATGATAAGTTTACTTTGCTTAGGTATCAACTAAAGAGGACTTACCTCACCTGACTCCAGATGAATACAGTCGCATGAATACAGGAGAACCTAGTCAGATGGAGCAGATGAGAATGCCTGATGAATTTCCAGGTTTTCATGTATGTAAATTCTGTGGTCTATCTTATTTAATTTCCACACTCAAAGCATTCTTGAAGTCATCTCTAAGTGGAATAGAGTCATTTGTTAATTATTTGAAATACTTAGGTATCAACAAAAGAGGACTTACCTCACCTGACTCCAGATGAATACAGTCGCATGAATACAGGAGACCCTGGTCAGATGGAGCAGATGAGAATGCCTGATGAATTTCCTGGTTTTCATGTATGTAAATACTGCAGTCTATCTTATTAAATTTCCACCTTTCAAAGCATTTTTGAAGTGATCTCTAAGGTGAATAGTCATTCTTTAATTATTTGAATTACTTAGGTAGCAACAAAAGAGGACTTACCTCACCTGACTCAAGATGAATATGATCGCATGAATGCAAGAGACCCTAGTCAGATAATGCAAATGAGAATGCCTGTTCAATTTCCTGGACCCCGAGTAAGTATATTGCCGTTTTCTTTTTAAACTATTTTCCTAGAAGAACTTATTTAAGGGGTTACTAATACATGGTCAATGCTAAAATACTTGCATTCAGCAAAAGTTGTAGGGACCTGGGTATGGGGCCTAAATTATCACATAAGATTGTTGAAATCAAGACTTGAAGTAGAGAGTTTGCACCAAATGGCAGCTCATATATTGGAACCTAAGTTACAGTGAGTGAAGTGCAGAGTTTACAGATGGTCAGTAAGACGTTGCGGTTCAGGTGAAGTCATTGGAATCACCTGGGGCAACGCCCTCTTGTTGTGTTCACAGATCTCAATTGTCCTTGACTTCTCTAGTAGTGCCACTCCTCCAGCATTGGTGGAGTCAATGGTGAAAACAGGCACTGTTGGTTGAGGACGCCATCTGGTAGATGCCGGTGGTTGCTTTGATGCTGGTGGTTGCAATCATATTACTTACTGCCTCACCCATTTAATACTTTACATTATACTGTCCTCCATAATTTGGTTTAGAAGGGAATAGATAATATTCATTTCTGCAAATTTTTATTTAAAGATTTTGAGGTTTTGATTTTCATCATAAAGATTGATATTCTCAGTTAACAGGCTTTTCTGTTTAATTTAAACAGTCAAGAGGTTTAACGATGAGATGTGATCCTTGCATACACACTTTCATTTAATTTCATCTCGCAACCTTCTTGTAAACCTACATCTTTTTATTTAATTTCATGAATTTTATGTATTATAGTAGGTGTAATAAACTTGCTTGAATTACATTTGCTTTAACCTATCCTATTTATCTAACTCATGCCTATATTTGAATTACTTAGGCATCAACAAAAGAGGACTTACCTCACCTGACTCCAGATGAATACAGTCGCATGAATACTGGAGACCCGGGTCAGATGGAGCAGATGAGAATGCCTGATGAATTTCCAGGTTTTCATGTATGCACATTATTGTGGTCTTTTTTATTCACTTGTTTCTTGCATATGATCATAGAGGGTTTTATGGATATTGAATTACAAATTTCTTCATAAAATTTGGCCATAAACAAATATGAGCTCAGCCGTTACTAACAAAGTAGGGAAAATGGTACAGGTACAAATTTATTTCAGCTTGTTTTGTAACTGTTGAACCTGTCCCCTGCTATTTTTGCTTAGATCCTTATATTTTGATTTTGTAGCTGAATGAATTCATTTTCCATCCTTTGAAGCATTCTTGAAGTGATCTTTGAGGTGACTAGAATCATTCTTTATTTATTTGAATTACTTAGGTATCAACAAAAGAGGACTTACCTCACTTGACTCCAGATGAATACAGTCGCACGAATACAGGAGACCCTGGTCAGATGGAGCAGATGAGAATGCCTGATGAATTTCCTGGTTTTCATGTATGTAAATACTGTGGTCTTATCTCATTGAATTTCCACCTTTCAAAGTATTCTTGAAGTGATCTCTGTGGTGAATAGAGTCATTTGTTAATTATTTGAATTTCTTAGGTATCAACAAAAGAGGACTTACCTCACCTGACTGCAGATGAATACAGTCGCATAAATACAGGAGACCCCAGTCAGATGGAGCAGATGAGAATGCCTGATGAATTTCCAGGTTTTCATGTATGTAAATACTACAGTCTATCTTATTGAATTTCCATCTTTCAAGGCATTCTTGAAGTGATCTTCAAGGTGAATAGAGTTATTTGTTAATTATTTGAATTACTTAGGTATCAACAAAACAGGACTTACCTCACCTGACTGCAGATGAATATGATCGCATGAATGCAAGAGACCCTAGTCAGATGGAGCAGATGAGAATGCCTGATGAATTTCCAGGATCCCGAGTATGTAAAGTTATCTCATTTAGACATTGCCTACTGGCTCAATATTTTTTACCCAACCTACACTGAAGGAGGTCCTACACTCAGTGTACACCTATATTTCATATAATATCAGGATTTGGAAAAACCTGGAAGTTGGTAAAATGTATTGAAAGCCTGGAATAGCCTTACCAATTGTCAAATTGGTTTGAGGGCATTGGTATGATTTTGTAGTTGGGTCTTTCACTGTTGTTTGCTATGGCTTTGTGTAGTAGCAGCATATCTAATTATTGAGGGCAGAGAGGCTGGAGAATTTGTGGGTGAAATCCGAAAGTTGTGCCTTTTATCTACCATCTTATCAATTTTTCTTGCCATCCTATCATCATTTAACTAGACTGCTCAAAGAAGACTTGGTTTTAGTTATGTCTGGTTTCAAATATAATCGTAGATATTGCTAACGTTATAATTTGATTTGTTCACATTAAATGAGCCTCATACACCTTATATCCCAATATTGCAGTGCAGTCTGTAAATAATTAACAACGACAGGTATCAAAGACATACTTGTGATTTTATGTTTGGATCTACCTAACATGCTTCATATAAGTCAATATGAGGTGCATTCAGAATAACCCATGATATTAATTAGCAAATTGGCATTGTAATGTCCTACTTTCATTCATTTCAGATCAATAATCCTACTATTGGTGTCATGGAACCAGTGAGGCACATTGCTCGGAAAGAAAGGAGTTCTGAAAAGATTATTTCCTCGGGTGCTGCGCGTGATATCTATGAATTTATGGCAGGAGAATCTGAAGACCGAATAAATCAAGAAAATGAGGAGGTATGTCCATGTTACTTTGCGATGTGAACACATTACAAAATGTCAAAAAAAATTCGTCGCTCCACATTTCAATCCAAGGTATTTCAAATAATTTTTCTTTCTGTTCCTTTGATTGAAGGGCAACAAATCTCCGGCCACAAAGGATGATCTCCCTACCATGACGCCTGAAAATTACGAAGCAGCAAATAAGAAAGCACCAGACCAAATCGAACAAATGCGGATGCCAGATGAGTTCCCATTTTCTGTTGTAAGCGCCCTTAATTACTAAAACAGTAACATTTACTATGCTATTTAGTGTGTGAAGTATTGGAGACTTTCACTTGCCTAAATGCCACCATAGATATGGGAGTAAATCCTGAGGCCTGTGCTTTACTGCGTGGCTAGTCTCGAATCTGTCTTTCACACTGTAGTGATACCAGAGTATCCAGAGTAGGTACCTGGGAAAAGGTACATGGGTATATATGTCCTTGTCACATGTGTATAGCTGTGGGTCATACTCATTATAAATCTTGAGTAGAAAGTTATGAGTTACCCTCTTGTGCACCAGAGCTGCTGACACTGGATAAAATGGTACGAGCTACTAAATATATCCTCCTATTTCAAGAGAAGGGTATGAAACATCAAGTAATAGAGATACATCATAGATTGAAGAAATTTTATCATCGCAATCTAATCATGAGGAAATGCAATTATAAAATGTGGGGTTGTTGTTTTTGTGGGGGGGGGGGAATCCATCCCGATGATTCTTAAGTTAAATCATATTGCCCCCCCCCCCCAAAAAAAAAAAAAAAAATAGCAAATAATATTTGAAAGATTAACCAACCAATAACTATTATTTATTTTAGCAAAATATCACTAAAGGAGATCTCTCCAACATCTCAAGGATGGGAGGAGATGCATCATGTAAGACAACCAGTGATGATGAGCGTAATCAGATGTCAGATAATAATCCCCCCAATGTAAGCAAAAATCATCTCTATTATGATTGAGTGTGTGCTATAGATTTTGATATAATATGAACAAAAATATTTTCATAAGGAATTCCTATTTTATATTTGAAATAGGAAATATGCTTGCTAATCTTCTGAAGAAAACCAAGGAATAATTGTTTCCAGAACCACACAGGCACAGGAGGAAGTAAATTTATAGTTGTGCAAAATATCTCTAACTTCTGTCAGATTGTGCATTAATAAAATTGATAGATAGTGACATGTTTTCTATCATTATTCTAGGATGATGAGTTTGATTTCGATATCAATCAACCATCTATTGCAAAGAAGAATGAGGTAAGGAATATATTTAGCAATCTCTTCCCCGATGTGAGCCACAAAGAATTATCTAATTCTTCCCATTAAACTTTTCAAAAAAAAAGAATAGTCCAGTTTTTCTGCTGTGAATTTATGTTGCGCTGACGTACACTATTTGAAATAATATATTTTCTACATGATCACTTGATTTCTCTACAGTTCTATTTGATCATAAAATCCTTACAATGAGAAAATCGTCCGGGTACCACGTTGCAGTGCATTTAAAACCATCATTATAATAGGTACCATTTGTGTTATGAATAAATGAATGTAAGGGCACTCTGTAGACTGAGCTGATTATGCCAGAGAATTAGTTACTGAAATAGGAGTCTCTGTACTTCTTCAGATACAATGTAAATTTGTTCATTCCAAAGACTAGGGAGTTTATGAATTGTGGAATCCCTCACTCTTGAACATTTTTGTTTAACACATTTTAACCATCTTCAAGGCATACTATTTTGTTGTTTGGCCCTTTTCCCTGGGACACAATTCTTGGGGTCCCTTGGTGGATTCCTTCTATTTACAGAGCAAACCTTCATTGATACTGTTGTATATTACTTTAAAAAAATGGAGATAGCATCGGCGGTAGGCATACTCTTCCTGAATCCAAACTGATTTTCTAGGAGTATTGGTAACTCCTTCCTATTATGGGTTATCCTGAGCTTTTGATATCGATAGTGGAGACTAGCTGGTAGTCAATATTTGGCTATGCAATGAAATGGACACTTTCAAAAATGAGGACACTTTCAAAAACTAGTTTTTCCATTTGATCACGAACCTTGCTTGGTAATTTAATCAATTAAAAACTTGCTCTGTTTTACACAGGAAGAAGACCCAGGATTAGTTGTGTCCAGTTTAACCCAGACACAGAATGATGTAAGTGATTGAGCAAACTATTTCTTGCTTTACTCTGATTGCTCATGATTATTAATGATATAGTGTATAGTATTAACTATAATTACAAGTTTTTTTTCCCTAATCTAGGATGACGATTTCGATTTCGATACCGTTCAAACGTCTGCTCCAGTCGAAAAAAAGGTAAGGAATATCTCCATTCGCATAAAAAATTGACCTTTATTGACTAGTTTTATGCATTCCCCACGAAAAATATGGCTACATAATTTATTAAACTAAATTTCGATAAGAGTTTTTACCGCGGTAACAGTGCCTAAAAAGTAATTGGATAGTTGTCTCATTGTTGCTGTGTACTCTTGCTTCCCTGCCTCCGATATACACTAGGAGACGGAGCAGTTTTGACACCAGGCTGCGATTGGTGGCAATATAAGATTTCAGACCAATAATCCCAACACTCCCCTGTGGGTAAAGAGTGTGGATAGCCATAATGCTGTAAGACCAACAATACTTTGGCATTTCTTTTATCATGACACTCGATGTGGCCCTACGCTGAGCTTTCACAATCCTTTTTGTTCTTCACCTGTTCTTCCATTTTATATTGCATGAAGGGAGAGAACTTATTCTGAAGAGCTGCTGTTCCTTATGAAATGTCTTGCCAATTTGTTAGAACTGACATCCTCATAATAATATGCTGCCTTTCAGCTATTTGGCATACTTTGGTTGAAAGACCTGCTAGCAGAAACCGACTTCCTTATTTTCATTACGAAAAAAAAAATAGCAATAGTCAATGATAATTTTATCCACTTGGAGCAACCAGAAGTAGTGGTAATTTCTAAGGTTGACTAGCCCAAAATATATGGGGAATCTATGAATTGTGCAGGTATTAATTTATGTGGCAATAAAGCAAAGCGATAACAAGTTATAACAACATGCTGGTCTTTTCACACATAGCATCATTCACAGATTGCGCTTTCTCCTTGTTTTAAATACCTGTCCGAACCCCCTGTAGAAAGTCCAAAGTAGACCGAAACCTTGGGTTTTAACATCAAGTCGGAATAAAAAAACCAAAATCACAACAAATCTTCTTCACTGGAATTCAACAATCCACCACCAAAAAGGGTTTCCAATCATCAGTTTGTAGTGTGATCCCTCCATCTCGTGTTAACTATGTTCATAGAAAAACTGGTCATAACCAATTTCTTCTGAAGGCTAGTCAATAGAATTACCAAAAATGTGGCATACAGACTAGTGTTTCACTTTCATGAATAGAGAATTGGAATTTATATTTGCTTTTGAATGATTTTCTGTTTTATACTTAACATATTATTGTTGTTATTATTCGCGAAGCGGATTTTAGTTCTGGCTTCTGGAAAGTGACATACAGTAGAAATATAGAATAACCTATTGCGTGTGTTCGGTCACCTAGTACATGCCTTTCTTTTCAAGCTATTTCTTTCTTGTTTGGTAAATGGCTCAGGAAAACCGATTGTGGTTGAATAGGGTGATTTAAATTTTTAAATTGTTTTTTTGAAAAGAGTTATTTCCAAAAGCCGTAAACCACCTTCGGACCTTTGAAGTGAGATTCTTACTGTTGGTAGTAGCTGACTTAGAGTTTTGGCTCAGAGAGCGCGGCCCAGACTTAGCTGTCCCCCTGTGACTAGCTGTGATGCTTGACCCCTGGAAGCTGTGGAATGTGAGAATTGGGTAATGGGGTTAATTGGACACCCTCCCCCCTCGCCCCATGAAAGAGAGCCCCTGCCCCCACAACACCTCCTCCTCCTTCACTGGTGCCACTACCCTACCCTCTCTCTCTCTCCACATATCTTTGACACTTATTAGGTGATAACAGATAAAATCCTAGCGCCGATGCCTGATGCCTGATGCCAGTGTAGTACACAGGGTTCCCGTGGGTCTTAAAAAGTCATTAAAAGTCATGAATTCTGAGTTTGGGGTTTTAAGGGCCTTAAAAGTCATTAATTTACACTGTGAGTCATTAAAAAGTCCTGAAAAACTATCTGAGTCCCCTCCCTGACCATATTCTGCATTGAAAAAGTTGTGCAGCCGGCTAAAAATCCTAAATAGCCACCTTACACAAAACTTAGTGACATCCCTGGATCTGCTAAGTAGAAGTGAAAAATCTATAAAATTGTAGCACTGAAGTGCACTGAAGTCTAAGGAAATTATGCTGAAAATACACCAAAGCCACCATTCTTCATGTAAAACTAAAAGTAAAAAATTGTAAAAGTACAAGTCTATATTTCTATCTTTTATGTGAATCAAAGTCAGAAGTTTATATTATCATTTGGACAATATTTAACCCCCAAAAATGCTGAAAATGCACTGGAGAGCAAAGAAAACCCTCTGGCTTCTGGGGCCCCAGACCCCACGCTTTAATGGCTGAGATAGTGTCTCGCACATCTGACTTAAAAAAGTTGGCATCTACATTGTATTCAATACAAGTATTCATTGTTTTAAGAAATGTATTCATTGATTTTGATACATTTTGATTACATTGATATGTTTAAAAAGGTCATAAATAATCGGCTAACATGACTTTCATTTTAAAAAGTCATTAAAAAATGGCGGAATTGGTCATTAAAAGTCATGAAAAATGATGGGCTCTGGGCCGCGGGAACCCTGGTACAACAACAACCTCCTTCTCCTTACCCCCTCCCTCTCCTCCCAGTACCACTTTCTTGAATGAAAGCTTACAGTGCCAAGTCCCCCCCCTCTCTCTCTCTCCCTCTTCCTCTCCCTCTCTCTCTCCCCCCTCTCTCTCTCCCCCCCTCTCTCTCTCCCCCCTCTCTCTCTCTCTCTCCCTCCCCGCCCTCTCCCTAAACTTACTGGATTTGTGAAATGTTTGATATTTAATTCACAGTCGTAGGCGCCGTTGGTAGGCACCGTAGGCCTATACCACTGATGTCTGTATTGCATTTTATTTAAATTAAACATTTTTCCGATCTGCTATGGATGCATTCACCATACAGACAACAAGTTACCACTCACCTGCCCCACCCTCTCTCTCTCTCTCCCTCTGAAAGAATCTCAGCCCAGCCAATTATGCCCTATCTCACCCCATATCCCATATTACCCCCACTCCCACCCCCTCCGCCCCCAAGTTAATTAAAAGATGATAGACCTGACACAGCTGGTCTACTACTTATTTCAATTTTCCAAAATCTATGATATACTAGAGTAACTCATTGTCCTAAATATTGTACTGAAGAAGAGACAAATATTGGTGTTTCAATCGTCGCTGTGTGATGTATATTAGCTGTAATAATTAACATTGTGGGTAGTTTCTAAGTATAAGCTTGGAGTAATGTTACTCCAAGGTATAAGAGAGGTCTGATGAAAGAGCCACCTTATCCACCCCCGTCACAACAACCACCTCTTTCTCGTAGAGATTACTCTCTATCTGCTATCCCCTAATTGTTGCCATATGTGATGTCCACAGGTGTCATCACTCAGATCCTACCTTCTGGCATATCAGCCAGTGGGGTCACTGGGGTCAGCTGGGCTGTCCTTTTCTTTAGACCTTTTACTCGCCCCAACCTCCACCTCCAACTTTGGGGTGAATGGGAATAATTACCCTGATAAGCTGATAAGGTGCAGGACCACCACCATCACCACAAGCAGAACAACAACCAAGATTTAAATGACCCTATTCAACCACAATCGGTTTTCCTGAGCCATTTACCAAACATGAAAGAAATAGCTTGAAAAGAAAGGCATGTACCAGGTCACCAAAGACATGCAATAGGTTATTCTTATTTCTACTATATGTGTCTATCCTATGTGTCACTCTGTCAACCTATTAAACATTTGATTCGATATACGAAATATCAATATTCATAATCAATATGCTAGAATCCTCATGCCTATCAACGAACGATTTTTTCCTGATTTATTTAGCTTCCCTATCTTACTTCAAAGTCATAAGTTGACCGATTACATAAGACGATTTAAAAGATAACGTTGCGCAAGACCACCTCTCTACAGAGATCACCCCTCTATTAATATAATGATAACCCGGCTTCGCGATATGTGGCTATAAATTGCCACATGTTTCATGTCCTCCTTTTTATCTCATGGTATGGCCTTCCTGCTGGACAAGGAAGACAGATTAATTCGTTAACCTTAACTATTATTTATACTTTAATGCATCATTTCTTATCTTCATTCTTCATTCTTAACCGTATATAGGGTGAAAAGGATCCTCCAAAAGGAAATGTTGAAGCTAGATTCAAACCAATAAACAATCCTTTTGCGAAGGAAATAGAATTGGCTAACGGGAAAGAAGAACAACTAAAGAAGGTAAAATGTTTAGCATATCGTCTACTCAATCCGGTTGTCAGCTAAATAACCTTGTCAATCGATTTTGTTGTTGTTTTATATATATAAGAAACTTTATTTCCATTTTGTTATACAGACAGTGATAAAAGCTTTCTACATGGAAATCGGTTTTTGTTCTCTGTCCCAGACAGCTCTTCCAAACAAACCTTCTGTAACTACATCTCTAACTACACTTTTATAGTTTTGAAGCGATTACAATTTGATATGGCTTCAAGAAATACCCATGTTGCCATGTCACCGAGTGCATCTCAGCACTTCTGATTATTTCACTTTCTGTATTATTTCTTTGTAGGTAGAAATGGTTAATGGTAGGACAGTATTGCCATCAGAAATTATTATCGGTAGGTTTCAATTACCATGTTAAGAACCCCAAAGAAATAATTATCGGAGTACTATTCATTGTGCGAGCAGCTATAGATTAGAAAAACTTGGTTTGATATCTTTGTTGAGATATTATATGCATCCACACCATTCAACAGGGTTATATTGTTTTATTTTCTATATTTCTAGCAACAACAGACACATTGAGCGAGTGGGATAATGTGCAGGAAATCACCGCACGTTAGTATTGGGCAATGTACTTTAGAAATGTGAGACAACATTGAATCGTTGAGTTTAATAAAAGAAAAAATATACATGTGTCTAAGTTTAGTTCACCTTCCATATTGATATTTCTAGGTTTCGAGGAGGAAGGAGACAAGAAAATTGGTAAGCGCATGTTTCTATCCCTGCAACTTCAATAGATATTAACATAATTATATCGTGTTTTTTGTTGTGGAGAGGTTCTACAGGGCAATAGTACATTGGAATTCGCAGAGTAGTTACGTTTTTGTTTTCTCTTCAATCATTGAATTAATATCCATAGATTTGTCTTTAATCTTTGCATTAATATTCATAGAAAATTAAAAGATCATAAATGTGTTGCTTTAACTTAGAATAGTTGACATTTCTGTCTGTAGTATGGTCAATTCTCACGAACTGGGTACACGGGGGTATTTTGGGGTAAAAACTTCAAATGCATAATCATTTTGGTAATCATTGTTTCTACTAATCATTTACACATCATCACACATATATTCAAGGGTTGAGAGCAAAAGCTAGGAAAACTAATTAAAAAACAGTAGTAAAATACACAGGATTTCTGAAAATCATTATTGCACTGAATCCTATAGTAAATAGTCATAACTTTTCCATCACGTCTTATATTATTTTATGGGCCTCAATTGAAATATCCTGGTTATATATAATTAATAAATTGGATATATTATTCACTGGGCTGGATATGACCAGGTCATATCGCACATGCAGAGTGCATATTCAACTATGCCTTATTTACCACGTTTACCGTCGAAATTCAACAATATGACTTTAAATGTTCGTTTTTAGATAATTAAAAGTATAGAGCATAAAGCTAACGAGTTAACCTAATTAATATTTCTGGAAGCATATATGGCCTATGACCTTAATTTTGTCAAATAAATTCTGAAATTTCCATTTTCTGAATATTGTTTTGCCATGGGAAACAGCTAGGTAAATACAACATACGAATTTTTGTTTCCCAGAATTTTTACCTCTATTTTAAGATCGCTTTAAACGCGTTATTGTTCTTTCTCATATAATTATTAGATAAAAAGGTTGAAGCAACACCGCTCATTTCTTATGGAGAGACGCTTCAGCATTTCGAATCTTCGAATCTTGATGCATATAAAGTGAGTATTACCATTCTCCCTGCTACGAATACTAATGTTTCCATTGCTATTTATTGTTATCAATATAGGCTATCCTCTAGCCCAGCAGTAATTCGAGCTAACCACTGACCCTACCTGGTGGAAGGAAGCCAGTCATCACTAATGAAGAGAGCCATTGTTTCTTGGATCTGAAGGGTGGGATTAGAATTGCCTCCTGGATTTGTCTATTTCCTGATCCATTGATACCCAATGATTCTACGTGATTTTAGTTCTAATTGTTATACAGTATACCTTTAGCACAATACAGAGGGGCTGTCGTGGCGATGACAATTTATTGATTGACTCAGTTTTATTCATAGAATTTGTACATGCATTATAACTGGTGTCACTCTCACCTGTGCGGGGTTTTCGGCTACTACCTGTACTTATATCAAATCATTTTACATATTTCTTATACGTTTCTTAATTCAACATAAGTACTTAGTCGTATATATATGTCAAATCAGATGATCCGCATTTACTTAAATAATACGTTGTGTAGGAAAAATTGAGACAATAATAGGAAATGATGATAATAAAAAAAATACCTGAGTTTGTCTGTGCAACCATATTCATTTTGGTCGCAAGTATATAAATCCATTATTGATCGTTGGTTAGTGATACAACGGTAATGGTTAGATTATGGTTATTCGTTGATGTTATCCCACAAAGCTTGTATTACAAAATCTGCGATATAACCGTGGGGAATAGAGCTAATGAAACGAATTTATTCATATTTCATGGTTTTTCTTTTCCAGACTAACATCAAGCCAACTGTTACCCGCAGTGGATTTTCTGCTTTTACCCATGCTTTGTTTGGTCCACCGAAATTAAACAAGGACCTTGTGGAGGAAAGAGGGCTGATATTCACTGTGGCTGCGTGTAAGTCCCGTGTACATTATGCAGTTTCATGTACAGATTCGTGATTCTATCATTTAAAAAGGTTGACTTTACTTATTATTGGTTTCTGACAAATAACACATTATTGTGATTTCTGCAGGTCCCTTTAACAACGAGGACCCTGTCCACCTCAATGTCTTAAAAACAATTTATCGGAAGTTAACAGGATCAAAATTTGATCCCCAGCGCTTTGGTGGACATTGGGACCAGATAGGCTTTCAGGGTAAGTCAAACATAATTACATTACTCAACACATCAATTTCTAGTATTAATTTAGTAAACAAAAATTGCATGAAATGGAATAAAAGTAAGAAACCCATAGTGTGACGTACTCGCGGTGGACAGTACTCGGCCTCTTTGCTTCTGGGCTTACTCGGATAGTATAGTCCACCTTGTACTTCAGACTATATTAACAAGTTCGATCAATAGCTCAAAGTCGTCTTCGATAATTGTATTGTAAGATGATGATATATGAAATAAGCACATTGGATGAGTGTCCGTCCTAACTCTTGACTTCGGAACATTGCCACCACTTCTGGTGTGGCGCTGCAGTCAATTTGTGAAACCTGCTATGTTGTTAATTGTTAAGGTCGTCCATTATTTTCAAACTAAGTAAGAAATAAGTGTTCAATCAATATGTTGTGTCTCACAAGTTTCTTTTTTTTATGACGAAGTAGAAGTTGTTAGTGGTATTACATTAGGATGTTGTGCAAGGAATAGACGTCAAGATTGTTATTTCTAGAATTACCTTAAAACTTTCTATTTAATTACATAATGACATTAATATCAATTATTCTCTTTCCAGGAAATGATCCAGCGTCAGATTTGCGTGGCACTGGTTTCCTTGGTCTGCTACAGTTACTGTATCTGGTGATGGATCCTCGTACATACCAACTAGCACGTGACATCTATCGACTTTCGCATCATGAGACACAGGTGGCTAGAACAAATACAATATATTATTATCATTACTATTTGATCTACTGGTTTATGTTTACATGACTAAGAATTTGCTTCAAACTTTTCTTTAATAATGAATGAATTTTATTATCATTGATTTTCGTGAATTGGTCTGTTTTCTTTCACAACCGGTACATGTATTTCCCTAGAGTCTTACTGGAGTCACCCACATATTGTAATGGAGCTCTTTTTATGACATAATTAATTTTACTGTGTCATCCAAGGGCAATTGATTTTATGCAATAAGATTGTCCTCGTGACTGCCCTTTACCATGTATGTGTGGGAGAAAGTACTGCTACCTGCAGGTGTTATGAGTAATAACCCATATATCATGCCGTCTACATAATGGTATAACGCTCTGCTCCCCAGTGGATCTCCTATTTTCGCATAGACGCTTATAATTATGATAATTATCCAGTCTACCTACTCTATTATGTAACAATAAAACATTGTGAATTCAATTCTATTTAACTGCCATATTCTAATGTTGTAACTATTTTGGATATATGTCGTGATATGCTGTCTTGCTAAACACTATGCAAAGAGGTTGTTACGATTAGTGTAATATAAAAGGTAACGAATCAATTTACCTCAAGATATCAAAATTAATAAACTTCTTGTTTCACGAAGCATAAGAAATTATATAATAATAGCTAAGAGGCTGGAGCATTATATAATATTACATAACAAAATCAAGTATATAGGAGTGATAAATATTGAAACAGTTGCCATGTCAGGATCGAAATATTGAATGTTACGCATGCATACAGGCGCGTAATAATTACGCAATAACATAAATTACATTTTAAAATTAAACTGATATTATAGTGGCCACAGTACCACGTAACCTTGTATAATGGTTATGCAGTTACAAATTATTAATAATTGAAATGTAACAGTGGCTACAGTACCACGTAACAATGTTACGTAATCATTACTTAATCAGAATGATGTAGAACTGAAGATTTAAAATGAAATTATACCACTGGCCACTGGCCAAGTTGTCATGTAACATTACGGAATTGTTACGTAATCTAATAAAAATAAAAATGAAGTAACGGCACAAGCACTGATAACCGTTTAAGTTATTGTTAATTGAATATCATGATATTGAGTTTTGACGCCGTTAAATATGTTCTACCTAGCCCGAGAAATTCTGACTGGCTCCGCTCTATTTTACTGCTGGTCGCTACACACCGTAGGTTAGGGTCTGGGTGCCCGGGCTAGTTCTACCTAGTCACAGGTATATTAATGGGTACATGTTTTTAATCTTTAGCATTTCTGTTAGTTAAATTTATAGTTGGACAAAGAATCGTAACACTGAGCTTTTATTTCACCTCTGGAATGAAGTGCCCATAGACTTTGTATAGACTCACTATATGCAGGTGAGCGGGAAGAAATATGTTTCATTCCTCCCTAGGGAAGAAACAGATGACCCAGTTTATCCGTCTGCGTTTTCATTGGCTATTCCGAAAGTAGGCCAGCTTTGTCATAGGGACACGCCATGCCATGACGTTACGTCGTCTGCTAAGCATTGAAACTGCGGTGGCCGTCGTCAACGTCACGACGGCCGTCATAAACTCAAGCGCTAAATGGAACCATGCCACGCCCTTGCCGTGTTTCTCTCGCTTCAAGTTACCGTAATTAAAAGCAATCTAATATGTTTAAAATCGTTTGTAAGAGGTCAAATAAATCTCGAACTAACCTTGGTGCTGTCTGTGGGCTCTTTCTTCACCTTGTTTCCGGCGTGAGGAACCCCTCGGTGCTACGCTACGCTCCGCACCTCGGGATTCCTCACGCCTTCAACGCGGTGAAGAAAGAGCCCACAGACAGCACCGCGGTCAGTTCTATATATATATTTACCTCTTTTTCACTTTATATATTTTTTATTCAATTACTCTTTACAGCTTTAACTGAGAAGAATGTTTATTTCACCTCGGGAATGGAGTGCCCATAGACTTTGTATAGGCGTGTTATATACGAGTGAGCGGGAAGAAATATGTTTCATTCGTCCCTAGGGACGAAACAGATGACCCAGTTTCTCCATCTGCGTTTTCATTGGTTAGAGGGAAAGTAGGGCAGGGTTGTCATGGCGTCGTCAACGTCACGCCCGGCGTCAACGACGGCCGTCATAAACTCAAGCGCCACTGGAACGATGCCACTCCCTTGCCGTGTTTCTCTCACATCAAGTTACCGTAATTAAAACCATTCCAGCACATTTAAAATCATTCGTAAGAGGTCAAATAAATCTAGAACTAACCTTAGTTATGTATTTCCGATCATTCTTCACCTCGTTGGAGGCAGGAGGGGTCCCTCGGGTCTACGCTACGCTCCGACCCTCGGGAACCCTCCCGCCTCCAACTCGGTGAAGAACGATCGGAAATACATAACTGCGGTCAGTTCCATCTATGTATCACATAATGTTTTAGCTGAATTCAAATATTTATGTACAAATCATACAGTTATTGGAAATTGAAAATTCTCTTAACTAATGTGAGAAGTGACGTCATGTTACCTAACATACCATAAACGGCGTCACTTGCTGATGTTATAGTGTGTCAGAATCAAAACTAAAAAGTTAAGAATCGATTTATTAAGCAGAAGGATGTGAGCGGTATGGACGTGAGTCGCAACGCTGCGCGGTTAGCGCGCGGTGAAATTGACGCGCCGCTCAGGCTCCCGCGCGGCAAAAGTATGATGGCTGCCGAGGTGAGTGCAGTAGGCTGCTCAACCTCGAGTTCTTTTTCAGCTTTAATGCCCGCGCGTGAGCCCTTCAGCGTGCAAGTTACTAAGAAATAAAGACGTCTTATGCCCCTTACGGTGTTTGGAGGGTATAAATTGACATAATAAGGTTAACATTATGCAATATAGCGTAACAAAAGTTGGAAAATTGACATTTACACAAACATGAAGGTGGTAAAGAGGAAGTTTTTAGCCGGAGAATCGGGATTCTGCCTAGCTGTATTACGGGCGTTAAACCCTGGATATAATATATATAAATATACAACAGACCATACAGTTTCCAGTTAGTGAGTGCACTTCCTCTTTGGATCTGCCCACTCAGAAAAAAATAGTTGTACTCCCTGTTCTCGCACTCATTAGTGAGTCATCTGAACTGTAGTGGAGCATTGCGTCTAACCTGAGATTAAATTTCTTATTTTCAGCAGAATTATATCCAGTGAAAATTACTTTTTTTATGGATTAATTATAGCTCCATGCTCAATATTTTCCTCAAATAATTGTTTACTCTTATTTGTAGTAGATATTATGTAATTGAATTTCCCCCAGGGAAAAACCTGAATGAATTAGGAATGAATAGCGAAGTTTGAAATAAGGTGCGGCGGGTGCGCGGTTTAGGTGTGTTGACTGTTGTGGAGACATGGGGATTCCTTCATAATGTTATAGTCGTTGTAACATAAAGCAAGAAGTTTTTTCTTCGACATTTGTTCACGATATATTTGGGTATTTTAATTGTCATTGTAGAACTTCCCCATGGCTGTTATGAGTATCAATATGACACGGATAGCTTTGCAGGTTACCAGAGAAGGCGTATACAATAAGTGAGTATACGAAGTTAGTAATCATTCATATGTATATGGGTAAATATCAAAGCGATGAAGGCAAGTACGGTGCTATTTTACACGGTTTTGCAACAATGTACATTCATTTATGATTTCTTCACAAGATTAGCGATCTACCGACACTCATCGCAAATGATTTCTTATCTCATCATTGAGAAGTATTAATTAAGAAATGTATGTTAAAACAATGAAGTTATCAGTTGATGATGCCAAAGCAGTAGGTAGCTAGGATAACCAACATATCAATCGACAATGTTTTTATTGCAGAGAATTCAATAAACGACGGAACGTGTTTCCTCTCTTCAATGAAATTTACTCTGCTTGCTATGCGAAGATGTTTACTGTGTGGAAGCAGCAGCATAAAACAATCGCCGACTCGGGCTTTGTTATCAAGGGTAAATTTCCCATTAATCCTCCTTACTATTAACCAAAGGTTTATGACTATTATTAAGATTTAAAGATGGCTCCGCGGTTTTAATCGCGTATTTCAATACATGTGCATATATGAACATGCATTATGTATTAAGTGTTCCAGTTAGAGTGTTTGTACTCCTGATAGTGTTTCAGTTATGGTATTTCTTAATTTGTTTCAGATGTTGAGGCAATGGCTAGGAAAAAGCCTAAAGTCCTCATGGGCGATCTAGAGAAAACCCTTGAGCTGCGAAAGAAGCAGAATGTTGATGTCGACAATGCAGCCCAAGAGTCATTAAAATTCCAAGCTGTTTGTGACTTCGACGATGATGACTAGTTCTACTCACATATTCCTATACTTTAGATATTGCTATCTCTAGCCACTGCAACATTCAAATTACAGGGTTTACCTCGAATTCGCGAGTTCTTCCAGTCGGAAGTCAAGAAACCTTTTTGATCACTATAACTGTACCCACCGACATCAGCGAGATAGTCTCTCGAGTGAATGATGATGGTTACTGATTTTAATTAATTTATGGGTATACAGTAATAGGCAGGCGCGCCCAGAATTAGGCCCGACTACACAGGAGTAATGTTAATCTTACTGACCTACATTATTCCATCTGAGTATTCATTGCTTTTCCTGCTCGGGACAAAACTGCTTTTTTCAGTTATATTCATTCACAAGTATAAATCATAGAATTCACTCATGGATTTATATTTGTATTACCATTATTCGTCCGCAATTTACGAAAGAGATTTTGAATATTATAGTATTTTCTACTTCATAAACTCAACTCATATCTTTCTCTCCATGACTCCCACTCTGCTTATAGGACTGCAATGTGCAAGTGCCTTTATGTTCAGAAACTTATAGACGGTAGAGGAACGGTATTTTTGGCGAATTGTTGTAGGAGTCCTGTATTGTATTGGAAAAGCGAATAATTTCATCCTACATAATTATATGGTACGGAGATGATAGAAATGATAGAAATGACAAGCCAGTCTTGTTCGACGCCACTGTTTTCTAATTGTCTAGTTGTTCGTAATACCCACAATGTGTAGTTCCACTAAAAAAACTAGCGTGTCTTTAAACATTTATGAATGAAGTAATAGAATTTTACATTTGTATAAAATGGTTGGAAATAGTATCGCTTAGCTTTGAGTTGGAACACTAAGCTTGGTGTTGTAGCTTTCTTGGAATATCCATATCTATGATTCAATGTACAGACGGAGGGCTATATTGTGTGAACATGGGGGATCCGGGTAGGTGAGCCTGATAAGCTGATAACATTGTGCATGTAATCATCCAATCGGTTGTGCACTCTTGTATTTCGTCCTTGCGCTCGACCTAATGTTCCCGCACATTCAGACTACAAATAGAATCCTTTCCTTTACACCTTTGCCAATCTATAGATGGTTTGAGATATGCATGATATTACGGTTAAATTATTTTGATAATCATTATCAAATCATATGTCTTATGAGCATTGTTTTTTATGAATGTTCAGGCAATTCAGCTTAGATTGTGTCTCACAAGAACTTTTCTAGTCTTTTTGTTTGCTTCTAAGATGCTTTTGACGAAAAATACATGTGTTGAATAAAAACGGGTTCGTCAGATATTTATCGCATGTAATTGCCACCAAGTGCTAACATATTATTTATTTTGCTTGGTGTAAACTACTTGTGTATGTTGAATATATGTTGGACATCGTATGGTTAAACCATTCCAACATGTGTGTAGGCATGCATGAAATGTGCACATTGTGATTGCCGGCACTCAAATTGATGTCAGCCAGGTGCAGCCATTTACCGACTGCTTCATGGTCTAGTCTAATATTATTTTGGTACACTCGTCCACTGTGATAAGACAATGGAGACTCACTGTGTCTAAGTCCCGCGAGTTAGAAATCTCCATATAACAACTCATAATTAAGTGATCTTGTAATCATGTGTTGTCTCGGGCTAAAACTAGTGTCATTATTATTCAGAAGGTAATAGTCGATATTCGTATAAGCTAAAATGTCGCGGTGAAATTACTAACAAAGGGAGATACCAATATAGCATGTTGGGGATCTATATTTGGAGGTAGATCAAGCCATGAATTTGGAATTAAATACATTATCAGGGTACTGAACATTTTGGACTGATCTCCTTTCGAACATTTTCAACCATACGTCCACAAAATACATTATCAAACTATGGTTAAAATCTCATGGTTAAAAAAATGAAATCTGTATTACTCGTTTACGGTTTTCATCAGTGGTATCTACGCTTTTAGTAAGACAATATATGTCTCAAGCTTGTACACATGAGTTACTATCAAACTTACTATTGTAAAACATTCAACTTAGGCCTTTTTGCGAATGCGAACAATTTTGTATATTTGTTTCATATTTTGGCTTTTAAATATTATTTATTTATAGCTCGACGTATGCAGCAAGGTGAAAAAATAGAAACTCCGTTGTATCTTATCACCAATCAAAACATAGTCATGGGGAAGATGAGTGTGGCTATGGGCCGTTACATTTTCCTCTAATTAATTATTTCTTTTTGTAAGTATAGGATCATACCATGATCTACCCCTTCAAATGTGTTTATTTCTTATTTTGACATTAAATAGATGGGTAGTGTCCGTTGGCATACTGTTTAAAGCGAGATTATCAAATCAGATAAGTGTTTCACTCTATGATTTGAATATGTGACTGGATTGTGTAACTATATGCCTCATTGACATAATCAGGGTGGATTTACTTTACCATATCCTTTAGGGAAATGATATGCAATGAATCAATTGTCATGGCAAGAGGGAAGAAATCCGTTGAGGACACGTGAGGATAAGAACCAAGGCCCAATATTTAAATTATTTATTTCCTCGAAGAAAATCTGGTTTTAATTTTGGCTAAAGATATTTATGGACTTTGGAGATACCAAAAATTAATAATATAAATCACTCTTTCCAGAATACGTTGTTACACATTCCCTATATTGTCAATGATTTTCTTAAATGTCAAACTTTATATGACACTGTTTTAAGCAATGCGTTTATGAATATATTGACTTCACAAAGGACATTTTTCTAGTTCATTTTTGTGAAATAAATTTGTGATGTGTGAATAAAAGTTTATGATTGGACTGACCACTTGCTGGCTATATCGATTCCATGTATTCCTCTTTATTCTAAATCAATTTCCTGTCGGGACTAATTTCTGCATGCAATGTTTTAATTTGGGTAGTGCATTGAAAATATATTACCTGTTTGAAAGCAAACATTGCTTTGGTCAATTTCCTGACAATCGGGAAAAGTGAGATACTAACAGTTTGGTGGGGATGTTCTAAGGCGAATATGTCAAATTCCCTGGAAAGAGAAACTTTATCCCTTTACTATCTCGAGAGTCAACATCACTTGTAGCGTCAAAATGATTGTCGGGTGCCATGGGGTATGTAATGTGCGTAGTATTTCTTATGGATTCGACCTAAAATTATGAACATGATTATGATCATTTTCTTTTGGTTTCTAGTTTATAAAGCTTTGCGACTTTGGTGTCATAGTTTTACACCCACGAGAGTTAGCCGGGACACTTTTAATGTGTACCCTTACCGGATAGCCAAACAGGTAAGCAACGTACGCATTAGATCATTCGCCAAGAAGGTAAAAGTGGACGGATGCTTTGGTTTCTGGCATGTTTTCCTTTCCAATATTCCGGACAAAATGGATGCACCCCTCCATATATAGTATGTTGGTCATCTGCCAATGTCCCTGTATCTTACAAAATATCTTCAAATAAATGATCTGGTATTTTCCTTTTTCGTGAAAAAAAAACAAACCCTGCTTTATCATTCCGTTTTCCCGGCCTTTCCCTGCGCCTTTTTCTACTGTGAGGCAGGGCCAGGTGATTTGACTAGAATGTCCACATTATAGTATACCTCAGTATAGATGACATGCTCCTACATCAGCACTCGATCACAGGCTACGGTCGAGGTCCAGGGTCCACAGCAACCAGGCCAGCCGGATATATTCTCGTTGGGACAGGACAGGTCGTGTTCCTCCCACACACCTACAACTTTCCCCATACGTCCGAAAACACAAGTAGCATGGAAAAGCTATTCCAAGTGGTCTGCCTCGGAGCTTTTCAAGGAACGTCGGTGTAGGCCTCCATACATTTTCTTTGGAAATTATACAGGGAATTTCACCTGGGTATTTTATTATCTATTCGTGTGAAAACAGATCGAGTCAGCTCTTACATTCTACTTCACAGAGGCCACAGTTATTCTGTTTCTAACCACGTTACCAACACAGGGACAAACTATATATGGAAAGGGAACCAAACTGAAAATGCGAATTCATTATGAACACTTGTCTAAATGTCTCAGCTAGGCTATTAGGCACATTCAGGAGATAATTAACGGAGAGATTAATTAGATCATTTTCATGGAGAAAGAGTTTTACAGACAACCACGCAGCTGCACCTGCACCTTGATATAACACTACTGGCGAAGGAAGAAATTTAAGTCACCATCGGTGAATTTTCCACATCATCTTTATTTATATATTGCTTAATATAAATAAAAATGGGTAGCCGCTCGCGAGATCTTGAAAATTTTGGTCTACGGAGGTGAGTTATATAATTAGTTACGACATATATATGTACATGTCATGGTTAGCTATGGTTAGAACATAGAGAATAGAGCAATTTATACCCGTAAAGGTGCGGCGAATTATTGGAACAAACGAGGTTTAATTAAATTAAGCATGTTGCGAGTCATATTAAAAAGAGGAGGACTAAGAGTATAAAAGCTAAATATTGATATAGGCCTACTCCTGTTAAAGATAACTTCTCTGTCAGCACAAATATTGTTTTCAATAATATACTTGTTTTCAACAAGTAATTTGTCGTGTGAAGAACATCATGAAATCGTGGGTTTGCACGCGATGTGAAGGGTTTCATCGAGCTGCGCTGATATAATATTCACTTGCCAGACTGGCTTAAAAACGAGTGTCACCAAGCCAAATGACCGGCCAAACGCGGGTAATTTAGCATGCCTGTGGGCATTCACGCCTCAGGGAAACAAACATGTTAAGGTAAATGTGTAACATGTCATACGACATACAGAGCTAGGTTTACTGATTTAATTTGTGATCCAATAACTGTTAACGACGCCTTACTGGGGTAATGACCTCTTTTCCCTTTGCCACAAAAATGCATATATATTGTATAATAATATTGGGTAAGAGATAAGGGCGAATCCTATGAAAGGTGTCAAGTGGATTGAAACGGGTAACAAATAAAAAATAGTTAACATGATTTTATGATGAATAGTTAAGAGGGGCAGCTTATTTGTGAATACTTATGCAGCTACTTAGTTAATCGTGCGGTGTCAACAGATATAGCATTTATGTATAATTCTTAATTATGTATTTAATACATGCATAGGCCTATACATAAGTATAAAGAAAAGCACTTTGTTTGAAAAGTTTAGTTCGTGTGGAGCCCTTAACACCCTTTATTTAATTATTTCAATCCATATTAGCGAATACATCGATTTAAAAGACAACATATTATATATGCTATATATTAGGAAGAATATCCGGGTGTTAATCATTAATCATTAATTACACCGTAGCTTTAGATCTTAGGAATCAGAGGGGGTGTCATGGCCGCACACTGCAATGTAGCCTGTAACATGTAGCATGTAAGATATAACATGATTACGAAGGCTATAGTTATCTCACGAATCATGTTGAGTACCATTTATGACATACATAGATAATGTATTTTGAAAAACATCCACTCAGCCACCTACGAATAGAACTAAAACAATTACTTTATCTAAGTTTTCCCCGTTCTGTTAACCTAGAACAATGACCATTTATCTGCCTTGATTGATGAGACATTGTTGAAAAGGGAACTCCATTTTTGTGTGTATATAATATTTAAAAAATAGTTTGTTTTAAAGTGTTTATTCAGACAAACTTTATGTCAAGTACCGGTACACTAGCTTAGGCCTGCACTGTTCTCAGTCTAAGTTGATCTTTAATGATATAGAAAGAAAAATATTCGAAAAATAGAATCATAATTATACAATCTTTGTGAGTGGATAATTCCTCCGCGATTTGATTATTAGGCCTACCCCCCCCCCCCCCCCCCGGGGGGGGGGGCACTCAGAATCAAAGTGGGTTCCCATGCTCGTTCCCCAACTAAAAAAACGGTCCCTTTTCAAGGACTTTTCCCTCAAAAAAGTATCCTTTTTCTATTAAAACGAGGAGATTTTACCTGGCTAAGAGGACCCCTTTTTTTGAAAAATTAAGGATATCAGGGATATATATAAACCAATAAGGATATCAGGGGTATATATAAACCAATAATCAATTCCTCAAAAGGTGAATTTTCATTGATGGTTTATGGTATTATCTGTCTCAGACTAAAATTCTATTGAAACATGTAAGGATAGCATTCCTTGACCAAGACCATTATTAATCGAAGTATATTCAAACTTCTCAGAAAGCGCATCCAGGCCCCTGCATACAGTATAGTTCCACATCCCAAAGACATCCCCAGAAAGATATATATGTAACTAGGCTTTAATTTGCTTGTGACGCTGTCAATAAAAATATTCAATGTCTTATCAGAATAGTCTAATAAGCAGTTATGTAAATTCAAGTGAGATTTGTTGTCCTTTGACAAGTTGAATGTCTTAGTGATGTATCAAACCAAAGGTGTTCAGGGTAAGGCCGTCTATTTCAGAGATATTGCACCTTCTGCTGCTACAGCACAAATAATCTATCTAGTGATTTCTTTGTTCAGTTTTTACCTTCTCAGGAACTGAGAAGGTTAGTGGATCGAGTACCATTCTGTCAATCATCTTTTTATCATTTAAATCCCACCTAAATGTGTTAGCTGATTGTGGGATGTGTGAGGTAACAATCAGTGTGAAATCATCTGTCTGATCAGTTCGCATGTTTGCAGAAGGCTTATCTACTCCACCCATTTCTCACATCCACCATACACCACTCCACCCTGCCCCCCTCTGGTTATTACATAATAAGACAAACCAGGCCTGCCCCTAACCCAGTCATGGTTGGTTGCCCACGCCCTCCCTTGCCTTCCAGCTCCCTCCTTAAATTCCCTCCCTCCCTAGCCTTCCATCCATTACCCCTATCTCTCTTTCTCTCTCACTCTGAGTGCTGTTTTAGTGCATTCTACTAATTTTAGAGAGATGCACCTGAAAAACCCAAAATCATAGGCCTAATTACTTTAACAGACCTTTTACTGACCTCAGGAACCCTGTATATGACAGCATATACCCTGTATATGACAGTTAATATTCTGCATTTTAAGTTTAAGAAAGACTAAATTTCAGTAACTATATGACTTGACATCGCGCACAAATAATTGATCCTGAGAAGTCGTTTCCTCTGGAAACATAGGGTATAAACATTAAGCTAAACTGATTATAAAGTTAAATAGAAAAATAGTTGATTAAATCATTGATTAACTTAATAATTAGTAAACTTATAACTTGTTGACAGTTTTCTTAGAAGTATGAGATAGAAAATCATTCAGCTGTTTCCAATGATTCCCATAGCGCAAGAACATATTTTGCTTGTGATACTGAAGCTCAACCTCTATTATTATATTGAACAATAAGTACCGTATTCATTTTCAAGGAGTGAGACCTGAAAAAGTACCCCTTTTTTGGATTTTCAAGGTCCTTGATTGTACCTGAAAAAACAACCCTTTCTCCTTGAAATTGGGAACGAGCATGGGAACCCACTTTGGTTTTGAGTGCCCCCCCCCCCCCCCCCGGAGGGCCTACCTAATCAAGTTATATAATAATAGTTGTAAGTTGTCCGAGGCCTAGCATGAAATCCGTCACGCTACACTGTAGGCCAATCGATATCATGGCAGACGAATTAGGCTATTGTTTAAATTAGGCCTAGTCTTATTCTGCCCCTTATAGGGAGGGTGTTTTTCCACTTGGGCCTTGTTCTTTTTTTTTGCAATATCTTCCTTTGGTCGGGAGATTAATCCTTTATTAATTATTAATAGTGAAAAATGAAAATAACTGAAGGAATAGGCCTACGGTATAGGCCTAGGTCCTAAGTGTGTGTGTGGTGGGGGTGGGGCGGGGCGGGGGAGCAGAAGATATGTTTGAAATGACTTTCAAAACTCCATTTGCATAGGCCTACCGTAACCTATGCCTATCAGAGCTATAGGGCCTATAGGCCTATAGCATAAGGCCTATAGCATAGGGCCTATATAATATAATTATATAGGCTTACTCCTAAGTAGCCTAGGGTAGGCAGTAGACGCTGGCCGCATTACGGACGCACTCTCAACGCAATAGGCCTACCGGTGTAATGGGCGTGGCTATAGGCCTATGCTTCTACTATAAGTTCTAGGCCTGCTTCTGGGACTAGGCTTAGGCCTAGGCTTATACAAAAAAATAAGTCGACCGTAGGCCGACCCGAGGCCGACCCACGATCCCAATTAAAGTGTTTGTTTCTAGGGTCTTGCATTTTGTCTAGCCTGCAGGTTATTAAAGTCCTCCTGTAGCAAAAACTTCCTTCCGATGACTAGGATCCTACTAGGCCTATGTGAAAATCTGCCTCACTCCCAGCGAGCTCGGGGACGGAAATTCTGTCTACTTTCTTCCATATCTTTCCAAGTCGGACGTCTAGACTAGAGTTTAGACTAGACTGGAGTCTAGACTAGACTAGAGTCTAGACTCTAGTGATATGGATAGCTGGTCTGATGGATAGCCTAGCCTACTCCGTCTACACTGCTGTTTGAGTCCTGTAGGCAGTAAACATCAAAGCCTGCATTAAAGCGGGCAACGGTTAACCCTATGCCTATGGGGTGCCGCTGACCGTATTTAATATAATATATATGCGCTGCCTACAGGCTACGACTTGAGTCTTGTCTAATCGTCCATGGCATGCAGTTGCTAGACAAACAAATGTTCTACTTCTACATACGGCACGCAGGGAACCATTGACAATGCTACCTTTATTTCGACAAAATATCTCTATATGCCCCACCTGGGACATACTTTAACAGACGCAGACCGGGACGCCCACGCCCACTCGCAAGCAGCAGCTGTTGCTAGGATTTTGTAGGTCACATAATTTATGCAATGAGGTCATATGATTCGATGACGTCGAGAAAGATGTTGAGTCCGACATGTTTCTCTTGTGACTTGGTTTCATTGAGTCCCCATTACTGGGTTTAGTAGACAGTTTTATTGTATTTTCTGGCGCTAAAAGCACCGGGTCAGGATTGGGGTAAGGAACCCTAATATTGACAGTTGTCTACGGTAGGTGATCAGGGTATTCAACCCGATATTTTCATTATTTCATCCCATTCAAAAGAGGTCTCGGCTTGACATGAATGACAACCCTTGTCGTTGACGTTGTCGTTGGTGCCTCCAGGTGAAGACTAATTTAAAGTGTCAGTACTGTGTGCAAATGGATACTATTGGATTGTAGTTGTTCAATATATCATAACGCTTATATTTTGGTACAATTTTATGTTGGAGATGATGGATTTTACAGGGTATAGACCTGTATTGGGACGTATAGTTATGGACGGCCACAAATCGCACGATGCCCACCCACATCAGTCTGAAGTTCCACTCACTGACTCAGACTGCAAAGGCAGAAGGTCGTGTCAAAAGTTCCTGTAACAACTTCTGAAAATTTTCCCAATCGATGTGAATGTTCATACCTTGATTAGTTGTACACGCCGTTTGAGAACTACAAACATAGCTAAACATGTACTAACTCAGTAACTGATCGGGTTTCACTGATAGCCTACTATACATAGATTTCACTGACGTCACGGGTCGAGGAGAGCATCGCCATTTTAGTGGGCTACCCCGTGTAAACGTTAAATGTCCAAGACTCAAAAATGCTGTTTTCCGGCCGTTCTAACCATTACCAGTTTTAATGAACCCATGATAACTCTTGTTGATATGATAGGTAATCTTTCTTTTGTAAATCATTACTAAAGTATCCAACATTGTGGCGTTTATCAGCTTTGTTGTTATAAGCACGCTATTCACGCAAGGGTAGCGCTGCCCCCGGGCATGGCGGCCACTGAGATTCCCCAGCCAGGCGTGTGACGTCATGTGAAATCTATGTATAGCTTACTATTAGTTTAGTGCCACTGGGCCACTAGGCCTATAGAGAACTAGTATAGGCTACTAGGTCAACCCTAGCCTCTATGTAGGCCTATTATAGGCCTAAATATTAAAATGAGTAGATCAGACATCATGAGGCAATAAATTATGTAAGTTTTCTTCCTCTTTATTGCAGGTCATTTTCATACGTATTCTCAGCACCTATCTCAGTATCAATAGGCCATCAGTGTAATAATTTGATTTAATATAAAATTATAACATAAATACCAGCAGTTAGGAAAAACATATTATTATTGTGATATAATTGGCCTAGTGGAAGTGAGGAAAATTATAGTGGAACAACTCCCTCCCCAAGAGGGGTAAAATAAGACTAAAAACCAGTAGGCTACATAGCTAGGCCTACTAGCCTACTATAAATTATGTAACATCCTCCTGTAACACAGAAAAACAGAGCCCGTTAGGCTCAGAGCATAAAAGAAACTTTACTCTGGGTTTCCATAATGTCGCCTCAATTCCCCGCCTTTGACATGACTCTGACTGTGGCGAAGGGCGTAGGAAAACCAAAAACCAAACCTAACCAACCCATTCATTACACAGAAAAGCAAGATAGTTCTCTGCCAAGCCCTAGGCCTAACGTCTGTGGTCATTGCCAATGGTATTGGCATGGAGATTTGTGTTTGTATGTTCTTTGACTTGGCGAGGGAGGTGACCGAACATAGTCACTGTTAATAGATCTACATTCTTTATTCATGAGATCATTGCACATGCTCGACACTCGACTTAAAGACAGGTTAACTCTTAATTCTTATCTTAACTTAATTCTTAATTATACGAGCACTAAAACACCCAAATGATTATAGCAGAGGACATTTTGGACCAATTTAATAAACGTTACTGAGAAGGCAATATAGTGAAAAGAGGCCATATTTTTACTAATATTTTTTGCTATCCTAGGAATCAAAATGTGCACCTCGAAATGACACTGGCGAAAGGGTGGTAAATACGCTATAAGTATAACACAGCCTCTATACATATCTTCATAGGCCTGTGACAGAAGCTAGAATAGATGCTTCAGATGTATCTAAAATAATGAATTATCAGGTTGTAAATCATCAGGGTTCAGAGAACTGACCAATGTGATGCTCAAAAACAGCTTACTTGAATATATCAATTATGTTACGACAACTAGTATTGAATGTATAAAAACCGGTATATTTCCTACTATCTATTGTACCAACGATGAGCAAACTATTCAAAATGATTCTTTATGAGTGGTTGTACAACTGCCAGTATGAGAACGCATTATTTGCTCATGAGCAGTATGGCTTTAGGAAGAACATTTCAACTCGTGATGCTGTATTCGATTATCTGGACCTTATTTACCATAACTTTGATAAAGGTAAAACCTTAGTTTCCATATATATATATTGATATAACATAAGGTTTTAATTATGTGCCCCATGATAGAAGGAACATTATGTGAGAAGATGACAAAGCTACTGGAAAATCTAAAATTAACCTTTTAAAAATATTTCGACCTAAATGTAAAATGGATTAAAAATTTGGAACAAACTCCCCATAATGCAGATTTGCTTCCCTAGCTCAGACCATAGTGGAGGGTTGGGGTCATAGGGGACAGTCAGATATTCAGAATAAGTTGCATCCTTCTGGTATGATGTAACCAACTATAAAATAGATGCACAAGGAGAGCAGTAATTTTCTCGTTCCAACTGTCATTTCTGGGTGCGTTTTTCAGTCCGCCCAACTGAAATGATTCAGAGTTTAAATCCTGAAATGCTCTGAATATATTTATTATACGCACATGCTATATGAGAGGTGCTATAAGTGGGGTGCTATAAAAATATTCATATAGGACGCGTCCTATAAAAATGTAGTTGTCTAAAACTAGCTCTGACGTTACCTCAGCACTTCCGCTGTCTCCGCGGAGATCTCTGCGGAGATCCCCGCGATTGGTATTCCACCCGTGATTCTGGTACTATAATTATAAAGATACATAATTAAACCCACACCATTAAATAGAGAATTAAATTCTCTATCAAATGATATAAGCTTTATTATTGTAGCTCAAGGAATGGCCGCGATATGAACGTTTTAGTTCAGTAAGTAAATACTGACCTGACCTGAATTAAGGCAGCGGTGATCTCAGCGGAGCAGCGGGGCTCTCTGAGAGTTCTTTGATACTTTTTCAGTGATATCTGATGATATATGATCAAATTTTATGCACATATAATAAATATAGAATGGAACTCGCCGGCAATAATCGAAAATTTATAGGACGAGATTCGTCCACATAAGCACGATGCCATAGGCAGAGTGCTTATGTGGACGAATCTCGTCCTATAAATTTTCGATTATTGCCGGCGAGTTCCATTCTCTCTATTTATTATACGCGCATGCTATATGAGAGGTGCTATAAGTGGGGTGCTATAAAAATAGTCATATAGGACGCGTCCTATAAAAATGTAGTTGTCTAAAAATAGCTCTGATTCAGCACTTCCGCTGTCTCCGCGGAGATCCCCGCGGAGATCCCCGCGATCGGTAATCCACCTGTGATTACAAAAATACATAATAAACACCACACCATTAAATAGAGAATTAAATTCTCTATCAAATGATGTAAGGTTTATTATTGTAGCTCAAGAAATGGCTACGATATGAACGTTTTAGTTCAACCAAGTCAGTAAGTAAACACTGCATGATCACACAGTCCTGACAGCTCACCGTTGTAGCCTACTGACGGTGCTCTCAGCGGGGCAGCAGGGGCTCTCTGAGAGTTCTTTAATACTTTTTCAGTAATATCTGATGATGATCAAATTTTATGCACATATAATAAATATAGAATGGAACTCGCCAGCAATAATCAAAAATTTATAGGACTTGATTCGTCCACATAAGCACTCTGCCTACGGCATCGTGCTTATGTGGACGAATCTCGTCCTATAAATTTTCGATTATTGCCGGCTCGTCCCATTCTCTCTATATATTATATGCCCATGCTGTATGAGAGGTGCAATTATGGTACACGTACCATAACAAATCGAATTACTTACAGTGCCAACACGTGTTGCCAAGTTGCGAAGTTGGTCTGTTTATGCTTGTTTTCATACATTCTGATCGTGGAAAAATGTTTATAAAGGGCATTTGATACATTTTCACCATAGACTAGTACTCGGCGTCCTGGCGGAATAGCGTTCCATTAATGTCCAGGAACTTAATGGTCAGACACAATATATTCCTTACACGATTCCGTCTATAGAAACTACAGATTTTCATTACCTGTAAATTATGTCACCACCTTACTTGTATCCCTCCACCAATATAACCAATGTTGTCATTACAAACATAAATGCAGTGCTACGTGACACTAATTAGGGACCCCGAAGTACTGAAAGACGGAAATGGTCTGTTTATGGGTGACAAGTAGACGTAAGCATTGTCTAGTTTTATATCCAAATTGATTGAACCAAAAGGTTTCGTCGAAAATTGATTTGGCCAGTGAACAAACTAAACACATCCGGCCCTGATCTATTTCGCTGTGTTTGTATGGCACCATTGTCACCCGATCCAGTATTTCGCAGTACATTTTTTGCATGTTATACACCCCAGACAGAAAGAAACTTTCACGGCATAGAATGTAGATTTATACACCGGAATTTTCTTTTCTTTGATTTACTTCCAAATTGTCTTGTTTCATGGAATAACCACACACGTTAAATCTATTTTATTGGATAAGATATCTGAGAGGCCCTCCTCGGCTTCAATGCTACCATTAAAAAAGTTATTATTACACCTCACATAATACTGATAACTCATTAGAAAGGATATTTTCTCCAATGAATGTACCTTTTCCTCCGCAGATCCAAGAGTAGTCTAATGGAAGGAAGTAATGGTCCGGCTCGGATGGAGAAGTCGCTCTCAGTGGAAGCAGTGAACACTTGTCACGCGATGGCTGCAGGAGAGCCCACTGGTATGAAGGGCTCCCAGTCCATTGCTTGTGTCGATCTGGCTTCATCTAACATCCCTTCTTCTGAACCTAAACTAAAGCAGGCGCGTTCTGTCGATGCCGTCAATAAAACTGGCCTCCGTCGTAATTACTTCAGCTTCGAGGACAAATGGCTCTCCCACATAAATTCTCATCAGGACATGGAATTTGATGACACTGACAGTTGGTCACAAGTGAGCTATGAATCTTCTGTTGCGTCCACGACAGATGGTCAAACCCGACGACCCCCATTAGTATCAGGACAGCTTAGCAAAAAGAATTCAAGCAGCAAGGATCTTGATCCATTGCAAAGTGCTTCTCGTCGTGGTCTTTCACATTCCATGATATTGAACTGGTTGTCCCATAAGAGGTATGTACCGGCGACTGAACCAATCAGTGAAACAACGGCTGATGGGGCCATCTTAGTTTCTGCAACTGACGCTTCTGGGATAGTAGCCCCGAGACAGAATGATTCGAGTAAACCCGGCGTCTTAACTGAAGCTGCCCAGAGTATCATTGCTAATAGTGACCCTCCAAAGACACTTTCGGAAGCTGAAGTTAAGAAAAAGATTACTATCAATTATCGGGAGCTCAATGCTGTATCCCCATCATACTGGTAGCCATCTAGACATCTTTCTCTTGGTTAACAATCATACTTTTCCCACTAGCTAAATATTTAATGCATTTGCTGTCATTCCGTAATACATTTCGCGTGGATCTCTCTAAAAAAAAAAAGCAAGGTAGAAAAGCAACTGGATATAAAGAAAGGATGGACTAGCGTACATGAATGATAGCCATCCCTTCCTGTTCCTTTTGTATAGTATAAGGAACTTTAAAAAGGTCCAAGCTGATTTCCTGGATAGGAATTCTTGTTATGTCAACAAAAAGAAGCGTTGGTATGGTCGTGTATATGATATTCTGTCAGGCAATTATTAGGACACAAACAAACAATGCATTATTGTTTGGTGGCCAGTGGCGTCCTGGTTTGTGTCTGCATCACTTCCTAATATCTAACAGTCTGTGAATAAGGATCTAATCAGATCCGAAACGACGGACTCACTTATTGAAATAATAAAGTCAAGTAATTGTTACCAACGTATCATCGTTTCGACATTCGACTATCAATCTCTTAGAGAGATCAAACAGTTGGTAGTTTATCCACCAAACAAGTTAACTACCCACCAAACAAGTTACAATGTATTATTGTATGGGCTGAGGATTTGAATGAGTTATCATTTGGAATGGGACAATCTCCTGCCAAACTTGAATAAGATATTATTTATGACATGTTACTGGTATTAACTGTTTACTTGAAAGAAACTAAGGATGGGATAAAATGGGGATAACGTGAAGTAATGTAAATGTAATAATAGAGTATTGATATCATGGAACGGGTTTAGATGATTAAAGACCACTTTCGCACGGTTTTTACCCGATTGGAAAAATGTCTATATTTGAAAACCAAAGTCTGTCCTATTAGAAGTCAAGTGTTCGATTTGCGGTAGGTTACGTTAAATAGCATTTAAAAAGCGCCTATAAATAATGTAGCGGTTAATTGCATATATAATATATATGGAACGCGCTTAAACTTCTGAATCTTATTTAAATGGGACATGCTCTTTTTTGCCTATTGTATTTATTTCTAGAATTTTTTCGGATTCTTTCATTATGACATGAGTGTTGATGAATTAAGCGGTGCCTGTTTATTATAAGAGGCCTTTTCAGAGACGCACATGTGTATAACACGATATGTTATTTGTGTAAAACATGGCGTCCTGAGTGGTGATATTAAAAACTCATTTCCAATCTGGTAGAATTCTATATAATCGTGTATGTACAATTTGTTCTCTCCTTCTATGGGGAACTATAATTAATGGACGTGAACACGTCCTTGTGATACGCAAGGTTCAATGGTTTCTTTCCCAGTAATGTGAATGTTATTCTTATGACCGGGACACATTATATTCATGATTGACATCAGCCACCGGTGTTCTACTTTACACAAAATACTGATTTGAATGACTGATACATAGTGAAACTTTGAGTTTAATTTTAAGAAAAATGTCAATTTAATATCCGCGGCTTGGGCCATGAGGCTAGGGATAAAGAAGCCAGTAATCCCTGTGTATTTTTATCCAAATTTAACTCAGCTGAAGGACTGAAAATAAATGTACTAGATATCTTGGAGCTCTCCTTTGCTGTTTGCATAATATTGCTGGATTGCGGGTCGTGTATCATTAATTTGAGTTACTGTTTCATATCGACTGGCGGAGTGTAGCTCCATAGCTTATAAATCAGGTGATGATGTGCTAAATCGACGGGTTTGTTAAATAGGACCGTGTCTTTTTGTTCTTCTGAGTATTTGATTGGCCTATCTGAAAGGTCTTAAAATGTGCAGGTTTCCTCAAATGGATTGCCGATGTGAAGATTTGTGTTTATATCATTTTAAACACTTTTACTATCAGCTTAAACAGGATTGCGATGCTTGGGAACGAACCGAATATATTTCATTACCTTAAGTGTTCCTTTGTTGTATTTATACCGGGCATAGCTTATTATGAGTCAAAGGTACGATATATGTTGCCTTCTTATCTCGCAAGCATTCATATAAAAAAACGAAAACTCACCGAGTTCTTAATATGATATACAACGTATCTTATGGACATAGCATCCGATTTTATATTATTCCTTTTCCAATAAAAATAAAAATTAATCATTTCGATGTTAGCAATACCTTTTTTCCTCTATAACCAATTCGTTACTTCATAATTCAATCAATTAAAACTAAACTGGCTAAACTGTCAGAAATATCCCTTAATTTTAAGTACTGCATTTTTATATCATTACGAAATGGTATCTTACCAATTGCCCATTGTTGAAGTTACATTACCAGTTAATTTCCGTTAAAAAAACCCTCTTATTTTGTTATTCTTGGTGTAAAATCAATTCAAAATAGAATTCCGGTGAACACCTGGATCCCATCGAGAAAATGCCACGAATTCATGAAAAACTAGAGTAAATGCATTTCTTTCTTCTGTTAGCGGTGAAGAATTGATAATTTGATCAGTTAAGGATTACAAAAAGAACCATTTATTTGTATTAACATAATTATTATCTATTATTGGGCTAATTAACACTAAAGAATTTTTCAAAAATAATTTTATTGAACCAATAACCTGTACAACCTATTCCTGCTGCCCCAATACAAAGCAGAACTATTCCAAATCAACCGACATGATCGACCCAATGTTAGTATCATAGGACCTAGCCCCCCCCCCCCCACCCCCACCCCCACCCCCACACACATGCATTTACATACACACCAGGAGCCAGTGAAATATAGCTTGGCGCTGAAGAAATTTACATTCAAACGCAATCGATGTTATCACAGGAGAAGATCACTAACAACGTTTGTGCATAAGGGTTTAAATAATTAATTTACCCTTTAGATATATAACAACTCATATTACAAAGGACATAGGATACAAATGAAATACTAAGAATGGTTATAAAGTGTGACACCAAGAATTCCTGGCACTATGCAATGGAATTCTATACACCCGCACAAAACAGGAACTCAACATAAACGTAATGATATTTAATAATTGTAAAATAACTCATAATGAGATAGATATTGGTAACCAAATAGAAATGCGATACCCATAACGTTAGACTTGTAATGTCTATTCCAGCTCAGTATGTATCACAAGGGAACTGAAAGAAAATACTAAGCACACACATACCGTATATAAATACATGTATTAAGATATATGTAGTGTGGTTTTCATCAGAACCAGGATAATGTAAGTTACTGTGGTGGACCCGCCCTCCCCCAAGTCCAACCCTGTAACGCCATCCAACACAGGAACTCTAGTAGTGACAAGAAATGGCAAACTAAAGAACCTTCCTATTGTCACAGCTAGGACTCTAGAACCAGTGCGCCCTTGAAAAGATCAGATCCAAATATCCTGAAGTCTGTATGGTATTGATCTCATCCCACCTCCACACACTCACACACATACTGACACATCATGGTGTCAGACTATAGGTCTAGGCATTGAGCCAAGACTGAGTGGGCCTGGTATACCATCACTCCACCTGTACACTAACCCAGCTTACTAAATATTAATAAATGATTCTCTCAGTTCATGCTGAGGATTCACGACGAGTACATGTGTCTCTTATTCCTGAGATATCATCTACATCCATATCTGATAATACCTCTCAGCGCATGATTAAATCATATAAATCAAGGATTAAGCATCATATCCAAGGATAAGACAGAATTGTTGAATGTTATTGTAGTCAAAATATTCTACTATGTCAGTACTGGCTACTGCTGCTGTTAATGATGGGGAAGTTTGTAAACTGACAGCCGGTTTAGGAGAAAGACAATGTAGCCAGGCAAAAACAGAGGCAGAATTTGGGATGTTGCCATCTGCCATATTCCTGAGTTCCTGGTTGAACTGAGCGGGGATATAAAAGGCAGTGCTTGGCCTGTATGAAAACTGCATGCCTGGCTTATTAAAAGGGCATCCTTGGTAGATATTACTATATACATCTTTTTTGCCATCAGCTAAAACTAGCTTAGTGACCTGTTCTAAATAGATCTGTTCATGGCGACAGTCGCCCTTTTGACATTCTGGTTGAGGAGTCGCAGTAAGCCAATTATTGGCTACCCAAACAGCATTTACTTCCTTTCTCATCGTGTTTATATTCACAATCATTTCTTGTTGAATGACGTAGTAACCATCTACCAGGTAATGCATTTCTGCAGCTTTAAGGAGACAGGCCAGAGATGGGTCAACGGAGTTGCTGATGCCAACGAACGAAACTTGCCAATGATGGAACAATGGTTTGGCTGCTTCTTGCCACGTACCGCAATAAAGAATTTGGCTAAAACGGGGGCGGTAAAACGCCTCCATTCTTCTAATGGTATCGTTTGTTGGCGAAGTCTTGAGTCGGATTATTAAGAGAATGTCATCTCTCATTGCATTTCCATTCAATTTGAGGTTCGGGTTAATTGTCTGTGGACGAGGACAGACTTCGTGGACAGAGCGCCTCAACCGATCGAATTTATTGAACATTCTGGGTAGGTAATACGTCGTAGATTCACCAAAGGTAGCTGGTTGTTCATGGGGATAAAAGATGACCTTAGAAGCAGGTTTCAAACATTCCCCTTTTTTAGTTTCCTTAATTAAAGGCTCTTTGTAACCAAGGGATTGCAAGTCGTGTATCCATGCATCCACCAATTTAGCATCTGTTTCATTCCAGAATTTTTTAGCAGCCATATCATATGAGAGTTCCTTAACACAAGCAAAGAAAACCGTGCTTTGACATTGCCATTTGGATAGGTAAGTCACAAAATCAGTGGCTTGGTGATACAATTGATGTTCATCTTTGAAGTCCTTTAGGAAGGAATGGGGGCTTCTGAACTGAAATGTTCCAGCTGTATAGAAGCCGATGCGATGGCCAATCATCCAAAAGAGTCGCTGAGCCCAGTAACTTCTCCATATATCACAGACCCTAAAATTCAAAGTAACAGGGAAGAGTAGTCCCCAAAATGCATCGTAGGAGCTAATTGTATTCTGACTGTTATATGGGGCTATAGTGTTAACTGGGAGAACCACTCTAGGAGCTTTCCTGTCGAAAAAGACGTTTACTCTTTTTCGGGGGTGTTTTTTTATTAGTCTAAAGATGGCATCCACATCGGGGTCTCCATTCACAACGCCTTGTCGAAGCAATGGTGTTGGCATTTTGCAAAGTTTGTAATCGCGAGGTTGATCACCCATGATGAGGTCCAGAGGGAATCCGCGGGGCCAAATTGTCCTTTGGCCGAAATGTGGGTATGGGTTGAACGTTAAGTTTGTAGTTTCTACAAGGAGAACATTTGTAGTTTCGCCATCGGACATGTCAAAACTCCGCAATTCGTCGTTAGGCTGATTATCATCATCGGTATCATAAATGTGACGAGCGCCATGCTGAAATGAACGGATGGAATTAGTTATTAAATGCGTTATTGTACAATGCATGGCATATGCCTTATCATTAATCACCAATCACTATTAGATATAAAGTTTATTAATGGCTATACAAGCCTTATACATATGCCTTATGCCAACTATAAATGCCACTCTCGCGACCAGTGACGTATTGATGGCTCATACGCCACTAGTATCGAAACTAGTCCTGTTTTCCGTAAAATCATTTATCAAACATAAATTCATGGAATAAAAGCAAGAATATCACAGTGTGAACTACTTGGTGAACACTATGGTATTCTTACTATACAATACCTTAAATTAGATTGCATCGGTGCATCCAAACCAAAACTAATTACCTTGAGCGCAAATAAGTATCCGATGTTTTTCCTTGCGTATGATTTCGTTGGTATGTAGCTGAGCACTTGGAGACCCATTTTCATTTGTGTTTCAACGTCAAGGAAAACGACATTTGGACATCTAATTGAAAAAACATAACAATTCCAATAAGACAGACGTACACTTACATCAATATATTAATTAGCAGCTATGACAATATATACAAAACTAAATTACTTCCTTTTTTTTTTTACTACGGTGACATTGTAATACACAACTCCCATCAACCATCAATCATGAGAATCATTTCCGTCCCACCCACAAAACCCCCTAAAACAGGGTGTCCCGAAGAATAAAAAGAAGGGGATATCCCAGGGATCGAGGGTGTGGTGGGGATTACAATTATGAAAAGTACGGTGGCATTAAAATTAGAGATAACCGTGGTTTAATTGCCACGTAACATGTGAGAATTACGTGAGAATTAGGATACGTACTTACAATTAATCAAAATGGATAACAGTGGCTGAATTGCCACGCAATATAACATAACAAGTTACGGTATGTAATTAGAGAAAAGGTAAAGTACGAGTAACAATAAACCTTAGAAATTATATGATAAAAGATCGGTATAAGTAGGCCTATTGGTAATAAAGATTAGGCCGTTCGTCCAGTTACGTAATCACATTAAAGAAACCAGGGACGCACGTCCTGCATCCCATTGCGTCAGAATGTATAACTATAATAACCTAAAGGGCGTGTTGAATAAATAGAGGGAGGGAGAGTGAGAGAGAAAGAGTGAGAGAATCGCCATCTTGAATTTTGGTATGATAAAATAATTTTTAAAATTGCAAATTTTAACATGAATTTCACTCGGGAGTCCATATATAAGCTAACATACATTAAATGTAGCCTACCGTAGGCCTACTTACTTCCAACTTCTTCTCGATCTTTTATTTCTAATAATATTTTTATAGGCCTACTATAATAATTTTATTAATAAAATAAACCCATGTTTGTCTCGTGGTTGGTCTTGTGTTTGGTTCTACAAATATGCATATATGATAGGCCTGTTAATAATAAATGTACTGTAGGCCTAAGGGCTATATATACTTACTTCCAGTCTTTGGGAGTTTTAGTATCCCCGACAACGACTAACTTCCAACCGGGTACCTTGCTAAGAGCTATTATGTCCTTAGTAGGACCGTTGATTGAGGTAACAACGATCCATTTGTCATGCTGTGTCACCTTATTGCCACTACCATCGAAAAATTCCATTCCACTAAATGGGGTATTTCCCAGATCATTCGAGAGTGAGTTTCCTGATTTCGACGTCATATCATTGCGTATACCATCACGGCTTGAATTTTTCGACATAACAGACTCATGATCATTCAGGTTTGGGGGATTCGGCTTCTGTGGATCGGATATTTTCTTCGCGTCGCTTGTATTATCCGTTGGGTTAGTCCGCTTAAAGGTATCTGACTGGAGCTTCTCTGGGTTGAGCGATTCTTCTTTGACACTTGAACTACCCAACCTACCGGTTTTGATGCGAGGGATTTCGTTTCTTCTCGGATTTATCTCCCGATGTGCATGTACATCACCACCTGTCTTAAGTTTCTGATCATCTACTTCTATACGACGAGAAGCAGCTTTCGAATAACCGGAGACACCATTCATTGTATCCTTAGATTTCGCCAGTTGGGACCTGCTACCCGGGCTTTGCATTTCATTTGATTTACCCCGCACTTCAACTACACGCTCTGGGGGTCCAAGAATCAAGCCCTGAAAATACATAATAAGAAATAAATTGATATTAAGAAAGTTTCTAGACTCATGGATTATATAGGCCTACTTCTAATGTGAGAACTAGTGTAAACTGTACACCAATATTGATTAAAATGAATAATTAATTGATAAAAGAACATAAAGAATGAAACCCCCGAATAATAACGGAACCACATTCATGTACATGTATACATGTACTTAGCCATGATATAAATAAATACATAAATAATGAATCTAATATGTAATTAAATCAGACATACCAACTATAATACAGAAAGATTTACACATACACTAATACAGGTTAACTAACGAGTTGGTGGAAGGAGCGTGAATATTGCACGAGTTCTTTAACCGGGAGCCTCCCGTCAAGATATCAAGCATATATGTGTAGATATTAACGGCGTTAATTTCGTTGAAGTACGTAAATGGAAACTAGTTTGGGTAACCTCTGCTTCGAATTTTCCGTCCAGCATGTGCCAAGAACAATTGTATTTGACAGTTCTTAGATAAGATTATACTTAGATGTTCCATTAGCCTCAACTTACTATGTGACGGTATGGTGTGGTAAACATTTTTTTTCTCTGTTATTATACGTTAACAGAAGAGATACATAGGGAAAGATCCCGTATTTTTCCAGTGTTACATCACATTGTAGCATACTCATCTACTTTAATAATCTCATAATTATTACAAAATATAGGTTTTAATATATTTCTCATCGTGTTAAATACATGTTCCTTGTGTAACACTATGGTTACACCCCGTCAATATTTAATGAACGTGTCCAGGTCTGTGACTGGACCAAGCATGTCTTTGTCTTACCAATATCCTCTAGATATCTAAATAGTTGATTAATTCTTCACATCCAGTATTGAAAGGTAACAAGTAGGGACATAACATAATACATTTTGGTAGAAGGGGAGATTATTGCTGTATATCGGTTAGAGCCGGGATTGAAATGATGAATCGATGTTGATAACATTAAAAGTTGTTGATTATGATTTTATTGTGTTATTGTTTACTGTGTGTGAGGGTGTGTGTGGTGGCACATACCTACAGCTGTGATCAGAGCCCCACCCACCCAGACTGGCCTAGGTTTCTGTGTGAAAGTGCCAGCTGTAACTATTTATCTCAAGCTAAACAAAGTATTTCAAAAGTTGCCAATTGTTTGCATACATATAACAGGAAATATGAGCATAATGCAAACAAAGTATTGGGAGGCTGCAGCAAATATTTCGATGCTTCAGATACTTCATATGGTGTGGCAATAAACTTCCAGTTATACATACACTGGATACCCTACATCATTGGTCCTGTCAATAGCCTACGTAAAGTTTCAAAACACACCGTTAACGTAGGGTATTGACGGGACCACTTGACGTATAGTCGACCCTTAGGCGACTGAAACCAATGAGTTAGTTAACTGGTTTATTATAGCTTATTATATACTAGCAAAGTACCCGTCCTCCGGACAGTCACCCTCTCTCCCCACACTTCCCCCTTTCCCTCTTTTCCCATGCCCCTCCTCTGTCTTTCATACCTGTTTTTCTCTCTCAACCCCATCTCCGATTCCCCCCCCCCCCGTCTCCCTCCACTCTTCCTCATGCTCCCCCTCCCGTCTCTCCCTTCCCCTACATCCTCTCCCTCGCCTTTTTCCCCCTGTTCTTTCCCTCCCCCTCTCCTATTCCCCCACCCTCCCTTTCTTAACTCTCCCCCTCCTACACCCTCTCCATCCCCTCTCTCTCCAATACCCCCCCTCTCCCTCCCCTCTTTGTCATGTCAGACAGCTAGGGAGTGTACTGTGTGGGTGCTCTCCCCACCACCAGGAGCACCTCAGCTTCTCTATAAATAAACAGTTATCCTTTGGAACCCAGACAACAGAGTTGACTCTTGCTTTCTCAGGGATATACCTAGCTAATCTTCCTAGTAATATCTGTGTATTGCATATCTAGCCGAGGAATATATCATTGGTGGAGATGTATTGCATATCTAGCCGAGGAATATATCATCTTCTTCACTCTCCCACTCCTCTACATGTAGTTAGGTCCCCCTAGGTTGTGGGAAATGACGTAGTGTCTCACAGGGGCTTTCCCAGGCTATAAATAGAGTGTAGAGATCCTAATTTAAACAAGGGTTTAAATTTATTTTTTGTATTTAAAATTCAAAAGGCTATAATATAGCGCTAGGGTAAAGTTTTCTGACCATTTTGTCAAATATTTTCCACATATATTGTTCATAAGCTTATAATGCTCAGGTACTAAGTTGTGAAAGTGTTATGAATAACAATAATCATTTTCTAAAGATATTAGGCCTACTACCCGACGTAGGCACCCTGTGATTTTAGCCATTTTTGGCAATCAAATTAATATCTCCAGAAAAAGTAAATTGTCGGATTCCTTTAAGAAGTAGAAACACAACTGCCTCTACAATCCAAGTGCCGAAGGCACTTGTAAACTGTAAAAGGTTTATTGACTTATGATTACATTATATCAAGGCGTGTCCTTTAGATATCTCGCCTTTGTTACGTAATGCGTTGGTCCCCCTGTCGGCCACCTAGTGGACAGTGAGCAAGGTAGCAGGGCACAGCTGCCTATGCAAATTAGGGATGCATTGTTGGGACAGTGTCCAATGTTAAATAAACAGTACATTCATTGCCTTGGTTATCGTAATAATCCTAGATTAACCTTTGCCATGTTACTAGTAGACATGGGAAACACAGTCCGAGTTCGGCATAATATATATATATGTATTATATATGTGTACTCAGGGTCAAATAAAAGCAAAAAGATCGATCAGATCTAGGAATCAATGGATCGATTTCCAATATACCACCTGTAGCTTATATATCTGCACGTGTGCTTCTTCAGGCAGAATGGCATTCACTGAGGTGGATAATCTTTTCATTACTTATTAATTCAGGTTCTAACCGAAACATAGTTCAGTGAGCCTTGCCACTCAACTCCACCTACAGAACCAGCACCAACAACAATTTATTAATCTAAGAATTTCCATAGGTTTCAGTAATCTCATGTCACATGATGTGTCAGAAATCGCGTGTTCATTATTGTGATGAGTTGAGTGTAGGATATAAGCTCAGGATTGTAGAGCGAACAGAAACTAAAAGAAGGTGTGCCTTTTTACATCTTTGAATTTAGATAAGATTAGATAACTACAGTATATTTCCAACTCCACTTTATATTACTCTCATCATGAGCTCAATATCTCACTGTGCCCGTTTGACCCGTTATGTCTATTTCATGTACTTTGTCAATGTTTGTCTACGATACTACGTAACATAATTTGACATAGTACCGGAATTACTTTGGGATACAATTAACAATTCTGTACTATATAGGTAACCCACTCACATGGGGCACTGGCATCTAAAGCTATATTTCTATATAATTATATTTTTAGTGTTCGTACTTGGCCTATGGTATATATTGGAAATGACAGGGAGCTAGGGATAGAAAATGAAAGAGCCTATACTTTAGTTTTGAGGTTTGGGGTCTACCGATGTCCCATGTGGTTGGGGTGGGTCATGTAGCAGCCTATTGTCATAGTATTGAAAGTAAATTAGGTTCTTTCATTTTCTTTCCCTCCCTACACTTTCCAATATATATTATATAATCATAGACCCAGTACGAACACTAAAAATAGAATTATATTAAAATCTTTAGATGCCAGTGTCCCATGTGGGTTACATATATTTATTCTTCTAATTTCTATTTCTTCGTTTGTGTAGGAAGATATGGGGAATTGTAGCATTTTCTCATTGCTGTTCTTTCTGCTACTTCTGAAATAGTATAGCATAACAAAAAGCATATTACAGGAAGGGAGAGATGAATACATTCATTGAGCCTGCGAGTGCAGGTAGGAAACTATATTTATGTTCGATCCTTGGCGACTGCTCGAATTAGGAACTGAGACGCTTATGGATAATTTATATATAGAATCTATATATATATACAGGCGCACCGAACCATGCACACAAGTAATGCGCTCTACACAGAGTTATTATTGTCGACCCATTATATGAGTTATTATTGTCAACCCATTATATATAGTCCGGATGGCACAACATTTTATTCTGTATACTTTGATAATGCCTGATTGCCATTACTATCAAATTCGATCACAGGATGTAATGTTATAACTGCCTAGGTTATTATAGTAAGACCACCATAGTGTGAAGTACGATGTGGGCCGTATAAGCACCGAATATTTTGTAAGTAGGTCCTAAAGTTGAAAATGTACATTAATTTCCTACATAATCGTATTCGCCATAATCAAAATGACCCCCTATTGAAATGAAAGTATGTACTAGGGGAATTACAACGAGTAATGAAATACAGGTACAAGTTCATACAAACTTCTCTGGCTGGAATTGTGTCACGCCACACACCGGATAGGGCATGGATATTTATATGTGGCAGTCCTGGCCGCCCAAAGACAGCTAGTTACTTATTAGAACCTACAATTGAAGCGGGTATAATTAACAATCCTCCTTACCTTCATAGAGATCATGGCAACAGTTCCAAGCAGTAATACCAGGAAAATATATATTGCCTTCTTCTGCGCTCGTATTGGAGCCATGGTGGATTCGGTGATGGTCATGAATTTGTCTTTGGCTCAGGTGTGTTGAGCGGACCAGTCCTCCGTGTCAACAGGATTGGTATGTAGGACTGGGCCACCACATCAACATGCAACGACGCGTTGCCACACGTCCTACAGTGAATGCAGGTGCTGCACTCAATGAGCTTTTAAGCGAGGTGGCCTGCATGCTTTATCCCCGCTTTATCTATACATTTCAGTTGGTCCTTAAGATCCATTGCACTCGAGTGACCCTGCAATGTTTTTGATATAATATGTTCAAGTTACGTAAGCAACTTAAAGATGACATGCTATATAAAGGAGAACAGTTTAGACAAACTTAAAAATATAGCTGTTATTGCGCCGCGTTACAGTATCAGCGCATGAATATATATTACGGGAATCTTTTATCTATTCGTGTTTACTCATTTTTTATTTGTACATTACTAGCCCGTACATCGCTCACGTATTCGGTACAGGAACATGTATATTACTAAAATTAACAAACATTATTAATAAAACAAAACCACCTAATTAGGGGACGTCCATAAATTACGTAAGGCTCGAGGGAGTGGGGTAAATTGGGGTGCTTAACTAGGTATAACATTACGTTACGCAGGCCAGGGAGGCTCCACATCGACGGGGGTAGAGAATCAATAGTGGCCAGTTTGCTAAAAACAGGGAAGCTATGGGCTTTGTCAATGAATATGTGACAGGACCACTTCAATCATGTTAAAGGAATGCCAAAGTGAAAGTTTCATGTCCATGCATGAAGTAGAATGACGTGCAAAAAAAGAGATCTTTTTTTTTAATAATTATTGTTTGTGCTGATTTGCGCATTCTAATAGTAGCTTGTAATGCATTTATATAGACTTTGTTTTATTTTCCGTATTGATTCCAGCCAGAACATTACTCTTCTCAGAATTTGGTAACAACATAATTGCTGGGAATTAACACATGTATACATTTGTTATATTAACATATTCATAACTTATATTATCATATTATTAGGCAACGCTCGAAACACGTCGTCGAACGACAATCGCGTTTTTTTCTAACTATTGATTGTATTTAATGTATTGGCCTGAAAATGAAATAAAAAAAAAATATTATCATATTTATATAAATGTTGTCTACTCTGATAACTAAGAATAGCATCGATACAGGTTTAATCTTTTTCGCAAAATAAAAATCTTCAATCAATCAATCAACGTACAATTAATGATTGATTCTATCAAACCTCTGGTCTTAGGACAATGAGAACAGTGAAAACAGCTCATAACGCCATCTAGTGAATTTTGTCCACTAGGTGAAGATATGAGTTGCGCCATTGGATTTACAATTATTTTTGCTTTGTAATCGCCACTAATACACATATGATATTCATGCAATTCAAGAGGCGAAGGCTCTTGAGCCCACATAGGCATCTATGATATGGATGCCCATAACGAAAAAGCTGACAGAAAGAGGTTTAACTTTAAAATGATATCTATAACTTGCTTTTGAGTGTGTTTGCTAAACTAAAATGATATTTTAGCCTTAATTTCAAATATATTACTAATAATATAGGCCCTATTCTCTATACAAATGAACAATGTTTACAGGTAGAGTACACGCAGCATCGTCATTATATGGTTCCTATAGCTTTTGAGAGATCTGTAGTTCCACCTAAAGTGCTGCGCAGCGATGCATGATGTATTATGTATTTAGAGATATTTTAAGTGATAATCTACTACAGTTTATCTGAGTAATTTGTCTGTGTGGTATTGACAAGGATGTAATTATAAAGCTCCCTTTATTAGTGTATACCTATGACGCAATAAGGTATAACAATAGTAGTCTAGCTATTAATGTGAGCTAACAGGTAGCATCATCCGTAATTTCACTCAGTCACCGTCGATATCCATTGCCTATTACGTCAAGCAAGGCCTCAACCAGTCTTCTTGTTCCCTCTCCCACCATCTTTCTCTATCAACTTAAGTTAACCGTATTACTATTCATACCTCAAATGGGACCCTTTTAAGATGCTGAGATACATACAGAGTGCTGGAGACTGAGGCAAAGGAACAGAGAGATCACTAGTATGTAATGAAATGATCAGAATGGAACTGTGTAGTATCAACGACGTTGGTAGTATTAAAGCCGAAACTTCATAGGATATCATGTAAACATTTTGTAGGCGGGGAAATCATACCCAACGACCTCACATATGTATTTTATGTAATTCTCACATATTAAAGAAGTGGGGAGCAATTTTACATGGAATTAATTATAGCAGACAACTTGTATGGATGCCGCCATTGCTATAAGTCACGTGACTGGGAGTGACGTCACATACCCTCATACCCACAACATAAACAATAGCCCGCAGTGCCTGAATGGACACACTCCTATTTTTCCTCAATTGATTTGAGCCATATTCATATGTAAATGAATGATGCTCTTTATAAAAAGGTTAGGCTGGGAAAATATCTGCCATTGACAAATGCAGGGAAAGGTGTTAAAGCTACTGAGGGTTAGGGTGAGGCAGGGGAGAGGAGTGAATGTGTTAAAACATTACCGCCGTTGACGCCATTATTACCCAGTTTCTGAGTTGCAGGGAGAGATTTGCACTCACAAATTAGGGGTCTCTGGGATGAATTAAGGATATTTATAATGTGTATATATACTAATATGAATATTCAAACCTTCTCACTGCAGGTATATACATCATATAATTATGTATATACCAATGCTTTAAACTAAGCACTTGTAAGTTCAATGTTTGTTTACATGTATGTGCCGAGTAGAGTGACCAGTCACACCTAGTGGTTCAGTGATGTCATCAATAAACGTAAATTACCACCAGTGGCGCTGTTGGTCACCAATATGGCTGCCTCCTTGTAAGAGAGAAACTGACTTTCTTTTCTTATGTTTCTGGTGGTAGATAATGATGTCGATCATTATAATGCTGTAGAAATACTCTGAAGACTATAATGTTTTTGCTATTTGCAAAAAAAAATTTAGAGTTTCCTAGATAGTGTTTCGGCTTTAAATATAATCTCGTTGGTAGTATTAATATAAAGGTAAATACCAGTGTTTACTTAAAAAATGAATGAATCATGGAATTTTCTTTAAAATTTGGATTTAGAAAGAACACGGTTGGGGGAACCCAAAAAGCCCAAAAAAACCATATATGTCATTGGACTAGTTTTTATTTCAGGGACCACTGAAATTTATTACTGTTCACTATAGAAGTCTATGGGAAAACGGGTATTTTCTGCATTTTCCCCAATAGCATGTGATTGAATCATACGATTTTCTTTAAAATCTGCATATACATTGCTGACATGTTATCCTACCTTCCCAATTAAAAAAAATAAGGGGTCATTGAACTAAAAAAAAAGTTATTCAGCTAAACGTGTATCACAATGAGCTTCCCCCATTGAAATCAATAGTGAAGGGAAGTAAACTTCACTCATCCCTAAAACACAAAATAATATGATAACATCCAGCTTTTTGGCATTTTGTATTCCCCCAACCATGTTCTTTCTCAATACAAAGTTTGAACAAAATATATTGACTTCTATTGTTTCATGCATTAGTTCCTTGAATTTCCGCCTGCTGCAGTGCTGTCAACGCTGGTATTTAAAGGTTAAGTTGAGTGTTTTACAATAGGAAAACAGACTTCTCATGAAAAATTAGAAATCAAATTCTGAAGACACAGCCGTTAACAGTAAACCATTATAAACATTTACAATAATCTGAAACACTCACTGATACTTGTTATCTAAGCACTTAAACTCCATGCTAAGGGACTGTTCATAATTAACCACTGGGGGGGGGCAGGGGGAAAAAAGTCTTGTGCAAAATTTCATGACCCCCTTTCAACCACACATAGCAGGCAGACTAGCTCAAAAAGTCTGGGAAAAGGCTACCATCATTCTAGGAGCCAATCGTGCTATGCAATTAATGGAAGGGAGATGAAGATTATGTTGATGGAAGAATGGGGCCTGAGGACCATGTGACCCCTCAAGACCAACAGAGACCTGCATAAAGACCAGAGAGAGTATTACCTAGATATATGATAAGGATTTTTTATGTAGTGGCAAACTTCAGATCTGGCTAGTGGTTGCAATAAATTGATCCCCCTAGCCAGTCTAGTCTCCCTGGGCATTACTTGGGTTTTTTCTGGTAAATCTTTGAAAGAATACATTAATCCTTGGATAGCGATATCACCTCTTTTTTCTACAGTATCAATGTGTAATTCATTTCTCATGTCTATAGTAGACATTTCGTTATTATTATTATAGATTGTTCTTATAGCTCTATTTAATACACTTTGCAATTTTGCGATCATTCTTACATTAGGTAAATTATACAATATGATACCATATATTATGCATCTGTCTTGCTGATCTCAAGGACAAAGAAAGACAGAGCCCAGGAGAAGTTCTTGGGCAAGTATAAAAAAAGTGATATGGTGGAGCCCTTTAGGGCTTTTGCCATGTTTGACACCTGTAGATTTGGGGACAAGTGTGAATATCCCCATGTGCAAAAGGATACCAAGAAGTTTAGCACTGCTAGTGTACTCAACCACTGCTAGTGATCACGGCAGCATTATGTTTGAGGCTTGGGAGGAGTTGCTCCTGCCCTCATACATTTAGAGAGATATTTTACTTAACAGCATACAAAATCAATTTAAGGTAGTGAACAAAGATGTTCAGGCCAAAAAAACCTTTCATGGAAAATTACAGATCATGCACAGACCTGCTGGTCTCAGATAGAGTAGAATAGGTGTTAGATTAAAAATAATAGGTATATAGTGTGTGAATCTCCCAGGATTATTAGCTCTGCTCTGGTCACAGTTCCCAAGGTGGATTTGGCCAAGCCACAAATTATACATGATTATAGTAGGCTGTTGGGGCAAGCAGTCAACCAATAGACTGAAAATCAACCATTCTCACACCAAACTTTGGAAGGGGCTTTAAGTGGTGTCCACCAAAACTTCTAGCTAAACTGGATTAGCCAGCACATATAGATCAGTTCCCACACATTCATTGAATTATAACATCACAGGGCTGTCTTGGACTTTCAAAGGTTACTCGGAGCCTACCTATATGTACAATAGTCGTTTGATGTTTGGGGCATGGCTGGTCCTAGGGACTTTCAATAATATCTAAAGCAGTAGTGGCGATCATGGAATCAATGGGCTATAGTGGAATTTATTCTTATTGCAACAACTTTATGGTGCTTGATTCACCAAAAAGGTAGTGCATGGATAATGTCAATGCCCTTTGGATGTTATGTAGATGGCTTGGACTCAGTATTAATCTTTTTTTTTTTTTTATTACTGAAGGCCGTACAATTACAACAAGATCATTGTCCCCACCCACGTCAACACCTTCCTGGGGATGGAAGTAAACACCAGAACCAGAACCTTGGCGTTACCTTTATATAAAGTCATCAGCACAGTGGACATGTTGAGCAAGTATGCGGCAAAGCTTTTCAAAGAGACAGCTGCACCAGGTTGCAGGCAATTCTCATTGGGCTTGCAGAGTGGTCCAGTCAGATACTACTTCATGGACAATTTATATAACCATATTAGAATACTCAAGCGGGCTAATCACAGGTGCCGATTAGTGTCCAGCCTGAAATCTGACATGCTTTGGCGGTTAGATTAAAGTGGCAAATTCAATGACTCCTTACTGATAATTGACTCAAGAATTCAGACCCTTGTGGTATTGGATGCTTGTGGGGCAGCAGGGGATTTGTGTATAACGAGGAGTGGGTGTATGTCTCATGGGCAGGGTGGCCAGGTATGACTGACAAGTATATCATATATAAAAAGGTAGCAATTCTTGAGCCAACCTGCCATCTTTTTAGCCCAACCTTGATAGATAAACGAGTAATAGTCTATTCTGATAACACAACAGCCATGTCTTTCCTCAACAAGAGGCGGGCCAGGGACCCAGAAATAGCACAAGTGATGAATATAATTCATAAACACTTCCTCTCATCTAGCATAGACCACCAGTTACACTATGTGCTAAAAACCACAACTTCACATGCTTCCAGACCACCACAGGTCAGATGCTCACTGACTGCCTTAGAGAACAGTCTGCTTGATGGATAGAATTAAGATAAAGATGTCCAAATACCAGAAGATTTTATGATTGAGATACATGAATCATCTTTCATGACACAGGTTTCACCAAGGTTTAGGCAAGTATAAATGACACTGCCTTTCAAAGTTGGTGCAAAAACAGTGCCCCCACCCTTCAAGTCTGTAAAAAAGGTGCCTCCCCCACCTTCAGAGTCTGTGCAAAAAAAGATGACCCCCCTTCAGAGTCTGTGCAAAAAAAAGATGGCCCCCCCTGAAAATTCTCCTCTGCCCCCCCCCTAGTGATTAAAAACGAACAGTCCCTAAGCCCATGTCTGCTTAGTGATAATAGAGGAAAATTGTGGATCGTCATCAAATAAACCACAAAGTAGTAGCATGCTCCTTTTCTACATGACTAAGTGTTTCCAGTAGATTTGCCTGTAGTGTTCAATCCAGTAACGAGGAGAGATTTTTGATAAGTATGGTTGTGCTATTGGTATACTTATATATATATATATTCCTAACTGTGAGGTACTGCACGGCTGTTCCGCCCATTGTCAGTAGGTAAGGCCAGGCATTACATATCATTACGTAACATTTTCTTCACTGTCTCAGAACGTTTGTGACTGTTTCTTCTGTTCTATAAAAGGGAGGATATAGGAACATCATATCTTCAATGCAATAGAAGGTGTTGACATTACTCAGTAGTGATTCTGCATGTGTGAAAGTTCCCTCTCTAACAAAGGTTATTGATCTGTGCAGTTGTGTACTGAAACAGTGAAAGTTCTATAAATACATCAAGATGCCTGATCCACCAGCAGTTTTAACAAATGTTCCTTTCCCTGAAAAGTTGTCAGCTTCAGGTGACCTAAGCCAGAACTGGAAAAAGTTCAAACAAATGTGGGATGTCTATGAAAAAGCATCTCGTGTTGATCAACAACCCAATGATATTAGAGTTGCTACATTCCAAGCATATTTAGGGTCAGAAGGATTAGACATTCTGGATGGATTGAAATTTGCTACTGGAGAAGACAAAGCAGACTTTGCAGTTTTGTCTAAGAAATTAGAAGAGCATTGTGTGGGCAAAACCAATCAAGACATTTGAGAGATATGTTTTCAACCGTAGAACACAAGGTTCAGATGAGACAATTGACAAATATGTATCATGCCTTAGGATCTTAGTGAAGACATGCAACTATGGTACATTAGAAGATGAATTTGGGGCCATCCACAAATGACGTCATGCCCTAGGGGGGGAGGGGGGGTTGAGTTTTTATGACAAGGCATGACAATGGGGGGAGGGGGGGTCAACTCATGTATGACATCATGTTTTTATATTTTTTCACTCAAAAGACTACCCTAATTGGAAAACTTGTGCTCTAAGAAAAATTTAACTTTAAAAATAAATGAATTCATAGAAACAGGTGTAATGTAAATTGATTGGTAGCCTTACACTGCATTTTTTAAATAAGTAATATAGAACAAAATCTCATCTCAGCATTCATTTCTATGCATTCATTTCCTCCTTGGTGTTGGACGTCATGCAATCTTGTCGTGATATAGACCCATGCATTTTATACATAGGTAGCAATACAATGACTGGTACCACACCCTTTGGCCCACCAGTCCCAATGCCAAGGTTGGTATTTCCGTGCCGTTCTTGAGGCAGTTGACACTAGGTGCTGTAACAACCAAGTCCAGTAGTGTGTACACATCACCTCTTAACCCTATCCATACGTTAAGCGCACTGGAAAACCGTGGCCCAACTATGCTGGCCCTGTCAGTAGGGCGCATTTCTTATGATGGTGCAGTTGCTTGGATAAGCGCAGCGAAGAACCGCTGCTCAATACCAAGTTGTGCCGCCAAATACGACGCTACTTTAATATGGAAGTCCATACGGAAATATTATATCTGTTCACATGTTACTGAATGAAACAAAAACAACTGACTCAAATATCAGAAGATTTTCTGCACATATACTGGAGGTTATTTGCTACACATAAAAGGAAGAAAAACCATATGTCATCGTGATGAAACAAAAGATGCAGCAGTCTGAATTTGACATGTTTAGGGAAAATAGACCACTTGGAGTGGGGCTGATTGGGGGGTACTAGGCCATGTTTTGAGGCATAATGTCAATGGGTTTTTTTTAAAGATTTTATTTAGACTTGGGATCCCGGCTTCCCTTTTCGGGGTTGGTTCTGTCGGTCCAAGACTTAAAAAATAACATTTGTACATGTAGGGTTTGCTTGATTCCTGGAAAAACACATAACTTTTACGTAGTTATTTGTATCAATGATTTTTTTTATGTATGTTGCTATGGATATCAAATTAGAATGTTGCAAAAATATGGTGAGAAATATTCTTTATTTAATATATGAACAAAAAAATGTAAACAAGTTATTATTTTCTATAGAAAAGTGGTTTTGAATAATAAGAAGTAAAAAGATGCTTCAAGGCATTGTGGCGTTATTCAAGGGGAATGACCTGAGGCATCATGGTGTTGTGAGCTGGGGTTGTGGCGCACTTGACCTGGGAGTGCCTCAAGGCACTGCGGCGTTCTTCACCTGGGAATGACTCAAGGCATTGTGCAGTATGGATAGGGTTAATCTTTCAAAGTGAAGGGTAGGCAAGTCAAGTTCCCTTATGTATATATATATGTAAGGACTTTGTCACTCTCCTTTGAAGGTTCTCCAGAGTATTGATATTAACCATATACTCAGGGTTCCAGACTGGTGCACCATGTTCTAAGTGTGGCCTGATCAACCCTTTGAAAAGGTTGCTGGAATTACCTGTGTCCCAGTCCTTCTGATTATGCCCATATTCCTGTTGAATTTGGCTACATGAACATTTACCTCTTTCGTAAGTTTCAGATAGTTACCAATGAGGCACCTAAATCTTTTTCCATGGTGATTTCCTCTGGTACTCTCATGTTCCCACTTGCAATGGTGAAAGCCTGGCACAAGGGTGAGTTTCCCTGATGCATGGCACTCAATCGCTCCATTCATGGATTTTTGTTGAAACATTTTTTATTGAGGCAGAGATTCTGAATGACATTACTTGGTGTTGTTAGTGAACAGGTAGATGGGGTACTTGGTCCAGGAACTAAGGTCAATAATATATATATTATGGAGAGAAGTGGTCATGGAACTGACCCCTGTGGGACTACACTGACTTTATCTTGTGTAAAAGCCTTTGATGTGGTATGTTCCATTACTAAATTATAGCCTCCATAACTTTGCACAATATACAAGTCAGATTTAATGGGTTTGGGTATTATACCACTGCCAAACCCTTGTAACAGCCTAAGAATCCAGGGGGTTTCCTGATGGCAACTAGTGCCACCATCTGGTCACATTTTGTCCAGCCCCAGTTATTAATAGGCCACTTCACATAATTCAGTGAGTGTGTGATTAACCCCTATCTCTGGATCGGTGGGTAGAAAACTGATCATAACATAGTGGTCAATAATCTTGCCTTATTTGTTGGACACAATGCAAAATTTATTGCTGGTATAAGTTGGCAAAGTTTGATACCTATAGTGAAAGTATCAGGGCCCAGGAAAAGTGCAAGCCTTCACACCAAGCTAGGATTGAGGTCACCATAGTTGCTGTGGTGCTAAGTGAATTTCAGGGGCTTAGTTTTTCAATACGGAGATTTCAATGTTGTGGATCATAGTTCTAATAATCGGGTCTGCATATTTTATTGAAATGTTATACTTAATTGATTATAAGCTTTTTTAAAAGGGGAGTTGGGTTGTAGGGGGGGGGGGGGGTGCTGCAAACATGACGTCATTTTTTATCATTTTTAAGGGGGGGGGGGGGGGGTCTGGCACAGTGTGACAAAACAGGACATGGGGGGGAGGGGGGGGTAAAAAATGGCCAAAAAAAGCATGACGTCATTTGTGGATGGCCCCTTTATATGGGATTGTATAGTGCTACGAGTGTGTGTTGAGGCATGTAGGAAAAAGCTCTTACAAGTGGATGACCTACTTCTTGATAAATGCATTAAAATATGTAAGGCATTTGAATCAACAGAAGTGCGGTTGAAGGAAATGACTCAATCTGAACAAGTCCACAAAGTGTCACCTGTGCAGCAGTCTAAGAAAGGTCCAGTTCCTAAACACCAATTAAAACAAGCCATCTCATCAGAAACCAGAGGGAAACCATTGTGCCAGTTCTGTGGAGTGTGTCATGAGTTCAAGAAAAGTTTGTGCAAAGCACGGGGAGCGATCTGCAGCAACTGCAATGGTAGAAACCATAGAAAGTCTACAAAAAGGAGAAAACTGAGGTACTGAGGCTTCAAACTCTGATTATGAAGACATTTATGCAGTTGGAGGGAAAGATCTTCGCTGAAATTGATTGATAAAAAACCTGTACGCGTTCAGATAGACTGTGGCGCAACCATAAATCTCATACCTGTGTCATATATTGGGAACCATGAAATACATAGGCAAAAGTGACCGAGGAATAATCTGTCGTCCCATATTTCCCGCGGGCGGAGCGATTTTTAGTGAGTTGGCGTTAGCGAACGAACGGAATCGTGTAGCACAAGGGAAATATGGGACGACAGATCGGCCCGAGGACACTTTTGCATTTATTATCACCTTAATAGAGGTTGGTACGATACATTTCCCGACATTTTAGCTGGAAAATGGTCGGAATGTGATGAAAATCGTTGGCAAAATGTGCCTATGCTGCCCCTCCCACCTTGTTTATAGTTCCGGGTCTTTGCTATCAGTACATATCAATGCGCTTGACCTGCCGGGTTGTGACAAGTCTTGCAGAATGTAGTCCTATTTTGAATCATTATTTCAGTTAATCTTTGGTTAATTACGATTATTAAGACATGAATACGATTTAAAATACTTAATAAGATCAATTTCGTTCAGTTTGATATTCAAATTCCTGTACTTTTTGTAGTTGAACTCGGCGTTTCTCGCCGACTCAAGTCTGTCACTGACAGTCATAGAACTATAGTTCTCTTGTGTCAGTCAATCTATGCAAATGGATTATTCAAGATGCAGAATAAATTGTAAGTTTCACAGCTGTCCACAGCTTTAAATTTCTTTTAAAAAAGTTATGCTATGGAAAATGCTTCTTCGATAAACATGAAAGGATTTTAGTTTATTTCATTTATATAATCAGAATTTTTCGTGATTGCTCCCGGTGACAGCTTCAATACCGTAAGGGAGGCGTACTGTCAGCAGCCACACTCATGGTGCTGTCATAGGCAATTCGAATCAATTTCAGTCATTTTCTCACCTTTAAATCTTAAAACCAAGTTATGGTTTGACAACAGGCAGGCTTCGGCAAACATGAAAGGATTTTAGTTTATTTCCTTTATTTGATCAGAATTTTTCGTGACGCCTTCAGTAGGCTACTGTAACTAAGCACACCGATCTAGGTCTACCGATCATTTTGTTGACAGTTGCCTGCTCTCACAAGCGCCTTCGGCAGTGGTTAGTTTCTACCTACACCTATGATCGATTATAACATAAACTAAATAGAGAAAATAGAGAAAATAAGTTATTGTATTATTTTCCTTTAGCTATGGTCGATTTATATTATGTGGATTTTTTGTGCAGAAGGAATTATTTAAATAGAAATATAAAAAAACCAATCAGGACTATTTTGTTCATTAGGTGCGGGTAATAGGGCGGGGAGCGGGTAATACAGCGGCCGTATTACCCGCTCTCTTTGATATGACGCTCAGTGCTTAAGCCAAAGGTATAATAAAGCCTCCAGAGAAGGATCTACAAATGTGGAATGGTTCTACAACAAAAGCTCTGGATGTCATAAGAGTGAAGATGATAAACCCTGTAAATGGAAGAAAATATGCTGTGAAATTCACGGTGGTGAAAGAAAACCTTACACCTATACTAGGCAAAAGGGCTAGTGTAGACATGGGACTTCTAACAATCAATGAAGCTTCCACATGGTAGCTGGAGTAAGCCTAGTGAGTACATATGATATGTCTTCAAAGAGATACTTGGAATTCTGCCAGGTAAAGCACATCTACTTGTGGATCACACTGCAACACCACACATAGCTCAACCTAGACGTGTACCTGTTGCTCTCAGAAATAAACTACAAAATGAGTTGAAGCGACTGTGTAAAATTAATGTTCTGTCTCTGGTGGAGAAACCAACAGTCTGGGTTTCTAATATGGTTGTCAGCACTAAGAAAAATGGCAATCTACAAGTACATGCATCGATCCAAAGCCATCGAATAAAGCCATTAAAAGAAAACATTTTCAACTTCCCATCCTGGATGATATACTTCTTGATCTGAGCAAGGCAAGAGTCTTCACAACCATAGATCTTTGCAATGGCATATCAAACTTGATGAAGAGTCTAGATGGTATGGGGCACCAGGATATCATCACAACAGGAGAAGTCTTGGGTTATTTGCTTTACTAAACATGGAATGGATGGTTTTTGTATCCCCACCATCCCGCCCAACACTATCAAGACCCTACCTGCTTCCCTCCCTCCTATGGCGTCTCCCGACGCCTTCCAAATCATTTCGTTTTTTTGCTTTAATCATCGCCGATCATGAATGCACATGATACGGCGCTGTGGAATCCCCGCTGCTATGACGTCATTACATGAGCCTCGTTCTGGGTAGGGTTCCGGTGGGGAATCCCTATGACTATGACGTCATTACCCGGGCCTCGTGTTAGACGAAGCTCAACGATAGTCGAATCTTATGCATAAGCATAGGCATAAGCATGTAATGCTGGAACTGCGTAATTATACGAGTAAGAGCTTAAAATCTTGGGTGAAATGACTCTTATAATCAATAAGCTTGAGACTGGGACAGGTTTGAAGTGTCTGTACATATGGGATCATAGAGTTTTTCGGAAATTATTTGCAGATTTTCCCTATGGTGTTGGGCCAAGGAGCTTGGGTCGAATTGCCGAGCTGAGGTCTTTAATGCATGGCATTGCCACTTGGCGACTTTTCGTCAAGCTACTTGACTACTTTTGCCACTCCCTTTGGTAGATTTCGATGGTTAAGACAACCATTTGGTATAAAGGCATCCTCTGAGATCTTTCAGAAAAAGACACTACAAGCAGTAGGGGATATAGACGGTACTCTCTGTGTAGCAGATGACATTCTTCTGTATTGGGTAGGATAAGATGATTATACAGCCATGAAAGGCCATGATAAGAAGACTCCTAGAAAGATGCCGATCTTTGGGAATACGACTGAACAAGGACAAAATCTCTCTAAGAAAAAAAGAAGTATCCTTTCTTGGACATCTGATTACTAGTAATGGTCTGAAACCTGACCCTAATAAAAGTCAAGGCGGTTATGAATATGCCCCAACTGGTGGATGTTGAAGGAGTGCAGGGTGTCAATGGATTTGTGAACTACCTAGCTAAGTTCCTGTCTGGTTTATCTGATGTCATGAAACCATTACATGACCTCACAAAGCAGGAGAATCCATGGATGTGGAATGAAGATCATGATAGGGCATTCAAAGAAATCCAGTGTTTAGTGGCTAAGGCACCGGAACTGGGATACTATGACCCAGGAAAGGAGATAACAATATAATGTGATGCCAGTTTAACTGGACTTGGAGTGGCACAGACTCAGGAAGGTCGTCCAATTGCCTATGCCAGCAGAGCTTTGGTAGGAGCGGAGCCTAGATATAGCCAAATTGAAACAGAGATGCTAGCTATAGTTTATGCTGTAGAGAAGTTCCACCAGTATGCATATGGACGAAAGATTACTGTCCAATCTGATCATCTTCAGTTACAATCTATCCAAAATAAACCTGGATAGCTGGATAAATGCCCCAAAAGACTACAACATATGCTCCTTAGGATTCAACCATATATGGAAATTGTCTACACCAAAGGAAGTAAAATGTTTCTGGCTGACACTTTGTCTAGAGCTTATCTCAAGGAAGACAGCAAATTCTGGACATTTGATCATGTTCACACAGCCGAATTTGTACCAATAACACAATCCAGAATGGATACCCTGAGAGAGGCAACCGGACAGGATGAGGCTATGGAATAATTCTTCAAGGCTGGCCAGAGAAGAAGGAAAATCTACCTGAAGATCTTAAACCTTATTTTGCAGTATGTGATGTAATCACTGTCTATGATGGGCTCATATATCGTGGAAACTGTGTGGTTATTCCATTTTCATTGAGGAAAACAATGAAAGAACAGATCTATTCCTTTCATCTAGGTGTTAATGTGAGGCACTATATTGGCCAAATAAGAACAATGAAATGAAAGACTATATGTCACAATGTTCGACATGTAAGACGCTATAACCAATCCCAAGGAAACGCTGATGAGTCATGATGTTCCAGAACATCAATGGGCAAAAGTCGGGACTGATTTGTTCACACTTGATGGGAAAGATTACCTCATATCAGTGCACTACAACTTCAACTTCTGGGAAATAGATTATCTGGACAATACTGAATCATCAACAGTAATTCACAAAATGAAAGCACATTTTGCTCAAGATGGCATCTTTGACTGTGCAGAGGTGTGTGGCACCAGGGTAGCCTATCATCACAACAAAGAACTCTTAAATTAATTAGGATATTATACTGTTTGGGGGATAATGAAACCTTATATAGGCTATTTAAAAAGCCTTCGCCGACACCGTACCCACCCACTGCCATGGCAGCCATGTACCCGGGCCCGCCTGCCCGTCTACATGGCACACCTGAGAGCCTAGCTGAAGGTTGATGTAACGCGCCCTGTGATTGGTAGATTTTTTTCTGTATAAACCCTCCGTGAACAGCCGAGTGTTACCGAACGAGAGTCAGTTATTAGTTGGTAGTTCTAGATAAAGTGGGCGTGGCTAAAATAGTAAATGCTATGCCTGAAGCCATATGATATGGCCACAGTAACGCCTCGTCGTCTAGAAAGTGATAATGGACCACAATACACTTCAAGTGAGTTTGCCAAATTTGCTAAGAAATGGGACTTTGTCCATGTGATGAGCAGCCCAGGAAATAGTCAAGCAAATGGTAAGGCTGAGTCTGCAGTAAAAATTGCCAAGCAAATAATGAAGAAGTGCAAGATCACTGGGACAGATACTTATCTTGCAATCCTTGACTATAGGAACACTCCACAACAAGGAATGAGTACCAGTCCTGTTCAGCCAAAGAACAAAAACTCTTCTGCCAAGTACTTCCAGTCTACTAAACCAGAGGTAGTCTTCGAAAAGTTGACAAAAAGGAAACTCAGAATAGACAAGTGACGCAGTCAAAGTACTGCAACTGATCTTCCCATACTGGAAGATGACCAACCTGTCAGGATGCAACCTTTCCATCTGAATCAAAAGACATGGACCCCTGGGAAGTTAGTCAGACATCTTGATGAGCGTTCGTATGAAGTGGAAACAACATCAGGAACTATTCGGAGGAATAGATGGCATCTCCGAGCAGACTTGTCTCCATCATCTCAAGATCCTAAACCTCCATGTGAATCACTAATTAGGATGACAGACTATCAGGATTCACCTGTGATGGATCCTACCACACCAATAAAGACTAAGACTAGACTCCAGAGTGCTGAAAAAGTTGTCCAGCCTGTGCAACTTAAATCAGGAAGAAAAACAACTGTGCCATCTCACTTTAATGATTTTGTGAAAAGCTAATTAACTGACTGATGTTCTCAGTATAAGCAGAAGTTCATTGTGTTTACTTGAAGGTTTTTATTGATGTTTATCTACCAGATTTCTCACTGACTCTTACCAAAAGTTACACCATCTTGATATATACGTATATTATCTCTGAAGATCATTTTTCTCTTTCTCATGAAAAGAGAGATGTTACATTATGATGTTTATAGTTCCCGAACACTTCCAATCTTGATTCCCGAACCCATTGATAGAGGCGTGGGCAGACGTTATGTATGGGCATGAGGCAGAGTGGAATAAATAAAGGTTCTAGATAGTTTAAAGCATCAACTCTCAAGACTTCTTTAACTCACACTTTGACAAATTTTCTAACAAAACACGTAGTATCACGTATGAGAGGGGCTATATTCACTGAGTACAAGGTGAATATAGGCCACCGAAAACGCGATACTGTGCTATTCTTGCTTTTATTCCATGGTTCTTACCTTATTCTGTTTATTTTAATTTATTTCATCGAACTGAGTTGTCCGCGGAACTTACCGATATAGTTGGTGGGCTTAGCGACTTTATACTTCAAGTCATGATGCAAAGGTGCCCTTTTGTATGGTAGCACTTTGGGGCAATAGAAAAAGATTTATATACGTGATATCACCCCCCATTTTTGAAAAAATGGCGTTTTTTCAAAATGGCCGCCCCAAATAAACCAACATGCTAACTTCAATTCTATTTTACATAGAAAGACAAAATTAGTGTCAAAACATAGGTTTATAGGGTCACAGAATGTGATAGAAAGGGTTTTAAGTCTCAAAGAATAATAATCCTCATTTTAAAAAGAATATTTGAGATAAAATCTGAAAAAAAAATCAAATAAAATTCACTAAATTCCTTTTTAACTAATTTACAAAGCAAAATCCTCCATTGTAGGATAAACTCCTTAGTGATTATGATTAACTGCTCAAAATATTTACAGCTTAAAAAAGTGCTTAAAAAGATCATGTTTAACTGAATGATGCACCACAGCAAGAGCATGATCCCTGGCATCCACACAGAGATAAGCAGGGTTGTTTCTGCTTGCAGCATTTACATGGAGGTCTACAGTCTGTCTTACAGTGTCAAAGAGCTATTTCAGGCAAATCCTGAGAAATTGTGGCGAAAAAAATCTGCCTTTTGACACACAAGTGATAGCGAGTGTGTTGAAAAGTTTCTTCAAGTACCTATGATGTAAACATGTTCATATACCAATGCCAACTCAGAGTTTTGGTTCTACATTTACTACTCAGCTGCTACCAAAGTAAAGGATACACGTTTTTCTTGCAAAATAAACAGTAATGTAGGCCTACTGTAGGCAGGCAGGTCAGAAACTGCGTTACTTTGCCATAACTTTGGGCCGTGTTTGACTATCTAAATTAAAAGGAATTAATCTTAACAGAACTAAAAACTGTACATGACTCATAGATTCAATTCTCCACTTACAGAATCTACAACTACTTCATAATTATTGTCAGTAGAAGCTGAATAATGACTGAAAATGATCAGGACATTTTTTGATGAAATAAACCAGAAGTAAATCACTGTCAGATTCCATGTGTTAAATCTCTTACATAAGAATGTATGGCAACTATTACACTCCTGCCCATACAAAGGGGCATACACATTTCAGCATGTACAAAAAGAGCTCTTGGAGGTGAATCTGGTGAGTCATGTTGCCAACACCATTGAGAAGATGAGACCAAAGCTGGGTTCTTGACAAGCATGTTGCCCAATATGTGTCCACTTTGAAGAGAAATGCACCACAATTTGTTTCTTAAGTAAAATAGTCACCAAATACATTTGTATTCTATGCATTTAACCCAAGATATTATACCTGATATCCTGTTCGTAAGATTTGTAGTTGCCGTGTGTCAGAACTTAGTCAATATCTTTGCCTATAGGAAAAAAGAGGTGGTGATAACCTTCATCTACACTCTCGATTTTGTCACCAGATACACTGTATAGCTTCATTACAAATTTCTGAAACACTGGTGACTGGGTCTCAATCATTTCAGTAGTAGGGTAAGGAGACAGGAGGAACTGAAGAGGTATTAATGTAAGCCCCAGAAGCAACTGACATGCAGCCTCCTTGCTTTTACCAAGGAAAGCTGATGTGGCATCACACCCTGTGAGAACATGAGAGCAATGCCACATGATGTCATGCTTTAGACGGTTCAGGAGTTGATGCAATTTCATATAGAGGAATATACATGACAAGGAAAAGAAGTCACTTATTCATCAGCCTTATCAAATAAAAAGAGGAAAGAACCTAAACTAGCTCAAACATAGTTGTCTCCCTGAAATTGCAACAAACCCCAAATGCAATCTAGATTGCAACTATCTTCTCTCCAAGAGCCACAAAAGCAGATATATGGCCATATCCACCAATTTGACGATTTTTAATGTAAGACCCACCATACCATAGATAGTAGCTTTGAGCAATTAAATATCAGAATATATAATTATTTTGGCGGGTGGGTGGTAGTCATTGAAAATGAGAAAAACAAACCATACATATATACAAGTAAATAGCCAAAGACTTCCCCTGAATCAACCTGTATACTAGCTAGCGGTCACACTTTCCCTGGAGGATTCATACGGGTGTAGGTATAATAGTCTTTTTTTTTTGTTTTTAAAAGTTTTTATTCAGTCTATCAACAGATTCTTTCTTCATACGGGGTCGATCACACTGTTTTACATCGTACCCTCTCTTTTCCTGGAATTGGTATTTATTTAAACGTGAAGATTGAGAAATAAAAGAGAAAATATTAGCTTCATGCGCATAGAAATGGTCTTTTTTGTTAATACAATATGACATGTACAGAGAATGACTATTTGGTAACGTTCAAGGTTTGTGTACGGAGTATGACACTTTGGTACCCAGTCAAGACAAACTACTCTGATTTAAAATTTGTTGTCTAAAAGATTTATGTACCGGGAATGACTTCTTGGCAGCACGCAGGCTATACATTTGATATGAGACTTTATCACCTTAAAAAAGGGGTTTTTAACATCGACATCGACGTTCCTACGACTAGCTTAAACCTATAATTCTCATATGTACTGAGGATGACTTTTTGGTAGCTGTCTTAAGACATATATTAAAATTTGTTATCTAAAGGGCTTATGTACCGAGAATGACTTCTAGGCAGCACGAACAAGCTATACATTGGATATAATTTTTCTTTTCCTAAAGAGGGTTTTTACCATCTACAGCACCACTTCTACAACTATCATGAACCTATAATTCTCATATGTACTGAGAATGACCTTTTGGTTACTGTTTTTTTAAAAAAAATATATATATTTCTATGTAACTTGGTTACGTATTATATACATTTCCAGGTTTAAGCCTGACTAGAATATTTTAACATCTCAAACTTAACCTGAGAGGTGTTTGGATTTTCTTGTCACCATTTTTATTACCTGAATATTTTGGCGAGGGAAAGTGTTATTTACATTGTGTTTTGAACTATATATTAAGAACTAAAAATGCAGAAAGGAGATCTTCTTAGCTAACTAGTTGATTCCCTCAGAATCTGCTCAAGTGTACGCCAAGGTAAGGATTGAGCTCTGTTTTTTTTGTACATCGACATACTTTTCACCTGGATTTCAACTCTAAATTTCAGTTCCAAGAGTACTAAGAGTCTGGAAATTTCTCCCATATGGAATAACTTGCGTCTATATATAAATGCTTTCACCTGTAGAAAAATCCAATTAATAATACTTACATTATTATTATTTTCGTCAATACCAAACAAGATTTCAATTGGCTTGATAATAACTCTTCCTGACGAATTTTTCCTAATAATAGGTTCTTTTTGCGCGTTTATATTAAGAAAGTCTGTTTCTATAATCCAATTAAAAAGATCTTCCCATACTTTTCTCGTTTTCTTACATGAAACAAAGAAATGACCAGGGTCGTCTCTATGGTTACAGAACTTACATGTTGGAGACAAAATTATTTTGTTATGAAAAAGATACTCATTACATGTTGTTGCATTGTGCAATAGTTTATACTGGAAAGATTGAATTCTGGTTTCTAAGCTTACTTTATAAACTCGAGAAAAGATCTGCTTCCAGTTTACATGCTTAAATTCTTGGTCAGACATATGTAGGTACATCTTCCATTTTTCAAACTTTTCGATGTTTAATTTCTTTTTCTCCACTATAGCCTGGTGTATTATTTTATGCGTACATTTTAGTATATCGAAGTCTTCATTCACAATATGAATTTCAATTTTATTATTGTCAGGAATTCCTGTGCTTGATCTGCACATATTTAACCATTCTCTAGGTATGGCTCTTGCTAGGTCCAATCTTTGTTCGAAAGTGGTATCAATGTCATAATAAGTTTTGAGCTGTCTAACAGACATCAGTCTCCCCTGCTCATCAATAATATCACCTATAACTTTTATACCTTTATTTTTCCATTTAGGCCACTCTAGCAATTTACGTTTGATTTTAATATTATTATTTGACCATATCCTCTCCTTTCTTACTTGTGAAACATTTCGAGGAGTCTGACTGTAAAAACATCTATTCCAATATAAGAAAAGCTCTCTATAGAAACCATTTAGGGCCTTGGTTGGCTTATTTCTTCTAAGAAAAATCTCTTCTTTGGACATATTCATGTCTTGTTCCAGTATGGCGTACCAGGAATTGTTATTGGTATTTATTATTCTTTGGATCCACATCAATCTATTTACTTCATAGAAATCTTCCATCAATTTTAAACCCATGCCTCCATATTCAACTTTTTGAGTTAAAAAATCGGCGCTTATTGGGAATTTCTTCTTGTTATTCCATACAAAATTGAGAATTAAGGTATCCACTTTTTTCCTAGATTTTACATCAATATTAACGCATGACATAATATGCTGAATGACAGGGAGAATAAAAGTGTTAGACACTACGACTCTGCCTTTTAATGTGAGAAATCTATTTCTCCAGTCGTTTGCCACATTCAACATTTTTTCTAGACACTTATCCACATTTATTTTTGACATTTCTTTTTCGTTTCTTGGACTCGTTAAAGTAACTCCCAATATATTAATTGTTTTTTTCCACTGAAACTCTTTGGCTTTGGGAGATTGTATTGTAATATCTCCTACTAACACACCTACAGATTTAGAGGAATTAAGAGAGAGGCCCGAAGCCTCCCCAAACCTCCTCAGTACCTCTAGAGCCCTGAGAAGGGAGAATTCATTTCTGACAATTATAGTGGTGTCGTCCGCAAATTGAACAATTTTCATAACAGTATCGCCAATTTCTATACCCTTTATCTCATTATTTTTTCTAATCATCTCCGCCATTTTTTCCACACAAATATTGAACAGAACAGAAGATATGGGGTCTCCTTGTTTCACACCTCTAGCAATGTGAAAATATTTAGACATGTGTCCGTTGTTAGTGAATACCGCTTTGTAAGGAGGGTTTTAATCCAAGAAATGAAATTTTCCGAGACACCATGAGCTCTTAGGGCTTCATAGAGGAATGACCAGCTGACAGAGTCATAAGCTTTGGAAAAGTCGATTGCAGCAATAATACCGTTTTGTTTTTGTTTTTCCATCATAGAAATAACATCATCGATTTTCCTGATAGCTGTTCCTATATATCTGCCCGACATGAAACCGAACTGATCTTCTTTTATAATTTTCGGTAAAAATTTTGATAATCTTTTGGCTATAAGTTTCGAAACAATTTTATAATCAACGTTCAAAAGAGTAATAGGTCTCCAGTTCTTCATGTAGAGCGGATTGACATTTTTTTTAGGTATTACGCTTATTATACCTCTTTTTTGGTTTTCTGTCATATTCTTATCTTCCATACATTTTCTGAGCATATTTATAAAAAGACTCTGTACCTTGTACCAAAAGAAACAGTAAAACTCCACTGAGAGGCCATCACATCCTGGGGCCTTATTATGTTTCATTGATTTCAGGTTTGTTTCAATTTCTTGTAAGGTAATCTCTCTATCTAAAAAGTCATTTTCACTTTCGCTTAACTGGTTATAATTTTCAGGGTCATTAAAAAGAACAGATTCATCACTATTCGAGGCTCTTTCAGCGTACAGCTGAGAATAAAAATCATGACCTTCTTGTAATATTTTCTGTTTTTCGGTTGTCAACGAACCATTTATAATCATTTGGGAAATGGTTTTCTTCTGGCCATTGTACTTTTCTAGGGAGCAAAAAAACTTTGAAGGCTTCTCACCTTCAGCAACCCATCTGGCTTTTGATCTTAAAAGAGCTCCTGCCGCTTTTTTTAGTTCGATTTCTTTCAGTGACAACTTAATATTTTCTTTTTCAACTTTTTCTTGAGGAGATAATACTGCTTTGTTGGTTAACTCATCTAGTTTTTCTTGATATATTTTTTCTCTACATCTTCTTGCTTTAGCAAGGTCAGAACTTATGACAATGGCTAACTCTCTCACCTTAAGTTTGAAAAATTCCCATTTTAGCTTATCATCTAAATTGTTTTCATCTATATTATCAACAATATTTTCAACACCACTGACAAATCTTTCCTCATTTAAAAGAGTCGTGTTAAATTTCCAGTAGCTTTTGCCACGCTGAGCTAACCCTAGAAAGGCTTTCATGCTTAAACACCTGTGATCAGACTGTACACTGGAGCTTATTTTAACATTATTAACTCTCTGAACCATATTAGAAGATACAAAAATGTAATCTATCGTTGAAAAAAGGTCTCCCTTCTCCCATGTTCGTACGGAGGGTCTTCTTCTGTCATCCGTTGTTCTGGAGTTGATGTCTTCCACGTCTAGGTAACTCATCATTCCTTTTATTATTTTGGCTTGAGGCGATGATGGTTTGTTCACAATGTCCGCATTCATGTCGCCCATTATAACCAGGTTATCGTAGGGTAGTTCTTCTATCTTTTCTTGAATTTTCTTCCACATGGCCGATTGTTCTTTGGTAAAGGCGGAGGTTGGAGCGTACACGTTACAAATAACAGTAGTAAGATCATTTATACACAAAGAGATTAACATCCATCTCCCTTCATCACATTTATCAATCACTGTAACATACTGAGAAATATCACTGGAAATTAGATACATTATACCCCTCGAGGAGGAGTTGCCATGTGCATACAAAATCTTCCCTCCCCACTGAGAATTCCACACTTTCTCAACTAACGGTGTTGAATGAGATTCTTGTAGGGCTACTATAGTGTTTTTCTTACTGATATATTTCGTGAGCACTGCTTTTCTCTTTTTACTTTCGTTGAGGCCATTTACATTATGGGAATAACACATTACCGCTTCTCCATCCTGTTCCATATTAAATTATGGATTCTCTCTATCTGATGCAGCTTATACTTTTAGTTTTGCTGCTTGGGGCTGCTTTGGAGGAGCCTTGGCTTGAGCTTGCTTGGGACTATTGAGGGTTGTTCTCACCGCCATCCACATTTTGCCCAAGAAATTTCCGGAGGTTATCCAGGCTTCTTGATCTAAGACCTGGAGATTGTCAAGGGTCATACCTATACCCCATACCTTGTCTAGGGAAGCTTCTCCTATTTCTTTTTTTTCCGTGAACTTGAGGAAATCCCTCACTACCTCATTGTTTCTCCATTTGGCTTTGAGAGCTCGTTTGATCAACTCCTCTTTGTGTTGATTCCACTGGTCTGATCCTTGTGTCAGAGAGTACATGTTCCTCTTGCACTCCACTGGATCTGGCGTTGCTAGTGCCAAGGTTGGTTTTTCTGGATCATTTGCATACTTGGCCCTCCCGTTGCGCACATTCGCACTGGGACACCACATTTTAATGCACAACATGTTGTGCGTCAAAATGCACACCTTCACAAGTTGTTTTGAATACAACTTGTCGCGCTGTTTCACAGGCAGCAGTGTAGTGGGTCAGGAGGCACTACAGTGTAGCACATCAAAACGCAGTACTAATATGTGCATCATGAAGCTATATATATATATAATAGTCTTGATCAATACAGGATATTATTAGTGCATCAAAATGCACATTCATGACCATGTATTAAATATTCAGCTTGTTTTAAGGTAAATTTTCAATTAGTTATGATTATTTTTAATGAACATTCAGATTAAATGATCATCCAGTTAGAGTTGCTGAGGAAACCCAGTACTAACAATAACCACTGGTATCCTTAAAAGGACATCCACTTATTCATCATTTGGCCTACAGTGTCCACATGAGTGTGGGTGTCTATCATTCTCCCCCTGTGCGATGTAGGTTGTGGGTTGGTCAGTTAGCAGACCCACAGGGGGTACAGTACATATACAGATGTAAATGATTAGGGGTGTTATGATTACACGCCCTCTACAATATCACACAGATAATTACACAGACAAAATATAGAAGAATATCACCGAAAACAATTCAAGACACATGATGGTCAATTCTAATACAGCATTAATGTCACAATATTACATGGGTAGTACTTTGAAGATAGAAAAATTAAAAATAACGACCGCCTTGCTTCTGGCGCCCTCTGTGCTTTAACTGCACAATGTATACAGATTGGTTTAGCTTAGAGGGGTTTCCTAAACACAGGGAGGGAGAGGTGGGTGTAATGAGCGACAGGTGAGTGTGAAATGCCAGCTATAGGGGAGTGAGATGTCATGTATTGTGGCTTTTCACGGCTGTAGTATGGTTAAGTAGCCTAGATGCTTGAGGGTAGTTTCTTGGTGCATTTTCACGCACTTTTAAGGAAGCACTGGGAACTTATATCATGCTAAATATAATATCTTGGGGACCAAACAATTGACAAGATATTATTATGAAGATAGTAATTTACAGGTATTAAAAGTCCTTATTGCATGAATATCCAAAATACGTTGGTATATGGGCCATATATGCCTTTATATAGCTTTACTTATTTAAATACATGGTGATTGACAGTGTGTGCAGTACACAGTCGCGCACTATGCCACTCTAGGAAAGGTTGATGCTTGACCAGTGAGTGGACTGCTTTTTATGTGCAGGTCACACTGGGGCATACACTTTACAGAGGGCTAAAAAGCTGTGAAGCAGAATGGGTGTGCGCATAGGGCTGTGGTAGTAAATAAACTGTTCTACCTGGTCAAACATGTTCCCATCGATGACGAATTGGGACGGATAGTGATTTGAAAGCGGGGAATCGCTTGTAAAGAATACTATGGTTGATTCGTTTTGTCTCATGGAGAGCATAGATGGCATTAACTCCCTAGGTAGGCTTCCTAGTTTATTATGCCTGTATAAAATCCCACCGACAATGACCCCAGCTCTTACCACTTTGACATCTTCATATTGTTGTTCTCTTGCAGCATCTGCTATCATCCCAGCTCTCGCCATTCTTTTTCGAAGATCTTTCCTTATCCTTACTTTGTTCTTGTCGTCACATTGTTGGGCAGAATCCAGTTGTGTTTTGGCTTCAAACACTTTGTTGACGTCTTCCATGGAAGCGAATTCTAGTTTGATGGGTGAATCCTCTCTCCATCCCACCCTGTAGAATTTGACCACGGTGATACCCGTAACTCCCATCATTTCTTCTACAACATTTATGACTCTAATCTTGAGTTCTTCTGCCGATTCTTCTGACCCAGACTTTACTCCCATGATTAAGAGGTTTTTTTCGAGTTTGGCCACTTCCTTATTCACGAAGTCTTCATCTTCCTGTTGTTCATTTCTGGCCATTTGTAGGTAGTCTGTATCCTTCGGCCTGGCTAACTTTTTTGTAACCATCTTGAAATTGTTTTCTGTAACTTCGACTCTTTTTCTCAGAGTACAGAATTCTTTCTCTCTAGCGTCGTTCGATTCTTTTAGCTCATTTACATTGCCTTTTATTACCTCTATTTGACGTACTGCTTCGAAGAGCTTGCGGAATCTGGTTTTATTTGTTTTGTATCTTTGGTCCGCCTCTATATCCATTTTTTGCAGCATGTCCAACACATCTCCCTCGATTTTCTCTACCTTGGGGCTTTCCTCATCTTCACCTTCCAGACTATCCAAGTCGTCGAAATCCATTGGGGTGTTTGACAGTGATAAGTTAGTACTCGGGTTCGGGGCTATTGGCATTTCTTCCGATCTAGTAAGCTTAGCGGATCTGTTATCTAGGACTGGAGAAGCGAAACGCTTTATACTTGCTCTCTCCGATTGATCGGTTTGCCCGTTTTCTTTGCTGTTAAACACTATGCTAGCACTCTTGTCTGGTCCGTTTGGATTGTTATCCTTACTACCGAAGGTAATGCTTCCGCTTTTTTCTTTATTTTCACCCATACCAGCTTGTAACACACACTAGAACACTATGTCCACCACTCGTCTCGGTTTGTTTATATTATTGTTCTGCTTCAAACCAAGATGGCGGACTTAACTTCCGGTTAGAGTATATCGGGGTAGTCGGAAAAGCTTGAAACTTTCACAGTGTTCACACGAAGGTCTTATAATGTATTTCTCTTTTGGAACATAAGTAAACTTGGTTTCCTCGTCTTTTCTTAGCGATGAGCACTTGACTAATGGTTTATAGATTTAGTTTTCTTAATTATTGATTTTGTCGGATTTCAACTTCTTTTCCGCGCGACTCATCTATTTTCACCTTTCCTTGCAGTGAAACGCGTGCTTAGGTTAGACTCTCCTTCCACTGTAAGAAACCAAGATGGCCGTCTCTGCTTTCGGTCGCCCGGAATGACACTAGCACGAAGTCTGAGTTTTCCTACACTACATTAATAAACTAACCTTGGACATTGAATATTGTTTAGAATAACTTTCCTAGGTTTTTAGAATTTGTTATCTTTATTTTCCACTCTTTCTTTTAGTTCAGGATGGTGTTTTTCTCTCACTACTCGTCCGAGTCTTGGATCGATGTTTGGACTAGCGTGATAAACCCGCCTGCTCCTATTCGTGACTGAGGAGAGCGCGCTTTCGTTGAGTTGGCCTTATGCTTTTTGTTTCCGTTGTATTTTCACTGGAAATATGTCCTTTTGGCTGTTTTACTGAGCTAGGGAGAGGTTATGAAATATCCGTATTCAAACTTTATTCTCTCGAAAATAAAGGTTCATTTGTATTGTGTCGTTGGTGAGTTTAGGTTATGACTCACTGTCAACCCACGCTATCTTTTCCCGCCACTGTTGCACGTTGAAGGGCGATATTAGGGTAATCCGGGTTGTTTCGCCTTTTAGATAGTTACCATGTCCTTTGATATAGTTTTTAAATTTTGTAATGTCCGCACAGAGATATTATTTCCAAAAGTGGTGTTATTTCACGTTGAGTTTAGGTATTTTGTCCTCTATTCCTCTGATTAAACCGTCGGGAGTGGAAACTGGACGATGTCCAAGATGGCGAAATTCCTCCACGGTAATTGTCCACGCTTCGAAAGTTCTTTTTGCAGGAGAATTTTAGAGGTATAATCCTGGAAATTACTTTCAGCGTATTCTGTCTAGGTTAATGAAACTTTGACACTTTGCTTAGTTTTCCGTGAGACTGTAAACCTGGGTAAAAAAGGTATTTTCCCTCTCTTCGATCCGATTCACATGTTCACTGTACTTAGTATCAACCGGAAGTCTTTATTTGGCTTTCTCTGTAATATCTTGCAATACCTTGAAACAGCGTGAAAACTATAAAATAATGGTCAAGATTTCCTTTAGATGAAGTACATTGCACTGTCATGAAACAGTTCTTTGTGTAATATTATAAAAACATTTCTCTTAAACAAAGGCATAGACACATGTGAATGAAACCTATCACCACCTCTTTTTTCCTATAGGCCAAGATATTGACTTCATGCCACCAAGGATTTATTTAAACTAGCGAATGTTACTAAAGATATGAATGATATCCGAGCAGCCAAGAACCAAAAAAATCATGTTAATAGTCTATTTAGAAGAGCCAAATCGCAATATTATAGTAATTTACTTGAGAACAATTCCCATGTCAGATAATAAAAAACTTTGACGCACCCTAGATGAAATTATATCTAATAAAGGGAAAGATATAACTAACATATATGATCAAAACCTCACTAAATTGAATTCTATTGATTCTACCAATTACCTAAATGACCATTTCTGCTCAATTGGGGAAAAAAATCGACAAAAAATTCAGGATATCGCTCTGACTCTTCAAAATGAAACAATCAGTGAAAATTGCTCATTCTTTGACATTATGACTCAAGAAATACTTACAACTCTAATTACTGACATTGATATCTCAAAGTCCTCTGGTTGCAAGGAAATCAATGCAAAATTGTACAAAGAATTGTTTTTATGTTTGACAAGCTAACTCTTCCATCCAATGAACCTGTCGATCAAACAGGGTATTTTCCCCACCGCTTGGAAGTCAGCAATAGTTAAACCAATTCCCAAGAAAAATAATGCCATATTACCTGAAGATACTAAACCCATAGCTCTCACACACATTGGAGGAAAATGATTAGAAAAATTTATCTCGACACAAATCTGGAACCACCTGAATTATAACAATATTATTACTAATCACTAATATGGATTCCGGAAAAATAAATTCACCCATGAAGCCCTTTACGAATTAATAAATCTAATTAATAATAATGATAATTAATAAATCTAATTAATAATAATGATAATAATTTACTTACAGCTGCAACCTTTATAGACTTCAGCAAAGCTTTTGATAGCGTTAATCACAAAATAATTTTAAAAAAAAAGTCAAATTGGCTTTAAAAACAAAGCACTGAATTGGCTCAATTCCTATTTAACTAATAGATCTCAATCTGTTAGAATAGGCGATTATTATTCTAAAGAAAAAAACATCAGTTGCGGAGTCCCTCAGGGATCCATATTGGGACGGATTATCTATTTGATCTTCTCTAATGATATTAATAAATTAAATCTATCCTCCAATTATATCCTTTATGCTGACAACAGTTTTATTTGCTACTGGTGAAAATATTAAAGATCTAACAAGAATTATGAACGATGACCTAGCAGAGTTTTACAGATGGTCAGTTCAAAACAAAATTCTTATTAATACGAATAAGACAAAGGCTATTCTGTTTGGAGAAAAGAAGAAAGTTAATAATATTATTCCACTAAAGATCAACCACAAAGAAATTGAAAATGTTAGAAACTATACTTATTTACGCATAAACATAGATAGTAAACTAAATTTCCATGAACAAAGTAATGTCCTAATAAAATCTCTCAATTATAGGATATATCAACTTGCTCTAATAAGGCCTACCTTAACAAAAAAAGCGCATTGCTTTTAGTAAAGGCAAATATTCTATCAATAATAGATTATAGTATTTCCTTTATTAGCAGATGTAATCAGCAAATTTGAACAACTATACAAAGATTACAGAATAAAGCCTTGAAAATGGCACTGGGATGGCCGCCCTTAACACCAACAAATGAAATACATTTGCAAACAAAAACAATGAAGCTAAAGCATAGAATGAATTTTCTTTTCTCCAAACTCGCCTTCACTTCTGTATCCAAGCTTAGAATGTCTAATAATTTACCAGAGGTCGGAGCAACTCGCCAATTTGATGCCCCTATATTACAATTGTTTATTCCTAAAAAAGATTTTGACAAGCTCTCACTGCATTACCAAGTAGCATCGACATGGAACCAACTACCTGTCAGGCTTCGTAATATACATGATATCAACATGTTCAAAATTCATATTAAAATATATTACCCAGACAAGGGCTAAAATAGGCCTCTTGCTCAGCTCCTCAAACTCACTCCCACCTCATAAATATTATCTTATTTTTGGTTTTGACAAGTTTTATTCAACATATCCTGCCTTCTAGGCATATACAATGCTAAAACATGTAACAATTTCAGTTTTTCATAGAATCTTTTTTAGTTTTTTTCTTGATTTTCTCTTTTTCGATCAACTTCAAAGCTACTATATTTTAAATGCCAACAGCGCTCATGTACATTAATACAGGGAATATTTTTACATATTAGTAAGGAAGTTCTTCCAGCATTTGAACCTTTTTGTTATTGCTGGGTTATATTTGGCGGCAATGCTCATGGCTATTAACCTTTTCTTGAATTCCTCTTTAAACAATTCCAGAGGGACGTTGTTGCTGCTGAACAGCCTCTGTCTGTGAATTAAAGATTTGGCTGATATCAATATGAAATTTATCTGCGTTTTTTTAGTGTTATCCCCCTCCTCATAAATATTATCAAGATAGATATGAATTATTTTTCTCATCTTCCATTATTTCTATACTCATCTGTCTATCATTTAATAATATATACTCCAGTTGAATGTATCATAATCCGCATGTAAGTTAAATCACGTCTTCATGATTATATAGACTATTAAAAGAGAAGTATGCAGATAACCTATAAAAATGCTAGTGGTGGTTACTTCTGCAGATATGAAAATAAAAACGTTTAAAAAAAAATAAGGAAAATATCCACCACATTTCTTGAATATAAATCGTTGGACCTAGTTGGACCTATTAAAGTGGCTAAGATCACTATTTTGACTATGTGTCATTTGGAAATGTATTTGTAGTTTTCGATGACTTGCATAAGTAGGGACATTTGTGTGGATTACCAACGCTATATATTCCTTAGATTAATTGATATTTGTTAATGAAGAATGAAGAATGTGACAAGAGATTCCATTGGGGAATTCAAATCTGAGAGAGAAGTAACTTGACCATAAGGTGCTGCCCTCAGTGCATGGTAAAGGGCTGTGAAGTAGGAGCGAGGCAGGAGGTACATAGTGACATATCTACCCTGTCCCATCCAGAAAGTTAACCGCTGCAAGAGGTCATTGTTTATTTCAGGGGAAGTAAATTGGTTATATTTCACCTGATCTGAAGGTCTAATATTGTTTTTATATCTAGAAATAAAAAATTGTCACAAAAACGGCCTTTGCAAACCAGTCGGGAGTTTCCCCGGCTACTAAACTAAACGTTCAAAACCAGACCAAGAGTTGTCAGGTGTTTTGCCTTGCGAGATCTGCTGTTGTCTTATGGAATCATAAGATCAACTGAACATATTTAGATTTTAGGATTCGATTCTGTGTTTCGTTACCTTTTTAATGGAATAAATGATAATATGTTAACCTACTTATATTAAACCGTGGTTTTTGACCTGTGGGTTTGAGGTCAAGCTGCACTATCTAGGTCAAGCCAATACGAATGAGAGGCTGCCAGTCCACTCACCACTCCCGGAGCAACGAAGGACTGGGCCCGGTTTAAGAGAGGCTGAGCGCCGACTGGTCCCTCCCTGTTTTTTTCGGTTCTCTACCGCAAAGCGGGCCGCCAATTACGACAATTCATGACGTCACACTGTTTAGGGGATCTTCCCCCAAGGGAGTCCTGTGTTACCGGTGGCGGCGCCGTCGGCGGTAAAGCGAACTACGGTTGGCAGCCATTGGGGGACATGAGTCAATACACACATCAGTGTTATAGCATTGTGGGAGTGTGGCTTTGAGAGTTACTTATGAAGAAAAGACTCAAAAGTACATGAAATATCTGTTTTACATAAACAAAATCTTTCAGGCATATAGATATAGCTATAAACTTTCGAAAATTGTATCTGATAGTCATATACAAGTAGGCCTATATGAGCTTGTGTGGTTGTAAGTTTGGTGTACATATAGGCCTACCATCGAGAATTGACTTCCCTTGCAATGATATTTGTCATACATGATGTATACAAATGGTATCATATTTTATGTAAGTCATCGAAAATTGATACCCCATTTCTATTGTATCATCCCATTGGTATAATAGTGTTCCGTCATAACTTATATATTACTTCTGCGAGAATATATTATGAATATATATTATCTCTATATTAATAAAATAAACATTTCGAGCCTTAAACCCCTATCTTCTCTGAAACCGCTGGCCAGATCTCCATTATATTTCACATACACATTGCCAAAAATGGTGCCGAGCCATTCCACTATGTTTCATTAACAAATTAGGGTTGGAAAGGGGCTAAAAATGGGTTTACATTGAGCACCCCCATCCAGGGCCCCCAGCACTGCCTGAAAACAAACCTATCAGTGCCCCTACACCAGGTTTTTGGGTCACCCAAAGCATGACGTCATGGATGGGCACATCATTGCTTCACTACGGGACGGGAGTTGATATATTTCCACCGAAAGGAGCATTGTCAGAGTTGAATCTTTGCCTCAGTTTTCAGCACTCTGCGTACAGTGTGTGAAATTAACTTTTTTTCTTTGCCCGCTATGTTGGCAGGTGAAATCAGAGATTTACCCGCCTACACAGAAATTTATCTGCCCACTAATTTAAATTACCTGAAAATGAAAGAGGGTGAGGGAATGGGACAGAGACAAGGACAAGGCCCACCTACACAGAAATTTACCCGCCCACTAATTACCTCACAATGAAAGAGGGAACGGGAGAGGGAGTGGGAGAGGCATTGGGACAGGGACAGGGACAGGCAACACAACAACAGCACAACACTGAACAGTGACCAAAAAAAGCATCTAAACAGGGTTCCATTTGTGGTATGAAGATACTAAGTTATAGAGACAACTTGAAAGAGAAAGATAGTGGGAGAGGGAACAAGGAGAGATGAGGATGTGGGCCCCACTGTCCCACTAGCAAATCCTGTGCGTAGCATGGGTATTTGCTAGTGAATATAATAAGGATAGTGGGGGAAAGAACTAATCTCCAAAGTCAAAGGCAAAGGGAGGAAAATATTTTTTAACATCGCTCTGAGTTAAATAAGAACATCAAGAAAGTACATCTGCAATTCCAGTTTTATTCCTGCAATCCTTGCTGAGGCTGAGAGGTGTTCTCGAACCTGACCATACAAATGTCTGATAGCGACCTTATAATGTCATTTCACAATCAAGGTATTTGTACATAAATGAGGAATATATACATAAATACAATAAATGAACAAGTACAAAATCCATAATTAATTAGAGTAATATATAATATGTTAGATGGTTGAAGTATTACATGCAAGTATTTACTCAATATTAAACAATAATTAAATAATTATAATAATTCTTGAAAATCAGCTGCTCTGCACATGAAGATGCCAAACGGCCACCAGGAGAACTACACAAAAATCCCGAAGCTCTAGGGAGATACCTGGAGACCCAGGGAAATCCACGGAATTCCTCGGAAAGTCCATAAAGATACTTCATGTGGTCGTAACAGAAGGAAAACGCCTGGGCATAATGATTGTTGATAGGGGATCGCCTTGAACTGATGTATAGAATAATAGGTAGTCGATAGCTAAGAGTATATGAACAATAGGATAGTCCCAATAGTGTCGCAGAGTTGTTTTTCAAGGGAATATATTGGTAGAATGAACTTATATGCAGGTGGTGCGCACTCAAAGTGCCTCTCTTCTTAATATAGAATAAGACTCTGTTGATCATACATAGAGTATTTGAATGCGCTTACAATAAGCCTTTCAACTATCGCATCGATTATGTTGTATATTGATCCACTTGAATATCCTTATTTATATTATTATTTGTTGATTGCATATACACGTTGAATGCGCTTACAATAAGCCGTTCATCGATTACCACATTGGTTATTTGGATATATTGTTTCGTCGTGCATCCTACCGATCTCCTTATTTATACAACCAATATAGCTGTATCTTGATAGGGATAAGACACTAAAACCATGGATGCGCACACAATGAGCCACCAAAGGTATAGTGATTATCATAATCTCTATATATGAAGATATAAAGACATTCTTTTATTACAATAATTCACACGTTGTAGATTGCGCTTACAATAAGCCCCTCTGACGACTGATCGATTAAGACAATTATAACTATATATAAGAAGACGCGCTTACAATAAGCCCTCATTACTAACCTGACTGACTGGAAAGACATGGCCCTAAAAAATTGGACTGAGGTTACAAAAAGAAACCGTTTTAAGGTACTCCACCTAAATGTCCGTTCAATAGTACAGAAAAAGGATTCAATACATATTGACATTTTAGATCATAGCCCTGACGTTTTGTGTCTATCAGAGACATGCCTGAAAGCAACAATCCCCACTGATAGCATATCGCATAAAGAATACAACTGTCAAGAAAGATTTTAAATGGCTTTTATCAGGAAGTTTTCACTATATGGAATAAGTATTATTATTGTAAAGAACCTACCACGAGAATAGAAATATTAAGAGAAAGGATATGGTCTAACAGACTTATCAGAGAAAAGAAAAAATTGTTTTATTACCATAACTGGGAAAAAAACGGAATTGTATGTGTAGGTGATATAGTCAATCAACAGGGTAAATTGATGTCAAGCCTTGAAATAAAAAGGCAGTACGGGTTTATCCCAGATTTTTTCTTAATGAAAGACCTCCGAAAGGCAATACCAAAGGAGTGGCTCAGAATTATACATGATTCTCACCCGTGTGAAGATAAAGGGAATATTGATATAAAAATTAACAGCAAATGTGTTAATATCCTAATATGTTCTAGCAAATTACTGTATAACGCGCTTATAGAAAAAATGCCTGTAAAAAGGGAAAAACTTAATTCTTGGCAGAAGTTATTGGAATTGAGTGAAGATGAATTTAAACAGCTTAACTGGAAGAAGATCTTTCTAAATCCCTATACAGCTACAAGCGAAACAAGATTACAAGTGTTGCAATATAGGATTCTTCATAAGACCATCACCTGTAATTATTACCTGAAAAACGCTGCAATTAAAGACCTCCCAGTATGTTCTTTCTGTACGGAAAGGGATGATATTGTGCATTTCTTTATGACATGTAGAAATACAAAAACCCTATGGCAGGATGTGTTCAGCTTCATAGACTCTATAGGCTATCTGAACGAAGACATAGGTGGTAGGAGTATAGTCAGAAGAAAAGAAGATGGATCGTTCGATCTGAAGAAAATTAATATAATGTTCGGTTTTGACAAGAAAGGTATCAATAATAAAATTATCAATTGGATTGTTCTAGTAACAAAAGCTTTCATCCACCGTCAAAAATTATTCCATGAAGGAATGATAGGATGGCTGTTTTTCAGCTATGAGCTGAGGTCGAAATTATCAATCATTTTATACCAGAACAGCTTTGCAGAAATTGACAAAGATGAAAAGAAGTGGTGGAGAAGTCTCTTTGCGGACTTAACAGACATAATAGATCGAAATAAATAAATTGTAAACATAAAAGAAAGCATAACTTAAGCTGCTAATAAGATAAAGTGTATAAATGAAAGCAAAAATTAATAACCCGGAATGCAGGTGCGGTACCGTACTAAGGCACCGTGACAAGGCACCGGAATTATCACAGTGCCGCTCCGTGCTGGTCACAGTACCGCTCCGTGCTAATAACGGTGCGGTACCCTCCATATATACAGGCCTATATGGCACCGTTACTGGGTACTGTTACTCGGCACTGTTATGGACAGGACCGCACTGTGATTCGGCACCGTAATTTTTTCCAGAATGTTTTTTAAAAATCCCCCCCCACCCTCCCCCCCGTGCTTGCCCAGGGAATACCCCCACTAGGTTTACCCCTAATGTTGCTGAAGGTCTAAATGAATTGTCAGATATTATTGACAATATAAAAGGGCTGAAAATGGCCAACAAGAATATGATACTATCGTCGTGGGAGATTTTAATATTGATCTAATCGAGAAAACTGATAGAAAATATTTATTGGTAAATCAATTTAGTAGGAAACACAACTTAGAAATTAAGATGGAGAATACTACGCGATATGGTCTATACAAGGACTCTATCTTAGATTTTTACCTAGAAAATATTAAAACAGACCATAGATATGGGACAATAGAATATAATATTTCCGACCATCAAGGTATTTACCTGAATATCAAATCTGAAAGGGTTGAAAGACATAGAACGGAGTTTATAGGGAGAAATTACAAAAATTATACCCAACAGAGACTATGTCAATACTTGACAGATTATGATTGGAAAGAGTTTTATTCCTGTCAAGATATTGATAGGGCTTGGAACATTATGTTCGAGCAGTTAAAAGAAGGAGCAAATCAATTAGCACTGAAGAAATTATTCAAATTTAAGTCTGAAAGACCCACATGGTATGATGAAAATCTTATAAGATTATCTAAAGAAGGAAATCTGCATATAGAAAAGCGCATCAAATGAAAAATGCAGAAGCTTTGAGCATCGCCAGACGATCTCGAAATAATTTTAACAGAAATCTAAAAAGAGCAAAACAAAGGTTTTATAGAAATTTATTAGAAGAAAACAAAAGTGATAGCAAGAAATTTTGGAGAATCATTTCGGAACTTCAGGGAAAAAATAAAAAAAAATAGTACACAATTATGAGAAGGCATGGAACTAGTGGAACATGCTAATGAATTCTTTTGTGAGATAGGTGACAAAATACAAGCCGAAATCCCTGACATACATAATAACATCATTAGGGAAGAAATAATTGTACCATTAGAACTAGAACAGATAACAGAGGAACAAGTAAGGAAATTAATAAACAAGATTGACACAAAAAAGCCATCCGGTTGCATGGAATCAACAGCCGCATCTACAAAGATGGATTAATTAGTCTAGTGAGACAGCTAACGCATATTTTCAATATCTCTATCAGACAAGGAGTATTCCCCTTAGCCTGGGAAAAGAGTATTTGTAAGGCAATACCAAAAAAAGAAATACCAAAAACTGTAGACGATATTAGACCTATAACACTGATTCATCTGGTAGGAAAATTATTAGAAAAAATTCTAACACCGAGGATACAAACGCATTGCTTAGAGAATAGAATATTATGTAAGAATCAATATGGATATCTTCTCTAATTAATCTGATTAATGAAGCATTTAATAATCAGGAATCAGTACTAGCAGTTTTTGTAGACTTTAGTAAGTGTTAGTAGTTTAGTTTAGTGTCAATCACAAAATTCTAATTGAAAAGATGGATAAATGTGGCGTTGAGGGAACTTATTTGAATTGGATGAGATTATATCTTGGAGACAGAACACAGAAAGTGCAAATCATGGAAAAAAACCTCAACAGAATCACCCATCAATTGCGGTGTCCCCCAAGGATCAGTCCTAGGGCCTTTAATGTATTTACTTTACTCTAATGACAAAAAATCTCAATATGACGAGCAAATTTATTTTGTATGCAGCTGACACTGTTATATACATAAAAGGCACTGAATTAAAAATGCTGGAAGACATAATGGAAAATGATATGTCAATAAGATCAAGATAAACATAAAGAAAACAAAATGCATGTGGTTCACCAAGAAATACTCCAATAGAATGCCAGTAATAAAGATTAATAGCATCAAATTACAATGCGCTGAAAACTATGAATATCTAGGTATTAACCTAGACAGAAGACTATATAAATATGTTCAAACAATTTGGACAATTACAAAAGAACCTAAACTATCGAATACATCTTATGGAACCATACCTTACTGAACATGCTGCAATACTTCTATTAAAAACCTTTATATTATCAATTATCAACTACAGCCTCCCATACCTCACACCAGTTTGTAAAGGCAAGCTAAAGAAAATCCAGTGAGTCCAAAATAAAGCGATTAGAATAGCTTACTAATAAAGATGGGAAAGAAATTAAGTTATAAAAACGAAAACTTAGAAGTACAAAATATATATACTAGATGGCATGACAGAGCCATATTAAAACAGTATATACCAAGAACGGAAAACGACAGGAAATCGCTAGCATACCAAATACCAAGTTGCTGGAATATTCTTCATAGTAATATCAGAAACTTGGATGAGAATGAATTAAAGAAACATATAAAATATATGCTATTCTTACAACAAAGAGAGCAAGGTAACTTTGATTGAAATTATTCATGTATCAGTATGACACCCGCCCCCCTCGACAGACAAATGACTAGAACATGACTGACTAATCACATTTTATTTTTAAAAGTAATTATATAATGAATTGTAAATAAAGGACTAATCTCCTGTATCTGTATGAAATGATTGTAAATGTTTTAGAACTTAAGGCAGGTGGTCATAAAATCGCCTTGCGGCGACGCTATGAAATTATATACTGTCCTATATAAAAAAAAAAAAAAAAAAAAAAAAAAAAATAAGAGGCGTCGGGTCTTTCCCTTAATGGTATACAGGCCAGTTCAATTAACAAAAAAAACGACCAGTCCAATAGCCATTAAACTTCCAGGGATTGGTCCTTACTACAGAGGAAACAAATAAATGAAAAAAAAAGTCATGTTACCCCGTTGGTTTTTTTGGTAGAGTCACATGAAAAAAATGGTGGTTTACTATGGTAACCTATGAGAAAATGTGTGTTTTTGCACGTTTTATGGAATAATGAAAGAATTCCCAGTCCAAAATAAATTTAGATTTCTATACTTTTATTTGAGGTCATTTCCAACAAATTAAGGTGACTCAGTAGTGATTTTGAAACGGGGTGCGCGGCAACGCCTAGCGTGAGTAGCGGGTTACACTTTTGCCGTTTTTCAAGCACCAGTGAATGTGTATTCAATACACATAGCAGGGCATATCAGCATTATGCACACAAAGTATGTATACAAATAAGTCTTAATATTAAAATTCCAGCCTGAAAATTGATGCTGATTTTTGGTGGGTGAGTTAGTAACTATGGTAGCTGCATCCATATTAAATTTCAATAAGATTTATGCAGCCATTTTTGTTTAAAGCAAATATTTATCAAGAATTTTCTCATTTTTAGCCAATTTTCTCATAACTAAGTTTTAATATAAAAAATTCAGCCTGGAAATTCATGCTGATTTTGTGTGTGAGAGTTAGTAACTATGATAGCTGCATCCATATTGAAGTTCATTGAGATTTATGAAGCCATTTTTGTTCAATTCAAATATTTATCAGGAATTTAATTATTTTCTCATTTTTTCTCATAAATAAGCTGTTATATAGAAGAATCTAGCCTGGAAAGCCATCCTGATTTTTTGTGTATGAGTTAGCAAATACTGTATCTACATTCATATTAAATTTAAAAAATATTCATCAAACAGTTTTTTTTTAAAACGCTAATTGACATCAGCCAAAGTCAATTTTGCAAGTGCCCCATACTGCCACTAGGGGGCTTCCAGGATCTGAGGAAAAAAACATTATCTGATGATAAGTATATATATAATGTTGAATGTCTGGGTGAAATTTGATGTCTGAATTCATGTCAGAACCATTTTAAACGAATTATGTTAATAAATCACTCAAATGTAGTAAAATTACTCAAATATGATTTATTATTTCTATCTCCATACCGCCATAGCATGAAAACTAGCCTGGTGACCTATATTTTTTTTTCACTCAATAATGATTATTTCATGTCAAGTATCATTGGTAAAAATTTTAGAAAAATTCATCAATAATAAAAATCACTACTGAGTCACCTTAACACAAAAAAAATCATATCTTACCCCGATTGAAAAAAAAGTTAGAGACCTCAAAAGTTGACCATGTAGTGCATTGTTGGTCTGGCTGATGCCATTCATTTAACACTAATATTCGTCATTGCACAGCCTTTTTTCTCATTTACGGGTACATATGGAGTGTTATCATCAGCGGAATTAAGGGCTTTTGGATCTATATGATTGTGATTATACTTCCCACAGTGAAAATTGTTTATTTGTCATGGCAATTCCTAGAACATGTGTGAAAATTGTGGAAATGAATTTTGACTTAGACAAAAGACACTAGGGCAGGGGCGGCGGAACAGATAAAATATTGGGGGGGGCCAACTTTTTTGGGGTGGGGCGGGGGGCATAGAGGATGAATTTACATTGCCTTCCAGTACTATAATAGAATTGAAATATTTCACACAAACCCAATACTTTTAACTTTCATCAGGAAACAGGGGCATACTTAATATGCCTATACTACCATTAGCCTACTATTGAATACTTCTTAGAATTTTAATGTGGTATGCTATAACCCAGCTTATCCCAGCCCATAAGGCGTGGGGTCTAGGCGGGCCCCAGAAGCCAGACGTTTTTCCCTTAGACTTGAACTCATTGGAATCTAAAATTGGGACTCATTGGGATCTAAAATGTTGTTTTTTTATAGTTTTACAATTTTTTCTTACACGGCTCAGATTTTCAGAAAATGTACAATTTGTCTTAACAATCCTTTCAAATAACACAAATTTAAGACAAAAATGATGTTCAAAATTTAGTTTAACACCACCAAACACATCCTTCAAATCAGCTCAATACCAAATATATTCAGATATAACTAGTTTTGACCATTTTTCAGTCTTAAATTAGCAGAATTTACTGAATATGTAGATCTGCCAATTGTACATTTTTCTGAAAATCTGACCCACATGTATTTTGGTGAGATGCTTTTAGGTACAATTTAAGAATACTATAAACCAAATCTGGTGACTACTATCTATCATCTTCATTTGTGCATTTTTCAAACATTTAAAAAGATATATTAGATCTATAAGATGTAGGATATGAATTTGGTGATGAATAGGGTGGGGGGGGGCAGGGGAGAATTTTCAGGGGGGCACCTTTTTTGTGCAGACTCTGAGGGGGGGGGGGGCAAGGAGGAACCAAGGAAGTTCGCACAAGACTTTAAAGGTGGGGGGGGATCATACAATAGACAGTGAGAGGAGAGGAAGATATAGGAAAGGGAGGAGGGGAAGAGGGAATGGGAGGGAGAGGGAGGGGCAATGAGAAAGAAGATTGCTATACAGAAATGAAGTTCAGCCAGGGGAGTCATCAAGGACAATACTTTTTTTTACTGATTCTCTTAGTTTTTACATAAATGATGTGTAAACTTTCTGACTTTCAATATTCATGATTTATGATTAGTCTTACCACTGGAAAATATCAATTTTGCGACTTGTGGCTCATTTTCCTGAAACACATCACAATGTATTTATTCAGAGTATTCAGAGCAGCAAACTAGAATATAGCAGGGATTGAAATATATGACTATTGTGAAATATCTCTAATAAAACTTATCATGCCCTTGACCCTCATTCATCTCTCATATCTTAACTCTCCTCCCTCATCTCTCCCCTCTCTTCTCCCAACTCTCCCCTCTCGCCTTTCCCCTTTTGAGAGGACAGTCTTGTCACACTAGTTAAAATGTTTCTAGTCCAATTCCTTGCATACCTTTGATACTATGCATGTGATGTGTTACAAGGAAATGAGTGACAATGTTATACTTTTTATTTCCCATATATTTGATATTTTAGTAAGGTAGTAAGGTGAGAAGAATATTGATAGAGAGGGAAATAGACAGTGAGAGGAGAGAAAGATATATCAAAGTAGAGGGAGGACGGCGAGAGGGAGAGGGAGGGATGCAGGGACCGATAGGCATTGAGAAAGAAGATTGATATACAGAAATGAAGTTCTGAATCAGCAAGAACAACGATTATTTACTGATTCTCTTAGTTTTTAGATGAATGATGTAGACCTGAACTTTCTGATTTTATTAGTTCTGATTTCATTAGTCTTACTACTGTACATGTTGCATAAGTGTCTGTGAGTGACATTCTTTGGTGAATAATTTGTTCACATTTCAACCAAATTATTGGGGGGGCCATGTCCCCTTAATATAATTATTGGGGGGCAAGCGCCCCCCTTGCCCTCCCCGGCCCCCGGCTCTGCCGCGCCTGTAGGGGGACCACCACCCTACCTTTGTACATACGTAACCACTGGGCAGTATCACACAGGGGCTAGGGGCTTGGGGTCAGACGGTCCTGTATACCTTTATTAACAACAGACTTGGGTCTCTTGGTTAGGGAACCGCGGCCGGCGGCACCCCCGAAATTGGAGTTTAAACGCTTAAATACTCGAGTTATACATACTTAATACATAAATGCTCCCGGGTATTCATTACAAATATAGGGGAGAGCGGGGTGAAATGGGACAGGGGAGAAATGTGAAATATCTCTAATAAAACTCATTTAACTTCAAACTTCAAGTTGCAAAGGCTATTGAATAATGGGATAATTGTATTTGTAGAGGGACACCCTCTAATTAAGCTTGAATTAATTGCATCAGGATGAGCAAAAATCAATATTTATTGCCTCCATTGTCTCCAATTTAACATATGTAAATATGGTCTCACTGCTGTTAATAACACAATTTCTAGAGGAATTTTGGTGTTTTATGTCACAAAAAGATTTTTTTTGCTTGACCGAACGATTTATATCACAGATTTTCTTCTCAAACCACAAACATGCAATATAGTCAATATTACTATCTAAATTGTTGAGAAAGTCCCCATATCAGATTTTGACTGCAGGTAAATATTTAGAGCATGATATAAACTTTTGTCATGAAAAAACCCTACTGGGGAGAAATGGGACAAAGCCATGGGGGAGAAATGGGACGGTCCTGGAGTGGCCCAATTTCTCTCCGCACATACTGTTGTGTTTTCTCCCAAGACATATATATAGGCCTATATGTAGGCCTATTTAAAGATAAGGAATATATGATAATTGTATTTGTAGTGGGTCTGCCCGTCAAACATCCACAATGCCTACCACCACTACATTTTTCATTGATTACCTGACACTTTTTTTTTCTTTATGGTATATCATTTTGAAATTTCGCCCCAAAATTAATGGGGAGAAATGGGACAGTCAAGGGAGAAATGGGACACAACCCGGGGTGGTAATTCCAGCAAAGCTGACTGGCTCATCAGTTATCCTGTATTTATTCTTAGAACCTTTCAATAGCCTTTGCAACTTGAAGTTTGAAGTTAAATGAGTTCCGTGGCATATGTACCATTTTTTCCCTGATGCGTTCCATTTCTCCCCGACGTGTCCCATTTCTCCCCGGGTTGTGTCCCATTTCTCCCTCGACTGTCCCATTTCTCCCCATTTTGGGGCGAAATTTCAAAATGATATACCATAAAGAAAAAAAAGTGTAGAAGAACTTCCGGTTTGGTTTGAGAGGGAAAAGTCGTACAACGGGCTCCGGCCACTTTAACCCCTTTTCTTTTCAGCCAAGACAGGATTATCATAAATTAGTATCGTCCAGGAGGATCATAAAGTGTCCTGGATGACGAAGAGAACATTCTTGTAAACAGTCGTGCTGACATTTTCAAAGAGTTTACGATTGAAAGTGAGAGCGTCCACACGAGGAGAGTACCGAGCGTGGGTAGCCATTTTGCCTCCAGGGTCTCACCGGGGCGAGTGTAGTGAAGCGAATACTGTGCAGGACAAGCAACTACAAGTGATATCTGTAGGATTATAGAACAGTGGAAAGACTATATATAGCAGAGGACGTCTTCTGTGAACATATTAAGTAAACGAAGGCTAGGGGAGCGGTAAGGATTATACTAAACTATAATTGCCGCGGGACATGCGCAGTAGCGGTAACGGCTCCTGGGTCTGTCGCGCTTGCCAGTGCTAATCTAGACAAGTGAGGATATAGGTCAAATCTAAGCAGCGTGGTTGTGTTTACATGCCAACTGACACTGAACTACACCGACGAATAGTGCTGGTGGTGTGTACGCACAAGGAAGGATATAAACTAGAGATCATCGGAGCGTCACAAACTGGACAAATATAATTAGTAAGTGACTGATTAGGGTGATGTTTCAATCCAGCAAGGGATCTAGTAAGGTCAAATCAAGTGAGAGTGGGTCTTAAGATAGCAGTGATAGGCCCAGTAAGAAAGCCAAGACAGAGGCTGACAATTCAACCATGGCTACCAATGGAAATGAAATTGAGATGACCGAGGAGGGCAGAAATATTGATGATAATGCTACCGCCAGCTGTGGGTTCATGAAGAGACTTGAAGAAAGACTCAATGGCAAGTTTCGTGAATGTAAGGGAATGTCTGCGGACATTCAAGCCCATGGTGTTCGGCTGGATGCTATAGAGACTAAATTTACTGTGAAAGATGCGGAGGACAAGAAAAGAGATACAGAGATACCGCAGATGAAGAAGAAATTAGCCCAGCAAGATGATATTATAAAGCGCCTCAATAACACAACTGTGTCCAAGGGAGATGAAGCCTTCCTGAAAATTGCGGAGGAGGCAAAGAATGTGGAGGAAGCTAGGCTACTGAAGGTGAAAGAAAGCCTAAAGAACTGTTTGATCTTCGAAGGTATTCCAGCACAAAGTGACCCAGAGGATGATAAAGTATTTATGGAAAAATCTGTAAAACACATCTTCAAGGAGGCTTTCCTTCAGGAGATCCCTGAGGGTATGAGAGGATTTAGAGTGGGCAAAGGTGTAAAGCTCAGGTTTAAATCTGTCGAACAAGCGGAGGAAGTGTGGGGCAAAAGGCTCAGCCTAAAAAACTTTGATTTTACGTCCATTGGAGATAAGGTGTATGTCAAGAGAGACCTCCCCAAAACACTAAGAGAGCGTGTGTCGAAAGCAGAATTTATAGTGAGGAAAGCTTGTTACTCTCAGTTGTATGGTGACGTGTACCAAAATGATGGCAACATATACATCGATGGGACGGTCTACCCACATGACCGACTGAGTACACTACCTGATCATTTGAACCCTGCGTCGTTGGCTAAAGAAGAGAATTCAGAGGCATTTGCATTTTTCGGCGGTGACTCTCCTTTCTCCAACCACCACATGGTGGACTTTACGGTGAATGGGCAACTTTATTCTTCAATGGAGCAATACCTGACGCACTCATGTCTACGAGCATCAGGTGAATACTCAAGGGCGAATTCTATTCTCTCCATGAGAAACCCTATGGCCTTGAAAGGCATATTAAATGAAGCCAAGAAGGGAGACTCCAAGCTATATCAGGAATGGTTTAAGAGAATTCCAGATATCGTGTATGAGGGTCTTAAGGCCAAGGTGGAAGGCAATGATTATGTGGCGCAGAGTGTTATCAGCACAGGAACCAAGCACCTAGCGGAGGCGTCCCCACGGGATGAAATCTGGGGCATAGGTATGGGTTTGAGAAACCCAAATGTGCTAAAGAAAGAGTTGTGGCCCAAGGAAGGTAATCTCCTCGGAAAGCAATGGGAGAGAGTCAGGGCAGTGTTGATCAAAAGGGCAGCTCAAGGCGGGAAGACTTGGTGAACGCACCATGTCTGGAGTATGTATAGCCGAACTTCCGTCCCGGAACCAATATGGCGGACAACGTCAATAGTGGGGAAGGTGCGGTCTTGATCGATAGGAACAGTACAGCGGACGAGGCCGTTCCCAGCGGTGAAACTGGGTTTTTTAGGACTGGTTTAAATGAGGAAAAAAAGGTATTAAATCTTGTATCATTTAATGTTAATGGACTGGCTGATATCGTTAGGCGCAAGGCCATTTTTAGTGAGTTACACGAACTGAAATACTCAGTCATCGCTATACAAGAGGCGCACTGTACACCTGAGACCGAAAGGATCTGGGCCAGCCAGTGGAGGGGGAAAATATTCTTTAGCCATGGCAGGTCCAATTCTAACGGAGTTGCCTTACTGTTATCTATTGACTTGGACGCTAAAATTATCTCCAAAGGTAAAGACACAGAAGGAAGGGTTGTGTATGTTATTTTTGAATTATATAATGTGAAATATTGTTGTATGTCAGTATATATGCCAAACTCATGCAGCGGTCAAACCCAACTAGACAAAATTGATGAGTTGAAAAAAATTGTTTCCAAACTGGAGTATGATTCATTGTGTATTATGGGGGACTTTAACATCGATATGTGTAAGAATCCAACCGAAAAAAACATGTTGGCCCTCCAGACGTTTGTGGGGGAACTGGGGATCAATGATTCGTTGTTCTGTATGGATAAAAGGGAAGACACCTGGGATAGAAAAGAACAGAAGTCCAGGTTGGACTATGTATTTGTAGATGACGCTCTATTGGGGAGGGGGGTGGAAGCGGGGACAGTTATCTGTTCTCTCTCCGATCACAAGAGAATATGGTTCAAGATTGGAACAGACGAAACAAGAAGGGGGAAGGGGCACTGGAAGTTTAATTGTAAGCTGATTGATGATGAAGACTATTGTGAGGGGGTGGGGAGAATAGCTGAGGAGGTGGAGGGAATGGATAGGGACATGTGTGATGTTTTAAGATGGGAATATTTCAAAACAAGATGTAGAAGCTTCACGATTAAATTCTGTAGAAATAGAGCTAAAGCTGCGAGAAGAGGCCAAGAGAGGCTGAGAGAAAGATTAAGATGTCTGAGTGAAGAGGAACAACTGAGTAATAGCCAAATAAATGAAAAGAAGAACATCACTGCCGAAATGAGAGAGTTCGAACTAGAGAAGGCAGAGGGTGCTCTTGTTACGTAAGGTTACGTAACGCCTGGGCCTCCCCATGGGACGCCAGAGCTAGTAGCCGGGCACGGCTGTGCACGCAGATCAGGCACACACCTGACAGGTATGTTGTACCCGAAAATAAAGATCAGTTACCGTTGGGCGATCGTAAGATCAAGACAGGATCCAACTAGTTCCGAGTTATTCTTTATTAACTCATTAAGGACGGGATGCTGCCTCAAGGCAGCATTTTCAAAATGGCGTTGGGGACGGGATGCTGCCTGCAGGCAGCATGATGTCCTCTCCATTAAGGACGGGATGCTGCCTGCAGGCAGCATATTTTTATATAAATTGAAGGGGGCATAACTTAATAAAAAATAAACGGATTTTGATGAAATTTAAAATATATGTATACAAACACACTAGAAATATCTTTATAGGTATGTTGTCATGGAAACAATAATGATGACGTCATAACTAACATACGTAAATGCTGGAAAGTGAATTTGGAGCAAGGTTGCCGCCATATTGCACCCAATTGTGACCCATTATTCTAATTATTGAAGACCAAATTCTAGAAATTATGAAAAAATATGATCAATAACTGTTTACACCTATTAAACGATGTACATATGACACATATTATTTGAAGAAAATATTCTTAAAGTGTTTTTATACACTAAACCTCATGTTAAACACCCGTCCTGAAGCCCAAAAAGGGGGAAAAGGGCCCCCGTCCACCAGGCAAAATATGTGTAAACTGCCCCCGTCCTCAATGAGTTAATTAGCATCCAGGTGATAATTGGGTATCAATTATCACTAAGTAAATATCGATCATCATCTATCACAACATTTGGACTATCAATTAGCATGTAGGTGCTAATTGAGTATTAATTAGTGTGCACTGGAATCTTTAAGATACATATTTATCGGTACCTCAAATTTAGGATCACACCAAGCAACATCCCCATATTCATACAGATCCATACTTATCACTGGTGGAGTTCTAAAAGATCAGTTGGAATATTAACGTGCACGGATATCACTGGCGTAGGATGCCATCTAGGTTTGAAAGACTATTAAACTCGGCGAGAGAATTGGCGAATGACAACTTTTTGCTCCCATATGTAACAACTCGCAGGCAGCATAAGCTGCGAGAGGACGGGCCCCAACAGCCACAGGTGCCGCCGACACCCACGTCGACTGCCGGGCCCGCCGCCGGTGCAGGGAGGCAAGGCGGACAGGAACAGGGTCCCACACAAGAGGAAGATTCTGAGGAAACAATCTTGTATTGGAGACAAGACAACGCTTCGACATCGAAGGCACAGGAAACGAAGTTACAGACCATCACAAAGGAACCACTAAGTGGAGAAAATAGCTTTGTGAGCTGCACAGACCCGGGAGAAACCAACACCCCCATGCCTGACCTACGACAGGCAGCAGGTGAGATAAACGATTGGTTTGGGGTTGCTCAAGCGGGGGTGAATAAACTGGACCAAGCGCAACCGACCCCGCCCCCTATAGGGCGGATTTAGACCACCTTTAAACCTCCTTTCGTTGCTCCATTACCCCTGGTATTCTCAGTTAGACAGAACTCACACCCATCGACCTGTTTTTTATGTTTTCCCATCTAAATGGGTACCATTACATTGTCTGTACGGCAAGTCGTGTTCCTCTTCATGCCTTTTTAGGGGACGACTTATGTATAATCTGGTACAGGAAAGTTGCAATTTTAAATATAAAGATTGGTTTAGAATCCCACCCCTGTCGGAGCTCTCACACATAATGCACCTTCACTCACACACTACACTCACTCACCAGCCACTGCCCCTCCCGCTGCCTGCCACTGCCTACCACTGCCTGCCACTAGTGTGTGTGTAGCCTTGCCTCAAGGCTACACACACACTAGGCAGGTAGGCAGTCAGGTATCAAACACTAACACATGGGAGGAGTGAAGGATGGGTGGTTGGTGGGCATGCAGTGTCATTCAAGGTGAGAAAAATGACAACTATAAGAACAAAAACAGACAATAAAATAAGTAGAGCAAGCAAAAGTACTAGCGGGTAGAATTTCTGGATGGTGCAGCGAGGAAAAGACAACTAGAATTAGAGAGATTGGCAAGGGCCCAATTAGACGCGCTGGAAGCTGAAAACCAAGAAAGAAGATATATAGACTCCAGAGGGAGAAAGAGGAGAACGATAGAATTTTGGAATTCGAGAAGGAGGAGCGTGAATTGGCAGCGTGGCACTGGGACTTGAGGCAGGAGGCTCCACTTCCCCCACGCCGACCAGCGCCCCCCACAGCAGGCAATCTAGAGGCAGACCCCGCCAAGGACCAGCAAGGCCGGAATTCGAGTGGAGAAAAGAATATACCGCCCAGTCCAACCAAAATAGTTAGAAGGACACCCAAGTTACTTCCAGTAATACCCCAGGTGGAAGCTGCAGCAGCAGAACCTGAAAAGTTAAGTGGGGAAAGAGAGGACATCCATACTTATCACTCTGCTCAGATCTAGGGCTAACTGGATGGTAGAGGGGGAGAAATGCTCCAAATACTTTTTAAACCTTGAGAAGAACAGAGCTAAAAGTAAATGTATATCAGGGCTAATAGTCAACGGTAATATCACCAATGACTCAGGTGAGATCCTCAATGAGGGAAAAAATTTCTACAAGGAGTTATATAGTGGAAGGAAAATCTCGACAGAAGCTGCTGACATGTTTCTTTCCCAGGAGTCCAAGAAAGTTGATAAGAGTGAAAGGGATAGACTGTGTTTACCTATCTCTGAGAGAGAAGTGGGGGGGGTCGTTAAAGGGTTGAGAAATGGTAAGTCGCCGGGGTGTGACGGTTACACGGCGGAATTTTATAAATACTTTTGGGCCCAAATCAATCCTATGTTCATGTGGATGGTATGCGCGGTTGAAAAAAATAAGTCTATGTCTTGGGAACAATGTAAGGGATTAATATCAGTTATCCCGAAGAAAGGTACTGACTTACGCTATATTAAGGGGTGGAGGCCCATAACCCTCCTAAACGTTGACTATAAGATTGTATCGAAGGTCATCGCTGATAGATTGTACAGAGTTCTTGGAGATATTGTCGACGAGGACCAAACAGGGTTCATGAAGGGTAGATATATAGGCGAAAGCATAAGAAGAGTGCATGATATTATTGATTTTCTACATGTTGAACAAGAAAGTGGCATGATAATCGCTATAGACTTCAGAAAAGCATACAATACCGTCAGCTGGCAATTCCTGATGCAATGTTTGAGCCATTTTGGGTTTCCAGAATACACAATTCGTTGGGTCAAAACTCTACTGAAAGGTTCCAAAGCCGGGTTCGGCAACAATGGATATGCATCCGAATGGTTCGATTTAGAAAGAGGGGTCAAGCAGGGGGACCCTATCTCTCCTGCCCTGTTTAATATTGTGGTGGAGACCCTGGGCAATTATATTAGAAACGACCCAAATATCAGGGGTGTCATGACAGGGGTAACCGAGCACAAGATTGTGCAATACGCAGACGATACCACTTTCATATTGAAAGACACCGGATCCTTGCAAAGAGTTTTTGAAATTATGTCATCATTTGGTGAGGCCTCGGGGCTATGCATAAATATAGAGAAGACAGTAGGACTCTGCTTGGGTGAATTTGATGAAGAAATATTGGGTCAGGCGCCTGTTCAATTTCAGGATTATCTGAAGATCCTTGGGGCTTGTCTGGTTCATCCGGACGCAGACCTTAAGGAGGCTGACTTGAACTTTAATGATGCCATACTGAAGATGCGGGGTGTCGTGGGGGCCTGGGCCCCCAGACAACTTTTGTTGAAGGGTAAAGCTGTAGTTAACAACTCTCTTATTCTGCCAATAATACAGCATACACTTGCAGTTACGGCTTCAAATCCAGCATTCATCAAAGAAGTGGAGAAAGTAACAAAGACAATGTTGTGGGGATCCAGAAGATGTAAAATCAAAATGGCATACACCAAGCAAGATATAGGGGAGGGGGGGCTTGGGGTGCGTAGCATCCATGAAGTGGTTAAAGCTAACAGAATAGCATGGACGAAGAGAGCCCTTCTAAGGCCCGGGGCTAAATGGGTCAAAACCTTGGAATGTTTTCATGGAAGGTGTATCGAAGACATATTTTTATGCCGCAGTAAACCTAAGAAGCAATTGAATGAATTCTATGGTGAGATCTTAAAGGTGTGGAACGAAGTGTACTACAACAAATGTCCTATGACGAGGGAAGATATGTGTAGAGAAAGACTTAATTACAATCGGTTTGTACTGTCAGGTGGTAAAATGATTGAAAGCATGAGGTGGAGGAAGGCTGGTATATCTAAGGTGGGCGACTTGGTGGGTGAGGACGGAATTCTATTATCAACAGAGCAGTTCAGATCTAAGTACGGAATTAATATTAGCTATCTGGAAAGAATTCAAATTACTCTTGCCGTCCCTAACATCTGGTGGTGCATCTTGGAAGACGAAGCAGACTCTACTAAGGTTGACTACTGTGTTGCTAACTTCGAAATAGATGGAAAGACCATAAATGTATACAAAGCAAGCGTTAAAGATACATATAGCGCGTTTGTCTTAGAGGGCAGACCAGATATCATAGAAAAAATGAGTAAGTGGAGTACTATTCTTGGGGTCGAAGACACAATGTCATCTATCGAGGAAATCCGGTGTAGGTTTAAAACCCCATTCAGAGTATGCACCGAACCCAGATTACAATCATTACAGTACAGAATCCTACAAAGAAATATTTGTTGCAACAAGGTCCTGAAGGACATTAATGTAAAATTGTATCCTGATTGTTCATATTGTGAAGATGAGGACGATATCGTCCATTTTTTCTACTTTTGTAAAAGAGTAATGTCATTCTGGAATGAGATCAAAAGATGGTTCAATGATAGTCATTCACTTGTCCACGCATCCTCAGAGCTTGTCACCCCCACTCATGTCCTTCTGGGAGTGAGGGGAGGGGGAAAAGAGAGAGATTTTGTCAACTGGACGTTTATATTGGCGAAGAACTATATACACAGGCAGAGGTTATTCCATGAAAATGATATTGTCTTTATTGTGTTTCTGAAGGAATTGTGTAAGCGATTTCGTGCGATTCAATACGGGGATAAGTTACTAGACAGGGTGAGGGGCAAAGGGACCAAGTGGAAACACTATGTTCAGGAGGCCAGAGCCCTATATTTATAATATATCTTGTCTGTACTTATATGCCTATGGAATGGTCTCGTGTTATGTAATGCTAGTATTTAAATTTCTGGGATAAATATCCATCTTGACTTTAGCAAGATCAAATGTTAAGATTACTCTTTTTAACTGAAGTTGATATGTTTGTGTGATTGCACTGATTACCGTGAAATGTTTGTTGTCTGTTGATAGCAAGTGGATCTCCTTTACCCGGCGACTGCTGGTGATAGACGTGTTGCTTGAGTATTAGTATGACCAAAAATCAAACAGAAGATGAACGTGAAACACTTTATTGTTGTATTGCTGCCTCTTTTATTGTGGACTGGTTTTGTGAGTAACATATGTACTGACTATGAATCGAGAGTCAGGGACCGCAAAATTGTAAAGGGAGCAGACCCTACACAGATGAGTAAGAAGAAAATTTTGAAAACACAAAAAAATATAAAATATAAGGTAAATTGATGCTTGATCTTTAGTTGTGTAGAAGCCTAGAGGGCAGGATATCATGAATAAAACCTTTTAAAAAGAAAAAAAAAAAAAAAAAAAAAGAAAAAAAAGTGTCAGGTAATCAATGAAAAATGTACAATAAAGAGTGATCCTATATGTCCCTCAGGAAAGGTCGGCATGCATTTAATTGCTTCTAATACTTTCCATTCAGGGAGTACAAACACTGTGCATCACTCATAGTGTCCCATTTCACCCCGCTCTCCCCTACTAATCTAGAACATAGTTGAAATTCAGGCAAAATCGGGAGCTCAGTGGCATGTGTGATTGTGTCACTTTAAAGCTGAGTCAGAACTCACGACAGAAGTCTCTTAAAGTTAAACTAATCTACAGTTGGCGCTCCATAAAACTACCATACGAGGCAAGGAGGGAGAACTTTCGACCTAGCACCGGCTGACTGAAGTGGCTTCTGTGACTTCGCACCTCTGATTGGCTGTTGTAGCTGGAGCCGGCTGCTGTGTCAAGATCAAAGAAAATATGAACGAACACAAATCCATACCTTAACTAACCCTAAACCTAACCTTAAATTGGTTGTCCTAAGTCAATAAAGGTAGTAGTTGACTGTCCCTACTAAAAACTCACTAATAAAAGTAATTACTTGACTGGTAAACACAGTATATATGGACTTTATGAATGCCTTCGACAAAGTACCTCACCGGAGACTCATGCACAAGATGAAAGCATACGGGATCATCGGGGAAGTGGCTAGATGGATTGAAGCTTTCTTATCCAATCGGAAACAGCAAGTCCTCATTAACGGGACATCCTCTGGTCACCACCCTGTAACAAGTGGAGTGCCGCAGGGGTCGGTCCTTGGACCGCTCCTCTTTCTAATATTCATCAACGACCTCCCGAATGTAGTAACATCGCCCATCTACTTGTTTGCGGATGATACCAAGTTATATCGCAGCATAAGGGATGGAAGCGACTGCAATGTCCTACAAGCGGACCTCGACTCACTAAACAAATGGTCGGAAACCTGGTTACTGAAATTTCACCCTGACAAGTGTAAAGTAATGGAACTCGGGAACCCGCCTCTCCGCCAGGAATACAACTTTGGGAGTGGCCGCGGGACACCACTAGAAGTGATCCCCAAGGAAAAGGACCTGGGTGTCCTCATCGACAACAACTTAAGGTTTCGGGACGAAGTGGGCAACCGGGCAGCTAAAGCAAACAAAATCATGGGAACCATTAGGCGAACCTTCGAATACATGGATAAGGACAGCTTCACCCTGTTATTCAAAGGGCTGGTCAGGCCACACCTGGAGTACGGAGCCCCAGTCTGGAATCCTCACTACCTGGTAGATGTCACCACCCTAGAGAATGTCCAGAGGCGAGCCACAAAGTGCTTGCCGGGCATGTCGGGTCTACCCTACGAAGACAGACTCAGAGCACTAGACCTCCCAACCCTCCGCTTCAGGAGGCTCAGAGGAGACATGATCGAGATCTACAAGATGTTCAACAGCTACGACCACAACATTGACCGCATCCTTAAGAGACCAGACACCCTCTCACATCACACACGCGGAAATAGCCTGAAGCTTTTTTTAGATAGATCAAGAACCAACACCAGAAAAAACTTCTTCAGTGTGAGAGTGGTGGAACCCTGGAACTCACTACCAGACAAAGTTGTGACAGCTGCCAGTATCAACTCGTTCAAAAATAGACTCGATAAATTCTGGGCATCACACCCATATGGCGTTGGGATTGGCGGGGCGACGTGCGCGATACCACCCACGCGCGCGTAATGCATACGAGAAAACTACGATCTGGATATAGAGGCCATATAGGCCTGCGTCCAGTATCATCTAAGGTAATCTAAGGTAAGGTAAGGTAGGTAAAAGCGTGACCGGCCCAGCTAAGCCCCGCCCACTGAGCGTGGCTTCGCCGGTGCTATAGCTCGCAAGTTTTCCACTAAAGCCCATAGCAGCTCTAAGGGAGGGAGGCAGCACATAAACTTGTGACGTCATGCATATTGCTGCACATGGCGGACGGTCGGTGTTGGTCTACTTCGTCGACATGGTCAATGGTTAGTATACAACGATTTGTTTTACATTTATTGACGCATGCTACTCTTCTAAGTATTCTTCCCAGCAAATAAAAACGCACATCCACTCTACTTAAAGTATATTCGAAGAGGATTGCTCCTCTTTACCGTTGGCAGTTCGACTTGATGGTGTGTCGAGTGCGGAAATGAGTTGAGATAGGGCCATTGATTTAGGCCCTGTAGGCCTACTGTAGGGCTGTACTGTACTTCTGACACTGTTTGGGGGCCCCAAGCAGATGGGGAGTTGATAATTCTATTGGTTCCAGGGGACGGACATATGGGTTCTGGTTAAAAGTTACGTGTCGTTGTTGATTTCTCATTAACAACCCGTTAAAGCAATTTTACCTAGATCTCTCCCACCCTTGCCTTGGCTAACGGAATTTCTGACACTGTTCGGACTGTAGCACCACCGCAACTTCTAAACTAAAGTTCTATGACTGAGATTTACTGCCGCATGTCAGATAGCATGATGCACTTGCAATATAAGTTGTATGCTGATCTTAAACACAAATGAATCAGACCAATGAATAATTAAGTTAATATAATTGACCATTTACATGTGATTGTCACCATGTCAGTGTTGATCTATGTACGTCCATGAGTAGGCCTATGACTATGTCTATGAGCATGCTATGTGTAGACTAGATATGAGGATATAAAAATTTTTTTTTGTATCGTGCAGTAATTACGGCACTGGACATCAACTTCTTTCCTCCGATGGTGATGATTCCCTGCTTGAATAGACTGACTTTTCCATGGCTAAATGTGGATAAAGTTTACTGAACTTTTGAATAAAAGGGTCTACAAACGAAAATGTGATACCGGTACATTAGATACCGTAATCATGGATGAGAATTTGAAAATAACGTTTCCGAACCAAATTAAACTTTTATTTTTTTTTATTCTGAGAGGTATAATAAACTGGTTTATTAAACCCTGAGATTTGGATGCATATATCATATTCAATTTAATTATAATATACATTGTAGTAGTTCTAGGAAACTAGAAAATAATACCAAATTATACAAGCATGTAAGCCCCGATAGGGATGGTCAAACCATCAAGGTAAATACATCCTTACTTATATAAATGAACAACTCAAGTAAGATGTGTAATACTAAGGTATATGTATATTCAATTTTTAGCAGTTATAATGATACAGAAAAGAACATTTGCCTCTACATAGTAGGTCTTCCGGTTAGCCCTGAGAAATTAATAACAATGATTTCATAATACAGTGACTGAGCAACAAATGGTGATAATAACGAGGAGGTAACAAATAAATAAATAAGTAAATAATCGTTCTAACAATGATATTACAAATGTACAAGTTATCGTAATGTTTGAAATTACAGTAGCTCGAATATGGATTACCATATCGTGATCATATTATTATTTCGCAGGATATAAGAAAGTTTCCATTGTTTATTGTGTCATTGAGACGGTATTGCTAGACATTGTTTAGACATTGTGGATGCAAGCATAGTGTAATTTAGTGAATTTTTAGGGAAGTTATATCAACTCCTTTCCTGGCTTCAAATAAGATTGTAATTAACTCATCCGTTGTGGATTGAATAACATTGACACAGCATATATTACAAAGTTTCAGGTTCTTTAGACTTTAGTATTTCATGTATTTAGGTTTCAAACTACTTTGTTCCCTGATCCCTCTAGTCGATAAAGACAGTACAGTCTTAAAAACCAATAGGTAAATTAGAAATTTTGCTCGAGACTATCGTAATGATTGTTGTATTTATAAAAAAAACAACTTGATACTTGACATATGGATATGTTATACATTTTATTACTGGTATACTTGGAAGAACTGCTCTGTAGCAGAATGTACATCCGATTTCCTGTCATTACTTCTATGGAAATAAGAATCAAATATATATAGGTCTATGCCGAGAATTAAACTCTGAATCTGAGTCTGTGGCTTTAAGTATGGTCTATCGTGGCCTATGCATAGGCCCTACTATAGATAAAAGGACTACTCTGCTTAATGCTCGCAGTTACAAGGATTCCATTAAATTTCACCGTACTCTTAGTCTTTCTTCTTGGAACTGTCATCCGATTTGGACATTTTTCACTTAATAAAGCTATACTACATTATTTAATTGGAACCATTTCGGAAATAAGAAGAAAACAACGTATTTTATAGTAACAGATTGAGGCCATGAGTAGTAGAAGAAAGTAGCAAAAAAAGTATTAAGACAGGGTAAATAATGTTCCAGAAATGCCAAATTCTCCCCCCCCCCCTTTTTTTTTTTTTTTTTTTTTTTCTCAATTCTGGTGTTTGAGATACATGTCTCTCAGAAAGTAAGGTACATCAGCCACCGGACAACACTATTTTTGGTCTTAGACTTTTGTCAGTTTCCATGCATGTCGGCTTTTGTGTAAGTAGTGTCGAAGTTCTTCTGTCGCCGTTGCTATAAAACTGGTACATGTTTCTGTTTATTTGTTGCAGGTCATGGACAATTCGATCATCTTGTAATCTGTTGGTATCTTTGATACACCATCCGAAGCGGTCGCCTTCGATAACGAATACAATGGCTGCAAACACTTCTGAAGAAACTGTTGTATACAAATCTTTATATAATTACACCCCTTCGAAAGAAGATGAAGAAGAGGGATATATAGGGATAAGCGAGGATGATGTCCTGGAAGTTCCACTACGACTTCAAGAAGAATTCAGGGGAACAATTTATGACCCCCAAGGATGGATGAAAGGAAGGAATCGCAGTACTGGGAAAGAAGGATTGTTCCCTGGAACATACGTAAAATTCTTAGGACAAGACGCACTGTATATGACCCCTCCAGGTAAGAAGTTTCTGTTTATTATATACTGATGTATTATTCTCATTGCCAGATTCCATTCATATAAGACTGTTCTTTTAAACAATGAGACATGATCTTCGCCCCGCCCAGCAGAACGTGTAAACCCGGACTGTTGTCAATGTATGGGGGGGGGGTTGGAGTTACCCATAGAAGAGTAGAAATTCATAACATTTCAAATTGGACAGCGACTAATTAAAGTTCGCTTTATAATGTTAGGTATAAAATATTGAACATTTACCAAGGGATCCCTCATGTTGGATTTTACTGACGTTATTAATGTCTTCTACCAAACATACGTCAATTGATTTATAAGAACAAGTATGTCCATCTTAGCATCAGACATTGGTTTTATACTATAATAGGATTAGACATTTCAGGCATTATATTGATTTAGAAACCACTAGGTCCATGATCCAGCAATAAACTCACGAGGCGCAGCCAGTACCTTGAAAGTGGACAACTGTTACTCAACACTAGATGTTTACATTTTACGCACCGTGTACGAGTACTATGGCCGTGTACGAGTAGGCCTACTATGGCCGTGCACTGTGTAGAGAACTACGAGTGCACTATGTAGAAAAAAGAAATATAACACATGAGGCAATACCTTATAAATATTTCAGTTTATTACTTAATGCAGGAAAGGAAATCAAATGTGAAACAATAAGAGCTGTTGGAGTCCTTGTTGCTTGCACTTTTATTATAATTTTACCAACGTATACTGTTCGTAAATACCTTTATTACTATGTACCGTCTGTTAGAACCCAGAGGCTGAGCTTAAAACTGTGATCAGTTCTTGGGTAACAATGGACATGATCCTTATCAACCACATAATGTAAACATAACTCATTCCATTCGTTGAGTTGGAGTCTGCAAGTTAATACTTCGGTCATCGAGTTGTTGCCATAAGGTGACATAGTCCCCAGCATGAGATGTATTCGCTGATTGTGCCTCTGTAAACTCATGGAAAACCAGCTTACTGATCGAATCTGGCGCCAGTTTACTTTACTGATCGAATCTGGCGCCTTTCTCAGATATTATATTAGATGGTATATTGCTATTTTCAAAATGTTGATTCGGCTGAATACGATAAATATTTTAAAACATGTCTTTTTACTTCATTGTAAGTATAATGTATGGTTTTATTTTCAGGGACATCTCGACCAGCAATCCATCATATGGAAGAAGTGTATTTTGTGTCTCCCGTGATATGTGTTGTTTGTAAGTAAAAATAACTTTTATAATTAGTGAATATTATTTCTGATGGATACTGGGATTTACTATACTTGTCTCTGAAGTATTATGCTATTAAAAAAGAATTTATAATTAAGTATTGCCATTCTCGTGCGTTGCCACCGCTTGGTGGCAGCACCCATGGAAATTATACCAGCTTCTCACAAATCAGGGAAATTAGTTTTAACATGTTCACGCACCTCGAGATGGCTGCACAAAATGAAGCCATTCATTAGAATGTTTGAAATTCAAATATGTAATAATCGAATAGTATACGTTTATTATTCTAATTAAAAACCCGTCTAGAAGCAGTCCAGGGATATTTTGACTGCGGTGTCACTATAGATAACGTAGTGAATCCAAGAAACATAGACTAAGATTGATAAAAGTTATCGGGTACCCTTGCTCACAGTAGATAAAAAGCGGAGGTAAAATATACTTCGTGTTTTGGAACTTTTGATGTGGGAAACACTGCCTAGCCAAACATTGGAAGTGAAATGAGAAGATTTATTGTTGATATGGTCAGTTGTTCATGTTGATTCTGTTATATGGGGGTATCTATCCTCAAAAGTTAAAGCACAATACAATATGATTAAGCTTACAGTGAAATAATTATTTATCCGGACTCTGCTACTACACCTGAAAGAGAGCCGCAACCTGTAGTTTATTTTTCTGCTTCGGGGAATTACCTTGATTGTTGTGTTTACAGGCAAAGACTACATATGGGGTCCTGGCAAAGTTGGATTCAAATGTTCAGGTATTTCCATATGTCATGGTTCTATGAATTTATTTGAAATATGTAATTGAAATCTATTTATTTCTAAGTTAGGCTAGGAATACTTATGATCATGTGTTATTAGTTCTGAGTTTAATGTTCAATTTGTGTTTTGGTTTTCATTACCTGACCTTGATTCATGCAGGTTGTGGACACTGTTGTCACATAAACTGCCAGATTCACATTAATTCAGCTCGACCATCGTGTCAACCTCAATATCATGCTGCTGAAGTACAAACGTCGGATAAGGAGATAGTAAGGATTCACTTTTTAAAATCAATGATAGAAATGTGGGTCACTGTCTTCTTGGAATCCAAGTATCGTGTTGGTGACTAGATATGATTACGGAGGACGTACTTTGTGCATTCATGTTTATTGTTATAAAAAAATAAGTATATATCAAAGTTTCAGCCCATCACCTGTTACCTGACACTGTATGCTATGCCTGTAAGAGAGCCCTCACAAAGCCATATCGACTAGGTTATCTACCACTTAGTTTAATCTACGTGTCTTTGTTTAAATCCGTCCATCGTTACTGATAACCTGTCTGGGGGGTCTTTATCTGTCAAGGGTTTATCAACGATTGACACATCGAACTAGTTTAAACACGTGAGCGTAAGAGAACGCTCTCTATGTTACAATACAAAAGCAATGTGGGATAATATAGTGACATCTACCAATTATATGAAGCTAAGAACACGCAAATATTCATTCAAATTTTCTTTTGGGAGAATCGCCCATATCGGAAATATGATTTCCATCAATGTTGCTACTGTCTCGGCGTAATGTTCTAAGTGATTGTTCTAAGTATTGTGTTCTTTAATTTCAGCCTGTCTCACAGTGGACCATTGCTAATGTCATCCAATGGATGGCAGCTGTCAATCTACATCGCTATGCCGAGCTTTTCAAAGTACATAGCATAAATGGCATGCAGCTCCTACGTTTAGAAGGAAAGAAACTCATGGTAAGGGAGAAACAAGGTTAAGGCAAACCTGTTTAATATTAAACATTAAATGAATCGACTATTACGCTCCTCTCTACCTAAGATCACAATAAGTTTCCCTCTTGCCGTGGTCAAAAATCTACTCTGATGTTGAGAAGTATAATGTAGAGGGGTCCACCTTCCCAATCGGGGTTATGATTACGCCGCGACATTGCTTGCTATTGTGTAATAGCTATAGCAGGGTTTTTAAATAGTGTATCCTTTACTAAAGATAAGCTTTAGATATCATGTTATATATATGGGTTTTTTGTTGTTGTTTTTTTATGGTTAATTTTTTTATTTATATGGTTTTCTATCTTAATTGACATCGCCTTTTATTGTGATCTGTATTGGTAATCTGAAAGTCTTATGTTGAGAACAGGTAAAACTCCAGCTTCTCAATCTGCCTTGTTATTTTCCTAAATTAATCGATGAAAACTAAAAGATTGACCTAATTATCTGTAATATTTCCTGACTTTAAGAATATATGTCTTTTTTTAAAGAATTTATATGTTGATATGTGCTAAACGGAACCTTTGTCTTTTTTAGAAGATCCAATATGAATAAATCACTAAGCATGCGCTATTCTATTTTATTCGCTTCAGAGTATGAAGATCTACGACGATTTTCATCTGAAATCAATTATGCTATGCATATATGAGCTTGGGGGTCACCATATTGATCTGGTAAGTTAGCATTTTTCTATTTGATTATGAGGCTTGATTGTCTTGATTGTTAGGCATTCACATATATATTGATTGAATAATTGAATTTTATTCAAGTAGAGGTCATCATGATTTAATTGTGTAATTTCAGCAATCTTTGGACCTTCCTCCGTCGATTGACCCAATCAAAAATAGGGGTAAGCGAGACATTAAACAAACTTAGATTTTAAGATAAGCAATTTTGGGCTGTTAATTATGATATTATTTTAGTCTTATGATTGGTACGGTGTTCAGATCGATTACATTTTTAGCTTTTCTTACGGGGTAATGGAGATTTGACAAAAGTCTCCCTGTTCCACTATTCACTCCAATCCACATATGTAGGCCTACATCAAATAGTTTCCTTTACCTGCTCCCCCCCCCCCCCCCTTCCTCCTATTGAAAAGAACCATTGCATTGTCTTGTGTACGACGGACGTTTTGATCCTGTTCAACACATTATCACTTTTCTGTAAACTGTCTTTTATCACATTTTCATTTCAGTCAATCTTGAATAGTTAAGTTATTTCTTTCTTGTTTCTAATGGTTCATAGGCGGCAACTCTGTTGATCATGCACTCTACGAGTACAGTTTCTCCTCCCTCCAAAGATGCTGTCTGTGCGACCGATTTCTTCTTGGTCTGATGAGACAGGGATTCCAATGTCGAGGTATGTTTTCGACACATACTTAGTTGAATGATTTTTACATAATAGTAAACTTATTGGATGATTTGACCATATTTTTCGTATCCGAAATTTTGGCTCACTCTATTATTGTGGCTTATTTTCACCTGTTCTATATTAAGATTGTGGCATATGTATACATCGACATTGCGCGGCTCTTGGAATGCCTCCCTGTAGTGCTGAGATAGTTGGAAGAAGGCGCCGACCAAGTTTTTGTTCAGGTGAGAGTTCTTATACCTGAAAGGAGTGATAGGTCTACTGTACACGTTAGTTTTTGACAGGTCACCTACCGAAGCGGTTTTATAAGTTAAGATAAGATAAGAAACTACTTATCCTACTCATAGAGTACAGTGAATGTACATATAATAAAGCAGGTAGACAGACTTCTAGATCAGATCCAGTTCTCCCTGCCGTTAACGTAGTCAAAAACAGGGGAGACTTTTAAATTTGAGTTAATTCTTACTTATACATTTCATATAGTCAAAGAATAAAATAAAATAACATAATTTAATATAATACAAGGTGTAAATAATCCGTTCTTTTCACAGGCCTTTACCCTGGTTCAGATTAATTGGTAATGCTTATTTTCCATTACGTTAGGCACATCGTTGCCACTTACTTCGTGTGTAACAGTAATAATAAAGTTGTTATTAAGTTTGTGCAGTTTTCAGGTTATTATTCCTGAATTTTAATATTTTCTAGGTAATTTCTGAGTTCTTGTAGAGACTATTGGGGTGGGGGGGGGGGGGGGGGGGGCAGCCCTTAAGTTATTGATGTACTTTCCGAGATACATCGCCGGTACTCTAGTTTTGTGGTAGTAACCAACGATGACAACAAAGTTCTGGTTACTGTGTTCGTAGAAGAAAATGGCATTAGGACTTATTTCAAAATCAGTTTCTCATCTCATCTCATCTCAACCTGCACACATTTTGTTTCTGGACAGCTATCCTGTGCTGATATTTTTATGGGGAATTTAATATTTTTCATATAGAGACGTTTTTGGAACTGCCGCTTGCGTTCCATGGGTGAAGTGAAAGATACTGGATGCTTAATTAAACCCCACTACTTTAGGATCTGATTTATATGTGGCTTGTGGTCCATACTTTTAAGAGACTCAAAAATGAGTGTTGTAAATATTCTAGAAGAATGTCTTGTTTCATGTTGTAGTTGCTGTGTTTGGTGCAGATCTTCATAGCCAAGTCAGTGCGTCTGTGGTTCCGCCTGTTGTCTCAAAATGTACTACAGAGTTGGAGAAGAGGGCCCAGATAACAGGTACGTTCCTTGGAATCTCTTTTATGACCATATATCATGGTAATGATCATTAACAACTTTTCAAATCATATTGAGGCTGGTGTAGCGTCGGTCGAGACGCACTTATGCATGGAGGGGGAGGGGCAGACCCAGAGACCCAGTAAGAGACGGACCGACACATATTTAAAACATGTCAAAAATGGTTTATATTAATATAATTGTTGATTGCATATATGATGTCAAATATTTATTGTTTGGTGAAAGCTAACAGGCACGCGTTGAAAGCCATAGTGGAAGGACTGTCTACCAGTTTTAATAAGCAATAGTGAAAAAAATTAGTCAAAGCATACTTATACCATAGGCAGTGCTAGTATTGAATACACAGAGAAATCAGCATGCATTGCTTGAGGCCAAATCAAACGATAGGATGGCAAATATCAGAATTTGAGCTGTTGTATGCATCCAAATCTTGTTTTACGACTTTTTATACAAAATGCTCGTTTATAGAGCTAGTAGTTGTAAATGATTATAATTGTCGAAAAAATAAGCTTGAAAATTGTTGTAGATATTTTATTTCTTTGGTGTTAACAGGTAGGTATGCAAGGATGGAGTAGTCATTATGACTTAAAGTTGCATTCTCAGCTAACGTCAGTAAAAAACTACATATTTTCTACATTTTCTTCTATTCTTTTCCAACCCATCTAGAGGTCATTTGACCGATATTTTGGAGGATTCTGTCGAGTTGGTTTTGCTACGGGGCTTCTTAAACGTTCTTATTTGTATTTGGAGGACCCACCCGATTCCTTTTTTTTTTACGATGACTTCACTTATTATTGCTCACCGGCGGCTGTTTTCGTTCAATTGTTTCTACTTCATATTCTTGTATAAACATAACAGCTTCAGTACGTTAAAGGTTGGTCTCCACTGGCTGCGGTAAGCTCTGCGGTAAGCCTTGCGATGGTGCTGTGTTGGTGAGAAGTGGCGAGTTCCTGAGTACATGATTCATTGACCATTTAGGCAAGGACCTCGTCATTCCTCACCACCTACAGAACCAGCACAGACCATCGCAAGGCTTACCACAGAGCTTGCCCCAGCCAGTGGAGACCACCCTTAAAGCAAGCAATCAATGGGCAGCGACTACTCCCTCTTGATTTATACCTCCTTAAATACCCAGCACCATTTTCCCATAATCATGATGATAATGATGTAGATCATAAAATATAAGATTTTATAAAACATTCCAACTTTTGTTTGGAGCATTTTTCAACTCCCAAAGTAGGCATCTCTGAAATTTAGCTGCGTTCAACTTACTCCTACAAATAATAGCCTACTTTAAAAAGATGCTAGGATAGGCCTGATACTATGATAGAACCTCACGAGTAGGTATTATTAGCAATAGGATTGCATGGGTCAGAGTCAAATCTTTTCCATGGCAGCACGAGCCCGACAGGGCAAGTGCTGTTATGTGAAAAGATTTGACGAGGACCCATGCAATCCTATTGCTAATAATACCTACGAGTTGGGGTTCTATTTTTACTCCATGATGATACAGGAAAACATGTCAAAATATATTATTGACAATGAAAATCAACAGTTGACGGATTGAAAATATGACTGTCCGAAACTTTAATAGTCAGCTTGGAGACAGGTGGGGAGACAGGTAGACCTGATGTAACTTTTGGTCTATTTTTGATCGACTTTCAATGTAAACAATTGTCATTACAGAACAACGGGACTTACAATTATTGTAGACTAAACTATCCCCTTGCAGAATCTAGTTTCATTTAATAAATGATGTACCTAGGAGCTAGAGAAGCAGTGGAAACAACAGCCAAGGTTTCCATGAAACAAAACTTCATTTCACAGGAAGTAGAAAAAATGGCTGTTCCTAAAAGCTCCCCCCTCCCTCCGGTGTATCAGTGAGATGCTATGTAACAGCATGGCAAAAGGAGGGAGGGAGTTTGCATGGTAGCAAACCGGAAACATGCTGCTGGATTGCATGTAATCCTACACACATGATTACACAGTAGGATTACACTCCCGCCCATACAAACTGCATTTAATCCTCCCTTCATCATGGAGTAAATTTCTATCACACATTTGGAAACAATGTCTAATGACAGAACAGGACATGGAACAGAGGAATTCATTTTTTAATATTATGTTGAAATAGACTGCCACTGAATTAGTGAATTTACTAATCAGCCTTGTTCTTTCTTTCAACACGTCTCGACCCCGCCCGACTTGCGGGTCTGTTTCTGATTTTTGTAACCTCGGCCTAGCAGGGATGTAGGAAGCAATTTAAACATGGGGGTGCCAACTTTGTCCCACAAAGTGAAATTGTGTATCTTTATGGGTACAACTAGAAGTTGATTTGGAATAGTTTTCCTATAACACAAGGTCTAAGATGGTCTGTCATCGCAAGTGGAGTGGTTTATAGTTGAGTTTGCATTCCGAAATTTACTTATTGGTTGTCCATTTCATTTTCAAGTTATCTTATTCTTTAATTTCACTAATATCTTCATATCTTGGGCTCACTTTTCTTTTAAACTCGCACATTTGGTTATTGATGTCATTCCTTGAGTAGGGAAAGAATTAGAGATGCTAAGATCAAATTAAGCAAGAATATTGAGTTAAATGGGGTTCTGGGATATTAGGATATCTGGACCAGAGGCCTGGCTGGCGGTCCTAACACTCTTAGTCCACACCCTCAGATCAGATAAGAATGGTATGTCAGTCTACCTTGCTTATTGGTATCCCTGCCTAGAACTTGGCATTTTAATGGAAATATAATGATATTTTGCAGCCTTAATGGATTTATGAAGGCAATTTGTGGTTTGAGGCAAGAGACTTTCCCTTCGCTGGAAGGGACTTTCTCAGCTTTCCCTTCGCTGGAATGGACTTTCTCAACATCGCGCCTAGACTGCTAAGCTTGTGTTTATTTTTGGCGAAAATGGTTTTCGCATGGGCCACAACTTGTCTATAGTTACAGCAGTTTACTAGCATTTTATATTACTGAGAGAGGGCATTCTCTATAGACTGAGCAATTCCACCAATTGGTCGACATATGACTATAAAATAGACTTTTGAATTTATAATGGGAAATCTTGGTCTGGAGGCGTTTTAATCAATTAAGTTAGCTTCCCCGATGGAAAGTACATCAGAAATACCCTACTTTTGCATATCAAACATGGTTTTATTGCCAAAAATAAAACGAAAATATTGCTAATATGAAAAAAATGGTGTAAATAAAAAAAAATATGTCCACTCATGGTTACATGTTTTAAATTTCATATCACAACCCTGGGTACCAAATAATTTGAAAAATATATATCTAATAACCCATTGGTTAATGTGCAATGCAAATATCTGGGGAAGTCTGTATATGTCATCATAATGTGCCTATTTAAAACTAGAATAAAGTGGATATGTTTTAGATAGTTTTCAATGTATTATCCCAACAATGTATGTATTTGAATATTTTAGTTTTCTTGGAATTAGAGCATATAATATAGATTTGGGAAGTTTCAATGTCACCATAACATGACTACACAATATTCATTATTAACTTTCCCAATTTTGTCTATATTAGCAGCAACATGTCTAGTTTATGTAGAAGAAAAAAAATCAATAGAAGAAATTAAAAAAAGTTAAGATTTTCTTTTCAGCATTCAAAATTTGACATGAAGGTAAAATGGTGGGGGGGGGGGGGGGGGGGGCGCATGGCCCCTGTGGCCCCCCCTGTTCCGACATCACTGCCTAGTTCTAGATCAAGCATTCAGCTTCCCTTCAGTTATCCTATTATTAGAATGCTCGCTGCTGGGTTCTCTGTCCTTTGGTCTCATCATTAGAGTTATTATCATCCGAAAGGAATCTTAGTTATGTGTGGCTGGTCGCAATTTTCCGGATTGAAGCGGTTTCGTCTTTGCAGCTGCGCTTCTATTTTCTAGACGCCTATACACTTACGAGGATCTTAATGTTGTACTCTGAATATAATTATGTTTGGAATGAATACTCCTGGAAAACAATTCCCGGCCTAAGCGAAAATAGAAATATTAATTCTGTGAAAAAATGCTGTAATAACTACACGAATAACCCTTCCATTTCAGGAGCTGACCTCTTTGATATGTATCGCACGTCGGCTTCAACGGAGGATATCAATCAACTTAAGCAGTTATTTAATTCTGCTGGTATGTAAAAAGAGATTCTTATTTGTTTTGTTTTAAGCGCATTGGCTCCTATCGCATGTCCACCCAATAATATCAAATTGTTGCACGGTTTTGTTCGAATCATTCCTCTATATATTTTATAAATTGTTGTAATGTGAGCCATCCACGTGCCTAACCTTGTATCTGTTGTTATCTAGGCGACATTGGCAGTGTCAACCTGGAGCGTTTCAACTTGCAGTGCATCGCAGGAACCCTGAAGAAGTATCTGCGTGAGCTCCCTAATCCCGTCATCCCTGAGGAGTTGTATGACCGATTTGTTCAAGCAGCCAGTAAGTTTGCTATACATTTACGTCTCGATTCTTTTGGAGATTAAGTTTCCTAGACTTAATTAAGTTTCCCAGAATAGGCCTACGTCTATAAGCCCATTAACGGGCTCATGTTACGTGCTTCAGGCTTGAACTTCATGAACTTCTCTTATATCTTTTTTATGTCTCTGGTTCAGTTTCTTTTAAATCACATTCAAAGGGCATTTTCAGTGTGTTTGACATGTTAACTGATTTTAATCATGTGAACGTGAGGTGTGAAATTCCCATGACTATCTTCCTATCTTGCCAGTTCCTCAGAACCAGTTATCATATATTTTCAGAAATACCCGAGCCATCAATGAGGTCTGGCCGTATGTTGGAACTTGTGCGTGAGCTGCCTGAAGCACACCGGGCCACTCTGGCTCATCTAATGGCGCACCTCTGTAGAGTGTGTCAGCAGCATGCTGAGCAAGGCCATCTAGACCAGCTGACAAGGCTCTCGCATGTCTTCTGTCATATCCTACTCAGACCTGCATGGGAACAGATCATGTAAGTGGAAACCATATTGAGCAACAGGCAACTTCCGAAATAATCTATTTGGCTTGACACAGTTACAGCTAGCACTGATTTCATACAGGGACGGGGGCCTATCTGAGGGTGGGTGGGGCTCTGACCACAGCTGTAGGTATGTGCCTCCACATACCTGCTCACACACAGTGCAGGCGCATGCATCATGCACTCAACCTGCACCTACATACAGCACATCCAATGGCCTATTGAGAATGTGTTCTTGTATTTGTTTTCCATAATCATTAATGGAAAATAAACTAAAATGAAGATAGGGCATGGTGTTTTCTTATATATCCTCAAGTTTGGTGGCAATATTAGATGTTTTTCTGTCTCTAAAATGACTTTTAATGAAGGGTCCTCTGTGTCCATTGGAACCTGTACCCACATAATGTAAACACAGGTGGCTCCTCTTATAGCTAGCTATGGTTATACACATGTACACTCTATACACATCCTGTAAGCAGTAAACATCAAAGCCCTCTATGGTTAACTCTATTGCACGCCGCTGCCTACAGGACGAATATATAGTGTAACAGAACCATTGCTAATATTTGAAAAGAGCAGGGTATTGTATCCCGTTAGCCTGTTTCCTCTCGCCCTGATAGGACCAAATATACGAAAAGTATGGTGTCAAATCTGGGCGTAAAGCAACCAATCCCCCCCCCCCCCCTCCCCCCTCCCCCCCTCCCCCCTCCCCTCGCCCCATTTCCAGTCAAAATTACCCGTCACCCTCTAATCTGGCCTCAGTCCACCAGTCATCATATTCCATTCCGGATCTTGCCTATTGTTGACTTTTCGTCTCAGTTGATGACCTTGCTTCCTTCCTATCGCCTAGCTTCCTATTTCATCGTATCATTGGATGCTTTTGCACCACCTGCATTAGAGAGACAGGTTGAATGAAATATTCATCTGGTTCAAGATACTGTTTTGGGGACCAGGTACTAGGGGGTATTTTGGGCTAAACTATAAATCACGCGAAGACACTAGAATAGCCATTGTGAGCGGAATGTGTTTTTCGTGGTATCTAACGAAAGCGTGATGTTTGTTTACATCCCATTCAAATGTAAGTACCATATTTCCCTGAATAGAAGCCATGGGTTTGAAGACGAGCCTAGTGTGAATAGAAGCTGGAGGCTTGAATTGAAGCCGGGGTTAGAGGTTGGAGACTATGTTATGAAATTAATGGTGTGTGTGTGTGGGGGGGGGGGGGGGGGTTCAAAAAGTACATAAACTGATCACCCTTGTAGCTAAGGGGTATTGATCCTCCACCAATTAATTTATCCGTAATACTGTTTCGATATAAAAAAATAAATATTATAAACTTATTCGCCCTAACGCCGCCTGGGCCATGTGTATAGGCATGTGTATAGCTGCATGTGCCTATACGCATGGGAAAGAATTGTTACACATTGTGAAACATATAAGGACCGAAGTGTGTAAAGTTGAAAGTAGTATTTATTCCTAGTACAGGTATATTGAATACTGATGGCATAACCTAGGTGGCGTACGGCAGGTAGCTGCTTGAAAGGGTTAACCCATCCACCTCAAGTACAAAGGGACCAGCCCATTAGCCCTTATACCTTGAATGAAGGATTCTACTGGCCATTGGTCAGTCGGCGGCTCCTGTCAGTCAAGGTATTCATTAATTAGGTGACTGGGGTACGGTACGGTCGACTTAACCATCGAGATAAAGTAATGTTAAAATAATTAACAGTGTACTATAAGTAAATTATTATATGACACAATGTATAACATATTATCTCCCTTTTATTACAAAGTCGCTCCGCCGACAAAGTATTCAAAATACCAAATTCCTTTTGTATTGAGGACATGATCGTAACATTATCTAGATAATATTATCTAGATCTAGATAATGTTGGGAGGGGTGCTGCTAACCGATTGAGTTTCAAGTAGATGAGCTATATTACTTGGTTGAAATGAGAGGGCTGTTGGGTTGAAAATTGTACTTTTTATTTGGACCTTAACTGGTAACTAGATAAGAAATAACCTAAGATACTCATTTGATGTATACAATTATTGAGATACAAGTGCATAGCAAAATTTCCACGTAATACCATAAGATGATTATATGATATTAGAATTAATAGAAGTAGAAATAACCACGTGATTTATGAAATTATGGAAAATGTCTGATACTACATTTGACGAAATTGTAACGTAACACTATAAAATAGATTTAAGAACTAAAGGAGAATAATCATGTGATGTCTAAGGACAAGGATATTTAGAATACAAGCTCTCATAGCGTGGCTGAAATATTAGACGATATTTGTGCTAGGCGCGCGGTGTTTTACGCGTAGGTGTGAGCCCGCGCACGGCAAAAGTATGATGGTTGCCGTGGTGAGAGCAGCGTGGTAGATACCTGGCTACTCAAACCTTGAGAACCTGTTCGCTACACTGCTTGCGCGTGGGTCCAGAATATTAATTTAAAAGCATAAGTAAATGACATGAATATAAAAATACCAAATGGGGCACATAATGGACGTACCGTAACTGTTACTTATTAGGGACATTTAGCAACCCCTACGCTAACGCTAACGTAAACGTATCTTTTGTGAGGACTACGTCACCACTAGGTGTGCTATTCTTAGCTTGCTACCTGAGATACGGACGTCAATTACGCTAAGAGGTGTGTCAATACGTTCCCAACGTATGTCTATTTCACGCTAAAATAATGGACAATTATCATTTCATTTTTATGTACAATTGAGCGGGAGGTGTTTTTCTTTGTATACAGGTGTAAAACACTACTCACATTCATGAAATTGTGTGTTTTTTTGCCCTCTGAAAACACCTCTCCACCACTAAAACTGATAGAATTCTGCCATTACATACGGCCCACCCTATTGTGAGAAACTAGCGTTTACGTTAGCGTTAGCGTTAGCGTTAGCGTTAGCGTTAGCGTTAGCGTTAGCGTAAGCGTTAGCGTTAGCGTTAGCGTTAGCGTTGCTAAATGTCCCTAATAACACTTAAGATTACGTAATGCATCTACATACAAATTGAAAAAATGAACTTTTGCGGTAATAAAATTAGCATTTGGTTGAAGGAATAACATCCCAGTAACCACATCACAGATGTAGAATATATACAAAAGTACAGTAGAAATACAGGTTCAGAGATTCGAATAGAAAGATCCTTGAGTAGTACATAGTCATATCAGACAATGAGACCTCAAGAGGATCCTCGGTAAGAAGAACAATACATTAGCTCATGAATTCTGATAGAACGGTTCTCGAACAGTGCATATATCAAGCGATAAGACTGAGAATAGTCTATGAGGAAAAAGGTACAAAAAACGGTGAGGTAAATATTCAACATAGAACGAAGAGTACATATCAAGCAATAAGATCCTAACCAACGATTCTATAGCTACACATGCGTGTAGCTATAGGATCGTTACCCTAACTACTAACCGCTACGCTAGGAGATCGTCTACAAGAAGGAACTAAGTATAAAAATACATTTGAAATAAGAAATTCGAATAGGACAGTCCCCGAACAGTGCATGTCAAGCGATAAGACCCTAAGGTGATCGTCTATAAGAATACAATACAGCAGGTACATAGAGATAAATACACATACACATGTACATAATATATGTGTAAACAAGAATTGAATTTGGTTGTGACCAAGGAGAAAAAGGTTTCCCCCGACTATTCTGTTTCTACTATATATGCCTAAACAAAAAATGAGCCCCCCCCCCCTCCTCCTCTGATACGCCACGCGGGAAAATGGATATTATACGTTGTCCAGGACTCGAGTTGCCATGGCGCGTTACTAACGTTAAAATTAGAAGGCGTCACAAGTATATTATTGCGTCGATAGGCCTATACTTTTCCTATAAACTTCCCTAACTTCCACCAATATTATCTTCCTTATTTGGATACAGATGTTTATAAAATTAAATACATGGGGGTAGAAAAGCATGCTCTTTCAGAATTTCAACATATTGTCAATGTATTTCGAACAGAAACAGCGTTTTTTAGTACTTCGCGGGAGCGTAATTTCCCCGCGATGTGCCTGCCACAACCCAATAGGGTCAGGTCGTCAGAAAATGCACAATTGTGGGCTCTACACATTTAGTAAATCTTGCTAATTTACTCTGAAAAATGACAAATACTAGCTATATCTGAGTATATTTGGTGTTACATTGATTGAACGAATCTGCTTGGTTATGTTAAACTGTAAGCCTATTTTGAACTTTATTTTTTTTAGGAATGGGGCAGGCGAATTGTACATTTTCTTGCAACCTGACTCGATAATGTAGGCCTACGGTACCGGTACTTTGGCAATCTTTTTGTTTACTTAGGCCTACTGAAATGTTTCGCTCATACATGCCTTATTTAAACACTGACATTGATATAAACACATATTAGGGGTAGAAAAGCACGCTCTTTCTGAATTTCAACATCTTGGCAATGTATTTCGAGTAGAAATAGCGTTTTTTTATCAATTTGCGGGAGCGTAAAATCACCGCGATGTGTCGGAAATTCAGGTGGCAATAGACTGAATTGTGCTTGTGTTGTGATTCTATTTATAGACAGCACGCGGACGTTGTTACAGCAGGCATCACGCAGGCAGAAAAGTGGAACCTATATAAGGTTTCCCAGTACGAGCGCCTTCGGCGCTCGTACCGCCTTCGGCGCTCGTACCGCCTTCGGCGCTCGTACCGCCTTCGGCGCTCGTACCGCCTTCGGCGCTCGTACCGCCTTCGGCGCTCGTACCGCCTTCGGCGCTCGTACCGCCTTCGGCGCTCGTACCGCCTTCGGCGCTCGTACCGCCTTCGGCGCTCGTACCGCCTTCGGCGGGGGAAACCTTAAAAAAATAGAGGATTGCTAATAGTCGAAAAGAGTTGGGGAATTACATCCTGTTAGCGCATTTCCTCTCGCCCAAATATGACCAAATATTTATAAAAACGTCTTTAAATGAATACATGCGTAGAGAAGAATTAATACAGAATGTTATGACTAAATGATTGTGATTATACATCATATAGAATCATAAATACAAGCCACGGTTTCTAAAACAGGGTTTACGGTTGAATCGGTCTATACTGTAACCTTACCTGTTGTGTTTTGCAGGCAAGCTGGGGTAGCTAAGGATTTTGGATTGATTGGTGACAATAAATTATGAATAGAGACAATGGAACTGGCCGTCGTAACTGAAAATTTATTGGACTTGATTCATCTGCGTAAGCAGTCTGCCCTGTGGCATCGTGCTTATGGGACGAATCAAGTCCAATATATTTTGTGTTACTGGCGGCTCATTCCACTTATATCTAGTATATAAAGCTCAAGAAGGGCTTTTTTGTCAGGCATGTTCTTGGAATCTGTGATCTTATCAACCGTTTTTCTGCTCTGTACAGTTCCTTTGACCCTTTCCAGAGGACAATATATGTGGATATGTGGTTTGTGAAGGTATCTGGGGTGAAAATGTGATTTTGAAGCCTTTTTTAAATCGGGATATCCACACTCTATTTATAGTATGCGAAGCAAGTATGGCCAAACCAATTATCATGTGACTCAGAGGCAATGAACAATGAACTCATGAGCCAATTGATCATGTGACCCAGAGATGTAACTACATGTATAGCCAAGAGAGGCAGGGGGTTGGGGAGAGAGCGGGTAGTGAATGGGAAGGGAAGGGCACGGGGACAGAAGGGCAAGAGGAAGGGGGCAGCAGTGGGGAGGAAGGAAGGAAGGTGGGTAGGGGGTGAAAGGAAGGGGAAGACATTGTGGCCCGCGGCCCTGGCAACACCGTGTCACGTCCCGGGTCTGTGGCAACATGCCCCACATTCCTGACAATGGCAGGAAGGGCAAGTAAGTAAGAGAAAGGAGAAGAGAGAAGAGTGGGGAGGGATGGGGAGGGGAGAGGGGTTGGGAAGGGAGAAGAAGAGGGGGAGGGGAGAGGAAAAGATGGGAGGGAGAGGGTGGGGGATGAGAAAGCGAGATGGAGAGAGTGAACTAGATGAGGGACATGGGGAGAGGACGGGGGAGGGAAGAGGGCGAGTAGAGCAAGTGAGAGAAAAGTTGGGGAAGAGGGAGGGAGAGAGAAATAGGAGATAGTAAGTGAGAGGAAGAGGGTCACAGAATTCTATCTAACAGTTCCTACAGTTCCTACCCATTCTTGACCATACCTTCCTTAGAAAACCTACCTGTTCTTAACCGTCCAAAGGACGGGTATACTATGCTAGTTTATTATATGCATACCATTTGATCAAATATCATGGATAACTGTCGGTAGAAATGGAATATTTAATTTTTCATAAGGCATGTCAATCTATTTGTCAATTTCTGATTTATTCTATTTTATTTAGATAACTAATTCTTTTTACCTCGGTGTAAGTGACCTAATTGGAAAAAGAACAAGGGCTGGGGTTTGGGGTTTGTTTATTAGGGTTCGTTCTAATTTGTTCTAATCCATTTTCTTATTTTTGAGAGGGCGATGGCGGGGGAGGAGATCGGGGGTGGGTGGGCAAAATGAGTAGTCGAGAGTCGCATTGTCCAATAGAATAGACAATACGATTCAATTAACATGTCTATAGCTAATGTTTCATTAAATTACATCATATTAAAAAATATAACGATGGAAGAAAGCAAAGGAAAAAGTGGGTATAACAGTGTCAAGCCCCTTCCTTAGTAAAGCGCTAAAGGTTAAGCGAGGTATCATGACGGCATTTTTCGGCCTAGCCTGTATCATATCCTATTCAGACGACACAGGCAGCCTCGCGATAAGACCACGCTGATAACGCCCTCATAGTCTAGCCTGCGTCCAAGTTAACAATTCTAGTTAGAGCTTCACTCGTGACTTATATTTGACTTGTCGGCTATTATCTGCCTGCCATTGGCGTTTCAAGATATTGAGGTCTCCCGTTATGATTGATTTAGGTCTCTTTAATGCACCGTGGTGATGTAGCCAGAAATGTTGAACGTATTCTTAGTGGGGCACCATAAATACCGAACTAAATAATTTTAAATGACGTTTGATCCATTAAAATCTAAGGCTTTTAAGCTGCAACACAGCCCGAATTGGGCTATATAAGGGCTATAATTAAAATATTTAGAAATCACGCATGCGTGAGTTGCATTCACTTGGGTTTTATTTTTTACTAGTACACGAATGCTACCGTGTTAAGTCAAATGTGGCATTACGTCTAGCATGAAGTGATTGCGCATAATGTGTAGATGCGCTTGGAGGGATCATTTCTTCGGATTACTTGAATATTTAATTAGGCAATGTGGTTGGCACTTATCCGTATTATAACTTTCGTGATTATAATAAAGTGCTTAATCAATTTTGTGTGAATTTTCGACAAATCTATTTTCCCAGCATGAGAGTAACCCAGATTCATTGTAGTGAGGATTAAGCGGCGTGGTTATCCGCGGTGAATCTGACAAAGTGTCAATGTTAGATCGCTTGTGCACGACCATCTTGATACGACCTCCTTTAAGAAAGACATACTCGTAATGATGATCCGTGGGCGGATGGTGAGTGCATGGTGGCCTCTGGCACACTCGAGCTAGTTTGCAGTAAGGTGCTGGTTGTGATAGCTGTGGATCATGTTCATTATATGGATGGAGATGGTGGTGAAGGACAACGATGCAGCACGCTAGTATAGTGGTAGTTGTTGGAGTTACTCTCTGTCATATTCGCTAGGAGTATGGTGGTTCCGGGGATGGTAGTTGAGAAAGTAGTGCTGACTGGTCGGATGACCTGGCAGAGATGTACAGTGTATTGTGAACTGCCGGCTTCTACTACTATGTCCATGTCTCCCACTCGACCGCCACTGGAAAGCGCTAATTCGATTTTACATTGTGCAGAACCCATGTTATCGGACTCACACTAAGCATGGCTTCGAACGAGCTACCTTGACATTAGCCATTACTTCATGGCCCAGGATTCGTCCTCCTATAAGGATTCTTACGAAATAGGGTGTATGTGTGTTGGTGGGTGTGTGTGTTGGTGTGTGTGGTGAGACAGAGCAGCCAGCCAGTATTTGATTGATTCGTGCTATGTGAATAAGAGGGCCCAGGCACAAGTGGTGGAGTACGTAGCCGAGGACTCAATAATCAGAGGCCACAGACCATACAGGGTGTTTAAAGTCCTATGTTGGGGATCGGATTCGTAGACGTATACCCTATAGGTTGAAAGGTCAGCAGGACAGGTTATAGTGTACCGTCCACATAGTCAACCCTATTCATTGGATATTACAGCAGAAACATTTATTACTGCTGCGCCGAGTGACCAATGTAAATAGACTTTTCTAATCTCACCCGGTTTAATACCTTTAGAATATTCGAACCCATGAATTTACCGATGCATGATATCTCCTATTTTTATAGTTGTAAAGTTCCTTTGTATTTAAGTTATTTTGATTCTTTTCTCGTCATTTTCGTCGTAATTATTTGTTTATAATTAGTCTTTGTGCAGAGATATATTCTGAATTTATGATTAGATTTATCGCAGAACCTATTAAAAAGTTGATTGACTTATGGACGTGCATGCATGCATATATATACATACATAATCATAAAAATGTCCACATACATGCATAGATTCTTAGATACATACTGGCATACATGTACTTGTATACATAATGACATATATGTACTTGTATACATAATGACATACATAGTAATATGCATATATGTACGTATATACACTTCTTCCTTTCTTATCAGGGTACACTGACGCAATGCGATAACTCTTTTCGATCATTAGCGATGGTTCTTATACACATGTAAAAGAACCATTGGTAATCGTCGAAAAGAGTAGGCTATCCCACCCTGTTAAAGTGGCTAAGATCACTATTTTGACTATGTGTCATTTGAAAATGTAGTTTTCGATGACTTGCATAAGTAGGGACATTTGTGTGGAATACCAATGCTATATATTCCTTAGATTAATTGATATTTGTTAATGAAGAATGTGACAGAGATTCAAATCTGAGAGAGTAGTAACTTGACCATAAGGTGCTGCCCTCAGTGCATGGTGAATGTATTTTCAACTGGTCAACTAATTAAGATAAGATGCATGTATACAGGCAGTGGGGACCTCATCCAACTGCCATGTCTGAAAGGATACAAGCCGGTCGCACCCCCGAAATTTGAAGTTTTAAACTCTTATATATTCCAAATACATGTATTTCAGACATTAATGCTCCCAGGTATTGGTTAATGGCATAATGATCTAGAACATTGTTGAAATTCAAGCATATGTCCCCAAAATCAGGCGCTTAGCGGCAAGTGTCACGTTAACGTGTTTCCTCTCTCGCCCGGTATTAAAATTGGCGTAAAGCAACTGGCTCCCTTCACTACTTGGTCATTTCTCATGAATCGTCAACAGAGTTCCTAGACCTGTATTTCATGATAATGAGTCCTTTAGAAAAAAAATAACTTGGTATCTGACTGAGTTCAGTTTTATTCAATGCTAGATGCGTATGGGGCCTAAATAAAAGCAAAAACAGAATGATTTATTAGGAGGCTAGCCGTGAACAGATTGATTGTATTAAATTGTATTTCGATTGAATGGGCGCAGCCTCCTTTTAGTCTCATTATAGGATATACGGTAGGAAAGTTGGTATACTCAAGGATCTGTCGCACCTCTGGCTTAGTACAAAAACGGGGTGGGGCTAAAGGTTGGACACATGCGTTTGTTTTGACTGTGTGTGCTGCTGATTGGATGGTGTTTGACTTGGAGTGTGAGGATTTAAGTGCATGATTGTTGTGGCTTGGCCTGTTGGCTGTGATTGACAGGGAGAATGAAGGGCCAACTTGGGGCTGGTGTAAGTGACAAAAAGTGTACACTTGGTTCTGTGGCACATCTAGTTGATTCTGCTAATGTTGTCTGAAAGGGATATTATTAAATAAATAGCTTCATCAAAACAGGATTTAATGCAATGAATTTAGAGAAAATTGTATAGGGTAGCATGAATTATATTCAGAATATCAATCTCAGGCTCCTTTTATAACTCCTTGAATTAATGCAGGAATAATACTTTTAATTTTCTGTCATGTTAGAACTGAGAAAAGATTTGATGTCTCATTTACTTTATCAAACATATTAATGCTTCGTCTGTTTTTGTAAAAATAAAAATAATTTTTTTTTTTTACTTAGAACCCTGGATAAATACTAGATATATTCTTGGATTTTGTTAAATGTTAAGTTCAGTGTGCAACATAACCCAGAGACCGACGCCCAGGTCTCCATTGAATTTGTGTCGGTCTCTGATATTGATATTAGGTTGAGTCCGACGGTCTCTAGTGAAATGGACAAGTGATAAAATTATCTTGTCTAACTTTTCATGTATTACAAAAACAGCCAAAATAAAAGTAATAATTTCTGTGAGTTAAATCACTTGTTGACTTGTTAATTGGTTGTCTACCTGGCCTTGTCTTAGACAATCTTATTTTCTGTGTGTTATTTATCATTTTAATGCACCCCTTTTTTCGGTCTCTGTAAAATCCTGTCGGTCTCCACTGTTACAATTTGGAAGAGACCGACGGTCTCCAGTCTCCCAATTCACTATGTTGCACACTGTAAGTTTAATGAGTATCTTGAACAAGCTTTTAGCACATTTTAGGTTCAATTAGTGTAGATTTGTGTACCAAAATCAGTGTACATATTTCCGAGTCTGGACCCATCTAGTGGTTACATAATGTGGTGTTGGCTCAAGTGACCAGCTTATCTTGTGTAAGTGACAGGGAGGGCGAGAGTACCAGAGGCCTGTGAGGGGTTCTGTAACTGTCTACTATGCAAAGGAGGAAGGGTGGGGTTGGCTTAGGGTAACAATACTTTTGAAACTTTTGGGAGTTATGATAATATACTGTATACATGTATATATGTGTTGTGTGAATGAACAACAGGTTTATACCAACAAGTTTATACTAGGTTAGTATAAAGCACTGTAATAGACATGCAGAGTGGCACATGTAAATCCCCTATTCCAGATATGTAAATGAGAGTGAGAAGAGCCCATGGCTAGTGGTTACATAATATGGTCTTTGCACAAGTGACCAGCTTATCTGATGATCAAGAGAGAGAACCTGATAGACAGAATGACTCTGACTGATTCTAAAGCCAGTGATTGTGAATCTGTATTCTCTTTGTGTATTATTATTGTGCATCACCGCCACAGGTGAGCCAGTGGGCCGTGCTGACAATTTGACAAAAAAAATTTTTTTTTTGATTTTTTTTCTTTTTTATTTATTTATTTATTTTTATTCATTTATTTTTTATCTCGACTTTTCGATGGGCTATCTCGACTTTTCGATGGGCTATCTCGACTTTTCGATGGGCTAACTCAACTTTTCGATGGGCTATCTCGACTTTTCTGACTTTACGAACAACTTTTCTGACTTTACGAACAACTATTCTGTCTTTACGAGCAACTATTTTGACTTTGCATAAGGCAAAAAGAAACCACTATATATGATCAACTTATCAGTAATCAATTATAATACTAAAATATGGAATAAATGTATATAAAAAATAGTTAAAGCAAAATGTAAATGAACAGTTACGCTAATCAGAAAGATCGAAAGATACTATAGCAAATGGCAGTAGTATGTTGTCTTGTTTTTATTTGCCCTCAATTGCAGGGAAATCTGAATTCATAGAAGAATCTTTCAACCAATAATCGTAATGAATACTGTATTTTTAAAAAGAAATACTATGTAGGCTATTTTTCTTAGTGGTTATGTAAAGACCTATCATAGGTGGTCATCTCCAGCAAATATAATTACAATGCGATCAAAACCCTAATACTTATGGAATTTAATCATTTTGTGTAGGGGGTGTGTCATTGCGCATCACGTTTTATTCCAGGTAGTGGATGAGAAATGTGGGATGTAGTAGGGGTAAAAATCAATACTGATATAATTGAGTATGTATTGTGATATTGAAAAATAGGGAAATAAGAAAGAATTTCGAATTCATTTGTTTTTTATGTCTGAACAGAGATGGGTTACTGAATTTTGTGTAGGAGGAGCGTCATTCCGGGAACACATTTCAACAGCCTATAAATAAGTAACAAATTGCATTTGAGCATAAATAATTCAGCAAAATATATAAGGGACATATGTGTTTCGAATATGATATTAGCTTTTATTCTATTATTGGAAAAAATATATTGAAGCCTTATTAACTCTGAGGCCGTCATTCCGCGTCACGCGTCATTCCGCGTCACGCTGCGTACATTTGTGCGTACTTTTAACGCACACTGGTGCCAAGAATAATGGAAACAGCTATATAAAAGTATACATTTCCTGAAACAGGATTTTGTGTTCTTCGTAATGATACAAAACTTAAAGCAATGGCATGATTTGTACTCACACAGTGAACGACGGAATGAAAGATATCATTATTACTGCCAATAACATACAAGATAATAGTCGTAATTTTAACAGTCTTTTAAAGGACCTCTCGGCCCTAGCGGGTCGGATAAATTTCAACAGTCTAACAGTTGTGGTGGATCAGTTGGCTTAGAGGAATATTATCTGTTGTCTCTAATTACTCTTGATATCATGAAATATTATTCCTATGAGAAGGTCGTGAGAGATTTGAAGTGATGGATAAATGAATCAATAAACAGATTTATCATTTAGCATTCCTTCATTTTAGAAGTATATTATCTGTTGCAGTTTGAACTAATTACTCATGAGCTGCATGAATTATATTATTTCTATGAGAAGGTGATTGACGTTTCTGACTTTTTAATTGCAATGGGCAGTTAAATGTGTTTAAGTAAAATGTTACCATTGGAATTCTACATTTGTGAACAAAATCGTCGTCCGTCGTCATGAGCACCACTTTCGTCTTCGTCTGAGCGCAGTGGTAGTGGTAGTGGTAGTGGTGGCAGTGGTGCTGGTGCTACGTCACGGTTGGTTGGCCAGCTGAGTGGGAGCTTAGTGTTAGTGGTGGTAGTGGTGGCAGTGATCGTCAGCAGTGGTGGCGGTGACAGTGGGTGTATGTACTAATGTATAGGTATGAATGTACATGTACATACAAACATAGTTACACCTTACAACTAAAATCTGAGCAGCTATTATTATTGTGGTGACCTAGTATGTAGTATGGTTACAATCATTTAAACATGAGAAGTTTGCATCTGTTTTAACAAATGTATAATTTGAATAAATTTTTTTCTAAATATATGCTGTTTTAAGGTATTCTGGTGGGGTTTACTGGGGTGGGGTCATTGGGAGAATTCCTTAACATTCACATGCTTACTTGAAATTTAGAATAGTTTTGTGTTTTCATATATAGTCCCATGACTTATAATTATACATGTATGTATGTATGTGTACATGTACTTATTTATGTAAACATGTAGCCCATTGCAATTCTATATGACGTTAGTCATAGCCGTGCATCTTGTTGATTGACTTTTCTGACTTTTTGACTTTAGATTGACTATTTTGACTTTTGATTGACTATTTCAACTATCTGACTGACTTTTCTGACTTTTTTATTGACTATTCTGACTTTTTGATTAACTATTTTGACTTTTTGATTGACTTTTCGATTAATATTTTGACTTTCTGATTTACTTTTCGAACTTTCTGATTGACTTTTCGGACTTAAGATTGACTATTCTGACTTAACAATTGACTTTTCGACTGACTATTTTGACTGGTCCCAGTCCCAGTCCCAGTCCCTGTCCCAGTCCAAGTCCAAGTCTCGGTCCCAGTCCCAGTCCCTATCTCTTGCTCACTGATTGACTTTTCTGACTTTATGATTGACTATTTTGACTTTCCGATTGACTATTTGACTTTTCTTACTTTATGGTTAACTTTTAGAAATAGTCAATCAAAAAGTCAGAATTGTCAATCAAAAAGTCAATCATAAAGTCAGAAAAGTCAATCGAAAAGTCAAAATAATCAACCATAAAGTCAATCATACAGTCAGAAAAGTCAATCGAAAGTCAAATAGTCAACAGTTAAGTCAAAATAGTCAATCATATAGTAGATCGTTAAGTCAGAATAGTCGATGGTAAAGTCAGAATAGTCAATTGTAAAGTCAGAATAGTCAATCATAAAGTCCGAAAAGTCAATCGAAAGGTCAAAATAGTCAACCATAAAGTCAATCATACAGTCAGAAAAGTCAATTGAAAAGTCAAATAGTCAATCGTAAAGTCAAAATAGTCAATCAAAAAGTCAATTGTTAAGTCAGAAAAGTCAACCGAAAAGTGAGAATGGTCAATCGAAAAGTGAGAATGGTCAATCGAAAAGTCAAAATGGTCAATCAAAAAGTCAATCGTATAGTCGGAATTGTTAGTCAGAATAGTCAATCGTAAAGTCAGAATAGTCAATCGTAAAGTCAGAAAACTCATTTGAAAAGTCGATCGAAAAGTTGAAATAGTTGATCGAAAAGTTGAAATAGTTGATTAACTAGGTCTAGAATCATGAAATCAATGGAAAATACTAAAATAATAATTTAATTCTAAGGCTTGAACTAGTTCCCGAATAATAATATATCCTTGCTGACCAAACCTTATTTTCTTTCTTTGGGCTATATAAATGTGACAACATTAAAGTAAATACTATAATATTCTCATAAACAGTATAAGATCCAATATCGTATGGAAGCCATTTTAAACAATCCCCCCCCCCCTGCACTGTGTCTGGAATCTGTGAATAATTTTGATGACCTACTGCTATTAACAGCTGATCAGGATTATTTTTAACATATTATCAAATTCTACCAAACTTTTGAACAAAATTTTTCAAAGAGAAAAACATTTTTGACTCTCGATATTTCAGACAAACAATCTCAATATACTTGTGTATCGAACTGACTAGTTCCTGAACAATAATATCAAGGTTATAATATAGAAATAAATAATTTTGAAAAATGTAATGACAGCCTGCCAGCCATGATGTTCGTCGCTATAGCCTAGGCCTATGTGAATCGAACCCATCCAACCTTGCAATAATTACACAATATTACAGATTCTAAGTTCATGTATAAACAAATCAACATGACATATCATTCAACGAGGCTCAAGAGTTTATATTGAGTGATACTAGCCTATATATTAGCAGATTTCTCAAGATTCAAACCATATTTGTTCATTTTTTAACATGTTGATGTTCAATTACATAGTTGATTTGAAGCCACGCACACACACAAGCCTGTTGCTGTCAGTTCTACCAGCTTAAGAATGCGTAATGATTATATGTACAGGCGTTCTCGGCAAACAGAACTGACATAGGCTTGGAAATCGAAAGAAATGAAGCATATCGAATTAAATCTAACCAACCTTATTAGTATTTACGATTTCACCGATCGCACATTCTTCGAGCGAACCCGGTGATCTGTTTCTGGTCGCTGACACAATAATATCCGTATAATCTGCGTAAATCAGTCATGTCGACTTCAAATACTATCCCAAACAATAGTTTATGAACATATTATAGTCTGACGATATTCCTTTTGGTGGAAATATCACATTTCACCACCTCCACCTCTTGGGAACCATGCTTCCGACGCCATGTTTGTTTGCTTTTGGCCCATGCGCATGCGCGTGTCTACCTACGGTTAGGTGGTTGTGTTGCCGGGCTTTGTCACTGTACATGCCGTGGCGGGCCTTCTCGCCGGCACGATGGACCTTCGTGCTGGCGGACCCTTATGTTCACCGTGTCATTAGAGCCCCGGCCTATGCTCGTGGATACTACGAAAGCCGTAATAATTAACCATCGACTGAATATAAATGACTGAACGTCTAATCTAACCTTGTTTTCAACCTCATATGCCAGGATTATTGTGTAAAATCATTCAAAGCTTTCTTGGCTGGACCGTGGCCGCCATCTTGTTTTTGTATTGCCGGCAGAGCGCGGAGGCTAAAATGCTCTGAAATAGGCTGATTATTCACCATCGACTGAATATAACAGCAGAAAGGTTTAAGTTTAGCATATAGTTCACATTATATGCAAGAATTATTCTGAAATAGACTTTGAATCGCTCAGAAACTCGTTTAAATTTTTGCCAACTGAGAATCACCAACTGAGAATCGCGTATGCGCATACACTACGTCATTGCCCATATATGGATGGCGCATGCCATATATGGGTCACGCCTTGCCATATATGGGTCACGCGTCACATGCCTTGCCATATATGGGTAGTAAACAAACGCACGCGGAGAGTCCCAAAGTTTCTTGAGTAGCGTTATCGTAACTCTCGTGGAGGATCAGTTATCAGTCTAACGTAATGGTAGTCTGATATTCTGATATCCTCCCCTTGAAATAATGAAAATTCAAACCAATGCATACTGTATGGGATCGATTCCAGAAATCTAATAACAATTTTGATGTTTTTCACACTTTTTGCTTTTGTCATATCTTTGTCAATTCTGATCGTATAAACCTACAAATGGTATGGATTTATTCCTGAGAACACCCTCCTAATTTCTAAATAAATAGAAAGATTATATGAATATTATTTCTATTGATTTTCTTAATCGTTGCTAGTACACTATTGCAATTTATACTTGACAAGGCTGTAATAATCCACCTTTTGGCAAAATAATATTATTGTACCTGAATGCAGTCAATATATATACTTATACCTCAGCGACTATTTAAGATTTTTACAAAATTTCAAAACCATTGAATATCCCGCCATGTCTATCTGACTTTCCTAAAGTTGTGTGGTTATACAAGTATCTATTAAAAGAGATATGACGCTTAGACTTTGATATTCTATTTTCACCTATAAATAGAGCAATAATTGTCGACGTTTCATGAGAACTGCCCACAGTTTACAACTAACTGCCATACATTATGAATAAAAGGAAACATTTTTTGTGTTCATTGCGTGGTTGTTCATGTGGAGACGCCTCTGCCCTACACATCCATTGAATTCATTGTATTGAATACATTTTAATATTGTAAAACGTATGAGGCCACACCAAAATCGATTTCCTCTCTCCACTGGGGATTATATATGTGTATTTGGTAGTTTTGTGAAGGTATGAGGTGATCCAAGGTTTCCGACTTTCGCCCTCCAATAAGGATCTTCTTCAGCTGTTACATTTTAACATTACAGCGCAATTATTATGTCATAAGCGACAGAAACCCTTCTATTATGTGGTAGTACTCATTGATGATTTTAAGAAATGGCCAGACCACCATTAGAATATCGTTAAGTCCTTATTACCTCATATAAATATCATATATCATATAAATATATCATGTTTTCATATATCATATAAATATATCATGTTTTCCGTATTTCATTCAGAAATAATAATAATATTAAAACAGTAATAATAATGACCCTGTCCCCTCCCAATCGACTTCCTGGAATAATAATAATGACCCTGTCCCCTTCCAATTGACTTCCCGGACTCACATTTTCGCTCTGCTTTTCTGCCATTACAGTGACCTTGTGTACAACACAGAATACCATATCCGCGTGTTTGAGGGGCTTCTGCGCGGAGGCGAGTGGGGCGAAACACTTCCTAGTCATATGATGGAAAAAACAGGTATATTATTACATTAATTAATGTTTTTATTCTTTATTTTCTTAATTAATGCGAATACTTTCTGCATTCGGTTGCCATAATGTGAATTAATGTGGTGCAGGCTGTGGGAACGTGTCTTTGAAGATACAACCCACTGTCTTCCGGAATAAGCGTATACAAATACTTTGCTTTCCAAATAAAGAGTCTGTCTTTTGTTTGATATTAGTAGTTGCTCCACCCATCCCCAGTCCACAACCTGCAAAGAATCCAATGCCATCTGACAGTAATCCGCAGACGCTGGAGGAATGCGTTTGGTACTGGGGAGATATTACTCGGTGAGTTTTTTTTAATTAATCGGACTAGAAACGGAATAGAAATAGCAATTCTGGGTGCCTGCGTATCCTTAAAAAGTCTCAAAGCCTTTTTGTTGATTTTTGAAGTCCTTGAACTCTGGGCATATTCATGTAAGATGTCTTAACAAGTGTTGAATTTGCCTTTAGGGAAAAATAGAATTATAGTGTTCGAAATAAAAAAGTGTCTCAGATAAACTTTCCCCAGATATTTAAGAACATATCTTAAAGAGTTAAATTTCCCCAGTTCATATCCACGAGCATCCTGCAATTACTTTTTTCCTGAAATTTACTTTTCTTAGTAGACTTAATAAATAAATATCTCAGAACTGATTTCACGCTTAAGTAGAGAGTTACTTACCACCCTAGTTCGAGGAATGATGGTTATTATCATGACTAATTATTTTTCATTCATTGATAATAATGGTAATATATTCTTGTTATGGACTAACTGTATTGTATTGCCTATATTCTACGTAAGCACACAACTTCTATATTTATGCAGTACGATCCGGTAGACAGTACCAATACCAACCATTTCTATATTTATTGCCATTAGTTTGCTAATATTACTGATGTTTATTAAAAGGCGTAATTCAGTTCAAGCAAGCAGGAAATGCTGTAGCTTCTGAGAGTAATACTTCTATTGTTCTTTATAGTGAAGAGGTCAATGAAAAGTTACGAGACCAGCCTGATGGAACATTTCTTGTCCGCGATGCTACAACAAACGCACAACAAGGAGACTATACACTGACATTAAGGTACTATTTTGTTACCTTCATAATTTTGAATCTTTATTGATATATGGTCATTAGCTCTTTCTTTTAGGATTTTGAAGGGGAAGGATGTAGATAGCTTCGTACCATCATATTCTCATTAGCAACTGGTCTAGGGTAGTGGTAGTACTTGGATGTGTTTGGATACATGATAGACACCATTTGTATATCAGAATTCATATTGTTCAATGCCTTTCATGCTTTTGATATTGCGTCCTCACAGGAAAGGAGGAAGCAATAAGCTTATCAAAATATATCACCGAAATGGAAAGTACGGATTCGTGGAAACGCAGATGAACTTCAACTCAGTGGTAGAGCTAGTGAATTATTATAAAGAGTTCTCGCTGTCACGATACAACAATTCGTTGGACATTACTCTCAAATATCCTGTATTGGTAAGTATAGGCGATAATATCATTGAAAATCGTTGGCATCGACTGCAAAAGGTGTACATTGAATTTACACAGAACCTCGTGCTATATATTTTTATCTCTAACATTCCTTATCAGGCTATATCCTAGATTTGAGCAATAGGTTTTTTGTATTCGTTCAGATTCATTTATAAGATTCATGTCAGTTATAACTTTTAATGGTTCCTTATAAATTTTCTATTCAATGAGATTCATTGGTATAATCCTTCTATGTTCATAGCGACATCCAGATACAGAGCCCAATGAGACAGTAACCGATCTTAAGAATAAGCTGATGAACAACCACCGAGAGTACTTGAAGAAGACCCAAAGCTTTGATAGTTTCTATGAGAATCACACACGTATTTCTCAGGAAATACACCTAAAGCACCAGGCTTTAGACGCTTTTACGGAAACCGTCGGAGTTTTCCAAGACCAAATGAAGCTGCATGAAACGTTCAAAAACCAGGCCGCGCAACATGAACTACAAAAGTAATTAGAATTTTCCATACCGGTTGTCCTTTGTAAAATCTCTGTCATATGCATGTTCTTTTTCACATAGCTTTGTACTTTGTTCAATACAAGTGATATATTCTGTGGTCGACGGACATTTTAAAAGTGTGCATCGGATATGTTATTTCTAATTAGTTTGCTACTTTGGTCTGTTGTGAGAAAAACCCTGTCCTACTCGTAAATATAATTTGTGAATTCATATTTTCAATCATTTCTTCAATAGGTTGCAGGAAAATTACGCTTTATTACAAGCTCGACTGCAGGAGACGGTTGATTGTAAACAGCGATTAGAGATCGACCTCAAACAGCAAACTCATTCAAACAGAGCCCTCATCGCAGATATGAATGCTCTCAAACCTGAAATTAAGCGGCTTTACAAGATACGCGAGCACTATAAAAAGTTATTATTTGTATTTTATACAATTTCCTCCTTTTCTCGATTTCCATGATAATTGTTTTTATTTTTCATTGGTTGTAAATGTTTTTATCGATTCTGTAGCATCTACATACTGGTTGTTGTATATATATGTATTTATATATATAATATATGGAGTACTGCTATGCAGTTTGAGTACATGGTAACCCCACACTTTAAATACTGGGTAATGCTAAGGAACATATACATCGTGAAATGTATTTTAGTTGTAAATTTGGAACATCAGATTACCTCCCTGGTTTGGGGCATTGTTGCCAGACTCCTAAAATGCTGCTTCTTTACATCCAGGTGTTTGATTGACCGTCAGGAGAGTCGACAGTCTATTGAGGGTTTATTGGAGACAACAGATACAGATGATAGCAGTGTAGATAACGCCGACCAGTACAGTGTTGAGACACTGCCCCATTGTGATGAGCGAACCTGGTATGTCAACTGTGACAGAACCACTGCTGAAAAACAGCTCAAAGACACTCAGCCTGGAACATTCCTCATCAGACCATCCGCTGCAGGTTCATTTGCCTTGTCAATCAAGTGAGTTAGACTCAATTCTCTCAATGGTTGATCAATTTGGTTGTCCTGATAACCTATGTTCTGGAATTTATCGGTTGTAAATTATTGGGTAAAATATGTTCTTGTCTCTATTGTGGCATTGCTTTACCTTTTAGCTCTGGCGACATTATTGGCCACTGCAAGATCGAGCGGAAGGGCGAGCGGTTTGGCTTCGCGGCTCCTTATTTCATCTACGCTACACTCAAGGACCTGGTCCTTCACTACAGACAAGTGTCCTTGGAGGAACACAACAATCAGTTAAAAGTGACATTAGACTATCCGATAAACCAACCTTCAACATCTGCCTATACCACAATGTCTCATAATCATTCGTCCAACCATCACCAATAGTTAGCAAGCCACGTGTGGGCCTGGCCCCCAGGCCTGGCCGAACATCCAATACTGTAATGTGTTTACAGTGCAGTGTTTCCAAAGATTTATTCAGAAGTCAGAACTGATACTGAGAGACTGGTGACAAGTTGTAAGGCAATGAAGTTGAACACTGTGACTCAAACTGCTGCAATGAGTATCTATTTGTAAAGCATTGATATTGGTCTGGACTTGAGACCTACATGTACATACATATATATATATATATAATATAGCCGTTCTCCCACCGGTACGTTGTGTAACACACCAACTATTCGCTTAATGGTACATTTTGTTTTATTTGGGAGGTGCGGCTTTACGGAGGCGTGGTTTTCAATTACTCGTATTGGTACGTATCAACCTCCTTGTTCAAATTTAACATTTCCATCATCAATTGTCAGCCTTGTGAAATGCCCACCTCCCATGTTGTTTCTTTGAGTGACAACGACACTGTTGATTTATTATAGAGGGACTGGGGACGTGTATAACGCTCACTAGGTGGCAGTAGCACCATTCAGGTTCCGCAAAACCGGGCCACGCGGATACAAACCTTATGTAAAACCTAGCTGCCATACCCGGTGCCATACAGACTCTGAATTTTGTCTCTTTAATTGATATGAACAATAGGATAGTATTGTACATGCTTGGATGCTTGATTGACCTTTTTATAGAAATTCTTCACGGGGTGAGCTCGATGATAATTGTTTCTTCTCCTGTAGCCTGAGTGCACTGGTGTATGGGCGAATCCAACGAAACCTGCCGTTTCAATCAATTTTGAATTAATATTCAGTTTATATGCATTTGATGTGTCCGCCACTTTTTTTATGAATAAGGGAAACCCCTAGTGTTGTGGGTCTGTGAGCAATATCAAATGTGATATGAAAAAAGAACGTGTTTTGGAGGGGAGAAAAGAACAGTTGTGATTGAACGAGAAAACAAAACATAAATTATGAATAACGTGTCAATTGAGATATTGTAAATGTTCAAGCCTATGTTCAATCGTACTGATTTGTTAGTTTCTTAAATTGTTACCGTACATTATCAGTGTTTTAACACTTGCAATACCGCACGTAACACTTTTATTTTTAACAAATGAATTGGATAGTTCATTATTATTAAGATATGTTGGTTCCACAGGTTTTGAGAGATGTGCTACTTTCGATAGAGATTTATTACATAAATGCCACAGTTTATTCTGGCTCTTTGTGACATTAATGTCCGTATCCATCAGCTGGTTTTATTCATATATCAGAAAAACGACTTAAGAATGATATTTATTTTTGGTTAATTTGTAGGACAGCATGTTTCATTGGATTCGTCCGTCTAACTTCTGTTGTGGGTGTATCACCCAAAAGCTTTGAACCTATTTCAAAATCGTCAGTTGTGTGACCACCACACTTGATTAGCTTAGTGATTGTGAAGAAGGTACCATATGAGATTATATCTGAGCTATTAAGGGGACTGCGTATTCCAAATTATTTATTATGTCCATATTTTTTTATTTCAGCGAGTATTCAAGTAGTTTAAGGTTATTCTACCATTCTTAATTTAAGATTCAAGCATTCATGGTGTATTACATAGCTGAAAATAAAATGTGTAACGGCCCTTCTAGGAAATAAGCGACAACCATGAAAAGGTGTATGCATATAGTTGGACTTGCCACAAACACAGCTCAAATGAGAGATTTATGAAGGGTATCGCCAGAACCTTTGCGGTCGCTGCGCCATCTAGTGGCTAATTTGCCCGGTCCCTCAATCGTTGCTCTGCTCTGTCCAGCTGTTCTGGAGAGACGGGGTAGGATTGTTCGTGGTGCTTGGTCAAAACAGAATGAACTTGACTTTAAGTCCAGTAATCCTGAGTCTTCCCTTCATTGAGGGCTTTTGATTCAGATTCATGATTATTCGGGGTTGAAGGTCTAATTATATGCCACCATAATCCTATCTCAGCGAAACTATGGCATTGTTAGCAATTTGCACATATTTCTGATCGAATAGATCACTAAGTTGTGGTGCATGTTTGTACATTTTGTTATGGAATCATACAAGAAAATTCATTGGTCATTTCCCCACACTTCTAGTAGCTGAAAGAAAGTGTCATCGAAAAGTGAATAGATACTTTGTCTTCGTCCTCTCGATGTTACCATGGACCGATAGCTATTAAGGTGGAAAGCGTGTACATAAGTATTTTGTAAATACGTATATGTGATGAAGATACCTGCAGCTGTTATTAGACTAGTGTATTGACAACAGACATTTGGTAGATTTCCCTGGACAAGCCGGACTAGATACTCCTCGTTCATGTGCACACACCTATTCTTAGAAAAGAATGTATATTTTTGTGCTTCGTGTAAGTGGTTTCTTGTGCACTTCTGTATTCCCTCGTTGAAAAAAGATTTATTAGGGATAGTGCACTTCTGTATTCCCTCGTTGAAAAAAGATTTATTAGGGATACTGCTGGAAAATATAGCTTGACAAACCATATTAACTAATGATAACATATTCTCAAATATCTTGAAATAGCGTAGCATGCCAACTCGGAGTAAACTGTCGGTGTTCTAAAGGACTCCATGAGATTGTGCCAGAAAGGACAACTGTTATTTTTCTTATTCATTCATATTACACTGACCGGAAGACGAAGCATTATTACTTGTGATTTGTGTCAGATAAGCCCAGCTACCTGATGAAGATGTTATTATGTAAGCTTTGGTTATGAATTGATATGAGATCATTGCATTTCTTTTCTCCGTAACAAATGTGTTGCAATACCAGTGGTAAGAACGAAATTGTTATTTTTTCCAATTGACTAACCCGAATACTCTTGATGCGATCAATGCTTATTGTATTGCTGAAATGTTGGATTGTTGCATGATGCCACAACTACTAGTAATCCGGATTTTTTTTCTTTTAATCTTGATTATTTTTTAAGCCCTACATCTAATAACCAGGATTTAAACAAAAACAAATGGCATTGATCTTCGTAACATTTGCATTCACTCGCGATACTTTTACATGTGTTAGGCCATGTACATGGTCATTTTTTGCTAGAGGTTCCCCATGCATTACAAGGTCACTAATGGTATGGTAGATATACTGGATTATCAATACGTAACTGATATTGGTTTGTACATATCCCTAACTGTTATTAACATTGTTTGGTGGAGTACTATTGTTGATCGTCGGATTAATGGAATAACTAGGCATGTATTATTGTTTTGTGATTTTATAACATGAAGTATAGAATGTATATTGAAATCGACGTGTACACACAATCGTAGATTAATATCGCAGGAAACTTCCCGGAGGTATGTCTACAACTATGCCTCCCTGATATCACTTTTTAATGCCGATATCTACAGTATTACTATCAAATTTACCATTAGTTCCTTTGCATGGAACGGATAGAACTATCAATTGATAACTATATCGTCACCTGCTCCCGAAGGAATAATTTCTATTTATACACAGAACAGACAGAGAGAACGGAAGGTTTTCTCGTGTCCCATGTAAAGACAGTGCCTTTTGAAGGACTACATACTGACATCACAGCGTATAATCTCACGGGTAACCCACCTATTGGTTACACAAGAAAACTGATCTGAATTTCGGAAAAATTGCCAAGTTCTTAATTAATGAAGAAAGTGGTATTGTATTGGAATAAAGAGACTACAATAAAATAATTATGGTATCAGCCTTCTTCATTGGAATAATAGGGTTGCGTTGTCATACCTTTTCCCTTATTTACATGTTGCGGACCAGCAGTTCTATTGACCACGCACGTAATTTGTCTGTTGTCCTCTCTACAAAATTGCGTAAATATCTAGCGTAATTTTATTTTAGCTGGGTTTAATGTTAATGGTTTGTACATATCCCTAACTGTTCTATTCTATCATGTGTCATCGAAGGGAACTTAAGGAAATATACAATTAACCGATTTCTTTGACTGCATGTACTTCTAATGAAACAATGACAGGAGACAGGTCTTAATCCTCCTCGGCCAATTCTTATAGCAAATGGCCAGATGCAGGTCTCAAATTGGATCGAGACAGGTCAGAATACTGGACGAACCCCGGTTAGAGCGGTACATGGATACCCCAAGCTGCACCTTACAAACTGAGCAACTGCTAAAGGATAACTCAAGACTTATCACTGATATCATTAAAGACAAGTTGCTCAGACATTCGATAATTCAATATTATAGGGACAGATATTCATGGGGTCATGGTGAAGCTAGAAGGAGTGTGACTCAGTTGTGACCCGAAGGTGCCGCAGAAACCAATAAATTCCTGTAGGTGTCGCACCTGTCTCTATTTCAGAGAAAGGATACATGCTCAAAACGGCACCCAAACACCTTTTTACCATCAACTCATATATTTGGTCATTTCCGATGCCACAGAACGCCCTCTCAACATCTCTAGAACGTTTTTTTTAGTACAAAGTCTCTTAATAGCATGAATAAAGGAGAAATGAATGCTTTTCCTTTCTCTGCCATGCCAACTTTGTGTGTTTGTAACAGCTCTTTAGGCCACACATTCATGACGAAGGGAGATAGCTCAGTTGGTAAGGCTTTCGCTTTCAGAGTGAAGGGTTGCACGCTCGAAACTTGGCCGGGTCTGGCCACCTCATTTTTATCTCTGGGTCGTGTAGATGCTATGTCATTCTACGCGAAAGGGACGACGGATGGGTTGGCATGGGAAAGGCAGGGTAAATAAAATTTCCATATAATTTTACAGATAAACACCCATCGATCATTAGGGCTATCGATACCACTAAAGGAAAAAAGAGGCGTTCAGGCCCACGCTAGCGTCACCACTCTTCCTGGATAATTGGTAGAATCTACTGAACCTGTAGTAACGTTTACAACAATGAAGCCCACTATCATTGCTGAACTATTATCCTGGTTATTTATCATTATCATTTACCTATTGGCCAGAATAACAACACAATCATTGGTTAGAATAATGAGAGGAGAGACACGGAAATAGTAATCAGACAGGTTCGTCGAAAAAAGAATCGTTATTGAAACATTACAAAAATCCGAATGTAGGCTACATCTGAAAACATTAGTTTTATTTAAACCTCACAATGTGAGGAACATAGCGGTTTTCGAATTATACATTTATTACCATTTCTAAAAAAGCATCCCCAGCTGACTCAAGCCACCCTGATGGATATGGCAGAACAAAGGACGAGACACCCAATGACATTCATAAGGTGAGTACGGTTATAGGACTTTCTGTCAGTATATATATTCAAGTCAACTGAGTGACAGGAAAAAAAGGCTTCGTGAACACTACACCTCTAATAATCGATCTTCCAAGTGCCTCGTTATTAAATCGATGTAAGTTGGAACCTCATTTGTGTTAACACCAGAACTTAAGACTGCATTCAGGATTAGTTGTTGTTCAGAGGTCAGACACGGGATCTTGCTTCAGTAGAATTAAGCGAATTAAAAATAACAGTATTGAGATATGATAAAGAGAATAAACTACTAAACCTAATTACTGGATTTCTATTATAAACAGGAATGGGGCTCTTTGAAAAGGCCGAAGCCACCAACTGTAATCATAGCAAAATAAAGAAAAAGACTTCATCTTGTATTAAACACGTTTATTGGACTTGGGTTATTTACAACCATAAACAACCAGGTGGCTACCATTGTTGCTACATTTCAACAGTCGAACTGTGACTGAAGTCCAATCGGTCCAAAAGATTTTTGAGGACCATACATCAATTGTCCCAACCCTTAAATACAGTAAATGCATTCATATGAATTCGTTTCGAGCATGATTCTTCCGTCATGTCACATAATTAAGAATATTATTTCAGATAACATATGTTGCCAGGCAAGTGGAGAAGCATACTTCTAGACAGCATATTGGTTGGCAATATCTACCCTGTTTTAATAACTACTTTTTATCAATGCAATACTCGTCCAGGGTACCCATCAAAGTTTGACTCAGTCAAAAGAAACAATTAAAAGTCATAAAAACATTGATCAACTAACTCTGTTAGGAATGTCCGAATGAAACTTTCCAATATGAAGTTTAAATTAAAATCTTTATTTCCATTTTGCATCTCAGTAATAGCAAACCGTCAAAATGGTAATAAGCAGATCCTCGCTCCATGATGGTAAACTAAAAATAACCGTATTAACATGAATTGTACAATACGAGCTCACTGGGCCAAAAACTGAAGCGTTAGCTTCGCACGCTTATTCCGCAATCAATCCATTACGATAACTTTTATATTTATAAACAAAAATCATTCATTTCACATATATAAAAAACAAGAGTCATAAGGTAAAACGGTAAAAGACATACCACAAGTCTACTTATTACCCTATACATAAAGCACACTGTTTGTGAATGGCAGTTAGATCACTTCCCACCGCGTCGCGAGGGCTCCGAGGCAGTAGGTGGAGGAGGAACCCCTTTCCGGTCCAAATCATCAATATAGGAATTGAGGATCTTTTTACGCTCGTCAGCAATACAGTCTAAAACCATATGTCTTTTGTCATTCTGAAAAGATAAATAAAACATTTTTTTATTTCCCCATATTTAGAAAACTACATATTCTCAGAAAAGGTCGGCGGAATGAAGATGCTGGAAACGATACCTTATTATAAGATTGGAAAATCGTAAAGAAAAAAATGGTAAGTGTTATAACTAAAATAATTTTAGAGAATGTTTTGATGAAAATACTCACACTAAGGGTCTTCAACATATCCTTCATGTGGTGATCTGAGTCGTCCAACATTTTTTTCGACCTGAATAGAGGAATGGTATAATTTATTAATACCATCGCTACATTGAAATGGCAAGCCAGGCAAACTAATAAAAATTGAGAAAGAAAAAGAGAAATAACCAGGATCAGTCGGATTCGCTGTTCAAATGGATTTTTGCCACGAAAGCATGGTACAAACAAATATTTCGCTCACTTATGTGTTATGAGTTTGGTCTCCTTAAGAAGTTCTCTGTAATCAGCTTTGGCGCGAACCATTTTGTCCTCGATGTATGCTGTGAACTCCCGCTCCCTTTTCTGAAACAAAAATCAAGCATCGTAAGAAGATAAGGAAAATAGCACTTGCAGGTTAGTAGTGTTAACAAAAGGGATTGAATGGAGCGATCGCGCAAAATCGGAAAAACAAATTGGATTTGATACTTCAACTTCAACAATATGTGCCACGCACAAATTATATCCGATATTTCTTTTAATATCAAGTGCCGCAATAAATATGATGTATATCTAAAACTCTTTTACTTAAGGATTGTTTAGGGGCATGAAAGGCTTACTCGGTCGCTAGAAGAAAATTTGCTGTATCGAGGATCTTCTTTTATAAGCCGTTTAACCTCCTTCCACGAAGAAGTGAATGTGACCTATAGGATAGAATGCAAACACAAGACTATTAAAGAGACGCACCAAAATAAAAGCAAAAATCCACTCATCGTTATATGGGAATTTATCAAGTAGCCACAAACGATTTCCAACTGCTTCCAGTAAACCATTACTCAGCAATAAACTGATGGCTAAATCGACTGTAATATGAAACAAAAGAATTCATAGCAAGGGTACCTCAGGAGTCTCATCAAGGAGTTTATGGAACATATCCTTAGCTTTCTTTGTCAGTTCTTCTATATGTTCATCGAAGAGCTTTTCCTTTTCGTCTCGCTCCAACAGTTCAGCCAACTCCCATCTGTGATCTTTGCGAAGGGATTTTCTGGTGTCGCGCCAAGAAGCTTCTGGGTTACGAACCTAAAACAGCATAACCACACAACTGCACATGAGACTATTTCAGAGTGAAAATAGTGGACAAGCTTTTCCCTTTCCCAAATCGCTTTTCGGATGTAGAATGCACTACTTTACGAAGGCATAGGACCATCTCTTGAATCTACTGCATCAGTAACATATTTTACAACACAGTTGATTGACCTTTTTATAGAAATTCTTCACGGGGTAACACACGAGCAACTTGACTACTAAAAGGTAATTACAAAGTAATTACGTACCATGTCAGCCAGGAGGGCTTTAAAGTGCTGCTGTGCCTCTCCACGTTTGTGCTGTTCCCGCTCCTTATCACGCTCGCGCAGGGGCGTAGACAAAGTCCTCTGCACCTCCTTTTCTCGTTCACGGATACTAGCTTCGATCCTTTCTTTTTTCTCGCGTTCTCGCCGTTCATCGTCATCAGAATCCTGTAAACAAGAGCGTGTAGGACAGTGAGACATAGAAAATAATGATGAATCCTTTCAACAAAGAATTATCAGAAGGGATCAATCAACTCCAAACCGAAGACCATTAAGAAAACGGTGCCTACTTCGCTCATATTTTTTACGTAGTCCCGGAACCAGTCTTCACGGCGTGAGCTGCTGTCCACCGCTTTGTATCTGGGATCGGAATCTATTTTCTTCTTTATTTCACTCCATCGAGAATGTCTGTCGATCTCAGACGTGTCTTTCAGAAGGCTTATGAAGTCCGATTTTAACTGAAAGATGTGGTAGAGTGTTAATATTAACGCCCACAACAGGACAAAATGTGTTACCTGTAAAACTGAAAGGATTATTCCCACGTTTGTTCAAGGGGACGCAAGCTTGAATCAGCATAGCGCCCCCACTCACGGCAAAGGTGGCAGTATATGATCATCTTGACACAATTATGTCAACCTATTCAGAGAATGTAGTCAGTATTCAGAAAAAATAACTAGGATTTAGATTAAAAGAAATCACAAAGAAAAAAAGTAACATGATTTTGTAGCAGAATAATCAGTAATTCATAAATGGCATAAAATGAAATAAATAATATTAATGCCTGAGTGTGACAAGAGTAATGCTTTGGTACTGCCACCTTTTAACGAAACTATCTGTTCATCTGTAAAACAAGTATCTGTATGGTCCGATGGCAAACTGATTTTAATATTTGTCTTTTTGAAATATATAATATATAATCTTGCAGCACTATGAAACAAAGACGTGTCTAGAGTAATAAATAGCTGACAGTATGGAACCTAGGTCAGGGCACTAGGTAGTTGAAAATAACTAAGCACAGGAACCTTATATTCAGGTGCCGATAATTTAAGTTAATTGTGGAAAATATGAACTTCGGCGGTTATCATAGGAAAATATTTAATAAATTCCTAATGTGGAATATCGATACCTAAACACTTGTTACAAAAGACAACCACCCTAGGTGCCCCAACCTAGGGCACATATTTTGCCAGATTATTAACATTAGTGAAGCATTTTTCAAGAGCACGGCCACGTTGATATCTACCGCAATAATTCCATATTTTAAAAAGCTATCATCAAAGAGAAATGTCGTAAATTTAACTGGATACAACGAATACATGAGTATTATCGACATAAGTCTACGAAACTACTTCAATAGACTGATTCAACTATGAACCTTTAAATTACAGCCGTGAGCTCAACATTAGCCATGCTTCATTTCAGGTGGCAAATTTACTGTATAGTAACGAAGAAAGAAATAACTTCATATAACCCTGTAAGTGTCCTCTTTCTCTCATAAATGAAAAGATCAGTGCTTTATCGTTTTAAGGGTGAATTACTCTGTTGAATTGGGCTCTGTCTATGAAAACTCTTAATCATGTCCGTAGGCACCAAGTTATTTACTATTTAAACTGTACAAGTTAGAGGCACCATGGCAGGTTTTTTGGTGCCTACCGTGATACTCAGCTCACAATACATTATAGACGATGCCATATGACCAAGATGGAATTTATATTAAGAGCACAAGTTTAAGTTTAAGTTTGCACCAATTTACATTAGACGAATTTTGTTTAGAACATGTGTGATCTGAGAAATCAAGTTAGGCAATAGTGGAGTATAACCTGCGTTAGTGCCTATGAAAAACATCAAAGTTAAAGATCCATCCCTTCTCTGGTCCCACAGAGCTGATTTACGCCAAACCATGAAGATGGTCTGAGTCTAAGCTAAACTTGTTCAAAATATGTCACGTGACCGTTTTTGTATAGTGTTCTAATTGCCGGGCCCGCAATTCATACACACTGCAAACATCACATCACTCAGCGGCATATACGAAGGTCAAATACTGCAAACGGTAAGTGTAGATGACAGGAATAACCCCGTTTAGATCGAAGATATCTGGGTAGGGAGAAAAATAAATCAACTACTGGCATGATAGAGGCCAGATTTCAGAATGGAGGTTATCAGTTTTCCCAAAGAAAAATGGTATGAAGGTTTTGTTCTTGATATAAAGAGGGGACTACAGTAGTAAATAGAAGAATACGCATGTTATAGAAGGTCGTTAGGGTCACATGGTCGGACTCAGGGAATTCAGGCAAACACTAGCTCGAATGAAGCAAGTCTTTTGTCAATTTAAGTTATCACGGGAACTAAAAAAAAGAAGGAAGTTTATCACGGGAGGAAATCGAAGGGGGAAATCAGAGCCGGTTTGCATGAAGGTTCCTCCGAGCCGAATATGGAACAACCCTCCATGCCAAGCTGATAATTTATTGTGGTTAATTTTAAGAATAAAAAAATATTTTATTGGTATGGGATAACTCGATGGTTTTGTCTAATTGATGTTCTTGTCAAATGTTCAGAGAAAAAGTATGTGATAAGAGAGAACATGGAGGATATTATTCCACCGGATGTGCATTGCATTAATAATCAATTACAAGACTTAAGCAAAAACATTAGTATGGATCAACAGTTCATTCAGTACACGTTTATGTTGGTCATGCAAGATTTAAGTAGGTAAAATCTATGCAAGTTATCTGAGACACCTACAGATGGTGTTCGAAATAATGATGTACTTCTGTGTTCCTTTAATAATAGCAGTACAATATTACTGGACAGTATGAAAATTGAAGAGATATACACTGACTGGAGATTGAAAAGCAGTTATTGTAACGACCAATCACTTCAGTATGAAAAGGGGCAGAAGTTTAAAAGATATCTACTCATGAAAATAAAGAAAAACCTTAAAAAAAACAAAGTTTTCTAAAATAGTGTACTAAACAAAAACAACAAAAATAACAGGAATAACAGCAACAGGAGTGAATGCAATGCACATCAGGCAAACCATGTTATATTATCTTAGATAAGCGTGGGTGTGATTCTATCGAATGTTATCCCTATCTCGATTAGCTCTGTGGGCCATGAAAAAAAAGGAAAGGAAAGCATTCCCTAGTGCTAAGGATATCTGACTTTGATAACGTTAAGTTGGAATAGACAAAACACAAATACAAATACCAGGACGAACAACCTTTGGTCAAATTTGAGCTTCAAGTGTATGCCACCAGGGGGACTATCCCATAATTCATTGCAACCGTTTGCAAACGACAGACTGCGTTGGACCGTGACAATTTTCGACCTCTTGCTGTTACACACTGCTCGGCTATGAGCTTGCGCTTTTGAAAGGTACATAACATTGTTAGTGTTACAAAATCAGGTAAAAAGTAAATTACTACAAAATATAATTTTGATATCTGTAACTTTTTCTATTATCAGGAGGAAGCAAGGTGGAGAACTTTAACTGGTAATCGGTATGTCTTTATAGAAGTATAGGCTTCAAAATGGATTTGGATAATGTAATAAAATTTCTATGATTTCCTAATTCAAATTATCTTTGTTATGCATGCTTTACTGGAGTATAGATATATGATACTGAATGAAATAAGATTACTTTGATAAATATAAACATATGTAAATATAGGTGAATCATTAAACATTCTGTTAAATATAATATGCATCATCCGTTAATTAAAACAGATAAATAGTTCAACTACAGCTGGCATTAAACATGGTTTATATTCATGGCAAATATAACAGACGACTATAATTATCTAAGATATTTCATGGAACATGACATTACTAATACTTCTGGTAACTGTCACGATCTTGCTGTCAAGTTTATAGATTTTAAAGTGAAAGTTCTTACAATTCATTATCATGAAAGAGTGTATTTTTATGACACCCATAAAGTTATATATTGTTGTACTAATGTTATAGAGCATAAATACAAATCTGTCAGGAAGAAATATAGCGGTCGTTGCTAGTGTATAAGTCATTTCAAAATTATGTAAAAGAACATAATATCAGCTGAAACACAAGGGCTATTATGTAGCATATGAAGGCGATGACAAAATAATCAACAATTGTCGACAATGATTCAAGTTTTTAGGACAGAACGAGTTCCTCCTCCTATCCGAGAAAGTCCCAGATATTTGAAAATTTATGAGGATATGTAGTCTGCACAAAACGCAGGGTTTGTTATACATAGCATTTAAATATCTGTGTAAAATAAATATCAATGAATTCGCACATATCTACAAGAATATTTATGAATTCGCACAGGTCTACAAGAAAATGTATAATACCATAATTATGTTTACCATATTAGCATTAAAACGCAAGATATTCTGTTTTACCATTCTCTAATCTTAGAAATATAATCCCTTCAAACCCAGAGAACTGTGAGTCACCATCGGGGCTTTGTCGTTATTGGGGGTTTTCAATTCATAACTGACAACCAACTGAAAGGCTCCATTGCGTAGTTAAATTCCACCTCAAAAGCATGTCTGATAATAGAGTTGTGCACTAATATGTAACGTGTAATATGTCTTAAGAGCTTAGGTGAGAAAAATGATGAAAACACGCAGTTTCTTCTTTCTGCTGAGACATCACTAGTGTTGCGGTTGATATCAATAACATGCCTTTAAAATGCTGAACAAGCAGGTTTAGATAAGTTCGTTAGTAACTTATGGACATATCATGAAATCAATGACGCGTAGTTAGGGATCGGATGGAGCCATCAGATAGACTGAAACTTGTTAAAAAGTTTCACTATGAAAAAGGGTTGGAGGGAACACGAATGGGTTAAATGTATGTTTTACGATGTAAGCTATAACCTAGTAGCAGCGTCTACTCACCTGGTCTGAAAAAAAGTGATCTCAGGAATTATTGCAGCCAGATAATGCCGGCTGTTATCCCCAAGAATCCTACTACTCGCAATGTCTAGGGTTAAGGGTATGTGTGAACTTATAACCAATCCTCTCCCAACTATATCGGATTTGCAAGTGTATCACATTTAATAGAATAATCCAACAACATCAATCGAAAAAGGTGCACCATGCAGAGCAATAGCGAAAATAACAGAACAGGTTTACATGTAGGGGGATCAAAACAGAAAATAGCTTTGGAAATTGTTTGGAGCGTCCCAGCTGGTTGTCTTCGTCAGGTCTATTATAAAATGTCAACCGAACACCTCCATGTAAGCAAGAGCAGCGGGATTCAGGTTGTCTAGTTACGCGATTATTAGACCCAACTGTTATTGTTTTAATATATTTTACCAGTCTCTTTAGTAAAGCTGGTATTCTCGGGTAGCATACTACCATCTATTGTTGAGAGGAAATAGGCTAACGGGTGCTATACCCTACTCTTTTCGAATAATAGCAATGGATGTTTAACGTGCATAGTGCCAAAGACAGCCACATACACGGCCGACTTTGATGAACCTGTCAGCAAGCAGTGGGGTGGAGGATAATGTGTGCCCACAGCAGGGTTTGAACCGACAACACCCTCATGCCACTGGGTCCAAAACCAGCACTATGGACCACTGCGCCACCCCTCCCTTTGAAGGAAGTTAAAAGTATTCCTTAATTTACGCAGATTGGAATTTAGTCCTCGGGTCAAATTTGTTCGCATTGAAAACTTTTGACAGATGCAGCAAGAGAGGATATATTGATCAAAGGAAAACAGAAGCAAGCTAGAAGCGCTTTTCAAAATAAGTTGTCACTTGTGTCGTCCTACAATTGCCAAACATTGGTGCTCACAGTTCCCTGTCATAGAGACTGCAAGTCACAACTTTGCAGCAAAACCCTCCCCAATATACCATTACCATGCACCAGACAGAAATACATACCTTTTCCTTCATCGACGATTTCTCTTCCTTTTCTCTTCTCCGGAGTTCCGACACATGGTCACTGAACAAAGCCTCTCGTTCACGCATTTTTTCGATGCCCTTAAAGCGTTCGTCCTTGCCGTACTTCGAAGCAAAATCACTGAAAGAAGACCTGGAAAAAAAGTACACTTGATTAAAGATTGGGGGTAACTGGTATTGCATCACGAAATGTAAAGAGTCCAATTCAAGAGAAAGAGTTATAATTAGGAACCCTTAGATCACACAGAAGATGTCCTTACTTTCCATGCAGCTTAGCTTCATCGAGCAGCTGCCTAAATCTGTCTTTGCACTCACGGAGCTTGCTACGCTTCTCCCGTCTCTCTTCCTCGGCTCGCTCTTTGACGTACTGCTCGAAGACCTGCTTCCTCTCCTTGGACGTCAGCAGAAGATACCTGGGGTCGAAGACGATCTTGTGTAGTTCCTTCTCCCATGTAGAGAACGCCGATACCTGTCACATTATGGTTGGAAAATTATATAAGTTTTTGCACATTTTTTAATAACATTTTTTTAACAGTTATTTGTCGAATTTTGAAGTGATATTAATATTACTTAAAGTGATAAACATACCTCCTTCTCTGCAAGCATATCTCTGAACTGTTTCATTCTGATCTCCAATGGAACAACTGCTCTTTCCCGCGCCGCTTTCACTTCTGCCTCAATAGCAGCTTCTTTCCCGGCATCAATCTGACGGACTTCTTTTGTTTCTCGAACCTCTTCTTTAGTTTCTTCTTCCCTATTAGTAAATTAAACGAATATTTGTATTTGTGATTGTGGCCAGACCAAGGTGAGAGCCAACAACATTCTCATGCTGGGGGTCTGAAGCCAGCGCTTTTGACCACTCTACGGGGGCGGGGGAGGGGGAGGGAGGTTAGGGGATGGGAGCGTTAAACATTTCAGCCGGACAACCGGGCTCACAGACACCATCCCCCTTATATATCCTCGGATTGAAGGCGAAACTTCGGAGAATAATGAACATGAAATATAGAGAACATAGAAAACGTACAGAAACTGAGACTTGATAATGGAAATCCTTAACTTAATTGTTAATATCTAAGGTTTTTGCACTCACTTCCTTTTCTTAGACTTGGGTTGCTCTTCCTCCTCAACGTCAGAATCAGCTTTCTTTTTAGCTGAGAAAGAAAGACACACTGGTTAGTGATCGTATGAGGGTTTTAAATAACATCCCCAAAGAAATCTTCTTCGCTAGGTCAAGAACCAAAAGACTTTTATTCGGAAACATATATAAGAAAGGCACTTACAAGGAGCCGGGGACTGCAGCATTTTATCCACATCGGTGCGCCCTTTCAGGTCCTCTGGACGTTCCCAAGTTGATGTTCGGGATGTTGGATTATAAAAGAACACTCTCCCATCTCCAGTCCAAACAACACACCTGCAAACATTTCGAGAATTGAACGTAAACGATTAAGTCACGATACATTCATGTACAATATTACAAAATTAAGTAATCGTAGCATAGCGGAGAGGCAAGGCTCACCAGGGTGTTCCGGGCACAGGAGTACTTGAGACTGGTTTGGCGCGCTCCACAGCTTTCTGTTCCTCCGTCATTTCCTCCACCTGCGAAAAAAAAGAGCGGTGTCCCGGTAATGCACCAATTCAAACCTAAGACACAAATACCACGCGTTTCTTACATTGCTTGAATATATGAACCAAGAGGCATGTCGAGAGAAAGTTTATTTTTAGATTTGGCTTTAAAGAAAAGTACAATAAAATAACCTCTTCCTCCTTGGCATCCTCCTTAACGTCAGTATCCATATCAGTAGACTCATCTTCCTGGGACGGCGGACCATTCACAGACTGACTGTTTTCCTTGGCTGCTGAGGTGCCATTCGTAAGTGATTGTCCCGACTGAGGAGTATCTATCTGCATTGGTTTGACAGCAGCCGCTGCCGCTGCTGCCGCTGCCGCTTGTGCGGCGGCGATGGCAGCTGCTGCAACTGCAGCTGCAGTTTGTGACTGTTCAGTTTGCATTGGTGCAGCATGAGCAGCTGGCGCCGCCTGTGCAACTGCCAACTCGGGTGCGGGTGTGGCTGGCATTGTAGGGGCTTGGGGTGGAGCCTGCTGAGATGCTGAATTGGAAAGAGGTCAAGATGAGTAGGGGTTCAAGCAAACAGATAAGGCACTCAACTACAAGGCAGATCTAAGAGGTTGAAGAAGTCCCATTATTTTTTCATATGACTCAGCGATAAAATACCAGAAAAAAATGGAGTTATTCCAGGGTTGCCAAAAGCCCGCGTCCTGGTTGTACTCAACACCTATGCCAGCCAGGCGGAAAACTAACATGAATATATCGGCGTCTACAAACAACCAGGTTTTATCTTTGGTGTGAGCGGACAACCACATATTTTGTGAGATATATGTGACGCGGACAATCGTATTTTGAAGTGTCGTTTATTTCAACCCTGTATTCACGGCTGTATTTCTAAAAAAGAAAGAAAATGCAGGGCATCAATGTAATAGTATTTTCGCCTTACCTTCCCATTCACTAAGCACCGGCGGTTTTTCCCATGTCGATTCAGCTGTACGTGAATTGTAGTAGTAACTGCGACCGTCTGTATTTTTGTGTTCTGACCATTCCGCCACCTCAGGAGGTTTCTCGGTCGAAACCTAAGGAAAGTAATCAGGTTCTATTTGAAAATGTTTTGGGATGCTGATGGGAGGTCATTACCAGTGAACCTATCTAACTTAACTAAAATACAACTACATGATTCAAAATGTGCGGTGTACTACTATTACTTACCGCAGGGGTCGGGGGCTGGGGCTGAACAGGCTGTTGTATAGGGGCTATTCCAGGGGGCATCATATTAGGATTAAAACCTGGCGGCATCATTCCTAAAAAAAAATGGAACAAGATTGAGTATAAAACATCCGCAACCCCAAATAAATGGAAGAATGAATACTAATTCAGATACGGAATATAACATTTCCAAATATATAGATGTTAGTATTGAATAATCCCTTCAAACAATATTGGACTGCAACGGAAATTAGTTATTCCTTAAAGTCTACACAAGACTGATGAGTGTCTAAGGGGGCACAAGGTTTTCATTATCTGCATCATGTGCCAACTCCATTAAAATCACTCGCAAACACACCATGTGGGGGGAAGCCTCCAAATCCTGGATATGGCATTGGTTGCTGAACCGACTGCTGAACCTGTGGCTGCGTTTGCTGGGAAGCTTGGGATGGAGTAGCTGAGGTGGTATTTGTCTGTGGCTGCCCACTTTGTTGAGCTGTTTAATACAGGTAACGAAACATCGTACCATGAAAAATCCTCCTTTTTTAAGAAAATTTCAATTGATACTATAATCAACCACCATATACTAATAGGTAAATGAAAACCTTGGGTATGAAAGTAATATTACGTCAGCTGTACCATTCATCCACTACCATGCGATTTCTTCCAGAATCCAAGTAAATAATTGGACATGATTTCCCCCAACATATAATGTAATTAAGCTATTTGATGGCATTTGTATTTTATACCAGAAAGTAGAATCAAAATAGCGGTATTTGACATAGTCAGTAGATACAAAATACTCACCTTGGGCAACAGCTGCCTGAGCTGCGGTAGTGGTACCAGTAGGTTGACTTGACGCAGTAGTGCTTCCACCTTGCTGCTGCTGCTGTTGAGCAGCCATTACTTCAACTTCTGACTGTGTTATAATTTTTGCATTGTCAGGCTTCGTCCACGCGGATTCGCGAGTCCTGGCATTATAGTAGTACACCTTACCATCAGCTGCTTTATTCTCTACCCACAACTCCTGTCCATCGGCAGAAGTAGCACTGGACCCCGACGTAGACTGACTAGATGAGGTGGGAGGCTGATAACCAGGAGGAGGCATTGAGAAGTTGGGTGGGGGCATATTTGGTGGTGGAACATTCGGAGGAGGCATCATTGGTGGCCGCTGAAAAGCAGGACAAATTACATAAGCATCTGCATCTACATCATAATAATACTAAACACCAAGAAAAGAGCTGCGGGAAGATTGCCTTACTAGAGCACAGCAAAGAATTGGTGTCTCATATGAAGGTTTATTTATTTATTTATTAATTAGTACGCGCATAAAATAGGGACTTACGTTATTATGACCACCCATGCCTGGAGGAGGTCCCATGCCGGGTGGTGGCGGTCCTCCCATGCCTGGCGGTGGTGGTCCACCCATGCCTGGTGGTGGTGGTCCTCCCATGCCAGGAGGTGGTGGTCCTCCCATGCCTGGTGGTGGCATTGGAGGGGGTCCAGGGGGTCCGTAGTTAGGGTCAAATGGTGGCCTTCCATAGTGGTGTCTTGGTGGTGGCCCCCGCATTCCTGGGGGCGGACCTCTCATTCCCGGGGGTGGTCCACGCATTCCTGGGGGTGGCGGGCCTCTAAATCGAGGTGGTGGTCCCCTATGGAATGGTGGGGGTGGTCCGCGGTAATCACTGAAAAAGATAATTGGAACACTCATTGCCTGGAGAAAACACTCATTGCCTGGAAAAAACAACAAGTTAAAAGTACAGTCTGCAGACTTGGGGTAGATGTTGGCTCGGGTAATCGGGGCATCAATTCTTAATCCTAAAACCCAAAATCTGAAAGCTATATTTTAAGGTAATCCTTTGCGCATAGTAAACCTTACATATTAGAGGGTTTATTAATATTTGTGTCCACTAAGATAATATTGAATGATGCCAGGTAATTATACTATAGATTTTCGATTTAGTAAAGGAGCTGTTACAACCGTTTCATTTTTACTATGCTATAGGCAAGTTCAGGCATTATATAAGCTTGTCATGATTGTATAGATTGCCAAACCACTTCCACCCAGACTCCGAATACATTAATCTTTTTAGTCTTGACTCAAACTTTTATAATTCAATACTTTCATAATCATTCTATTAGCGTTCATTTTTATGCACTCTTACTACTAGTAACTAATTTGTGCAATCTATAGCCTCCCTTGCACTGAGCAGGCTAATGGCATGGCCTACTACACTCTATTTGAGATCTACTTGGAGCGGCTCGCCGTAGGGTTACCATTGGGTCGCTTTGATGTTTACTAATGGGCCCCTTCCACTGGTCGGAATAAGCCTTACGTCCCAATCGGTTTTCCAAAAAAACGATCATTAACAGGGTTCCCGCGGCCCAGAGCACATCATTTTTCATGACTTTTAATGACCAATTCCCCCAGTTTTTAATGACTTTTTGATGACCAAATGAAGTCATGTTAGCCGATAATTTATGACCATGATATGAACTTATTTACACAGAACCCAATTTATTTTGGTTCCCTTCTTAAACATATCAATGTAATCGTCAAAAACAATGAATACATTTTTTTAAAACAATGGATACTTAACCTCATATTATAATATATCTTATCATATATAATTCTTAAAACGCATCAATGAACGCTTAACACTGTCAAAACGATTGACAGAGATGCCAACTTTTTTAGTCAGGCTTGCGGGACACTATCCCAGCCATTAGGGTGTGGGGTTTGGGGCCCGCCTAGGGCCCCAGAAGCCAGAGGGTTTTCTTTGCTTTCCGGTGCATTTTCAGCATTTTGGGGGGTTAAATATTGTCCAAATAATGATATAAACTTCTGACTTTGATTTGCATAAAAAAATAAAAATATAGACTTGTACTTTTACCATTTTTTACGCTCAGATAGTTTTTCATGACTTTTTAATGACTCACAGTGAAAATTAATGACTTTTAACCCAGCTAACAATTTTCCGTTGTATTCACGTTGTGGCGACGTTATTTTCTATGTTTTGGTCGGTTGTAATTACGTAAATCTGTATGGGAGAAATTACGTGAATACAACGTAGAAATCATTTTTTAAAAAATGTATTATTCTTTAATTTAAATTATCTTTTGTTTAAAAAAATGAAAAAAATGTTTACGTTGTATTCACGTTATTTCTCCCATACAGATTTACGTCGCTACAACGTGAACAATCACAACGTAGAAATTACATAGTGTGTTAGCTGGGAAGGCCCTTAAAAACTCAAACTCAGAATTCATGACTTTTAATGACTTTTTAAGACCCGCGGGAACCCTGATTAATTCCGACCTGTTGTTGACATATAGATCGGTTCGGTTCGATCCTTAAAACCGATCATTAATTCCGACCTGTTGGTGACATAGAGATTGGTTCGGTTCGGCTCCATCGGAACGGAATATCACCGTCGGAATATTTTAGGCGAACCGAAGGGCTAAAAACGATAATCCGACCGGTTGAATTCTCATCCGTTCGGATCGGTTTTTTTTTATTAAACCGACGTTGCATTTAATTCCGATCCGAGCAGTTGAACAGGCCAAAATGTGTAGGTTCGGACCGGTTCTGATCGGTAGGAACCTATCGGTGGAAACCTATCAAAACCGATGTGCTTGGTTTCTTATTAAAACTGATTGCAACCGAAGGCTTATTCCGACCTGTGGAAGCGGCCCATAAGTAGGTCTCAAGCAGAGTGTAATTACGTCACTGGCAAGGTGGGGAAGAGGGTAGGGCACTCAAAGAAAAGACAGGCTAAAATGCCTCAATGAGGAACAAGGTAATATCTGTCTGGAGGGGGGGGGGGGGGGGGGGGGGATGCGGCCACAAACATAAGTAGGTAATCGGGCTACCATGATTAGAAATAAACGGGCCCTGCTGGCTAGTATCTATTAATAGTAACCTCTGACCCTGCATTAACAGTTGTTTTTAGAATAGGTGCCAGATAATTCAATTCAATGGCAGGTCCCATATGATATCAATTTAATATTTAATTGATTTTCTTCAATCATATCATTTTAAGTTTCCCTTAGCCATTATGCATAATTAAAAGTTATGTACTTCATCAAATGTAATAAAATTAAAGTGAGATCTCTTTTCTCATACAATTTCTAGGCCAGAAAGATTTCTGAAAGCTATGCATATGTTTTATCCTCAGGCTAAGATTTGATGAGTGGGGTGGGACGACAGTCGACACGTCTAAACACGATCAACATCCAACATGTAACAAACCATGGAACAAATAATATCCGTCCATCGACTTTATCCGCCTTCTTCCAGCCTCCAGGTCTTCGACCGAAGGAAGGGAAAGCTGGTTACAATAATCTATCTTAATGATTTTTTCTGTTCCGTACAATGGCTATGCACAGCACAGGATTGCCAGCCAGTACTGGACAACTAGTTTAAAGTCCAGACATAAGGCGAACAAAGAACGCAATACAGAGGGAAAGTGAGTGCTCTCCCGGTGCCAATTATTTGCCAATATGATACAATGGTCAGCAGGGAGGTGGATTTCACCTCCCAGACATAGCTTCAGGTTGGCTGCATAACAAAATAAAGCGACAACGCAAGCCTCGTAATCGCATTTGTATATCATGTGCCTATGTTGGCTTAGGCGAGTCAGCGAAATGAATAGTGCCGGCTATGAAAGAAGTAAAATAATGTGCTACAAAAATTAAAAACAGCTAGATATAATTTTAGAACGGAGCTTAAACATGTTGATCACAATGAGCAATAGGAATATAGGACTTCACAAGTCAAATAGTTACGATTATATATTTTTTTTCTAAATACTTACTTGGGTCCTCGCGGACCGTATCCTCGTCCCCGCCCAGGGCCCGGGTACCCCCTAGGAGGAGGGCCTCTCATATCATGAGGAGGATGGCCACCATGTCCATTTGGTCCCTGTGGGGTCCCAGGAGGTGCTATTTGTTGACTAGGGGCAGTTCCCTCAGATGCACTTTCATTTTCTGATGTTGAACTTGGGGGAGGCGCAGCTTGGCTTTCTTCGGCCATTTTCTTCACCACGCTTGGCGAGCCTCGTTTCCAAATGTTGATGATACTGAGTTAGGGTGGTTTGATTTTGTTTCGTACATACACTCCGGATATTACATCTATAAAGATAAATATTATATAAATGTGTTGTAATTAAATCATATTATTTGAATGAATACTATATGTTTTATTATGAGGTTGCAAATACTTAACGAAACTAAATTTTGAAACTCCGAATACACACTCTTCTCACTTCCTGTTCCAGTGCGGGCGATGATACATCATCAGAGAAAGACGCCAAACAAAACGTTATCCACTGCTTTTATCGTATAGGCTCGAGTGTTATATATATACCAATCGTTTTTTCATGTGGTGATAACAAAATATCCAATGGACATAGAACGAAACCTCCAGTCAGTGCTAGATTCCAGTGGAGGGCCACCTCCGGATGTCACTTTTGCACCTGGCCCTGTTGACAACACGTCTCTCCCCGACAGTCCCCGGTCCCCTCGAAGAGGGAATGGGGAAGGCACGCCCTTGCTTGGGCGTTTGGACACTGAATATGGTTACATAGAAAATAGTTTTCCTGATGATCCTGACTTTCACCAAGTTATACGACAGTCTGAGGGTGCGATAGATGAAGGAGTGTTTCCAGAACGGATATACCAAGGTTCTAGCGGGAGTTATTTTGTTAAAAATATTGAGGGGGTAAGTACAATTAAATCACCGAAGCCTGCGTCTTGAGAAGGTCAGAACTAGAGTAGAGATTTGAGTAAGAGTCTAGAGAGAGTATATGCGGTTATATTACATACTTTACTCTATAGCTATATGTTCCTCGCTTGCCAATCTCTATATTCAGAATTTGGGGAAAATTTTAAACAGAAACTAATTATACTAACCTTGCTCCTCTGACTCGTAATTTCTTATTTTCTGTCTACCGATAGTCGATACTTTTGAACTATCTTGTGACTTATAAGTTATAACTTTTCCTTGTGATCATTGCCATTGGCCTATACTACTGAGTACTGAACTGTATTATATATAGGCTACTGATTTGAAAATTTGATGTGCAGCTGCTGAAGTCTGGATGGGTTATCAAGATGGAAACCCTGATCATGCTGATGTGAACGGCCTAAGGACCTAGGCGTCCTAGCTAGGCGAGGTGGAAATCATCTTCACTGAAGATGTTACTATTGCAACCAAGTATCATTTAAAAATTGAACATCAGCGCCGCCCTCACTGCCATCCAATAGCCTATTGTGAAAGCCCCGGGTGAAAGCTTACTGTGAAAGCTAGTTAGGCCCCCCAACATGATAGGTGTTCTTTCCGGGATCTTAAAAAAATGCGACGACAGTGACACAGTGTATGTGGGTGAATAATTGAGACAAACAATCTCGGGAATAAATAGTACCTCATTTAGGGATTTACATCAATGAATAGTTTACAACATAACCACATAACATTGTGTCCCTTTAAAGCTTAATGTTGCCAGAACATAGTAAGTGGAACATAGTCATAGTGGGGTGGAGCTGATAACATGCACCCTGTTTAGGGCATAGCCTCTCCCAAGACACTGAAGGAAGACACGAAGTGAGGCTCTCTACCGTTACGAAATGGATACTGCAAGCGGCTTGCCAAAAGCATTACTGCCCCCCCCCCCCCCCGACAAACACACACACTTCTCCCGACCGCCCACTTTTCTCTGTCCCCTGATAATAGTGATATGACTGACTGTTGCCAGGACAAGACCTAAAACAGCCAAACACATACTTTTGTCATACATTGTCTGAGGAAGTTTATAAATACCAACCACCCCTTTTAGGTTTTACCTCTTAGGCACACCCTCCAGAGGTTGATTTCTTCATTTAACCTGGATACCAAGGCAAAAAAAACCCATTTACACCTTACATCCATTTATTTTCCTTTCTCTTTATTATTTTGTAAAGTTTCAATAATAAATATCTTATCTTTGGACCCCCTCAGCTCTTTTCTTGTCCTGTCTCCCGATCTTTTTCCTGAAATCTACCCTTGATGGATTGTAAGGTATTCTATTTAGGTTACTGTTGTATATTGAAGGTCAAGCTAATTAAATGCATCATAAATTAGATTCCCAATATGCAATTGATCTATTGTGAGATGCCATATGAAAGTGGAGTCAAATCAAGGTGTTTGAAAGTTTTTGGCTTCATCTCGTGTTTGCTAAGATGGTATTATTATTTGACAGTTTTCCCCTTATGATGAACGTCAATTGGGGCTATGATGAAAATCAAATCAAATTTAAAAAATATAATTTCTATTTCAATGAATCCAAGCAACTTATTTCATAGGAGGTTGCAAGTAGTCCTCCACTTAATATCAGTAATTCCTCAGATCTGCGACAAAACAAATAACACATGATCATATGTATTTTTGTTTGCTCCTCCCACACTTAGACCGACGTAGCCCCCTACAAGCACTACTTCATCATCTCCTCCTCCTCCTCCTCCTCCTCCTCCTCCTCCTCCTCCTCCTCCTCCTCCTCCTCCTCCTCCTCCTCCTCCTCCTCCTCCTCCTCCTCCTCCACCACCACCACCATCCCCCCCCTTCTCCCCTTTCTCCCCTTTCTCCCCTCCCCCCTATGTGTACTGCAAGCAAGTTAGCAGAAGGGGAAGCGTGACGGACTTGTAAGGGGGAGGGCGGGGGAGACAGACAATCTCCCTTGGTAGATAGGGGTTAACCAGATGTTGATAATTACTTCGATCTATATCAAGGTTTCCTGGAATGAGAACATCATTGAATATACACGCTTATCCTATTTTCTGTTAAAAAGCTGCTTGATCTGGGTCTAGGTGGGGGGAATGTTTTTATCTACGCATTTTTAGAACTGTTAGATCTGTGTTCTGGCAATAATTCCGCATGATTTCGAATCAGGTGCTATATCAGTCGCTTAAGTTCTAATTGGACGCAGATACTGCTTAACTTTCTTTTATCTCATCATGATCTAGATTTGCAATGTTTGTATGACAATTAGAAAAATAGAGAAAGTTAGTGTCTTGCATTATCAGAAGAAGAAAATGAAAAAATGTACAGTAACTAACTGAACGTACAGTACCTGTTTGTCTACAGGTGCGTACCCCCAATTGTTCTGAATAAACGTTGGACAAAGAAACAAACAATTACTTAGCACAGTACTTAGTGAGACAAATGCGACGGTGCACAAACGCATGCGTTCATGTCTTAATTGCTAATTGGTGTTCCCACTCATGAGAACCGTTGCCAGACTTAAAACCCTCCCTTACACAAAGACATATCTAAATGCTCAGGTTTATCTCTGACATTGCTAGAAGACAGGAGGTATTCTTTTTTTATCATCCCAATGGGAAAATGGCGTGATCGTTCAGATGGTGGTCTGGGTCTGTGTGGCCCAATCGTTAGACCCTAAACCATAATGTTCTAGAGTTCTGACTTCGAATCCCATGAGCGACTTGCCAAAGCAACATTTCACCTCACTGGGATATCAACGGCCGGTCATTTATATAGGTGCCTACGGTTATATTGATGTAAGAGAACCATTGCTAAATGGTCAACAAAAGTAGGGTATCGTATCCTCTGCCGCCCTGATATGACGAAATATAAAAATGTTAATAGGGCGTAAAGCGGCCCAAGCCCCCTCCCCTCTTCAGATCGTGGAAATAGTACTTACAATGCAATTGAACATGACCTGGAAGGTGGAAAACTGGATTAAAAAGTATATTATATTATTATATAATATATATATGTTTTCCCCCATTTATTCCATTTATGTATATTGCACTGGTAAGTGCTGTATGTCATTGCAAAATTGCAATTGATCAAAATTAATAAGTTTATCTATTGTTTTCCGCATGCTCAAATCATTAGTTACGATTGAGATGAAGTCAAATTGAATTAAATTATCTGTGTCATCTCACTGCATTTCATTAATTAACCAAGATGTCTTTAATCTTTTATTTAGGACCTTAAGTTGGTAAGTTTAGATTATTTTCTGATTTTGGGTTGCGGAATGTTTTTTCCTGGGAATGAATTTTTAAGGAAATAGTTTTAAGTTGAATCAATCGTTTTGTATTAAGAGGATACTATGGCAAAAGATTGGGATTTGTGGTTACAGATTTTAAGTTAAGTGAGTTCCTTTAGTTCAAATAAGAATGGTATGGTTTTTAACTCAGCATTGACACCACGTTTAAACAGGTATTGTTATTATATTGCATACTTTTGTTTGTGTGTATCTGATATATTTTTAACCCTCGTCAATAGGGATCTATACGGTATATATTTGAATAAAACCAATCGGTTCGTCGATTTTTATTTATTTTGCTGTTTCTGCCTGTTAACTTGCATTCGGACCAGTTAGGCACTTCATCGGGCCTATATATCATAATACTTATAGTCAAGCGGAAATAAAAATAAAAATGAAATAAAAATCGAGCGGCAGATGATCGGTTCATCCTTTACCTGTTTCATGATATTCGTTGATTTATTTTCCTTTTCAAACAATACATACAGGTATGATTTGGGATTACGACCATAAACCACTAATTTTTGCCGATTTTTAGGGTTTATTGTCGCATAATGTACTACCTTTCATATACAGGTATACATACCGGTACGTCATACATACAATATGTATACATTTCTGTACACAATGATAGATACACGTCGTGTATATATGCTGATAATGCATACATATGTATACTAGTTACGTACGTCCCTACTTATTTGTTTACTTACCTACTTAAATGCATATCTTTCTGTTTTATAGAAGTATAACGAATATATTCGCCTTTATTCTTTCTTTATCCACCACTCTTAATCTGAATATCCTGGTCAATGTCTCCTCAACTTCATAGAACACATGTAAACAGTCTATCATTTACCCCGCTTGTCCACTGTCTACCACCCTCGCTATACTTTGTTAGCGAATTACTGGTTGAACTTTAACCTGGGGAGGATACAACTTGGTCCTTATCAAATTGCCTATCTAGGTTTATGCGATTCCGTATGATAATTCATATTATATTATGGTTGACTAACTCCCAGAAATTCCTTCATATAGACTCCTTCCGTCGCTTGTTACTATTAATCTGTAGTTGTTATCTGTATAAAACCTTCACACCTAGTGTTAGCCCTTATTCACACGTACTGCATGTCACATATATATACGGGCTTCTAACTACAGGTATCTCTTTTCATTGACGAAAACCATTGTTATTCACTGGGTACCTACATGAGGGCAATCCGATTATGAATTAGACTTTGCCATCATCGTTTCAATCATGGAATGCAGATAGAGGCATTCTATCACCAGAAGCCGTTTCGCTCTGAACTTTTTTTTACATTTATCGTATGATGCTTCATCGATCAAGTTGGAAGTTGTGTTTTGCAAACAGTCCATATCTGGCCATTATGGCACAGCGAATAAGCACTGAGGATGCACGCGTACTGTAATGCACTCTTGGACTTGTATTCAAGTTATACTCTTTCATATGGATTACTATGTGATTACAAAATGACGTTAATAGGGAACCAGAAAAAGAAGAACTAAGGACTAGAGTAAAAACAAATACAGAGATCTGACATGCATTTAACCTGTTCAACATTTTTGAATTCATGCTAGTAGCTAGCTATTATTTGGTCTCTTGGATTCATCAAACTGTTCTTAGCATGAAAAGGACCCTAGCTGTTGGCATGATATAGGCACTAAACTTAAGAGACCCTATATTTGTCAACGTCTCCCAGGTTTTATACCTGTCCATTGATTCGTGCCAATATATTATGTGTGTCATTCATCAATCATATAATTTAGTGCACCTTATTGATGTAAATGAGTGTAGTTAATCTCCTGATGATTGAGAGAGGAAATATTGCTTCATTTCAATGAGGTAACTAACCATTGGTAGAACCCACTCGTATGTATTTGGTTGAAGTTCTTGATATTTACATCATAGAGAGAACCAATTTAAGTGATTTATGTATTCTGCAAAGCTCTTTCTGCCTTCCTGATTACTACTTCGTCAGTCTCAGTGGAAGCACATCAAGAAAATCTTTGAGAAACTCGAACTAATTCGGAGTTCCTATCAGGCCTTTGGATTTCGCGCCCAAGTTTGCATTGTAATCAAAGTATAACCTCATTTTCCTTCTTATGACATCATTGGAGTAACATCTCTGGATACTTACCCAACTTACATCAATTGATGTAAAGTTAACCCTGGGGATTTGAAAGAAAACCACTGCCTTCAGATTAGGGCAATCTCTTTTAATACGCCATTTTATACAGTTATTTTATGGTGATCGGAATATCCCTTGTCAAGGCATCTAGGGCAAGAGGTTATCAAGAATAGAGAAATATCTCCTTTAAACTCGGATGTGCTTCTATGGGAGTGAGTGAAGCTCGGGCCCAGCCCCATGTTTTCGAGCATGTGCTTCGCGCACACTTATCTCTAACGGGAGACGTGTTCAGGTACACAACACCTTTGAAACAGCTCGTGCCTGACTTCGAATACCAAATCACCGACTTGTCCTGTACGTCACTGACGATGACTGAAACCACAGGGCTCTTAGATGAGTCTGTGTTCATCAGGAACGAGTTCCCTGATGACCCTGAATATGCGGGAATTATCAGGGCTGCAGAGAACGCAATTGATGCAGGAATGTACCCAGTACGAATTAAACAGGGTTCGAGTGGAAGTTACTTTGTTGCGACTGATGAAAAAGTAAGTAGGCAGTTATCGATGTGTGCCTGTCATACATTTGCCAGATAAGTTTATGCGATTTTATTAGATGTTCGGTGGCAGGCTATCATTGACCCCTTTGTTTTATTGATGTAGCGACCGTGATAAGGAACATAATGATAATGCGCGTTTATCATGGAATTTGTTGGCCATGTTCCTTCATTCAGAGTATATTCAGGTACCTGTATTATATATGTGTTGAAATAGTATTGATTAATATATCATTCAGTGGTAAATTGTAAATAGTAAATTCAGCTTCACTGTAGTTTATAAATAATAAAATTTAAACGAACCGAAAATGCGAAACCTTCAGCGGATAAATTCTGCCGAGGTTATATGATTGTGGAAAAGAACCCTGCGTGATCTTTTAGGACGCATGTTAGTTATGTTAATAACCTGACAAGGGAGGGGCATGGTCATTTCAACCGAAGCTATGAAATGTAAGAGCTAGGCATCTCCACCTGCTTAAAAGTGTTTTCATCCAGTGCAAATGCCATTTCTCGATTTCTAAAATTTGATAACAGACGATGTGATGATTTGTTAGTCTTTAATTAATTATCTCTGAATCAATGGTACTACATCTAACCTAAATGTCAGACATTTGTCTTGTGGCTTTTGATCTATGTATTTAGCCACTAAACGAAATATGGAGGACAGACTCTGCTATTAATTAATTACCGTATGTAAATATACGGTACCCACTTTCTAAAGATAAGGTGCGGTGTCGTATGTTTAAATAAAATGCCGAAGTAGCCTAGTATATATAATGTGGAGATGCATTTGTTGGTCTAGAAAACCGGAACAGAAACGGTTCTCACGTGTTGACTGTTGAGTAACTACCATATTACGGAAACAACCCCTAACATTTCAACAGATTTCCTGCAATTTTGGCACGTTTCCCCTGTTTTTAAGCAAGCTTTCAATATTACCCAATCAGAGCAGGTGATAATTCCTTTGGCTGATCTATTGGATCACCTTGGGTTACCTAGGGTTCTTGTTAACCTACTAGCACCAGAAGAGGAAACAATGAAACCACCCACCTTATTTCTATAGCCATTGCTTCATCACTGATGGTGTTCATACATATTCTTGCCTGGGGCCCTGGAGCAGTGGAGGCCGCGGAGTTTTGGTGGGCGGCTGGGCTGGAAGTAGCTAGACCCTGGCATACGTCCAGTATATCGACTAAAAGTGTTCCCTGTTTTCATCAGCAACCAAGAGAAGCTTTGCAGCTTGTTTTATTTATAAGAGGGAAAGTTAATTCTTGTATGAGCCGCCCTTCTAGTAAATCTGAGATCTGTAATCTTTACTTAACTTAAGCCTTTCAATGTCTGACGACGTTTTCAATTTCAGTAAACATTATTACGTCATTATCTCTTCTTTCACAACAGCCCCGTGGTCATTCACTTGGCATGTCTGTCTTTCTTAAAAGATATATTTATGTCTTGGAAATATATAGTATGGAAATATTTGGGATATTATGTCGCCATAATGTGTCTTCAGAACAGTATGTAATGGTATGGGATTTGAAAATATATCATAGACACGATATAATGGAATATATATAAATAATAAAGACTAGCTGCCCCCGTTTATCAACGGGTAGGCCTAGACATCCTCTGTTCAATATAAATGGGTAGAACTAAAATAAAAGTCCAAACATGTAGATCTATTTAAAATGTAGTTTCCAGAGCCTCTGGAAACTACATTTCCCTGTCTACCTGGCTATATATAGGCTACACCCTCCCAGGCAGTTTGTATTAACAATGAAGTAACAATTGGGGTTTTCTAATAGAAGCTGTTAATGTATGAAGTAACAATTGGGGTTTTCTAATAGAAGCTGTTAATGTGTATTAAGAGTATTGATTGCTACATTTATATATTTCTATTTCTACAAGTATTAGTACGTGTACATGTGGGTGGGTCTATAGATCATGTATGTATGTGACCCATTCTCACAAAATGGGATCACCCCCCCCCCTCTTTTACACTTGATGCTGAGAGTGGTTACTATTGTGTTATATGTTATCAAAAATACTTCTATCGCATAGATCTGCTCAAGATCTATCTATCCATATATAGTTTTCCATATTTTCTGTTAATATCTTAATATATTTTCATGAAAAAGAGTCTCATTTTGTAATTTTTCACATATTATTTTTACAGATAACCTAGAATCACCAATCCTATTAAAAAGCCTAATTATCTAAGACTAATTTAAACACTCAAAAGTATTTAAAACAGTTTAAATTACATGGTGAAAAAGAGATATTACTGAAATTACTTAAAAATAAAAATATATAACTTTTAATTATGGTAAAAATTAGAGTGTCTTTCCGTAGCCCAAATATGACAGGTCACTATATAAAAAGTAAAAAGTATTAACTGTTATATTATGCCATGGGCACAAACCTTGAACTATCCTTTGTTGAGAACAAAAAAAGAATTGGTGGAAAAATATAATACCCTTGATACAAGATGATGCAACAACTTGAAACCCTTGTGTGGTAAAAAATATTTGTCTTTACCTCGCCACAATAAATAGCTCCGCATTTTTTAATAAACAATAGAGCAGGTTTGATAAGAGTGTTAAATTATCACCCCTGCACCCCTTCAACACTCCTGAAAATTGTTTTAAATTGTGTAATTGCGCTGAGGAGCTACAGCAATATATGCTCTGGCTATGGAAAGACAAGTGCTATGGAAAGACAAAGTTAGTTTAAGTTCATTTGTACTTTGCCAATGGATACCCATGGAAGTTTTACTCTGTGTACCAATGTGTGACATCCCCACCTTTTATTTAGTAAATGAAACTACCCATTTTAAAGATGTGGGTTTTAGTTATGGACTGCCTTTTGTTTATGAGTGTGACGATGGAAAGACAATAATTTTGTTTATGATATTCCTGAAATCAAAGCACTATGTGTATACTGAGGACTAAATTATGATATTCAATGATGGTAAAATGAAAGATAGTAATGAAAAGTACCCAGATAGTCTATAATTGCTTAGATGATAAATTTAGTCTTGTTATTTCCTTGTTATCAGAGGCAATTTTGTCTTTCCGTAGCCTGCATTCACAGGCTTATGGTTCAATGTAATGCTTCTTCCCCTTATTACAATACACCATGGTTTAGCCCAGTATTGTTCTGTAAGAACATAGAACAAAATAGAGAAAAAAAGTGTTTAGTTACTCACCAGCCTATTTGATAAGTAAGGGAATTTTATAATTTGACAAACACAGTTTTCATGAAATTAGCCATCATTCTTTAACAATGAGATATCATTAAAAATGGGTTTTCCTCCCATCTTTTTGTATTTTCTTGGAGCCTGATATGTTTTCTATCCAATTATGTCAGAATATGGTTAAATAAAATCCATAACTAATTAGAATATGACAAAACAGCAGAATTGGACATGGTGGCGATGTAAAGACAAAAAAAATGGAGTATTAAATGTGAGAGGCTCTCACATGAAGGATATTTTATACATCACGTGGCAAAATTCACCCATTATGTCTCATGATGCATAGATTGCAATGTACTAAAGGCAATTTGTCTAGAACTAATATGAAAAATTCATCCTCTTGGAGGGGGGGGGGGGTGATCCCATTTTGTGAGAATGGGTTATGTATTTATGTATGTATGTATGTATTTATGAATGTAGTATGTAGACTATGTAATTTGAAACTACTGCTTAGGACATTTTGAGTTTTAAATGGACTTGTAGTCCATTCCAGGTACAACTTATTCATAACTCAAGTCATTTTCACTAAAACCAAGTTTCACGTTATCAAATAATCATAATAAAAATCTACCATACTACAAATGCCCAGACTACAACAATCAGGAATGTCTTATAGTATAATACTGACCCGCCTCGAGATTTATTATTTTATTAAAAAACATTGCTACGGACTACATATTTCAACTTGTATGGTTTAGATGCTATTTTGTGAAAAAGTGATGTAATTGATAGATAGAAATAATATTAAATCATATTATAGTCGATGTATTGAATATCTTAAGAATAGTCAAATTAAATGAAAGAATTGAAAATGGAAGAAAACCCTTGCTATTAAGAGATTAAAAATGTTGCAGATATCAGATGAAAATGTCTTGCAATTTTAAGATGAAAACATCGTTCAATCATAACTGTTAAAAAAACCCCAAACAGTACATTACCTGCATTTTTAGATATTTTCTTTTGCATTACTTTACCCACATCTGTTATCTCGGACACTACGGCGATTTATTAGAAATCTTTGGACCAAAGTTCATTACAATATCTGTATGAAGTTAGCACCATGCAACAAATCATTGAGTGTCATTATTGCTATAACTTTAGATACTTCCCTATTTACTTACTTTTTTAGTGTGGTGGTGGTGGTGGTGGGGGACGTCCCTGTTTAGTAAGTTGATTTTACTTAATTTCTTTCCTCTTTTTCTTCTTTTTTTTTGGGGGGGGGGGGGGGTAGGGTTGGGGCCGTTTATTGCTCTATTCCAATACATGGCTACAGCTCTGTTTATAACAAACAATATTTGTCATTCGTAGCCAAGGTATCCATGCCTGTCAGGCAGCATGAGCTCTCTATCTGATGAATAGAGCTCTTTAACAATCTATTACACTAACAGATTCTTCTATCGTTTTGAGCACACCTTTTACTAGGCATGTGGTGAATTGAAACTAACTCATTGTTTCATTTTGTTTGCTCTGAGCCTGGCTGAGTATGGGAAACCGAGGCCAGCAAAGCAGGCTATTCTGACCCCGACTGTTGTTTATTTATAAATCCTTGCATCAGCTGACAGCTATTTGACAGCTACAGCCACAGTCTTCCACAGTCTTGGATCTCGTGTTTTGATGCCATGCATTGTTTCTTTTCCCTTTAACTTTGGCTGATTTTGTACCTGGATCTTCCTTGGATTTAAAAATTGGTGATGATGTGTCCTTGTTACATGTACTTCGTATGAATGACGCAGGGTCATATGACTTGGATATAGCTAAACTAGGTCGCGGAGCGGATCCCCTCTTCACTTGGAATTCCCCTTGATACAGACGTCATCCCACTAGTTTCGCAAGTTTCTCAGTCAGTTGTCAGGTGATTCTGGATGACTTGACTAGGTTTTATATTCTGGCCATCACTCTCTTTATATTTGGATCTAACCGTCACGGGATTTCTCGTATGGCATGACATAAGTAATTAACAAAGACTCAGACCAAGGCGAATATTATCATACAAGGAATAAGGAAGGGGGTGTACGTATACATGTGACAATTGTCTCTGTTGACTTGCATTGTTATGGATGAATTGAGACCGCTTCTTGCTCAAGAACAGGAGTTAGAAAGTCCAATTGTAGCTCCCTCGGGTAATACTGCTCCAGATGAGACTTACAGGACCGCGGTCCACGATGTCCTTCTTGCTATAGACAGTGATATTATACCCAAGCGTATAGCACAAGGATCCAGTGGAAGCTATTTCTGTTTGGATAACACAGAGGTAAGCTTTAAAAGGTCCCCGCCCTCTCTGACCATTGGTGATGAATACGATTCATATGGGGGTGCACAGCTGTATTTTTCAAGTGCCTTATTGATTTAATTAAATATAATGCACCTACTGTACTTTGTACTTGTTATCATCTGCATTATTGATAATTATTTTCATTTATTATAGTTAGTTTGTTCTTTTGTGCAGTAGTTCTCGAGACATATCCTGAGTAGAGAAACAACGATGCACCTCTTCACTTCATATCAGTGATGGTGCGTTGTTTGTTAGTAGTTCACAGATGTTGATTTCGGGAATTCTGTCTTTGTGGAATTGTCAAGGTATTTCTTATCAATCCCAGTGCTCCCATTGACTATTGGCACTCTTTTCCTTTTCATGCTCGACATTTTTGCAATTTCGAATTCCAGATCTTTATATTTGGACAGTTTTTTATTTACTTGGACAGGGGTGTTTTGCTATGGGGGAAATAGTATGCTTCCTCTCTGTTTTAATGGACAGTGCATGGCTTGCTCATTCTCCACAATTAACTGTGGGTGGTTGATGTGATGGTTCATACTAGTTCTAAGCCATCTTGATCCTAATTAGCCTGTAGATCGCCCTTGAATTTATATATTTCCGTTTCAGATAGTTCTTGGCACTCTAATACAATACTTATGGTCTGTGGTTCTTAAAATCTGCCACATGACTTGTTTTGGTGTTCTGTTTCATTTTTCATGATGGGTCGATGGATTGTCTCCCTATACATTGAGATTCACAGCGTACACATTTTCATGCCAGTGAGTTGACCCAGCGCTTGGCCACTCCACTGAAACTGATTGCCGGTTGTTTCGATATTCATATAACCATATAATATACAGGAAGAGCGATTTCTACGAAAAGAGGTAGGAAAGAGTAACTGAAAAGAGGGGTTTCTTTGTCTCGGGATTCGTTTTTTCACAAACCGTTTTACTCATCTGTAGAGTTCTGTCCACACTCTCTGGAGGTCGTCAATGTGGTTTGTGAAAGTATCGGGGGTGAAAATTTGATTTTGAAGCCTTTTTTAAATTGGGATCTCCACGCTCTATTTATAGCCTGGGAAAGTTCCCACAAACTATTACGTCATTTCCAGGGGGACCTAACTACATGCAGAGGTAGAGTGAAGAAGAGGAGAAGGGAGAGGGTGGGGGTATTGGAGAGGGAGAGGGTGTAGGAGGGGGAGAGTGAAGAAAAGGGAGAGGGTGGGGGAATAGGAGAGGGGAGGGAAAGAAGTGGGGGTGAGAAAAGGGGAGGGAGAGGATGTAGGTGAAGGGAGAAAGGGGAAGGAGAGAATGCGAGGAGGGGGAGCATGAGGAAAAGGGGAGTGTGAGGGCAGGAATCGGAGATGGGGTTGGGAGACAGAAGAGGGGGAGGGAAACGAGGGGGAGGGGGAAGTTTGGGGAGAGAGGGTGACCGTCCAGAGGACGGGTACTTTGCTAGTATTATATAAAATGATGACTGTCTGATTCCATTGTTTCGATATATATGAAATGATATGTCAAAATATGCACGATGCGAGATCTATTCTTACAATTGATCGGGACCGGGGAGGGGGGTTCTCTTCCATTTTACACTGTGACATCCTTTTAAAATGCATGGTGTCCTTGAGTAAGTAATAAGGTCAGCTCTACATTGGAGGGTGAGGTTCTAGTGATTGCCATACTACACAAGTATTTTGCTGCCAAAATGGTGCATACCATTTAAATTAGTCACAGCAGGGAGGTATTCCACCCTGATCACGATGCCGAAAAAAACACATTATGAAATAATATTCCTTTTATTTGTTCTATAATTTGACCAAAGGAAATGTCCTAATGCAAATTGACCCAGATCTCCCAGGACACATTCTTTCTGTTTGGAGGAAAGCATTAAGCAAGTCAGATGGATGAAGCCAGATGGACACCAGGAAGACAGGATCATGGCTCACTCCTTTTTTTTAAAGCCTCCAATCGGCACCATGAGGCAGCACTATAATGATCCCGTGAGTTGTGGGTGGGCCACATTTGTAGAGCTGCAAGTTATGGGATGCCTTTTAAATAATTGATGATCATTGGATATATATAGCTACCATCGGAGCAGCTCCTTAAGAACTTCAGTTATCAGATACGGAATGACTCCTATTGGTAAAATTATATATTCTAATGAATAAAGAATACTATATTAATAGAAAAAAAGGTCTATAAAATATTTAGGTCTCATTCCATAACTCGGTTGTACACTAGATCACACAATATATTATTAGGAGGCGTGGTACTGGGTCATTAATGATTTTATCATAATTAATATGTATTGGGGCCCTTGTCGGACTAGATTAGTTCATGTTTTAAATCGGTCCATTAGACTCTGAGTACTCCCAGAAATGTATTCCATATTAGAAAGCAGGGAAAACAATAACTTTGATCGAATATTCTGTTTAAACAATATCAACGCCTGATCATGCACAAGATGCCTTTCTCCTCGATCGTTTGACTGTTGCCAAGAGTCATATCAGCAATCATTGACTATCTGTAGTCAAGTATTTGATCAATAGAATCAGCCGCACTGGCCTCATACGATCCCCCAAAGATCTGCCGCTGAAGCCGGATGGCCTTAGCTGGGCAGCAGCCTGCGTTAAATGCAAGTCTATTGCATTCCATACTACGCAGAGAACTGGAGAGCCTCCAGCACTGAGCACTAGGTGACTGGTGGACCCAGCCGTCAGTTCATCTATGAGGAACATTCGCACCCGTTCTCCCCCCTGTATTATAGTTGCGCTGTTTTTCGGTGTCAGTGCATCTATACAATACATACGGGATGCATGAACGCATAGGCACGCCACCCTCGCGTAACAATCGCTCTACATCACACAGCAAGGACACTCCTTAGCTCCACAAATGATGACATTATTGCAGTCCATTGTGTTTTGTAAGTTACCACGTACTTCATCATCGGCGGCGACGTCCTTGTCATCATTATTGGAAGTCTGAGTGTTGTGGAACTCCTATTTGATTCTCACTTCAAACTGGCAGATTGGTGGACAGGCAATGTGTGACTCTGAAGGAATGGGACTCTGAAGTATCTATCCATATGGACATACGGCAATATATGGATGTTATGTTCCCTAGGCACTGTGTAGTGGGCAGGCTGGAGTTTTTCATGTTTGTCCTTGTTGAAGATAACGGTATGACCGCCACCTAGGACGGCTATGTTGACGTGTATTGCACCTATCCAGGAATAGGGATAAGTCTCTATGGATGCTGGTCATGGACCATACCATGTTAACAGAAAGTGCCACTTTTAATTAAGGATTATCATAGCTCATCCTACGTCGATGCTGTTTCATATTTATGGTAATCACTTACCGATCAATATCTGGGACATTTAAAGATAAGCATTGCTTGCAGGAAGACACTTTAATAAGATTTCCTCATTCCATATTTCCTCTTGATTTTGGAAGAGATATTTTTTATTACATTAGTCCCATTGTAAGTTCGAGTATTATTTATTTCTACTTTAATAGATCATTACTTAGAGTGGCTTTTATCTTTTATGTTTTTGATTGATAATGAAACCAATATTATTTTACGTATTGGTATCATATTACTCACTTAAATTGTAGTTGTACTTCGGCTTCCAGCAACTTTTCCAGGGACCTAGTTTTCTGAGTCACGACCGGAAATTGCGGTCACTTACATTGTTTCCTGTATTTTGTAAGATTAGACGTTTTACATCTCAATAGACTGTCACTTTTAATACCATAAGCGCCACTAATGACTATACCACCCGTGTCATGCACTAATGAGTATCCTACTTATTCCTAGATTAATTCTTGAACTTTCCCACATCCATTAAATGGTGACGTAAATGATAGGTTTTTAAAAAATATTTTTCACTAGTTTACTGTCTCAGCGCATTTCTTATCTGATTTCATTCAGTCATTAAATTTAAATTGCCTATGATGTAAAAAAAATCAATTGGAATGCCCTGGATCACTCATTGTGTACGTTACATACGGTAATGGATCACCAGGATGTCACTAAATGACTGGTACTTTTTAGAGCATATTCTGAAATTCAATTTACTGTCTCTGTTTCTGATCAGTCGCTTGATTTTGAGCAGGAGGCCAGATTACCGTACTTTCAAGGAATAATTCAGACAGAATAGCGCTACTTACCGAGAGTGATATTTCTAATCTTTGTACATCAATTGCAGCACCATGTGGAGCCCTGCTTAGTTGCTTGCTGAGGTTATACGATTGTCTAATGTTGATAACAGCGATCATTGTCATTAACAATTGGAATACACGCAGCCCTGCAATTAATTAACCTCCTATTGTGATCTCTGAGTATTTTAATACCCATGTGGGACGTATGGGAATGGTATATTGTAGGGAAGTGCACATGTCCTGTATACGTAGCACTAATGTCTACCATTGCCAATGTTCCAACACATAAAGACATTTCACCCGTCAGTGTCTTGGTGGGCGCCAATCTTAAAAAGGCTTTTGGTCGATTCGTATGGAATATCATACGCCACTGCTTATTTATTACATTAGCATCTAATGGATCTCTTATATACAAAAACATGACATATCCCATCATCCAGAATATCCATGAAATCATATTCATCATATCATTCATCCCAGGGCTGACTTCAACCAAACTCAAATGAGGATCGAGTAAAACTTCTTGTTACATAGCTCAGGATAATGGACGTGGCTATGTCAGACCGTTACACAGATCATCAGAATACTTTTATACAGTTTAAACCGTGCCATACCAGTCTTTTCAAAGTGGAGGAGGATGTCAGCACTTATGTTTGTATGTTCGAGAAGATTAACTCTCGAAAATGAATAATGCAGACACTGAGCGTGTGGTGGCGCCTCCGAATGTTGAGTATGAGGAACTGGCTACTGTTTCAGGATCCCAGATTATTATGTATCCCAATGAAAAAAACTATCAGTCTGACGTTGAATTCTCTGCCACCATCCACGAAACTGAGCTCGCAATTCAATATGGAATGTTACCCCAACTCAATCGTAAAGGCTCCAGTGGCTGCTACTTCGTACATAGCAGGGAGAGTGTGAGTATATAGCATTAGTGTAAAAAGAAATAGCATGCTGGTACCGCACATAATTTACCTAGTCCCAAATTAATGACTGCCGCTGTGGAAGTACCACAACTGACAACTAGTAACTTATTCATTGAGTACAACATGATAAAACCTTCTCTCATTATGTAGGAATATATTCCCTGATACACCTTGGTCATTAATCCTAGAATCCTTAAGTTCTGATTCGTGTTCACTGTTGTGATGGATCCTGTTGGGGATTTTTCTTTCTATTCCCACGACTGTTGGGCTTCCTATGGTTCCTATGGATCCTCTATATGATATGCGGCAAGCTTTCCAATCATCAATACCTCCAGGATATGTACTTGTATTAATTTGTTTTCCACTAACAAAAAATGACTGATTTTAAATTAAACATGAGTGTTATTTTGTATTCTGGTTGTATAATAATATCCAGTGCCCTTTTTCATGAACTAACTGGCTTTGCAATTTGCTCGCCAAGTCCAATAATGGTGTTGCTCCTAATTGAGGTAATATAAATTATATAGGAATATGTTATCGTGTTTTCTCAGCAATTTATATCTAAGCCTAAATTAGGAGACCTCCCTGCATAAATCTGTAAACAAATAGTTTTTGGGGGATTTTATTTGGATACTTATTTTCTTAAATGGTAAACCTGTGATGGTAACGGCGTCTGAGTGATTTGTTTCCGATGCATGTTGTATGCACATTAGTGTGACGTTTTCTTTAGGCAAATAATTGATATAGTTTTAAGTATTAGGAAAAGAGGAGTTTGTGGCGCAGTGGTCAATGGCATTAGCTTCAGACTGAGCCACACCGTCGTACATGGTTCAGCTCTATATTAGGAATTTTTTTTCCTATAATGTGAATTATCTTCCCTGTATTATGAATTATATTCCCAGTATTGTGAATTATCTTGTATTCATTAATAATATGAATACTCTGTCGCGTATATGAAAAGAAAAATAGAAAGACATTTCAAGTATCTTGATGTGAACGAAGCTGCTGACCCCCCCCTGGATATATCTTTCAGTGATAACCAATATCTATTTTTTTTTTAAATCCATACTTATTCTGAAAAAAAACCCCAAACATGACAGATGTTCAAAATTGTATTAAAAAAACAAAAAACATGACAGATAGTAAGTGGGTGTTTAATGTACAAGGGTATTTCTTTTAATACTACTATGTTCTCTCTCCTCTTGCAGAAGATCGTCGGTGTTTTCAAACCAAAGGACGAAGAACCATATGGACACTTAAATCCTAAATGGACAAAGTGGATGCACAAATTGTGTTGTCCGTGTTGCTTTGGAAGAAGCTGTTTGGTTCCAAATCAAGGTTACCTCTCAGAAGCTGGAGCGTCGTTAGTAGATCAAAAATTACAACTAAATGTTGTACCTAAAACAAAGGTAAATAAAATCGAATTATTCAGCCTCCATCTTTTCCTGCTATCTAAATGTCATGTGATTTCGAAAGTGAAAATCTATGTTCTGATTTGACAGGGTTTTACAAACATTTACAATGTTGCGCCTCGTCAGTAAACTTTTGTATCTGTAGCTGTTTACCTTTCCTATCAATGATCACTATTATTCTCCATCCGAAATCAAACTTTAAACAATTCGACAATTTAAAATATAAAGAAATTCGTTGCTGTATCTCTCATTGGCTTGAAAGCTGGACAGATCCATTTATCTCGTCCTTACAACAAATTATATCTAATAAAATGTCTTAGGCTTACCTTGATTAAAATTACCGATATTTATGTAATTTATGTTTATTGTCTTTCTCAATCAAATCCTAGGTGGTTAAGTTGGCTAGTGAAACATTCAACTATAGTGCAATAGATAGAGCAAAATCTAAGACTAAGAAAAATGTAGCAGAAAGATTTCCGGAAATAGGCCGAAAGTTCCATCGACTTGGCCTACCTCCAAAGGTAATTGTTCTTTCTTTTTCCCAATGTTTCATTCACTGTGGAAGTTCGTTAGCTTCCCTTTCTTTATGGTATTTCGTGGTATTTTGAATAATACGTATCCTCTCCATTTCGAACCCAGAAAACGTTTGGATTGGTCCTATCGTGACTACCCACAATTACAACATTCTATGTATCTTTATTTTAGGCGGGTTCGTTCCAATTATTTGTGAATGGATTTAAAGATGCTGATTATTGGCTTAGGCGATTTGAATCGGAACCCTTACCGCAATCTACGTCTAAACAATTTCAACTCCAGTTTGAGAGATTAGTCGTATTAGATTATATAATTCGGAATACAGGTAAGCCATCACAATAAACTGATCTGAAATGTTCAAATTGCATTTTCATTATTATTTTGTTATGAATCTAGAAAGTTGCATAATTTATCTCCCAATTCATATGGTCGCAACTGGAAGACCTACTCTACAATCAGTAGAATCTGTCTATCACCACATTTCCTTAGAGGAATAAAAGATTTCAAATCTGAGTTTCCAGTTACAGTTGTGTAAGAATGCATCGATAGGAAATATTCGGAATTTGCTATTTGCTGCAAAGCAGAAACACCTTTGTTGTAGGTTCAAGTAGGGAGTTATATATATAGAGAGAATGGGACGAGCCGGCAATACTCGAAAATTTATAGGACGAGATTCGTCCACATAAGCACGATGCTGTAGGCAGAGTGCTTATGTGGACGAATCAAGTCCTATAAATTTTCGATTATTGCCGGCGCGTTCCATTCTATATTTATTATATGTGCATAAAATTTGATCATATGTTATCAGATATCACTGAAAAAATATTAAAGACGTCTCAGAGAGCCCCGCTGACAGCCCCATTATTAGCCAAGTTATATTGTTGACTTAAAACGTTCATATCGCAGCCATTTCTTGAGCTACATCAATAAAATTTATCATTCAATAGAGAATTTAATGCTCTATTTAATGATGCGATTTTTATTATGTATCTCTCTAATCATAGTACCAGAATCACAGGTGGATTACCGATCACGGGGATTTGTTTACATCCTTCGCGGAGAGCCAGAGCTCCGCGAAGCATATAAACAGAGCTATTTTTAGACAACTACATTCATATAGGACGCGTCCTATATGACTATTTTTATAGCACCCCACTTATAGCACTTCTCATATATAGCATGCGCGTATAATAAACCTAGTTTAAGTATTATACTAGTTTTGGGTAGTTTGAAGCGAATGGCATGCTTAGGAGTACCTGATCAAGTATCAGGTGTGCACCACCAATTTGTATTCTCATGAAATGCAAATAAAGATGAATTTCTTCTCTTCTCTTATTAATGGTCCAACTTGTGAAGCCTGGTGATATTTGTGTTTGTAGATCGCGGAAATGATAACTGGTTGATAAAATACGATAAGCCAGATCTGGCTCCCGATGAAGAGCAAGAGGTAACTACATTTACAATTATTCCTTTCCTGGTGGTTGTCCTTTTTGCTGCGTGTCTTTTTACGCTTGGCTAATTGGTTCTTTCACCATTGTTTAACAAAACATCGCATAAAAGCACTTTTTACTTTTTGAGAGATTTTATATCTCCGCATAATATAGACATTATTTACGGCTAGTATATAATACACGATCTAACAACGCATAGCTTTTTCCACATACCCTTTTTGGTGTCCCTGGCTCATTTAAAATTTTAATCAAATTGATGCGGGAAAATACTGCTGACTGATTGAAAAGTCTAGTTATGGATTAAAACGTTTTAACCTGTTAATGTAAAGTGCCATGGATCATGTATTAATCAGGAAGTGTCCTGTAAGCAAAAAGTTAACTTTGCACGTGCTGCATTAGATCTGGATCTTAATAGTTAAATGAACCAGAACGCAATCTAAAAAAACATGGAGTGATCTATAGTATAAGTGATGTGCTTGTAGGTTTGGACACATTTATACATTTATAATTAACATTTTCTTAAGGCCCCATCTTCCCTGATGCATTTTCAGATTTTTGCTATATGTGGGCAGACTAGGGAAAAGTTTTTGGTTTTTAAGGTATTGTCAATTTTGGATTGTGTGACGCAGCAACTTTCCCATTTTCTCATTTGCAGCAACGAATGCATTCACTCACTAAACTTGTGAAACCGAATTTACAAAAATCTTTTACGAATTTATTGTGATAGTGTGAGTAACAATGTAAGAAATAATCCGAGATGTTACCAGCCTAACATTAAGATACGATTTTGAACATCTGGTGGCATCGGACACTTCATACACACTTGTAATTGTTGAAGAATCTTATTGCACCAAATCATGGGAATCACGTAAATTTGCGTTTTCACTTTGTACACTTCGTTGAACTTTCATATTCTAAACCATGCCATGCCATACATAATGGTGTCGGTTGTTACCATGGGCAGGGTGTAGACACTTATACAAAGAAAAATTAATACCATCTTGCATATGGTGATTATTAAGGATAAACACATGAAGGGAAAACTAGGATGTTGAATTGCTCTTCTAAGTTAATAAATGCTATTTTGTCGTTAACTTTCTAATAAAAACTGTTTTCTAACAGAAAGTATTTCCTTCACTTGCTTAATATTTCGCTCGTGATTTCTTTTACTCTTCTTGAACAGATAATGAGCTTCGCAATCAGAAGCTATTCTATAACATCTGCTGGAAAACCCTTAGTGTAAAAACGATGATTGATAAAGGTAGTTGAAATGAAGGTGCTTTGTACCTGATGTGTGTCCAAAGAGTTGATCGATGTGAAGTCATTTGGATCCTGTCAGAATTTTGATTTTGCTATCCTTTGCGGGTGTGGCCTCTCCATTTTAATCTTATAACATCGTTCGATGTTGTGTACAATATATAAGCCCTGTTTCCATCTGCTTTCAGAATGGAGACTGGAGTCTTGTGAAACCTCCAGAGATAACGATAGCTGCCATTGACAATGGGCTTGCATTCCCCTACAAACATCCTGACGAGTGGAGAGCATGTGAGTACAACGTAACTAATTTTCAAAATATTTGAATATTAGTTCATTGTGGAAATTATTTAGCAGCTCTGGTCGATCTGTGTTTAAAAAAAACCCAAAGATACCACCAGCTTTCCTTTTCACTGGAACAATCGTTCACTAAGTGACGCCCTAAATTTATGAAAATGTTTAGACCTTTTTTGTTTAAAATATATATACACCATGTATGTACGTATAGCCCAGTCTCCCCCAGCCAATGACAACAAAAATAACAAGTTTATTGGGGCGGAAATTGAGCATTACACTGGGAATAGTTTAACGGTTACTCTTTTCTGTCTCTTATACTGCCAATATTTACTCAAACAGGCTTCTTTTCACACCTTCCTACAACCCTCTCTTTTTACGACCTGTGAAATCGCTAATCATGTGTTCCCTTGAAGTTCAAAGGCTAGACTAATCCCCCCAATAATCTCCAATGATCTATCCCCTCATCCTTTCCCCTCATCTCTCCACGGGGGTCCACATATTACCACACCACCACTTAGAAGGAGCAGGAGGAGTCTGGTTTGGTGGTGGGTTGATGTTCAGTGTTGTATTCTGAGTTTGAAAAAAAAAAAAAAAAAAATTTGTATTCTGAGTTTGTAATAATAACTCATTGTTGAGCATTTTTGTTGAAGTGGAACAAAATTAAGCCTCTTTAAAAATATATATTAAATATTGTGAAGCTAGGGGGCTTAATAGCTCAATGGCAGAATCGATTTACATCGTTCCAACTGTTCTTTTTTTAGCAAAAGAACCAATATTTAGTTCAGGAAATATAACGACATAGCTTACTATAATATGGTAGACCTATTGACGATAAATTAAATGGCTGCCATATTCTTCAAACTTTAACCACAATTTCCGCCTCACTCTCTTCTCCAGTTTTTACAACTGGAGGCTTTTGACGATTTATGCAAAAAGACATACTAAACGATCAAACCTTTTTGACCTTCAGCAGTTCACATCTTGGGAAATAACTACTAATGAGAAACGGGGTGGGGTGGGGGGTAATTCTGGTGCGATGTGGGTCCTTTAGTTTGAAGGTAAATGTGTTCTTTGGGGACTTAAATTAATCACAACTATGGCGACTCGTTGATCACATTTGAATGAGTACATATCTTCTCCAGTGATTTCCTCGTTTTTTCATCTCCATAACTTATCTCCATATTTTTCAGACCCTTACCATTGGGCGTGGCTCCCTATGGCCAAGCAACAGTTCTCGCAAGAGATAAAGGACCTGGTGTTGCCTCAGCTCTCGGACATGAATTTTGTGCAGGATCTATGTGATGAACTCTACGAGCTATTTAAGGTATGCCCATGAAAATCTAGTTAATGTCAGTTCTGGGAAATGTAAAATTGACAAGACACGACTTGTCGCAGCTTCTAATCAGTTTATCCAGGGAGGCATGTACTATACTTTGTACTGTATATAATATACCTCCCCGGTTTATCCAAACAACCATTGAACTCACGGACGGGTTTTATTTATATGTTATCATCGAGAACTCAATGTTTCTCCATATATATTTTGTATGGAAAATCTTACAATGTTTCTGAATCTGTCTTTATATTCTCTTGATATTGATCAGTGTTTAACTTAATTTTACTGGCGAGAACACACACCGTTTATGTAGATAGCTCTGTGCATATAAGCATATCACAGTGCCCTCCCCCCTCCTCCTCCTCCTCCTCCTCCTCCTCCTTTGAGCTCCTAGTCCTCCTCCTGCTCCCCCCTCCGCCTGACAGTGACCATGCTTGACTTTGGTTAGATCAACGCTCCTATTGCTCTCAGCGGTCATGGTGAGGGAGGGGGACACGGGTTAAGGGAGAAGGGGGACTGCGGAGTGAGGTGTGGAGGGACATATAGAGATAGAGATAGACAGAAAGACGGGGAGGTTCAAGGACAGAGCCCTTTATTTTCTCTTATTGCACGCAACTTCACGAGATATCTGGCATATTTGATATCGTGAATCACTGAGAAAATCATAATTTAACCTAATCAAAGTTCTGTTGGTATTATTTCTCCTGGTATGTAAAGCTGTACGAACAAAGATATGCTACAATGTTTTCAAAACGATGTGAAGTAAAGGTGGGTTGATCACTTTCGTTCATCTTACATAACTAGAATGTGTATTAAAGGGCAGGTCTTATAGGAAGGTTTAGACACAGAATTCCAAAGCAATTATAGATTTTACTTTCACTCTTCCATACTTTTTGTACATTTGGTTAAACAAATTGATTCGAATTAATAAAACTCTTGACCTTTCCTATTTTCTAATCTATTTCCTATGTCTATGAGGAGGGAACTGAGGCATGTGGATCTAGTTAAAATGTTGGTGTGTGCAAATCTAGACAGGTAATCAATCTCATGACTCTGGTAAATAGCCTGTCGAAAGACTATTAGCGAAGAAGTAGTTGGAGTAATGTCATTTATGGAAGAGGAGACTCCGAGTGGAGAGCAGTATTTATTTGGTGTAGATTTAAGGGCGGACATAACCTATATACGGTTATTGCACTGAAGCACAGTAAAAGTCTACTTTCACATACACCTATTATTCCCAGACGTTGGTAAAGATAATTTCCCAATATGCAGAAAGTAAGTTGAACCATCCTAACATAGACCCTATCATCTCTATTGTAACAGGTTGGGGGTTCAGAGAAGGAAAGATAATTCAGCCTCTAAGGGAGATTCTAGTTACTATTTACTTTTCTCTCATTGGTCTGATAAATTCAGAAGTTCAGGTTGTATGTGAAAATGTATAGGCTAAGATATGAAAGGACCTTTGTGAGCGTAATAAAACGTACCCATTGGGTTCCCGATCGTACGTGTGCGATTTTACAATACGGTGAAATACTTTTCGTAAATAAACGCCTTCTTGTGTCACTTCCAGCCTTAAACTATATCACATTTATTTTTTTACAGACCGATAAAGGTTTCGATAAAAATACATTTGAGAAGCAGATGTCCGTACTCCGTGGTCAGGTAATTTAAAATGGATTCTCTCTCTAATAGAGCCAATATTTTAGAACGACTTGATTATTACTCGTCTTTCGGTGAACTTTGTCTTTCCGGTGTGTTCCTTTTATATCCCGAGTAAAATATATTATCGACTAAGCAAATTTTATTATTTCCTAATTTCTATCATCGTGTTTTCTTCCTGGGTTACACCACATAATGGAGATGATGAAATAAAATAATGATAGAAATAAAATATAGAAATACGTCCTTTTTTATTTGATATACTTTTATTTCAATCTCGCTACAAGACATTCTCCTGCATGAGGGAGGTTTTCAAGTCTTCTTATGCATATTTACTTCCTTGTCTTACAGATTTTGAACCTCACTCAAGCACTAAAAGATGGAAAGTCCCCTGTACAGTTAGTCCAAATGCCAGTCGTTGTGGTTGAACGTAGCAGAAAAACTTACGGGAAAAGTCGAACTAGACACTCTTCTGAAAACACCTTCACGCAAAAGTTCGGCAAGAGGGCACCGTTTTTCTCTTGGTGCTGATTTTTGAGGCACGTTAAATTAATTATATTGAAATTTTATGAAAGAAGGATTTTATTTCCATACAATGTTAAAAAAGACTTAATCTATTATTTCAATCTCAAATGTAATCTATATCATTTGCTCTTTACTTTGCCTCTGTCAATTTTTCTTTGAGATTATATTATTTTTAAAAGGTGTATTTTGGAAGGTATTTAAAAGACAGTAGCATTCCCATTCCTACATTGTATAATATGAATGTTTGAGACGAGTTTATATGTTGTGAGTAATACAATGTACCTTTCCTCACATGGTCTACTAAGGTACCATGTCCTAGAACTGTGATGAATGTGTGTGGGATGATGCTCAGGATTCACTAGTCGCTATTGTTCCCCCTGCCCAGGCTCGGATAACTTTGTTTTCTAAATTGGAGTCCTGATATACTATATACTAGGTTAATAAAGGTCATGAGCAAGATAGGTATCCGCATCTGGATGGGTGGTGTAAGGCGACAGATTCCTCTTGAGGTTTGTAAGATAATGCGAATGATATACCAGTGTTAATTACCTCCTTTCATTTCTCTTACTTGTAAATACTATTTTAGAGAGTCTTGAGCATGTGTCGCGACATGAAGGTTAATATGCTCCAAGTGTTAAGAGTAGTCCGCGTACAGATGGAAAAGGGATATTTGATATGTGTGGACTACTGTTGAGTGTCATACAGCGCCTTAATCTATTATTCCTTGCATGGAAGAGTCATTGCGTGCATACCAAGACATATACCTTTTTGTCAACAATGATTTAAATTTGTGTAACATTATCAGGATGCAGGGTGCCTATTAGAAGACAGATACAATGTTTTAGAACATGTCTGACTCGCTGTCACGCGTATCGTCAATAATAAGTGTGTGAACGGGTATTTTAACAATATTTATTGTCTATTTATTCCTATTCCAAAATAAATGCAACGTATGCTTACAAGGAGAAAAGTTATGAAGGAGCCATATCTGTTCCTAGTCTATATCCTTTCATACACATCTTGACAGCTCCCTTACCTAGATGTCTTCTCTTGTTCAAGGTACCCGTTCAAGTGGTGATACTGTGTGTAAATACTCTGACTACTTTGCGCAGAACCAATCTTGGGATAATTAACTGTTCGAATAAATCTATCCATGTCCCATGCCAAAAAGACCCATCTAAGCGACACGTCTATGTTGTCGCCCTGTGTGCATAGCCATATACATGTACAGTGTACATGTATTCCAGTGGTTGCCTTGCTGCTCCTGTATTGTAGTGAATTTTATTTAATTAGATGAAAACAGTTCGTTGTAAGTAACTTAAGAACTGGTTCAAATCAGCATACACTCGAGTTTAGACTATCTTTTAATTCAATTCTTTTAAAAAGGAATAAATTAGCTATTCACTACATTCATTCGTGAATGCTATTGGATCTAGATATAAACGAAAATTTAAAGTATTCTGAAATGTTAGGTATCAGGTGTTTCTATGGGAAAATGGACCGGAGATAGTTCTTGATGAAATTAACTGGAGTGGTTCTCAGTGGAGTCTCCTTTTTAATCCTTGCAAATTGCTAACATTTAGGATTTTATGGATATATTGCATTGCCATAAACATGATAGGGAATACTTTTTAAAACTGCTGTAAAAATTTCTTATATCAACGTGCCTCTTAGTCTGGCCCATTGAACCTGCCACCAATTCGTTCCACCTTTGTGTGCGTGGACTAAGTTATTCACTTAATTCTTTCTTGTCTGTATATTTTTTTCGGCTTTAACCATGTGCAATCGTAGATTAATCGAGGGATTACGTTACGAAGAGATGCTTTGGGTCACATTTAGTGTACAATTTATTCTCGATCGCTGGAACGCTTTGAGTTGACATGTGACCCATATATCCCCTATGAAGATAATAGTGTATCCAACATGTTGTATCATTTGTACAGTACACAAACAGCCTTATGTGTCCGGATCTGGGATGTTAGTGTATCTTATTTCTCAATTTCTATTCAATCCTTCCAATGATCATGGAAATCCAGATATTTTACCAGCTTGGTTAATGGGCTCTGTATGTAGTTGAAGTAATGAAATCCTTATTTGCGGTTCTGACTGTACTTGTGTATACATGTACTTTATTATTTGAAGCTAAAATCTCACAACTATTAATTATGTTATTAATTCCTTGCAGTCATGGTGTATCTTACGGTATTCTCATCAGGGAAACACTTAACCGCCTGCAGATTAGGAAGATCTATCATTGTGATAAACATAGTGATTCCTTAATCCTTTTTTCATTCTAGATTTTCATTTCTGTGTATTAAGCAAGAGCAACAAGAGGTAATATTGAATATTGTTTTTGTGAAAAGGAATATCATATGTGAGTAATCCATCCCCTTTTAATGTTTATGAAATTATATCCGAACTGACAACCACTTCTACATGGCCTCTATCACCTGTTCACTGTTTTGAGTTGAACCATAAGTTAACATGATTATATCCTGGCAGGCACGATTGCATTTTACTATATCCATGAGGTCTATGGGAACAGAATCATAAACAGTGAGTATTTTCTGCAACGGTTGATATCCAGTTACTCAATACTGATGTTTTGAGCCGGGGAACGTCTGGTCTGAAATAAAGCTCGGCCATTGAATGACAATTTCTATTGACCTCATTTTTATGTTCTATGTGCAACTATCTACGTGTGAATTGTAAAACATCCCTGAATCGACCAAGCTGAATCCAAGGCAGTATATATATTATATAATAAAACTTTCACTCTACCGGGTAATGTGTGTAGTACGTTTGTTAAAGATTTACTGCTATGAATATTTAACAGGACAACTTAAATACTGATCGACCATTTTATTACAAATAGTATTCCTTATGGGGAGGGCAGAAATAAAACCTTATATTAGGACACGTTGCAGGAAAGAAGTTTTCTTAAGAATAGAGTCATCAGTTCTTTTGAAATCCTAATGATTTCAAAGTCGTGGTGCGCTTCTAGTAGTGTCCGGGGGCATGCTCCTCCAGAAAAAAGTGAAATGGTGCATTCTGGGGTTGTTAGCACACCATATTTTAGAAACTAAACCCCAAATCGTAATTTGTCACAGGTCTGTAGTTAAATACTCAAAATCGTAACCGCGGTGAGATCGTAATAGTTGGCACTTAACTTGAAGTTAAGGTATTGGTCTCAGCGATTTGATTAAAGAAAAATGCGGTGGACATTAATTGGATAAAAAGACACGCGAATCCCGTTCGTTTCATTTTATTGCACTATTGTTTTTACATAACTATCCAACTCCCAAACAACAATTCTATTTTATGATGCGGAGTTACTTCGGGTTAATACGGTTATGGTGACAAGTTGACTGCAAATGAGACTTGAACTTTCAGATGGGTGTGCGGTGTACAATCTATTTCCGCAGTAACGGCAATAGGACAATAACTTGCTTAACACCCAAGTAGTATACACTGACTAAAAATGTGTACATGTGATTTGTAAGAGATGAAGACTTGGAAGAAATATAGCGGAAGGGAAAATTTTAACAGCGAGTTAAAAGCAGATGCAGTATATATAATATATGTCCATGTATTGCCTCTGCCATTGGCCATAGCAAGCCCGCACCTTGGACGGGCAACAGCGAATCTCCTGCACGCATCGTATATACACAGTGGTAACCGGGCGGTTACTACACACAGGCTCAAATACTCAAGACTAGCTAAGCGCTCTTCTTCACACTAATAGAATCGGTCCACTTTCCATCGAGTCCGACAGTCATCATAACTTGTCCCTGTAATAAAATATGAGTTTTACCAACTAAACGAAACAGTTAATGAAATAAGAGCACAGTGATATCATAAAAATTTAATAAAGGCAGTGATGGAGATTCAATTTAAAAGTCGAAGATTGATTATACTGCACAGAACAGTCTGTACCCATGCCTGGCTTCAACTACAACGCATGTTGGCATCCAACGATTCAATCTACATAGAACAGTAACTCACCCTTCAAAATTAAGGCGTCCGACAATATCACGAACTGTTGCGATCAGTCCTTCGTTTTCTTGGGGTGAATCCAGAATGAGAGAGTGAAGTTTTGTCATATATGTGTCCACGGTCTCTAAAGTGGGCACTTCATTGGTACCTGAAAATAAGTGCAAAATGAAAACAAATGTTTCCGAGTCTGACAACCCTCACTTAATTTGACACTTATTTTTGAACTACGAAAAACAATTTAGAAAAACAACTGGGGGATAGCATTACTTGCTCCCCATTTCTTATAATTCTACAAATCAATTTATCCAAATACCTGGCAGAGGAACAGCGGCAAAGTTCGCGGTAAGTGTAGATCTTAGGGCATCCAAGTGATGTTGCAATGCGAGGTTGTTAGATCGTTGCTGCACGGCCTCTACCTCCAGTTTCTCAATCGCTTGTTTCATATTTTCTATATGTTTGCTTAGAATGGCATTTTGTTCCTCATATTCTGTGTTTTGTTTACGCAATTGTCTAAGTTCCGCCTCACGATCTACGGATAAATAAAGTCAACATTATCCAAATTCCTCCACGGCAAAAACTATTGCGCTTTTCTCGATAAAATAATTATCAACGGGCTTATCAAAAAACCTATGTAAAGTCGCAAATCACCAAACACATACATATACTTACTTTTGTTGTGATCAAGGAATTCTTCAGTAAATATAGGTATATCGAATGCAACATTATCATCTTCTTCTCTGTTGGTTGTATCTTGAAGCAACGTGTCCATGTTAGAACCATTTACGGAAACACCTACGTCACCTTCATCGAGTCCCTCAGCTACCAAAGAAGTTAGCTTTGCATCAAACACATGGCTAGGTACACATGGTAATTATAACACCGAAATTTAATAAAGTGGGTATCTTTTAAATATTTTGTATTACTATAAATGCCATATATTACATTTAACATTCATTTTCAAAACACACATGTTCTTATTCGTTGCCTTGTATGAGAACATAATGATTACATACAACTCGGAAATACAAAACTTACTTTTCCTTTTCTTATCAGATTGTTTTTTCATGAATAACTTGTAGGCTTCTGTTTGTTGGTAAGCTTCGAGTTCTTTCAAATAACGTTCCTTGTCCTTTTCTGCTTCGTCTAAATATCGCTGAAAAGTGTGAAGAAAATAATATCTTAAACTCCCGAAAAGGAATTCAAATACATGTGCACAAGTATAGGTCTACATATGAAGTAGAAGATACTATCTACTTTTATTCGCGAATTCTACGAAGAGAAGCAAATTGACATTAGATTTGATAATTCAATAATTCACATATTGAACTTAAGATCGCTAAAAGGTGGCAAAAATTTAATATCAATTACAACAAAGACCGAGAAAATAAAACGATTATCCATTTGTGTGTTGCCTGCATTATGGAACAGTCTGACCCCCCGAGCAGAACAATATTGCGCATTTAAAGGGGTTTAAATCATTCCTGCGAAATAATTATAAATCAGATTTGTGAATTATTGTTGGGTACCGTATGCCTTAGAACTTGTACACTTGTCAAACCATCTAGTATAGGACGGTCTAGGTTAACCTCAAAGAATTCTCATCCAGTACAGGATACTTGATAATTTATAAACTGATGCTATGTTCATAGCCAGCTATATTAAACAGATTGATGAAAAGTTGTTAACTACGGTCCTCATCCAGTACAGGATGCCGAAATATAGTCTTAACTGGTGAATGATATTTCACACAGCTATTTATCGTCTAAGGTTGAAAATATAATTTTGTAACTTTATTGTTACTATTATTCGGACTAGAGCCCTGATGAAGGCACGGAAGTGTTGAAACGTTGGCAAATGTTATAGTCCAGAAAAATGAAAAAGTGAAAATACATATTCCTCGACCAAAGTCTTTATTTTCAACCACTCAAGAATCAACTTTTCACCCTTCCCAACGGTTAGCAGTCCCCACCACAAACATCTTATTGTTAACTATTCTAGTCTGTACAGTTTACATGATTGTTAGATGTTAGATGTAGGCTTCAAACAATTAAAATTTCGCATACAATTAATATGCCAAAGGTACCTGGGAAGAACAGCTCTGAGCTGAGAGGTAGCATCCCATTTCTCACCGATTGATTGATTGTGTACATCATGAAGAGAAATAAAAATACATATTATATATTCATGCTTTACCTGTTTTTCAATTTGGGGTAACTTAGTCCACTCTGCACCGAGGAGTTTGGTAATTTCGGAGAAGGAAAGTCCGGGGTTCTCAGCTCTGACCGCTTCTCGACGTTCATTTAAGAAGCGCACATAGCCGGTAAGCGGCTGTCTTGGAGCATTTGCGTCTCTTATCACCTTTTTCCTTTTCTTTCCTTTGGGCCAACCACCTTTCCGTTTCTGAAATATGACAATGATGACTACCGGTACAAATACTTGCCCCACACGAAACCAAATTTCTGATATATGGTTAGATACATAAATAATACGGTTACTCGAAGAATCCAGAGACAAAGCCGGGAAAATATTGGTTTACATGTTAGAGACTTACCGTAGGAAGTTGAATTAAAATTTAGATTTTTATGAGCAACACATAGGGTTGCGGGAGTAAATGGCTATTTTTTTTGATAGGTTTCAGTTAACCTAGTAAAACACGCTGGTGCCATGCCTTACCTCGGGGACCTCAGTTCCAGCGTTGGGGTTTGTGTTCTCACTGCCTTCTATCATGTGCACTGAAAAAAAAAGTGTTTTAAAATTAATTATTTTACATAGCAAGGAAAAAACGTAATTTCTGGGGAGGGGAGTGAAGTCGATCCTTAGACAGTGTACGATGTTTTCAGTATGGTACATTGCATAAGCATGCACTACAATTTAATCCAGATTTTACAAGAGAATTAATTATATCCTTTTCATCACATTACTTTAAATATGTTTATATCCGGATTTTGAAAATATACCGTATATTAAATAATTATAGTTATGATTTTGGATAGGCGTAACATTTAATTGGTCATATCAAGGGCAAGGGAGAAAATGTGCTGACGGGTGATATGCCCTGCTCTTTTAGATCAATAATTATGATGTAGTAAGCAAAGATGCATGAATATAGCTGTCCCCTCCCGAGGATATGAATACATACAACCTCACCCTGACAACGGATGCTTTAATCAAGAAACCCAGAAAACCCAGAACTTACCTTGAGAAATATCAAACTCATTCTGGCCATTGGAAATATTAGTATTTTCTGAGGACTGGTGAAAGCTGAAGAGAAATATATAGTTTACATGATTACAAACGTAAGTGGGGAAGAAAGGCAGAATGTGACATAAAATACAACTCGCACAATCAAACGTATTCGTACAAACAATATGTAGGCCCTAATTATGTATAACTATAGAGATGTGATTTGTGACAGTCCAAAGCAGTTTTGACATCGTTTTTTCTCACTTAACAAATAATGAGTAAGAGTGTTTGGTTAGCAAAATAATATATATTCATTAGGCTACGTATCAAATTAAATTGCCATGATGGTCCAGCCAAGTATAAAGTCAAAGAAATAGAAAGCAGGGAGTATTAACCTTGCATCAACAGTTAGGTCACCACTTTCCTTTGATACATCATCCTCAAAGTTCTCAAAGTTGTAACTTGGCATGTTGGAAAGCATTCCAGTCGAGGGGTTCGAGGCCAGATCCATTACTCAACTGAATATGAAGAAGATTTAATTAAGCTTCATAATATTTAACTGCAGGTTCAATACATATCAAAAAAATATTAACATTAGTCATTAGTAGGGTTTTCTGAGTATTTCCATTGGTCCTACGTACCATAGGAAACGACATCATATCATCCCATACCGTTTATATTCTTAGAATGGGGAAAATTGGAGGCAATATTAATTTCTCTTCTCCAATCCGTTCCACCTTTGATCAGTCCGAGGGGAATTTCTCATTTTTAGTTATTTTTTTACCTTTTTCTTGTAATCTGGATGTTTAAATTCTTGTGCAGAAAGATGTATTTCCCCTTCTAAACTTTAAGATGAATTAAAGTTCTAGCTGTATAATGTTTTACATCCTCCCAAGGAAGGACGAGATTCCCCAAATCTAGGAAGGAGGGATCTCAATGAGGGGCGGTCTAGCCTACTGAAAGCGGGACTGAAGGAGGATGCTGTTCCATGCCTTATTATGAATGAGTCCTACTAGGAACTCTTGACTCTCTCAGCTCCGTTTTATTTTAGTTGGTCGCTTTTGTGTGTAACGACCATCAGTCAGCTAGGAGTGGAATAAGTCAGGGTTCCACGGGCTAATCATGAATATGCAATGAACCCATGCTTCATTTAATAGACACAAGTGCCTTCGGCACTTGGATTGTAGGGCAGTTGTGTTTCTACTTCTTATAGGAATCCAACAATTTACTGGACGTTTATTTCAATTTTGAGATTTATATTAGTTTGATTGCCCCAAATGGCTAAAATCACAGGGGGCCTATGTCGGGGTAGTAGGCCTAAGGTGTAGGAGGGAGATAGAGAGAGAGAGGGAGGGACAGAGAGAGGGGGGGGGGGGAGAGGGAGAGGAGAGATGAGAATCACTGATATAAGAGGGTTTCATGGAAAGAAATTTGCACCCCCTCCCCCTGCACACACCTATACATCTATCAATTTTCCTTCTCCTCCCCCTTCCCGATTACCTCTCTTGCTCTCCCTCCCCTTTTATTCCCCCTCCTTAATAATAATGAGTAATGTGTGGACAGGTACATTCTTTGGTAAAAGAATCTTAAAAAAAAGTTGGTTATATAAAAAGTTGGTCGAAAAAAAAAAGTTGGTCGTAAACAAGAATTACAAGCATAAGCTTGTGTAAACGCAGGTTTTTAATTATTCGAATTATATAGAATTGTAATTATAAGTAAAAATTAAGTATATTTTTTGATTATAAGTATAAATATAGGTCGATTACATAATAATGATTATAAGTATAATTATAATTAAAAATATGAATATATCAGAGCAAGGGTGGAATGAAGGATGGAGTGAAGGATGGATTGATGGAGGACAGTGTGTGCACACAAGTACAGTGTGTGCACACAAGTACAGTGTGTGTACACAAGTACAGTGTGTGTACTTCAAGTACCCACCATGTACCCTTCAAGTACCCACCAAGTATCCTTCAAGTGCCCTTCAAGTACCCCCAAGTACCATTCAAGTACCCTTCAAGTACCCACCAAGTATGGTACACTCCAAGTATGGTACACTCCAAGTATGGTACACTCCAAGTATGGTACACTCCAAGTACGGTACACTCCAAGTACGGTACACTCCAAGTACGGTACACTCCAAGTACGGTACACTCCAAGTACGGTACACTCCAAGTACGGTACACTCCAAGCACGGTACACTCCAAGCACGGTACACTCCAAGCACGGTACACTCCAAGCACGGTACACTCCAAGCACGGTACACTCCAAGCACGGTACACTCCAAGCACGGTACACTCCAAGTACGGTACACTCCAAGTACGGTACACTCCAAGTACGGTACACTCCTAGTACACTCTAAGTGCATAGATAACACTTTTTCAAGTACACTACATGTATACATACATGCATACATACATGCATCCTTCAGTGCTAGTCCATGAGCTTGGGCCCTCGCTCAGTGGACAGCTGAGTGGGCTGAATCCCCCATTATCGCCCACTCAGCTGGGCCAACGAAAACACCTTTAAAAGTTATTTTATGAATTATATAAAGTAACTAAAGAGATAGGAAGCTTAATATGACTCTTATTAAAGATCCCAAATGAACGATTCTGTTTATAAATGAACATTTCTGTGAATTTGGAGAAGTTTATTTTCACTTGTCTGAGCGGTAAAGGGACGTCACAGCACGTGCAGCACTGCCAAACAGCACTAGGTTTGTGTGACCAATGTTCAACTGTGACTGGTGGCCGAGCGGTATAAGGCGCTAGACTAGAGAGCGAGGGGTCCCGTGTTCGAATCGCGGCCGAGGACGGGGACAATTTCTTTAGGCAAACATCATAACATGAGAGAGAGAGAGAGAGGACGAGCGCAGTAGGGGTCCTATCATTGGGAGCGGGGAGGAGAGAGAGAGAGAAAGAGAGCGGGAAAAATATTTAGTTTCCAGGGCTGAGAAACCATTTTCAAAAAAAAAAAAATCCAAGCCAATTTGCCCATAGGAACGCAGTAGGGGTCCAATCACGCAATTACGCAAAGAGGAACAAGAGATAGAGAGAGAGGAGGAGAGAGGAGGAGTAGGAGGAGGACACAGCTAGACCTTTTAGTACTGTCTACACAGAAGGATTATTGAAGGCCTCTGGGAAGGACTATAAGAGGAGGAGAAAGAGAGTGTTTGACGACGAAGTAGGAGTCCTATCACGCAATTGTACGCAAAAATACCAGTTCAGCTGCAAAACGCAGCACCAAACCCTACCTATGCCTACCGAAACCAGAACTAAGCCTACGATAAGCTTACATACGAATTATAGCATGGGAATTCTGAGAGAGTCTGTGAGTAGTATATGCCATTTTAGGATTGCAGCGTAAAGTGACGGCTCCCGGCGGACCTGTATGTAGACGCGTCCCGTCAGCCGCAATTGCGCAGCATTCGGATTTCCCTTAGGAACTTGTGGCAATGCTGACCAGAGCGCACGGTCACTGAAACGGTCACGGGCGAACCCATTCCAATAAACGCAGGTTGCGAACCTGCTTTTAAAAATTTGGTTGAAAAAAAAGTTGGCCATAAAAATAGTTGGTCGAAAGAAAAAGTTGGTTGGGAAAAAAATGTTGGGTTGTAAAAAAAAAGTTGGGTCGTAAAAAAGTTGGTCGAAAAAAAGTTGGTCGTAAAAAAGTTGGTTGAAAAAGAAGTTGGCCATAAAAATAGTTGGTCGAAAGAAAAAGTTGGTTGGAAAAAAAAAAGTTGGGTCGTAAAATAAAAGTTGTGACGTAAAAATAGTTGGTCATAAAAAAGTTTTGTCGAAAAAAGTTGGTTGGAATAAAAAGTTGGGTCGTAAAAAAAAATGGCCAAAAAAAGAGTTGGGACGTAGAAAAAAAAAGTTGGGTCGAAAAACAGTTGGTCGTAAAAAAAAAATTGTCAAAAAAAAGTTGGGACGTAGAAATAGTTGGTTGTAAAAAAAGTTTGTTGAAAAAACAGTTGGTTGGAAAAAAAAAGTTGGTTGAAAGAGTTTGTCTCCCTCCCCTTTTATTCCCCCGCCCCCACTTCATCTCTCCTTCTGTTTGTAACAGGTATGGTAGTGAGGTAGGATGGGGAAAACGAGAGAGAGAAAGAGAAAGAGAGAGGGAGAGAAGAGAGAGTGTCCTTCTGTTTGTAACAGGTATGGTAGTGAGGTAGGACGGGGAAAACAAGAGAGAGAAAGAGAAAGAGAGAGGGAGAGAAGAGAGAGTCTCCTTCTGTTTGTAACAGGTATGGTAGTGAGGTAGGATGGAGAAAACGAGAGAGAGAAAGAGAGAGAGAGAAGAGAGAGAGAAGAGAGAGAGAGAGAGAGAGAGAGAGAGAGAGAGAGAGAGAGAGAGAGAGAGAGAGAGAGAGAGAGAGAGACGTGTGTGTTTGTAACAGGTATGGTAGTGAGGTAGTAGGAGAGAGGAGAGAGAGAGAGAGAAAAAAAGAGAGACGTGACTGAGCTTGGCGTGCTCTGACCCTTGGCACCTCAAAGCACCTTAATTTGGTTACATGTGAGAGACACACACAGAGACAGAGAGAGAGAGACACACACACAGAGAGAGACATTCACTCCTCACACTATATAGCGGACACCCCTAGCTCTCTATTAGAATGGTTTGACCCGCCACCCCTCTCTATTAGAGTGGTTTGACCCGGACTGGCCAGAGTGAAATAGACTCAGGCGTGACGATCTCAGCTTGACCAAAACATACACTTGCTGGGAATTCGAAATAGTTTGTAGGGGAGAGAATGGAGAAACAAAGGAGATATTAATTAATATATATCCCTACATCCCTGCAGATAATCATTAAAGTATTAATAACTTACATAAGAAGAACTTTAAAATCCATAGTACACTGAGTGATAAGCGTGCACCTGTACCAATGCGTACACTATAGCAATAGACAACGAGGATTTTAGCGTGAGTACAGACCGTTCGAACGCTAAATCCGAGTTGTATATTGATTTTAGTCCATGATGACACGTCAGGTGGCGCCACTAGACCAACGCGGTCTGTAGTATAATAAGTGCACGCGAAATCTTACCCAAAATGGACTAATGAGTGATAGTCGCCCCACTCTGTGCAATGGTCAGCGCCGTAGCCAGTTTATATATGGGGGAATTAGGTAATTATATACATGTAGCTTAAACTTAAAGTAATCGATTAAACATGAATGCTTATGCTTGCTTTGTAATGATTCATGATTGAGAAAAGTCTCAAAATCAAACATTTATAATGTCAAGATGCGTTTTTGTTACTATGTTAAACTTTGGCCTGAAGTGAAATAAAAAGAAATTAAAACCGGTACGTACACTTAACATAGAAATCTCCCGATATTTCTTAAATTAATAAATGAAGATCTATACTAATTGAGCAGAAAATATATTCAGTTATAATGTAATACCGTACTAATATTCATTTTTTTTTCAACGCTTTAAATTTCCTATGGGACACGGACCGTGGCCCAAACCAACGGTTCCGTTCTTGAGTCGTGTCCCCACACCACAGTCAGACGACCATAGGCATAGCATAACCTGAGACTGAGTGATCACAGGCCTACCTTCTTCGATGGTTCTGCTCGCTTCAAAATCTTAGTAATGGCGCCACCGGCAGGGGAAAATGCACGATTTCAACATACAATGAAGCAACAAAACAAATGTAATTGATTCCGGAGATATCCCTGTTCATTTGATCCAGTGTAGTAATAAGACCATACCTGGAAAGGACCACCGCATGTGCTCTTGTTGTGATTTTCAATTGTCCGTAGAGGGGTAGCTGAATTTTGACAAAATGGATGCAGCCGATCGATTAGTGCCTGGATATTCATACGCATTGAATTGCAGATAATAAACAGCTTTTTTATGAACATACTTTGGTGCACAAACCAATTTTTATATCATTTAGTACGTGATTAATGTAAATGCATTAAACTCTTCCGCTTTAAATGCCTATAAAACTTAGGATTTTGGGGACTATTTGACGGAAGTCCCAATACCACAAGAGGTGCAACAAGGCACTGTAAACAACAAGCTGACAGATCATAGAACTATAGCCCAAAGGGAAGGCCGACTCGCGTGGCGCTGCATAGCGATGCGTCATCGAACTATGGGCGACGGTGGCGCCCTCACCGGTTTAGAGACAAGCAGACCGGAAGTGGGCGTCTGCAAGCTTTGTCTGCTCGGCGATCGCTACGATGGGCAAAGGAGGCATCAATTGTTGTGTCCCGGGGTGTTTAAATTATTATGAAAAAACGAAAGGTTTGGGTATACACTATTTAGGGTTTCCTAAGCCTGGGATTGATGATGAATGGCGGGCAAAATTGGTTAATTCAATGAAGAGGGAAGACAAAAACTTCAACCCAGCCACCCACAAGATCTGCTCTGCCCACTTCACCAAGGAATGCCTGCTCTTTCATGGTGAGTATAAAAAAAACGATGAAAATGTCAAACCAATCACCAATTAAAAACTCAATTTATAGATAGAAATGTGATAAGTCACTTCCTTCCTCGAATCTAGCATGACATGATTATTTCCCTTGGTTTCCCTGAGCTTAGAGCTAGCTAACATCTTACGGTAACCACGCCCCCCTCAACCACTGTCAACAACAATGGTTGGTCCTCTAGGTGCGCGTACGTAGCGCTGTACTGTAGATGGTGGCTGTCAAGTCCAGTTACTGAGTTAGTGATCACTTAAGGAAAAGTTAAATAATGTTTATATAGAAATGAAACACTCGATATGACATCCAATTGCTTGCTGCTATCAAGAATTGTCTTTATTAGTCATGGACGACCCTGTAAATCCCCATTATCACCCACTGGTGCAGCCTTAGCGCTGACAAGCAGCGATCGCAGACATGGTCACACTGGTGATAAAGCTCCTGATCTGATGGGTGTTGACTGGCAGTGTGTTGCGGCGGGGGGGGGGGGGGGGGGGTCATTTGGTTAATTGTTTTTCCTACATGTGTGTGCGCACAGGGGGGGGGGGGCGGGCGGGGGCAGGGGGGGGGGGGGGACCGGCGATTCTAGTATTTACAAAATTCTTTCATTTGGTTCAATCATGGTTCATTGGCTAGAGATTCAGGGACAAGCTCCCCATGTTTATTTATAGATAGGGGAGAGGGAGAGGGGCGGGGGCATGTGAAGTACTTCTAAAATTCTTTTGTCATTTGATTTATTAACTAGGGCGTCAGGGATAAGATGATTTTGATTTTCTTTTTGTGTGGTGATAAAGCTCCTGATCTGAAGGGTGTTGGGTGTGTGTGTGTTGCGGGGGGAGGGAGGGTGTAGGGGCTGTGACATTTGGTTTATTGTTTTTTCTGTATGTGTGTGTGGGGGGGTGGGGGGATCAGTAGGGGGGGAGGGATGAAAATGAAAATTCTTTTATCCTAGGGTGAATTAGATAGGGGGTAGGGAAAGCGAGATTTGGGGATAGATGTATATGGAAATTATGTTATCATTAATTTTGATTAATTAGTTAGGGGCAGGGACAAGCTCCCCTGGATTTTCCCCCATTTTTTTTTGAGGCGGGGGGTAGGAGGTCATTGAAGTATGAAAGATTATTCTGGAATCGCTAATTTTAAGTGTATTAATAACAAAAATCATTGTGGTCCGTGCAAATTTATTTATTAACAAGCCTTATGAAAATCGACATAGCTCTGGTAATACAAGGTATTTAGTAATGAGCTTTTAAATATTGACAGGGAAGGTATTGAACTAAATATATCTGCAATGTGAAGTCTGTAAGATGAGATTAAAGGCAATCCGAAAGGGGATGTATTAATTCAAAATAATTAGAAATTAAATTCATTTTTCGCTGGTAACCATTTTTCTGGCTGTCAAATTCAGGCCAATATTCATGTAGCTGGGATTCGAAGTTATGTATCTTGGGATACGGCCTATATATGTGTATAAAATAATCCTAATTCAACAGTTAAGCAAAACTATGGGGGGTAATATCATGGTGACCCGTTGTCTCACCAAACTTGGGGAGATGAAAAAGTATTTAAGAAAACACACTTCAGTAAGCTATGTATACAGGAACATATATGTACAAGTTTATTTACACAAAACACATACAATAATGCATGGCAAATGTGATACATGGCAAATGTGATACATGGCAAAGGTGACACATGGCAAATGTTTTTAAAATAAGGGGTCAAATGGTGCATTCTGGGGTGATTTTACCTCATAATTGACTTTTAGAAGTGTGAGGATTTCTTGGGTCACACAGTATTATTATAAAGTTAAATAATTAAAAAAATTGTTGGCAAGTGATGGGTACCTGAACCTGAATTTCCAGCTAAATGTATGGAGCCTGAATATACATACTGGTGTGATAGTAAATAGAGCTATCAGATAAATATTTTGAGATCAAAATTTATCAACAATTGAGATGAATACCTTATTAAAAATTCAAATGAAGGTATGGGAAGCATAGGTGTAGGAATCAAAATATTTGCCACACCCTACATTTTTTACCCCAACGCCAGATATTTATTTCACAACAATTTCGCATTCATTGAAATCTTGGAAAGTCTACACAGTTTGATACATACATCTCATATTCAAAATATATCCTACAAATTAATATCAATATAGACAAACAATGAATCCAATCAATCATTTCAAGTACAGAAACACGATTTTTCACGTAATCAATCTCTAATCATATTCAAAATAATCATACAAAGTATTCTATCATGTAAAACAAATTCCACATTATTTGGGATTTGTAGACGAAATTTCCATACACATGTGCTATGCAATATACATACCCACGTATTCTACATATATGTTCGTGGGTGATTCTCATTGAAGTCTTGCATTTGGTGTCCCACAACTGTGTTGTGATACAAATACTGTCGCCCTAGTTAGATTAGATTTCCATGACCATATTGAGAATTCTTCGTTCTATATTAAAAAAACGTCATGGAAAGTCGGACCGATTTTTTAAGAATGTCCCGACCGTCACGCCCTTATATACATTATAGGTTGAATAGAAATTAAATTTAAAACAAATGTATATAGTTCACAGATAGGATTTAGGTCACTTAACAATAATGATCTTATGATTTAATAATAGTGCCATACCATGTGCAGCTATGAACAAATATGTCACTGAATGTCCCGACCGCCATGTTGTCCTGACCGTCACGTTTTTTTTGTTAAGATATACTTGTCACGTAACGTTCGTAGAGAGAGAACTATTTATCACAGAAAGTTATATTTTACACCAAACAAACCGCAAGGATGTCAGCATTTCACTGAATTTTGAATTATTCAAATCGGATGAGAATTAGTTAGATTAGGTCTTCGACAAATGCATCTTTATTTTTAACAATTTACAGTAGTCGCTATTCGACAGAATATTTGTAAATAATACTCGCCTTGCAAGGTTTGTGGAAAAAGATCTATTTCAGCTAGAAAGATGTATTATACATCAATAAAACCGCAAGACCACCAGCATTATGGTGAATCTTAAAGTTACCAAAATCGGTTGAACTGGCGAGACTGAGGCCAAATAAATGTATTTCTATTTTTAAGCATTTATTACTATCTTATAGATCCAGCCCTTATTGTATTATTCATGTTGTCCCCTGTTTCTGAGTTCTATTCGAATTTCTGATCATATACATTTTCAAACAAGAAATCTCAGATCAAGATCCTATATCTAGTAACCCTGATAATTCCCCAAGGTCGGCATCAGTTACTTTAGTATAAATTTATTGCAAAAATGTCTCCATCCCACCATCTCTCGTCCCATATCCCTCCCCCCCCCCTGTCCCCTCTCCTTCTCTTCTCCCCTGACCACTCCCTCCCCTCTTCTTCTCTCCCTCTTTCTTCCTCTCCCCCCTCCCTCCTCATCTTCTCTGTCCAACCCTGAAATGCAAGACTTTTATGAGAATGACCCTCGTGCTATATACATATAGGGCTACTATATAAGTATCATACATAAGGATTTAGGCATTGGAAAAAACAAGTACAATCAGTAGCTGTACATATTTAGTGAATTCGGTTACAGCAGTATGAAAAATGATAAATACTATATACATATAGGTATATCAGAGCCAATAGTTGGTACAAGAGGTATTGTGTTGATGTCTTTAATTTAGATTATTTTTGCAGCAACATTAATTCATTAACTAAAATATGCACATGTAACCTGTTCAATTTAGGGCAGGGTATGAAGCTGGTGAAGGGCAGCTTGCCATCTCTACAGATGCCCAGCACCACAGGTCACCCTGTGTTACCGAGGAAAGGGCCGGTGGGTGTTATTTTCATTTTTGCACTAATGAGACACTCTAAATACTAGGCTTTCCATCGTTGGCCTTAGCCATTTATTAACAAGATTTTATTTAATCTGGATTTGTCTTACAGCTTATTAAATACAATTAACTGACTGAAAAAAAATTATATAACTTATGGGGTTACCATACCTCTGAGACCATGTGAGGTAGTACAGCAAAAACAATTAATTTAAGGTAACATAAATAACCAAATAGTTAAGGATATTTTCTTTCAAGAATTAGTCAACAAATAATCATATGACCTCCTTTCCCAACCATACGCCTAGATCTACTTGGATTAATTATCTGACTATGGATGAAATGTAATGCCATCCATGTAACATAATTGTTGGTCCAAATACCACCTTAGCTTATTGCAGATGGATGCCCGCTTCCCCCCAAAGTCACCATCAAGATTTTCAAATTCTGTTCAACTATATCTTGATGACTCTTTTGTAATTAACAGACACCAAGGGAACCACCACCAGTCGTGCAGAAAGTGTCCTATCTCTGCTTTGAAGAACTTGCAAAGGCTGCGACCAAGACTCGTGAGCCTTGGGTTGTTTTGATGAACAGAACAACCAAACTCATCATAGGACGGGTAGATGAGGAGGGAGAATGTGATCTCAAGCTTATATTCGAGGGGACTTTCCAGGCCAATGTCTTCAAGAATGGTATAGTCACATTCCAAAATATTCTGTCTTACATAAAATTTATGATTATTAATGACCATATTATATATGAATAGCATATTATTAGCATCAGCACATTTCTCGACTCTCTTTGATCAGTTATCTTGGATTTTATTTATTCAGTCACATCAGCCAGCTCTTATCTCCAGTGACAAGCGTTATCTGTTAAATGTCATCTATTTTTTATCTACATTATTTCTAACTAAAGTCATCAAAGATATGTAAATATAGTTGAATTCTAAAAAACTACAATACTCCCATGGTAGAGGTGTTCATTTGAGGTAATTGTTTCCTAGGAAAGCCAGTTGCTGGAAATTTTGATGTAGAAGTAAAGGGTCTGCCAAACTTTCTGACCAGTCTTGAAAAAGCAAACTGGTGCACTGCCCGCACAAAAATGTGTGCCAGTATAATAACAACTCCAGGTAATTGGAGGGATCAGTTCATTTCAAAGTTAAGATGATTCTTTATGTTCAAGTGTTTATATTTATGAGAACAATTTTATCCTAGAGCATTCATGTATGATGTTTATTTCCAGTTCACATTCAAATGATTAGTTACATATTGGAATCGGTTCCCCCCCTTCTATGCTAGTTATAGTCCTCCAGGAGGTCCCTTTCTACAATAAGTAGTTATATAATAATAACAATGGTAATGATATTATATAGTATAATATAGTTTCATTGAGTTAGGCCGATTAACTTAATTAAGTAAAATTAAATGAAGAAAAGTATATGTACAAATTACGATTACATATTGTAATATATTCATTTAATCTGTATTAAATGCTTTCTCATCCGAGCAATGAATATGACTCCACATGGATGGTGTCATGGCATTAAGCAACCATCACTCACTCACTCCATCCGAGCAAACCGCAAGCATTCTGATGAACACTGAGTGGGTTGATGTGATGGGTGCCGTTACTACCAGTGGTGTGGGGCATTATGACTATCACTGGTCGCACACCCTATTCATTGCATCTTGATAATTTTTTCTCCTCAAACAGGCATTTGCGACGGCTGCAGCAGCTACCAAAAGGTAGAACAAGAAAGGGAACAACGTACTGTGAAAAAAAACACCCCACTCTGCCAAGCTACCAAAGGTGCCCTGATCCAGGAGATAAGAACACAGAGGGACAGGGTAAAAGACCTGAAGGGCAAGCTCCTCAGCAGGAAAATTGAAGAGATGGCTGTTAGCCTTCCTGTAGATGTTAAGGTATTTTTACTTAGTGCTCTTCTCATGATCGAAAATCTTAGTTTGCTCAGAAAATATCAATGAATTATATAATAGTGAAATATAAATAATAGTGAAATATAAATAATGGGAAGAAAAATATATGGACCTCAGAATGCAAAATCGTTGCCTTCCCTTTTTTCATGAGAATCAACTATTGGTCTATCTTTCTTTTTAAGGAGGGGCTAGGCCAAGTGATGGAGAAGACATCCAGTACTAGCATGAACCCTTTCATGAGCCTTTTCTGGGAGGAACAACAAAAGGCTGCCACCAGGGACCCCCGAGGAAACAGATGGCATCCAATGATTATACGGTACCTATTAATATTCATGCCATGAAAAAGATACCATCTTTATGTGGATGTTACACACATTATATAATTTGTTTAATATACATATTCTAATATCTATATATGTAATATATGAACATGACTACAAGAGAAAACATTATCTTTTTGCTTTCTCCCATTTCCCAGCTTTGCGATTTACCTGCACATGCAGAGCCCTAGGGCATATGAAGCCCTTCGCAACACAGGGGTTCTGCACCTTCCCAATAAATCCACATTGAAGGATTATACGAATTTCTTCCGCCCTCAAGAGGGATTCCAGCCTCATATTTTTAAGGTAAAAAATACACTGCCCTTTTATGTTCTATGGAATCAATACTTTTTAACAGTATGTTCTGATGATCACTTCCCCCTATGGTCGATTTGGGGTATTTGCAAGCTGGTTAAGGGGTGGTGTTTCACAAATGTCCTGATTTTAGCCCTTAAGTCCAGATTTGTTAAATTTCATTCTCTCCATTCAACTCTTCATGCCTGATATATTTAACCCTCATTTGATTCCCAAAGGAGCTTCGAGATTGTGCACAACAGCTGCCCTCACAAAAGCAGTTTGTAGTGCTTTTGCACGATGAGATGGTCGTGAGACAGGATTTGGTTTATGATCGGCGTGGCGGCCAAATAGTTGGATTCATAAACCCTCAAACATGGACGTTCAAAGATGTATGTATGAGGTTGTAGTTCAATGTACATGCATATAAAACATGCCCTTTGAGCACAAGTTTGTCACAATGTATACAGCAGTGAGGGTATCAATTGCGAATTGTGAGAATAAAGACAGAAGCCTATTGTAGGGTATGCATTTAAAGTCAGAGTAGGTAATAATAGCAGGCAAGGATAATTTTACTGCTGGTTTTGTTTTAAATAGGAAACACAGTCCCAACTTGCCACCCATGTATTGGCCTTCATGATTGTTGGTGTAAACAATCACATCAAAAAGGCGGTAGGCTATTTCCCTACACAGGCAATTCGCGCAGACACACTATATCCCTTAGTATGGGAATGTGTGTCTCTACTAGAACAAGCTGGTTTGAAGGTTTGTAGATAATTTTGTAGTGTTATACCTTATGGTTACATAAGAGTTCATATCTAAAATTTTCATTTCATTTACATGTTACCTGCATGCTGGCGCAAGCCCAACTGTCTCAATCTATATATTGATTGGACGGCTTCACCTGTCTGACTGTGCACCCCTCGCATATAATGAGGGGCTGTGACCCCTAACGCTTCACTTAAGATCTACAATAAACTACGCTACGATACTCTACGCTACACCTCCTTATCAATTTGTGTTACACTACGTATAACAGCATCTGTGAAAAATATTTATTGACCTGATAAGTTTATTTGGGTTGGTTGCATAAACTGACCAAGACAGTAGGGTTGCATTTTTTCCATCCACATACTATTCAAACACATGTATTTTAAGATAAAGCAATGCCTTCAGTGCAATGATAAACACTGATTCCCAAACTAGAGAGTGGCATTGACACTGGGTGAGGAGAAAAGTGTATTATTTTAGAAATTGCACTATGGTTTACACAAATATGACCCCCAAGAAGTGGCCCAATAATCAGTGAAAAGCACAATCAAAATATGTTTACTAAGGAAATCAGCCATAAATGTACTGAAGTAATTGAATAAAATTCTTTTTTTTAATCATAAAACCATTTCCATGCCATAGGTGATTGCAGTAACCTGCGACAAGGCATCTGCCAACCAAAAGTTTGTTCGGATGCACGGAGAAGGCCATGTGTACCAAACTGATAACCCATTTTCAGAGGAGGACAGGAGCCTTTATTTCATTTCAGACCCTCCTCATCTTATAAAGACCATCCGGAACAATCTATCTAGTTCCCGGCCCGGAGGTACCCGATGTCTCTGGGTGAGTGGATTGATATAACCTTCAATGTGTTGCTAAGGGCATAAAGCAACCAATCTCACTCTCTCTCAAACTCGATACTGTACTAAACATATTACTTTATTATACACACATTGCTCTGAAAATAACGTATCTAGAGTGATTTACGCATAGAGAGTATTTCACTAGTGATTTACGTGGGCTTGTTATGGCATCCAATCTGTTTTTTTAAATTCAAATTTATGACTCGATTTTTGTCTATTTTCATGATTGAAAGCATGTATAACAAATCTGTTAACTAACTCGTTGGTTTCAGTCACTTAGAATATTTAAGCTCCTTCAACCAGCTCTTTAGTTAACCTGTATATAATTTATGCAGCAATTAATTTTAATTCTTGTTTAACTTGGATGTTGTTACAAAAGTTCCTATGTCATTTTCCTTGCTGGAATAATTACAGAATAGCGGCAGCCACTTTTGGTGGACATATATATGGCGAGTTTATCAACAGGACAGTGAGAGGGTATTGAGGATGACGAAGCTAAGACACGATCATGTCAACTTGACACCCTCATCGAAGATGTCCGTCCGCCTTGCGGCACAGGTACAATGCCTTACATCAAATACCATTAAAACTGCTGGTACAGATAATTTAAGCTTGAAATATGAAATTAAATTGGTGATTTAATTAAGAGTACCCCCTCTGAACATTATGACTTCTTGATTTTAGGTTTTGAGCAATACTGTTGGAACAGTGCTCAACCTATATCATGGCCAAGAGACCCAGGGTTTGAGCAAGTTTGTCAAACTCTGCGACAGATTTTTTGATTGTCTGAATTCAAGGTCCATGACAGAGCATCTGCACAAACGGAAGCAGGATTTAGCCCCCTACTGGCAAGTGGATGATCCACGATTCAAGGTAATTCTTTAATTCCAACCCAGGTTTTCTCTGAGGGACATCTAAACTATAACACTCTCATTATTGCTACACCTGCGGTATTGAAACAAGGACAGGCACTCAAACAAAAGGATCAACCTGGTCATGTGTATAATACTTGAATACAGCAGTTGACAGTGTTAATCTATTCACCCAGTAATGACAGCCCCATAATAATCATAAAATAATCAAATCCCTGGCCCCTAATTTCTTCCAAACATTAAAATCAAGGGAGGTTAGGGGAAGAGCAGGTGTTCAGGAAAGGAGTACAGTACCCTTGGGAACATTGACTAAAGATATGATTTATGACTGTCTAATTTCAGATATGGAGGGGTGGGGGAGTGGGAAGAGAGAGGGGGAGGGGAAGAGGTACATGCTTTTTTGTCTTCACCTCATAAGGGACAACTTTGCTAATAGGCTAGAATAAGTAACACTTTCTACAGGGCACACATAGAACATTACATTAAATGCCATTAATAAACCCTTAACAGTTGGGTTTTACACTGCTGTGTTTCAATATAGGCTTCATTTGAACTAAGAATGTCATATTAATCTTAGTTTCTAGAGGAATTCCTTCAGTACCTCAGTTCATGGAAACAGTCTATCACTGAGCGAGAAGGGTTCTCTCAGGCAGAGAGAGAGAAGATGTTTTTGTCAAAACAAACTTATGAAGGCATTGTTACCACAGGTGAGCTTGCGATAACTTTTACGGGTTTTTCAAAAAAAATGTGAACTATGTCTGAGGAAAGTCTCCAAAAGTTTAATTGACACCATGACACAATTGCTTTCATTGTTTCAGTGCGAGGATTCACAGGTGCTACCCAGTATATGCTGAATATGGGAGTACCATATGTCTTGAGCAATGTGTTTTGCCAGGATCCCCTAGAGGAGCATTTCGGGCGGCACAGAGGTCTGGGACAGAGGGGCAGAAACCCATCTGTCTTTGAGTATGGGTAAGTCATTCAATACAACTATCTCCTTTTAAGCAGTTGGTAAGTACTATATAGCAAACGAAAGCAACTGTACACACTACCCATTTAGTTCTAAGTCAGATACACGTTTATGAGATAAAGGGCCCATGGTCAAGGTCTAATTTCTCATCACTACCAAAAAACAGCAAATGTTGTTTGTCCCTAAGAAAATTTTCAGTAATATACCTACTTTTATTGTTAAGGGCTGATGTGTTTGTCGATTTGTCAGGCTAAAAAAGTGCTTCTGTCATTTACCACTGGCATGCACATGTCAATTTGTCGAGCTAAGAAAAGGCCATGTCGATTTGTCAATTTTAGGCATCATGACAGCACAAGATAAGCTCATTTTTTTGCTAACTGCAGGTAACACAAGTATATCTGGTGCATACCAAATAGGGGTTATATAGCGAGTTTTCAATTTCCATCTACTTAGAGCTGGAAATATTCAGTTTGTAGATGCCCAAACAAACCTTTCCCATTAAACAATTATTAGAAATCTTTTTTACAGATACCAAGAAAACAAACTTCAAATACAAAGGTCCCTTGCCTTTCAATTTAACCCAAAGGGCAACACAGCTGGCCGACAACAGGAAAGGCACCCGATTGAAGTAGAAGATGAACCACTTCCCAAAATAAAGAGACACTGAATGGTAAAGTCTTGTTCTTGACTTTGTCAAATGTAAAGTCCTCTGAGGAATCTAAGGAGAATTTCTAACAATCCTTTTTGGTGGTTGAATTACTTGACTTTTCATAAATGGTTTGTATTTTACTCTACATAAGATGGTATTAAATTTGACACTTCCAAACTAAATATAACTCCAAAACGAGCAGATGTAGAGATGTGCCCTTACTTGACCACAGATGTTAAATTATAAACTAGATGGGATGCCTTCCATAAATTTTTTAATTAAATTATAAACTATCTCGAAGTGCCTTTTTTGATTTTGGTACCCTGGCATCTTTTTTTGATTTTTCCACCAAGAAACGGCATTGTTGGTGAGCCCGGACTATGAAAAACAGATTGGTCACGTCAAGGTAGAAATTCTCCTTAGATTCCTCAGAGGACTCTACATATTCTAAAAGCGCCATCATTTGTGAGGCAATATTATTTGCCTCGAGCCCTGCGTTGAATGTGTTTTGGTCACACAAAGAACCTCTAAAAACATTTTCCATACAAGAAACAATATGGCAAAATTCAGGATTGGGCCTAGTTAACCCACCCCGATCAAGAGCATTTAAAAAAATAGAGGATCCATCACCCATACAAGCCTTTGCCTCATCAGTATTTTTGAACCTTCTCAGAAGGTATCCGCTGATATAATCAAGGATATCCCTCTCAGGGTCTGTCAGCTCTGCTTCATTGGTGGTAGATGTGGCTGCATCACTGTAGTTGATTGCTACCAGGGCTTTCATGCAGTGAAGGGCAAGAATCGAAGCTGTCCTCTTGCTGCCCAGAACAACAGACATGTCCCTTAGATTGGACCAAAGTTGTCTATGGTAGGATGCCCAAACTTTTTCTCTGGTTGAACTGAGGATGATCGATCTCTTTTGGAGACACTGATTTAGCCAGAGTAGTTTCTCAGTGAGGTCCTTTTCTGCAAAAGATGAAATTTATTAGTAAAGATGGAAATCAACTCAACTGAAAACAACTTGTTTCATTTCTGTTTCAGAATTTTAATTTGCGATTTTACTTAAATTTCTTAGTGGCATATAATTTTCTCATTCCAGGTGCATGCAGTGATGTAAATGATGCCAGTGAGAAAACGAAGCAGGGTTGTTTAGTTATCATACTGGTAGATAGTTACATGATATAACAGTAGAATGACAAATGATGAATCTAGTTAGAAGGTTTACAATCCTCTGAACATGTATTACTATTTATTGTGTCATAAGACGTTGAGACTGACAGAAAAAATGTTCTCGGTAGCTGGTGGTTCCAGGTTTTCTGGTATATATATATGCATATATAATATGACTCTTATATTGAAATATACTTAAGAACTGTTGAGGTAAAGATTATTGCTCTTATCAATATTTCCCGGTGGTTGGTGAAGTTGATGTGATAGGTAGGAAATAAATAATGCGATGTTTATTTCACTAGCTTCAGGGCCAAGTATTGCTCTTCATCAGGTAACTAAGAACTATGTCACTGTATCGACAATTCTATTTGTGATTAGATTTTCTATTCAATGTATTAGATTTGACTCCAGTATTGCAAGAGTTGAAATTAGGCAAGCAAATCATAAATTATAAAAAGGAATAGAAAAAATCAATACCTGGTGCTGATGTAATTGCAGACATGATGTCTGCCTGTATCAGTTCACTTTTTGTCAGCTGACCTACTACGTCTCTCACAATGTTCTGACTTAGGTGAATGATGTCCTGTAGCACAGAAATACAGGATTAAAGATATTTATTATGTGTATGTTGGCTCATAAGAATACACCATGATTAAATTGACTCCTAGTAATATTATTGTTACATCTGTACTTTCAATGATGATATTTATATTGCTTCATAGGTATATTGTTGATGTTATCATGTTGTTGATGTTATCAAACGTAAATGTTCTGCATATTTCCTATTGGACAATACATACTAGGGGAATCGTTAGTGTTCCATGGATCACTGCATTATTTACCTGTGAGTCTATGTACTCATGATTATCATATATGATACAATTATCTATTTATTAACCCAATTCTTCAGTTGATAAAGAGACCACTTTGGTCATGAGTAAATCTCCAATTTACTCCAATCATCTCCAATTATGACATTTGCTTTTTCATTTCCAATCACATATGACTGACTTAATAGCATTTCTATTCCCGTTTAGTGGCTGACAGCCCCGTTAGTAAGCAGTATTTAGGCCTACTGATATTGTTGAATTAAAACGTTCATATCGCGGCCATATCTTGAGCTACAATAATAAATCTTATATCATTTGATAGAGAATTTAATTCTCTATTTAATGGTATGGTTTTTATTATGTATCTTTATAATCATAGTACCAGAATCATGGGTGGATTACCATTCGCGGGGATCTCCATGGGGATCTCCGCTGAGACAGCGGAAGTGCTGCGGTAACGTCAGAGCTATTTCTAGACAACTACAGTTTTATAGGACGCGTCCTATATGAATATTTTTATAGCACCCCACTTATAGCACCTCTCATATAGCATGTGCGTATAATAAAAAACAATCTTTAAAGACCAACATGCAAGGGGGTAAGGAATCTCTTTGCATAGAAATCATTAGAGGATTCAAAAATAACTATTTATTCTCCATCACAATACGTTCTGTAAATTCAATATACAATTACTTTAATGATTAATTCCTATATGGACTAGAGAGTCCCGGGACTAAAGTTATCTTAACCTCAACCTTTTAGGTAGCTCACACAAACCTGCTTTTGAGGACCCCTTTTGTTGCGTAGCTCCACAAAGTCTATGTGTTCTTCATCAAATTCCTGAATATAAATGAATGACAAATTATCAACTTTTTACTTTAGGCGAATTAATCATATTCATATTTCTCATTCACTGATCTTCACGGCACAAGGACCATCTACACAAAATCAACATCAACTATATCCAAATTATTTCGCCACACCATGTCATATCAATGGTCAGACTGGGAGGTCCCATATTTCCTAACTGTCATGAAATATCTTATTACAGATTATTTTTACATTTCTCTTAAAGTCATAGGGTCGTCATTAAGGTTTCTAATGTTCAGAGGAAGAGCATCTACTTGCCCAACTTTATTTCACTTGCCAAAAAACTGGTTAGTCCTAAGTTTTACACAATTCTGGCTGGCTACCAGGGTCATTCTAGGTGGCTAAATAGCTTTTCAAGGCATTTCTAGCCCCACTAAGATCCTGTCTTCTACTTCATGATAATACAAAGAAATTCTTCAATACCCATATATATTCCATCCCGTTGACTAGCCGTTTCATAGTCGAGATCTTATCAACTATTATATGAAATTTACTCACTTGCAAATAGTTTGCCATTTCCTCAGAGATAGGCCTATCCATTGCTTACTTGAGTGTTGAGTTTTTCTCACTAACTGGCCAGGACAACTAGGACTCGTGGAATTTTGAGGAAGTTTTGCCAGGACTTGTGCCAGTTGAAGCTCTGTATGTACTGGTAGCCTTTAGAAAGTGAATATCATCGGAGTCTTGCGGGTGGCACTTTAGGTCAGAGCTCAGGGCAGTCTACAAATTATAATAATACATCATAACACATGTATTTAATACCAACATCAAATTCAGATGTAAATTGTATGAATGATATTATGACTTATTATCAGATAGAGAGGAAGAGGAACGTTCACTTCAAATATCATTTTAAATTAGAATAAAAGTTTTAAAGATTGTAAATGAAATAGCAGGCATGTAATCTGCAGTAAATACTGAATAGTTTCTTTGAAGCATTTTATTTTCCTCAACACGTTTCCCGCACACCCCAATAAAATCCTGGGTCATAATACATAAACCAGGATTCTGACATAGTTACACCATTCTGATGCAACGTAAGGATTCTGATGCAACGTGAGGAAGCCATTTTGAATGATTTTGATACAAAATTGCCAAAAATCATGCATGGCATCTCTATAACTATGGATTATTTTATTTTATTTGTATTCAGAGATTGAAACCCGCCTACCACCGAATGCGGGTAAAAAATGATGTAGGCGGCTAAGACCACAGGGTTCTCAATATGTCAATATTTGACAGCGTAGCGGGGGGCACACACCATCTAAGGGGGTCTTGGGGCTTGGGGCTCCCCCCCCCCGGAAATTTTTTAGAAAAATGATGCTGTTTTAGTGCGTTCTGCTGATTTTAAGGGCCATCAGGTCAACCCTTTCTTAATAGCATAGTGTCATTACACAATTAAATAGTTTGAAATAGAAGAAAAAATACCATTCTTATTACCATCGTATTTCGAATGCATTAAAATCTTATTGGCTTTACTACTTTACAGTTAGTTTATATAGTAAGTACACATTGCATCAATCATTAGGCAGACATTTGCCATTCCAAAATTAAGTTGAGATATTTAAGAAATAACAGATAAATATCAAATAGCAGGGATTGTAGTAAGGGCTTTGACCTTGTAAATAACGAGTATATTTACCTGTGTCTCATTTCACTTGTTTCCCTCTCACTCTCTCCCTCCCTAGCTCTCTGCCTACTCCTACACCTCTCACCTCCACCCCCCGTCCTTTCTCTCTCTCATATATCTTTCCCAATCTCTCTATTTTCTCTCTCCTTACTCCCTCCTCTTATGCACACTTACAAGGTTACATTCGATTCAAAATGTTATTTAATGATCTGCTAACATGCATTCTACAATGAATACAATTATCAATTATGTTTCAAACATTTTCGAAAGCTTTTCTAACCAACCTCTCTCTCCCCCGCCTCCCCCCCCCCCCCCCTCATTACCCTGCCCATCCCCTTGAGGTTATTCACTACTGGTGGTACAATGTAATTGTATATAATTTTGCAAGTTATACATACACTCAAACAAATGTCGATCCACTATTATACATTAAGATAAAGACTCTATCTTGTTTTTACTTCTACAATTGTATATGACCCACCAGTCTGATTCTTCCGACCCTTAATTGGGTAAAAGCAAAGTAACTACATTCATTGTTTGATTATTTTGATTAGGCCTAATGTATTTTTCTAACGACAGGAAATTCATAATATATATATAACATTTACAAGTTCTGTCCCCATAAGTATTTTACCTTCTTACTAAAGCATCTAGCAAAAGTCCCCGTACTGAGAGGGAGGCAGTTTATGATTATACCCAGGAAATAGAGATAGAGAAGCCACAGCTTCTGCCTCACTCACAAAAAATGTGACTGGTCATATCTTGAATTTTAAACTAAATATTAAGACAATTTCCAGGTTTTTTTTATCGAAATAAAACATTAAATAAAAGCCAAAATGATCTGCTCCCACAAATCACTTTGGGACAGGATCCAAGGAAAGGACATATTATCAAAATATTTGCATAAACAGCATGTTAAATAAATTGTTAAATTCCGAAAATCATTGCGTTAGCATTGCTGACAGGTTGACAGTTGGGTAGCTACCAGTGTCAACCTGAATGAAAAGCCCTACCATAAAGATGTCGAACTTGCCGAATTTCTATCATATCATCTAATATATATATCAGGAAATGTCCTTCCCATATCGGGAAAATAAATTAAAACACCCAAAATAGCAGATCTCCCACCATATCACTGTATCTTTTTAGTGACAGCTGTACCATACTCCCCGAAGACCTTGCCACGTGTTAGCCATAGCTTTGGTTACAATGAACCTTAAATTGGCCTCCAGGAAAAAAATAAATATCTGCAGAATATCTGCAAATGCGGCAAACTGATCTATCTAGGTGCGTTGTGCCAAATTGCATCATTCTGTAAGAAAAGGAATTGAATACTTACACGCTATGAGCTTATGAAACCGTGGGCCGGCGCCGAATGTGACATGTGATTGCCATTGCCTGAACGTCAGCTAACGTCGTGGACGTCGCCGATCGTAGTTACGTCTCTAAACCGGTGAGGGCGCTGCAAAACACGCGAGACTAGTGGAGGCCTCTAGCGGATTTCGGGAGAGTCGGCCTTCCCGTTGATTATAGTTCTATGGACAGATGTAAGGCAAATTCACTTGAAGGGGTTGTGGCGGTACACCTGGCCACTGGGGCTATATGCTGCATTAACAATGACACACCAAATGGTAAGTAATGCATTTGCTCAGTATTTAAGATGAACGTCGTGAATACGATTAACGATCAAATGACCCTAGGCGACAAACACATTGAGCGATATTAGGTACTGAGTTCTTGGTCCGGAGGCTGATACGATGTTGATGACAAAGGCCGGCCATCAGTGATGGGAAGCAAGCAGGCGATGACACTAGTATTTTGTTTTGAAACTTCACGCCTAACACCGATGGATATATCACCTTTAGATTATCATATTATGGGGAATGGGAATAAGTGTGTACGAAAGCTGTAACAGACATGTCTGATTATTATTGTGGAAACCCTCGATCTGTGACTGTATAGTGCCTGACATGACAATTGACATAGGCTCAAGCTTCTCATTGCCAGTGCAGCTGCTAATCCGAAAGGAAAGATGCAGGCTAAACTGCTGGCTAGGCTAAACTAACTTCACGGGACAAGACATCCGTGGCCTTTAATTCCTATTCTTATGCGATTATTAATATTATAATATGATATACGGTACAAATGCGGTTAAGTCAAGACAGCACATCATGCATAGATGTTATGGCATGAACAAATAAAAGATCCGTTTTTACTCAGTCACAATGTTCGTTAAGCACTTGTGAGTAGGCTAATTTATAATGTGATTTTCGTCATGTTGTCTAAAAAAAATTCGCCAGTAAGGATTTTCGTCAGTAAGCTGTAAGCTGTAAGCTGAAGTGTGTACATTTTTCAACTGTGGGAAGTTAATAATACCGTACATGTAGGCTACTGATTTAGTGTGATTGGAAGACTAGCCAGTTGATATGGATGTCAACAAAGATACTACGGTAACTCCTACACTATATTTTATATGGATGCGATTGGCAATAATAGCTAATATGGCCAGTGGGGTTGCGTAGCAGTATGAATATGATTGCAGGTCTGAAAATTTAAAATTAGTGTGTATTATGTGGACGAGAAAATGTCCTAACGGATGTGCAAATCAATCCAAGATGCAAGTGTGTATTGTGGTTTGTATTGATGTTTTGGCTAGTAAAAATGACTACGGTACATGGAATTGCTTAACAATATTGTCAATCCAGAATATGTGTGTGTGGATGTGCTGGTAAGCATGAGTTGACAGTTATTAAAATGTGTTCTGTGTATTCATATTCACAATTACAATTATGAATAATAGAGTAAAGTAGAACGTCCGTTCGGTTCCATTCGGTTCCATCGGTTTCATCAAAAACCGATGAAAATCAAACAGGTCGGATTATCGTTTTTAGCCCTTTGGTTCGCCTAAAATATTCCGACGGTTCAGTTCTGTTCCGATGGAACCGAACCGAACCGAATGCTATGTGAACAATAGGTCGGAATTAATGATCGTTTTTTAATTGCAATGGGCAGTTAAATGTGTTTAAGTAAAATGTTAACATTGGAATTCTACATTTGTGAACAAAATCGTTGTCCGTCGTCATGAGCACCACTTTCGTCTTCGTCTGAGCGCAGTGGTAGTGGCAGTGGTGCTGGTGCTACGTCACGGTTGGTTGGCCAGCTGAGTGGGAGCTTAGTGTTAGTGGTGGCAGTGGTCGTCAGCAGTGGTGGCGGTGACAGTGGGTGTATGTACTAATGTAGGTAATAAGGTATGAATGTACATGTACATGCAAACATAGTTACACCTTACAACTACAATCTGAGCAGCTATTATTATTGTGGTGACCTAGTATGTAGTATGGTTACAATCATTTAAACATGAGAAGTTTGTATCTGTTTTAACAAATGTATAATTTGAATAATTTTTTTTTCTAAATATATGCTGTTTTAAGGTATTCTGGTGGGGTTTACTGGGGTGGGGTCATTGGGAGAATTCCTTAACATTCACATGCTTACTTGAAATTTAGAATAGTTTTGTGTTTTCATATATAGTCCCATGACTTATAATTATACATGTATGTATGTATGTATGTATGTGTACATGTACTTATTTATGTATACATGTAGCCCATTGCAATTCTATATGACGTTAGTCATAGCCGTGCATCTTGTTTTGAAAACCGATTGGGACGTAAGGCTTATTTCGACCTATGGAACACCCCCATTATAGGCCTGGGGGTCGTTTCATAACTAGTAACGATATATCGCTAATATTCGCTAATCATTCACTAATTAAAAATTAGCGATATATCATTAAGAATTGCGACACATCGTTAAAAATATTGCGATATAGCGCTAGTTATTTATACAGTTAATATTTTCCTGACAGAAGGCCCTAGTTATTTGTGCCATCTTCCCTTCCCCCTGCACAGAAAACATCTATGTTTTTCCCTGATTTAATGACCAAAAGTGAAGAAATTATTAATGAAAAAATTTAGCGGAGCCCAAAAAAATCTCCGCTATTTTGACAGAGATTTAGTGATGAAATAGCGATATATCGCTACTAGTTATGCAACAGCTTAACGATCGCTCGTTATCGTTAGGCATCGCTACTAGTTATGAAACGGGCCCCTGTTCCACAGGTCGGAATAAGCCTTACGTCTCAATCGGTTTTTAAAAAAACGATCATTAATTCCGACCTGTTGGTGATATAGCATCGGTCCCGTTCAGCCCCAATCGGAACGGAATAGCACCGTCGGAATATTTTAGGCGAACCAAGCGAACCGAAGGGCTAAAAACGATAATCCGACCGGTTTGATTTTCATCGGTTTTGGTCGTTTTTTTATGAAACCGATGGAAGCCGAACAGACGTTCCGGGCAGTTGTGACAAGTTATGGTCGGTTCGGCTCGGTCTGAATAGCATCTATTTCCGTGAGAAACATATGGAAACCTAGGAAAACCGATGTGCTTGTTTCTTATTAAAACCGATTGAGACGTAAGGCTTATTCTGACCTGTGGAACAGGCCTATTAGTCTGTCCGAAAATTAGTTGACACGTGATTCCTTAGTCCCCCGCTTAGTCCCTTAAGAAGTGCAATTTATCTAGAAATGCATCTTACCAACCCTATTCCCCACGGATAAGTTTTTTTTTTTTTCAAATTGATTAAAGGAACGCTATTCAGAAAATTGATCATGCTTCTGTTGAGGAGAGAAAATTTCATGTTGATATCAGATTGTAGCAAAACTGGCAAACAATGACGTCCATGTGTACAATATTAAAGGGGAAATTGGTAAAAAAAAAAAAAAAAAAAAAATCTTAATTCTAAATTTTTATTTTTGAAAATAAATGATTTACTCAGTTTTTCATGCTGAATGAAATTAATGGGTGCAAAATTTGAAAATGGTTGCACTTTTAGATCGTTTCCATGGTAACCAAACAAGCTGATATTTCCAAAAGATGTTCTTAAGTAATGGTAACTGACAACTACAAACCGGAAATTTCTAAACTGCATCCCCTACATACTTTATACATTAGTTAACAAGAGCAGAACATTTAGTTTATACAAATTGTATATTTAACAGTGAAATACTGGCAAAACGAATATGAGCCATTTCCCTGATATTTTGCCCTATATCGGCATACCCTCATTTTAAATGCTGTATTACCTTTTATATAGAAACTATACTGGGGTTAAGCTGTTTATCACACAGTTTGATAAAAGGACATTTTGAGAGACCATCATTTCAGTAATTTTTTGAGTATCAAAACGATTTGTTCACTTTTAGAATGCTCCCAACAAACAGAGTTAATTTCCCAACTCAACTAGATGCTTTAGATAATTTTATCTGTGACTATAAACTGCGCCCCCTCCCATTTGGAAGTGAGATTTTTCTAAACTAAATATCGGTACACCTAGTCAAGGGGAACAAACAGTTGCGCCATGGCTTGTAGCTGCCAATAAATGCATTGTTGTTCTTAAACATTTAGAATCAGGGAAGTACATATATACGGTGCTTTCTACTCTTTCGATCTTGATATCCGTCGAATTTTTCTGGTGAAGGTTTCTCTGATTATTCATTGAAATCTTATGTTTTCTAGCCACACCCAATTGTTTGAAACACTACTTTGTGTATCTATTTTCCATTTTACCGAGTTCTACCTATCGAAATATTTTATTCTTTTGCGAAATAGTAGAAATAATCATGTTCAACACAATCTCACTCTGAGTTTTTTTTGTTTTTTTTTTTACTTTAAAAAATATATATATATATAAATTGAGCCCAACTTTTCGGTTCTAGTCTGGTAGACCTTCTTCAGGAGTGTGTTTATGCTAGGCTAAAGTTTATATATGAATTAGGCCTAAGATGCTGCTGCGCTGATTTGATGTGCGGTCGGTGTAGGATGGCACTGTACCGATTGTTTTCAGTGGTTAGTAGTAGGTGTAGTAAGGTGCTGCATATGGAATTTTTTATGGTTTGTGTTCGGTGTAGTATGATATTACATCCCAGGTGTGGTATAGGATGTTGTGTGTGGGTATTTGTAAAGGTCATGTTTAGTATGGGTGTGCTAAGAATATGGTGCAATGTAAAAGATATAAATATTAAATTATATACAAAGGTCGGCACTACCAACCGAAGAGAACCAAATCAAATCACTATGAACCATATTCTTAAAAACGGTACAATTCACGTTACCACATAATGCAAATCATTGCGCTGTAAACATTCAGTTCTGTTCGGAATACACATTACACAATACATATTGTATTTGATTTAAATTGCTGCCAAATATGATTTGGTTTTCTTTTTATTACACACTTGGATCTAATAATAGTCTATGCCCCACCTATTGACTATGTCCCTAATACCTCAAAATACTTAGAAGGGAAAACAATGAAGGCCAAAGGTACATATAGTGACTGGAGCTCTTATTGTGGATCTGGGAACATACTCCGTTCACAGACGCTTCTACAGAGGACCTGGGGAGCTTATTGACCTGGCCACTACAAGAAGGTATATGGACGATGCATAATATCATATCAGTTAGATATCTAGTCCATTTGGTGCTCATTTCCCACATGTCAAAAGGCTAAAAATATGAGAATTAGTTTTGTGGAATACATGGGAAATAATGTGTTAATCCAGAACGGGAAGGATCTTATTTGTATATGCTTTTCCTCCATGCAGCCTCGTGTGACGATGTTGCAGCAAGATCAGCAAGCAAGCATAAGGGAAACAAAGTTGGAAAAACACCCATTGGTAGCATTCTAATTTTAGGCAAAACAACTATTTGATGAAAAGTATTAATAATCCTACCTGTAAGGTGACATAGAGTTGTAGATGGGGATCCAGGAGGGATTTCTTAAAGGAATTTCAGTTCTTTGAAGCCTCTTATAATATAGTCAAGGATTGGGTCGTCCCGGGGATTTTCCGAGCACAATATAAAGTCTTCAAAATATATATATTTCAGACTGCTTGAGGACTTCGGTCAAATTGCCAGGAAGCATAAACAATCTGGATATTCACCTTATGAACTGATGTAATATTTTGTTAACTGAACTAAATAAATCCCCCCCCCCTCCCCCACACACACCTTATATCCCCAACCTTTACAATTGATATTATATACCCCCAGCTGCAGCGTGGGGCATAATTATATCTTCTAACGACTGCAGCGTTGGGCATAATTATATCTTTTAACGACTTCGAAATTCTAGTCACTCGAGATCTATTTCATTAGTATTAGATGTATTTGAAAATATCACCTCTATGGATCAACTTCCGTTTTAAAGCTTTGCAGTCCTTTGATGTCGGTGGGGCAATATACAGTAGCTAAACTGTTGACATTACACAGAACACGCTTGGGTGACCTAACACTTTTTAATTCTTCGCCATTTAAGGAAGCTGTGAATCTTGTAACATGAAATGTCACTCAATGTTGTTCGTATTTTTCTTAGAACGAACTATAAGCCCTGTTATTATTACGAACCCAATCACGAGAGAATTATTCTTATAGTCAACTGCTCCGTGCTGTTGCCGTACATTTAGATAATGATATACATTGTATAATACTATCATGGAAAGGCTTTATTGAAAGCCTCTGGAGTCATGCAAAGTTGGTCCACGTGCTCTTCAAATTCTCGATTTAGGAACTCGATAGCGCTTAATGATGTAAGTAAGTGTTTAGCCTTAACCCCATGACTGCTATTAGCTGCCTCGGAACAACATTATTATACTGACATCTTTCTCCTTGCAAAGTTTATGGTGAATATTTAAGAGCAATTAAAATCGTTAGATTGCTGCGATGCAAATAAGAAACCTATGATTGGCCCCGTTGCCTAGGAGATGGTTGAACGGTTCTGTTTTCCAATACCAACTTCAAATATAGCTGTCTGTTCCCTTCCAACGCCCAGTGTGTGTGATCGAAGGTTCGTCAATACTTTGTGTAATCACCAATGTTACTAATGCACCACCACCATACTTGATCTAATGCACCACCACCACACTTGATGGGTTTCTATGTCACGCAATAAAATGTATAATGGGGTGCACCGCTATAATGAAATGAATGGTTGGAAATTATTTTCCCTTGGAGGTCTATAGTGTCCTCCGGGCACTGTTCTAATGTTGTTCATACTACTATTGGGCCGAAGGTGGGAGCCGATAGAAAATAGGGATAGCAGTGTTAAACCTCCGGACGCGATCAATCATGCTAAAGTTATAGGCTTTGATGCTCCCTAGCCTCGCCTATACCTTATCACCTATCCCAAGATCTGTATTTTTATGGACCGGTCGAGAAGCTCCATGCCCTGATCCACCCCTTTCTCTTTATCACCCTTCTTATCTTAAAATAGTTCTGGTTGGACATGTCAGAAACATAACTGACACCACCCCTATGCTTTTACCAGAATATATTGATTGCGATGGCTTGTCTTTTTCCCATGTTGCGATTCTACTAAGTACCCGTATCGCTAGCTGTTTGATCCCAGGCGCTCCCTTTGGTTGCATCACATTATAACGCACCCTCGCAACTCAACTCTTTCTGCATTCCTATTTATCCTCCACTTCCTACCTGCTTTTTGTTTCACTTGTCCAATGGCAAGCGTGTGTTGCTATGGAAACCAAGGTAGGTGTTACCATTGGCACCGAGAAAAATGTTGGCCTAGTTGCATTGTCAAATATTGAAGGCACTACCCTTGCGGAAACTGGCTTAGCTTCATCTTTGAGGACGAGTATGTACATGGACGAATACATATGAGCGAATCAAACGAAACGCACTGCCGTTTTGGGGATAGAAATTATACCAAATACATAATTTAAGCTTTAAAGTTATTGAATAATTTAAATAAATAAGTTTCTTGGACATTTATTTTGATGCACACGAATAACAATCAGGTGGAGAGGATACATGATCTGGTGAAGCTGATTCTTCGAATCGATATTTATAACACATGTCATAAAGTGCTATAGTATGTGCATCACGTACAGTATTTTTGTTTCTTCTAGTTACTTCGGGAATGGAATTATGTGTCTGGAATAACATACATTATAATATATTTCCATAAACTATACATCATATATAATACACCACACATTTACAATAATTTATATTGTATTCGGAATTTATTTATGATGCTTTAATAAAGTTATAGATAAGCGTTACGTGCGGTATCACAAAAAGTTCACCATCATTCAGGGGGAAAAAATCATGAAATAATATGCTCTTTGATTTTAGCCATGCTTGAATAGTAGTTCAATGTGGCCACTGTATTCCCTTTTCTCTCTTTCCCCTTATCAAACCCTAGACTTTGCGTTATATTTCATTAAATATTGTTCAATAACCGAGAGAAGTAGGGTACGCCTTAATAAGAAAAAGATAACATATTTGTATGGTCTTTAACCCGATATCAATAGATGTATAGGATTGGCCCTTATTTGGCTTGGAAAACGAAAATGACGTGCAGCGTTGTATTCGCCCATATATAGCCATGCCCCTCCGAATCACGAACTTTGTATTTGAAATAGAAATTTTCTATAAGAGACCTCCTACATATTGCCCCGATATCAGCTTTAATCGCAAATATAGCATGTTCATACAGTCGGAGGGGTTCATAGATCATATACCACTATGAGTATGACAATTCCTTCAGTGGATTGGCTATTAACAGCCAAGTTAATTGTTTCCTCATGACTAATATATGCATCATGGCCGTTTATGTATTTGATATTTTACCATAAAGATGGTGGCACTATTTGATTTATAATTTAAGTCCATTGGAGAGAGACCATTTTTCTATTTGCATCAAAATCCTCCCTATTGAAAGCAGTTACTCTACGAATATTTTATAAATATTGCAGTACTGTGGAGCCGGGATTGTGTGTGTGTGTGTTGGGGGGGGGGGGGAGCTTTCATTCTACTATTGGATATAGACGTCTTCATCCAACTTTTATAGAATTAGGTCCCTATTACCTAGACGTCTCTTTAACTCAGACAACAACCATCATATATAAATTCCTATGACTAATATCATTAGCTAGAAATTATAGCGGATATATGTTGTCTGCATATCTTATGAAATCGATTGTTTTACTTGGTATATTCTTCTAACTGTATGAGCACTAGGTTGTTATTCGCAGCCGCGGCTTCTAATGTTCAAAGCTGTGCGTTGCCTTAATATTTTACCATAAGCGCTCTGCTCCTAGGAGCTGTCCCTTTGATCTCGAAGTGCATCTTCTCCACCCTCTGATGGCTGCACGATGCCACTCTGTGCCGCAAACGCTGAGATTTCGCCATAACCTCATTTTGTATTTCCTTTGGTATTGTGGCGGCAGCATAACATCATGCTCCATCTGAGGTTCCTCCATACTCGCGTTTCAAATACCTACCGGTATGTAGATATATTTCAAGTCTAGTTTGTTGCTTTTGCTTGTGTATACATATAATTATGTTTATTGTGTATTAAATATCAGTCCTGTTTTGGACACCCTGTTCTGGCATCACATTTGCCTTAATACAAAACCAGGTTTGTCTGCTTCATTGGATTTTTTCCGGAGTGACAAACCTGATCAAGTCTTCTTGATGCCCTGGCAGTAGGTAGAAGGCTGCATACCGGTACCTGATACTCGCCGAGGTGCATCTGTGGGGGTTGGTTCACTTTGGGTGTGGGTGTGGGTGTCATTCATTTATGTCCTGATGGGGATGAAGGACCAAACGAGCAGTAGCACCTGTCCTCCTCTTAGATCAATAAGTCCACGATCGTGAGGACTCTAGACATCACCCTGTTGTCACATGTCACCCAGGCATCTACCTGGGGAATGCACCCATAGGTTTGGTATGGCATGGTAAAGCTTCACTAGCGACCATCAAACCATCTTCCACGCCATATATGTAACGCAACTACACGCTCTCAGAAGATTATTTTATTTATGCATCACCGATATGCTGATTCTATAAGTCCCCCAGTAACAGATTCGTCCACATTGAGTCATATTAAAAGAAAACTTATGGTTCAGATGGTATTTACTTCCTTGTCTTAAATAATAGCATAAACGTGTAGGTAATCATGGTTGCCGTATTTTTCGTTCTATAATTCCACGCCGGGTCTTAAGATACTATTATAGTAATTTATAGGAGTGGACTTTGAAACTTTGAATAATGAAATTGTTCGTGTTCGTGAAGCAAAATTTGATAGCATACGGTATTGTTTGTAGCTGTGTTGAGTTATATATCCTACTTAATTTCACACCGCATCTGCCTCAATATCGATTATTCCACACACTATTCTTGCCCATCGATTAGAGATATTATCTATATTTTACTTTATCGTTTGTACGTGCAACAACCAACTTCCTATTACAGTTAAGGAATTCTTCCAGAAAAACCTATAGAAAGGCCACAGACCTACGACGCGCTTCGGCCTGTTAGTATCTTTGAATAGAGCCAGGGCATCGGTGGAGGCCCTTTGATTTTAATAGGATAACATAAATCTGCATGTTCTATTTTCCACTATTGAAGTAATCGCTCATTTTGTATTCCCACTGCCATCCTTATCCCTACTCCATTTCCAAAGTCCCAATAATTTTCTGGGGAAAGGTGGACCTTTTACATTTGGATTGTTTTATGTGTCCTATGTTTTAGAGAAGCTAGTGAGGCAATGGCATCTTGTAACAACGGCTTTGTGGGGTTACTTTTGAGCTTATTTCTTCTATGGACTCTACCAGTGCCCCCAGTACTGATGATGAGCGTCTTCAATGATCCCTAAAGTATCGTTTCAGTGAGGCCCCCTCGCCATACAAATCACCCCTCCTTTAACTGATCTATGGCCACCAGGATGCTTCACTCTCTTGACCTTTCTTGGTTTTCACCCAGACCACTATTTCAGAAGGTTCAACACTTGCTGGGAGTCGGCTTGCAATAATAGTCTTAGTCGCTGTTAGGAACACATTTAGACTGAAATGTCCCCCAACCCCGGGGGATGCTTCTTTTTAGCATGACATGACCCTTTACGTGTTGCTATGATGAGACTCTGGATCAGATGTTCGGACGCATGGGTTGGTTGTGGACACCATTCGTCCATACTTCCTCCTTTAGACAGGCCGGGTCAGCCATTATATGATATCATCACCTATCTACCTCCTTTCGAGCCCACTTTTTTTTCTACTCCATGTCTTTACGTTTGTTTGTGTATTTCCTCTCGGGTGTGCTTCACCATTATCAGCGACATTACTCGCTTTACATGTACCCAGCAGTTCCAGTTCTGGTGCCATTTTAGCCTGGTACAACTGCGTCCCAGATACATATGCAATAGGGCAAGTGGGTGTTTTGGGTGAGAGATTCCAGAGCTAGTTAGCAGTGGGGCAATGGCCACACATTATGTCCATTGCTGAGCTATACTTGTTTTCCTCCACTGCTGCTTCCAGTTAGAACTATTAGCATAACCTGCTGCCCGGTGTAAAGAGTTCCTAGCGTGGAATTGCCCTCTTCATCTACTTATCTTTAAGACCGCCCTTCACCAGTCCGATTCATATTTCGTGACACGGAATGGCGACTGTCAAACCAGTGACTCATTGTGATTTTCTCCACTACTCAATTTCCTCCAGTTTACTCGGGTACCCGAGATATTCAATATTGCCTTCAATATGCCACCGGTTTGCTACCATGCAGATATCAATATGGCATAAATAATTCCATCGGTGAGATTCGCGCTGATGTTTTATATGGAGGTTTCGCGTTTGTCCTATTCGCTACCATCGACAAATAATTCTTGTTTTGACGAATAAAAAGAAATGATCCGATTTTGCCCGTCCATGCTCTGTGAATATGTTTATGTAATATGCCATTTAGATATCTCCGGGGCAAACATTGTCTATCATCTGCCATATTAGCAATATGGCTGATTTATGGCTGTGGGGTAACTGGCTCCTAATCAGAATGATACTATCATTGATAGTAACGGCAATGGCTAGACTATAAGGCTACCGCAGAATCGTTACGTATACAACATGTGTGTTTAAATTACTAGCCACTCTAGAGAACACACGCCCTTCCACCTTTACATAAATGCCATTGCAACATCCCTTACGGTATCAGAGATTAAAAGGAGATGACGAAGCCGTAGGAGGGCATGAGAGAGGGGGGAGGAGGGAAAGGAAGGCCGAGAGTACGGCGCTAGTAGTAGTACATGGACAATGCCGGTATCCCCGGGCTGACACACCTCGCCCATGCCATGATTCAGCGCCCTTGCTTGGGAAACCCCTCCATCCATACCACCCACAGGACGCGCCCCCTTACCGAGTAGATGGGACAATGAGAGCCCCTCATCTTTTCAATAACTGGATTCTATTTTCATACCGTGGATTGGATTAATAGGATATGGCTTTAGCCTGTACGACTCTATTCTGCTAGTAGAGCTCACGAAGAGGCGGCCAATACAAAACAGTGGGGAGGTTGTCGATGTGCTCCGAGTGTGTGCGAGTAGTGGTGTGTAGTTGCCCCTCCGTATACACTTTCAGCTTGCATGCGATGGATTTGTATTGGGGATGTATATTGCTGCATTGGAGACAGAGATGGAGCCAAGCCTGCTTTTACCTGCCCATACCTGCGTGATGGATACGTTTATATATATAAGCATTGATAAATGTGTATAGGAGCCTGGCTCATTTCTACACGTTGATGTACCATTGTGTGATGATTCATTCAGCAGTACCTCCTGGCTCTTACCAGTAAACTAAAGGTGTATTCTCCTCGATATTATCCCTCCTCCCAGATGGCATAACGTAAGTGTTATTTATTAGAATTCATTACATAATTATTGCAGATGGCCAACAGAGGGATGATGGCTTGTGATGATAATCAGTCTATAGCCCGAGTGTTGGCCTGATTTATACCAACTACCTCTTTCATTTCCTATCCAAGCTATGTAATTCTCTGCTTCAGCGATCGACGTAAACCACAGGCATTTATTACTCATCCGTTATTACGCACCTCATGGACCCATGGCCATTGGGTGCCAGTGAGATGAGCGAGTTAAAAGCCTCTTGGCTTATTAGTGCATCCTCAACCATGTGCTACTAGTTTATTATTAAATGACCAGCTACTAAGTAATTTAAGACGACTTCAGGCATGTTCGGAACATTTGTTTAATCCAACCATTCCCTAGACATGATAGTCTGAAGGCATGCCATACAAAGCGAGAATTCTCCTTCTGTAGAGGTATCAGGAAAATGTGCGAAATGAATGAAAACCTTCGCAATCGGATTGGATTGCAAACCCCTTGGGTGGTGCATCTTTTACGTTTTTGATGCCAGCTTCGCCGGCATTGACAAATGGGAGCGTGATTGTTTCTGAGTGTGCTGCTTGAAACAATGGTCGTAGTATCTTCTGGCATAGTATGCTTTACATTTGGTGGTAGTTCGACAGGAGCATTTCCGTTGAATTAAATGTTGCGAAGTCATTAGGAGATGGTTTTGTTATCGAAATGCAATTATTGCATATAATCATGATTGGAATAAGGATAAACATCTGTTCATGCTCCCAGAAATGTTTCACATTCTGCATTTTTTAAGGTATTTTCCCATCAGATCTCTTTTCCTGAACGTGGGGATGTAATCTGAGGTTCTGGAAGTATATAGCATCCGGTCTGTTGATAATATCATTTGTTTATTCCGGTTGCTATCGAATGCCTATGGATTCTGTTCTGACATTTGATATCTATCGCAGTCTTATATCAATTTAAATTGTGTTACTAAATGTTCTAATGAATTCACTGATTACATTTAATGGCTAATATCTGTCCAACTCCTTTTAAATCATCAGACAAATCTGATAAACCAATCATTTCGTATAATTTCGTAATAATTTTAATTAAATTATATAATGATGATATGAATCGGATCTTAAGCTTTCTCTGACTGGCTTTTATTATGGGAATTTAACAATGTTCGTCGTGTACAGGGGAGGTATAAAGGTAAATGGAAGGATAAAGAAAAATGACAATATACATAGAAATAATAAGCAAACATAACTAAAATCGTTTTAAACGATTTATTGTTTATGAGAAATATAACACACTGTTCGTTTTGTTGCAGGAACACTCGCGGAGGTGGCCATGTATAATGAGGAGTAATATGGCAGTATAAAACCGAGGGATCTCCTCCAAGAATGTATTTATTACCAAGTTTGGGCTTATAGACCTACGTATAAATAGACATGTCTGAGGCCTGTAATAACTTCAGTCAACATGCCTGGAAGCACGAGCTCTGTTCTAATTGTATGAAGCCTCGTGACAAGCATACTATCCCAGTACCTGCCAAGAGACCAGTCAAAGCCCCCAAGCCGCCCAAACCACTCCCCAATGATTCCCCCTCCAAGGACGGTGGGGCTGTCGACCAGGGCAATGGCTTGCACAAGCAGAGACCTGAAGCCCGGGTGAAACCCACTATTGCTGCCAAACCAAACGGTTCCGACGCTGAGACCAAGGGGTTAGGGCGCGCTAAACCAGCTGTTAATATTGTCAAGCCTAATGTTGCGCCTCCAGCTGATGCCCAAACCTATAAGGGTAAAAATGATGGCGCCCAAGGTGTACCTGTGTCGGCAGATGGCGCGTATGACGATGTTCCCAAGCCTAAACCAGTTCCTCCAGGTAAGCTGAAACAAGACCCCTTTTATGACGAGTATGACGTGAGCTTTAAGGGCTTGTCTGGTAAACCAGTCCCTATAGGACAAGGTGGCCAGGCACGCAATCGCTCTCTTGACAGACTCAAGAACGATGTAGAGATTGTCATGCCATACAATGTGGTGGATGTGTCTACCGATCCACCAGTCAAAGACCCGGATAGTCCTGGGCATGTTTCTTCGCCTCTAGCTTCAGGAAAACTTGCAGGAGGGTCACCGTTAAACAGGAGACGGGGAGGGAGCCCGCAGTTTCAAAGAAACATTCGTATCCTCGAAGGAGGTTCCAAATCTCCTGGTGCTCAAAGGAAAGCCTTAGCTGCTGGAGCAGATAACGGTTACTATGAGGATGTAGAAGACCCTGAAATCCCGGACCAAGGCCAACCATTCGTTAGAAATTCACCGGGAAGATTATCTAATCAGAAGTCTGCTGTGTTTGAAGCTAAACTTTCAACCATCGCCCAAAATCTCGATCTAATAAATAAGAAGGGTACCTCTAAAACTCCTGAGTCCGATGGATCCAAACCTATACCCCCACCACCGTTATCCGGCGAGTGTTCACCGACGTTATCCAAAAAGGATAAGAAAAAGAATAAAGAGGACTTAAAGCATGAGAAGCAGAGAAAGGGGAGCACAGGTAAATCATTTTTCAAGAAGTTGTTTGGACGCGGAGGCACCGATTCGGAAGATAATGATCCTGGTGCAGATAGTGCCTGTGATTCGGACGGTGGCGGTGGCAAAACGGATGACGAAGGATCTAATAAGGGCAGTGCTCCTCCTAGTGTTGAGAGTTCACCTATGCTGTCCCATACAAGACGTGTCGTTGATCCCGAGAAACCAGACGTCATGAAGAAAGTGGGTAGAGGCGATTCCCTCAAAAAAGAACAACCTAATATGTTCAACGCAGAACTTCGCCAAGCTCTGGCAAAAACATCCAAAATAGGTGAAAAAGATATAACTGCGTCAGTTGCGAAAATAAGGGAGACTAAGAAAACTGAAGCCAAGGCAAGCGACATTGTTTTCTCTGAGTTAAAAGGTTCACCCCTTTTTGATCGGCGAACACAACAATCCGAACCGAATGCGGCAAAAAGGGTGATTCAGGAAAGGGAAAAAAGTCCACAAAAGCTCGCCCGTGAACCACCAACTAATGTATCAAATAGTAGTCCAGGAAATACTAGGAAATCCCTAGTCGTAGAAGGACCTATTGTTCATGGAGCTGCCGCCCCAGTCCGATGCTCGGATGAAGAAAAAAAGCCCATGGAGTCTACTGGTGAATCAACTCCGAGTCAGAAGACTGCACCTGCAATGAAACAAGAGCCACCGGAGACGAAGCCGAAACCTGATGTGAAAGCAAAGCCTGAGAAAACTGAGAACAAACCTAAGCTCGATGGAACCATCAAAAGAAGGCCAGCTCCAGCTGCGCCACCCCCTCCTATACCCATCTCTGACAAGACTAACAGGAACTCATCGTGTACATCTCCAGTGTCACCCAGACCTGGGGCTCCTCCTCCTTCACCAAAACCTCCACCAGAAGCTCCTCCTCTCGAGGAAGCACCCAGACTACCTGAAAAGACTAACAGTAAGAAAAGGAATTCGCTGAAGGCGGATGAAATGATGGGGCTACCAGATAAAATCTCAGGGAAAAAAATTGAAATTTCGGCACCTCTGCCTCCCCCACCGCCATCACCTAAGCAAGCTGCCCATGAACCACCTCCACCAGCACCGCCCCCTCCCCCCTTACTTCCAACTCCAGATGCCCCAGCCCCAAAACTACCTGAAAAATGTAACAAAAAAAGGAATTCTCTCAAATCAGACGACATGGCTGCCCAGGAAGTTTATTCCAGGAGGCCCGAGATTTCGGCGCCTAGGTTGCAGAGAACCTCTGCCGTGCTCGATGGAGTGGTGGATGCTGGCCTTGGTGCTTCACTATGTGGTGATAATTCTTTAGGTTCTCCTGTGGCGGCAAAGATGGTATCGCCTTCTGTTTCTCCGTCATCAACGCTTACACATGAAAAGAAGCAACGTCCGAGATCTGAAATATCAGAAGGTAAATATAAAATCAGTTATTCCATTGGTAATATATGTGTTCATTAAACATAATTCCTACTGGATAGAGCAGTCAATCGTAGTTGAATTAAAACATTGATTGAACATATTTATTGTGCAATAACATTTAGACGGTGTTTTCAGTGAATACTACATAGCTTTTGTTTATTCATTAATCCAAGATTATGCCTCCAACTATGCAAACATCTATTTTTAAATCTTGAGATTGTTTTTTTTTAAATTTAAGACCAAAAGATCTATGTATGAAGATAAACAATATGACATAGAGAAAAGATGCATGGAGGATTTAAACCGCCCTTATAATAATAGATTTGTATTTCCATTACACAGTTACATTATCATTATACAGTTTTGTCGACTAGAAGATATTCATGGAAAAGGATTATTCTCTGTAAAGAATACAGGTCTTCCCAATACCCCTGAATAATTATCAAATGCAAAAATATAGGTGCAGGAATTGACTTAAATTTTAACTTCATATTATGTGTATGTATTCTGTTTTGCTTGGATACATTACAGTTCACCTTTATTTGTTCAAACAAAGTAATTCCTGTGAAAAGCAATATCTTGTATTTGTTACAGGAAATTTGTTATAATTATGATGCTTATTTTCAGGGAAAATGGGGTCATTACGGAGAAAGCCGGAGAGTGCTCCTCCACCTCCGCCCGCGCCTCCGGACCGCCGGCTATCTGCTAATGACATCTCACCCACTGACGACCTCATTAAACGACTATCAAGAGCTAGCTCTGAAGATGCCTCCAGAAAGACTCACACCTTCCCTAGAGAAGGTACGAGGGAGAAAGAACCATTAATGGGTGGCACTTTGGGTCGCCAGACTCAGCGGGCAAGGGCCAGAACTGATAGAGCGCAAACTTTATCTGAAGGCATCGGCTGTGAACTAGAAGCGTTTACTTCTGTATTAAGTGAGTTATTTACCTGTATGTATTAAATATATTTAAACAAATTTATTTAAATATATTCAAAGATGTTTTTGTGTATTAAATGATAAAACTGTTTCTGAGTGTCATTCTGATTTATTTCAGAACACGAAACAATAAGCGACCTAGCAAATGAACTAAAGGAACTTAGCGGTAAATTCGTTCAGCGTAAATTACCATCTCCTCCAAAAGAAGTGTATTATGGACCCGAAAATTATTATGAGACTGTATACAGTGATGAAGAGGATAACTGTAAAGTAGGCAAGAAAACCAGGATCAAAGGAGACGCTATCACCCAAATGAGGGAGCGAGAGCGGAGAGAGCGATCCCTTACACCGTATGAAGATGTAGATGGCGAGTGTTATGACGACAGGGACCTTTCCAGAAGAAAAAAGGAGATGAGTCCCGGTATGGTGTGGGAGGGCAGTGAAAAAGCTGCAGAGATGGTCAATCAGTGCATGAAGCAGCAGGCTGTCGCCATTCCCCCAACTCATAACCCAGTTATGACATCCAGTGCTGAGTACCTCCAGCCGGTAGCACACGACCATTCACCTCAAGATGAGTGTCTCAGCCATGGACCCGTGATAGGAGCGCACCCTATACCTTTGGTCATGAACCTCTCCGGTTCCTCTAAGCCAGAGAGTGCCCCACTCATGACATCTTCCTCCCTTGTGCACGCGGGGGATCGTGGCAATGATTGGAGACCGAAACCTATACCTCGTAAGCCCCAAAGTTCCCCCTCGTCTTCCGCCACCTCTTCTTCATATGTCTTCCTGTATACAGAAGAGATCACTGAACTTGGACCCAGACCGTTTGGTCCTGTTGAAGGATGGCAGAGACTTGGAGAGAAGCATGTGGCTATCCTCGAGCAGATTCGATCATCATTGGACTCCTTATTCATCGGTGCTCCTGTCTCTCCATCAAACCTTCGATGGGATGACTTCGCGTTGGAAAGCTTCGTTCCTGTATTTTCTAATATCGGCATCTCCTTTTACCGGGCAACTACACATAGGCTTTGCCTAAAGGAATGCCTACTTATGGTATGTTCATTTACTCATCTTGGAAGTGGTGTCTTTATTTGTTTGTACTTACTTACCTTTATATATATATACTCATATACTTACTTGCCATGCCTCAAATGAATTGCCTAACATTCTATGAAGTAATTTATGTATTTTGAGTAATTTTTCACAGTCTACGCCATGTATCATCATGGATTCTCTACATGTGGTGTTCTTTGAACTGTCTCGCACTCAAATGATATCCAACACTGTGTTCTGAATAACATTAGTGTTAACCTCAGGCGTCCTTATTTCAATTCAAATGCCACCATTCGTGTTTTTGTTATGTGTAGCTTTCTTTTTTCATAAAGAAGGTGTATCGAAAATGTTTCTGGCTTCACCCCAAGCAGGCAGGAGTTCTGGAACATTTTTGTCTATTTTGTATTGAGGTTCACTGGTAATATTGGCATGATATGACGCTTATTATACAAGTCATGCTAATACCAATCAGGTTCTTGATTAGGATTATTCCTCCTTATAATTTTCTGTATATGTATTCACTTACAGCTCAGAGTGCGCACGCTTCCAAACGAGGTGAATGTTTGTTATGTTTGTCATCATTGAATGTGTGTTCCCAAATATTGTTAAGGCTTTTCTCATAACGGATTTCAGATATTTGTTGTGACTTTCTGACATATGTGGAAGGGTGATCTTACCGCCGATCCCATCAAAGTAAACTTTCCATTACCGGCTCGGTGTGGATCTTTCTAAACGTATAGTGTATTTGAAGTGCCTGTTGGTCTTGATATGGATACGGTAGTAAAAGGCCAGTATTGCACGCAGTCAAGGTGACCCCTGCAACAATCCCCAGACTTTGCATATTTCATGACCCTGTCACTGCCACAGGGACTTCACATTCAGCAGTTCACACATTCCATCGTTTTTACTTAAGAATCTTTTTGAAGTGTATGAAGCAGTGCAAAAAAAAGCTTAGTCCTCCCTGCAACCCGACTTACTAAAACAACCGCTTTCTTATATTAATTTTCATTCAGCAATACTCGTCCTTTCGAATTCCATGTAATTTGCTCACAACTTTATTGCAAATTTTAAAGGCTGCCATGATTGCGCGAGAAGGCATTTCACTTGTTCAGATGTTTGTCATATTACATCACGGTTCAGCTTCGGGTCACCTTGATAATGTACCCCGTATTTATGGCTAGAGGCAATGGTATGAATCTGTAAATTACATTTCATCGGACGGTGGTCTTTGGATATGCATGTAACTATTAGAACGTCAAGAACACGACATAATGTTCATAGATTCACTCTTGGAAAAGTATTTCTTCTTAACAAATTTCTATCATTTTTAGTAAGTTTTATTGTTAAATATGTCATTCTCTGAAATTTCTATTAAATCAGTGTATAGCTAGCGGAAATATTTTCCTGTGAGTTCATAAACATGCCAATGGTAGACTATCAATTAATAGTATGACGTTGTGCTAAAATATAAACTTCTAGAAGAATGAAATATCCTAAAAAGAACTTGTTTATTTTAAAAAATAATTGTTTTCCTACTGTGATATAAACCAGTAAAAAAAAATACACGACAAAATAAGGCTAGCCAGTTTAAATTATTCTGGGATACATATATGATAAAATTGATTCGATTATTGAAATTACTTCCTTCTGTTTAGACTGTAAATAGCATGCTATAATGATTTGAGCGATGAGTTCACTTGTGTATTGTTATGCGCTGTTTTGCCAATACTTCAGTTTGTAAAAAATATTTTCTTTATTCAAGTTATAATTTTGGTTAATTCAAACATTCATATAACTACATGAACAACCATTTTGATTAGTAAAATTTATTTTCATGAATATTTCATATTTCAAGCAGTTGCTTGCACGTTAACTTATGCTCAGCATGTCTTTTTTTTTTACAAAAGAATCGTTTGGACATAATGAAAACTCTGAATTAAACATATATTAAATAAGCTATTCTCACACGTCACAAACATTGGGACGCTCTCCTATATATTGTCTCTTATGAAATAATCGTTCAGTCCTTTGTTGTTTTTTTCAGTTGAGCCTTTGTCCACTTCCCACTGAAGTTCCTCCACAAACTCATCTGGGAATCCTGCACCCTAGCGCTCTGTACCAGGACCATGTTTCTGCCCTGTTATTCCCCGATAACACGGCCGACCCGCGGGTGTATGGTCAGTGTGGCAAAGTACCAACCACTGTATGGGTACTACCGTATGCGAGCGTGTGTAGCTTTGAAGAATACTGCATCGGTTTAAGGGGACTTTATGCAACCAAGTTGCCTATATTCCACCGGCACCTTTGCTCGGCATTCCAACAAGCTCTCAGTGCCATATTATATTTGCTCAACAAAGACTGTAATCTCCAGTGTTTTAAAGGGGACGAGATTCTTGGTGTCACTCCACTAGGTAGTCATGAAACCTTCGTAATTGCCCTACCCCATCACTGTCATCTTGGCACGAATCCAGGTTCTAACGGCCAACTGGCGCTCCAGTTACATCAGTTGTTGCTCAGGTTGCTCGATGATCAATACCTTGCATCTGCCTGTGGGGTATCCCTCAATCACTCGCGATACTTCCGGGGCCTCATCCAAGTAGCCAAGGTTCTCAACAGAAACACAGCGCAGAATCTGTTCAAGGCACAACTTATGTGTGAGTTCCTTTTGTGGGGGCCTGGCGAGCAGGAACTTCAGGCGATACTTTCCTCCCACAACCCACAAGCGGCTCTCTCGGTGTGGCTGGAGTTAGAGCGTACCAGCGTTATTGGAAAATATGCCATAGAGGACTTTTCAGCCACTAAGGAGGACGCCCATCGTATTCACTTCTTGGTTCTGCTCTCAGACCAGACGCTGTGGGACACAGTGCAGCTTCTCCTTCAGGATTGAAAAAAACAGCCATGCTATGTGAAATATTTATGAAACTTTGTGAGCCGATAACCGATACTTCTTGATAGGGGACATGAATCAATTACAACTGACCAGAAAACGTTGGGGAAAGTCCCATTGATGCAGTCAATAAAAAGCATATTTAACAAAGGTGTGAGGTGACCAGATAAGTCACGGTGATAATCCTTTTCCTCAGTGTTGGGAAGTTTTTATTAACTCTTTATATTAGAATGGGGTCTTTACCTCACCTACACTCACGTCTCAAGGTTTAGATGTGGTTGCTTCTGTGTCTCCTTTCAGACAGTTTGATATTGTCCTACCTATCTCTTGGGGAATGACTGCGTTTCCATGATGGTCAACAGAGTAAACTTTGTATCACTCACACATTTGTAATCAAACATAATGCTATGTAAAGATCGTCAATAATAATGATAGGTTTTATATTATGTGCTTACACCCAATGACTGTTTTGGGGAAGAGAAATTTTACTTCAGGCGCATGCATATTAACTTGTACACCAACATGTGTAAGACGGCAAGAGAAATGAATTATGTTTTAATCTTGAGAGCTGTCATACTAACCCACCAAGTCAAAGTCTTTAATTCAAAAGAGATGTTTTGAAGTTCCAAGCCATCAAACGTTTCTCCTCAAAAGTACCCAAACCTATTTGATCGAGCAAGAACTTAGATGCTAGATAACTATCTTATTTATTGAGAAAAAGGAGTTCTGGAATAGGTTTGACTTTTAAAAAATATTTCTATTACTAAATGAAGCCTATTGTATAAAAGACAATATCTTTATTACACATAATAAAGTAAATTATATCGCTATCATCCAAGAGACGGAGCTGTTTTTTAAAAGATGCTATGGAATGGATATTTCTCATTTGCTGTGATTCAGGAATGACCCACATATTATTTTTATTTTGTTATTGTTATATCCGAATTTCGGAAATATATAAATTTGGAGTAACATACTGATGTTCTCCGTATTTGCAACTTTCCACCTATTTCAAGGGACATGCGTTATTCATCTTGGTGTATTCGATTCCTGTAATTGGAAGCAGATTGTAATCTGAAAGTACTACCAACCATCTACAGGCCACGAATGTATGTAGACTCACAAAACTGTCAATTAGTTTACTAGTGAGAACCCAGGGGTACTCCTAAGAAATGTTAGAGGCCATGTATAGTATGTAGTATTTATTCATTCCTTGATTAACATCGAACTACTCTGGGAGTGATGGTTCGAAGAGAAAAAGGCATTAAAAATGGCTACTTATTGATTGAATGCCTAACATTTTACTGTAAAAAGAGAATTGTATAAAGTAATATATTTTGCTTGTTTTGTATTGTATTATGAGTTTCTGTGTTGCTTACAATTCGTACCATGAGTTCTCCGAATGATGTCCTTTGTGACAGATAACTAGAGGAGTCTTCTCCGCTAACATGAGCCTGCAATTATCATGACTATGCATGACTTTTTTCACGTTCTTTAAACATACATATCTGAAAAGCTGTGAGCAATGGATTATCATTTCAAGCCCTGTGTTAATACACAAGTAGTCTTTGGTAGAGGTGGAGATTTTTACTTGAAACGATTTTAAGTATTCTAGTCATATGTTATGTGTGTCCAGCTATTTTTATTTGTATCCCTTATATAGACGGGTTTTATTTTTGCTTCTTGGCAAATATGCTCACTTCCACGTCTCCGATTCTGTCCCTTCACTTATGTGTCTTAATTTATGTCATACATTGCAGCATTTTTTTTTTCATTTTGGGTGAATGTGCCTTTTTGAAAGTATGCAAAATAGTGTATTCAGCGTAGTTTTTACATTTATTTTTTGAGGTTTTACGCCTTCCTTTATTTTTGCGTTTCAGGTGTGATTTTGGGAAGGTATTCTGATATACCGGTGCTAAATACCAATCTAACTTAGGTTTATTCTATTTCACATTATTTTGTGACTCGGCATTGTGTAACCGAACACATGTATGTGCAATATATCTGCGTATGTTGAGGTGAAATAAAATTAATCGAGTTACAACATGAGAATGCAATATATAACTAGTGCAATACGTCATGCGATTAAGTTAAAGGCATGAAATTAAATTTCACCTCGGATTGCTTGTGAAAAGTCCCGTCGTATGAATTATTTATTTATCTTGTTGGTAGAGGACGGTCAAACATGGGCATATAGCATTCTAAATAGACCAATAGTATTTATCCATGTATAAGATTAGTCAGGCATTATTAGTCAGAAACTATTTTCACCGTTAGGCCCTTCGCTGTAAGGAGCACTAGTCATTTATTGTGAAAGGCTACATGTTAGGTATCGATCTAGTCATCGCGATGTTGTGGATGTATATAAACCAATTTGCTGTGATTTGTGTACGGTTTGTGCTGTTTGTCTGTGTATACATATGAATTATGAAAATTCACTTTTCGATGTGCTATACAAAGCATGTTATAACTGTGCTATGTTTGATAAAGTTGTATTAAAGATGCATATTACATATGCAAAAGTAAGTTTTTGCTTGTATTAGTTTTATGTTTCCTCTTTTACATTACATGGTCTTTACTTACCCCCTGGCCAAATCCAGCTGATATATCCAAGTATATCAGTGCGTCATAAATTATTTACGTGTGTAACAAAAATATTACATTATGCAGTATCAAAGCAATTGTTACACTATGAAAACATGGTTACTGGCCGATCAATATATTATATTATCCTTCCGTTTTGACTCCACTGACGTTTTTTCCCTCTATGGTCGTTGCGGTTTCAATCTGCAGTACATTCTCAATCCGAATATATAGGAGCTGCCAGGTCAGAGGATAGTGGTAGGTTGTGTAACATAGGTTCTTTATGATAATTAATATATGACACCGCAATAAGCATGCGGTCTGGTGGAGCCCTGCCGTTCTATGTTAACGCGATCACCTTGTGCAGGCAATCCCTGTACGGCATTTGTGATTAATGTTGAACACACTCGGGGGCGCTGTAATCGGCTGTCGCTACTGTATATCAAACTAATTTAGAGTGATTTAGAATTGTAAAGACTTTCCTACAAAGATTGGTTAAAAGGCGACATCATCGGGTTTTGCACAAATAATACGTGCCTCATCGAGAGATATTATTATTAAGGCTATTCGCATGATAATGCGGAAGCCTTTCTTATTATAGATATACATAGATATACTGAGAGTTTGGCACATTCCTGGAATTCTTATGGAGCATTATATCCGATGTCACAGTGGCCAAACCGACATCCCAGTAAACTGTCTTCTGGTTGTAGTACAGCTAAGCAAATTGGAGGTCGGCCAATGTTCCAACCATTCTATAGATTCCCTTATTTTGGTGTCTGTAAAACATTTCCTTCTAGGCGAAATTTGATGTTAAACTTTAGAACATCTCATAGAAGTTTATTTAGCAAATTACATGGGTGACTGGTGAGGTCACTGGGCACACTCTCCATCCCATGGGTTGACACATTCCACACCTGTCAACATCAATCAGTTCCTTTCTTCTTGCATATCACCCTGGGGTCAACTGGGGGTGCCAGTGGGGTCACTGGGGTCAGTTGGGCTGTCCTTTTCTTTAGAACTTTTTAGAAATCAGAACTAAATGTATAATTCAAAATCCGCTGTGCTAGTCACATTGTCAGAGTGAAATAGAACTTTAAATCAAATTTGTGGCCCATATAGAACCAAAGTTGTGAAGTTTCTCAAACTTTATAAGTACATCCTACATCACAGTCATGTAAGCCATCCTCCAGGGCAGAGCCAGTCAGGTTCAGAAGGCAGTTTGGTCACCTAAGTTTCAGGGAGTCATTAACACTTTAGCCTTAGTCTTAGCCTTGCGGTTAAGCTTATCGCTGGATGTGGTATCGAGGAATGTGGGTGTCTGGACCGAACTGGAGCTTTACTCCTCCCTTAGGACGGATTTTTTTTTTTTATCATTTTTTTTTCACTTGCTCCCAACCAAATGCCATTGAAATGCTCCAAACCACAAATGTCATTAAAATCCCATTAGGACAGAAACAATTTTTTTTTCATTTTTTTCCCATCTACCTTGTCTAGGGTTTTGCTCCCAACCGCAAAATGCCATTGAAATGCTCCAAACCGCAAATGTCGTTAAAAACCCATTAGGACAGAAATTTTTTTTTCATTTTTTTCCCATCTACCTTGTCTAGGGTTTTGCTCCCAACCGCAAAATGCCATTGAAATGCTCCAAACCGCAAATGTCATTAAAATCCCATTAGGACAGAAAAATTTTTTTCCATTTTTTTTCCCCATCTACTTTGTCTAGGGTTTTGCTCCCAACCGCAAAATGCCATTGAAATGCTCCAAACCGCAAATGTCATTAAAATCCCATTAGGACAAAAAAAAATTTTCATTTTTTTTCCCATCTACTTTGTCTAGGGTTTTGCTCCCAACTGCAAAATGCCTTGCTCCAAACCGCAAATGTCATTAAAATCCCATTAGGACAAATTTTTTCTTTTCATTTTTTTTTCATCTACCTTGTCTTGTAGGGTCTTGCTCCCAACTGCAAAATGCCATTGAAATGCTCCAAACCACAAATGTCATTGAAATCCCATTAGGACAGAATTTTTTTTTTTTTTTCATTTTTTTTTCATCTACCTTGTCTAGGGTCTCGCTCCCAACCATTGAAATGCTCCAAACTGCAAATGTCATTAAAATCCCATTAGGACGGAATTTTTTTTTTCATCTTGCTCCTAACCACAAAATGCCATTGACTTTTCGATTGACAATTCTGATTTTTCGATTGACTATTTCGACTTTCCAATTGATTGTTCTGACTTTATGACTTTTCGATTGACTATTTCGACTTTCTGATTGACTTGTTTTGACTTTTCGATTGACTATTCTGACTTTCGATTGATTTTTCTGACTTTCTGATTGACTATTCTGACTTTTTGATTGACTTTTCTGATTTTTGATTGACTATTTCAACTTTTTGATTGACTATTTCAACTTTCTGATTGACTTTTCTGACTTTCTGATTGACTTTTCTAACGTTCTGATTGACTTTTCTAACTTTCTGATTGACTTGCTCCTTTACAATTGACTATTCTGACTTAACAATTGACTATTTCAACTTTATGATTGACTTTTCTGATTTTACGATTGACTATTTTGACTTTACAATTGACTATTTTGACTTTACTATTGACTATTTTGACTTTACAATTGATTTTCTAACTTTACAATTGACTTTTCTAACTTTATGATCGACTATTTCCACTTTTGATTTTACAATTGACTTTTTGATTGACTTTCGACTTTTTGATTGACTATCCTCGCTTTTTATGATTGACTATCCTCACTGTTTTGATTGACTAATTTGACTTTTCTGACTTCTCGATTGACTTTGCTGACTTTCCGATTTACTTTTCTGACTTATGATTTATGATTGATTATTTGACTTTCCGATTGACTTTTCTGACTTCATGATTGACTTAATGGGTGACTATTTTGACTTTTCGATTGGCTTTTCCGACTATGATTGACTTTTGACTATGATTGCCTTGGACTATTCTGACTTAACGATTGACTTTTATGACTATTAGATTGACTATGATGCAGGAAACTATTAAAATCAATTCCTTTAGATCTACTTTAAGAAACAAACATTTCTTAAACCCAATGAGAACAGTAATTCTCTGGACACTTAAACTGACAGGAACAGGTGGTCTTTGTCACACCCTCTTCCAGTCCCCTGCTCCATGACTTCCCTCCCGGTCCTGGGTTAGACCTTAAAGGGCCTTTCTGTCTCTTTTCTCTGTCTCTCTCTCCCTTCTTCTCTATCTCTATTTCCTGGGTATGATCATAAACTGGCGAATAGCCTCTTGCTCACTTCCAAAAAGTGAGCATCACAGTCGTTAAACCCTTTCTTGTTATTATTTAAATGACTTCTAAGAGAAAGCAGATTGTTGTTGAGTGTGCATCTCTCGACAATTTAGTCCCACAGGTACTGACCCATTTCTTTGTACCCGTCATTCCAGTCCTATTCTCAACTATAAGATAATTCATTTGTTTTCGAGCCTATTGACCTCAGCCATGCTTCACTCACAGTGGCTGTCCTTCCAAGTTTCGAGTCTATTCAAATTAAGATTTCTGGCCGATCTGTTTCCATGTTTGATTTGTAGTTTTATTTCGTTTGCTCTAGGAATTATTTTGTATTTTCTGTTGTAAGTTCTAGTTAACATGGGCATATTTTATCTCCTTTCCATCACCCTAAAAGAAAATGACAGAAACTGTATTATGTTTTCTGTTGACATCCATTTATTGTTCATGTGACATGACTTGCTTACATCTATGCACATCACATCTGCCTATCTCCTTGAGCAGTAACATGAAATATGCTTCCAGACGAACCACATTATCCAGCCGCTTGGGCTGGTAAGAACAATGTACTCTACCAGAGATTAATAATTATGTATATCACGGTGTCACCTGACGCGTAAGTCATCTCTATGGTTGACCTCACACCAAGATAACGGCACGTTTATTCTGTGCCCATTTGAACAAAGTTCTCTTTTCTCATTTTTATAACATTTCCTATGGTTCTGTGATCAGAATAACAAGCAAAATAATAGATAAATTATTTTAAAACATCATATAGCATCGCTCAGAAGGTTTCGGGATAGTTCATGTCGTTTGACAAATGGAGTGTGTGAGTATGTTTTGCCATAAATAAATTACATGTAAATACACTATTTATCACACTGTTTAAGATCATACAAACTTTAATCTTGATTGTCCGAATAAAACAACCCGAGTACATGGATAATCAGAGAATATTTTCTTGAATTGATACTACAATATCAATACAAGACAATATGCATTTCCTCTATTTTGCAACCAGGATTTCTCCCCTGCAAGAAGAACACATAAGCTTTAAGTAACTCTTTTGAATATTATATTCACACGCGATATACATTATATACATAATATCTTAAATTGTCTTGCAGTCCATTCATTCACTGAACACTGACCTTTCTAGGATAAAGTTTAATACCAATAAATTAAAATAATTATTTGTTTAAATCTAAAACAAAATCACACTAGCAACATATTACAAGATATACTCCAAAAAAGTGTGTAAAACTGCCATTTGCACCTCATTCTATCTGGCGATGTCTCATGCACAAGTATATTCATGTGTGTATTAGTTTTCGCAACTGTATAGTCAACCTTTGTATATTCCGTGCCCGTATTCTATAAACAACAAATTCGGGTCAGTTGCCATTTTCCAACCGAGACCGATATACAACACACTACTTAGGATTGCACCATAGAAATTCCATTTAATGGCATGCCATGTACAGCTGTATATCAATTCATAATATACCTGACACATATATGTGTTGACGACACCATACGAATACTCGATCAGTGGTTATCTAGTTAATAAGAAGCATCAAAACACCCCTTGCTCTTGCCCGTAGTTTGCAGGTTAATTTATAATTGTGTCAAAGAATTAATGTGACATGGTGACTAGCTTCATTTTAATAGCAAAAGGAGTCTTCTGAAACGGTACATGAAATTATCCTTAGATATTCATCCCCTATATTTTTTATAAATCTGCCAGCGCAAAAAAAATAAGCGATTAGCATGTACAAATGCAAACACAGGATGGTCATACACAAAATTCTCAATTCAATATGCCAGCTTTTGTATATAGCAGGAGTTCGCTGGTTTCAGTTCGTCAAAAACCTTTGATAATATATAAATACATGAATTTGAATGCACAATGTAAAATGATGAGTCACACAATAATGTATTTTGCCTACTATTTTAACTGTGTGTGTAAATCTGAAGCACCTTAGTGTGGCGAGTGGTGATGTAATGTTCGCAGAGTCCGTGACTAGCTCAAAAAGAGAAGATTCTGCGGGTGCAATAGCCACAGACATTAAAATGTGCTCCACCCATCCACATGATAAACACTCCATACCTTGGCTGACCCTCACCATCTCATCTACCAATTCATTCTATTTGCACTTATCATGAATTAGGTAGTAGTAAACCATAACATGGGAATAATATAGGGAAACAATTCTACTGAATTGTCGATAAGTCTTTCCATCGATTCTAATAATACCTAATAAATGCTACAGAAATAAATAATTCCCCAGCCAATAAGATAAATAATTAATGCTTCTTGTAAAAATTCCCCAAAACATGATTGAGAAACGGAACAAATAAATAAATCTACAAACAATGCGTATAATTATGCATAAATAAGTGTATGCAACAATAATTCTCTCCCCTGGTTTATCAGATACGAGCCCTTGCCACAACAGATCTTTTCCCGAACAATTGTCCCAATGTCGTCAGCACCATTCAAAACATAACTTATAGTGTATGTTGTAAACCCATCTAGAAATAATCACTGCCTTCTTTTCCCGCGCACTGATGGGTGACAAAGATGTCAAAATATTAAACATTTGCATGCTTTGCATGAGCTGTACAGACAAGTGTAATTATAATTATTATAGTGAGCTTGGTTAACGACACGTCCATATCTCAAATGCATTTAAACCTACTGAAGACTCTTATGCCGGAACACATGTATACAGATGGCAGTTGGTCACAAGGGTCTACATTAAGGTCATAAATATTTCAAGATATTAAAATGCTGATACTATGTATATGCTATTCCATTACAAACAGAGGTCAATAATCTCCTTATATGAGCAGAACATTGGTAGAAAGTACATATTACATTGAATATCAACTATACATTGTAATTTGTATGTTTTATAGGTAGGATTTATTAACGTAACTATGTAATTACATACATTTATACGTATTTATAAGCCTTTGCCCCATGAAGATCACCATGCGTGGTCACTTATGGAGACCAAACAACAGAGGCAATCTCATTGATATTTACACGTGTGTTGATGGTCTTTTGAACACAAATCCAAACAGAATGACCAGTGTGTCAGTGACCAGTGGATGATATGAGTATCGGTGAAAGATCCATTATTAAATGGACATATGTGACCATATATGGTATGAGAATGGCAAATGTGAATACATTTTATGTTTTACATGTTCTTATGCAATGTGACGAGACGGATTTAATCCTCGTCGGAAACGATTTTTAAAACTGAGAGATACTTTTCAGTTCATATAAGTATAATCTTGATCAGAACAGACACGCACACGATGAATAACATCAACCCTTTGTTCATTGAGAATGAAACACACAGAACCTTAGGTTCACAGCCACAATATACCCTCCAACAGTGTCATAATGGACCGTTCCAGCCGTTTGGCTGGCACTGTCCAATATTCTCTGCAGCAGGAGGGGCTGGGGCTGTTTCATACTCGGTGGGTATCCATTCCTTAAGTTCAACCTGCTGCTGTGGTTCTCCGGAGGAGGAGAAATTCATTTCAACCGGCTCTGAGTATGAATGTGCGTGGGGCTCTTGTCAGACAACCTTCACTCCTGCCAGTGCTTGTTTAACTGTTGTGAACAGAGCATTGTTTTCTGAGGAGTAGTTTTCTAGACATAGGCTCCGCAGCTGCGATATATATGAATCGAAGTTATCTTCCTGTATTACTTCATTAGAGTTGGGCAGCTGTACGTTCTGCAGGCACTGCATCATTGATTCTTTCATATAGCCAAAACACTGGTTCAAGTTGGTGGTAGTATCGCCCATAGCTTGATTCTCCTTCTCATTCTGTCGGATCTTGGATTCCATGCACGTTATCTGTGCCCGAAGTTTAATCATCTGCGCTTCCATCTGGGAATTGCATTCCTGTAGCTGCGCTATTTCCATATCTAAAGCTTGAAGCTCCTCGTCATTAGAGAAGTCTGAAAAATACAAAGTTTATAATTAGTCGTTTCAATATGCGGAAAGGATCCAACCCCTTGAAAGATATGCTGACATGCAGCCGCTTACGCCAACTATGCTTCCATTCAGTCCCTCCTTCCCATCCACATCTCCTTGTGATGTGAGGTGTTTTCCATAGGTCAGTGGCGAATGAAGATAAGGAACCGGGACTTTGGGGCTGTACATATGAATCAATGACATTTTGTTATCCCAATATATTGGTCTTTGACCAACTACCTGACTCTTTACCATATTTATATGGTAAATATTTATATATAACAGATTACCATGTGCTAAATCAATCTAGCATCGTATGGGAGAACTAAACTCAGTACGTGACAAATCCTTCTTTCTACTGATAAATCCAGTTTTTTAATATAGTTAGATATAATTGGTATATATTTAAGGCAAAACTCACTATAACCAGCCTCCGCCTTCGCCTGTAGCGTCTGCATTTCTTCTGACGACAATTTAGCCTTCTTCATCGCTTGTGTAGCGCGAGGACAACCTGAGAGGGACCTATGAGAGAGAAAACTCCCATTAGCATGTCCTGACCCATCACAGCCAGGAGTTGGACAACTGAAAAAAAATCATCACGTTCCTATTAATACCGCTATCCCTCTGGGAAATAATAAACTAGTTTACTATTTACCCTTCACTGCGATAGTTATCGGTATTCATAAAACCATATTTACCAGATAATCACTAAAGCCTGCCCCTGAGACATATTTGGCCCCTGAGACATATTTTTTTCCTCGAAATATAGGACGGTTTGGTTTTTTTTTAAAAAAAAGGGATATGATCACATGAATTTGATAAATTTATACTTTTCATTATTTGCAAAACAGTGTGTCCATGGCCTGGGAACAGGATATCATATATACACGTACATACACTTCATCATTATCAAGCATGATCGTAAACATCTTAAACGTGTCTACTTGAAACCTCCGTGTTTAATAAACCGGCAAAACTATACGGTATCACATGCACATGTATATTTCTTAAGATGACTGTGGTCCGAAATAAGTTCCAGTTCCAGTCATTGAAGCACTTACTTCAGTCCATCCATCTTAATCGGTCTGTTAAGGATCGTGGAGGGGCCGTGGTGGGCTGCCTCGCTCAGACCGTTGGCGATGGCTTGTTGTCTCTGGAGCTTGTGGCGGTTTGCAATCGGACAGCCAGAAGCACTGGAAAATACCCAACGGGTGAAATATAACTTTGTTCATTCATATTTTCAATGATATCCATACGAAACAATCTGGGCATTAAAAAAGATTCTAGTTAAAAACCAATTAGGCATTTATGGAATGAGGCCTATTAAATATATGTGGTTTGAGTGCACTGGTTTAATAGTTAGTTGGTCTATATTTACCTTCTGTGTGTAAGGTATTTTCCAGTCACATGACCGGAACCATCACAGCCGGGAACGGGACACCTTTCATAAACATAGACCGGTATATTAGACAGTGGCAATGGAGAGAACAAAAAACATTTTATATACAGAAGAAGGGGAAGAAAATGTTGAGAATGTTTTAAAGCTTTTGAATAATTTAACGATTTAGAATAGTTTAATAATTGTCTAAAATAAACAAAATTGTACGATTGCATTTGTCTTAAAACAGATGAAATGTATTAGACTGAAAGTTAGAGACAATGGAGAGATACTTGTTTTCCATTTCTATTGCATTATAACGATTTAAATAATTTGTTGCCAATATGCTGAGGTAAGCACATTTTCCAAGAGTGCCTTCGTGCATAGCATCTTAATACCTCAAGGAATAATATAATGGCGTTCCGGGTAAGAAAAGCTCAAACTCAAAATGCTTACTTAAGCGGCTCAGGTGCTTCGCCTGGTTTATCCCCATCTTTAGGGTATTTCTTGGGCTTGTTGGCACGCGGACATCCTGACAGGCTACGATGTGATGCGTAGTTTCCAGTAACATGACCGGACCCATCACAACCCGGGGTGGGACATCTGTATATAAAACGATATAAGGGGAACATTCACATCTCGCTCCAGGATTCTACATGCATCTTCCGATGTTATTAGAGTTTTAAAATTCAACAAATGGTGCACTAAAATACAGAAAAGCAATTGCTTAAATTTTCTTTTCTTTGTATAAGCTACAAAGCCTAGTCAAATCCGACACTAATAGATAGATGAATGATTAAGCGCTTAAAGGCTCTTGTCCACTAAGCGGATTCTCATGTGATTTTGTGCTGCAAGAGCCCCATGTGCACTAAATCGCATGAGAATCGGATGTGAATCGGCTGAGGGGACAAGGGCCTCTCGCTTTTAATTGGAGAATTTCAGAGAGTCAAAACACTTTCATGCAATACCTACACGTACTTTTGTTCCACCTGCGAGGCCTGGACCATGGCTCGGTCGGCGTGAGGACAGCCCGAGAGACTGCGGTGTGTGGCGTAGTTACCAGAGACGTGGCCCATTCCATCACAGCCAATAGTAGGACATTGTATCAGCTCTTTACCTCGGGGAGACAAGGACTTTCCACCTCGTGGTGAATGTGGACAGCTACAGAACAATAATGAACATGTTTATCTAGTGACCAATGGGCCGTATTTGTAGGAAAATGGCATTAAGCAACAACCACTCACTCACCCACTTGTCTCAAATTGATCAGTTTGATATTTTGAACTCTTTGTTCCTTCGATGCTGATTTTGAGCAGGTACCATACACATTTTAGCACCTCTATGTGGTTGAACAATGATTTAGGCCCTAGCTTGAGCACTTGGTTTATTATAATGAAATGATGGAGGAGAGTACTGCTAACTGGTTGGAAAGTTTAGTTTTATATATCGATGTTTAACAAATACAGATTAAAGAGATCTGGAAAAGGATCATTCCTTCTGTGTTTATAAGAGTTACAGATCTTCCTGAACTTTAAGAGGGAACTCAGTTGGATGAACGAACATATTTGATTGAATGCAGAAAACAATGATCAACTATAGACATACATACCCATATTCATCATCCTCGCTGGGTAAAGGGGAGAGAGGGTTGTATTCAGGCAAAGGTTGCTGCTGCTGATTGTGTTGTTCCTGTGAACCATGCACTACTACGAGAGCACCCTCTAGGTCATCTGTAGCTGATATCTGTTGTAAATGCATGTTCGATGGTAGCTGACATGACGGTACTACAGACATTGTATGCATCTGTTGTGATTGCTGTTGCTGCGGCTGTGGCGGCTGCTGTTGTCCTATCGAAGATTGGACTGACATTGGTGACTGGACTTGAATAGGAGACTGGACTGGCATGGGCGAAGGGACTGGCATCGGAGACTGGACCGACATAGGAGACTGGCTGGTCTGCATTGGCATGGATGACTGCACTGAAATCTGAGATTGTACAGACATAGGTGACTGTACGGCCATACTAGGGGATTGCACAGTCATAGGTGACTGGCCTGGCATTGGCGACTGAACTGTCATAGGAGACTGAACTGGCATTGGTGACTGAACTGGCATTGGTGACGTACCGGTCATAGGGGATTGACCAGGCATAGGGGATTGCACAGTCATGGATGTTTGGCCTGCCATCGGAGATGGTGCAGGCATAGGAGATTGCACTGGTATTGACGATTGAACCGTTATCGACGATTGTGCAGGCATGGGAACTTGCCCTGTTATAGGAGACTGGGGCATCATCTGTTGTGTATTCACAGCTATCTGGTGGTTGGGTGACTGCATTGGCGATGAGTTGGTTAACTGCATGCCACCCTGAGGGCTCCCCTGAGAGAGCACCTGGGAAAGAGCAGGAGAATGCATAGCCACTGACTTGGTTGAAAAGTCCATAGGTTCCTCCTGAATTTCCTCTTGCACTTGTGGGTTCACCAATACTGTTGGTCGCTGTCCATTCCCGCGTTCTTTTTTAATACTTAAATCAAGTGTTTCACTGCCGTCCCCTTGAACACTGGTTCCATCTGTCTCAACTTTTACCGATAGGTTCATGGGTCCTTGGGGTTCATACCTATACTGAGGCCTGTAGTGAGGCCTCTTACTGAGGATATTGGGCCGTTCTGGTATATTATTGGCCGTTGAGTTAGATGCCGTGGTTGTTACGGTGGTTGGGATGCTCGTGCCTTGGGTAGAAGCATCTTTGGGTTTTGGAGCTATTGGCTTCCCACTATAGAAATCTGCAGGAGGAGGCCGGTTGTACTTTTCAAGCTCCTTCGCTAGGTTAGTTCTTGGGGTGGTGGGTGAGACGTAGGAGTATTCGCCGGAATATTGAGGCAGGTCTAACTGTTTGGTGAGTATCATTGGTCTTAGGACCCGGTCAGAGGCCTTGGATGTGTTAGGCAGAACTGTTAGGGTGTAAAAGCAAGCATTATTGCAAGTTTCCTAAAGTTTTATGTAAAATTACAAAAGCTATATTTTGCAGAAATGTTAATCCCGATACTATTAGTTAATTGGATACTGGATGCAGAGGTCTAACTTTAAAAGTATAGCTGAAAAGTCCATGATATATGCCTTACAGTAGTTAAAAAGTTGAAAGTCAGCTCTATATAAAGGATAATTATCCCTACTATATAATGGTATGTGTCAGCGGTCAGTTTAGTAGGTTTTAACAAGTCAGTATTATTACATCGGCATCATGGGAGGCCGCCAATTAAACGAGAGAAATCTTAATGAGTAATGAATGCACATACAGATGTTCATGCCCGTAAGAGACTTAATTAAGAAAGAAAATTATGGAATATTCACGATAATTATTGCAATACAAAGCCGAGGTCACGTATACAAAGGGTATAAAAAAAGGTAATTGTTTGAAATTGTTTACACGAAAACATAATGATGATGATGCATACATGTGGATGGACCACTTCTTTTTAGAAAAGGCTAGGGTATATTTGATGGCAACATCTAAATTAATTAAGGTATTCTAATAGATTCCCGGGATCCACTTATGTTAAGAAACAGTCAATCATAGAGCAAAATGATTAGTCTTTTGTTGTATGCTTAAGATGGATAGTTGAGGCAAGTTGCCAAACTTGTACCGACCAGATTGTTTGGCTGTAGGCTGAATGGCTTCGCCTTGCCCATTGGTCAAAATGACAGCTTTGTGTGTATCCCCATAACGTGGGCCCTCGTCTGCTCCCTCTAACGGACATCAAACAAAGTAATACAAAACAAAAACTAATCAAAACAAGGAAATGATAAAATGTTAACAAAAATTAGGTACATGTAGCGCATGCCAAATATAATGTAAATGCATTTAATGGAGGGGGAACCTTTAGCAGAATCGAAAACTAGAAATCTTTGTCTTATCTCCTCTTGTACTTAGTGCTTAATTATTACCGATTAGTAAATGCAGATGCATGGAAAACTCTACCAGAGAATGTTATATTTGAGATATTTCACTTGCGAGGCTATATTTGGACAAAATAATACTATCTCTAATTTGTTTTGTTCCCATTAGTCCATTCGGTATCGTGACTGCGTCTAATGATATGGTTCATGCATACGCACGGGATGACTACTGCACAAACGTAATATAGACATTTACATTTCACCACATTTTGTTATGTGAAAATGAGAGCAAACGATTGAACAAGTTGCCTATCACATACCCTGTTTCTGTTTGTTTTGTTGTGCCGCTAATTTTCCCATAGCGGCGATTGGACAGCCGGATAAGCTGAAAGAGAACAGGAAAAAATGATGAAAATGTCGCGATGAATAAAGGCAACATGGCAATTGTACATAGGATGATAGGGCTGTGTATAATCTATATTAGTTCAGCTACATATCTTACCGGCGTTTTCGAGAATACAGCACAGGGCTGTTGTTTTCAATACACTTGACACCTTCCTTGACCCACCGTTCTTGAGTTTTTACCTCCATATCCTAGTATGTGAGTAGAATGTTGTGAAACAAATGTGTCCTTATTATATGTGATCATCATGCGCGAGACATTGTTTCGGAACTGAGAACCCTAATGCTACCCCGGCTATGGGGCCATTCAAGGACAAAGGAATGTTATTGCTGACTGATACTAGCAAGACCAGCTGTCAAGGGAAGCTGTCCTATGGCAGAAGTCTATGGCGATGGATGTTATACAATATCCGAAACAATCGACCACATCTTTGTTTGAGCATCGTGCCATGGTTGATGTGTTTCTGCACATGGTTGCATTCCTCAATCCAACACTTTAAGCCAACCGCTGCAGGCGTTCAACAACAACCCATGCCGCTATATCCATTATACAAAATCGCAAATCCAAAACGGAATGGCAGGATTTTGTCCGATTTTGCGCACATTGGCAAATCCCATGCAGTGCACATTCTTGAGTTTACAATAGTGATAATAGTGTAATGGGCTGCTTGCAATTTTCGAATGCACCCAACCCAAGATGATCAGACCTATGGCTCGCCAGCGACACACCTTACTTCTAGTTGCTATGGCTACCGACAGGTGACAGCTGACTTTAAGTGACTACACAGACCACAGAACCTAGTTAATGGCAAAATAGCCGCCAGCCGCGCCAGGTTCATACACTTTTTATAAAGAAATGGCCGTCGGTGCATGGAGTACTTTCCTTATTTTTCCCAACAACAGATTCTTACATTGGAAAAGGTGCAAGAGCAAATCCCGGTTATAGCACAGTAACCCTACATGCAACATCTATCACCAACTTCATATCAATATAAAAATATAACGTTATTATGCAACTGTAGAACCTCATATATTTCAGTAATGAATTGATAAAAAGATCATGCCCTTAGTTGAGTTACAGTTTAAGTTGCGTACATGTGGTAATGCGATGAGAGCAATACAACTCACATAATAATTAAATTATTATTACTTCGACTGGGCGATTTTGTGACCAGACTATATTATATTTCCATACCTTCTATGGGAGTTTCTGTTACTATTTACATGGCCTCGGCCTGTACACCCTGGTGTTGGGCATCTGAAAAAAAAAGAGAGAATTACATTAGCATTGCCGCGAATGTAACAATACTATTTACAGTTTTAGAAAGCAACAACTCCCACGAACTCTCTCTCTCTCATGCATCAGCTGCCTATTTAAGGTACAAACTAAATAACTTCGATGGATCAAGAATGTATACCATTCAATGTCTCACTCGCCTGCCCTCCACAATAACACCTTTGTCCCAGCTGCTGTGTGTCCAGTGGTCCACTTCGAACTCGAGCTCAAAGTGCGGGTGGGCGGACACCTAGTTAGCTTAGGTGATGTAATGAATGTAATGCCCAGTGGGAAGTGAAATGAGGGGACATGAGACGCCTGGACATCTGGGATGAGAGGATTATGGCTGGTGTATTTCTTGGGGATCATAATAATCAGTGCTACAAGGTTATATACACGGCCAGGGGCTTGGGGTTCTACAACTGTGTAATAGAGGATTGCTCGCTTCAACATGGGCAATGCATACTCTCAAATAAACAACACTACGCAAATCATGTTTTAAAAGATGTAAACAAGCTTTTAATTGCAATGTGAAAGAGGTTATTTATAAAAAGAAATGATTATTTACTCTCGTGATGAATACTCCATTTTCTGATTAAAGTGGAGAAAATTAATTTTCTGAGTGGACAATGCCTTAATTTGATACGTTGAATGTGGTTAAAAAGAAGTCGTGAGTGTATGGAATATCCCTCTTATCTTTCAATAACAATCAGCAAAACTTGGGTTCAACTTACCTTAATATATGCTCGTGCATCGCCAGAACTGGAAGAAAACAAATGTGAACATTTCAAAGATGAGCAGTGAATATGAGGATTATGTTCTAAAAATTTTGCTACGCGCACTCGACTCAGAAGTGCAGCTGTTGAATAAGAATATTATAAGGACAAAGTTAATGCTGCATAACTGGTAGTGGATATCTATGTTGAGTAGTTCAGTTCCTTTGTGCTAGATTCAATTGCACCAGTGTGCCAATAGGCTTTGTATGCTGGTTCATGTAGACAGCTTTTGCTGGGAAATGTTATACATTCACACCGATCGGATTACTGTGACTACTTCTGACCCAACTTTCCGGGCAGATATATCGATGATAATCGGTGCCAGAATTCAACAATTTATCTTTTCTTCGTTTTGGCGAAAAGCGAGTAAAAGTATACTAAGATTGCACCTCTGGATGTGTGTCGGTCCCAATTTCGGAATGGATCAGAACGCTGGTTTATCTATTCTAAGAAGAACGCCATCAGTACTAAATGCGATCAAGAGGTGACAGTAGAGACCATCTCCTCCACAAACCTCCGACTGGGAAGCTCTACTTTTCATCACCGCCCTCTCATGCTAACCAATTGGCAAAGAATCTAAGAACGACACGTACCCTCGCCACCTGCGGCTAACGACGGCCAGCCCTGCCATGATCAGATTCCCCCAAGGGCCTTGAACTTTGGCCTAAAACCCTATCCCTACCTGATTCATTGTGAAGCAGGTCAGCGCGAGGATCGGATGACAGTAGTGCCAATGCTTTCTCCTCGCCACATTGGTATTTACGAGCCCCACCCATATATAGGTCAACTACCAAGCTACGCATTCGTCATAGTATCAACTCATATACATATATGTTATATATATAATATGTGTGTAAGTGCGCGGGTGCATCTCCTCTTCATTATAGATTTCGATTGTCCATACCCTAATCGATATGTTACTGCTAAATCCACTGATCCATGATCATAAAAGTAACATTCAATAATAATACCATTGTATTTGTCATAGTCGTTTATATTCCTAATTCACGATTTGTGGAAACTACAGCGAAGAAAAGTCTGGCATTGAACATCGTACGCGTCCAGTACAAGGCTTTTATCTTGTAAGTAGTATAGGGAAACTGGGCTTACCTTCAGGAGAGACCTTGTCTTTACGTGGGCATCCAGACAAACTGCAATAACGGAAGAGAAAAATGGTTTAGTTTTTCGCTCTGTGTAGTGTTGTTTTGTCTACGCAGTGTTATGGCAAGTGCGCTAAATCGTCAGTCATGGACACCCAGGATGATAATGCACAGACACAAGTTGTGTGGAGAATAACAGTGGTGGGGGGAGGGGGCTGCAGAAGCAGTGGAAGCAGAAGCCATGGCCTCTTCTCCGTGGGCAGATGCTCCACCAGCTGCCGCAACTGCCACCACCAATAACAACTGCAGCAGAAGGAGCAGAAGCATGAGCTGGTCTACCTTGGCCCTGATTAGATCCCTGTTCAACGCGAACGCACGCGATGGCACACGCGCGTCCGCACATGCGCGCGCGCCAGTGTATCTAAACTATAAGCTGCGAGCCCGATGGGGACGCGAGGTTCCTTTCTACTCTTGGGAGTCACCAGGCAGATGAGTGCCACCGGTTCTGTACGCAGCAGATGCACAGGTTCGCCTGCTCCCAACTACATACAGCAGGGTATGCCAGCAGATGCTTTGTCAGTGGGATGCGAGGGGCAGCATCACGGAGGCCAAACTAGTGGCAGCACAGGCAGCCTATAGCCGCCACCATGTCAGAGACAGTCTTCGGGTGGTGATTGAGCTAATGCTTGTTGGAAGTTTGCCTAGTTCGCTGTGAGTCTCGTTGACCGTATAGGTCGTTTGTTGGAGAAATAGGAAGACTGGAGTTGGCGGGTGGTGGGAGGGTGGGTTGGCTGGCTGGGTGAACATAGGAAGCATGGAAGAGGGGGACGTCATTCCCAGTGTGTGCTGACAGGCAGGTCAGCCTTGCTGAATTATGATTGTAAGTTGTGACGAGTTGAACTCTTCGCACCAGCGTCTGAAAAATATCCCAATCCATTGCTGGTGTATAGACCAGAGATTCAGGATGCACCGCTGTTTATGTTCCTTCTGTCGCAACCAAAACATCGCACAGCTAGAGCAGTTCACTCTCCTAATACTCAGTTTATAGCCTATTGTACCCTGTGAACGCTCTGCACTGTGGTGCTGAATGGCCCAGTGAAGACGAGAGCCGATAAAGAGGCGGTAGTAGTACGGGAATGGGGAATATTTCATTCGACAGGACGGACTCAGACTTGGGGAACCATTAAAGAATCCAAGAGAACACGTTTTTCTAAAGTCATCGTACGTCAGTTTAAAACTAGATATCGATGAAATGTTTTCCAGGTTTCTGGGTATATGATGCCGTACCCCACTCCCCTCCCCTATGTACATACATGTATATATCATGTGAAAAATGAAAGTATATGATATATAAAAATACATTAGTATGATAAAATTGTGTATCATAACATAGACATATCATATTATTTATGGTAGATAACTACTTCAGCTCCTTCTTTCCAGTGCTAGTATATTTGTATAAACTCAAGCTGGGTTGGAAAGAAGGACCGTAATGTATACTATAGATATTTATGTTATGATTACATTTTCTGCTTCGTGATTTCTTTGAGAGAAAGCCATATATCACGTAAGATATTGTCATCGCTATTTCTAGAAGCACGATTGAACTGTATGATACTAGTCTTATGAATAGTGATAGATCGATGCAGCAAGTAGTTTGTAAAGGGTAATCATATACAGCGTTGTCCTTAAAAGATCATAAAACATACTCTTAAACATCTTAAGTATCTATACGGTCTCATAATCTCCTCATATAGTACACTTACATCTATCAGATTTAGCTAGACATCAGATGAAATGGGAAATGAATATTGTACTCACCTGCGATGGTGTGAATATAATCCAGTAACATGACCCGTTCCATCGCAGCCCGGGGTCGGACATTTACTCTCTGAAAAACAAACCGCATGTGAAGTTTGAATCCATGCACGCAAACATCAATATATTCAATATTCTAGTTACGATATCAACAGTCATTCAAATCAGAATAGATTTAAAGCATGGCCTCTATGGCATGTTTATCGATATCATCTATAGATTGGTTTGACCCGTCCTGTATCCATAATTTAGTTATGATAGCAGATGCCAGTGATAATGTATTATTATTTCTGGGATTCAATACATGGACACCTTTATTCCTACTAAAATTATACCGCACTAGCTATAGGCTATTTATTGACAATGGTAATATACAGCCGTCACGGACTTACAAAGGATCGAGATGTTTCCATACATCCCTGACTTCGCTGCATAGATATTAATAGCCTATAGTTACTCGTCTGATCTTACGATCTTTAACAATTTTAAACTACAGTGTTTCCATAATTTCTATAAGCCACCCTAATCATGTACTTTGATTTTGAATGGGATGGACAAAAAGTACTGGTATCTCGAATGGGTTAAAATATGCATTCTACCTTACTATATGGGAAACGGGCTAAGTTGAATTCCTGCACTGCCTACCTTTTGTAAGTTTCATACATTTCTTTGTCAATTCTTATTTATCTTGATTCGGATCTACAACAAGCAAGTTTCTAGTCTTCGTGTTTCAATTCGAGGACGAGGGAATTCACTCTGCATGTACCTAGAACATATAACATACCGGGAATCTTCCATAGGTCATGATAACCCCCGGTCCAAAATCGCATTTCATATTGGTAAGCTGTCCACAGACCAAGTCCTGTCATTGTATCCATTCCAATGACATGTGCCGAGACGATAAATCAACTAGCTGTCCCGACTAAGCCTTCAATGGAACCACGCCATTTCCAAGTACTTGTCACGTACTGTTTGTGCCTCAAGCAAGGGCAAGGCTCGGCCGCAGTGGATGAGTCAGTGGGGACCAGGGTACATAGAGAGGGTAAGGTTGGAGAGAAACAGAAGATCAAGGCTGCGTTTGCACCGTCTGATCGTTACACGACGCATACATTAAATCATGAGACAACTCAAGCATTACAACGGACAACCATTATAATCCTTGCATTCTCCAATGCATTTGCTGTGCCGAAGAGCAATCTGTCCTCCGTGGTTTCATTCAATGACACAACTTGGGAAAAGGTGTCGCTTTGGTTTCAAGTTCATAAATCAAGCTCCATCAGGTGATTGTTCGTATAGATCCTGACTCAAAAGACAGGCTTTGCCATAATATTGAGGTTTAGCAATACAATTTGTGCGTCCATTCCATGAGTCAAATGATATTGTAGAAGCATCCAAGTAACGGAACATAAATTTCACGACGTGAATATTGATGGATCTGAACCAGCCCCAGGCATGTTCCAATAAAGTATTGCACTTTGAATAGTAAGGAAATTCCAATCGAAATTTCTGTTTCGATGAGAGCGTTCTCTTGCGCTATATATGCAAATCACTGCTATATATGCAAATCAGGCGTTTACTCCCCAATGCCTCCGAATATTCTTTCCAAAGCATCAATAGCCTTTACTACTTGTGGTGTTGTGATTGGCCAAATGCCCTATTCTAGGATCTCTAGAATATATCGGTCCATTGCCTTAGTTGTCACTATCAGGTTTAGCAATAAACACTCGTCTTGCACCACTATATGAACGTATATATACCCCGCTTAAGCTCGCCTGTCTCAAGTAATAAGATAATAGCGATCTAGAAATGTAATGCCTTCATTGGCACCTGAGATAGAAATGTTTTAACAGTAGCTTATCTTTGCGCCGCCTTCCCCTGCCGCTCCTGCGGCGATGACGAAGCAATCGACTGCCGTTTCTTCTTAGCGAACGGGCGAAGGATCTAAACCACTCTACGGAGTGGCAGGATTCAAACAATTGTAAGGAGGGGGTTTGTAAGACCGCCTCAGCATTCTGACAGGTGAATAGTGAAGCTCTTGGCCAATGTTAGCCGGCCGGAATATCTAAATACCGAATACGACTAGCGATCAATAAAGCAAAAGCATACATTTTGAAGGATGGTTTTTCATGGGAGACAATGAACCTTGAAAATGTTTATCAAGTAGGCCTACGTTGCGGCAATCTGTAGTGTGCGGGCTTAGTTCTGTTTTACCATTTCACTGCCACAATAGAGTAAACTCATTGCACGTCCTTCAAGAACAATTTATCTCTTTGATCATGAAGCTGTCTATGGCCACCTGCTACATACGAGGTTTTATCCATATCAGTTGTCACATATACCAGCTTTGATGGCAAAGAGATATCATCGTGCACTTGGAGCTCTTATGTTTTCCCGCATCTAGAGCAGGCGAGTGATTAAAGTAACTTCAACACAAAAAAGGTGAATCCCGTTCATATTGAAATGCAAATTGAACTATGAGAAGCCATACATTACTTGTGAGGAGGATAGATAGACCTTTTATTCACCTTCATCCTATTTGTTCTTGCCTCGACACTAACGGCCCTTGAGAGGGCAATATTATTTTAAAGCATGTGCCCTGTCTCTAATGAAATGAGTTCGCTCAGAACCTGACTGTAATTTACGACAATTTCGACATTATCAAGACTTAATTCTGCAGTCACAAGACGATCGGCCAAATCTTTCCTCCACACAGGTACACAATGGCTTGAATAATGCATGGCCAACTCTGACGTTAACTTCTTCTATCCACCTCCCCGGGAGGACAATTTGACAAGCAAGACCTCGAATAGCATCACTCACCCCCTCCACATCCTTCTTCCCACTAAGCCTAAGGGCATGTGGGTTGCAGTAACCCATGTTACATTACAGGGGAGCGAGGACATGTGTTCTATATGTTGCATTCAATTATAGGCACGGAAAAGCATGTACATATGTTGCCACATTTGATCTTTCTGAATCGGCACCAAATTATGTCCAAAATGCTTGGTATAGTCCCACGATCCTCTTAAAGATCATATATCTTGGGTTGACAATACAGTAACCGTCTTAATGTATTATTTCCCAATATGTGTAGCCTACAGTAAAATAAAGCGAATTTTGGTATTCGTCCTTCTGTTCTGATTTCACTCCATGGTGGGTTTTTTTAAACCTTACTTGATAGGAAGGCATCAGATGTCATATATGATTAGAATCTGCTGGATTGCGAGGAACCGAATCAGTATTATGAACTATTTCTGGAATAGTCCGTACCCTAAGTAAAACACTCACACCTGTTTCATTCTTAACCCGTCAGTAACAATGTTTCCATATCCAGTAAATGGCTCAAAGCGACTGTAATTTACATATAAACTATCCTTCATTAGATAGCGAGGATTATGATAAATACTAAGACATCGGCATTGACAAATGTGTTTCCATGGTAACCATAGAATGGGACCTGCTGACGAGCTATGTACTAAAAAGCATCAGGCAAACAGATGAAACGGAAAGTGATGAAAGTGTAATGTACTTATGAAGGAATACGAAGCATTTGACTTTTTATAAAACATAACGGATAGCAATTCTGTCACTATAGATATATATATAAGTTTAAGTGTCAGGCTTCAAGGAAGTAATGCTTAATCTAATTGGCTCGTGCATCAAAAGGTAAATGGGAATCTTGTTGGTCCTTGTCCTCTTTCATTTATCAAATGGGGGTATTTATAGCAAACTTACCTCCGAAATGAGACATTGGGGATGATCCGTCTAAAAGAATAAAAGGGCACAATGTAATCAACACACGCTTGCATGCTAGGGTAAAACTTAAACAAGCAACATCAAAAGAATCAGCATACGTATTGGCTCACAAAGGTAGACGATAACCAACTAAAATTTAACTACCACAAAGAATGAAAATCCAATTTAAGTCTCCTTTATTATGAATTTGTATAATTATTTTCATTGAGCAAAATAAAGTTATATTCATCCTTCTGCTTTGCTCAATCTAGACTGTCTTACTCCGTAAGTCCTTTGCAAAAAATCAAAGCTTTATTTGTAAAGTTGAACCAAGTAATTTAAAAAACATGGAGTCATATTTGTAATCACCATACCTAGTTCGTCCTTGAGTTCAAAGGTATGTGTATATTACTGCAAATGTCCTACCATCTCAAAGGAACATACATACACATATTTGAAAATAAAATAAAAATAAATGGAAAAGTGTATTTATAAATGAATCAGCTTACCTTTTTTGTGACACGAGATATGTTCCATTGGCATGACTTTAGCTTGTAGTGAGTTACTAGAGGAGCAGGAAGCATTTGGAGAGCACGTGTTGCTGTCATGATTTCTTTCAGCGGCTTTTTCTGCAGCCAAGGCCTCGGATGCCACCATGGCCAGGCTGCTGAGACTGTTCTCTGACCCACTGAAGCTAGAATTAGAGCTGCTCAGTGTTCCTGCCGGTGTGGTTCCCGTCAGACCGAGCTGGGAATGATCAATTGTGGTGGTCTGAGTCACAGAGTAACTCACGGGCCCTTGATTGCTGCTGGAGCAACTCGGCCGGCTGCATGATGGCAGTGGTTGTTGCTGGTGGTGCTGGTGCTGGTGGAATGGTTGATGGTGGTGGTGGTGCTGCTGCTGCGGATGAGGCTGGTGGTGATGGTTGTGCAGTCCCATACTGGAGGATTGCTGAGAGTTGGTAGAATAAGAAGTAAACTGGGAATGAACATGTGTGCTTTGTATGGTAGATTCATTTGTAGTGCATGTAACTATATTTTGTTGTAGTTGATGTTGCGCTGGCGGTGGTGGAGGATGTGTGTGTATGGGAGGATGAGAGAGTTCATCCTCCTGCTTAATGGTTTCGAGCAAAACGGGGGCGGTTTCAACCATGAAGGTAGGCGTTGCTGTAAGTCTAGCAGCCGCTGGAGTACAAGAAGCTAGGATGGCATCCCCTACAGTAGTTGTAAGTCCAATACTCGAAGACAGAGATGCAGAGCAATCGCGAACAATATTGGAAGGAGTCCGCCAATCCGTTTGTATCGCAGTCAAAGTTGTCTCATTTGTATTTTCATGACATGAGACCTCGCTACTGGTTTCTAGGGGCACTGAAGCTACTACCTGGACTTCATCTTGGATGGTCGGCGCAAGCTGTATTATGGGTTCTTCCTTTGGCATTACAACGATGGGCTGAGGCTGTGGAGGTGTGTCCACGACTGGTTGCAAGTTATGTGCTGGAGGAGTTCGGGACTGGAAAGGTCGCACTGGGGGAGTGGCTGGAACCGTAATTACGACCACGTCTTGGTTCTCCTCCTCAACCTCCCCCGCGCCTTCATTTTCAAAAAGCGATTTTACAATGTCTTGCACTTCCTCTCGTTCCTCCTCTGGTTTAGCCTGAATTTGCCCACCTTCATTGCTTGCATCTAGATCAGCACAGCTCGTGTTAGGTATAGTTGCTGCTTCAATTGGTGGTGTTTCAACAGCTATAGCTTCTGCAGCCGTCCCATGCCTATGTAATTGTTCACTAGGGATAACAGGTGTGCTACATGAACGTTCCTGAGACTGTTTTTCCACGAGAGATTGTATGCTTGCACATTGTTGTTCAATCTTCAACAAACTTTCAAATGGGTCATCGCTTGAATTACCCTGCTGTTTTGATGAATTTCCAGATTCTGAAGAGGCAGTTTCTGAAGGTCTACCCTCATTACTGGCCTCTGGAGTCTCTGTACTGGTTCCAACTTCGGCCGTTTCGGGTACCTCGTCGGACTCCATGTTGTCATTGTCACACTCATCTTGCGACTCACCCTCACCAGCGTCTGCATTCTCATCCTGTTCCATAACCTCTTCATCTTCTACATCGTCTTCGTCAATTTCTCCCTCTACTCCTTCTACCTCATCTTCGTGTTCCACATCCCCCGTTTGAAGCTCTTCTGTTTCTTTATCTTCCTCATCAGCTTCTTCGTCCTCCACATCATCCTCCTCATGTTCATGATCTGAAACTTCTTCTCGATTTCCCCCAATTATCACTACTCCCCTCTGTGTTTTATCTGGCTCTGGTTTTCTTGGTGGCTCATTCTCGTCCTCATCTTTATCTACATCACCAAACATGGTGTCAACAAGAGGTTTAGAATTTTCATAACTAAAGAATGGCGCCTGTCCTTCCCATTCACCTGACAGACTCCTCAGTGCCCGTTCTGTTTCTTGGAACATTTTCCGATCTTCATCAAAATCGGCAGAATCATCCTCTTCGTCACTGTCTTTATTGTGATCCTTTTTGTCCTTTTTATTGCACTTTTGTTTTGAATCCCCATCGCACCCCCCACCACGTAACTTCCGCGTTGGAACTGGCGAGGGGTTCGACGGTTGACATTTGGATTTCGCCTTTGGGGTTCGCTCATGCGATTTGCTATGTTTTCTAGGGGAAGATTGTTTTTTGGATGATGAGGATCCTGCCTCTTCCATGTCCATATCAGCATTTGTTGCATTATCACTAGATTCATGTTTACAATTTTGGTGTGTTTTCTTCTTTTTATCAAGTCCATTTTCATTGGTTCCATCTTCTTTCCTTGCCGGTGAGTATACCCTGCCTTTTTCATCTGGGTTAGATTTGTCTTTATTTCTCCTTTTAGGTGAGGGCTCTGAACCCATATCATCCTCCTGTTTTCTCTTTTTCGCAGCCATTGGACACGTTGATGCACTGAAATTTTTAAAAAAGGAAGTATATTATGTATATTTGCCAAAGGAAGAAAAAGGGCACAAGAAGGGGACAATAATTATAGTTTACTATTTTCTACATATCTATCATGGGTGTTATCATGTTCGCATGGTTTATTGCATAAAACTTTTAAGAAAATGCTAGGAAAAATTAATGAGATTAGGTACCGTATCCATATAATAATTATGTAAGACAGTTTCTAAAGTCATTTGCGTTAGCAAACAAGGATTTGTTTACGATCAAAAAGATTTTGATTAAATTTGACACTTTAGAATTGCTTAAGCAACCGATCGAGACTGTTCCAACTTTATTAACATGTGGCTCTTACGTTCTATGACGGGCATATTTCCCTGTGATATGGCCCAAACCACTGCAACCTTTTGTAGGGCATCTGCAACCGAAACAAAAAGGCAATGTTCAGAAGGAAACAGAGAGTGTCGCCCCACCTACAGGATCGATACAGAAGCAATCTTTACAATGCACACGGCACCAAGCACATCGGGCCCCATAGCGATAGGCAGAGGAACTAGCATGGCAACACAGTGTATTTGTTTATGCCCAAATGTTATCAAATCAATATTCCATGATGTACATTGCACGTAGATTTTAAAAAAGGACACTGAATCATGGTCAAGGATTCCCTCTTGAATGAGACCATGAAAATGACCCTGAGGCATATATCCAATTTTCTATACTACTTACACTGGTTTCCGTAACCCTATGCCTATATATAATTATATAAATCTTACAAGCATTAGCAGTTCTATTTTGTTATTTAAATAAATTATAATTTATTCGGTTCTTCAAATAAATTATAATCAGTCTTGATTCACCTACAACAGATTAGGCCTACACACACTTTGGGCACACATACTTTGACTTATTTTTCAATATCTACCGTGGTAAACATTTATATTGATATGATTTTCTGATCAGTGTCAATTATAGCCTACTTGACAGACAAACTCGTTCTCGACACTACTTCCAGGAAATATCGTTTTCCATTTGTCTCCCTGTGCCTAGGGTTACATTTTCCAACCGGTGTCACATACAAGCTACAGGGGCTCCGGGAAGACATTGCACCCGCACTTCAAAGCCATGTATACCAGATTCGTGCTTCTGGCAATTTCGAAAGAGGTCTTCGTCAATTTCCTTAGATAAACGCCAATGAGGTCTCAGTGGTTGGGGTGGTGTAATGGTTAATGCGTTGGACTGTAAACTGAGGGGTTCTTCGAGTCCTCGATTCAAATCTCATGAGCGCCTTGCCAGGGCATCATTTCACCTCCCATCCATTTCACGCCGAGTGCATGGGTTACCAAAGGCCACCATGGTTATACTAGGCATGTAAAAGAACCATTGCTAATAATCGAAAAGAGTAGCGTATTGTATCCCGTTTGCGTGTTTCTCCCCCCCCCCCCCCCCCCGATATGACGAAAATAAATATATATATATATACGAAAGTAGAGAATTCAAAGGGGCGTCATAAAGCAGTGCCCCACACACCCACACCCACACCCACACCCACACCCACACCACCCCAACGAGGTCCCTCAGCTACGTACATTATGCACACATACGTACTTCTATAATTAGTCATATAATAAAAGACTATATTCCCACCTAATACATTCCAGATACACAAAGAAAGGTCGGCAGAACCATTAAAAAAGACACCATGGACTGAACGGAGTGGGGTCTGTCTTCATCACACCCGGAGGTTGAACGTTAATGGTAGTTATAGTAGGCGGCACTTAGATCGTTGTCATGCAGTAGCTTAGAACTGGCATGTGCCATGTGCCAGTATGGCACTTGCCGATATCACAGCACAACTATGTTACTCTATATTTGGTGGTGTTACTTAGTAAATTTAACTTAAGGCAATTGATTCAAATATACATACCCGCCTAAATCTGCCTGGACTGGATCAACTGTAATAGAAAAGACATATATTTATCCATGGAGTACTACCTTAGGAATATACTAATTTAGAGGCCATCATAGACTGGTAGTCTTCCCTTGATTTCACTTCAGTTTGGGCAATCGTAACCTCCGCATTCTAATATAAGGGAAAGCAATGATAAACTAGGCGAGTCTGGATTAGCTTTCATTCTTATTCCAGGCAAGCACTTGATTTGATGAACATTCTGTGTGCAGTGCCAGGGAAAACACGGAACAAAACATGGTGAGTGAGAACCTGCGAGATTCAAGATCCAGCCCTCATATTCCTAAATGTTGTTCCATGTTTTAGCAGGCAGCACAGTGAAATGCATGGGTGCTCTTCATGAGAACAGGAGGAAGTATTCTGAACACATACGTTGCTTCTGGGATGGTTTTGTATCAATTACATTTATTTCTAAATTCGGAAAGTGGAAAACATTGTCGAGAAATTTAAGAAAAGGAAAAACAAGACCGAGTAACACGCTCGCATAGGCTTATATGATAAATAGTTTGGAAGACAAAAATACAAACCATATAATTCTGTAGTGTTAAGATACATATAGGTAGGGACAACAATTAAATATTATTCGTACATACGAAGAAAAAATTCAAGTCCCAAAACTATAATGTCATATTGCGTCACAAACCAAAACTAACGAAAACTATCAGAAAATAAAATGAAATGATATATGAACCAGAACAAAGACCGCGAACATAACAAGTAGAAAAATGTCAGCGAGAGAAACAAACGAATACAAATATACTATATTTTGAAGATGCGCAATGAAGATTCAATCGTCATGCAATGTCGATCAAGATAATTCGACATAGGGTATATCGTAGCTCAGACACAACGGTAATAGACTGTATGGTTTATATGCAACATTTACCAACCAATGGAATTCAGTGGAATGATGTCTTTAAAAAAATCACAAATATATAGCAACTGAACAGAACCTAGCTACTTTGTACCATGCCGTTTTGGAAATAATGGGAACATTGTAAACTACCTTTCTTGACCGGTCCTTTGCCTGTTACGAAACATCAAGTGGTAGAGGTGTTGTGTGAAAGGGTTTACATATATTGCATGATGAAAGCTGGGTGAAACACTCGTCTTTAAATTAAGGCAAAGCAATCTATAATCATGGTATATTTTCAATGCATGATCAAATGATATAGTGGTAACATAGAGAATACTGGGACAGATCTATTGCATCGGACAGTCACAGATCCTACGCTAATCTATATGAGAATATATAAGATTATCAACATGCAGATTGTTATCAATCAGTAAACTAGAGGGTTGATGTTGATCTAAAATAGAGGCTCAATGCGTATGTATGACCCCATGATGAATACAACAAAAATGTAGATCGGGTTTCATGCAATGTGCCAATTGTCCACATTGGCGATAATGCGAGCAATATTCCAAGACTCTCCCGGCCTCTTAAACCGAAACCGATTGAGGTACCTTTAACTAGGGTTTAAATGAAAGACTACTTCAAACAGGCCCGAGATTATTTTATGTAGAAAAATAAAATAATCATAACGAATTTCAGCGAAAATTGTGCCTGACTTTTCCTCATGTCTCTCAAATATGGCTCCTCTCCCCAAAACCATTGCATTTTTCCAAGTGTACGAACACCGCGTCTCCCATCTACGTTATACACGTTAAATACGAGGTTTATTCGATGGCTCTCGCACATTAATATTTAAATTATAAGGAGAGCTTTGGAATATTTCCCCGTGTAACACTTAATGCATGTGCACCCACTTTTTCCCCCAACGTACCTGTGACACTTCCTTTTGTGCGTGTCCGCTTCGTGTCGCCACCTGATCCACTCTCTACCTGTAAGACAATACCAATTCAGTTACCATGGAAACGGGTAAGTTTTTGGAAGTGATGTGAAACCTAGTTGAAACTTGTCGTTGTGTTATAGGCGGGACCCGATTTTCAACTGATTAGGTTTTCTATATTCTCAAGTGAAATTTGCCGGTCAACAATATAATATTATCTTTTTAACTTGCTCAATATCATCTCGGATAAGTCAGCATCGAATAAAATTTAAATGGGTAAAACATTTTAGGCTAGCCCTTACTATCTTTGTATTATTTGTAGTTGAATTACCGCTTTAATTAATTATTTAGGATTTATATTTTTAATTCTTTGATGAATGATTGAAATACCAAAAAAAAAGATATAGTCTTAATAATGTTACTTCACTGACCAGCATACATGCATAGATTCATACATGTATACATGCACCCATTGAAACACCATAGTCAAACCCACTTTAGATCTACCAGTCCCACATTAAAACAAATAATAGTATAATCAAGCGCGATGGAAACCCTATCTGGTAATTAATATACATAATATATAGGAACACGTGAATGACTTCATCTCCCATTTAAGATAGTGGTAAAGAAAGGTCATTCTATGTAAGGATGGTAAATGGGCTCAAAATATATAATGTACTCAAGATTTTAACCGGTATTCACGGTATTTTTATTATTCAGGTTCAAAGATTTTTTCTAGTGTAATATAATGTTTTAATATGTTATTTCATGTTTCATGGTTGGGGGCGTCAAGTGGTGGAATACGGTGGATAAGAAAGTTCTTAGTAGGGCTGTAGGTAATAATGGTGGTCAGCCCTAAGCCCAGAAAAAAACAATGGGGACAAAGTCTGCAACGTTCTCACTATATTATGACAGTTCTCGTCTCTATTACAGATTTAGCGTATACACTGACATTATTCTGTGCACTTGTCAACATTATTCCTGGAAAATATGGCGAAACTGAGCCTCGCGCTATCAAGATTCATGGATATTTAAGCTTATATCATGACCAGTTTACCTTAAAGTCAACTATAGTTTGCCTGATTGGGGAAGGTTATCCATGTTGATGTTGGGGTAAACAATATGTTGCATAGCTGTACAACTGCAATGTTTAATCATTGACAAGGCAATACTTATATTCATTAATTTTAACAATAGTTTCTCCTGAGAGTAGGCCTATATCCTATTATGCTTAATGTAAGGATGTCAAAAGGTTTATCAGTATTTTAATCAATTATGTCGCAACCCTTTCTCCTTTGAAACTATTTAGTTTTTTCTCCCTTACGACTCACGTATTATATCATTGTTACATTTTACATTCAAGTGGAAAATAAATTCTAACATACATCTCCTACTAATATAAAGGGGGTCATAATTTGTTTGTGTTGACATCTAAACTTACATTGTTATGTCTCTGTATATCCTAATATATGGATACAAATAGGGACAGTATTATGGACGCTAATTCTGTGAAACGGGTGATTGTTTGTTTGTTTGTTAGTTTTAATTTATTGTAAGCTCTCATACGTGTATGATATTTTCAGCCTATATCTATGTTTACAAAAACATTCATTAATCCTAGGAAAAGAGCATTATGACACATGATATAGAGAGCACAAAAATAATGTGTGAAACCTTTTTAATTTCTCTAGTCGAACAATTAAGATTCATATAGAAATATACTTGCCATTGCATAAAATGTCATTACATAAAATCCTAACACAAGGTAATGTCCTATAGATTCGGTCGGTTTCTATGCCAATTACGACCCTTTTTAATGAAATGAAGCTACCTAACAAAACAAACACACATAAACATATGGAGCACTTTTCCAGTAGTCACATATGCATGACAGCGGTGGCCAACCAAGAACAGTATCATGTTTGTGTTACCAAAATCCCTTTAAACTAAAGTGCCACCAATAATATCCTGCAGCGATATTTTGAGAATTTGCAGTGTTTGCCTGAATAATGATGGGCAATCCCTTGAAACAGTGTGCTAAAATGCCAACGGACATACTGGCACTAAGTCGTGTCAATGGAGTTCAAGTGAGACCCAATATGAGAGACCATAGGGAAGTGATTGGCGATGTGGACCCAAAAGTCAGACTAAATAAAAAGGAAGAAAGGTCTATTTGTATATAAGAAGGACAATAGGGAAAAGATCAAATAAGATCTAGTAAACGGTTTGGAAATATTTTAGGAGGACCAACTCGAGGAATAATGTGTAAGGGCGAACTCGTGAAAATTCTGATATATTCCATGAAAGAGCAAATCGGGCAAGAGACCTTATAATTATAGGAGATGGGATGTTCTTTGTTATGTATCAAGATGTAAATAGTCTAATAAAGAAGAACCGGTAACAATACAGCAAAAGCCAAACAGAGAGAACAATTAAAGGCAGTTGGTGACTACATTAAATATATATGACTCAGCCACTCAACAGCAAGGGTAATAAGCGCCCAAAAGTCTCCAGAATGTTTTGGAAATGCAGAAAATCAATTAAATAGGACCTTAGTCAGTTATTGTCCTTAAGATCAGGTGGGAGAGAACTATCCACAAATAAGAATAATGTCGGGGCCCTAACTCAGCAACATGCTCAAGGTTTTGCATTAAAAGCATCTTCAATCTCAAAAGGCAAACTTTAGACTTCATGGGTCAAATCGTAGGAAAATGTACAATTCGCCTTCACCAAACCTCATGGTCCTGGGTAAGACCATAAAGTGCCTTTCTGTCACATTTTCTCTGTCTCTCTCTCTCTCTCTCTGTTTCTATTTCCTGGGTCATATCATAAACTGCCTCCCTCTCAGCTCTCCCGACCTTGATATAACCTTCAATGTGTTGATAAGGGCGTAAAGCAACCAATCTCACTCACTCTCTCACCAATCCTCTTAAATAACCCAAATTGAAGATGAACGTGAGGATTACAATATAGTTCAACATAACCAAACGGGTTTAATGAATGATTTCAATACCAAATATACTCAGATATAGGTAATATTAATTATTTTCAGCTACTCCTCGTGTAAAAATGGAATGGTAGCAGAAGGGCCTATGTATACACTGTGTCTATACCTATACTTATATATGAATACCGTACGTAAAGTGGGATTCGGAGGTTTCAGTCCATGAACGTTTTCTGGGTTTTAACACCTTTTTCATTCATATGGATTGCTTATTTATGTGTTTGTAGAGGCATATAACACCAAAGTATACTGTAATAACTTTCACTTTAGGCTGTGTGGATGTAAAGAGTGTGGAAAATCCTTTTATTATTTTTAGGGAAGATGCCCGTAACGTGATTGCGTGGTACAGAAATCATTTAGTCGCTTTACACTCATCATCACCTTGGCTTTACCTCATCGCTATCAGATTTGGAAACTTATCTCATAAAAAAACCTGTCATGATGACAATAATGATGACATCCTTATGATCTAATATTGATTATAAACTCTGATGATCATTTCCATACATGTCAGATGTATATAAATACTGAAAACCCATGTAAACAATGTCCCCCTTTAATTACATCCGTCATATATGTGATGAGGTAAATGCGGTTTTCTTGATTGGTGTAGCCACAGTGCTATAGCTAGCCCTGTGTCTAAGTATGTACTATCCTATTTGTCCCATATATAATATCATTTGTCCAGTTCTATATAGCCTGGCGGTCCTGTCCATCTGGCCAGTCAGCCAGCCAGCCATCTACAACCACATCCTGCAAATGGGCTTTAAATTCAACTATGAAGAGATCATTCGCCCCGATAATGCAGATCTTAATATTCCTTCATACGGGAATATCCTCGATGTCGAGGCCCATAACACTATTGAGAGGAACATATGATATATACTCAATTAGCCAATGCAAGACATTTACTATATGGATTGAAAAAAAATGTTCTTTACTAAACGAAAGCATATGTAAGAACTTTGGCTCATCTCCCTATGTATCTAGATCTTGGTAATATTTCTGTGATTCAACTGAACTAATGTGCCAGTGTAATCTAGTTGTAAACGTTATACTATTACTATAATTCTACTATTGCAGTATTATCTCTTATTATAACAGCAGTGGAACCGCAAGTTAAAGTATCCTGCACAAGGGCTGACAGAATAATAACCCTTTGAAATCATTGATTCAATCCAGAGTTATTTCCAATCAAATCTCAATCTCAAAGTTCAATCTAACTAGGTTCTTGCAGCCGCGTGGAACAATGGGATATAACCTTTGTGAATATGATATACAAAATAAACCATCATAAAGAAGTGTTTATCTTGTGTAACTTCTGTAAGCTTCTCGGTCACGATACTGTAACATCAATTATACGACCCAAGCATTCATGCACTGTTTCCGTCCATTAATGATTCCTGTACGCAATGATTATTCAGTTATGTCACATATTCATATGAGAAATAAAATTCAAACACTGTAGTCCAAAAAGGTATTGGTATGTAGAAGATGGCCTTGGTCCATCCGGCGGGACCAATATATATTGAGGAAGACTGATAATATTGTGACTGGGGCTCCAACCTCTTGACAGATCTAGTGCGGACCAGTCTCAGTTACAGTTTGTGGTTCCACCTAAACTGCGCGGTGCGGACATTCAATCCTAGTGGGCATTATGAGACCTATATAAAGGCATATATTGATATGGCTCAGGGTCCTCCCCCTAAAGGGGTATTTATGAGTCAGTTGATTTGAGTATAATCTATGCTCATGTGTATTTTCCAGTGGGTCTGTTTCTATGGCCAACATCGCAAAATCGATTTATAAAGTTATAAATGGGTACAATTTCATCTTTCCTCCCATGTCTGTCACGTGAAAAATAAATATAGACTAAACATTCAAAGCTTCAAGTACGACAGCATAACTGCGAAAACGAGAGAAAAACGGCGCCGACAAATTTTGTTGTTGCCCACTAATTTGTTGCAACAAATATCCATACAGAAACAACAGTTCCCAGAGAATGTGGCAACACATCTGACACTCCTCCATTTGCGTTTTCGTTGCAAACATGAAATGAACTGATGTTAGTGGACAACAACAAAATTTGTCGCCGCCGTTTTTCCTCTAGTGGAGTTGACCTATCATATAAGACCTACTAAAGACCCGTTTTTGCAGAGCGGGTCACAATTATGGACCATGGGCAGATGATATTTGAATAAACACATACCGTTGTTGATTTCAAGCATATAAGATATTTTGTTGATTTAAAGCATATATAATATTTTTGTTTTGTTTTAGGATTAGGATAATTCAAGATCTCTGCACATCCAGTACTAGTAGGAATATAAAATGAAAACCACTTAATAAAATTGGATGGAACAGGGTGTATATTTCCAACTTTTTCATCACCAAGCTCATAGTAAAATTTCATGGAGCAATTTCATTGACACTCCCATATATCGACTTATGAGATTTATACAATTTCTATCTAAACTACCATATTTAGTCTATGTGACTTAATCATAGCCTTTTGATTATGACATAGCATACCACATAATATTATCACATCACATAGATTAGACGTTCCGATTTTGAAGCCCCTTTAATTACACTCGCACTAACTTATGATTTAAGAAAATAAACGGAGCGAAGGTTCGTTGTATTTGAAAGTATTCGGGCCTTTTTTTGAGTATTCGTCCTCGTAACACTGGTGTACCATCACGCATATAATTATAATATTGATGTTTAAAATGCCCGCCATCCCCTGTTCCTCAGTGACATCGTAAACTGAGATAAAACAGTGATCATGTACTAATATGACTAATATATTCGAACCGGATTTCATAATGATTGGGCTACACGTTCTTTGGAATAGTAATCATTTTTGCTATGTCGTACCAGCAGGTTCCTTTCATTGTTTTTAAGATTATTTCTTCATTCTTATCATGTTCTAGTAATTATAGGTGTTGCTGTTATAGGTATGACATTTATACAGACATTTAAGCATTATACTATTAAACATGCTGTTCTCAGCTCACATCTGATTACGTTTTATTAATTATAACATCTCAATCATATGTACACTCTCCTATTAATAGTATTATAGACAAATCCTATTTAATATTTCTCCGGCAACTCCTTATACATTGGGTTGATCTGGTTTAATAAACGTTCATTGGGTCTGAGGTATGGGTACACCTCTGCTAGTAACAACAGTTTTTCGTCTGTAGCCCACATACACAAAATAATGATACGTCCACAATGTGCAAATAAGACCCATCAGCACTAAGATATTAACAATATATATCAATTGGACATTATAGCCCCCTGGATATATATATAATATATGTCAAACATATTAAATCATAGTTCAATCAAAGTACACGCCAGAATACGTCTACAATATGAGACATTCGTCTCTAACAGTATCTAGTATTGGTATTATTAATCAAGATATCACGATATGCAATGAGGGAGATCAGGAATTAGTACCTTAGCAATGGCGCCAACTGGATTTAGTATGTATGTGTTATAGGAAAACTATCAGATCGAGAGGTTCAATCGTCTGGGGAATAATAGGGGTGTGACTGTGTGCATGATACGTGTCGTCAGTATAATTTAGTATATCTATCCAACAAGCGGGGAGGTGTATCAAACAACTGAGTTGAGCTAAAGGGTGATAGAAGTTTAAGAATAACTGCACACCATGTTTCAATACAATACTAGGTATAGAGCAATTCTTTTTGCAGATTGCAGATATACACTAGTTCACAAAGGTTAATTACATTCTAGGTCGTTTTAAACAGCACCAACTAATGGTAATATTTGATGAAGAGTGTTTGATGTTTGGCCATATACAAAGCATAAATAATTATAAGTAAGAAGTGTTATATCATATTACGCAATAGTATGCAATGATTGCGTAACAGACAGTGATTAATCACATTATTGTTAATATTCCCAATTATCATTAACACTTATTATTACTTATTAAATTAATTAATCGCACTACTATGCAGGTTTAGTTTAGAGGATCAGGTATCATCAGAGTTCATATAGAAATGTATCAGTCAATCACCAACAACCATGACCATTCTACAACTCTTGTGTATCATTTGGGTATGAAATATGTCAGTCGGACCCCCAGTTATAACAGAATTGGGCTTCAGGGGACTCTAATTTGTTTGAACGTATATCAGCCCCAGAGCTATATCAGTCCTATATTAGCCCAGAATGCTGGGATTGAAATAGTAATTGACTGCGGTAAAAAAAAGCATCCGCATAAATTTGTGTATATCGAGTCAAATAAACAGATGGTCTTTCTAGAGTAGGGCTCACACATGGACCCTGGATCTCAACCTCAGGCTGACTCGTATTTCCCACATCATATGTTTTCGCCTACTATTTCTCTGAGACTCAGCCCTCTACAGTTACTGTCAGCAGCTTCTGGTCCGTATGAGACTTTACTTACCACTTACAACAAAGATACTACAGGATATAGTAATTATATTTGCTTACACACTGCACATTTCCTAGGATAAACTTGCAATATTAGCAAAGTATACTAAACCTCTCTATTAAATCTATAATGTACCTTTATCCCTAAGCAATGTATCTGCTACGTGGTTACACACTGATTAGTTTGATTACCTAGACAATATTGGTAGTCTAGTCAATATTATATAAGTCATTTTTAGTTTGTCTTGAGACATTATTTTGTTCACCAACCGAATCGTGTAAGTTGTTTAATTAAGAGGGTGCTAATAGGAATGCTCCACCACCATACCCCCCCCCCCCCCCACGATAGACACCGGTGAATAGGCACACTTAGGGGGCGACCCCAACCCCTGCCATGGAGAGGCTATTTGAGGAGTTCGACAGACTTTAGAACTTTATATGGTTGAAAATGCGTTTTGAAGGAACGGTGTCCAGAGTCTGGACCCTCTCTGAAATATAGACATGAATCTTCATCGACTGCTAACAAACATTTTCTAAACTGCTAAGAAGCATGGCCTAGCCAAAGTTTTGAATTTTTCATTTTGCCTGCGAGAGAAATGAGCCCTTGTGCCCCATGTTGGAATGTCAAACCAAACCAAGTGCAGTGGAATGGAGGGGAGGGTAGTCCAGGGGATAGGGGGCAACAGGTCTTGTAGCAGTTACATTCTCTAAGCGAAATATCACATAGAGGCTAATCAATCATTTGTATTTCTCCAGGGTAGGAGAATGTCATTGAGCATGTGGATAGAACTCGATTATCTATGCCAGATTTCTTGTTTCCCCGCATTTTTTTGCGGTATTCAGGGTGCTGCATGCTTGCTGCATTGCAATCTTGAATATTTATTTTGACAATGCGGGTGGGTGGTGGTAGGGGGGGAGGCACAAATTTGCTTATTTTTCACACCTGAAGGTGCGAAGAAACTATATCTATAAAACTCTAGAATTTATCGTAGATAACAGACTTATTCAAAATATTGCTTTGTATGGAATTGTGACCACAATGATCCCCATATAGAAGTATCTTTACATAAAACGCCCATTCACTATAACCATAATTTCACAATTTCTTAGCCTACATCACTTCCCAGTCCATGTCCAAACCGTTAGATCAGATAAGAATGGTATGTCCGTGATTGGACGCCTACTGCGCTAATCAGTTTCCTGGCATATGACTAAGCGTTCTAATGGGATTATAATGACATTTTGCGGTCTTAATTGAATTATGATGGTACTTTATGGTTTGAGGCGGGGAGGCTTTCCCTTCGTTTGAAGGGACTCTCTCATCTTTGGGCCTAGACTGTACCTATGTAGTCCCTGACTCAGTTCTGTACTCCATTCTAATATCACCATCCTTGATTCAACCCTTTCATTTCATAAAGACTTAACCTTCCACCAAAATCAGAGCCGACATGGTAAATATCTTTTCTTCTCTGGAGCCAATATAGGGACCGGCATTGCATGTCACAATCTATTTCGGTAATAGCTACATTTGATCCCAGAAATGAAACTGTTTGACCGTGACCTGTCAAAGGTGCTGCTCCATTCAAGGCATTAGTTAAATAGGTAGGATTAAGGAAACATGACAATTTCGCACACAGTTAGAGATATACCGATATATAATCCCGGTGTCCGTAGTTTCCACTTAATTTACTCAATATGTTGGTTTGCAGAGTATTTAGCAGGTGTTTCCCACTCCGCGGAGACGGTACCAACTATAGTACAGACTATCACCAATTAATGGGTCGCTTATACTCGAACTAGAAATTGTCGGGAATTTGTCGAGGTCTGGTTGTGCAAAATATACCCCTTTCTGTGTGATGTTCATCAAAATAAACATTATCAAAATGAACCGGTCCAAAACTACGCAGTAATAGCCTACTCATGGCAAGGTATATACAGTTCCTGGCATCTGTCAGATTTGGAAAGTTGTTCGGGCAAACAAATTATTTGAGATGCTGATAGACTGGTCTTTTGCTCAGAATAGAACAACTATGAATACTTACTTTGCTCATCGTTTTGCCTTTTGTTGCTCTTTCTTTTTGTCCGGACTCTGCAAAGATAAGTCAGCATTTGTCAGGACAACACCACTATAATCACAGGTGAGACAAAAACAGTTGTTTGTTTATTCAAATGAGCAAAAGCACTAGAATTTCTCCTCTTTTCAGATTGAAGGTATACATGTTCATATTCTCTTATTAAAAGAATAGTACGGTTACGCATGTGTTATCATTTTAACAAGCCTATATAACAGCGTGGAAAATTCTAATTCTATCAACTGCTTTCAGTTAGTATATCATAAGATGAGAGCAACACATGTCCTAAGTATTCAAACAAACGGGCTATTTCATAATTCAACACCAGTGTATTGGGTGACCAGACAATGCAGGACGTGAGTACCGGGCTCTGGTGGGCGTCTATATAGATGTGCCCTTTTCCAAGTATCACCGGAACACAAGGGTTACTGTGGGAGCTTAGAGTAAAAGGAAGCTATTTGATATGAAGTTACCTCCCACTATTTATTTACTCATGTAATGTGGGAAGTCAAGGTTCGGTAAATGAATCGGGGAGATGTTGAGCGATTAGTGCTCGTAAAGAAGTGAAAAATGAGAAAAATATATAAATATGTATCTATACGCATCATAGTATTAGTTACAGGGAATGGAGAAGGCAAACCAACCAAAGATAAGGAAGATAAAAGGCAAAAAGCATAAATTAGTTCACGGGGTATACATGGGTGAAAATCAGAGGGAAAAGATCCAAGTTTGAGTGTTATGGCCGCTTGTTTCGTTTGTGCTAGTTTAGAACAGATCGTGATCGTGCATGTGTTGATAAGAATGTTGGCACCATGCAAGTCTATATTGCTCCTCCAATCCATCGCAACTACCTTCCATACGATCTAAAAGACTCCCTCCCCACCTCTCTGTCTCTCGCACTTATATGTGTCATGTTTGTGTGTGAGGCAGAAAGGGGAGATCAAAACATGTAGGGTGATGATTTAAACAAACTCGTAACATATAACAATAACACATACATATACCAGTCATCGTATGTAAACTTTAGTTTTTTAGTGATTTACGAGCGGATATGAAAGTATGAATATTTTGGGTCCTTTCGAGTCGAATCTCCCAAGTAATATTTCTTTACATCAGAAATGGTAGGTAAGGGGGTAGTTAACATTAACCTCCCTCTTGACAACAAGAGCGCCAAGCCTCCCTCCTATGTGCCCTCAACCCTCAGCCCGCCCCAACCCCACAAGTGTATCAGCATGCTTCCAGCCTTCCCGTTTCACCCAATCCCCTACTTAAGGCCAATCCCTGGGAGGCTCATTCCATTGGAATATGGCTGGTTTGCTCTCCGGCCACGATAAGCGAAGTGGAGTGGCAGTCGTCTATCTGCAAACTCCATACACAGGCAAATAGCTAGAGTTGGGAGGAAAGCCCGGGGGCTGCTGTGGCTATTTATTTACGCGATACTACATTGTTCCCTCTCAGCGATACGTATAATACTATGCCGAGTTAGCACCTGTGTGTCTCGTAAATCCTACTTGCATGCATTCCTGATTAAAAATCACATTATGCTTCATTCGTGAGTGTAAATTGAATTCAGTAGAATGGGTGCATTGGTTTCACTTGGGGGACGTAATGACCGTGTATCGAGTTGCATCTTTTCATATACTACTGGGACGAGTTGGAGGCTCTTGCGATAGTACTTTGATATACTGATATTTGCTGCTTTCATTTCATCTTTCATTTTGCACGTAAAGTTAAATACACTATTATAGTGGGGGACTTTTAATATAGGCGAATGGAAGTGCTGCATGGGATTTAAACCAAAGAAGAATTGGAACAAACTGTCTAAGAACGTCATTGGTGCAGGTCCTATATTTCTCTTCCACTCCTCTCGGCTGTGTGTGTTTTTCAAGTGGCTGTCGGTCGCTGATTACCAGACATAATCCATGTTTATCCGTGAAGAAATCAGCCAGGTAATCCCGGTAATCTTTTGCCCTACATGCCTCCATCAGGTTTGCTCCTTGAAGGACGAGTCTTTAATGGATCGTCCCCAGCTACTATCAATTAACGCCAACAAAAGCGCTCCAGCGGCCGGCCGCCTAAGTGGCTAATATGGCCCGCTACATTAGTGATTGCGGTCGTGGTGGATGATAGATGGCTATGTCCAAGCTCTCCTGTGGATGTAGGCTTGAGTGATGGGGACTCCCTTCACATCCCTACCCCCCACCTCTACTACAGGCCTAGGGTTTCTAGATGCCTTGCAGGGATGCTCAGTGTGAACTAGAATCATTTCGAGAACCTTCGATAATTATTACCCATCTGTGAATAACATCTATCTCGTATCTGTATTAAAGCATAATGATAAAACAACGCAATATGTGCACGATTAAAAGGTATCTGTGCCATGACTGCATTCGCAATAATCGTGGCCCAACGGGAGATCTCTCAAATAAAAAATAACTGGGAGAATGATCGGTTGTCCAGTTTCAAATGAAGCACGTCATATTGACATAAGCTTATTCACATTACAGCAATTCACTTCAAGACAAGCGTCTACGTGCCACTATGCAATACTCCTCTTGTAGACGTGAGTGTGACCTACCTCTGGCTGAAACCCTGATAAATGAAACATAGTAAATCAGACAGAGGGATATGCTTCATGCGGCACCTGCTAGATTTTATATGTGCAGTAAACTGCATTTATACATTAGTCTGCCTTTGGCAACTGTCCAGAATACTGGACATAATTAGAATCTGTCGTGCGACAGCTTACTATTTTTTCAAATCAGCGTAATTTGACCGAGGCTAAAAAGGGATTTTAAGGCAATAAAAATGAGCATATTCAACTGGGTTAAATAATGAATGTCCCAGTGAACAGATGTTTAAGAGTATTGAAAATTAAATAGGAAAGGGGTACCTGCTTCTCTATGACATACTCCTAGTGGACGTTGTATATATTCCATCTATTGGATAATTTTTTTCTATTTGAAAATAGCAGTTTTGTCAATTGCAAGTCAGTGTCATATTAAAGGCTGTGTTTTTAGAGAGTCGCTTATGGGATTTCAACCCAGTATAACCCTCCAAGCCTCTGTACAAACAGGTGGGGTCGGGGGTACGTAACGTACCCCCGCTCCCACCCCTGGGACACGCCCCACCCCAACCCAATGCTATATGTTTTAGATGACTACATGTATATATGAATAGCACTGTATCAGGAAGGATTTTCAAGAGACATCTAACATGTTTGCTGTAAATCAATAATAAAATTTCAGTCGATAAACGCATTGTATGTGGCGCAAGTTATTCATTTTATCGATTCTCCGTATAAATGCGGCCTACTACGAGCTCTGTTCGACCCTGTTACGCCGATCTAAATCCATCAACCCATAAAAGCTTTCTCTTCGACGCTCATCCGCTGAGCCTGCGACTGCATGATTTATAGCAATCATTACCTGCATGGTGTAAAAACATGATTTAAAAGACCCGTAAAATCATAAATGGTGCCCTGCTACTACTACAGCACCCTATCATGTTTTTGTAATGTCTGGGAAATGTTGAGGTGTTTGGAAATGGGGTTAAAATCGAGGTTAGATTATCAAGTTATATGGATCATGGTAGTCAAAGGAATATATTCGATTATCATCAGAATTAAGTGACTCATGTGACCCAACTAAGATCATAGATACCAACCATCATACGCCCACGTGATCGTTCTTGTTTACAGAGGTTAATCCAGAAATTTTACCCGCTAGTACTTTTGCTTGCTGTACTTATTTGTTTTTGTTCTTATAGTTGTTGTTTTTCTCACCTTGAATGACACTGCATGCCCACCAGCCACCCACCCTTCACTCCTCCCTTCACATTAGAATCCATGGGTTAGTGTTTGATACCTGACTGCCTACCTGCCTAGTGTGTGTGTAGCCTTGAGGCAAGGCTACACACACACTAGTGGCAGGCAGTAGCAGGCAGTGGCAGGCAGCGAGAGGGGCAGTGTGTGGTACTGGGCTATGTGAGTGAGTGAAGGTGCAGTGTGTGTGAGAGGTGTGACAGGGGTGGGAGTCTAAACCAATCTTTATATTTAAAATTGCAACTTTCCTGTACCACATTATACATAAGTCGTCCCCTGAAAAGGCCTCATGAGGAACAAAACTTGCCATTCAGACGATGTAATGGTACCCATTTAGATGGGAAAACATAAAAAACAGGTCCATGGCTGGGAGTTCTGTATAACTGAGAAGACCAGGGGTATTTGAGCAACGTAAGGAAGTTTAAAGGTGGTCTAAATCCGCCCTGTAGGGGGCGGGTCGGTTGCACAAAGTCAAGACAAGATGTATATCCCACGATTTGATGTGTGTTTATGGGTCACAGATTTATTACCCCGAAGTATTTTCAAAGTTAATAAAGAAAGTGACGAATTGTCCCTTCAGAGAGTCATTAAATTAAGTGACTAAATACTTGTAAAAAAAATCCATTTTATTTATCTGTTTGCATATACAAGTCTTTTGGATTATACATATATCCAATTTTCAAATCCATATTTCAAATGCAATCATCAAGTTTATATTTATTTACATGCAGGTGTTAATTTGGTAAAAAAAAAAGATCTAATTTTTTGATTTTTGAAATATCCATGCTAAGACATTTTGCCAGAGAACATATATTATACGTATTTCTCTTGTATCGATACATTATGGATAATGATCAAAGCTGTGGCCAGCTATACTTGGAGGAACGGACTGGGATAAGGCAGGAGGGCAGTCCCCTCGTCTGCAGTATGCACAGCCACGTTATGCTAAGTACCGCGATCTAAAACTGGAAATGATATCCATGGCAACGGGAAAATGATGGCACGCTCATTGGGTCCACTTCAATCCTTCGCACATGCAAACATAGATGGGGCCTGATGACTTTAAATATTTGCCTTACCTCGCTGCATGCGTATCCATGAGCCTAGAACCGTGAGGGGGTACTGACAGACGTGCCACTTTTGGTTGTGAAGGGAATGGGTAACACTCTCATATTAGAAGTACACTAATTCGCTGGTCTTAACTATCACTGGCAAGCCCCTTACCGGACATGTGCAATGGGAAAGGTAATTTCGAGTCATGCCCATTAGGCAAAGCCTATCTAGTTGACAATTAACAAATTAATATGTGATGTGACATGGGTTAGGGAATTCTACCCCTGTATCTTTCATTACTAGATATATAGAAATACTTTATATTTTGCTTTTTATATGTGATACTAATTGGTCTAGCGAAAAGTCAACACAATAATAAACTGCGGATTGACTGGAAATAATTACTTATAGTTGGAGCGAAAAGGTTCCCAGAATTATTCATTGATAAATCCCCAGATATTCAACTGTCTTCGATGCTTATCAGACGGGAGACTTCTATCTAATCCTACTCCTTATTTTGATAAGGCCGACCAGAATTTATCCTTGAGAAATACACTCTCTGCCTGCCAGGAAAGGGAATGATAATGAATATATGAATAGTCTCTGATCCCACCTATTAATTTCTTGGGTATAAAATAATGCTGATGGCAACACATACCAAAATGAGATCACTTCCTGTGTTGAAGACCACACCAGGAAGTGACTCTTCACATTCAGGCCCGGAGCACGCAGAAAAAATAACCCTTCCGTACGTGTCGAGGCCTGGTTAGAAGAGGCCAGGAGACAAAAGATTCTGTGGCCAGTCTTCTTTCTCCTCTTGGCTTTGGCACGCACACACCTACGCCAAAAGCCAGCCACAGGAAGCGAATTATGCTATCCCTTTATTTTGGATGTCGTAATGATGAACGGGAGCAAAGCATCCAAATTAGAAGTAGTAGCCTGTCGCCACTTAATGACCCATCGGGTTTCTAATGAAAGGGAAGCGGCGGCTCGCATTGATTGGCTTCCCATCGCAATTGCCCGTTCTTTGAGGGATCGCATGCATGCTCCACTCCGTATTTTGTGGGGGTGTTCCCGTATGCACATAACTTAGCTTGATAATTTCTTCTAAAAAGATGAATTCGGTTATGGACACTGAATATGGACAACTCTAAATTACACCTATAATGGATGTAGACGATGGGAAATTTGAATTATCAGTGTCGATGAGCCTGTGTTCACGTTTGTCTTTCAGCAGTAATAGCACAGCGATGACCGAGCATGGGATATGTTTTGCTGAAAAAGTTTATTCAGGCTTGCTCATTTCAAATTTATCATATAGAATATTTTTACTAAAATAATAAGAAAATTCGCTCTTCCGGCTGAACGAGAATTTTCATCAATAATCGATACCGAATACCAGTAAAACATTATTATTACAAATGATAAAATCATTTATATTATCAACCTATTCCTTCTCAATTTACAACTTTTCCTTTTGTAGTACCAACCACCAAATTAAAATGAGGCACAGAAAGAAGACACAACACTTTTTCAATCAAAAGTATATTCTCTAATATAAATAAAAGAATTATAGTTACACTGCTAGATTTATATATTTTTGTTTTAAATATTTTTGTAGAAGTCTGTGTACTAGTTCAGATTTCTACAGCTTAAGTATACCGGCTCAATAGCATAGGGCCTATGCAATGGGAACGGCATCGAAGAAAGATCAGTGAAAATGGACATATCTCGAATGTATTTATCTCTTCATCAGACACACCCCATATGTTCTTAGAATAAAACAGAAACGAAGCGTTAACCACTGAGTAATCTCCTCTTACAACTATAAATCTTCACCTCTATTGGAGACAGGCACTGCTTGCCACAGAATCGGCGCTAAAATGCCCATTCTTTTCTTGAATGTGGATTCAGTCAACTATATATAGCCTCTTATTTATCTACCATTGACTAACAATGGATCATTCAAATAACATTTATGATTTGAAACATTCAGGTTTTCAATACTGTCTTTGACTCATTAGAGTTTATGGGATGATACAGACCATTTTCATCATTTGTTTGAAAACAATGAGTTTTTTCTTTAATCCTTAATGTCCCTTTTTCTATTTTTGGTTCGAATAGCATTATTTTAAATCACGATTAGTGGGAGACTGAGAAAAGGACATTTGCAGTTCATGGCAATAAGATGACGTGGAAATATGGGGGAATATTAACTGAACTAGAAATGTCAGTGAATTCATGATGACATGTGTGTACTCGTAAGTTATTTATTGTCAGCCTGAAATGACACAACGATTTCTTAGAGCTATTCGTTGGAGCTAGGTTCTCCAGTGAGAACACAATAGTTTATTGTTAGCATTGTTATTATACTTAACCGATTTTGGAACGATTTAATTTATGTATGGAATAGTATTAGGGGGTTATATATATCCTCCCCGATATAATTAAAAAAACAAGATATCTTTTTTGTCTTCTATAAACCATTTACTGCAAGTAAAATCATTGTATATCGTATATTGTAACAAGGGTTGGGACAAAGGAATCACTACTGTAGCTTGCTGTTTATTATGCTAGGTAGTGCTTTTCGTCCTTTAAATGGTTCGTCACGGACAGTTAGTCCCCATGTTGTTGATTTGTCTGTTCCATTCGGCATGCTAAGTCCGTGCTTTCACTATAAATATGTCTGTTTTTGATTTATGTGACATAATAAACCTGCGTTGAACAATATTATCCCTAGCTCTTCATTTACCAGTGTTCGTATAAAGACGTAGACATACGTCTTCAGAAGTAGACTCTCAACCCAGTAGAAGCTAGAATAATTTGCCTGATAACCAACCCCAGTAGATCGAATATAATGGAGCTGACAAAGGAAAGCTATGCATGTACATATATAATAGTATCATATGTATGTGTGGGTGAGTCTGAGTTTCTGTGTATATATGCGTGATGTGTGTGACAGCAGATAAGCACACATGTACATGTATATATACGTGAATACGACCACAGAATAGATATAGAGGTATTGATATCTTCAGCTCGTGTTTGCAAGTCTGGCATCATGTACTGCGAGCAAATTAATGCTTATCAGCATAGTAGTAATCGGACCTGAATGGATGATGAAAAATTCTTTTTAACATTACTGGACTCCAACTGTCGGTATGGGTAAACACTGGAGATGTACAGCCACGCAGCTTGGACGACTCGGGCTCATTGGAATATTTGCGAGGCCCATGGAGGAAAGGGACAGAGAGTAGGCATGGAAAGGGGTACGAGGGAACCAACAAGGAATGGCTAATGCTATCACACCGAGCTGTCATTTACAATCATTCGGCCCTGAGGCAGAGGACAATAGGGCAATGATTTGGTTGTGCACAATGTTACTTTGTAGTTACATGCATTTGTGTGAGAATATTTAGATATCCAACGTTTTGGAGTGTATTATGAAGATTACAACACTAATAGATTTACGACCTAGTACCATATGGATATCGTATTTGTATAGCTAGATTTAATTTATACCACAACCCATTTATAGCTGGGAGGGAATGTGTTCTTCCTATATACAATGTACTACTAGGAATATAATTTCTCGAGGTGTGTGTGTGTGTGGGGGGGGGGGGGGGGGATGGCATGGTGCCATCTATGCTCTAGGTTGGAAGAGCCTACTGCTTCCTGAAGGTTTAATTACGTCATACATAGTTTAGCATTTTATTATTTAACGGGGTGATACACCCAGGCAAACTAATAACCGCACCGCCATCTGAATATTTCGAATCATGGGTACCCCACTCCAACGCATACTGAACGGGGACATTACTGCAATAAATTCTGGTTGACTTCCCTTCAAAATTATGGCTTCCCCCACTACAACCCCATGGATTACCCGGACTAGTGCCATTTAACTAATCCAATTAAAGATATTTTTACTTGGCTACTGCTCCTAATATAAATGACTTTGTCGGGGTTGCGACGAATGACATCCTTAAAATAGTAGGAAGAACAGAGATTTGTGTCAAATATCCCGTATATATACTTGAACTCAGTTAGGCATATATCCTATCCTTAATAGTATAGATATTGGGTCCCTGATTTCCCTAAAGCTAGAGGTGTAGTTGCTTTGCGTCAGCATTAGTAATACAGCCAACCCAAAGGCATGTACGAACCACTCCAGTTTTGGACCAGTTGAATAGATTAGTCACAAGCTTTTTATCATATCACCAATTCCCGAGATGTGACTATGGAATGCATACTGACAGGCGCCCCTCGGAGCTTCGCTAGTGGTAGCGGCACCCTAAGTAGCTGGAAAACCAAGCTAGAGACTAGGATAGATTCCAAAAGTAATCATGCATGGCAGTCTGAGGCTCCCAGTCCTGAATTCCACAGATGTTTCGTAAAGCATAATCTATGCTGTCAGTTTACTGGAGAGCCTTCTCAAGCTTGAACCCAGTGATGAATGAAAGGAGGGATTCGTGTTTTCATACTTCTAGCAGATCTGCATCTCGAACAAAACAGTTTCTTACGTTTTCTGATGAAGCGAATCACTCATTAGGAAAGCCCCATTCCTCTAATCCATCCCCATTCATTTTGAATTGACCACCCAGTAAACAGCTATAGCATTTGCATATTCTACTAAACACGTGACCGAATTCCCTCAGCTTGGATATTTTGTGTTTGAGATGGAAACAGACTTGTCTCAGCCTTCTTCCTCGGCGCTATTTTTTCCTACTGGAGCGAGTGGGAACCAAGAAGATAGATAGTATGGAGCTGATATGCTTCGATCATGCCTTGTGAGCTGGGACAGAAGGGGACCTAAATGTCCTCTGTAAGTCCCCCAACGCGTTAGCAACCTGTATAAAGGTCATGGTCGTTTTTCGCCCGGCATCACGAAAGAGCCTTGGGTCTAGGCTCGTGCCTGCATCTATAACCCACGCCAGGAATTGCTATCGATCGCTGACATAGACAGAGGTGGCTGGTTGGCAGACGATAGGCTGAAGGTTACTCTAGCCGAGTGACCCTCACGTGGCTTGACCAATGGTCATTATGCTGGTCAGGTGGGTTGGCATGGCCCCATACGCACTCAAGCCATGGGACATCAGTTGAGGGACTAAGTGTCCTCACTACCTCCAAATACAATATCCATATTGAAGGTACTCCAGGCGCCTGATTTTGTATTCATACACACCACATTGTGCTTAATTACACTGGCAAGGCTGACACCAAACAGGGCCCAAAGATTAAACCAGGAGCGGCAGGCTTGGCTCATTGCGCTGCCAGAATAAACAATGAGGCTTACTTTCTGGCTTCGAATTATTTCGCGTCCTGAGAAGTGAGGAATAGAAATACTACCAAATTATGTGCCTTATGAAGTAAATAGATGGTAATACCTCAAGCTTCGCTTTGAAAATTTATGAATATGTAATGAAAAATAGCTACAAAAAATATTCAGAAATTGAGCGTCGGGGGAGTAATTTCGCAATTCTGGGATCGTGTGAACTGGAATTTCGGGGTTTTAAAATATTACTTAGGCCTAGGTAAAATGATTTTATGAAAGACAAAAATCTAATCCTGACTTGACTGTGTATAGCTACTGCCTGTGATCATACACGTGTAAAAGAACCATTGCTAAAAATCGAAAGGGTATCACATCCTGTTAGCATGTTTCCTCACTCGCCATAAGCTGAGAATATCGCCTACTGAATGAATGTAATGCTTACTAGTGCGTACAGCAACATAGAAACAATGTAGTCCCACACTATTAGGAACATTTCCATATACTACTTCCTCATAGACTGTAAGTAGTATACGGAAATTATTCATAGCACAAGGGAATCGAGGTCTAATTTTGAGACAAACTGTTCATACGGTTCTATATGGGTAAAATATATCATCTGCCAAATTATCCATCTGTATAGCCTCTCCGGGGCACTCATAATGGTGATAACGGGTATAAAGTCACATTTTCTTATATGACTTGATGTAGAGTGATTATTAATTCCTTTTACAAAAGATCCTGTCATTGGATTGAAAACGGGTCTGTAGAAACGATAACTATTGTGTTAATTTTTAATTTTTAAGCTAATGCAAGTATGTGGATTTTCACGTGGTTCAAGGTAGGATATGACTTTCTAGTCAATTACCACATTGACCCTCGATTTTTAATTTGAGAATTTCACCCTGTGTTTCTAACAAACTTGTCTGAGCGAATGATATATTGCCCGAGTCTCTGTTGAGACAGGAAATACATTGAACCCATTTTGGAGATGGAAACATGGAGATCGATTTTCGGATATGGCCATCAATTAAGCGTGGTACCGTGTAATGATATAACTTCAAACAACCTGGTCATGTTACCATAGAAATGGGCCTTTGTAGTGGGGCACGGTCTACTCTAGACATGCGGATCCAAGCAAACGGCCTCTCACTAATAGTATCATTTATAATATTCTACCTGAAGGTGTCTTTGATGTTTGCAGAAATACTTCCAGACTTCCCATTGATTTGTGCTATGGTTTGATCTTTCTTATAAAAAACGAGGTAAAAGGCCCGTGATAATCCAAAAATGTACAACTTATCGTAACCTTGTTTGGTCAAGAGGGCTTTTGGGTGTGTTACAATGCTGAGTGTCTCATATTCGCGAGAGTCTTGCACCCTACCTTTTAATCCCTCCTCCTGTGATGAGTTTCACTAGTGAGTACTAGTTTGTGCACCCACCAACATTTTAGACTTGTAACTTTGAGTTCACCAGCACTGCATAGAGGAGGTAAATATTCAAGTTCCAAAAATGAGCATACTGCAAATGTATGCTTAAGTGATAATGCACCTCCCCTTTCAATGCAGATTGTGCATTTTATAATGCGAAAAGAAAAACCGGTATTACACCTGGAGGTTCTCAAATTCTAAGGCGTTCATGAACAGTAGTATTAGTTTACCGCTTATGACAAAATTAGCATTAAGACGAAACCAAATATGATATATAACGGTATTGAAAATGAATCTATTCTGGGTATCTCAATGTAGACATTTATCTGTAGATAGTAGATAGCTACCCGTACTAGTGAGATGCATTCGAAGACTGCACTATGGAATACAAACATAAGCTATGAACTACCTAATCAAGGTATGCAGAAATGGTTGACTCTAGGTATGAAGTAGGCGAAGGGTTAGGTGACATCCATAAAATAACCCATGGGCGTGTGACATAGTAAATAGTGGCTGACAATAGCGATGACTATCAAGTCCACTGCTGAGTATGTGGCCTGTCCAGGTTCACAGTCGTCCTGAGCATAGCTGAGTGCATACACTGATAGTGCGCTCTCCTTTCTCTGGTCTAGACTTTACATTGGATGGCCCTAGATGATCAATGTACCGGGCTGACCTTGGTGCCCAGCACTATATATACCGCAGTCAGGGTCATCACTGATACAGCCAGGCCGAGGCAGATGACCAAGTATCGTGGACTTGATCTCAGCACACCAGGGATAAATCACTAAGGGGTCGTCCTTCCATTCCTCAAATCCTCGCCTACATCCAGCCATGGGCAATGTGAAAGCCATTCAAGAATGTTAGGTCTATATATGATCATGGAATAAATCCACGGACGACACTAGCGTTATTATTTTAATCTTCAGGCATATTCATCGGGTGTTGTTGATTAGGCATACAATCACACTTGCCTTGAATTAGAAGACATATAATGAATACGCGGATAGACTCAACTGATGTGAAATAAGCTGTCATTTATCATGTCTTCCTGTTAGAAACTGCCTATAATCATATGAATTCATATTTGGAAACGGTTTGTCATAAAACGATGGCAAGACCGAGTACTTCTTTGTTCGGAGCAGCCAAATCTTGAAACTATGTAAACTCATGGTTTCTGCTTATTTCTTATTCAAGTGAAACTCGTCTATCTGACTCTATTCCCCTCAATCCCTTTCTATCGTTTGCAAAACGGACATACGTTTTAAAATATTACGCGGCTACATCCAGGGAATACATTCTTGTTAAAGCTGTCACGATCCAGATAACACGGCCCTATAGTTGTCCTCGATTCTTTGGCTCTCCGATGAAGAAGTGCGAGCTATCAATTATCCCATGATAACAGCCTCTGGGTGAATAATTGCTCTGGACCAAGATGCTATTATACAATCATGTATATATATATATATATATATATATATATATATATATATATATATATATATATATCGGACCTTTGACGTGAAAAGGTAAGCTTTAAATAAGTATACATGCAGGGCGAATACTATGTTCATGTATGCAACACCTGGGGAAAACATTAATCAACCATGGCCTTGGATTTCTATAAGGCTTTTATAATTGACCAAGTTAACCAGAAATTGTAGTCTTATGTTGTATTTTGGTAGGTGAGAAAATGGATATTTTATAAATTTTCAAGAAGGTAGTGTGGCGTGTGCCAAAAGTACTACCGTCAAAGGTTTGTTAATTATAATAATCGTTATAAGGGAAGTAATTCTACCATGCTATGCTCGGACCTCTCCAAATAGACAGCCTATAGCCTTTACAATTAATCAGGCATGTGTCCCTGGCTAAGGGTGATTGGCGTTACATTAGGTTGTCTGGCCCAAACTGATGCATCAGCCACTACAACACCCACGGATTTGATTAAAAAGGCTACATTACTGAGCTGAAGCGACAGGTAAACGTGTCGATGACTGAAGGCTTTCTCTGCTTCAAGCGAAATCTATACAAAACCCCTTATTCGCCAAAACCAACATTTCCATTTTGGCAATATCGATTCCTTTTAATCATATTGGAGCCTAGATAACGGCTGTACTAAATCAAAAGTAGGCATCGGCCCTAATTATAGGAAGAACTGCGCATACATGACCTTGATTCTTAGTTAGGCAGCAATTGTGAATACAGCTATAGACGAACATGATTCAATCGCCTTGATAAGACATGTTCTGCAATAAGGCTATGTAAGGAAAATCTAGTTAATGGAGTAGATGTTTCATGATTCTAAGTCTTGTCCAATCATTTTGAGGGCATACTAATTGAATAAATTTCGATTATTCCTTCACCCTCCAGCAAATAGAGCTTATTATTGAAACAATAATTAAGAATTTGATAGTAAGAGTAATTGTTATTATTTGTCCCTCGACCATCTATGATTCATGATCCTTTATCCGTGAAATATAAATTTATGGTACACACCGCGTTGTGTCAAATATTAAGGTAATAATGTCATCAAGAAAGATTTCGATTCCTGTGACTCTCAAGTGTATGTATCTCGTCCATGCATACCACATATTTGCTTGACTGCATTTTACACTTAGATCATATCCGTGATAAGTAGAAAGAGCGATCGATCTAAATTAGGGCTAAGCTTCTATGATGCATCAAAGTACCACTGCTTGCTCAAAGTACGGATGCTATGGACACATTAAAACATTCCCGAGTCGCTCTATTCATCGTCGCGTTTTGTTTCATACACTGCAAGAGATACACATCGTCAAGGAAAATGAGAGGATCGTTGCCTAGCCCACTCGTCAAACGTCGGAAATACCACACGGGCATATACTCATACTTTTAAGTGGGTGTATTTGGAAAGGACTGTATGGGGTAATCACTGTACTAGTCGTTTCCATGCCAGAACACACTGCCCAGGGTCTCTAAACCGAGCATCAATCTTACTTTGACATGCATTCAACACATCAGGGTAGGTGGCCGTAAAACCTGCCAATTTTTCCGACATGCTTCACCGCTGCAATCTAGCGACATGCACGACTGTCTACACGACATTCAACCATACCCTCACAACCTTATTAAATATTAATTGTATGCCGTCTTTCATTATTCGCGTTGCCATAGCAACATATTGGATTGAGCTGCTACTCCTCCGGCAATGTGTAAGGTAAAATAATGAACGCCGGACCATGACACTGATGAAACACATGCCAGCGACCGCTCAAATTTTCCCAACCTTCCCCCCGGCTATATCCCACCAAGACTATAGCAATATAGTAGTGTTCATGACATGTCCTTATATGATACGTTTGATGATGGCTTAGGAATTCGATGCACAACTTCAAAGTCAGCTCCCCAGCTAGTTTACTTATAAATACATGTATACATATATATATATATTTGTGTACCCCACTTCCACGCACATTCTATACTCACCGTTCAGATATACACCCGTCTATATACGGTGGCCTAAAAGGTGGTCGCCAGATCGAACTGAGGCCTCATGGGATCATGCACGCAATGGGGATCTGAATTTTAAAGGATCCAAACACCCCGGTAGAGGGTGTCTCTAATATGAATATAGGTGAATATAACTCCTGGATCGTCCATAGAGAGATGTAAATGAAACCGAGACACATGAAATGAAACCATTCTTGAGAAATATTTACAGCATACACTGCGTGAGAAAAAATATTTTCTCTCTCTTTGTAATCCATTAGTATTGCTTTCAATTCAGTATAGCGGAATGTGTTACCCTAAAGGTATTTTCACCAGAAGCTGGCTTACAGACATTTGTATTAGTTCACATAGTGCCCGTGTGAAAATCTCGTTGCGGTATACTACTAGTGGGTCTAGCTAGAGAAGGTTGCTTTTTTTCGTGCAGCGCCAAGTTCCATTATTCCAGGGCAGTGCCTACAGTCATGGCATTTCCCCTTGTGTCAGAGGCCCCTGACCTGGTTAGTTTGGGGTCAGCTAGGTGAGCAGGAGGATGATTGTGGCTGCTATTGTTAGTGGGCAGGTCATTATTGTACTGCCCAGACGTGACCACAACTTGGGGCGGTGTCTGGTGGAATGCACCTTCTGCTTCCCGCTCCATCACTAAGGACCGAGCTGGATTGTAAGCCCTCAGTCTCACCACCTCCTCCACCAGAACAAATAAAACTGACCCTTTAAAACTAAGGTCTCCGACCCTTGACCGCAAAGGAACTAACGTCTAACGCTATAGTGTCCCCTGCGGCCTCGCCAACCTCGCTAGTCGCTAGTCCAGCTCAACCATGCACCTTGACCTCGGCTGATCAGGCTGCCAGGTCACCATAGGCATCCACGTAACAGACACCGTTGGTAAATTTATCACTAAAGTATCACTAAAATTAAGGTAGGAAGATTTAGTCAAATTAAAGTCAGGGAAATAAACCTCGTGAATTATATAATATTTCCCACCGAATAATTATAGATAAGAATAGTGATTTTAAAGGAAATGTGGTTAGTTTCTGGCCTTCTAGTGGGAACAGCTTTATGACCAAATACGTACCGTAGAACGGGGATACTTGAGACAGTTTTTATTGTTTTTTCTTCTTAGTTTTGATTGTGTTGCTTTCACGTCCCTAAATTTATATATATCTTAACATTATACCTATTTCTTAACTTTCTGATTGGATTGGGATACTTATAATTGTATTTTTCATTTGAATATGGTCATTTTATATCCGTCTCAAATCACCCTGTAGTGTAGTCTATCTGCCGCAAAATCTGGTGGTATTGTTCCCTAGACTTTCTCACCAAGTCGACAGGAAGGAAATGTATGGCTTGTGTGCACGCCCAGAATGGATGAATTCCAGCTCACAGGCATCAGAGTTCTAGCTGGAAGCCAGGCTCAGCTGGTGCCTTCTAACGAGACTTTCAGGCCGCTGTAGTGCGCTGTAGCAGGTGAAGGCAGCTCCAGGAACTACGTGGGGGCGTTGGGTGTGTGCCTTATAACTTCAAATTTCCCTGTCGTCAATGACTAGACTGGAGGTTGTATTATAGATCGTTATGCTAGACTCTATTGAATAGGTCTGTGATATATATATGAACTATATATTCTGATATATAATAATTATGCAGACTAGACCTGAACGCACATGATTCCCGCCAAGCATGTCACCTACGCATGTCACTTACAAGTTACATGCCTATATTATATATATATACCTGCCTTCATCGTAGGTGCCTCCAAAAATCTTCTTCACTTTGTTTAGCTTGGAAATAATTGCAAAATGGGCAAATGTAAGGCACTTGGATTCTCCCAAAATTACCCTACAGAGAACAAATGCCGCTTCATGAAGGAGGCATATATATAAGAAATATATGTAAAAAAGCTGAAGGACTAGACACCAGTGCTTATGTTGAATAAACATTGTATGGTTTATACTCTCACTAGTTATACATGCATGTATGTGTATATTAGAATATTTGTGTAAGAATTTTCATCTGGACCAACAGAATAATTCTAACAAGTCTCCTGTCAAATATGACCATATAAAACATTAAGTAGGGTAAAACTTTAATAAACACCAACTGCAAATGGAACCTATGCCAATTTAGTTTGACATGTGTTAATTTTAGCTCTCTCAGCAAGTCACAGCAATGGATGAATGGTGGCTCTTTAGTAAATGCAGTCCTTGCCATTCCACCAAAACCAACGTTTAAACAGTGGTACGAGTTGTTCTCTCGTGTTGGACCCATGCTACATAATATATACAAGAGCTGAAGTCAGGCCTACAAGGAAAGCTACTGACCGATTGTTGGAACCTAGGAGGAAGTCAGGAGTCTAGTGCAGGGACTAATTATCCTTAATCTCCAGTCCTCATCAGTAGCTGATTGGGGAACATGTATAGGCTAAGCAGCCTGGAGGCTATTCATTAGCTAGGAAGTGTCATCTGGAGACAGTTTGCGCATACTGAACAAATCAGGTCCTTAAACATAGGTTTCTCAGCCAGCTTCAAACTAAAATTTTCACAAATTACATGCCAATTTTTACCATGAATCCATCTAATCAATAATCCACTAATTTGCAGCAGAACTTCAGTGGCCTTAATTGGCTCCTTACCCATAGTAAATTTCTATTCTAATGGGTTGGTTTATTATACTAAAAGCGCTTGAATATATGGAAGGGGAAGGTTAATGGGATCGGCTAGGTTCTAAGGAAATATATACCTCTCCTGTATGTAACAATATAGGGGTGGTACGTAATACATGCCTAAATGAGGATGCGCTAAACAAAATGGTGAAGGAGCAGGATTGATCAGTAGGTTCAGTATGAATACAGATCAGGTCAAATTTAGGCATAATACAACCATTGAGGAATGGGGAAATGATTTGTTTTAGAAACAGTACTGCTACTACGGCTCTTGAAACGAATAAATGTTTTTGCAGCATTGACAATCAAATGTATGAAAGGTCCCCAAATAGGGTTGCACAATGGCCGGGAATAACCATATTTTAGGAGGTCTTTTTCATCTCATACTATGTCATGGATTCGTAGTCTACATTTCACTACGATCTCCTATCTATCTTTTAAAGCTGAATATAACTGGATAGATGTTTAATGTTCCATTTATCATAGAAACACACAACCCTTTACATTAAAAATTAATGCCGTATGTATAAAATACAACCAATCGATCCCTCGATGAATATATTCGTCATCGGGAGTTCTCAGGGGCTATTGTGACGTCACATATACACGCATCTGCCACGCCCACCTTCTTGGTGACCACTACGTTCCAGACACACTTTGGTCTCAACGGTCGCACTGAGCGGACACCTCCCCATCGTTGTGAATTTTTTTTTCTTTACTCCTATATTCATGTATTTTACTCCTATTTCATGTTTCTGCTTTATTCATGTTGTTATTTGGGAATAAAAATCCAAGTTCCCTTGGATTTATTGGCCAACCAGTGTTCAGTATCCATTCACTTCCCACGACCGCCTCCAACGACATATTGTGGAATATACAATGCTGCTTTTGTAAGGTCAGGAGATGTTGAGAACCACAAATGAAACATTGGTAACTCCATTCAACCAGCTGTTACGCTAACCAAAATGTTCTTGCACGCGTATAGGTGTTTTTAAATAAGATTTGAACATTGGGAAGTCTCAATATACCGATTGTAGCGTCTGTATCCAGAACAAAGGTATATGTAGTTGAATTATTATTTTACTTTTATCATTTTGAATTTGGGTGAAGGGAATTTAGAATCATGTCACTTTGTGTAACGGAAAATGAAAAGCTTTCAAAGAAGCATGCGATTCAATAGGGCGTATACCTATCCAGCTATGAACGACACTGGTGAAATCTTTCCAACGTTAAATAATTATGAAGTTTAACATAATATGGTGTTTCGGGACTAAGTTTTGGGAACGTGTTAAATAGAAATTTTAGCTAGCATAATGGTGATGGTAGTAATAGTGAAAGTCATCTAACCACGGAGGTCCTTTCTCACTTTCTGAAACCTCGTCGATGAAATTTCTTTCAAATGGCTCGAGAAGATCAAGTTGGCATGGCAACTCTCAATTCTTCGTCCAATCCAGTGCAGTGCTGTGAACTGTTTTGCTTCGAATTAAATCGCTCTAAAAGAAAGCCTATGGTGTTGGGAACCCGCATTTGAATATCATACTGAGCAAGCCCTGTTCATGTTTCCTATAGTTTCCATGGTAACTGCGCTTTAGGAAATTAAACTGGCGCTACCGTTGACAGGTAATTGGAGTAAAAGAAGCGTTGCGAAGTTGCCTGGGGAGGGCATAACAAGAGGAGAGGCAAGGCTGCTGGAGACAGGGTCGCCTAGGAAACTGCTTGCAGTTGTGACTGTAGTGATCCTACCTAGTGTAAGTTTGTTCCATATGTGCAACGATATATACCAACTAATTGTATACCAAGTCCTACGGACAATTGTGAAAAATGTGCTACATTGATACTAATTAGCATATTATATAACACAACCTCCCGCGACGCAGAATCGCATCCCACTCATCCATCCGTGAGCCTAGACTCCTTTGGAATTATTTAAAATTTTTGGTTACTAAACTTGGTTACTAAAACCCTTTAAGTGATGGTAGATAATGGTAGCCTAAGCCAAACTGCTAAAGGCCAATGTCGGACGTAGAAATCTGGGAATGACCTAGGTTTACAAATATTTCGCTGAGGGGTGAAATAGATCGGCCGAAGTGATCACGAAAATGATCTATAGAAAATTTCCAAAAAATCATTGGAGGCTATACATTATAAACTCCGTGTATGATGGCAAGCAACGGCTGTGTACACGCACATATGAAGGGGTCGTGTGAGTATTATACGCACAGAAATGTGACAAAATGGTTTTAAGCGAGTGCCTATAGGTTACACACATACGAGTATATCATTTTTTTTTAAATCGTGACAAAGGCGTAGGCACCAACTAAGTAGTGAACATGAAGGAAAGTCAAGAGAAAAAAGTCTTCCTTTCTGATGCGATCACGTCATTCTATGCATTCTAATCAGTTATGCTAACTGTAAGGTTTGTTCCCTTACCTTCTAGGTTGCCACGACTACTATCATAAGCAGCAGTTGCAGGAGTTTCTCGCAAGGGCGTTTTATTCGATTTCAATTTCCCCTTCTTGGTCGATTCTCTTCGGGAGTCATTTGTTTTCACGGTTTTGTAAGCCGGTTTCACAACAAAGGCTTTTCTTCCTTTCGATTTTGTGGATACAATCTTCTCAATTTTGGTGTTTTTAGGTTTGGTAACAGCAGCAATATCTTGTTTAGTTCTGCTTAGTTGTGTTATTTTCTCCTTGTCTGCTTTGGTTTGCTTCGTCGATTCAGCCCTCGTGGTTTTCTTCGAAATGGTACTCGCTCTTGGAAATGTAGTTTTCTTTACTAGGGTGCAGTTGGAGACACACTTCCTTGCGCTAATTTCTTTTGAAGCAGTGTCGATCTATAATGTAAACACGAAAACAGATCAGACGAAGAAAATAAAGCTTGTCACTTTCAAACAGCAAGATTAGATATTCTGCCAAACTGCATTCAGTACATACATGTATACATACACGTGGACACCATAGTTAATGAATTAATAATTTGCACAAATGACTGTATAGTTATTTCATTTAACCAACTGATTTACACAGATGCCTGGGAATGATATCGTGCTGTGGTATACTTTTTATCCATACCATTACAATATAGTTGACACTGATCACACACTCTTTTATTAAGTTAATGATATACAGAATGTAATTGCTCTCAGTTTACCTGACAAGAAGAGTTAGTTTGAAATATGGAATATATTTAAAATTTTCAAACACATCATAAATCTTATAGCTATTCTAAGTCAAAAGGTTCAGTCTTTATAATCGATTACATTAGTTCCACGAATATGAGATTCATGACCTATCCTTTATATACATGCATTACAGATAGTCTGATCAAATGGTAATTCAAGCACATCATATCAAATTCATGGCTACAAGTCAAATTACTCAGGCATGGTATTTCGCCTAAACCTGATACATGGAGCAGACACAAATACAAACGTAATACAAAGTCACACGGCGGATCATCAAGTAGACTCCCACGTCAGTTCTGACACAATAATAACAAAACTGGATTTGCCAATGAGAGAAACAAGTCAAGAACATGACGGTGTGACGCAAAGAGGTTTCAATGCAGACATAAATTATAAACGGGTACGTCCCTATCGATAACATTAGAACCAAACTCGTTCAATCTTCGACATATATTGGGCTTGTGGACGTTCTAAAGCTTCATATACATTTTTCGTGCCTACATCTGAACAGTATATATGCCGTATACAATGACAGGATTGGCAACGTTTTATAGACCAGCGATGTTGTCTAAGAATTTGTTGTGTGCCATACTTTTGAGACAAAGGCCCTGAGAGGAAGTTGAACATCAATTTACACCCCTAAGTACTTAAAACTGTTAACATATTCTACTTCTTCTCCAAACAGATATATAGGAATCTTTCTCGCACTAAATCTACGTATTAGTTGAGATCTTAGTCTTCTTTACATTAATTCCGAAACCGAAGCTTTATCATACCATGCACTGAATCTGTTTAGTTAAGAATTTTATTTCAGCAAAATCATTATATGTATGTATTCCTCTCGTCATTCCTGTCAAATATAATTTGCAGATAAATAACTCAATCTATCATAAACTATTAGCAAGGAAGTCTTAATTACTCTATCAATTTCCGAATATTCATCTATACAGTTAGACACAATGCGTCTATAAACTCTATTGTGTATCTCTAATGTTGATACAGGATCAGGTTGCCATTATCTTCTAGTAACTTGTGACAATAAGTACCAAGGCTATTGATATGACATCGCATATTTGCCACATAATTGTTATTATTCGATCTATTCCAGACGTTACAAGTTTCTGCATATAGAATAATGTTAGAACTAATATTTACTAATCATTAAATCATTCATGTAGATCATAGGACCTAATACCGAGCCTTGGGGCACGCCTGTTCATATCATTTGTGGTGTAGACAGATAGTTATCAACTTTGTTACCTGTGATCTATTTCCTGAATACGACTATCAATTTCAGAATATTGTTTCTGAAACCAATTTGATACAATTCCTTTTTTTATTAGGATATCAATATCAATTGAATTGAAAGCTTTGAGGATATTGAAATAGTGAGGTAGACAGGGTGCATAGATTTCCTTCCCCTGATGGGAGTATTTGGCTGGTTGTAGGGAGTGCTGCCATTATGATGTTAAGGGTCTTCATGATGTTAAGGGCCCTACAATATCGGTGACCTATGTAGCAATGGAGTTGGCGATATTTAAGTGTGTACCAGAATAAAGACTACACAATACCTAGGTTCATAATGCATGCACTTGGCCTAAACTTTACAAATCATTGGCATACTGTAAACTAGAATTATCCAAGTGTTTACTGTGTGAAGACCACATTTCCAACGGGTAAGTATTTGTGGATAAGCTGTGTACAACTACTTGGGACCTATGTATGCGGCACTTCAATGCACTGTCAATGTGACAGGGAATTGCGACCGATTTTCCATCGTTAATAAGTTATAAATAAAACTATACCGGAAATCCATTAATTACATGTTAGTACATATAGTTAAAAATTGCTGTGACCAAACCTGCAATTCTTTTGAAAACAGATAGACATGATTTACAGGTGAACTGGAATATTCAGTTCAAAATGTCCCTCGAAGGAATGCAAACAGTCTTGACCCATATGATATGATGAATTACATAACAGATTCAGTACACATATATCTTTAAATAATAGCACTTAGTATGTAATAATGTACCAGATTGTTTAACTGGAAGTTTCTATCGCGACTATACCTGGAAAAACTCACCTGTAATCTCACAGAGTGATACAAGTCTCGTTCATTCCGACTGGGCAGACATATGTATGCCCCAATGCAACATGCACGGATGATACTAAAATGCTCCGCGGGTTTCTATTATAACAGGCCTACTCCTTCATTCATTCATTGATTCATATGCGTAAAGCTTATAGTTTTCTCTGATAGACAGCTGAACACCCTCGTGTGGTATGGGGATCAAAGGTAAAAGACATTTAGAGTCAGAGCCAAGCCAACCACTGCCCATGAGTCTGAACATAAAGACCATGCACGTTTCGGGATTTCGTATCAAAGAAATTAGATAAGTGCACAAGACCCACGCACGTGTATACACCGGTTGTATTACATAAGCTCTAACACAATCTCAGTATGTTAGCACCGTTTAACCTAGAAATAATTGCATGGTTGATTAATAAGTAACTCATCTATATTTATCCTATAGACTCGTACAAATATTATTTATATCTGTATGTATGCCATGTCTCAGGGAATACCACATACTTATTGCCACGCTCACGTATAAAAGCTGCGTTTTCAGCTAATTTCCGTAAAACAAATATGAAATTGTCGATTTAGTGGCCTATTCATTGTAAAATGTCATTATCTCCCCGCCGAAATCTCACTTTAATTTTTAGTCTGACTCTCTATCAACTTCTTAAACTTTTGGAATCCTTATGAAATCGAAAATGCAAGGATAACACTGGCTAGATATAGGTATATGAAGAATCCAACTAATCCCACTATTAATCCCATTTGATCCAGATTACTACTGTAGATCAGCAAAAAACAAAATCATAAAAATATTCTAGAAAAAGACATGAATTCATGAAAAACTCAGGAAATTTGAGGAAATATAATTTTTTCATTTGTCTTTACAGTACTCATGCAGTATAAAGGAAATACATACTAGTAGCTGAGAAAGATTATAATGTTTGGGTCGCTTTAGTTGGGAATCCAATCTAAAACAACGCCAGACTGTCGTTGGAGCACCCGCATCTTCTAGGTTATAAGCTAGGGTGATTGGTTAGTGGGAAAACCAGCCAAACAGGTGTGAAAAAAATGGCGTGATATTACACCCACTAATCACGCCCTTCTTTATGTTTTGAAGAGGGAACATATTTTCATAATTTTATAGTAACTATTGGTTTCCTGAAGATATTACACAAAATAATAAACTGCATTGGATATTAGTGTGTATGGTGGGTATTAGAGGGCGATAAGGATGCTGACTGTTACACTATGTCTATCTAATAAAGCTAAGTTTACTGCGGTCTAACTCGTTATCTTTTCCCTATAAGATCAACAGAAATACATCGCACTCTGGAGGGGAAATCTCCAAGGATACATACATATCTATATGTAGCGTTATTTGGAGGAAGCAAATTACTTCAGTGAAAATATAATGATATACAGCAGTGGGCAGAAAACCATGGCAATTTGTATCTGAATTAAACCCGTGAGCCTACGCCACAGTTATGGTTCACTGTATTGTTTGACTTACTGTATAAACATCCTAAAATTACTTTCGTATACTTCTTATATCAAAATGATCACACATATAATCTGAGTTAATCTCGGAAAAATAATCTCGGAGATATGATTGTTTAAATACTGCTCTCTAAAAGGCAACAGAATCAGATTGCAATAATATATTTAGATGTACTTCCTAGAGAATGAGTAGAAAATTCACAAATTGCAGGGCTAGTCTAACATTGGACTGGTGTTTCTTATCCTATGGGGCCTTGAGGCGGGTACATGTATCACTGTGGTAGTGTCCTGATCTGAGACAGGTTTGCGTGTGATTTCCTCCCACAAAACGGGATGTCTATTGTATCTATTCGTTGTGTCTTTTTAAAAGACCATATCTGTTCTATTTTGACGATCCCTGCACGTATATAACCTAGAGAGATTTATTTATAAGCAGTTTAAAAAGAAAATATTCATATTAATGATGATATAAATATTTTGGAAACCTTAATCATTCTTCAGAGATATTAGTTGGGATCGATTTCATCTCTACAAATTGCCGAAAACATTTTCCAGTCTATGGCTCATTACGTGAGTGGTACAAATGACATAATATATGGTATGAACAAATATGCCTAAAATAGAAAGTTTACAGGGAAAAGAAGAGTGGAAACAAATAATGGGGACGCGTTAGTGAAAATATAAAGATTTTTACACAAAAACTGCACAATGTTTTGAAATCCAACCAGCCAGAAACACTATAATAATATTTTTCACAAAAATCGATATTATAAAGCAGTTTGCAATGATCCCCCCCGCCGCCCCCCCCCCCACACACACATCAATTGAAATTAACATAAGAGGAAAGTAGGTTAATGTAGTCCAATATATATCATTTGAAAAAGAATATTTCATAAAGGTATTTTCTTCAGAATTCACATAGGATTTATACTTAAACTTCTAATGTTTAAAACATTGCAGAACAAAATCTAATGTGTATTTCATCAATGATATTTGGACTGATGCTGTTAATAATTTGGAACAATCCCCCAGTAAATTCAATTGTTCATCCTAGTTCATGAAATCGCCACTAGGATCGCATGAGCAGGTAGTGTTTGCCTTTAATGTGCTTATAGTAACTTGTCCAAAATGAATAAAAAGTATAACTATAATATATCAATTGAAGCAGCCTACCGAAAATTAAATATCTGAACGATGGAATGAACAGTTAGATTCAGTTATCAGGGACAAAAGGGTCTTCTGTAACCCCATTTAGCTTGAACATGCTCCTCTGAATCAGGTTCTCAACAGTATATCAAAGGTTACAATCACAAAAGTTTACATTTCAGTACTAAAGCATTAATTTGGTGGAAACTTGTAATGACCACCTAAATTGGGACACGCCCAATCCTGGCTCATCTGAGTGGCGGCCAACGCCACGCCCAAATAAGTACTTCATTAAGCGTGACGAGAAACTATTGGCCGTAAGGAATCAGATAGTGCCTGGGATGGTAGATGAGACCCTTCTCAGTTTTCAGATCGGGGACACTTTTTAGTCAGCTAAAATTCAACATAATGATCGCCCATGTGATCAACGTCCATATTTCTAAAGATAGACAATGGGTGATATACGATATTGCATGATCCCGTATATCCATAATGTTCACAGATATAACTCAATTACATCTGCCAGTATAGCTATCCAAGCAGATATATTCTAGACAATCGATAGTTAAAGCAGGAAAAGTGGAGTACATTTCAAACCGAATTAAATGCCAATTCTTAAATTGAATATTTCTAAGAAATCTGTAAAATGTATAACATTAATATGCAGATTACTTTGATGTAGCCCGTGAAGTAATCTCGAATGCGAATTAATAAAGAATACGATCTAATGGTGTGTTGGTAGCAAGGCTTGTACAGAGCAAAACCCTAGTAGTATAAGGAAAGTGGCTATTGGAGCTGGCTACTGACACCGTACTGGTTGATATGACGTAACCATCAATATAGTCATATGGAAAGTAAATGTGAAGTATACATTTCATCGCAATTGCTGGGATTTCTTTATTAAAACTAGGCAAACTTTACTGCTTGCAGTTCACTGAACATGAGATCACGTGAATTCAATCATAAACGATTGGTTGACAATACCCTCGAAGTATCACAATGATATATATGAGTTAAGTGTTTCCTTACAGAGGCCCTTGATTTTGACTTGATTTATGCCGAAAGTTGATCCACTTAAACGACAAAAAATTAAGATCATTTTTCACATTGAATAACAACGCTAGTAAACATGTACATTTGGTAGTACGATCGCTATCCATATGCCAAATCAAAAGCGTATTGAAGTGACTTAGCTGGATGGCCGATTAGCAGCGGGCATGTAATGATTCACCCATAAAATGAAATTGATATACCTGATTTACCGAATGCCTCCTAGTTTTATGCTGGAGCTAGCGAGGAAACATTTAACATAAAACACTTTGAATGAATTTTGATGAAGTATAAACACATTAAAAAGTACAGTTTCTCTGTACATATACGTCCTCGGAATTCACAAAGTAATGCCTTAGAAATTGACTTGAGTTATGGCACAAGGTAATTAGGCAACATATTTCCTTGGAGTAAGGGGATTGACATTGAGAAGCCTGTGATAGTATCAGGGTTACTGTAGTAAAGATATGGTAAAGGGGGAGAAAGTGGAATGTAGAGTGGAATTTGAATAGGCTATCAGTCATTCGTGACCAGACACCCTATTACGGATACCCCCACACATCAATAGAGTGGAAGAAGGCGCATCAACAAATGACGAAATGCATGTCTGGCTCCATGCGCCGAGTGTAGTTCCCAGGCCCCATCTGCATTTACCTCGACGAGGAAGTTCTTCATAAAACCTATCTAATTCAGGCTGGTAAGGTTGGGCTGACCCTGGTTGGCCCTCGCTGGGCCAGGCCCGCCGAGGGGTGGGAGCGAAGGAGATGGATGGTGGGGACGTTATGGCATGTCCTCCACAACGATCGATGTCTACCAGCCCTCCTTCCAGCCCCCAGGTCATCACGCATCGGGTCTAAACCCATACCAATGCCACTGGCTGCACATAATACCTAACAGGCACGCCAGTCGCGCGCCAGCAACTAGAGTCATTTTACCTTTCAGCACACGTTTTTCTCTCTCAGATAAGATACCAGTAATTGCTGTGCATATTCGGCAGGAGATAATCTAGATATATTACTGGTAGTAGTGCCACGAGCACTTCTATTGCATTTCCCCATTATGATATAGGCTATATATTTGACACTCTTATACACTTACAATTAAATACTGAAGGGAGGAATGTGTGTTAGTATAAAGACACTGAAACAAATTACAAGGGTTGGCTGGCTTCTAAGCTACCCTATGTCAAAATGAAATTCTGTAAGATAAGTGTTTCAGTGGTTATACAATTCTGACTACGATACTAATATGTATTCAGTTTCCTTAAACGATGGCAGATATAATGGTACAATTGGACAATGAAATCAATCAAAACCAAGTAAGGTTAAGAATCATTGCTTTCATCATTTAAATCTGATGATGGAAAAGTATTATTTGACCCAGACGTACGTCTATTGTGTAAGTATCATGCTACCGAAATATGACACTTGAGTTATCTGAAAGGGTAACACAGCATGTGTTTAAAACGGTGAAGATGTCTTCATCTATGCGAAGAAACCTACTTTTGATAAATATTTTCTCACGTATAAATTTCGTTTATCAAAATTAGAATTCCGGCTTCAGATGCCTGGCTCTGAATGAATAATGCACTAAAAGCCCACGCCGCAATCACCATTAAGCAGCCTTCATGAACAGCATAATGTGTGCGATCTAGTAAGAGGAAGGACTATTTGCTGTGATGTGTATTTGGCAGCTATCACAATACTCCATTTACAGAGAAAACATTTATTATCAATACACAAGTTTCAATATTCTGTATTTCAAGGGACCTCTGTCATATTGCTCAATAAAGATGAATCCATGAATTATAGCTATTTTCGGGAAGATCTATATATTCAAACCTAGGTTATACACAATTAATTCATGTTGTTATTAATATAACTCTGGGACCTCAGTAATGTGATTCGGAGATAACTAGCCCTCATCGGGGGATAAATAACAGTAGATTTGTATTCAGTTGTGTCAGCAGCCAACGGACAATACTGCTCTACGCTGAGGAATATCGCTCAATATAGCGAGGGCGTGGAGGCGGGGAGGGGGTGCATCCATGGGATTATAATCCTTAACCTCCTGAACTTCGTCCAATATACATTTCCTAGGAGTCACATATAGTGTGTACGGGGGGCCATATCTCTTCTAGTGTCGGGCAGAGAGAAATCAATAATTTGCCAGCCTTTACTCCGCTGGCAATGTAAGTCAGAGAATGGATAGCTAAGTTGGCAGGTGGTTGGGCTGAGCCTCCGAAGCCATGCAGCTCTCTCCCAACGCGCCTCCTACGAGCCCTGTCAGACTGCCTTCAACTCGCCTCCAAGTCTTGCTCAGCCTGGCTCGGCTTCCGGTCTATATTGGCTCGCCCACATTGAAGGCCCATGCCTTATTTCCTGCATCAAGGAAGCCCTGATGCAATGACTAAAACCCAGCCTGAGCCATGGATCTCAGCTAGAGGCATTAGAGCCACTAGATATGGGGTGTCCCTATTTCTTGCACCTCCTACATATTGCACTCCTAAGACCCACAACCAAAGTAGCGCGAATACTCATCCAAAATCAGTCATCATAGAGATGAAATAATAGCCCCTAAAAGATGATAGAAGAAGATAACTTGTCATCTTTCCACATCCTGTTCCCATCATCTATTGATAGACACATACGGTAATTAGGTTTATATAGACAGTATAGAATATGACCTGATGTATGTGGCCACCTCTGCGCACTGACATTGACAACAGTGAAGAATAATTTAGCTATGTAAAATAAGTTTACTCTTAGATTGAATTCAAAGACAAAAATCCATGTGTAACCGAATGACAACCGTAGGTTTATTTCGGCTGGGAAGAACATACAACGAGTTTCATAGAAACACAGATGTACTTCTTACCTCTTATTATTTTTAGGAAGGGTTTGTCCCAACTCTTCCTATCGTGGTGGTACTCCATAGCGAAGGTCTCTGGCTATCATGCCTGACAGATGACCGTGAGACTGAGCTCCAAGGCTGCCACCTACTTAAAGCGATTAATCAATCAACAGTAAAATCCCAGTTGTAGTAGAAATGTGTCCTCCAAGTCACAGGACACAATGCATCAAAACTTGGTCGTTCTATCCGTGTCCTTAAGGTCTGTACTATTCCTTCCTGCGCCAAGTTGGGAGCGCGTTCAATGAATAAATCACTATTTACACTGGAGCCAGAGCGAGGCTTGCTGAACAGCAGCAGCAGCGGCTGGAAGAGCAGCAGCAGCAGAGATGCTTGGAGAGCGAATACAGCCTGGTGCAATGATCTAATTACCTTACCACTACTCACGTCCACTGTGACTCGCGCTCCAGTGAGCCGCAGGAGGTGACTGTCACACCCAGGAGGACAGTGAGAGGGGTTGACCTAATACATGCAGGTTAGCCAGGCGTCGTCCCAAACCATGGTGGCTAAGAAACTACGAGCACAGGTATAAATAGGACAGCAGTTGTAGTGACGGTTGCCTCGGATCAAATTGTAGTCATGGTAGCAGCACAGCCTGCATCCAAGCCGAGCCTCTTCCATCTTGTCTCCACTATAAAAGGCAGCACTCCGTGTCTAGCTCGAATCACATGGATCCATTGACTGTCGCGCCACCACCACCACCACCGCCACTACCACCACCGCACCCCCGCCGCAAGCAGCGGCAGCACCACCAGATACCACCACTGCACCCACCACATATTGGCACCAGCACCATTTTAGGGCCACCACCATGCACCACCAGCACCGCCACCCACCACAGCCAGCGCTTTCACTAGTACTACCTTCATCTCCCAGTACCACGCCTCCCCCTCTGTGTTATCACCAGAAGATCAGCTCAATTTATCCTCATGTGGATCAGGACTTAGAACGCCATAATCCACCAAGCCTTGTGGAGCGCTATTCCAGCCTACCATGCAGCAGACTTATCTATAAAAAACAGAACCATTCTCTTTTCCTCCTAGTGAAATGATCACCCACCCCATTTTCGATAATCTTCACCTTAAAGACTGATAATCTATTAAAGAGACAATAGGTGAAATAGTCTACCATATATATTATATAAAATAAAATAAATATGATATAACACACATGTATTATATAATATATATTGGTAGTCTATTGGTGTATAGTTTAGCTTGTATTACTAGACTTTTTATTATTGCGAGAATGTTCCTTCTAAAAGTAAGCCTTCATGTTTTGAAATACAATATATGTCCTCAATTCAAGGGATTTCGAAATATGGTTCAGTTGCACGTGCTACTACCATCGTGTATGGTGATCCTATTGAACTTAGTAAACTATAGAATATCCTCAACGACTTAGCTAATAACAGGAAGAACTCAATATATAACCTGTGAGTTCTTTAATGAATACTTTCTTTTTGATCCATCGAAAATATATATATCCGACACGTTGTAGCCTCAGATAATTAATGAGTAAGAGAATCACCACAAATATTGATTTATTCAGTTGGAAAATGCGCTTCCTTGAGACAAGAAGGCCAACGAAGTGATATAAATACCATTCTCAGTAATAATCAGTAAAACCATCATGGGAGTGATTACACTAATAAGTGCTTAATCGTCATGGCCAATGGGAATGGAGCAACCAGTGGAATTTATTTAATTCAACAGACTGTTGGGTGTGATATATATCTTAACCTTGGTTTGGCTTGTGCATGGATTATCCTGGCTGATTACGCTGTTGCTAGAGGGTTGGGGGTGTCTAGGGGAGAGATGGTCTACAGGGGCGCGAGACGACACAAAGTACCATCAGTCACGGAGGAACCGGTGTGCTGCTTACTGCGTGGACCTCTCGGTAGACCAAGCCCTTCATGTTTCCATTGATTGGTGCCTTTCAAACCAGGCAACCAACTAGCCAGCATAGCAGCTAGTATTTTACTGCATGCCTCTCTCCATGTTCAACTTCCACAATTGCACAATCAGTGTGTTGCGTGGAGAAATATTGAAGAATATCCATGGCCGTAAACTTGACGTTACCTATACAATAATCCACATCCACCATTCGCCCTCATTGTACATAACTTTACATAAAGGATCAATTATTATACATAATAGAAGTAACGTTATACTAACAGGATTTAAGGCTCAGCATATTGTTTTGTGGTATTTGATTTAATATCACAGTTCCATGAATTGAATGGGGGGTTTAAACAAAAACATGAAAGTATAGTTACCTGACCCATAGAACATATGGAAATATATGACGTTCGCGAGACGGCATTATATTTCAGAATGTATGTTACCTCTGAAAATGTTAGGAGAGCCCTGATGCCTGTTTCTACCTGATGGACGTCTATTCGGAGCCATTGTCGAGGATCATTGGCAATGCAGATTCTCCTTCTTGGCAAAGCCTTCTAAAAGGAGCGACAAAGCCCATCGGTAATTTGCCGCTCCCAAGGAATAATTTATCCTGGTGTAAGCATAGTGAAATCGGTTAAACAAATTCATGATTTAAACATGCGAGCTTGTGTCAGACATAGTCAACATAATTTCCCCAGGTGTGTATACTAACAGAAACTTGATCGACAATAGTTGATGTGGTAGTAGGCTATAATTTAACAATTGTGCAAGGAGTTGAGTCAGTAATATATTTATATTTTTTTTTTGGACGAATTTTATTCAGGTTGAATAAACTGGCATTGGCCATACTTAATGTGGCTCGGGTTATACCCGGTCTACCTCCACACCCTGAATTTTAACAATTACATTTGGAATAAAAAAATGTGTGTGAAGTCAGTTTTCACAATCAAAAATTTATTACAGTATCGAAATTATCTCAAAAAGAGATGATAAAGAAGAGGGGGGATGGGTATGAGATGAGATGAGAGAGAAGAGGGGTAGGGGGGGTAGCCTAACTCTAAGGTCATTCGTTTAATAGAGTGTTCAAGGTCACAAAGGGTTAAAGATAACGGCTATGACTAGGAATGGATAGATGTACATGTACACAGGTAGAGTGTATTATACTCAAGTTATCTAGGAGACTGAGTGAGTCCCGCTTGATCTTACTAATAATAGATACAGTGATTGGGAGGTTAGAGTAATGGATTGGTCTGCAGGTTAGAGTAACGTAGATAGCTTGGTGTTGTTAGCAAGAACTTGGGGGAGAGTTGTGTTTGCTATGGTGTCTAGATTCTATAGGAAATACAAAAAGGCCGTTCCTTTCCTTTTTTGTATAATGCTCAGCCTTCATTCCTGGCCCATAGTTGAATCAGTCTTTCTTGAAGATATTGTGTAACTTGGCCTGATAGGGTCTGCATCGTACAGAAATATCTTAGTCTTTCGAGGCATGCGCCATTGAATGATGAACTTGAGATAATTGTTTAATGCGTTGTTCAATGGAATGTATTTCCTCACTGACCCCCAACAGATGCCATTACCTTACAGCAGTACAAGATTAAATATGCATAGCTCACTGGGGATTTCATCGGATTTTATCTGTTATTAAAATACAACGTATCGACATGCAAAAAGGTGAAAGGGGTTAGAGTTGGGATGCGGACCGTCAAATGATAGTTCCTAGCTAAGCGATTGAAACTTGATTTATACAAATATTTTTCGCTTTTTGTAGCATAATATTCAGACCTGGAGTAGTAAATGACGCCTTTAATGGAAGATACAGCGCTGGAAAGAAATTGAGTGGATTCACGATTTATATTGGGAAATGTAACAATTAAAATGTGCATGCTTATTTTCGCCTCCAGACGCCAAATGTTCACCCAAGGTGAAGATGCAGCCATACTGCTTTTCCTGATGAAGCCAAGTCAAGTTGTGTGTTGCTTGGAATCCGCCTCGGGCTCTCTACCAACCAGTCCCTCCTTTTGTTTTACCTAACGAGTTACGTGACCCAATTAGCCATGCTTCGCCTTCATCAAGCGAACTTCGGTTCAGGTTACATGCCGTCTACCTTCAGGGAATAACAATCTGCCGTATTCTTGCAATGGTGAAATTCAATAACTCTTCCTTCATCGGTAGTAAATTTCAATATTCATCTAGAGCAAGCTCCATATTGAGAGTTATATTTCTAGAGGGATCTTTAGTTTAAGTATCTCTTCATTTAGCCAACAAGTCAACACTGTATCAAATATCCTGATTCGATCGTATACCTTAGATAACGTCAATATCTATCTATATTAATATCTACTCTGATTTAATTCTTGATTAGGGCAATCCGGAAGGACAATCTCTCAATAGATGATTTACTCATTTTTTCTGCTAGCTGTATATGCAAGGCGAAAATATATATATATTTAATTCGTGGTCCATCGCTTCCCTTTCCATATGGGCAATACTATAGGTAACGGTTTGAATAGTTTCCCTTTTAATTCTTAATTTATATAATATCTTTATCAAAATTCCAATATCAAGCGGTTGTATGGCAAGGCATACTCGCCTGTTGTCAATATTACCCATGGTCCTACCGCTTAACAGCGATGCCAGCCTCCCTGGCGCACAGCCTAGAGGGAATGCTAATCAGCACATTAATGAGCCCGGCGCCTGATGAGGACACACATCCCAATATCCGAGCAGCTCGGCTATACGGCCCATAATGCCAGTCCCCTTAGCCTGCATATACCAGCAAGCTACAATAGCCAGCCAGTATTGTTAGTTGCTCCCACTCGCGTTTTACCCGCCATACAAAGATGCCAATCTATGTCGGTCTTTCTGCATGCCAACAACGATATAAAGGCCTGTAATGCTATCTAATACCACCTCCAAGCTTTCTATGCATTTGACAAGAAATTTTTCCTCCTGAAATTTCATCTGTCTTTTAAGTTCAGTTTCTTTTGACATAGGCAAAGGTAGGCTTTGCGTTGCACCAAAGTCACATGTCATGCATGTATGCATGCAGCAAGTCCTAAAATGAAATGGAATAATATCGAAGGAGAGTGAAGAGATGGAAAGAGGTGGCAAGTGAGAACGATGGGCAGAGTTTGTGTTGGAGAAGTGGTAACATTACTTCTTTGTCCTGTTTTTGCCCACGAGCGAGAGGAGGAAACTCTACATTTTATTACTAAAGCATCCCCTGGCTTGCATTAAGTAATTAAGTACCCTCGGGGATTTCTACTGATCGGGTGCATGAAGTCGGTTAAATCTATAGATAAAGGACTTTAGAATACGACATTTTGTCACCTTAATAGTATTGCATATTTAATAATGGGGGAAATGATTACCCACTGAATCTCTCAGTAGACAACAATTGTCGTATAGTCACAGAAGATAAACCGATCTTTACTCAAGCATTGATGACATATTTATATTTACATAATGATGCCTAGTCATTCCTATTTCTAGTTGTTAACACATGTCAAAAGTCACACACACACACGCGGGCGTATTTCTCTTTCTGCCGCCCTAAATATATAACTAGAGGCAGGGATAAGTTTGGCACGAATTCCACTGCATGGAAGTCCAGCCACTGCATAGAAATTAGACCATGCCAATTTGTCCATTGACCCCCTTAAGACGACCACAATCTCTCATGAGGGGGAGCTTCCACTTGTCAGGCCAGCACATGCTGTTCGTATGGGGTTGGAGTTGGTGGCGGGGGTAGGAGCTCTGGTGAAGTGGTTACTGGAAGAGGTACTGGACCAGTCAGCAAAGGTTTGGTAGTAGCCATTGCTATCTATAGGTAGTTGGCAAAATGCGATTACTTCCCCGCGTCTTTCTCTTGTTATGACCTTAGCACCGAGGGCCTTTTTTATGAGTGACATCAGGGCTCGGTTACCATCATATTTTGGTGGACAAGGTTGTAGAGAAGCAGATCACCTAAACCGAGTTTGCGTTATTGTATGTGATATATTTGGGGGACACCAGAATAGCCTGGAGCACATCGAGGGCCTTAAATTGAGCTTCCCATACTTCCGAATACATCTACATGTTTGCATTCCACGCTACCCCTCTACCGCCCCCCTTCCCATATGCACTGACTCCTTCCCCAAATACACCTCTTCCCTTTCCCCCTCTCTTCACTCTCCCCTCATCACACACAACCCCCGGAAGGAATCTATTCTGCTCTTTACCTAGCCACCATCCGTGTTCAGTCTTCCTTGGCCTTCATTGGCACGAACGATAGCATTCCAGTGATGGCACAGCGCCTGCCAGGTCTACCCAACTGGAAACCATTAGCGGGCTGGCATTTCTTGACTCGATCTTTCAATTTGTGGCCATTGAAGGGTAAGGTGCTGGTGTGGCATCACCAGAATACTAGTATGGCGTCAGCAGTGTGAGGCAATGCTCACCATAATACTTTCCCTGTCTCCCAGAGAAATTGTAGGCCTGGGTTCCGTGCACTACAAATCCTACTAGCCTGGCGATTGTCCCCAGGCCTAGGTGACTGCCCAGGGTTCTGGGAAGCTACGCTCATCTTGCCAAATGTCATCTGCATTGACAATCACTGAGACATTTTGGAAGTGGGGAAGAAGGTCAATTTGTTTATTTCATTTCCTGTTTCTACAAAGTATTGTTTTCTTTTGCCATTGGTTATGTATTCACCCAGAAACCCATGGGATCTTATGGTCGGGGAAGACCGGATATACAGATTTATTAAATATACATGTAACGAGGGATCTATAAATGCGAACACATATTCGGATACAAAACCATACACATTTTCACATGCATGTCTTATTGCTGAACCACACAATAGGGCTGATAGCCAAATGTTCACACAACACAGCATTTGATGTTAATTTCCTAGAGCCAAACCATGGTTTGAGATGATCGATGATATTCTCATCGGTAGAGGATTTCATACGAGCACACTTTTTTTAATCTGTTACCAATAAAACTAACACGCACACCTGGAAGGATGGATTGTTTGACACCCATGATGTATCATTGCCTTAGTATAATAAGATGTTTCCTCGTGTCCTCATTGTTTTTATGAATGAGCGTGTCTGACCTAAATTTCTTGATCGTATTTCTATGTTTTATTCAAACTTAGACTTGGATAGCATGTGTGTTTTATGGCTGACTAAGGAAGTTTAAACATTTGCCCATGAGAGTACATGCTTCTAGTTCACTGACTGAATGAAATATGACATATGGTAAAACTTGAAGACTTGTCAATAACTAACTATTATCTGTACGACCTTAACAGAGTGCATTTACAAGTGAAGGGCTTTAATGCGTATCTCGAGCCTGAGAGTGCCAGGTGAAAATTGCAAATAAACACACATCAAAAATCGTTATCGAAGGCTAATAACATCACTTCCATATTTCTTAAGAAGTATATTTGTTCAGGAAACTGTCAATCGATATGAATAGCTCGGACAATAATCACGGGGGCTAAACAAAAACCCATCCCATATTGGACCCACACTCTTGGGGCCCTTTCACTCCCACATGTCAGCGTGTTCAATACAGTTGTAGGCGCGACTAGATTGCTATGGCAATGGCACGACAAACCCGTTACCTCATTAAGTCGGCCTGGTACGGGAGGATGGGAGTGCACATTAATACCGTGCCCTGTCACTGTGAATCCACTCCTGTCCCGTCACACGGGACTATGAATATAATAGTGCCTTCCCAGCCACCCCTGCACGGATCCAAGGAAATGGAATGATCCACGAGCTAGAGTCCTTAGGCTTCCTACTACCCCTACGCAGGAGCTAAGGATGGCTTCTTCCGGTCCAGTACAAATTACTTCCTCGGCCCACCTGCTCCCCCGCTAGCTGGTTCCTGCCTCTGCCGCAAGGAGAAGATGAGGGCTGAATGCCATTACCCTTTAGCATCAACATCTCTAGCATGGAAGCCTTGGTCAGGCAATCCTTAAGTGGCTTTTGAAGTATACGTAGAGAATATGAAATGTCTAACCACTCAAAGCTGCTGGATAACGATAAAACAATCCATTTTATCCAAATTAATAGGATAATTTTCTTACATTTCCTCGCATTCTTTGATGCAGGGCATTTTCGATATTCGAATGGAAACATATTTAGCTCAGATGCCAAGATAAAATATCCAGTAATGTAATGACTTGCCAACGGTATACCTAATGCTATTTGTATTATGAAATATTCCTATCAAGGAGCATGAAAGGCCAACTCTGTGAGCAGTCATTTAAACATTTATATTATTCAATGCCCAAAGTCAATGCGATGTTTTAGGAAACTCGCGACTACTCTCGCGTCCTTATATTTGGATAATAATCTTATGCATGCAATTCCATTTTCTAAAGAACAATATAATCTAAACCTCAAGTTGATGTTACTGTTTTTCATCTTTATTTTGAAGCAATTAAATGCCCTCTGATATAATGCCCTCAATATCTCACTCCCTGATAGATATAAAAACCAATATGATTAATTCTTAGGATTTTCGTCGTGTATCAACCATACGGAGGCGATGAACTAATGTTATTTATGGCTATTAAATCCTATGTCTTGCATAGGAGTCATACCAAGGCACAATGGCTTTGAAACGCATCTGTGGGTGGTGGCCTTTCCTTTGCAATTATCGTTAATAGTATATATATAACACTGTCAGGCTGTATTTATTGACCAGATAATGTAAATATTATATTATCTCCTATACACATGCTACAAATAAAGCCGGAAAAGGTATCAATATTCTGCATTGTACTTCAGACCTTCCAGGGAGTATATTGGTCAGGCGGTAACTGATGGAAGAAAAATCATTGGGAATACAGAAAAAATGTAATATAAATGAAATCATACCAAAGTATCAATCAAGGATTGCGTTTAAATCAATAAATAACTATTACAATCAAATTCAAAGATATCGCTTCATTGCATGGTTTTTGCATTATGTAGGGCACGTTTGAAGTGAAAAATACGCAGTGCTGTGCCAGCCACCAAGGCACAGCCAGCAGTTGATGTTTTCTTTCAGACTAAAGCTCTGTATTTTTTGGCAGAGAATACAAAAACCCGGGTCCCACTGCGTCTGCCCTAGTGGTGATGGATGGTACAACACAAATGCGAATGACACGCAATTATGCCATCCGCTGTAACGCTTCACATTCAATCGGAGGAGACATCACGGAAACCCAGACCAGTGTGGCATCATCATATTATGAAATAGTATCCAACGAGTTATGATCAGTCGAACTCTATCTATGGATTTAGGCTAATGTACCGGTCGGCTCCACAGCTGGTATCATTAAGACCTTCACCTAGATCTTAATGATAGATTACGAAACTACTGTGTCTAGATAATTCAAAATCCTGACTAGCTCCAACCAAATAGTGACTGACACAAATAAGTAATTATAGTCTATAGGAATCATATGACAATTAAACCAGAGATATTTTCACATTCTTTGTTTGTTTACTAAGGTTCCTATATAATATTCATTGTATACACACATACTTTATATTAGTGTGTTTCACATTAATTGACTGTGTGAAATGTGCTCATTTTAGTCACTGTATCCTTGTATTTACACCTAGGCAAAATCCTCCCCTTGATAACTATAGGTTGAGGGTACGAGGATTTAATAAAAGGCCTTCCTCTTGCAGAGATACGCAGTAATAGATACCAGTCATCTCAATATATCCACACCATTGTAAGCTAATGAAGAAATTATGGCACAGGATACAAAACCCCATTACTCTCTAGCCGTGCATTGCAAATTATAATCATCACTTTACTCACTTTTACTTGGGAATAACATTCACGATTGAACAAAAGATTATTCGCTTTCCAATCGCCGTGTGAGATTTACCAAAGTGACATCGTGCATTTAGATTGTGTGGGATTGAAGTACACAAGCTATAGGATATTTTGTGGTAATCACGTCGCGACAAGTTGAATTTCGGCGGTGAAATTGATTCAAGTTCTATAGATCTGTTTCATAAGGGGAGAAACACTTATTTTGTCAGCATACCATATATATCTTTCTAGGCGAGTTAAGGCAGCAACGTCATCAATGAGTTTTCCGCTGGAACTCTCTGAATGGCCGTGGCCTCCATCTGCCGGTTCTTCCACGCATCCACATGTTTCTCCCGCCTGCATCCATTCCCATATTAACTGCAGGTTTCTTTCCTTCTTATTTTCTAGTGTTTGTGCACGCGGGCTGTTCCTGCTGACAGCTGCCGCCTCTGCTGGTGCGCCACAAGAGGATCTGTCCATCGTCACCAGTAAATGTGCTAAAAAGACCTAGAACGTTAACTTTGAAAGAATATTTTACCTTTGTTCCCTCCAATGTAATATTATTTAAATATGGACGCTGGCGTTGCAGGGATTTCTGGCACGCAGTAAATTAATGGAATTACCATTAAGGCATTAAGGACAATGGAAAACCTTCACTAGCAATGCAAGTATATGGCGACAGTCGTTTATTCAGATCATTGTTTAAGTATTCCCTAGAACCTAGAGTTACCAAGACCTCTTTTTGATATGTACCATTTGGAGAAATGGGCTTCGACTATTCTCTCTTCTTCTTGCTTTAGGGCCAAAGCTAATCGCGTTTCCAATGGTTGCAAATGGGGAATGGGAGAGGTGGACCATTGTAAAAGCCGTACATACGTCTGACTGAAGGCATTCAAATAGGACTAGGTATTCTACTCCGGGCTCCGGGCCCTCCGAGGGTTCTTTATCTGAGCAGGTCTGGCCGTGCAGAACTATCGACTGGGGAACAATGCTGTCATTTCTGCTACCCTGGTGGCTACAGGCAGAGTAAATTATGGAATATTCGCCAGGTGGTGTCGTCAGAGGCAATGGTGAATATTTATATTTTATTTTGATACATATTAAGTTATTGTGGCGAAAAGGGTACAATATGGTTGTATTGTGTTGTATTGCCAAGCTGTGTAGGAATGGCAATGCCAACAGACATCGCGGTTCAGACGCATTCTTATTTAATGATGAGTCACAGAAAACAATACATTTTCCTTTTCATCTGCGGACAGCCGATTCAAAAGAATGTGAACTGGGTATGAAAGGAATGAAAAGGCTTGTTTTGTGCAAGCGGGGTTGACTGGGTCATGTGCCACATTCCATATACTACTCATAAAATTCCGCCAAAGAAACCACTGCATACTGCCACATTCCATAAACTACTTCCTTCTACCATAGTAGTACATTCATATATCGTGGATGTATCATCGGGAAGGAGGAATTGGTTGCTTTAGGCCCCTTTTAACAATATACTTTCGTATGTATTTGGAAATACGCTAACGGGATGCGATACCCCACTCATTTTTATTATTGGTAATGGCTCTTTTACATGCGTATAACTATATATAGACAGCATTAGGAGGAAAATGATCACTCCGCTTAACTGGAAGGAAAATTCACGAGATCAGGGCATATTACGATACTCGAAACAATCTTCCGCTTTTTGTTAACAGCAGTCTGAACACTACCCACGCTCCCGGATATCATTTTAGTAGCAAATATAACATTGACTAGTCAAACCTAGCTATCATTTCCTCAGATGGATAATATGTATGTCCTACAAAAGGACAAAAGAAGAAAGAGGGCTGTAATCTGTGGTTGAAATAAAAAAAGTATGTGCTTCCCCAAATGATATATGTCCCACTTCCTTATATATAAATCGATACATATTTACAGCGTTATAGCTAATCAAACCTTTTTGCCGGCTCAGGGCTCGGAAGAATACCACCGGAATGGTGAGCTGAGTAGCGGCTCCTTAAAACTTAATCTGTGTAACAATGATGTATGTTGGCTCATACCTGAATAAAAACGAATTAAAAAAAATAAAAAAATATAAAGTGTGACCAATTAAATACAACATGCAATTTCATGCTTCCACCTAGGAGATTCATTTAGGGAATGATTGTAACACTTTCATAACAACATATGATTAAGTTAACATGAAAGAGAGGCATATAATATAACACAGAGTTATGGAATGTTTGCAAGTTTTCAAATCATTAACAGGAGAGGCACTATTCCAATACATAAGCTATCAGTTAGTTATGTGGTTACCAAGGGTTGTTTTTGATTATTAGACTATAAATAATGTTCACACATTTGTGAGAATATTTCATTTAAATTGCTATCCTCTGAGGACACGAGAGGGAAAAGAAAATGTATAACCCCTTTGTTAATATTGGCATCTACGCAGTTTTAGAGAAAGTCGATTCCATTATGTTGCCTATTGACTCTAACCTGGGAGCCACATCTAAGTGTATTGTACACGTACACGTGTCTCTATTCGTACGCCAAACGGCTAGCCTTTCAATCCTATGTTTTTAAATTAAAACTGTTTAAAGTTGTATACTAAGCTACTTCGAGTGAAACAACTACATTGAGATTCGGGCGTATGACGAAATGTTAATCTGGACTTTCAGGGATCCTCATAGTAAAGGCATAAGTGGAAAATCATCTAAGACCTTGCTGAGATGGATAGGTAAAGAAAGGAACAAAAAGGTCGAGAATTTTAAGCTGGGAACGTGGCTTTAAGGTAATAGACATCCCCCATAATCGATCTTCATTTAAGTAGTGTAACATAGTTTTTTTTATACATAACTACACTAATTAACACTAGTAGTCACCGGTGCCTCCGTCATTTCCTATTTACACACTTTATTTATATCAACACAGACACAACAGTATTGGATTTATGAATCTGATATATGTTGCTGCAAATATAATCTTTAAAATAGATTTTAAATGTATATACATTCTGACAAACAGAACTAATTTCTAGCGAAGTTGTATGGTCGTCGCTTTTAAATTAGGAATCCCGGGTAGTTATCTTATGGTTGCTAGAGAGGTTAGGTAAAATCCCAAATATTGATATTTGATTGGGTTTTTATTTCACTAGCTTTCGGGCCTGTTTTGCCCTTCTTCAGGTGATGAACTAATGAACTAATTTCTGTTTTCAATATGTTCTTCACTTATAGACCGAATTCCGGACACCATTCTAATACGACCACAAGAGCAAAGTATTGCGCTTTATCTATCCCATGTGACTTTCTTTATTTCAATTTAGGCCAAAGAATTTAATACAAATACGCATAGTTACATAGCAATGTTTTCCGGAAATTTTATATATCGGTAATAAAATATTGCAAGCGATTGTATATCCTTGTGTGACATCTATTAAAATGATAATGATTTCGATTGCTTCATTTATATTGAACCATTATCACCGTTTTCATATCTATAAGACACTGATATTTCCGTAATAGCTCATTAAATAATGGGACTATAATTATGTAGAACAATGCAGCACACAGCTAATATTTAGAACTATCGCCTCATCACCAGGCTTAAATTGATCGATTTTGCTTCCCGCATGTTTCTACTTTAAACCAGGGGCCGTAAAGTTGAATCGGCTTCTAAAATGACTCCTGGACGCAATGGGTTAATATAACTCCAGGGGAAAAACAGAGATCTCACTTACCCTTTTATTAGTGTTCAATTTACCGACGCTAGTCGATGGCTGTGATGTAGATGATTTGACTGGTGTAGACTCTAGCACGTTTCTCCTACCCTGGGAGGCTGCAACCTTCCGTCGCAACGTCACCAGCCCACCCGCATTCATTACTGAAAGAAAGATGAATAACTTGCAGAAAGAGAGTCAAGCCTATAATCCCTCACCTGAAACTTACGTATCCCCGTGATAAATATTACAGTTTAAAAAGGCCGAGAGGAAAACGCCCAAGGCTGGCTAAACACGAACTAATCAAACACAACTAGCGGTACAACTTGATTGGAACTTTGGACTTTTGAGATGCGCCACAAAAAACCAGAGTTTGGAATCTAAAGAATCCTCACGTTTATCACGCCTCATATTATGCAAAGAAAATAAATAATTGGCCCAAGTTGGAAGAACCATTCGTTCGTGTATTCCCTTATATTAACTACTAGCAAAGTACCCGTCCTCTGGACGGTCCCCCTCTCTCCCCACACTTCCCCCTCTCCCTCTTATTCTCCCCCTCTTCTCTGACTTTCATACCTATTTTTCTCTCCCAACCCCATCTCCGATTTCCCCCTGTGTCCCTCCCCTCCTCGCTTTCTCTCCCTCCCCTCTCTCCCTTCCCCTACATCCTCTCCCTCCTCTCTCCCCACACCCCCTCTTCTTTCCCTCCCCCTCCCCCTCTCCTATTCCTATACCCTCTTTTTCACTCCACCACTCCTCTGCATGTAGGACGGTCACCCTGGTCATCTTAAATACTTGTTGTAGATACCCTTGGCTGGAAAACCAAATGATGCCCTATTGGGAGAATTATTCATATAGTTAGGTCTCCCTGGACGTAGTTTGTGGGAAATGACGTAGTATCTCACAGGGGCTTTCCCAGGCTATAAATAGAGTGTGGATATCCCAATTTAAAAAAGGCTTAAAAATCATATTTCCACCCCAAATACCTTCACTAACCACATACGACGACATCCAGAGAGGGGGGACAGACCTCTACAGATCAGTAAAGTGGTTTGTAATAAAACAAATTCCGAGAACATTCCGGACAAAGAAACCCTTCTTTCTACCTTTTCTTTTCTACCTCTTTTTGTAGAAATCGCTCTAGCTTTATATTATATGGATGGATGGATGGATGGATGGATGGATGGATGTATCCAAATAAAAGTATTGTTGGTAACATTTATTTTGCCTTCATTGGCATATGGAAATCCACTGCATTGTCCAGCAAATGAAAGTCTCTCCCACAATTTTCAAATAATATTGAACCAATGCTTGTGCCTTTCATACAGAATAAAAATGAATTGAAGTCCCCCAAATACTGATACTAGCTGATACATTTGATCTAGAGAAGATTAACTTTACCATTACCTCTAATGTAAAATATTCATTACGGGTGATGGTGGTTATAATTCCCCGGTTCAAAAGAATACATTTATTCCAATAGGTGGCATTAATATGAGTTGTTTAGGCCGTCATTCATGTAAATATTATGACTGTATATCCCAATCCGTTGAATACACGATTTTCTATACCAGGCTTTGCAACTTCATTATGCAAAAGTTCGGATTTTAGTTCTCTAAATCCCGTGCACATATTACACGCCTTTTCAGCAAGTTCAAACCCTTCACTGCTTGGACAACTTTGCAATGCATTGCCCACTGTGTCTTATAGAAATCTTACTGATTGAATGCAAAGGGCCGTTCTCCCCTGGATAAAGATCGAACTCGTCTGTCTATCTTAACGTCTTAACCTCATTTTTATTTACAGGGATCGCATACCTTGGTACCAACATCTCTATGAAAAAACTAATTTGAATTCGTATTGCAATTGTCAATCCCTTCTTTTTCTACTGATTTTGTATCGAAGCCTAAGCAACGATTGATTGAGCGCTAAAACCTCCTGGCAAAAATAGTCTACGAGGTATCGCCCTCTGGTGTTTCTCGAGGCAATACCACATACATGTACATTCAAGTCGCTATAAAATCCTTCTACTTAAGTGCAAGCTGAAAACGCCAGGGGTCACTGGCATACTCAGATCATAAAAGTTAATACTCTGGATAGTGTTGATTGATGAAGCTAACTGTTTGAGGTGTACGATAAGTATATGTCAAGCTGTCGAGAACATTATAGAATTGTAGATTATTTGAAAAACTGTCTTCCCCATCTCTGTACATAATTATGTGTATAATAAAAAGGATAGTCATGCTAATACACGGAGATCGGGGACGGGGAAGAAGTTATGTATGTTATTAAAGGACTAATGACCGACATTAAGGGACTGCTGGTGATTGTTTGGTGCATATATCCTGGGGCAAAGCCGGCCAATTATGTACAAATAGTGCACAAGCATGCCTGAAATGGAGGTCATTAATCCTTTTAGTCTAAGCCAATATGTATTGTTTTGGCGCGCCAAGAAGGATCGTTTCTTGTGAGGAGTGGAAAAAGTGAGGTGTTCCATTTACGAACCTGAGGATAATCATAATTTCCATGCACTACTTACTGTAGTTTTCAAGTCTTTGTTTAAGATCGGAACCTTCGTGAAATGTGAGGTATTATTAATATCATCAAACTCCGTTCAATGCAAGGGATAAATGTATAAGCGACAGTAAATGATTACATGATGCAATTATCTGAGTGAAATATATAGCTCAGTGGTGGGCCAATCATTTAACGTTTTTATTTAGGCTTAGACATTTTACAAGAATAGTATTCACCTCTCAAGGCAGAGGATATCAAATACAAAGTTCCAATCAAGTTGTATTTAAATACTTATCTAGAAATTTCATTCACATGCAAAATATTTTGAAGTATTGACTTCAAAATGGCGGTTGTTCTCGATTCATCAGAATTAAGCACTATTTAATATCATAATAGCGTTATCTATTGAGCTACTTTAACACTAGTACTATCCCTATGTCCTTAACTACTGACTCGTCATGTCCATTAACTACTGACTCGTCATGCCCATTGAACCAATATTCTTAACAGCATGCCTTCAGAGGACATAGTATGCATGTATTAAATATAATTTTTGGCGTGATGTGCTTCCATGATTACGCGAAGAAGGTTCAGAGTTATGCAGACTGGCGTGGCCCGGGTAGTGTTCTCATAGTGCAACTAATCAATAGGCACCGGGACAACTTTGAATACATTGCACGCCAGCGACATAGGCAACACAAAGCTACTTCATCGGAATATACCACTCTGGTATAAATAGAACTCTATTCAATGATCTCTGGTGTTCCCAATGACAATGCCCCTCCTGTGTATGACTGAAAACATCAAATTGAGAAGTGCTAAGTCGTACAGTGTGGTGTATCATGCCAGTAGTATAGGGCAAGAGTGGTTTCACACTTGTTTCCCATTAAGCAGTGCAGCCTGCTTCGCTGATGCTGCGAGCGAGAACGGTTGCATCGGTAATGATGTTGACGGTGTAGGTTCTATCAAGCCCCGTGCACACATAATGGGCCCCTCTCCGTCCTTGTCCGTGTAAATTCTTTGATTTAGTTCCACCAACATAGGAATACAGAATTAGTCCCAATCTCTCGAGTGGGTAACATTTTTCTACCCGCAGAACAATACCCCTAGAATCGCGAATGACCTAGTGCTAGAGTAGAAACACACTTTAGAAGACCATAAAAAGAGGACTTCTAACATCAGAACAAACTTGTTTCCCAAAAGACAAAGAGATCTATGTAAGGGTTTTTACAATTTAGAATCACGCCGAACTTTAGTTAGACATGCCTACCTTGGAAGTCCTGACCCACAGTAGTTGATCCTGACCCAATACTCCTGTCAAATAAGGTTTGACATGAGGAAGGGGGTCTGTCTTGGCTTAGTGTTCCATCACGCAGAGGGGCAAAAGTCTACTGAGCATGCCCAGCTTCCCATAATACTGTGCGAATTCTAAACATGGCGGGCACTGTGTAGCTATCTAAAGATTGGTACCATCAAAAGAAGAGATTTCTAACACTTGTCTTGAACTTAAGTAGGTATGTTAATACCAATGATTGACTAAATAAATGAGGAATCGTACGCCCAATGCCATATATGGTGACGCATCGTAGGTCAATTAAATACCTTCTTATGTATAGTTTCTTTATGAGTGTACCAGGTTGAAATTTGTTTAGTTCTTGATTATGTATTATCTATATAGTTTTCCCAATCTGATCTTCTACAAAACAAATACGTATCCCCATTTGTAAAATCGACATTGAAATATCCTTTGCCAAATATAATGGGGTATACAATGATAAGCAATGAGGCGGTAAACTGGTTCTCCCAAATGTTTGCTGTGTGTACGCCTCTAGGCTACTCCCCATAAACTCCCAGGAGTTGTAACAAATATCGATCATGACAAAGTGGAAGTAGGTCGAGCCTCATATCACTGACATGCAGACACGCCAACGAACTCTTGCACTCATAGTTATTCAAAAGCTTACTGAACAATACAGTCTTGATAGTCAAGTATCATAGATCTGGGGTTATAAAGTAAACAGAAAACATCGGAAATTTGTTTGATATTACTTCGAGCAACTCGAGATCAGTTTATTTTTCTTTTCAAGCTGTTGGCATTGCAACACATGAGGTATTTTATGATAAACATCCTATTACATTGATACATTATATACATGTATATTGGTCGGATATACATATTTATTATACATGCATTGCTCTGAAAACAACGTATCTAGAGTGATTTACGCATAGTGCGTATTTCACTAGTGATTTACGTAGGGTTGTCATGGCAACTAATCTGGTTTTTTTTTACTAAGATTAGCAGTAAAATTCAAATTTATGACTCAAGTTTTTCTATTTTCGTGATTAGAAGCATGTATAATAAATCTGTTAACTAACACGTTGGTTTCAGTCGCTTAGAATATTGCACTCGTTGCTACGCAACTCGTGCAATATTCACGCTCCTTCAACCAACACGTTAGTTAACCTGTATATATTATACACGCATTGCTCTGAAAAAAAGGTATCTAGAGTGAGTTAGGCATAGTGCGTATTTAACTAGTGATTTACGTGAGGTTGTCATGGCAACCGATGTGGTTTTTTTACTAAAATTACCGGTAAAATTCAAATTTATAACTCGATTTTTTTCCTATTTTCATGATTAAAAGCATGTATAATAAATCTGTTAACTAACTCGTTGGTTGGTCGAAAATCATTTATGAAATTTCCAATTGCTTTCGATATATTACCTTTAACAACAGAACATCGTGGTGTATTCTTACACCACACACCACACATTCTTACACCACACACGCATGAAATAAGTTATCAGTTGATTAACATCCAACATCCAGTTTTTATATACTTACTAGCATATGTACGATTCTTAACCATGGTATTTTTTTGTTTCATGGTGTCTTCCTCGCGCAATCTATAGAGTGCATTTTGGATCTTTTTCGGGATAGGCCTATTGATCTTAATTTCAAGATTTAAAAAATCAACACATTAGCGATCGGACAGTGAACAATTGTTTTCGTCTAAAGATTGGTGTACCCATGAAAACATAAAAGAAATTCATGTCAATCGTCACAACTACGTTGTTCCAGAAATCAGGGCTTATGCACTCCAAAGCTTCCAACTAACAAATCAGTAAACTAACAAAACCTCCAATCACGTTTCAAGTGCTGACACCTAGTGTATTGTGCTATCAAAGCTTAACTTCCAACATTGAGCGATTGCTATAACGTCATTAGTGTTGGTCCATCATAGGACATATTTGCCTTCCATATTATCGGTGGACAATTGCTTCACCGATAGTTTGAATTCAAAGTCTGGTGGATCAATGCCATAGTGAGGATGTTCTTATCGATCTTTGCATCCCTCAGTTTAATAAATTCATGTTTTCAATAAGACAATCCATTTATCTTATATATATATATAAGCTTTGATCAGCTTATTGGGAACGTATTCCTTTGACATCACATGACGGTAATATATAGTTAGTTACGAGACATTTGTATAGCATTTTCGTATGGCCAAAACGCGGATAGAAATGTGTAGAAATGTTTGGAAGTTTTGCAGGCAAAATAAATATACACATGTCAATAAGTAATGGTATTTAAATGTCTGTAAAAAGTATGCATGTCTATGATGCAATGTGAGAATTATTTGTGATTTGAGATTTCCTTTTTACTTAGATTTTAACCATACAGATGAACTTCCATAGCACTTGGATTGTGAGCACCATGTGTTCGAGTGAAGTCATGATTATAAAGTGTGTGTGTAAGAGGTGAATGTTCAATCATATCAGAACTAAACTGAAAGGCCAATCATAACAGAACTGCATTTAGTTATTGCAAAGGTATGCTAACGATGACAACATTCGGCCATTAGACTGTGTAATTGCTGCATGTATGGTAAAGCAATTGCCTTCCTATTTATCAACCATTATATTGTCCACTAGTACTGCCACACTTCGAAAATGTCGGAACCTAATTGTACGTAGAATCGACAGATCTTTCTATCGAACTACGAATCGCACCTCTTTCATAAATCATAACATGTAGTTTGACAATTAAACCAAAGAGTCCAGGCACTAATGCTCAGATTCTTTTAACAATCTCCAAAACGTTGTGCTCGGTGCTACAGCCCCTTCCCCTATACTACTTGTCCGAGTGATGGCGCAAACTCGATGCGACCCTCTTTAGTGTGTACACACACAAAGCACACCACACGCGAGTACCATGGAATGGGGTCATGGAGTTAGCTATAAATACAGCCTCAGCCTCGCTCACAAAACTTGCTTTTGATGCTTATAAACTTTTAACATTTGTTTGATGTTTGCATATTAAAAATATACGAATAGGCTACTTACTGCGGGAGGGCCTCATCTTGGTGAGAGAAACACGATACGTGAAGTAAGTTTTCCAACTCTTGAAAAGTTTATCTCCAAGCCTTTATGTTTCCCAGTCTATCCTCCACACTATCCCCAGGTCACTGCGCTGGTTCAGCGGGCCCTCCTTCTTGGAGCCAGACAAAAGATAACACAACTTTCCCCATCCCATAATGTCAGCACAATGTTTCGGGAGCATGCGCTGGGGAGCCTCCGAGGGTAGCGAATCGTTCACGCGGACAAGGGCAGGCAGGCACCTGGCCCTCCCATAAACACCTGCACCGCTCTGTGGCCCATTCAGCCTATTCAAGTCAGAGCTACTTGCAGTCCTTAAAGTTTGTGTACACACTGTAAGCATATTTCACTGCCCCATATAACTGTACATGTACACATATCATTATGTAATATAATATTATATCATATGAATATAATTATATATATAATATAGCTATAGGCTACTGGAATATTGTTGGAATGTAAAGTGGGCAATACCTACCGCCGGGCTGAAATACAATCTTTGTAACGTCGCATACAACCGACCGAAAAAATGTTGATTGGGTGCACCAGTTTTGCATGTCTTTGATGCAAAGAAAGAATGGGATAAGAATACTTACTTGTATACAATTCCACATATACAGACACATAGATTACCAATACCATTACGGGAAAATGACAGATTCCCAGTGACAATGCTCATGACATAAACTGGGACTGACATATGGGAAGAAAATCGGGCTGCGATGAAAGATGTATACTGCTTGCTAACGAGGGAAAAGTGTATACTCATAAAAGGAAGATATTTTGATTATAACAATCATTTCCCATGATCTTTGTTGTGCAAATGAAAATTGAATAGATGATGTCTATGTTTTTATCATTCCTGTGTAGAAATTCTTATCATCCTGATACTAAGAAGTAATAAAGTACAAAAACCCGTTGAGTTATGCTTATTTCTGCTAATCGAATCAATGTGTATGCCTAATAAAGCTTGTATCTGTATATGCTGTAATAATTACTAGGTGGTATTCAAAAGTAATCTGACATTAAGTCAACTACGAAATTGCTTATTGTCACTAGGGTAAAAAATTATCTCGATGTTCCCATTGGATCTCTTGAGAATACAGTATGTATACTACTAAATGGGGGACAAATAAGATTATTAAAAATAGATATACTAGTATAGAAAACGACATTTTACCCATTTGTATAGCGTTAGCACACATATATATACTCAGTGACCGGGAAAAATGCCGCCGGAGAAAACCCTCCGGTGATAACCCCTCGGACAGAAACTATCTTCAGTAAGACCCATCTATAGGGCAACCCCCCACCAGGGCTAGGGTTATATTTTGAATGGTGTATTATTCCTTTGCGTAGTTTCGCCATAGATGGGTTCTGTCCAATGGGGCGGGGGGGGGGGGGGGGTTGGTTGGTTCTGAATGGGGGATTTCGCCCGGTAGTATTTCCCCTAGAACCATAGTAGTCACTACTCATATTCATATAATACATTTTAAAAATCGGATAAGAAAATTATTTTTGATTTTTCTGCAATATATTCATGCCACAAGCACACTAGCCTTGTTAATATAGTCTTTTTAACCAGTACCCTATCTGACCTTTTTCATAACTAAAATTAATGATAATGTACTTATTTTGCCATGGAACTATTTGCAATAACCTTACTTTAATGTTAGCGGTTTGGCTTCTCATATATGTGATGCCATAATCAACGATGCCACCATTACATGAAGACGTCACCTCCCACGATGGAACTGAATGGGCTTACTATCGAATCTCATGGGAATTTTGAAGGACATACGTGTTGACTAGAAATTCTTCGATTTTTTTTGATAATTATATAACGGGATAACTGAGGTATACTTTACCTCTTCTACCGACGTGTAAATAAAGAAGGGTCGTTACTTTTAAAGGGGGCATGCCTGTGGGCCTATACTATTGGAATCTCTGGGGTTTTAATGAAGAAGCCGTAATGCAAATAGGGTGATGGGCCCGGCTATTGTGAATAGGAAACCATATATATTATACATATAATAGCAGACAACTTATGATAATATTCATTATCAGTACAGGTATTTGTAAAGTTATAATGATTTTTTTCTTTTATCTTTTATAAGAATTGAATGTTCATGAAATGTTAAATCAAAAGCTAGGTAAGACCGGAATACTGATGAAAACATTGATTAATTCCAAAAGATGTAACCGATTTTTTAAATAAACGTTATCAAATCAAATCAAATTCTAGCTAGTTGTGTAGCCATTATTGATCTCCACACCATCTTATTGGAACTGGGTATACGCCTATTCAGGTAACGTGTGTAGGTGCCACATTGCAGCGCGGAGCCGACTTCCAGTTACGACGTTGCAGGTAGACATGGCCTATTCCCCCTATGTGGCCCATTCACCCTATGTACGTAGCCGCTAGTTTGCGGGAATTCCCCTAACCACAAAGCGTGGGACCGTATTCGGGTGATGACGTCACTCAGTGTATATAAGTTGTCAAGCTTTGTCAGTGACGTCAAGTTACTTGTGCATGATAAAAAAAGCTTATGGTCGGATGTGCACTATAGGGGCTGCTAGTCTCGTGTACCCATTCTAACTAGGTTGGGAAACCCCACTGACAGCACACCACTTGGGGACCAATGCATTGGTGACCCCTATATCATAACATTACGTTGGAAATGACAGCACTTTTCTCACTAATATAAAGATCAGATAATATATGTAAATGCCTAGAATTCATTAGCAATGTGTTAGTTATCAATAATCAAAAAAACGTGAAGAGTGTGACCACCCTGAATGATGTATTAGATTATGTTCTTTATCTCCCATAGTGACTCTATATACCCAGCATTTTGACAGGACCCGACACACCCCTTTCTCGGCCAATCTCGGCCGCTCTCTTGACACACTTGCAGGCCCTGTTATGATTGACTATGTCATGCGGTACGCAGATAGAGTGTAGGGGGAGCCACTAGACTCCCCGCGACTACTGCTTCTGTAAGAAGCTTGCCAACGGCAGAATCAAAAGGAAAACAGCAGTCGTACCGGTTATCACGGTCAAACGCCTATATACCTAGAACAACATTTACAGCTGTCTCTGCCAAACAAATACATGCTTATTCAGCTTAGTATCCACGCTCACTCCTACCGTATATTAGTAAGCAACGATATTAGCTAGTGATTACTGGAACAATATTGTCTAGAAAAGAAGATATAAGCCTCGAATAGTGATGAATCTGTTCTTTTTAATGACCCTGAAAATTATAACCAGTTAAGCGAAAGTGAAAATGAATTTTTAGATAGAGAGATTACCTTACAAGAAATTGAAACAAACCTGAAATCAATGAAACATAATAAGGCCCCAGGATGTGATGGCCTCTCAGTGGAGTTTTACTGTTTCTTCTGGTACAAGGTACAGAGTCTTTTTATAAATATGCTCAGAAAATGTATAGAAGATAAGAATATGACAGAAAACCAAAAAAGAGGTATAATAAGCGTAATACCTAAAAAAAAATGTCAATCCGCTCTACATGAAGAACTGGAGACCTATCACTCTTTTGAACGTTGATTATAAAATTGTTTCGAAACTTATAGCCAAAAGATTATCAAAATTTTTACCGAAAATTATAAAAGAAGATCAGTTCGGTTTCATGTCGGGCAGATATATAGGAACAGCTATCAGGAAAATCGATGATGTTATTTCTATGATGGAAAAACAAAAACAAAACGGTATTATTGCTGCAATCGACTTTTCCAAAGCTTATGACTCTGTCAGCTGGTCATTCCTCTATGAAACCCTAAGAGCTCATGGTGTCTCGGAAAATTTCATTTCTTTGATTAAAACCCTCCTTACAGACTCCAAAGCGGTATTCACTAACAACGGACACATGTCTAAATATTTTCAGATTGCTAGAGGTGTGAAACAAGGAGACCCCATATCTTCTGTTCTGTTCAATATTTGTGTGGAAAAAATGGCGGAGATGATTAGAAAAAATAATGAGATAAAGGGTATAGAAATTGGCGATACTGTTATGAAAATTGTTCAATTTGCGGACGACACCACTATAATTGTCAGAAATGAATTCTCCCTTCTCAGGGCTCTAGAGGTACTGAGGAGGTTTGGGGAGGCTTCGGGCCTCTCTCTTAATTCCTCTAAATCTGTAGGTGTGTTAGTAGGAGATATTACAATACAATCTCCCAAAGCCAAAGAGTTTCAGTGGAAAAAAACAATTAATATATTGGGAGTTACTTTAACGAGTCCAAGAAACGAAAAAGAAATGTCAAAAATAAATGTGGATAAGTGTCTAGAAAAAATGTTGAATGTGGCAAACGACTGGAGAAATAGATTTCTCACATTAAAAGGCAGAGTCGTAGTGTCTAACACTTTTATTCTCCCTGTCATTCAGCATATTATGTCATGCGTTAATATTGATGTAAAATCTAGGAAAAAAGTGGATACCTTAATTCTCAATTTTGTATGGAATAACAAGAAGAAATTCCCAATAAGCGCCGATTTTTTAACTCAAAAAGTTGAATATGGAGGCATGGGTTTAAAATTGATGGAAGATTTCTACGAAGTAAATAGATTGATGTGGATCCAAAGAATAATAAATACTAATAACAATTCCTGGTACGCCATACTGGAACAAGACATGAATATGTCCAAAGAAGAGATTTTCCTTAGAAGAAATAAGCCAACCAAGGCCCTAAATGGTTTCTATAGAGAGCTTTTCTTATATTTGAATAGATGTTTTTACAGTCAGACTCCTCGAAATGTTTCACAAGTAAGAAAGGAGAGGATATGGTCAAATAATAATATTAAAATCAAACGTAAATTGCTAGAGTGGCCTAAATGGAAAAATAAAGGTATAAAAGTTATAGGTGATATTATTGATGAGCAGGGGAGACTAATGTCTGTTAGACAGCTTAAAACTTATTATGACATTGATACCACTTTCGAACAAAGATTGGATCTAGCAAGAGCCATACCTAGAGAATGGTTAAATATGTGCAGATCAAGCACAGGAATTCCTGACAATAATAAAATTGAAATTCATATTGTGAATGAAGACTTCGATATACTAAAATGTACGCATAAAATAATACACCAGGCTATAGTGGAGAAAAAGAAATTAAACATTGAAAAGTTTGAAAAATGGAAGATGTACCTACATATGTCTGACCAAGAATTTGAGCATGTAAACTGGAAGCAGATCTTTTCTCGAGTTTATAAAGTAAGCTCAGAAACCAGAATTCAATCTTTCCAGTATAAACTATTGCACAATGCAATAACATGTAATGAGTATCTTTTTCATAACAAAATAATTTTGTCTCCAACATGTAAGTTCTGTAACCATAGAGACGACCCTGGTCACTTCTTTGTTTCATGTAAGAAAACGAGAAAAGTATGGGAAGATCTTTTTAATTGGATTATAGAAACAGACTTTCTTAATATAAACGCGCAAAAAGAACCTATTATTAGGAAAAATTCGTCAGGAAGAGTTATTATCAAGCCAATTGAAATCTTGTTTGGTATTGACGAAAATAATAATAATGTAAGTATTATTAATTGGATTTTTCTACAGGTGAAAGCATTTATATATAGACGCAAGTTATTCCATATGGGAGAAATTTCCAGACTCTTAGTACTCTTGGAACTGAAATTTAGAGTTGAAATCCAAGTGAAAAGTATGTCGATGTACAAAAAAAACAGAGCTCAATCCTTACCTTGGCGTACACTTGAGCAGATTCTGAGGGAATCAACTAGTTAGCTAAGAAGATCTCCTTTCTGCATTTTTAGTTCTTAATATATAGTTCAAAACACAATGTAAATAACACTTTCCCTCACCAAAATATTCAGGTAATAAAAATGGTGACAAGAAAATCCAAACACCTCTCAGGTTAAGTTTGAGATTTTAAAATATTCTAGTCAGGCTTAAACCTGGAAATGTATATAATACGTAACCAAGTTACATAGAAATATATTTTTTAAAAAAAAAACGGTAACCAAAAGGTCATTCTCACTACATATGAGAATTATAGTTTCACGATAGTTGTAGAAGTGGTGCTGTAGACGGTAAAAACCCTCTTTAGGAAAAGAAAAATTATATCCAATGTATAGCTTGTTCGTGCTACCAAGAAGTCATTCTCGGTACATAAGCCCTTTAGATAACAAATTTTAATATATATCTTAAGACGACTACCAAAAAGTCATCCTCAGTACATATGAGAATTATAGGTTTAAGCTAGTCGTAGGAACGTCGATGTCGATGTTAAAAACCCCTTTTTTAAAGTGATAAAGTCTCATATCAAATGTATAACCTGCGTGCTGCCAAGAAGTCATTCCCGGTACATAAATCTTTTAGACAACAAATTTTAAATCAAAGTAGTTTGTCTTAACTAGCTACCAAAGTGTCATACTCCGTACACAAACCTAGAACGTTACCAAATAGTCATTCTCTGTACATGTCATATTGTATTAACAAAAAAGACCATTTCTATGCGCATGAAGCTAATATTTTCTCTTTTATTTCTCAATCTTCACTTTTAAATAAATACAAATTCCAGGAAAAGAGAGGGTACGATGTAAAACAGTGTGATCGACCCCGTACGAAGAAAGAATCTGTTGATAGACTGAATAAAAACTTTTAAAAAAAAAAAAAAAAAGCCCATTTACCACTTTCGATTGGTGTGTTATGATTTGAATCGATCGCGATTGCCGCATTTTAGTTCCGAGACAAGCCGCTCTGGCGCTACCGTACATCCATGTTTACATGAATGAATGTCCCATACACACGACGCCAGTGGCGGTGTGTGTATGGGATACGAGGGGCAGCCGGGGGGTGGGGGGGTGGGAAGCATTGAAAATGAGAAAAAGATTCCATACTTATATGATACAAGTACATAGCCTAAGACACCACAACCAAATTAATCTCGCGGTAATACTCTGGACCACCTTGCAATGAATAGGATCTGGGGCCCATTTCATAACTAATAGCGGAGCGGTGCGGAGTCCAAAAATAGCGGAATTCCACTATTCCGTTTCATAACTAATAGCGGAACGGAATTCCGCTATTTTCCCGCTAAGTCTCCGCATTTTTTGCGGAATTCAGAAAGGTCTCCGCAACTTTTTTTGTCTCAATTTTACATAAAATAAATACCAAATAAACACTTTTTATCCTTTCTATAGCTCTTCATTGCTAGTTATTATATGTTTTAAGGAGAGAAAGACATATTATTTTAACAATTTATGATATGTTCGATTTGCAAATCCAACCACTATAAAAACGTCAACTATTATGAATAATTACATCGAGACTCCATATGTGATGTATCACAGGGAAATGAGTCACAAGATGCTAAAACATTAATTTTGAGATATATATTAATCTATTATGATCACATATTAAATGAGTTTTGAGAGTTTGGTTGTCAGGTTCTGATGTGATAACTCACAATTTATTATGTAAACCTCTATGGATGCCAACAAATTTGTATAAAATATGCATAGATTGTGCATAGATTGTATATGCATAGATAGTATATGCATACATTGTATATGCATACATTTTATATGCATAGATTGTATGTGCATATATTATATATGCATAGATTGTATATGCATATATTGTATATATATGCGTATACATTGTATATGTATACATAATAACATACACAGGCATAATATGTGTTCATATACATATACATGTATACATGTATATATCTATGTATACAAAATATATGGTATACACATACATTGTATACATTGTATACATATACATATATGTATACATATATACATAGATAGTATATGCATACATTGTATATGCATACATTTTATATGCATAGATTGTATTTGCATATATTATATATGCATACATTGTATATGCATATATTGTATATATGCGTATACATTGTATATATACATAATAACATACACAGGCATAATATGTGTTCATATACATATACATGTATATATATACATGTATATGTATATATCTATGTATACAAAATATATGGTATACACATACATTGTATACACATACATTGTATACATATACATATATGCATACATATATACATAGACAGTATATGCATACATTGTATATGCGTACATTTTATATGCATAGATTGTATGTGCATATATATATATATATGCATATATTGTATATATGCATATATTGTATATGCATATATTGTATATGCATACATTGTATATGCATACATTGTATATGCATACATACACAGGCACTTCTGTGTTCATATACGTATACAGAGGGTGAGGGGAGAGATTGAAGAGAAAGAGATGAGCGAGGGGACAGAAGAGGGGGAGAGTGATAGGAGGGGGAGAGAGAGAGAGAGTGAGCAAGAAGTGTGAGGGAGACGAGATGAGATGGTGAGGGAGACGGAAGAGAGAGTGAGGGTACAGGAAGAAATAAACTGGAAGAAAAGAGAGATCGATTGGACAGAATGGAGGAGGAAACATGAAGGAGAGAGAGAGGGGAAAGAGAGGGAGAGGGAATGAATGAGAGAGGTGGAGGATATCCAAGGAGCAAGGAGAGAGAGGGGAGAGAATAGAGTGAGGGAAGTGAGAAAGAGATAGAAGAAAAGGGAAAAGGAAAGAGAGGGAGATATACATTATGATTAGGTGAACATGAAGAAAGGGAAATTTCCCAATTTCATGATAATATGTCATTTATATACTACAAATCTAATATACTTCACAAAAATCCAAAGTGACGAGAGTGTGGTGGTGGTGGGGGAATGAAACAGGGAGAGAGATGGGACAGAGAGAGAAAGAGGAGAGGTGAGAGAATGAGGGGGTGCACTAGAAGAAGCCGCACCTAGGTATCTCAATCTTTAAAAATAGCCCCCTTTACGAACTCCGTCGCCAGTGCGTACCAGTGACTGCGGGATTAACTTTTACTCCTGTGCGCATGCCCAGTCCAGTTGCCTCACCTAGCTATGCGGGCCAAACCGTGCACCTCCACCCCGTCTGCCAGTGGACGTGCAGGGGTGTTAGGAGCACACGGCCTCTGGGCCACTGCAGGCCGTACACCTACGCTTACTTGTTTTGGTTGATACACTCTTACAAAAGTTGCCATATACTAAAATCTAGCGAATAAAATGTTCTCTTATTAAGCATGACCAATCTTAACATGTCATTTAATAATATTGGATAGCCTACAGTACCATACAATAACTCAAATTCTGAGAGAAAAAGGAGAAAGTTAGAAGCCTATGGTTAATACATAAGGCTTCTGTGTGTTGCCCGCCTAGCACTTAGTTTGGGACGTTTCCACCGCTCTCTGTATGGCGCTGCTGTTAATATGTAATATGCCCTATTGAGAAAATAAATAAATAATATTTCTTTATTCAAAAATTTAATTAATTAATATGCAAATGAATTATGATTATTCCTGGTTTATTGATAATACATACTACCTTCAATATAACAATGCATAGGAAACCATTCTGCCGTATACTATTTATATATATATCAAAGATTTCTCCCAAAATTAAGTAAAATTGTGAAAATCTGGTTAATTAACAATATATGCCGACGCTTGGTAAAGAATAAAGAGATGACAATTGACTATAGGTTTGGCCAGAACAGCCAGAAGCTGTTTAATAATCAAATATCCCAATCGATATCCAAAATTACATGAGGTGTAAATATTCATGATACATGAAGGATGATATTGCCATTTTTGTTCCCATATGTAAATATGACTATATCAAATCATATTACTAGGAATGACTCTATTACTAGCAATTACTAATAAAAAATAACTTTAGACCTGGCCGCCTGATCACTGAAGGTTTCAATAAGTATAACACAACTCACATAGTCAATTCAGTTTCAAAGATGTGTAATTCCAAGGTATGATATCAAATATATAATACCAAGGCAAGTACAATCCCTGACTGAGAGTCTAAGGAGAAGGTTCTGGTGTGTAGCAGCAATGAAGTCAGGAGCCAGTCTGCCTGTACAACCAGAACCCCTCGTCTTATATACCCTCATTCAGGTCCTGTAACCCCCTTGGTTACAAGTACATTTTCATATAAAATAGCAACCAAAACATGTCAAGAAACAGAAACATGCCTGGAAATATGCTAGAAAGCATGCTTAATCCTATAGCTAATCCCCCTCATTGCCCCCAGCCTAGGCGGTGCCAGGCAGCTTAAATATGGGGAGATTAATCCTTATGAGAAAGCTTCATGCTTTCTCTACCAACATGTTCATTTTACTTTATTAATAATTACCGATTTAGATTTAGATTTAGAAAATATTTTATTCAGGTCTATTACATTTCCATACGTACAAGCATGAATTTTTTCAGGACAGCCTGCTTTAAATAATAGAAAAAGAGTTTGATCTTATACATTCGCTCTGTTTTTAGATATACTATTATGATTACATTGACAATATCATGTTAACATGTACAAAAGTTTTAAATTTTTCGCAAATATTTATCATTACACACTAAATTAAACAACATAAAATAGCCTAAGCATCCAGTAATTAAAAACAAATATCCAGCTCATGTCACATAACATCTAATATGTATTGAGAGGACAGAGTGGGTTTAAAAACTAGTATTATACAGAAAGAAAGACAGACGCCGTGCTCTTACAGAATAACCATTATACAGAATTTCCCTTCTAAATACAAATATGCGCTATATGATACAATAATTAAAACATGATTTATCACATACTCGAAACCCAACTGGTACCAAATATCATGAATGTATATCAAATATTTAATAAATAGCAGTTAAATATGTTCTAAAACCCTCATTATGAAGGTTCATTAGTTTTTAACTTGTGTTTGAAATAAAAAGAATAGATTTCTTGCCAAGCACCGTCATCCCAAATAATACATTATTATATCCATATATATCATCTCCTTTATCTAGTGTAAACGAAGCAGTCATTGGGAATATAACCAACGATTTATATGCGGAAATACCAATACAATTATGTGTTGAACATATAACGGAGTGGAACATAGTGGGACATAGCGGAAGCCTTAGCGGCACATAACGGAGCATAACGAACGGCAACGGACGGTAACGGATGGTAGCGGACCTTAGCGGAGAAAATAATAACGGAGTGGCTTATGAAACGGGTTAGCGGAAATCTCCCAAATTATCCGCTAAAAATGTTCCGCTATGCTCCGCTATGGACCGCTCCGCTATTAGTTATGAAATGGGCCCCAGGGCCGTAGCTCGAGCTAATAAAAGATCACTTGAGTACACATAGTTCGAGCCTCAACCTGTTATTTCATAGAGCTCTGTGCTTAGATCCAACACACACGATTATTAATTATTATCACATATACCAGAGATCTAGAGACTATACACATCCATCACCATCCATCACCAACTTCATTATATATAACAACACTCAGGACAAGAACAACGAAAGCCGCATCCCATTTATAATTCATAATTATCCTAATTATGAAAATAAAATGTGTCCTGCGGCCAGCCTCAGGAGTTTTCACCGGAGGATTCAGTTACGCCATATTAATTACATTATTGCAGATTATAGTGAGTCATTATTGTTGTGTGGGTAGTCTCACGTTGTAAAATCTAGAGCAAATATGCATATCATATATACATATCCATTAGACTCACTGTCCGTTACCCTGCCCCCTCCCTCCTCCTCTACCGCCGACACAAATTAAATTTGGTACATCCCACAATTGCAATTGGTATACATACTATCTAATGAGTGAGAGGGAACTGCTTTGTTAGGTAAAACTAAAAGCGCAGTGGCCTGGCCTATAGTTGCTTACACCACACAATTGCAATTGCAAACCTATAGTACCCTCTCTCTCTCCCTTCTCTCGGTTTAAATATTTCCCTCTGGGTAGCAAATAAAAGAAGTCTGAAATTTCTCCATAATATAAGGCCAGTAACACCCGTAATTGATCCAACTAAAGTGCCCATGGATTTGATCGGCATATGTAGGTGAGACGTTGGGTCGGTGCAACGAGTCTGTTCCAGACTCGTTGGTCGGTGTCAGAGCGTATGAATAACATTGGAATAGCTTCAAAACCAGCTTCCTTGAAACATTTCTTTTAAAACTAAGCCGCATTGAAAGTGTAAGCCCTCTACATGCCTCCAGTAAAAGCCTTTTGCAGTTCATTGGTACATACCATCGCAAAACAGTGATTGATATTGTGGATTATTCTCTTTTTCTGTGTGTGTGTGTGTGGGGGGGGGGGGGTATGTTTTTACTTGCCACTTTTTTTCTCTTTTTTTTTTTAAAGATTTCCAGCCCTTTTTTTCGAAAATGGAGATGTCTACTCCTTAAAGTCCAAACTTGTCGTCAGTATATATATACAGGCGTTATTTGTGTGATAGGCCAATGTTTAATACATGCATTACCACTCACCTAATTCTGCATTAATTGTGGAGATGGGAACATTATTCGATCGGATCTTATCGGAGCTTAGAAATCCTGAGTGCGCCCACCAATCAGCCTCCATAGATGTTTTTGGGTGACATACTTCTTTAACTCATTGAGTCGGTGTCAGAGCGTATGAATAACATTGGAATAGCTTCAAAACCAGCTTCCTTGAAACATTTCTTTTAAAACTAAGCCGCATTGAAAGTGTAAGCCCTCTACATGCCTCCAGTAAAAGCCTTTTGCAGTTCATTGGTACATACCATCGCAAAACAGTGATTGATATTGTGGATTATTCTCTTTTTCTGTGTGTGTGTGTGGGGGGGGGGGGTGGTATGTTTTTACTTGCCACTTTTTTTCTCTTTTTTTTTTAAAGATTTCCAGCCCTTTTTTTCGAAAATGGAGATGTCTACTCCTTAAAGTCCAAACTTGTCGTCAGTATATATATACAGGCGTTATTTGTGTGATAGGCCAATGTTTAATACATGCATTACCACTCACCTAATTCTGCATTAATTGTGGAGATGGGAACATTATTCGATCGGATCTTATCGGAGCTTAGAAATCCTGAGTGCGCCCACCAATCAGCCTCCATAGATGTTTTTGGGTGACATACTTCTTTAACTCATTGAGGTGCTTTTGTTCCACTTCTTACTATGGATGTACAACAGAATCTATATCTATTGCAGTAATTAGGTAGCTATACTGGCACATGCGTAAAAGCATAGATGGGGAGAGCGGGGCGAGTGAAGAATTCATGTTAATTACGAGGTATAAAATCCAATGCGTTCTTTACATAAGATAATCAGACATAACCGGTCGCATTTACAATATTTTGCTATCACAAAATCCAAATTAAAGATGGTAACGAGTAACGAGATCTTCCAAACACCTCCATCTCAGTTCAATTTTACTCCATCATTAGAGTCACTGCTGTTTACCAACTCGGTTTAAGTCTGAGTCCAGGGCAGTGAAGACTGCATACACGCCATTCCTTTGTGCCAATGTTATCTTAACCAGCACAATTGTCTTTAGAAATTGGCTGAAGTGACAGAAAATCATCTATACGATAGCCACAGTGGAACAAAGGAGTGACCTATGTATCCATGTATTAAATGCCGTCATACATATATTAACATGCAAGCGATATGGTTAATACCTCGATAGACGCGTGATCATTGGCACAGCCGAGCCTTCGCTTCTGACGCAGCATTTATACGGCGCGGAAAGCTTCGGAGAAACATTCACCGATGAATTCGCTTTTGGCTGGCATCTTTTCAGATTCGAAGCAATATAAGTGAGGCTGTTAAACTGTTGGGATCAACATGAAAGGTAAGTGCACTTAAAACTTAATGTAAAACAACGTCAGTATTTTTGATAGCTTGATTGAATCCCGTGAATGTTTTTAATTTTCCAACATATTCGTTAGTTTCGGGAGTATGAGGGTCGAAACGACGAATTTAATTCAATAGGATCGCCTTATGTATGTGAGCAGGCATTAAATTATTTAGCCATCATTGTTACCAGAAACAGAACCTAAGTCTTACAAACAGTAGGGCAATGTGTATACTCGTTTATGTTCTTCTAGCCATACCTCAGGATATATATATATATATAGAGAGAGAGAGAGAGAGAATGGAATGAGCCGGCAATAATCGAAAATTTATTGGACGAGATTCGTCCACATAAGCACGATGCCATAGGCAGAGTGCTTATGTGGACGAATCAAGTCCAATAAATGTTTCGATTATTGCAGGCGAGTTCCATTCTATATTTATTATATGGGCATAAAACTTGGTGCATAAAAGTGGCCGACTTGGTGACGAAGTAGTTCATATAGTATGCGTACTATATAAATATTTTTATAGCACCCCACTTATAGCACCTCTCATATGGAATGTGCATATAATAAATATATATATACCCACCTCTTGTCGCACAATATTAGGCCCAAAATAAATAAATAGGTGTGTTTCCAATTTATCTGGCTGAAAAACTAGGTAGGGGAGGTGGTAACTTTTTTTTTAAATTTTTTTTTGGAAACCACCCCCCAGGAACTGAAAAAAATGTCTATTTCATGACAATAGTTGTTTTAAACATGGGAAGTGTGCCTTTTGACAGTTTCGGGTTAGGAAAACCCGTTTTCCTGCTATTATAAGCTTTTTTTGTCAAAAAATTAAAAAATAGTAAGATATGATGGAAAAAAATCAGGTATGGTAAAAAAATATTTAGGTACGGTAAGGTTTTTCTAGGTAGGGGGGGGGGATAAATCGGAAACACACCTATTTTTTTTTATTTTTTTTTTGGGGGGGGGGGGGGGGGGGCTTACACAAATCTTCTCACATCTTTGTTCTATTGACGCGAGAATATTGGTCAATCAATCATTTTGATTAATATGCAAATATAGATGACCCCTACCCACGAGTTGGGCCCAACCCCACTCAACCCTACCTCGAGTGCAGGGCCCAAAGGCAATTTTTTCAAGTATGCTAAGGATATTTTTCCATAACTTCTTCCATATCATCATGTATTTTGTTCAAAATACATCTACAGGAGTAGTGTAAGGCGTACGTTTATATTCCACCCTAAAAGGTAGTTTTTTTTGCATTTCCCTTTGATGTTTCTATGTCGGCATGGGATTAGCACGATTTACATGCCTGACGCTAAACCTACTTAAGTGGGGTATGTATTGTTTCCTTTTGTTTGGGTGGTCATGATGATTGACATGTGTCAGAGAACGATTGAAATATGACAATGGACTTGGAATCCAATTTAGATATAACAATGCGGACATAGGAGGATTATATGGGTTGTTGGAGATGAGTGTTATGCGCTTATGGAGGGGAATGTTGAGGTAAGATGCCAATTTAATCTGGTATATTAGCCAATAAGATTGAAAAGCATTTTGGAGCTAGCCAATAGGAATGGGTTTGTTGTGATTGTGTGTATGGTGTGGTGGATGTAAAACAAGTACTAAGTTAAGAAATTATCATGTTAAGTTTGGTTTATCTATTTAACTTTACAATTAGTGTCAACTTAATTTATATAGCTGGCGTTTCCAATGGAAACGAATCTCAGGCCGAATTACTTGTGTCCGATGTCAATTTATTAACTTGTTGTCCAGGCGGAGAGCGTGAGGTCATTTGAATTATATGACTATAAGTGCTTTACCCTCTAAAAATCAGAACATTTCAATAAAGAACTCTTGTGAAGAAAACACTTTGAAAAATATATTAATAAATAATATAAATATAATATATATATATTTGGCGACTTGTGACTCATTTCCCTGGAACACTGGAACCCATGAACTTAAGAATATAAATAAATTATTAACTCCCTTTTTGAATTGCCTTTAAATTAATCAGAGAGGCTTCAAATTTAGAATATTAGGGGTCTGGAAAAACAACTGAAATTCTTTGAGACGGCTTTCGCGCTCCGGTCACGTGATGCAGGCAGCAACGACGGCCGCCATCTCTCTCTGGTGACGCCAAGCAGCTAGCAACGCATACGGCCCGTGTATATCAGCTGCACATTCTCAGGAAATATGGTGAAGGATTTCGCTGTTTGGAAGTGTAAAGGTGTCTCCCCAAACTGCACCACATTACACTACTCAAACTACATTACCCTACTCAAACTTCAATTTAACCTAATCATTTTCATCCAATAATAGAGGCATGGTCACGGCTATTCATGGTCAAATACCACTCTCAAAGTACCACCCAACTTCACCCAACCATAGTAGCCTACCTGCACGACTGGTAGAGGCTATATATATATGATGTGTGAATGCACCACCTAGTTATATAGGGCTTAGGGGTTTTATTAATATCAATTGACACATCTCCAAAAATACGCATAAACACAGAGATCACAGCCTATTCATATATTATAAAATTGTAAGGACTGATCTGTATAATTAATATTGTATTCGCCAGCAGTCATAAATATTTATTGAACATTTAAATAGGCCCTAGGCCTACTCTAAGTCAAACCTCCCAAAACTATAATCCTAGCGATTTTCTGATTTTAATTAGTTGACTGACAACTTCAATTTGTTTGATCTTGAATTCAATGTCAGACATGTTCTCTTCTAGTTTCTATTGATAAAATGCTAAAATAAGGATGGAAACAAATTATTAAATGTCCTTCAGGAAGTGCTGGTATACAAACACAACCAGAGACCAACAAGCCTTACAAGCCTGGGAGTGTGGAGCAGATGGGCGCAGTAGAAGGAGCGCGCAGCTGGAGAGTAGAGTGCAGGTGCACGCAGTCAGGCCCACAACAAAAACAATAGATGCGTTAATGTGCACATCGGAAGAACACGAATGGTGTTCAGGTCTGCATCAAAATAAATTTAAATTCATTTGGCCGATTCACTTTATTCATTTATACCACCATTAACCAGGCACGCTTATCAAAACAGTCAAGGAGAGAGATCATGAGCGTACGGGAACACCAGTAGGCCGGAAATACTTTACCGTCACGGTCGGCCGCACAAATTTCACTCGTTACAGCGGATGTCCGAGGTCCAATAACCGCACCAAAGATCACAACAATTCAGGACTAAAAATACACAACTGTCCAACGTACACACTCTATTCCCCCTTCTGTGTTGGGGGTGGGCTGACAGAGGGTGAGGCGGGAAGGTGGGGGGAGGGAGGGGGTTGAAGGAGCTGAGGTGTTGGCATAACATCTAAGTGCGAAATGTATCACTGATCAGTGAGTTAGATATGGCATGCTCCCCTGATGTCATATCTAAGCTCTAACACCTTACATACAGCTACACATATTATCAGATGAAGAATGATTGGCGTATTTCGTAGTGACTCATTTGATCTCAGGCCTCTTAAAGGCACTGAGATCAAAAAGAGACCTTCTTATTTACCAGATATTAAGCCTGCCCGTTACTTTAATCAAAGCTTGCTTTTTCATTGACATATCCCAGGTACCGCCACTGCCAAGTGGACTTTATATGCATTACCCATAATTTCGCTCATTGTTTGCCTCATACCTCTGCGCTCACCTTTTTTGATTTTTTTTTTCATCAGCCCTAGGGTCTTGCTCCTAACTGCAAAATGCAATTGAAACGCTCCAAACCGCGAATGTTACTAAAATCCCATTAGGATGGAATTTTTGTTTAAATTTTTTTTTTCACTTACCTTGTCTAGGGTCTTGCTCCAAAACCGCAAATGTCATTATAATCCCATTAGAACGAAATTTTTTTTAATATTATTTTTTTTCTCATCTGCCTTGTCTAGGGTCTTGCTCCCAACCACAAAATGCCATTGAAACGCTCCAAACTGCAAATGTCATTAAAATCCCATTTGAATTATTTCATTATTATTTTTTTTTCATCTGCCTTGTCTAGGGTCTTGACTTTTTGATTGACTATTCTGACTTTTTGATTGACTATTTCGAATATCCGATTGACTTTTCTGACTTAACAATTGACTTTTCTGACTTTTTGATTGACTATTTTGACTTTCTGATTGACTATTTCGACTTTCTGATTGACTTTTTGATTGACTATTTTGACTTTTTGATTGACTATTTTGACTTTTTGATTGACTTTTTGATTGACTTTTTGATTGACTTTTTGATTGACTTTTTGATTGACTTTTTGATTGACTTTTTGATTGACTTTTTGATTGACTTTTTGATTGACTTTTTGATTGACTTTCTGATTGACTTTCTGATTTTGACTTTCTGACTATGATTGACTTTTCTGACTTATGATTGACTTCTCTGACTTTTTGATTGACTATTTTGACTTTTTGATTGACTATTTTACTTTCTGATTGACTTTTCGATTGACTATTTTGACTTTTCGATTGACTATTTTGACTTTTCGATTGACTATTTCGACTTTTCGATTGACTATTTCGACCTTCCGATTGACTTTTCTGTTCCATGTTTGAGTGATACACCTTTAAGCCAAAATTCCCGCCTAACTTCCTTCTTCAATTTCAATACTGAAGGATTAAGACGATTAACGCAAAAGGGCCTGCTAGACCTAATTCCTTCAAACGTTAACTTCTTCTTGTATATTGTATTTTGATCAGTTCACTGCATGTAAATAGCATGGACATACCGATCACAGGGGGTTGTTAGTTATTAAAAATGGTATTTATTTTAGTGACAATGTTGAGAAATTTTTAAGACTTGAAATTATAGGGCCTGTTATGGCAGTAGATGTATATTTGGGGTATGTACACTTGCTATATGGTCTATATGGGACATATAGATATATATGTGTAATGAAGCCCCTAGGTGGCGCCACCGTCCACGTTCAACACCACTACCTCTCATTCGGCAGTCGTGGACATATATATTCTTTTGGAATTACGACTCCAATAAGCCTTCAACATGCCTTACTGTTCTTGATGCGAAAGGAAACACCTTAGACCCTGCGGGAAAACGGTATGTGTGTATGTGGAAAAGGCTATTGCATACTGTAAATCTAACTCGATTGACCAGGCTGAATTTCTGGAACATTTGGAGGTTATACCAGATGATGACCGGGACGATCGGGATTCGGGCGCTCAATCTCCCAACAAGCCTAAAACGATTGACGAATCATTATCTGAGTTTATTAAGGCTCAAAAGCTTCAATTTGGCGAACAACAGAGACAGATGCATGATATGATGTCCACTCTTGGTCTGTTGGTGAAGAAATTGCCGACTCCCCCAGGTTCGATTCCCGCCAAATATGGGTCCACTAATCCATACGCCGAGTCCCGGATCGCTGCTTCGGACCTATTGAGTGCCCCGTTCACTGACGCTTTGTCTCAGCTGTCAACTGCCTTGGACCCCGCCCAAAAAGCCAAACAACTGGGTAATTACTTACGTCCTGAATTTTATGCGCAAAGTATTGACAAGGGAGTTAGTGTAAAACACATGGATCACACCAAGTTATCTAAATGTGGCTTATGGTATGGACAATGTAGGGTCCTTAAGGAGTTGATTAAGCGCGGAGAGGATCCCTTGTGTTATGTTAACCATATGACCTATGTCGCTAAGCATGCCCGTTTGGGTACTTATCAAGATTCTGCCCTAGTCCTCTATGACAGAGAAGTAGTAAATCGTATCATTGAAGGTGAACTGGAAGAGTTTATTGCGGCCGATCATGAGGCCCAGAGTGTGGCTCTACACCCTGGGGCCATGGCCACGCCCCCCTCTGCTATGTCTGCTTCTACCGACGATGAGAAGCACAAGAAGAAGGCCAAGAAAGCCCAGAAGTCTTCTATTGTTCCAGCGGATTTCCCAGAGGATGTGTGCTTCTACTGGAACTTTAAAGACTGTAATGGTAAATGCTCAAGGAAGCACGTTTGACGTTTCTGTGGGAAGGAGCACAAAGCGTCTGCTTGTTCTTCCCGCAGTAAGTCAGATTGACTGTCTGACCTCAGCCAACCAAAACACATGGATCTTGACCCGGAAATGACCCCCGACCTGAGACCTTCTTACGGTAATGGCGGCTCTTGTTGTTTTCTGCCTGCATCGGAGCTAACGGAACTCTCGGAATCTGCCTTTCCTCTTCAATGTGGACTTGATACGCCAACTATGGTTAGACAAAGAGTCGCCTATAATGATGTGAATCTTCCCTATCAATTTGAGGAAGATGTGTCGGCGGAACCCGGTGATTTTGATAATTATTCCCAGTCGTTTGATGATTTATCATTACACGGTAGTGACCCAGTTCTTGTGGGCTGGAACTGTGAACCGTCGTCGATTGGTGTTTATAATGTGATTTCATCTCCGGATTTGGCTGCCCATTCTACCAGTGTATACAAAGAGTTACTGGTTCCTTCATGTGGTGTGGATAGTGTTAATAATGTCTTCTGCCTGGATGATCCGACCTACAGAATCAATGACTTTCACCTTATCGGTGGGTGCCGTTCGCAACTAAAGCTTGGGAAGTGGCTCTGTGAGTTGGAATATGAAGATGATTTGAAACTGAAGCAGTTCCTCACTCGAGGCATTAGTGATGGGTTTATGGTTGTGGATGACGTAGATGTGATTCAGCCATATATGTGCTCCAATTATAGCTCTGCTTTGAAACAGGATGCCTATGAGTTTATTTCTCATCTGCTTCGGGAAGAACTCAGTGAGGGTAAATACATAAGGGCACGTTCACCCTCTAAGTGTGTACATGCCATTGGAGCGGTACCAAAAGGCACCTCTTCCTTCAGACCCATCACTGATTGTCGGCGCCCACTAGGAGAGTCAGTTAATAATTTCCAAGCGGAAACCTGTGAAAAATTCTCGTTTACTGGGTTAGATCATGTTGTGGAGATGCTGCACAACGGCGATTACATGTCCACCATTGACTTGACTGCTGCTTACCGCACTGTATCAATCCATCCCTCTTGCTGGCCCTTAATGGGTATAAATTGGCGTTTTCCTCAGGATTCTTCAGAGCAGGAATACTGGGATACCAGGCTATGCTTCGGGGTGAAATGTGCCCCTTTTATATTCACGGAAATCAGCCGATTTGTTGTCAGAGCTATGGCCAGGCGCGGTTATTCAAGAGTCAATGCCTACCTCAACGATTATATGGCAGATTATTTAATCCCTTAATTATTTAATCTGTGCGTACAGAAGTGTTAATGGAGGTGTTGGTTAAGGTTGCCACAATCGATGTTTGTCTTCTTACAATTATATACTTGAGTACCGCCAATGTATACATTGCGGTCAAAGTCGCACTGTGCGTGGAAAAGGGGATTCGCTTTTGAAAATTATTTTAAGCCCATATGGGTGGGACAGTGTCGGATGAGAGCATTGCCAAAAGTCTATTATAGTGAGGCGCCCTCCCTTCGGGTTAGCACTGGCATTGTCCCTCCCATATTTAAAAAAATAAATGGGAAGCCTTGGGGAACCTTCTGTGACCAGAAATTTAAGAATATAGATTAGGCCCTTATGGCAGTCATGATTTTTTGCACATGTCAGCGGTACTTCACTGCCGTCTGATTTTATGCAAGTTATTAAAACCAGGAGTTTATTATAGCCTTGTGGTTATAAGAGTCAATTTTTGGCTCACAACTCTTGCACTTGGCGAGAGGAGTTATGACAGGCTTTGGTCCAGTGTATACTATTTTTGAGTCCAAGTGACTCAACCTTTGGTAGATCACAGATTTACTGTTCATTCATGAGAACATGAGTATGATGGTTAAAGAAATTTTCTGACATAGAATATTTATATCTTTATGGTTCCACAATAGAAAATTGCGCAGTTCCTGACGCAGTCCTGAGTCTGTTGTGGTCTTTTGACACATATTTCTGATGCAGGGATCTCAAGGTTTCTGAGAGTTATTTATCTATAAATTCAGAAACATTGGGACGGAATTTTACATTCTTCAGTTCAGAAGCGTTGGGACGAGACTGTGCGTTTTTGGATCAGGGGACGAGATTACGGTTATTTGATCAGACATTTTGCCTGGAGTTTTTGGAATTGGTTTCTTTGGGGATTTCTGGTCAGGAATTTTGGGAGGAATAACCATTTTATTTTGGGATAAAAATTACCATATCCGCCAGGAGAAATTTCGGCCAGAATGTTACCTTAGTTTGGACAGAGATTTTACGTTCTTTTGGGGCCAGCATTTTTACATCATTTTAGTAAAAAATTGTGCAGAAATTTTACATTTCCTCGGGCAGAAAGTTTGGGACGAAATTTACCCTTTTGGCCATATCACATTTTGGCCACAGTTTGGCGTCATTTTGGTCAGAGTTTTGTGGGAGAGTTTGCAATTAGCAAACCAAGATTTTGGGGTGCTAAAACAAGGTTTGCTCAAACGGCGAGTTTGGGACAGTAATTTTACATTTAGCAGGTCAAGATTTTGGTGTGAAATATATATTTTTGTTTTATTTTTTCCACTCAGTATTAATGAACTCTAAACACAACTTTATTCTTACTCTCATCTCTTCATCAATTCAATTGCCAGCAAGAAAAAACCTACCGAGCCAACAAGAGCGTGTCAACACAAGCAACAGATCATTAGACCCGGAATATGTCGATGATAGACAAATAAATTTGAGAGGATTAAGTACGGGTAAAAAACTGAAAGTTCCACAACCAAAAAGTGAAAGTTATAAAAATCTTATATATACAGAATGCCAGTACTATGGAATAAATTGCTACAGCAACCTAGGGAAATAAAAACCAGGGAAGCTTTCAGAAAGTGGCTAAAAAATGTTTATCCACTGGAAAACGACCAGTTTCTCAAAACTGAGGAAGCCTTAACCTGAAGTATACCTGGCCAACTCCACCAATTTGACAACATTTGGCCCCCAACCGTGGAAAGTGATAAAATGGGCTTCAATCAAATTAATTACCATTAATTTGATTATTTTTTTTGATTGGATGGTTCTACTAACCTAGCTGTGGAACCACATTTTTTTTTTTAATTTCAAGATCACATTTTGGGGGCAAAAATCGTTTTTTTAAGTGCCAATAGTCCGTGGAATTGCTAAATTTCTAAATAATCTTCAAAATTGCACATTTTTTTTTATATGTTGTGATAGTAGGTTACGTGAATGTGATCTGTGTAAAAAAAAATGCAAAAAAAATATTTTTTGGCCAAAAGCCATCCAAATAATAATAAAAAAATGTGGGTACCCCCCTCCTGTATCCTACCGTCGGCCTAGTTGCTTAAGGTGGAAAAATCTAAAAAAAAATGAAAATTATCCAATGATGTTAAATAATGGTAAAATGCATTGGGTTACAAATGTATAGAATATCAGATGTATTTATTTAAGTTTTTCATGACTCATAGGCAAAAAATAACATGATTTCAAAAATCACTGGAACAGGAGACTTTGTATCCTACCGTCGTTCTCATTTTAAGGTTTTTAGGGTATTAATTAATTAATTAATTGATAATAAGCTTTAAATTGGACATTTATTATTGACTTTGCTTAATACCAGTCTATGTATATCAAAATTCATAGTTTCCGAGTAGTTTTAACATGATCCTTACATCAAAATGTTGTGCTGTCTCCTACCGTCGCCCTTGCTGTCTCCTATGTATCCTACCGTCGCCCTTGCTGTCTCCTACCGTTTTTTGCTCTCAGATTTACCTTCACAAAATGTTATTTGGCTGTAACTTTTGTTCTAGTTAGAATATTTTCACAAACTAAAAAGCATTATGACCCTTATGTCGAGCCCTATCAGGTACAAAATAGTTCGATACAGTATGTGCATATTTTGTTTTTTTTATTTCTAATTTAAATCCCCATTTATTTCCTTACTTTGTTAGGCAAAGCACAGAAGTGAAGCAAAAAATATATACCTGTTCCCCAGCTCGATTTGTGATGTATTTATACACATTTACTGTCATAATCATTTTATATCATTTTCTTAGTCTTTATCTATACATAATTATATGATATGATGGCAAATAAAATACAAATATTAATTTTACTTGCATTTTATGTTCTTATTCACATAGTCCGACGGTAGGAGACATGCTATTTTTGGCATTTTTTTCCATATTTGGGAGCTATTTTTCAACCCCCTGTAAAAAAATAACTAATAATCAGAATTGTTCCATACTTGGTAGTTCAATGCGCATACATATAAGGTTGATAAATAATACCAACTCAACTGGTTAATGTAAAATTTATTTTTGGGTACCCAGGGGGGGTCTAGGGGGCCAAATGTTGTCAAATTGGTGGAAATGGCTACCTTTATAAAGGGCACACTTGGCTCTTATGAATTTATGTAATATAAGTCGAATCGGACAATCTATGTTAAATAGGGTAACAGGGAGGGGGGAATAAATAGGCATATAAGTCCTATCGCTAAGGCCAGCACATCGGTAAACCAGGGGAGGGAGGGGATACACGTTATTGAACTGTTATTTGATTGTACAACTACCGAACCATCAGTTATAGAAATGTTACGTTATAAAATTGTAAGTCCACCAGTAAAGGATAGGACGGAATGGAATAAGTGCAGTATTCGCTTAAAATCGCTCCAATAAATCCTTCCAGTATAGGACGGAACAGAAGTTACTTATTTATGATGATTTCTTAAGCTCAAAGGTAATTGTATCCAAAGAAACTGACACTGTCCAGTATAGGGCAAAACATGGTTTTGGACGATTCAATAAATATACAGCAGTATTTTACTGAAATATTGTTATAATGCTACAAAGGATAATAGGTGTATGTAATAAATTGTGTATGAATAAACCAGTGAATCGTAGTCTAAGGAATATAGAAATGATGTGTAAGAACACTATCAAATCGAGGACTGTTAAATTATAGAATAAGGAACTAATGTATAAGTAATACCACTGTGAGGTACAGATACAAGCTATATTTAGTGATCGAGAAAGAAAGAACAATGTTTAAATTCGATTTCAAGTAGTCACTATCGACTAATCAACTAAAGACAACACGGAATCAAGACCAACAAAAAAGAAATAATGAACTCTAAAAACATCAAGGAGTTATCGTCGTCCGAAAAGTTCCAAAAACAGTCACATAAAAACTTAGCAGGAGATAACTAATATAAGTATTCTCCAAACCAGGACTGGTCATAATTTGACACTAATATTCGTCAACACCAACGAAAAGACGATTTACACACCCAATATTGGGGACGAACTTAATCAAAGACATTATTTTATTTTCTTCATGATCGTGAACTCACATCTGATATTACACTTATTTGTCAAAATCATTGCTTGTTTATTTAAGGGCTACCAGGAAAATCTCCAACGGAGAGGGAGTAATAGCCCTATTCTTATTGTCACTATGTACATGTATATGCTGATATGGAATAAAAGTTGTATAATAATAATAAAAACACCACACTGGGTGTCACACCGAGTGACACCTGGCTGCTATATAAGCATGTACATTTTCTGTATCAGTCAATTACCCCTGAGGAAGAAACCATAATGTCGAAACGCGTCAGGGAAAAATAAATAAGAGACAAAACATACCGGATTGTCGTTTGTAGGTTTCATTCCTATATTTACAAATATATCTTTTCTTGAAAGGCGATTTTGGGGTAAAAGTTGCCATTTTTGCCAGAAGAAATTGTGGCCAGAACTTTACCTTATTTGGGTAGGAGATTTTGCCAGAAATCTTACAGTTTTCAGACAGAGATTTTGGGATGAAAATTGGTATTTGTCTGAGAGGTGATTTTGGCACAGAATTTAACATTCTTGCTCTCACAAGATTTTGGCTGGCATTCTGAAAATTATTTAGACTGAAGATTTGAGCGAAAAATTTTACGTCTTCTCAGACACAATTTATTTGGAATGAAAAATAGATATTTCATCAGGCAGTGCTTTTGGAATGATGAATCAATGTCGGATCTTATGGTGATTTTAGGAGGAAAAATCAGAGTTGTATAAGTAACAGGTTTTTTTACATTAGATATACACAAGGAGACAGGTCAAGACTTGTGGACGATGGTAGTTTTTGATGGAAATAGTGTGTCACGTTTTATGACAAACACACCTTATTTTTTATTTTTTTTGGGGGGGGGGGGGGTATCATTTAAAGATCCATCTATAAGAAAAATAGATCCGCCATGGAGAAATACATGGTGCAATGTAAGTGTGGTAGTAGGAATTATTAGGAAAATAAAAATAAGGGATCTAGGTAAAACAGACAGTTTTGTTGGTCATTTGGCGAACACCTTGCACCACCTCCCTGCTACTCCTCCTTAGCCGGAAAATCTGACGGACCTAAGCTATGCCGCTGGTATTTTTTTGGCTGAAAAGGAATGTACATCCCATATTTTCTAATTTCTATGTACAGCTGAGGCTGTGATCATGGTGAGTGCAATGTATAAGTGAGAGGTGCATATTTTAGAGTTAACTTACAAATTTTAGTGTTCCAGGATTTTTCGTTAAGAACTTATGCTTCAAAATTAATCCAGGTTTGAAATTCCTAGCTCCCTTGTAGCTCATTAGAGCTTCCTGAAAAAGAAACATATATCACAATAGTTCATTCCAGGTAATCATGGAATATTCCTTAAAAGTTCCATACAGGTTGACATGGATTCCTTTAGGCACATCCTGAAAAAGAACTCCATGTCAGGAGATTCTACTTTCAGTGAAATGAAGTGAAGAGTCCATGAAAACCACTTTTGAAGACCCATAACGTGAAGTCGAACCAGTACCATTGCACCTGCCAGGTCAGTCAGATGAATGTCCTAGAAACTTGAAGTAAACTGGAAGAAACTTCAGGAAGTCTGCTGAAACTGGAAGTCAGTTGACAGTGAAGTGAGGCAAGCCAAGTGTGGAGCCAGGAGAACTGACGCATTGGCTATGACACAACCAATGTGGAAGAATGGCAGGTGCCAGGGGTAGACTCTGTGTCTTGAAGCTGGCCAGTTCTGTTGGCTGATACAAATGTCAGTTGGCTGATACAAATGTCAGTTGGCTGATACAAATGTCAGTTGAAATGGACATAGGAGGCTAGACCAATGCTCTGCTCTCAACTGGTGGCCAGAAAAATTTGCTGCCTTTTATACTGCAGTGGACACCTACAGTCCTATTTTGGAACTAACATCCAAATTTGAAGTTAAATTAAGCTTTAAAAATTGTTTTGGAACAAAAAATATTGTTTATTTCAAGAAAAAACAGTAAAAATTTAGATCGGCATAGTGGAATTCTATTAGGCATTCTTTGAGACATTCTTTGAGATGTCAAGATGCTGTCGTTTTCTCGATGTTTCAACAAATATATGATTAAATAAATATCTCAGACCTATCTTTCCTTTCAAATAGACATTATTGTCGATTCAGATGTTCTAAATTTTGACATTTTAGCGGATATTTTTTGTTCTGATTTCGCTATTCTATATTATAGGATGCGGCGAGATTTTAAGATGGCCGACCTCTTTCAGTTCGGGGAATGATTTAGGCATCAAATAATGAGAAAATAAAATAAAACTTTGTCGTTTCTCGGTGGATATTTCATCCATATTAAAAGCTTTTGGAAACTTTTTGCTCATTTTTAAGGATTTTTAAGGCTATGACGTTGATCGTGCCCATAGTACTAAGTCGTGGCGAAATAAATTATTTTACGATTTTAGATTTTGAAATAATGGCGGACGTTCACTGATGTTCGATCCTGTTAGTAATATCTTGCCCTTGGTTTGGCTGATAAAGGTGTATTCTTCGAGTAATTTAATGTTTTAATGTCTAACATGTCAGGCCCATAGGTGGCCATATTGAAGCTGTATTTGGTGACGTTCACCCAGCGGATAATTTTTTCTTTCCAGCGGTGGAAATATTGTGAATGATGGTTTCAAAAGTATTACATATGATGTATTTTGTCTTCATTTAAATGATAGTTGTGGTGAATGACTCTGAAATTGTTTATATGTACGACAATGTTCGGTGTTTAAATGTTTTTTTGGTTTTTTCCCAACACCGGGTCTTTATTACAGAAGTAGACAGAGTCAATATGAAGAAGTGATCGCACATTATACAGCACTCCTTTTATAAATCTGAATAAAAAATAAATTTATCATGACCAGATAACCAGCTCATTTTGTGTCATTGTTTTTTGTTTTTTTCCCTATTATCTATGTATAATACAAGAAAAAAGTACATGTTCCCCAACCCATTCGGTTGTCAACCCTTACAGCACCACTAACTAATGATGTAGGTTTACCACGGTACAGCACTGACCCGACTCTTGAGGTGGGGGTCATAATACATTTCTACAAAGTCCGCGAATTTGATCTTTTCTCGCCCTGCTAGCCAGTTGATCATTTGTCGCCAGCGAGGTTTTCACGAGAAAATAAAATACTCAGCACAAGGATATTTCTCCAACATTAGCTTTTACCTTCACAAGGTTTCGTAAACCTCCTCCAATCTTTTTTATGTGATATATCAATAAAAGCACCATCACACATAGTTTTTAATTTAAATTTTCAGTTCCCTGAGGAATTCAAAGAAACATAAATTGTTGTTTTTAAATTTGTTTTGAGCCTATAGAACACAATATTTTTTCTTTGTAATTAGAAATCTCGCCTTGTTCTATCAGTTCCAGCCAGTGACTTGGTATTTTTTCCTGACACTCATTTCTTCGAAGTAGATAATTTTCAAACTGAAATCACTTTTAAATTCATTTTTGTTCTTGACATGGTTGTATGTTACTATATCTTCTTTTTTCATGCCCTCATGGTCACAGATTAACATTGCTTATTGCATCCTCAAGATTAATCCACCGATTAGACCAGATAGACTCCCACAGAACACTTTTTTTACACATTGGTTCACACAAGCTGTAAAATCGATCCCATATTTTGAAGACTTCATTATAGAAATCTGAGTTATACATGACGAGTTTTTTCTACAATGGAATCTTTCTTACATGTTGTTACCAAAGGTATCCCTTAAGATTGCACACCATTTACTGTCAGGTTTGAACATAATTCTTTGAATCCATTTCAATTTACCTGCCATTAGTTTTGCTTTAAAGTCGTGCAATTTTAAACCTCCTTCCTCTATTTCTCTGCATAAATAGTTTTTGTGACTCTGTGTTTACCACCTCTCCATGTAAATTTACCTATAATCCTTTGTACTTCACATATCGTTCTTTCTTCCACAACGATTAAGTTGGCAACATATACAAATAGTGGTATTATTAGGACATTAACAATTACAATCCTGCCTTTAAGGGAAATATCTCTTCTTCCCCAGTGGCTTACCACTGTGTTGGCCTTGTCTAGCGCTGACTCAAAATTTATATCATTTTACTTTTCTTTATTATAAGGATTATAGCAAATGCACACCGAGAATTTTCATTGAGTTCACCCAGTTAATATTAAAGTTGATTTGTTTGAATAAGACCATTTGCCCGATATTAAAACCTCTTGTTTTGCTTATATTTAATGACAAACCAGAGACCATACCGAAATCGTTAATAATTTCCATCATTCTGGTAAGGGATTTTTCACAACTGGCGACAATAGTCATGTCGTCTGTGAACTGTACAATTCTATTTTCAGTTCCTGCTGTGTTTAAATGTTTGTTCATAGGCTTCAGTGTTACGACGAGTGCCTTGTCAATGGCGGATTTTCTCAGGCTAATCAACGGCCACACGGTGGTCTTTTATGAATATGCTTTGAAAACATATAGTTCACTAGAGATCTGGTCATGGCTACGTTCAGTTAGATGTGATATTGTTATAATATATTCTTACAATTTCGCCGAGGTTAAACATGTCCAAGATTTTAGAAGATCTCGATAGGGTAGCCATTTTTAATTCTGACGTTGTAGAAGTCAGTTGGCTTAGTTAAAAAATAATTATTACAAATTAATTATTTCATTTCATTGCTTTAAAGCTAGATGATGCGATGTAGGATAGGCCTGATGATCTGGATGTGAAGTCTCATGACTAAAATAGCATTATGTTCGTCGGAATTTAAATAATGAATTTGGTTCGAAATTGAGCTATATTATGGAAATCGGACATATGTAAAGAGATAATGAAAGGTCTGATAACTATTTCATTTATTAACGGTTTGTTTGTTATCATATGATAAGCTACAGCACGACTTCTTGCCTACACAGGGATGTAGGAAGCAATTTAAACATGGGAGGGCCAACTTTTCCCACAAAGTGAAATTGTATATCTATATGGATACAACTAGAAGTTGATTTAGGAATAGTTTTCCTATGACCCAAGGTCTAAGATTGTGTGTTATTGTGAGTGGCATGTTTGACAGTTGAGTTTGTATTCCGAATTTATATCTCTATTACCCTGTATAGCTGTTTTAATGATGAAGTTTACTTTTTGGTTTTCCACTTCATTTTCAAGTCATTTTATTCTTTAATTTCACTAATATCTTCATATTTTGGACTCACTTTTCTTTTAAACTCAAACATTTAGTTATTGATGTCATTCCTTGATTGGGGAAAGAATTAGAGATGCTAAGATCAAATTAAGCAAGAAAAGTGAGTTAAATGAGATTCTGGGATATTAGGGTATCTTGACCAGAGGCATGGCTGGCGGTCCTAACACTCTAGGTCCAAACCCTCAGATGGCTGTTGCACAACGCCTGTTCGTTGCAAATTTGTGGCTGTTTTTAGCTTCTGTTGCTTGTTGAAGTTCGTGGAAATCCCTGCTCATTCTTTGTGCAACAAACGACAACCCGTTGCCCAACCAAATCATAGATGCTCATCTGTTGGATAAATGATACATTCATTATTTGATTAATTTAATCATTGATACTAAAATAAAATGACAATGATTCTGTATCAAACCTAGCCCTCAGTCATACATAAATGATTCTGAACTATTGTTGAAGCTGAAGTGCAAGAAGTTTTGCTTATAAACATTTAAAAATATGAGGCCTTCTTGTGGCCTATTCGTTGATACTCATTGACAGACTTAGAATGACCATTAAAGGTCAGAAGCTAGGTTAGAATATCCCCTATGAATGACATCAATCCATGGAATAACCCCAGTTTTAACTGGGTACACACCTTCTAGTAGGGTACACCCACAAACAAGCAGACATGAAATGTGCATCAGTGGGTTAATTGTGGACATTCCTGCTCATTTGTGGGGACTTCAGAAGTCAGGGTTATCCTAAGTCTATTCGTACCTAATTTGAAGGTCCCTAAAATTTATTCATTGATATATACCACTTCTTAATGAGTAAAAAATGATATATCAAAGGTTTTCCATATTAATTAATCATTTTTTTATGTTTTGGATATTTGTGGCTATGAGACTTGCTCATGGTAAATTTGTTGATCTGCCATAGTCTATTATGTGTGTGACCTGTAAATCAAACCCCTCTTAAGTGTCCTTCATTAACTGCCTACAAGAGCCTTCGGCCGAGCCCCTCCATCAGAAAAACAGATCACAGAAAAAAAAGGATAAGAACAACAGAGCTCAATGGATTAAGATAATTAAAAGCCCCCATTTATTAAATGTAGGGAAAATTACCGCCCAAAATAGTATCAATAATTATTAAGTCTTTTTCTGCCAGTCTGTTTTTTGGCAGCAGCCATATATAGGGCCATAGGTAGGCCTACATTATAGAAACAGCTTGCCCCAGGCCCATAGGCTACATAAAGTATGGAGTAATTAGGAATTAGAATACAGTAATAAAAAACGTGCAACTGCCTCTCCTCGCAGATATTCTTGACAAACCATGTGAGGCATATTGCTATGGAGTGTGAAATTCATGTAGGCCTAGCCTCCGTCCCAGGAACTTTATTTCGTCCAAAGGAAGGCGCGGGAAAAGCGTTGTGATGGACTCAGGATAGTTCCGTGGTTACTAACGTCATTTAGACAACGTCATCGGGACTGTCATCGCAAAACAACGTCATCGCGAAACATCGAAAATTTCGTAGGAGATCAGAAGGAGCAGATTTCGACTAGCCTTACAAACATCTCCTTAAAATCCTTTCTATGGCTTTGCCACAATTATAGATGGTTGTTTGTGTCCATACAGGATTTTATTGTATGCACTACTAAACAAAACAAACACCACTGTCTCCCAGCATACATCTCTCGAACGGCGTGCGCATAAAAACGGCTTCAATCGGAAGTAGAGTGGAGAAACCGTAGCCTCCTTTAAAGAGTAAGGTAATAAATATAGAAGGGTGCATTCATCCTAATATAGAGGCACTGTCTAAGACCAATTATAGAAGTAAGGCCCAATTATGCCCTCAACGCAGACCCTGAGAAATTCAAACAGGTCAGCTAGGTTGGAATATCCCCTATGTATGACATCAGTCTATGGAATACCCAATTCTTTGACTGGGTCCACACCTTCTATATTTAAGCTGTCTCTACACCACTCCCGATACCCTATCCCGATACTGGCGACACTTGCGATCACCATTTTGTTACCGGTACAGATTTCCCCGATACGAGCAAGCACGTCGGGACCTGTCGGGAAAGCCTCTACACTGGCGATGTTTGTCGGCCGACTGTCGGCGACGCACACAATATTTCAAACAAGTTAGAAGTGATCAGCGGCTGTCGCCGACAGCTGCCGATAGCTACAAGCGTCGGCAGGCCGTCGGGAAAGCCTCTACACCACTCCTGACAGTTGCGCTGTAAAAGTATCGGCAGGTATCGCCAACTGTCGGCGATGCACAATCGGGAGTGGTGTAGAGGCAGCTTTATAAGCCCAAACCGCTAAATAAGGCCCATAAACATTATGTTTCCAGACATCCCTCCAATTGAACCCTGATAGCTTTTTATTTTTTTATGCGAGTTCTGAAACAGTATACATATTATCAGAGCTTACAATGTGGGGAACAATTTGGTACAACTGTCACTTCTTAGAAATTATGTTTGATGGTCAAGTTGCCATGGCAACTGTTTCTGAAAAATTTTGAAACTGTAAAAACATAAGGACCTTGTGGCAATCAAATCTCTCCCCTTTCAGGAATAATTACATTTTCAAGGGTATCAACATTTGTTAGACAAGAAGGCAGATCATTTATATAAATGAGGAATATAATTGGTCCTAAATGGCTACCCTGAGGAACGCCTCTGTTTATAATCTCTGGACTCAATGTAAATCCATTTAGAATAGTGCGTTGGTTCTGTTTAACAAATAATTTTCAATTATTCAAATTAGTTTTGGATATATCTTATAAAAGGATAGTTTTTGTTTTAAAATCGCGTGGTCAATGCTATTAAAAGCCTTAGCTATGTCATAATATGTAGCCACAGAAGACTGGCCTTTATCTATGCCCTCGACAATTGAGGTCAGGAAGTTGAATAAACTTAAACTAGTTGAATGATTTGATCTAAAACCACCCTGTGTCTGTACGAATGAATTATTACCTTCCATATGTCAGATCAAGGAAGAGCAAATGGTTTTTTCCAGTAATTTGGACATAGTGGATACAATTTCAATGGGTTTAAGATTGTTGAAAAGGCTTAAATCCCCGTCTTTTGGAATAGGTTTAACATTGTAATTTTTCCATTCAGTAGGTAGAAGTCCAACTTGGAGACATTGTTTTAACGGCAGCGTGATATGAAAGTCAATGAAAAGGGGAGGGTAGCCATGACAGTCTGCCCAAGTGCCCTTTATTAGAGCACTTGTGATTGGCCAATGATGCAGTCTCTTAAGAGCTGTGATTGGCTATTGCTGTTGTGGATTGGTGCAACACCCTAGCTCTTACTACAATCGATATAATAATTGGAGGTAATTGTTAAATTACTAGTAATTCACACCAAGCAAATAACCAATGCTTTCGAACGCACCCAATTGACTGCTTACGTAATACAAACCCAACGTGCTGGACACTCTCACTGGGGCTGGTCATTCTGCCGCCCTCGTCCTTCGAGAATAGAGCTCTGACTTACCTCTGATCACCAGTCATCTGCACCAAGGCACACACTATGCCCAAGATAAAAAAGAAAACGGTCGCGGAGAATGCGAAGGACATTGGAAAGCTCCAGGGCGACATTACGGAAATGAAAACCCTTTTACTACAAATGGTGGAGAAGAAAACAGACCAGACCAAGGACCAAAGCAAGGATACCTGTCATTCAGACGATAATGACGGGGAGTCTGAGCAATCAACCCCAAGGTCTGCCAGGTCGCGAGAGAAGCCCGCTACGCTGCCGACCACAAAGAAGAAGCCGCCGCCAAAACAGGGCAAACGGGAGGAATGGAACCTACAAACAGAATACCTGCGGACGGGAAGTCTAGACCGCCGGTTCAGGGAACCACAACAAGCCACACCATGGGCAGACTGGGAGCCCCCACTTGCCTACGGAGAGATACAGGACGACGAGGATATACAGACAAAGGTCACTAAAGCCATATCCATGTCTCTCAACCCCCTGTCTCAAGCCGCCCGTGGTAAGAAATACTTTGCACATTCTCATGTCGTGAGGGGCCCAAAACGTGTTAAAACAGCGCTAGGTGAGCTCAATTTGGCTGAATATACCTGGGGCCTATTCCAAATTGCTAAATTGCACGCAGGCAAGATTAGAGGTCTTATAGTAGAGCATATCGAGCAAGTGCTAGAAGATGCAACCTTGTATGAATTCTTGTGTGTAAGAAATTGGTCAGAAGAAATTTGTGTAAGAGTAGCAGAAGGCCGCCTGGAATGGCACCAAGCTTCAAAGATCGAGTTATTAAGGCTAAAACTTTCCCAAACGAAACTCAAAACTGATAGCAACATAGAGCCAAAGCATGCCGAAGGCCATAAAGTAAATGATAAGAAAGAATATGTAATGAGCAGCGAGGTCGCAGCCGCAAAACCGGGACCCCCTTGCCGCCGGTATAACGAGGGCACATGTTCTATGACCGCTGACCATGTCGCCAATGGCTTCCGCCAACTGCATGTATGCTCACACTGTGTGTATAATAAATGCGCAAATCTGAAGCACTCAGAAAAAGAATGCAAAAGCAAAAAATTTAAAATAGAGAAGAAGAAGCAGGGAAACGACCCAGGGTCGAGTCACGACTAGAAGAAGAACTAGAAATGGCTCGACAAGTAAGCGCGACCCCCGACACTGACTCTGAATTTCATACAACATATGATTTAACCTCTGAATATGCTCTGAACTCTGACGAAACCGCTGAAATCAATGCTAAGACCTCTGATATACAACTAGCCTCCGAAATCGATTGCTCCGACCAAAACCTAGACACGGGCCCCCTCACGTCCACGTGCAAAGCGCCTACCGAAAAAACCACAACCATGGGCCCTTGGGGCTACATGGCAAAGATAAGAGAAAAGTGGCCATTGGGAACACAAGCGGCGAGAATAGCGCCGACTCACATCCCAATTTACAACGCAGTGAAAGCCTATAACCTCCCAAATTATTTAGGTGCCCGTATTCCCATACCCTCTCAGCTAAACATAAAAGAATGGAAGGCAAAGATGGTAGGATACAAAGATGAAGAAATCGTTGAGTACTTAAATTTTGGCTGGCCAATATCATATACTGGGAACAATGTGCCCACTAACTCAGATGAAAATTACAAGTCCGCCCTTGACTACCCTGAACACGTATCAAAATTCATTCAGAAAGAAATCGAGTATGAGGCCCTACTGGGCCCATTCACCAAAAACCCTTTTGAACCTTGGACTAAGACTAGCCCAATCTTAACTAGGCCCAAGAAAGACTCAGAAAAGCGGCGGGTTATTATAGACTTATCCCATCCAGAAGGGCAAGGTGTTAATGACGGTATAGAGAAAAACAACTTTGAAGGCAGAAACATAAATTTCTGGATTTGGCCCTAATAGCAAAAGACAAGGGACCTGAAGCCCATGCTTGGAAGGTAGATCTAGAACGAGCCTACCGGCAACTCAGGGTAGACCCATTGGCCTACCCGCTACTGGGAATCAAATTTAATGGTGAAACCTATATAGACATATGCCCCTCTTTTGGATGTAGAGCGTCAGGTGCAGCCCAACAACGTGTTTCTCAAGCCCTCTGCCATCTAATGAAAGAACAAGGGTACACTGTAATTGCATATGTCGATGATTTTGGGGGAGCTGAATCAACCAAAGAAAAGGCACAAGGGGCCTTTCAACATTTCAATGATCTATGTGAAACCCTAGGGGTTAAAATAGCAAAAGAAAAATCCTGCCCTCCAATTCAATCTATTGAATTCCTAGGTTATGAAATAAACACTAAGGAAAATACAATCGCAATCCCAGACAGAAAACTAAAGGAGGTAATATCTGAGGCTACTAAATGGCTATCTAAAACAACTGCTACGGTACTAAACGCCAACTACAAAGTCTGGCAGGCAAATTGGCCTTCATTAGCAACTGTGTTACACATGCCCGAAAATTCATGAGTAGAGTCCTAGAGCAAATACGCCACTCCCCAGACAAGGGATATAGAAAGCTGGGAAAAGAAATGCACCTAGATATACAGTGGTTTCAGAAATGTGCGCAAAGTCTCAACAATAAAATACTCGTAGAGCCCGACTCCATAGAGTTCCCAATTGAATGTGATGCATGCCTAGAAGGGGGAGGGGGTTTCTCTCGAGACCAATACTACAGCATAGTGTTCCCCTCTGACTGGAAGGAAACTTATCACATATCACAGCTAGAGGCAATCAACGCGATCATAGCTGTCAAAACACTAGGCGGAGAATTCTCACAAGGGAAACTAGTTATAACAACCGACAACTCGGCCTCCGCTCATGTGCTTATGAGTGGGCGCACGAAAGACAAGGTCCTGGCCGCCTGCTCAAGGGAGCTAGCCATGATAGGTGTCAAACAACAGTTGTCAATTAGGGTGCAGCACGCACCAGGTGAATCCCTAATACTGGCGGACGCCCTCAGCCGTATGAAAATAAATGACTCACTCAAAGCAAAGGCCCAGCGCCTGGTGCGTGAAAGGGATCTTAGGAGAGTACAACCTGTTGATGTTTCATGTGTTATTGACCCTTCTTTATAATTACAGAATATGCAGGCACATCCCTACTGGAAAGAGCGCAAGACATGTATGGAAAGGCCTTTGCGCACGGGACTGTGGCAAATAAGCTGAGGCAGGCTAAATTCTACCTGGCTTTCATGTTCTCCTATAAGAAAGATTGGGCATCCCCAACGGTCACCGACGTGATAATGTACATCTCCTTCCTAAGCAATTCTATAAAATCCCCTTCTTCAATAAAGAATTATCTATCAGGAGCAAAATCGTTTGTGGCCAATAATGGGCGGGAGACTATAGTCTTCGAAGATCGAGCAGTCAAAGATATGATTAGAGGGATAGTAAAATCATCCCTGCATTCAGCTTCTCAAGCTCCCCCTCTCAGCCTTTCTGAGATAAAGAAAGTAACTCAACTCCTCTCATCCTCCTCGGCACTGGGGGACGTCTATGCAGGCGCCTGCCTCTTCGGTATAGCGACCCTTTTAAGACAAAGTAATTTTCTCTTAACTACAAACTCTCATCATATGATCTCTCGGTCAGACCTCTATTTTAATGATGACTATTTGATGGTTAATGTGCGATCTACCAAAACAACCTCCTCTCTCAGAACTATCCCCGTCATGAGAACGCCTATGTCTGAGCTCTGCCCTGTCAAAAGCACGCTTAAGGCCCTGGATGTGATTTCGGCCCCTATAGAGGCCCCTCTATTCATCAACCCCACCACGGCAAAACCAGTATCAGCAAGTGAATTCACAGCCGCCATGAAGGCTGCTCTCAAACGGATAGGTTCTCCGCACTGTGACTCATTTAGTACTCATTCTCTCCGCAGATCAGGCGCCCACTTGTGCGCCCAAGCCGGAGTGTCTCTGGATGGGATCAGGTCGCAAGGAATGTGGACTTCAAGCTCTATATACCAGTATTTACCTAAAGCAAACAAAGAAGCTGCAATCGGCATGAACTCTATTTTACAATAACTCTTGGCACTATTTTACGCCGATTGAATAAAACTGAGATTAACGGCAGCTTGTGTTTTAATTGGAGGTAATTGTTAAATTACTAGTAATTCACACCAAGCAAATAACCAATGCTTTCGAACGCACCCAATTGACTGCTTACGTAATACAAACCCAACGTGCTGGACACTCTCACTGGGGCTGGTCATTCTGCCGCCCTCGTCCTTCGAGAATAGAGCTCCCCACCCACCATCCCTATAACTTCCTGTTTTATACCTTTACCTATCAATCCTACTTCCAGACCATCACAAAATGTATGCACTGTATTTTACGCCGTTTGAATAAAACTGAGATTAACGGCAGCTTGTGTTTTAATTATGCTATCTACTTTGCTATATGGCTAGTAATAAAAATATCACAAGGCACCTTTTGCAACCTAATTTGGTTCTTTTAATACACAGATATTAAATGCTAAATGTCTCCTCCCCATCTCCCTAACTAACAAGTATTAAGTAAACAGTTAGTTTATTAATTTTTGATCTATTCAACTTTACAATTAGTGTGAACTTAATGTAACTACTTGGCGTTTCCAAGGGAAACGTTTCTCAGGTGCAGTTACTTGTATCTGATGTTATGTGATACTTACAGTGATGTAGGCATACTATGACTAAAAATGTTATATATTTACCTAAAATACCCAATAAACTTTAACTTAGATTAAAGCATAATAAAGGACTGAATCACAAGTGGATTTTTGTATATTGGTTCACTAGCTACATCATGTATAAAGTACAAATATTGCACAAAAAACATAACACTATTTTGTTGTCTTATGTCAGTTTATTCAACAAACTTCTTAACAATATTCTGAATTGCTTGTACAAATGCCCGTTGTGACCATTCACTGACCATAGTAATGGTTAACTCGATCATGTACAATATTTAAGCTACTGCTATAGTAAGAGTCAGAGAGTGAGAGAGAGAGAGAGATGGGGGTAATGGGTGAAAGGTGAGGGAGGGAGGGAGGGAGGGACAGAGCTGGAAGGCAAGGGAGGGATAGAGCCACAACAGTGTGCACCCAACCATGACTGGGTGAGGGTGCCTGGTTTGTCTTATTATGCAATAACCAGAGGGGGGCAATAGGGTGCAGGGAGCATGTGCCAGAGTGGAGTGGAGTATGGTAGAGGTGAGAAATGGGTGGTACATGGGGCGAGCAGATTAGCCTTCAGCAAACATGCAAAACAGCAGACAATGTATTGGAAAACGTTGTAATATCATGTTATTATGTCTTGGTGAAAGTGAAATAAATTTGAACTCATCTCGGTTGTGACAGTTTGGCCATTCTTGCCTTGTAGGTAGAGGGAATATAGATTGTACTAGTGTGCATACAAGGAATTATGATCAAATTTTTAATATCCACCTTAGAAAATAGTTTTTTTTTTATAAAGGATCATTTCTAAGAAAAAAACTTTTTTGCATTATGAGTGGTGTTCCCAAATAGTTACAGCAGCAATCTGGGCAGTTCCCAACTCTCTTTCAGAGGAATGGCTGACATTAGGAACAATTGGGATAACTACAGTTTTGATCAGAAAGATGATTTCACACTGACTGTTACCCTATCTGATCAAAAAAAGGTGCAGGTTTACCCTGATTTAATCAGTGATTGGCACTTATCTGGCTAACTCAGATATTTCAAGGATTTCATCTCCTCGAAATAAAAAGTGAAACTTCGCACCTGTCATTTTTCTACTGCCAAGAACATAATTAATTGGGGCTAAATATTAATAAAACCGTACCTTTGTCTAATGGGGGTAAGTAGCTACATATTCACGACATGAAATTATTCCTTCATTGATATTCACGATGTTGCACACTACAATGGTATGTAAATACAACATATATTTGGGTGCAATCCTTTGTTTACACCCATCGCATGATTGAATCAGAAAAAACGGTAATATAGTAGCCTACTACAATATAATGGCAGGTAAGGTGCAAGACAACGAATAGTATACAGGTAATATCAAATAAGCTTTTACCTTGTTAATTAACCTGAAACGTTATATTTCGTGTGCACCCAGCCTTTATGAGGAATCAGATTACATTATTTCCGCGGGAGAGAGAGCATCTTTGTATGGTCACTGACGGGACATTTGAGTGGGTGAAGGAAATTGGTTGCAGATAGAATGTCAATGCAAACCAACTAATTACCACAGAAATATATATAGTACTGTGCTATTACTAAGCTTGGAACCATTGTTAGGAGGAGTGAGGAGTCGGCCATATTTCTGTTGAGGAAACTTTATCTAAGTCCCGCTGCACTTGAATGTTTTACATGGGGATCACGGATGTCAAATGTTTTTTCATACCGTAATTTGCATGAGCTAATACATAAATATGGACACGAAATCACATGATACAATTCCGTAGATCTCTTGAATAACGAAAACATCGGACTAGAAATGATTGATTTGAAGTTCCCGATTAGTCATTAGTATGAAAATAGTTTGGCATTAAAGAGATAAACCAAGTGCTGTTCAACATGGAAAAAAACTGAAAATAACATTTTGTCTAAACTTTGCCTCGTGAAAGAACAAGGTTATGTGAATTCAAAAAGCCAATAAAAACAATATGTCACCGGGTTAGTTTTCACTTCAGGGAGCCCTGGAATTTATGGCTGTTCACTATAGAAGTCTATGAGAAAAGGACAACTTTTTCGGGTTTTTTTCAGTATAAAAAAATAATTGAAAATAACTTTTTCCTAAAAATGTATATATAGACATAGCTTACATATTGCAACATCAAGCAATAATAAATGGGGGTCACCGACTTTTTTTAAAAAGTTATTCAACTGAATCTGCATCCTGATGAGTTAAAAACAGGAATATTGAAGATTTTCAATGCTAAATAATATCTTTCAAAATACGTTGATACCCCGTTCTTTCATGCATGAGGTTAAACCTGTATAGATATATGTTTAGAAGACATTTCCGCTGAAAAATGTTATTTGTTTGTCTGAAATCTTGGAAAAACTGAGAAAATATCCATTTTCCCCACAGACTTCAATACTAAACTTTGGTGGTCTCTAAAATGAAAAAAAAATAATGCTGAGATCCATTTTTTTTTGCTTTTTGTTATCCCCCAACCCATGTTCTTTCTCAAGATGAAGTTTGAAAAAATTATTGTCACTCCTTATTTTTCATGCATATGACAGTGGTTTATCTCTAGCATTAAATCCGTTTCTTTTATTTTTCAGCAATCCTTCTCACCTTGCTGGTTGCACACACGGCTCAGTCGCTTAGCCTAGGAAAGGAATATTCCGACATATCAAAAAGTTATGTACAACCAGAAGACAATCTTTACGAGAACCGTCCGATGTACAACTTATTTTCTTTGGATAGAATAGGTGCCCCTTCCGAGAACAGATTTGAATCGGATCAGCCAATGAACGAACTTCTGTCTGACATCAGAGATGAAACCAAAGAGCGAAATCAACGAGCTGACAGGCGGACAATGATGACTGCAGTATTAGAGACCAACCAGTGCAAGTCTATTTGTAGCCACTGCCGGGAGGTGCTGAGTATCCGGTGGGCTGCTCTATGTCGAGTCCAATGCAAACACAGAGGCCAGGCTTACAATGCATGTGTTATTGCATGGAATCAACTTAGAAATGATAATCTGCCATAACATGTTCAGCATTAATTTTATTCATTCATAGTCAAATCGAAAAATGGTTTCAATCAATGTTTAATTCCCCACATAAATATTTTCACCACAGACAATTACGTGTATTGATTCATTGGCATCTTAATTGCTCACTGTATGCTAAGTCTCATTCTTCTATTCACACCGACTCAATGTCACCGAGGCTTCGTGACATAACTTTCCCTGTGTTGCATTATATCTCAGAAATAATGATATATTCAGACCGGTTCTAGGACCTTTCCCCCTTGAGCTCCCCCTTCTAGATACCCCCACCCCCTGCCATATATATATATTTATATGTATGTTGTTCTCCCCCAAATTTCCTGCAACGAAAGAGAATAGAGAATGTAACGATCATTAGATCTGGAAATATGTATCTTATGGTCGCTTGTTTTAACTGTGTTGAGAATCCACTTGAAGCTGCGCTTCTCGTGGATTCTCAACACAGTAAAAACAAGCGACGTTTCTATTGGCTGGTACTTTAAAAGTATATGGCGTCACGAATGACATGACGTCATCCGGACGCGTGATTCCGGAAAACTTTATATTGTGATAGGATTTCACTCTATAGTGTTGTGTACAACCCCTCATCGTGATATAAATAGTGAAAAGCATGTTTTAGTTTTTAATTTTATGACATTCTTTGGTTGAAATGGGCAACTAATGTATGCTATATGCATACAATTTCTAAGGGAGAGTGACCTATGACATATAATTATATCAGATCACACTTACCAAGGAGGCTTTATTGCCGACCGGGAGGCTAAAATCGTAGACAATTGACTTTGTTGAACCGTCATGAGAGAAATAAAGTGAGTGAGCTAGGAATCAGGAACGTCAGAAGTCGCCCCATCGGTGGTATCTTCTTCACTTTCCGAGTCAACGTCCAAATAAACAAGGTATAATTTCCAATCATCTTCTTCACCTGCATTTTTCTTAGCCAATTCAATAGCAGCTTTCCGATATTTGCAAGTGACCTCACCTGGGTGATAATGTTCTCTTTTGGTTTGCAAGCCTTACACAAGCCCATAGCTGCTAGCAAAAAATCCTGTCCACACCGACTGCGTGCAGCTTTGAATGTATCGTAGGCTTGGCGTAACTAGGGAGAATCCGAGAGTTCCAATTCTGGTTCAATCCATCCGACGATATAAATACATAATGAATAGCAAAGTACCTGTCATCTGGACGGTCACCCTCTTCCTCTCACTCTGTCTCCCCTCCTCCTCTCTCCCTGCCTCTCCCCCTTTTCTCCCCTGCCTCTCCCCCTTTTCTCCCCTGCCCCTCCCCCCTCTCTCTCCCTGTCCCTACACCAACCATCATACACCCTCTCCTGTCCCCTGCCCTCCCCCCCCCCCCCCCTGTATCCGCGTTTCCCTCAAACAAGATGCTTCGCCTCTTGAACCCACATAGGCCTCTATGATCAGGGGCGGTACCAGAAGGCAGGTCTAGGGGGGGCACACATGAGGTCAAAATCTTCTGAATTTCCCTGTTTGGAATGTTATTGCAATGCATAACAGTTAATTTGCCTAATGACAATGAAATAAAGCCCCCACACCTCTAATTTGTCTAACAAAAATGACAACCCAATTTTCTTGCATCCCCAAAAAACTTTTTGAGAAAATAAAATTAACAAAATTAATTGTCTCTATTGAGACCCTCTTGAGTCCTCACATTTGAGGCATATAGGTTTATTTTTTCAGGAACTTAGTCATGTTTCCTTTGGGAAAAGGAAATAACTGAAAACCCTGAATTGTCCAAATGATGAACAAATCATAACTGTAAACTGTTCATCCTCACTGATTCTTGTTTGAATACCAATTTTGAGACTTAACTGTCTGAGATTTGAAACCCTGTTAAGAAATTCTGGGTCTAAAAAATGCTTTTTGAATAGAGGCCCTGTTAAAAGAATTATTAAGCTAAAATAAAATATGGGGTTATTGGGAGTGTTGTACATGTAAAGTCAACGGTTTGAAGGAAAGTGCAAATTCTGGCAGTGATTTAGAGGCCATTTAGTGGCCCTCTGCCTCTCTGAGTTAGGGGGGGGCACAGGGACCATTTTAGGGGTCTAGGGGGGGCCGGTGCCCCCCAGCCCCCCCCCTGGTACCGCCACTGATGATATGGATGCACAGAAAGAAACAACTGACAGAAAGATGTTTAACTTAAAATGATACTTGCCAAACTTCGTCTGCATTATATAGGCCTAGTGATATTACCTTCTTATCGTACGCCACAGATTATAGAGATTCAACGAATTTAATTTTTTCTAAAAAAAATGACATGCTGAAATCAAATGCTGCCCGTTTCAGAGAATTACTGTAATGTGTGGATGGGTACATTCTTTCTCTGAGAGAAAGAGAGAGAGAGAGAGGGGGGGGAGAGGGAGAGGGAGAGCGTCTTTTTCTCTCCCCCTCCCCCTCTTTCCTCTATCCTCTTCTACCTCTCCCTATCTGATTCCCTCACCCTCTCCCTCCGCATCTTTGCTCTCCCCCTCCCCCTCTGATCTCTCTCCCCTCACCTCCGCCTCTCACTTCTTCTTCGCTCTCCCCCTCCCGTCTGATCTCTCTCACCCCTACCTCCCCCTTTCCCTCCCTGTTTTTCCTTCTTTGCCATCCTACTGTGCTCTCTCCTTCCCCTCTTTTTCTCTTCCCTTCCTCCTCTTCTCTCTTTCCCTCTCCCTCTCTCTCCTCTTCTACCTCTTCCGATGTGATTCCCCCCTCCCTCCGCATCTTTGCTCTCTCCTCCCCCTCTGATCGCTCTCCCCTCACCTCCCCCTCTCTCTTTTTCCTCGCTCTCTCCCTTCCCATCTGATCTCTCTCCCTCTCAGACTGAGTCTCTCTCCCCTACCTCCCCCTCTCCCTTTCTGTTTTTCATTCTTTGCCATCCCCACTGCACTCTCTCCTTCCCCTCTTATTCTCTTCCCTTCCTCCTCTTCTCTCTTTCCCTCTCCCCCTCTCTCTTCTTCTCCCTCTCCTTCCCCTCTCCCATACATACCCTCCCCTTACATCTCTGGGTCACATGATCAATTGGCTCAAGGGCTCATTGATCATTGCCTCTGGGTCACATGATCATTGGTTTGACCATACTTACTTCCCAGGCTATAAATAGAGTGTGGATATCCTGATTTAAAAAAGGCTTCAAAATCACATTTTCATCCCACTTTCACAAACCACATATAATTATTGTCCTCCAGAAAGGAACGACGGAACTGCACAGAGCAGAAAAACGACTGGAAACATAACAGATTCCAAGAACATAACCGACAAAAAAATCAACGTTTCACTTTTATTATATAGAAATACACCCCATTTCAAATTAGCCATTTCAAATGTGTTTTCTGCGCATTAGACCTCCAATAATACCAGCTTTATCAATTATATTATCAATTCCACTATAATTCCACAATTGCTAAATCAAACTCTAATTAAATGACTTATATTAAATATTTAACATGGCAGTTTTTATCCAATCTTTTTTAGTATAATTATTTCCCAAAAGTCTTTATTCCCGACGAATATATCTTCTATTATTATACGTGCATCCCTCTTGAGGGGTGCAATAAGTGGGGTACAATAAAAATATTCATATAGTACACATACTATAAAAATGTAGTTGTCTAAAAATAGCTCTGTCTCCGCGAAGCATGTCAACCAAGCTGCGCAAACCCCCGCGATCAGTAATCCACCCGTGATTCTGGTACTATGATTATAAAAATATATAATAACCATACACACCATTAAATAGAGAATTAAATTCTCTATCGAATGATATACGTTTTATTAATGTAGCTAAAGAAATGGCCGTTTGAACGTTTTAATTCAATAATGTCAGTAAGTTAATACTGCATGATAACACAGGCCTGACAGGGCACCGTTGTACTAACGGGGCTCTCAGCGGGGCTCTCAGCGGGGCATCGGGGCTATCTGAGATTTCTTTAATATTTTTTCAGTGATATGTGATGACATATGATCAAATTTTATGCACATATAATAAATATAGAATGAAACTCGCCGTCGTAATCGAAAATTTATTGGACTATATTATAAATGGTATTTTATAACAACTATAAAAACATGTCACCTATTTGGTTTGGTCAATGAATTGTTTTTTCCCGTTTCTATTTTAGTATATGCATACACTTAGGTATACGGGGGCGGATGGCGGGGTGGGGGTGCTGCCATGTGGGGAAGATTGTTTTTGCTCGGTATCTGACCAATTCTTGTTCAAGTTTTGGAAAACGTATGTATTGCCAATACATGTATAACCATAAGGATGAATTAGTAGACGTTTTTAAACCAGCGCTTTCTCACTTAATGTGTTTGGGAAGGTCCTTCCCAATCTATATAGAGAGAGCTAGGTAGGTACAGGCACGCCCCCTAGCCATGGATTTTACAGGTCTGTGCCCGGGGTCAGTGCTTTGAGGTTTTATCCACCCGGGAATATAGGTCCAGTTTTGCACAACATTATTTGGTATCAGTCAATACAACATTATCAATGATAAGGTCACCACAAAGTCGCCCACAGGGTATAGTAACTAGGTCAGACACCAGTTTATCAGCCAATGAAGGATTCGATAATATGTTCAACGGCGCTTACTGTTGTTGATGATTCCGAAACACCTTTACCAGACAGTTTAGCCTATTTATTTAAGTTTTATTCATAAGCCGGTTAAATAGCCGGCGAGAGAACACATGTATCGTTTTAAATAACTTCTGTCTGTCACTATCAGTATAAAGGGAACACGCTATTGATAAGAGTATGACAGAAATGTTTATCAAGGATTTATCAGGCGAGATAATGTGTGGTTCCTTATGCTACAAAACGTTAATTTCCCTCGTCGTCGTGTACACCACCAACAAAGCACCTCATGATGCCGGCTTGGTAAGTTGGATGTCGTTCTTACTCGAATTATTAATAACCTTGTCAAGGTAGAAGTCTACTATACGCATCCTAAAGATAGATATCGTTTAAATAAAACTTCCCGATTAGCTGCATGTCTTGGGTAATCTCTTTTCTCTGTAGATATGGCGCCTATCAATATTATGGTCAATATGTCAATCGTATAATCCCGTCCTTTCCATGGCATTGCCATTCTTTAAAAACTTTATGAAAACTAACAGTATGTTATTTATTTTGTCCATAATCTAAGGCCATTTATTACCCATCGGTCAGAAAATTCCTGCATTATTTGAAGCGAATTTTCCGCTTGTATAAGGACAGCGACCCAATAGAAATGAAACTAAATTATGTGATGTGTTAAATATTCCTTGTGTTGTAGGGTTTGATTTAGAGGGCTTGAATATCGCATGGCAAACTGCTCTTCTGTCCGTGCAGTTGCACCCTTCAGCAAGTATACTTCAGATATACAACTGTTCTTCCCCGTGGGATATTACTATGGTACGGATAACGAGAGAGTTTGCTGTGGGATTGACTATAGGGTCATTACTCACAACTCTGATCCTTTCCTTTTTGACGAGGACAAGGGGAAGTCAAGTTTTCCGAATTGTGAACGATAGGACTATATCTTCGCGACGAACCGAGGTAATATTATTAATTATTGCTGTACGTCTGTTGTTTCATAAGAGCCTCTAGGTATATAACGTAGTCCCTTTATTTAGATGAATCCCCGTTCTTGCCCCTGCTACCATGGGCGTCGCTATATTGCTAACTTGTGATTTAGTACAGCGTGTACAGCAGTTATTATTTTGTTATTATTGTAACTGGAATCAGTGATGTTTAGTAGCATATGGCTGTAACTGGAATCAGTGATGCTTTAACCAGAGCTATATCTGTATATATAGCTCTGCTTTAACATACAATGATTTTACAATAAACATGAAACTTTGCGCTTAGAGGCAGTTATTGTTGTTTAAGTACATAAATGTCTACGTTCTGTACTTAAGGAATTAGTTATTTGTGCATACATAAGCTATTGAGTATTACTGCAGTTCGAACCAAAAGCTACTGAATACAGTATTATACTGATTCCAGTTACAACCATATGCAACTAAACATTAATTTTAAAAGTACAGACCGAATACAAATATTTAGTCATAATTAAACATCCTAGACCAAATTAAAAAGTACAGAGACCAAATTAAATAAATACCCACCAAATTAATAAATAGATGCGACGAATCTACAACAACCTCCTCTCCCTTCTGTACTGCTACCATGTAATGAGGATTGGAACCCTCACTTGGCGACGGTCTGTTCAACCTCGCTGCGGTCTATGACGTCATAGACAGGTGCACAGGTATCCAGGTGTGATGTCAGAAACACCCTTGGATATTACAATCAAATTATTTTTTCAAATTAATAATTGATGTAGGCCCCATATTCCACGCCTGTATATAATTGATGGACCAAAAATAAAAAGGTGTTATTTATTATTGGTGTTATTAGCTTGGTTACATAGCTAGGTATCCACAGGTGGGAGGGCCCCTCCACCATCACTGATGGTGTTTGGCACTACATGGTTTCGCCAAAAAAAAATAAAAAAAAAATAATAAATAGCACTGTCAATCTTTTATTTAGATGTAGATGGTAGGTCATGACCTATACTTGACTTACACAAGTATAGGAGACGACCTGCTATCGGGTATCTGTGAGAGGCATACCAACTAAAAGTGTGACTGCCATTAATTGATTCAGTTTGTGTTGATTCTACAAGTAGGAATTCGTTGTGTATGTGTTTACTTCGGTCTGTGTACTTTTTAACTTGGTCTAAGAATATTTAATTTGGTGACAGGATCTCTCCCCCCCCCCCCCCTGAACCATTCCTGCACCCGGACTTTCCCCCTGGACACCTCCCCCCCCCCACACACACACACAAATCGCCATCCCCTACGACTGTTCCACCCCAGGACCTTCCCCCAATGACTTTCCCTGTGACCTCCCCCCCCCCCCCCCCATAGGACTTTCCTCACTTTTCTCAACACATCACCATTAATTTTGCTTATGATAATCATGTTCACAACTTGTTCGCATTATTGCAACTGTTATACTATAAGAATTTCTGTTCACCTTTAAGTATAACTTGTATTTATGACAAAATGCTCTCTGTCCGTTAAAATGGAAAGTTCTCTCGCAATCAATGCATATTTTGTATGAATTCATGAACAGGAAAAGCCATCCATTCGAGATGATAAGCAGGTAGCTTCTACACTCAGGCCAGCATTAGTTGGCAAAATCTCAGAGCATTTGAATTTACATCAATTGCCAGATATCAGCGTCAAACTTGACATGACACCACAAGATGCTGAGAAGGCTTTTTACAAGTAGGAATATAATATAATTTTGACGTATCTTGGGACTTATTTTTAAAAATAAACAATACAAGCTATATAATGGGAATTCTAAATAATATTTAAACAATACGTATTGCTATTGCCAGTCACCCACATTTTCTCAACATGATTACATTGATGTCCGCAAATAAGGCGATTTTTTCATGAAATACTATAAATTACTATGCTTTATGTCTCCAGAATAACCATGAGATACACCTGGCCATGTCAATTATAAGGACACAAATTTACTTTTACATAAATGGTTTCAGTTTCTTAACGAGGAATCACCTAAATTGTTCAAAGCATGTACGCCTGGGTAACATCGGTGATGGTGGCTGGGACATGTGCATTGCATATCCTTTTGCACCCGGAGAGACTTGCAAAGTATATTCATTTGGGTAGGTTATATATATTATTTAAAAGTTTCATTCATTAAATCTTGGTATTTCAAACAGCGACTCACAGACGGAGTCCAGGTAGCTGTTGAAAGTAAACAAATTGGGGAAGAGGATAGGTCTTGATTAATACCATGAAAATAGGTGAATTGTGCAGTTATTACACATGTCTCTGACTTAAGATGTCATGCATGAAGGTATATAATTCAAGACACACTTAGGACCTGTGTTCACGGAGTCGATTATCCTGACGGGGGGTGGGGGGGTCGGGGATTTTGGTGTGCGTGTGTGCGTGTGTGTGTGTGGGGGGGGGGGGGGGTGAGTAGCCCCACCGGTCCTCTGAGTCCATGGTCCATGGATTGCGTTCAGCGACCATGCATGATATGGACCTTTCGGGAGTTGAGGGGATGGCAGTCAGAGTAGCAACACCCAGGTGACTGTCGGCTGACAGCTGAGGGCCTCCCGCCAAGATTAGGGGAATCCAATCATCAGGTCGTTTTTCCATCCATCAGCCGACTGCCCCCTGTGAGAAAATCGGCTCAGTGGACACGGGGTTTTAGGTTCTAAACGGTCGGAGCAAAACATTAATATTTTATCCAACGCTATCAATAACAAGGATGATAATCATGGCTGTATATATAATTCAATCATATACAGACACTCGCATACAATCTTCGATACATTCATTTTCTCTTCAAAACTTATTTTTACAGAATAAATAACGACTGGAGCTTCGACGATGCTATATCGAAGAAGTATGGCTGTGTAGTTCGAGCCTTTGATCCAAGGTAATTGCCATGGGCCCCACATTATGACAGATTAATCGAGCAAACATTTCAACTGATATTCCATTGCGGCCTTTCCTTTCCCCTAATAACTACCAGGCGTTATCCTGTAATCCGTTATTTTATTTTGCTACGTACCTTTGGCACACCAGCTTATACATGTTAACAACTTCTGTTACAAAATATTGGCACTTTCTTCATATGAGAATTGGGCAATGTCAAACAACAACAAAAAGATTCTACTTGCAAACAGACGCCATGATCACCGACACGCGCAGTCAGCGCTGGTGCAGGCCAAAGTCGAATTCTTTCCAGGGATTGTATTCTGTATGGTTGTTATAAGTGCATTAAGATAAGGTATAAGATGTAATGTTGACTTACTATGATATAGTACTTTACAGCTATGTTTCTCTAACTCTTATTTTTGTAGTCTCCTTTTGTCGTCTCCTTTGGCTGCGATTCCACTGGGTCGCTCTTTTGGCCCGCTCATGGCCCACTCATGGCCCGCTCTTTTTATTTCCATGAGCGTCTAACAAGCACAGATAGAGTGCAGCCAGAGCAGTGCAATAGAATTGGTAACTGCGCTTTCTATACGCTCTTAAAAACTGACGTTGGCGCTTCTTTTGGACGTTGCGCTAATATCTGTTGTGTTCTATATGAGCGCAGCAACACAACGCTCTTCCTGCCTGTTAAACTAGCGGACCAAGAGCGCACAAACGCATTTGCTATTGATTTCATATAGGAAACAAGCGCACCAGTAGAATCGCTCTGCGCTTGTATTGCGCTAAAAATATTAGCGGATGAAGAGCGAATGACAAGTGCACTATAAACAAGCGCAGCAAGAGCGAGCCATGAGCACATATACAAGTGAGCCAGTGGATTCGTACCTAAAAGGTGTCAATAGCAAATGCATTGGTGCGCTCTGACTGCGCTCTGGGCCTGCTTGTTTTGCTGCGCTCAAATCAAACACAACAGATATTAGCGCAATGTCCAAAAGAAGTGCAAGTAGCAGTTTTAAGAGTGTATAGAAAGCGCAGTATCCGATTCTATTGGACCGCTCTGGTTTCGCTCTAAATTCGCTTGTTAAGTGCTTGGGAAAATAAAAAGAGCGGGCCATGAGCGGGCCAAAAGAGCGAGCCAGTGGAATCGCAGCCTTACTCTGCACCTCGATGAACGGTGTCCTTAGATATGACCTTCTCGTTACACATATATATACACTGATCTACAGTCAACATCACTATTATCCTTTTTTCATTTGGCAAATGAGACCTATCACTTTTGTGAGAATTTGTCCAAAAGAATTTGTTTTTTAAAAAAGATTATCATGGTAATATTTTTGTTATTGTTCAATTATCTACTACTAGTATGAGAAAACCTCACCATCGTCGGTCCGAGAAAGTCTGGTTCAATAGCACGGGAATTGGAGGAGCTGATCATCGGGATTCAAAGGGATGGAATCTGCGGACATTCAGTTCTTTATTGAAAGAATTTGGTGACAAAAATGTAGGTTTGGGGAGAATGGAGTGTATGGAGCACAAGTACAACACTATAGATCTACCTATCTAATATTTATATATATGGCTAGCAGAAATTGTGTCTCCATGTTATTTCAGATGTATGCAAAGTCCTCACTTAATTAATTACTTTTAAATCTGAACCTATTCTTTGCTAATTCTATTTGGTCCGAGGAAAGGTCCGAGGAAAGGTCCTGTCAACCTTTTATCTTATGAACAACACCAGAATATGTCACTTATGGACTTTTTATTCTCAGCACTTTGTTCTTTATCCGGGATTCTTATTATCCTGAGTTTTGCCCTTTATGTTTACACACCAACTGTTTATGACTAGGTTAGACCTTGTGGACTTGCTCTTTGTATTGTTATAGAGGTTCCAACACTATAATTTATAGTCTGAATATTCTTCGATAAAATGTATACTTTCCTTCGTCAAATTACCAATTCTATTGCATTATTCAATAATTCAAAATTATATTAATATTCAGGTTGCTATAAATATAGTTTTCTTTGTGTCCTTGCCCCGCCTCTCTCTCTCTCTCTCTCTCTCTCTCTCTGAACACGGAATTGTCCTTTTACTATACGATTGTCATAGAAATATTGTTTGTTTGTAGATTGTCATCGACTATCTTAAGATGGATGTTGAATACAGTGAGTGGACTGCCCTGGAATCGATGCTTTCAACTGGTGCCCTAAAGAATGTTAAACAATTTGCATTTGAGATTCATACCAAAGAAGTTCAGAATCAAATAACAACAGTCCAGCTTTTTGCATGGTATCATTCTCTCTTATCGCGGCTGGAATCTCAGGGTTTCCGCCGATGGTACTGGCATTTGAATCCCTGGGGGAGATATACATCTAGACGGACATACCTAGCGAGATCGTGTTGTTATGAACTAGTATATATCAACTTAAATTTCTTCAACACGTGATACTGCATTTAGGTCCCTTAGCTCATGTATATAAAATATAGAACGTTGTTGATTTCACAATGGTCAATATTTTCAAAGAGTAGATATTATTTGAGAAAATATTGTGGAAAGTGCAATCCAAATGTAAGTATGAATAGGAATTTTTGAATTCACATATCTATATATGATTAGATATTATTATTTTCCTAGTCATAATCTTAACATCGTAAAGTCCTGCCAAACAGGCCTGCTATGTCGGAACTTTAATTATTCCAGAGAAAATGATACGCTGTTATGTCATTGGAATAGCGTGATTTCTTCTGGGATGTGCGTCTTTATCAATGCCTGGAATATTCTTGAACGCTAGGTTATACTCAAAGGGTTTAATCAACTTCGGAATTGATGAGATTCTATATTACACTTACTCTAAGCCAATATAAAAAAATCGAAGTGAAACTTTCTTTAAATCTCGATCCCACCATCCATTTGTGATGTTTCCCTAATTACGCTATTAGATCTTTTCATCGACATTAATTTTGATTTGATTTTATAAATGACAATAAACGCATTAATACAAAAACTAGGTGGAATATTACTAACTGATGGTCCTATAGTAGCATTTGTATATGAATTAATACTATCTGAAATTAATTGGCCTGTTGCATGAGACTACGAAGAACCATGCAACAGGCCCCACGAGTATCATAATTTATTTACAATTTTACTTTCACCGTTAAGTTAAAAATGATTCAATCTTAGCCGCATACCTATTCATGTGTACCATGTAGAGGGAAGAGGCACGCTTTAGATGCTCCCTATCTTAGCTTGTTTTTCGCCAATTATCAGTCACACTCATATCAGAATTCTAGGACTTTCACCCACCGACATCTAGGCCTACCTCTGCCCATCCACAATCGACGGCTTAGTTATGCAGAAAGTAAGATACAGATGCGGAATGTAAAACAAACATGTGTGGCTTTGTATCGTGAAATGACTTTATTTCCTTAACCTTTCTGCATTTTCGCTAGCAGTAGTGATATATTGGAGATATTATAGGCTAGTTTTAGGTTATATAGTTTGTAATGTATACCGTCTCGTAGGGTGGGAGGGGGTAGTAGTATATAGAGTTGGGGGTACTTGCTTGTGTATACCGTCTCGTAGGGTGGGAGGGGGTAGTAGTATATAGAGTTGGGGGTACTTGCTTTTCCTGATTCATTCTTAATCAACTATAGTGTATCATTTGGTCCTATCGGGGAACTAACTGGCGGTTAGAAGACTGATATTGATGGCTGTGGTCGCCCCCCCCCCCCCCAACACACACACTGTCTACTTAGACTGTCCAGAAGTATCAAACCGCCCATAATATGTTTTTTCCTGTGATAAATGAGGTGCTTGTGACTGACGTTTACCTTACAGATTGTTGAATGATCCCCCCCCCCACCTGCCCCGTCCCCACACACACCACCGTGTGTGCGGGGAGCACGCTCAATGCTATAAGCCTGGCCTGGGTGCCCTTAGGGCTCCAACGGGGTGGCGCAAATGGCGGTCGGCAGTCCCAACGCATCCCCATAGGATTAGTATAGAAAACTCGAAAATCTATTTTACAGCGTAGATCGATTATTTCTTCGGACAAAACTTGCAGAGGACATCCTATCATTGCGATTTCTGGGTAAGGATGTCGGCTATCGGTATGTTTAATAAGAAAACGACGCTGCCAGGTTGAGTTGTGGAATGTACTGAGACATGGCTGTGAAGGCCCGGGGCGACAGAAAGGTTCGAAATATGCCTGCTTGCGCACCGCCTTCTTAAGGCGGTCATTGGTCGCCTCTCGTCTAGAACGGCAGTAAATCATTATCAATCAATGTATTGTATTTAAAGGTTGTGCATCTTGACCATGTACTGACTTATACTCATTATTGCCATACGAGTGATTTATAAATGCATGGTGCCAGTTGTGCGTTTGACCATATAATAGTTGCAATCTAGAAACTTGTATGTTTTTTTTGTATCATGGTCAATGGGTTGCGCAAATTTCTTTATCAGTACTGTTTTATACCGTTACATGCCTTGAGTGCTACACCTGAGAGATTTCCGACGATTTTGGGCCCTATTTCTCCTAATATGAGAGGTATATCCGTCCAAATATTTTTGTACTATAATACAGTGAATTTTTACAGACATCATAATAGTCCTAGGCTATAGTGATTAGGATAGGCTTGGAGATATAGGTTTGTTATTTATTCTAATTTCTTATTCTATACTTTATGTAAATAGTATAGTATACATTTTAAAATTGTGTTGAAGGAAATTTCAAGAATGACTGGATAAGGGACTATTGGGTTCGGATGGGATTTGTTTATTAAGGTTACCGACGTTTCAGGCGACGTGAGCCCAATACCGAGGTGTTTTTGCATTGAGATATTGCCTTATACATGAGCAAAAATGTGCCCTGATAGATATGACCTCATATGCCGTTGCTATGGTTCCCCCCATTATCCATGAACCCAAGTAAAGGGCGATTTAAAAGCCCTATCGTCGTTAAAAACACCCATAAAAACGCCAATTAGCTGGACGCTGAAGGATGCTAAAGAAGACGCCTATATTGGACGCCCAGTGGATTCCGAGAGGATGATCTGCGTTGGCGACCAAAATAATTACTCAGGTGTGTGTGACCAGCGATTTTATGGGCGTCCATCTGGACGCTCAATTTCAACATGTTCATATTAAGCGTCCAGAATCCACGCGTTTCCATTTGGGGTAGTCGCCCATGTCAATTTCAAACACCAGATAAATTAATCGAATCGCCAGAATATTACTCAACAAAACGCCCAATGCTCTGGACGCAAAACGCCCTGTGTTTTGCTTGCTACGTGGATTCTCAGCTTAAATAAATCTACACACGTAAATTGGGAATGGGCCAGGAGGCATCCACTTCTATAGTCACTATATAATTTTTAACATATAAAAACATTAATATATTTGATAAATCATTTATAATCAAATTTATAGTCTTGCAGAAAAGGGTCATATTATCTGTATTACGCACATATCTTCCAAATATGCCCGTAAAGGTTATTATTTTTTATTTTTATTTTTTAAAGATTAATATTTTATTCATGACGTTGTGAAGTTAGGGGCCTAACTTAATAGTTTATTTTTATTTTGAACGCCTCAACAACGCTTGGTAGTTATAGCAGGAAGGTTTATACAGCTAGAGGGGGTGGAAGCCGCAGACTGATCCAACCAGACCATGGATGGGAATGGGATGCATGTATTGTAGCTACTGTATACCAGGTGGCGCTGCGGTAATCATACTACATACTAGGTCACCTCAATAATAATAGCTGCTCAGAAATGTAGTTGTAAGGTATAACTATGTTTGCATGTATGTATATGTGTCAAAAGAAAGAAGCAAGGTTTATAAAAATAGGCTTTACAGTTTCTAATAGGCAATCAAGTTGTTGGTCACAGTTAGAAACAAACAAACAGACCCATCAGTTGGGTGTATGCTTCACTGAGCAATGACTATAGGTGCCTGTTGTATAAGCTAAGGAAAGCCATATTCTTATGGCAATTCCTTCCCTTGTAGGGAGGAAAAAAATCCTTCCTATGTGTGAAATTCCCAGCTGGTAGGAATAGGCTATATGTACAATCAATGGTGGGTAGGAATCTGTATTCCAACCAATCAAAGGAAGGGAAGAAAGCATAGTCCTGAATTCACACAGACAATACCTTCCTTAGCTTGCTATGCCTTATTGCCTACGTGGTAATGACGAAACGAAAACGAAAACGGAAAGGTTGCGCCACAAGCTGTAGTGGCATCACTCTTAACTATTTGGGTACCATGCATGACACCTCGCTTCCACTCCCTCTGTATATAGTATATATATATACAGGTATATAGTATATATACAGGTATAATACCTCCCTGGTTATAGATGTTTACATTGGTGACAACGTTGTGCCAAGAATGATACAGCAGTGGATAAAACAAATTCTGACATATGTAGTATGAATGTGTTATTGGCAGATAGTTATTGCGTTAATTATTACATTGAACGTCCGACGTCCTGTAGACTAGCATCTCAGTTCCCTCAGCCCAACTCAATGAGCGCACACGGCAAAGGCCTAAGCAAATACCTAATATGTTAGTTTTATTTGTATTTCAACCTTTTTTTTTATGAAAAAAGAATCAAAGACTTATACAAGTCTAGGTGTCCTGGTCAATGGTGCTCACTATTTTGGAGAGATTAAATTAAAGTTCATTGGATGGAATTTCTCTGTCCGTTTCGGTCTTGTATGGGGTCTGAATTATAGGCGAAATTCGGGTGATGTCTGGATTTGCATTTGGTAGGGTGCTTCTTGTCCTTAATTCTTAGAAGGAATGTATATTGGAGTTACTTCCTGCTCTCGTTTCTTGAGAGTTTTCGGAACATCCTCCTCCACTATTGTGGAATTGTCATTATTCGAGGTGTTGGTGAAAGTATATGAGATTTCTCAGTTTTGTCTGTTTTTAAATATTTTATTCAGCATTGAGCATTATGTAATACACTATCCTCAGAACAAGCTGGTTTACATATACAAAAGACAAAATAACAGAAAAACCAGACTCATATACTTGGAGTTCACATGCAGTGATAACAAATTTGTAAAAACCATAACCTAGGACTGTGTCACTGAGTTCGACATACAAAAATAGGGAAAAAAAATTCTGATCATCAATGTCAGCCTTGGGTGATCAGCATTGGTAGCATAAAACAAATACCAGCTAACAAAGGCTGTCATACATTCTACATGTATACACTAGCTGGCTGCACTTGGCTCAACATACATACATGTAAATACTAATGCCATGAATCTGGCCTCTCATTCACAGGACATTATACTCACGCTGTTATGTTGAACAAAAGGACTGCTGAAAAACTGCCCAGAACATTTTCTTTTATAATCCTATAAATGTACATCAGAATATATTAATATGCTACAAAATAATATATCAAATTATTCCCATGGTCATACCCGCGTCATACATGTCGCCTGAAGAAGTATGCAAATCCTATGGTGACAAACCTTTAGATAATATCTCTACTCAGCAAGCTATATCAGCTATTAATTACAATATCTCTACTCCATGGCAAAGCAAGCTATATCAGCTATAAATATATTCTACTCTATATATCCAGTGGGTTCAACACGTCCGGCCGTAATTCTTTCTCTCTATCCTGTACCTTTCCTTCTCATCTGTTATACCTTCGATAGCTTTGAGGTCAGCCTCTCTCTTGATTGAGACGAACCAGTTTACTAAGGGCTTACCAAGTGCTTCTACCATTTCTACATCCTTTTCCAAACACTCAAGTGCCTCCTCTAATGAGTATGGTAAACGGGTCACTTGTTCGTTTGGTTTGGGGCAGGTGAGTTTGTTTTTCATGCCATCCATTCCAGCAGCCAGAGTTCCTGCTAGAACCAAGTAGGGATTTGCAAGAGAACTTGGTACTCTATTTTCCACATAAGAACTTATGGGGCCCCCATTCTTTACCCTTATCATTGCCATTCTATCCCCAATTCCCCAGTTATTGTAATCGGGTGTCCATGGGTTATGCAGTCGCTGGTAACAATTTGTGGTGGGACAACACAAGGCTGTCAAGGCAGGGGCATGTTTAATCAAACCAGCAATCCAATGTTCTGCCATAGATGATAGACCGTTGGTACCCAGTGTATCATAAAAGGCATTAGCTCCGGTATTTATATCCCACAGGGAATGGTTAAAATGGGCTCCACTACCCGAATCTGTGGGTGAAAGTTTAGCCATGAAATTCGCCTGCCAACCTTTTAATGTGGCCATTTCTTTCACACATTGTTTGAAGACCACATTTCCATCTGCACTCTTTATTCCTGTTTCGGGCATAGGGTTGAATTCAAACTGTCCAAAGGCATACTCTGTCTGCATGGTCTGTAAGTCAACTCCAGCTGCATACAGCTTTTTGTCAACATCAACAAACCAATCTTCGAATTCAGCCAATAACAGTGTGGAGTGAAAGCCGATGTGTGTATTAAACACTGGTGTACCATCCTCCTTGTTTAGGAGCATGTATTCCCATTCTGTACCTGATTTCACAGTGTAACCGAGGTCTGTCAGCTTTCTTATTTGTTCACATGCCACGACACGAGAATAACATGACCGAAATCCTTTATCCATCTGTGTACTTTCTCCAGGTGCGACGAACACTTCTGCGGTCCTATTTCTAGAACATAATAAGCATGTAATGACTCATAAGTGGTCCATTGAATATATTGACATAATCAAACAGTTGTGAAAGGAAACGTGGGATCTGCGATCTGAAGAAAGGTTGTGATCGCAATGTTTGAAAAGATAACAAACGTCGCTCTGAATTATCTATTTTTATCGAGTTGATATTTTCTTATGGAATGAATAATATACTCACTTTCCACCGCTGAGCCATGTCACTTCATGAAATGTCTCCAAAGCCGGAAATAATTTCACGTTGTCACAATTATGATCAGTAACCTCCTTTGGAAAAACCAATTCACAGTTCGATCCTAGGGCAGCAATACCTAAACATTGGGAGTTCCGGGATTATACATACGGTGCACCAGCAGACCCTCAATAGAGGTTATTCATCATTTTAATCTCTGCCTAAGGTGGTTATAGCTGCTGGAACGTTCAGAGACTATGGGAAACAGGCACTTAAGCGGTGAATACATAGTCAAGATTTGGGGGCCGATTTGGCATCCACGATCCGTCGTACGATTTGGAATTGTCCATTTGAGATCGTACATCAGATCGTGGGTCCCAAATCGTGCCAAATGGCCTACACATCCACGATTTAGCGCCGATTCAGCGCCGATTTGGATGTACGATTCATCGTAGGTGGAAAAAATGGTCTTCTGCGATTTCAAATCAAATCGCCGCTGCTTCTACGATTAATCGTTGATGTGTAGAGAGTGCTGCGATTTATCGTAGACCTTTATAATGGGGTCTACGATAAATCGTAGGTGCTTCTACGATTTTCGAATAAATCCGAAACTCGTAGGTCTATCTGCGATCTGGCAATATAAAAGATTTGGATTATTTATAATTTTACTTTAAAATGCTATAACTTCACTAATTCTTGGAGGATCAACACAACTTTTTCACTTTTATAATGCAAAGTTTCCCTTCTACACATGTCGACATTAGGTCTCATTCTTCTCATACTTTATTTTATTTTATTTGACAATTAAAAAGAGAAAAAAACACACCAGAAAATCGGTGATGTGTCACAGGAAAATGAGCAACGTTATATCTTATTTTATTTTTACAGTTTTTTTACTTTCTTGTTTGCTTCTAGGGTCGTTTTTTAAAACTATTTTCTCAGATCTATATTCCAGAATCGCAGATCAAATCTAGACTGCCAACCCATCCACGATTTCACTTTTTACCCACGATTTCACTTTTTTCTCCATTTCGTGCATGTGTAGGTCCAAAAATAGGCACGATTTCAGGCAAATAAGCACCCACGATTAATCGTAGATCCTGAAATCGTGTCTGATTTCCAAATCGTGACTGTGTATTCACCGCTTTATGTATCAAGCTGTACTTGAATCAATGACGTTTGTTATTCTAAAAGTGGTCTTTAAATCAGCAATTTCAACGGGAAAAGAAAGAACAAATATGACATGAAGATGAAGATTTCATACCACAATAGAAAGGAATGCCTGAAACCATGAAATCGTAGGCGTGTCTAGCAGGTACCAGTTTTGTTCTTGGGATGCCATTGACATCGATAAGGGTAAACCTGACATACGCATATTCATTCAGTTCCTTTTTAATTTGTTCTAGTCCGTCTGCACCACTGCTGAATTTATGAAGACTCATATTGAAGGACCTGGGAGTAATATAAAATAATATTACAAAAGCGACAAAAAGTATTCAGTTTATTAGTGTAACTGGCACAATACGACATATTTATTTTTATTTTATTATATGCGCATTGGATCTGATATGGCTGGGTTTAATTTATTGTAAGTCTTAAACCACTATAGTTGTTTGATGGACTGTAGGTCAGCCAACTGTCGTGTTATTTACCAGCTTTACCGCTGACATTAAACTATATGACTTTAAGATATTCCTTTTTAGGTTATTAAAAGCACAATTTATATATAATAAAACGGTTAATTAACTCCTTGGTTTAAAAAAATAGTAATTCGAATATAGCACTCGATGCTGGGCAACGTGCGAGAAATTCACGCTCCTTCAACCAACTAACTAGTTAGATAACCTGTATTTATCAATTACCAGGCATGTGTGAGGAACACATTTTAGAAGACATTATTACCTTGAAAACTCTCCACCCTGGAACCTTTTGCTTCCTGTAAAAATACAACAATAGTATTTTAGGGCAATTAAGTATTTTCTTTGATTAATTGATAATGACAACAATTAATTTGTATCATTTATGATATACTAGAATGTACTGTTGTAGAAGAGCATTTACATTATCAAATATTTATATCATCTTTATCAAAAAAGGGGATCTAAAGAAATCCCTCTCTAGAACCCGAAAAAAAACCCATTGATTAATGGATCTAAATCTTTGGAACGACTTATAGGCCTTGAAGCCTAAAATTGCAACTAAAATAATTTAAGGCTTTTCTAAAGCAACGTTATTTAGACGAATAGGCCTACATGTTGATAGTATATCATCAGTTGTTGATGAATCATATCAAAGTTATATTTCTGACAAAGGTAGTCCTGGAAGAACTGTCATTTGCCAGATTGTGATAACTTAAATTCTATTTAAAAAATATATAAATAAAAATACATATCTGGTAAATTCTCACGAGATGGTGTAAAAGCCATAGCTATATCAGAAGATGCAGCTTAAATAGGGCTTTCAGAGGAATTATGGTTTCATACATATCTAGAATAAATGCACAGGAAGACCAGATCTTGATCTGATGCGTACCACCGATTTTTGTAACAAATAGTCATGGCAAATAAAGAATATTATTACTATTGATAAAATTGTTATGGACAATAAACATGCTAAAATCGCTCATTTTCCAAATAACTACATGTTCTGTTAGTAATTTTACCGTTAAGTGGCCTGTTGGAAAAAATATAGGTTCATAAAATATTTTATAATTTCTCTTAATTCAATTTTTGTCGTTGCGTTTCAACAACCTTTTAATGAGCCCATCTAGGGATGAAAAATAAATATTTAGTCATTACTCATATGTCCATGTTATTCCCCAAAAGGTTCACTTTAAATTAAAATGTCACAAAAGAAATTTCAAACAACAGTATTTATAGCAGAGCTGAAAGAGTAAAAAAAAGAATCCTAAGAATTTCTAACGTTGCGTTTCAACGCCCCTCCGTTGCAATACTGTCTGTACAAATATATATTATATATTAGTTAATGTAAAAAAACACTTGAAGCACCTATCTAAAGATTTTGCCATAGTTTTTAAAATGCTGACCAGGGATAATGTATGACTCCTTTAGACTGAATTAAAGTGACGTTGCGTTCCAACGCCCTGTTGCATTCCAACGTCTTCTGCAAGATGGTTTCTTCAAAACTAAGCAATTGACTGATAATTATGGTAATTCACCTTCTATTGATATTTACTGGTCGTAGAAATGAAAAACATTTTCACAGAAGTACCAGAGAACAATGATGACATATCAACATTAAATGTTGCGTTCCAACGCCCAAGAACAACTCATAAAAACATGAAATAAATATCTCAATCAAATATAGACAAAACATCATTTTTACACTTTTTTTCAGACGTATACTTAGTTAATTAAGCAGCTAATTTCAATGGTACAATATTAAACAGAAATATTTTTAAATTGTATTCATCTCACTTTCAATGTTATGTCCAAAGGCCTTGGAACGTGTTGGTGTGCCTTTCTTAATTTTGGCTGCCACAGGTAGAGGTTTTAAGAATAGTGTTCCCAACTTTCGATGTTAAGCGTATACAATCGATGATGTGAAGGAATTTACAATTTGTCCACAAAATAGCCCCATTTCGTGAGAACCGACCATATGTATTATATATGATAATTGTATAACCGACAAGAGAAAGTCACATCCACACAACCATCCTGGATCATATCATATTAGAACTTAAATTACATTCATTGTAGGGGGTATTAAACATAAATATCAACCACCATACACCAATATATCTCATTAGACAAAAGAAAAATGTACACCTGAAAAACATCGTTTAAATAGAGAATAAGCAATTCTGATGATGGTATGAACCTCCAGATATTAAAATATTATATCATCCAGAATAGAGTTGAATATCATGTTTATTTGTAGTGCAACACATGAAGGTGGTAAACTGCATGGTTAGGTATTCGACGGACTCGAATGAACTAAATTGTACTAGTATTCGCTATTAGGGATGGACTCATGTGGAACCATCTGATGAGGGGGGGGGGGGTACAATTTCAATCGTAATAGGGAGACACGGAAAATAATTGGTTTAGTCTTTTTCTTATAATAGGCGAGATCACCTTTTTCTGTATGCTTGCAGCCACTTTTTTATTTCTGAGTAACATCCCGGCCTGTGCATAAAATTACAATTAAAAAAATCGTGAATTTATAATGGCTATATGGGCTCTTATTTACAAAATAGTCATACGATTTTAACTATATAAGACCACTTATAAGACTACAAGATCGATTCTCTTTACAACGATTACCGTATGCACTATCCCCAATGCAAAATATATCAAAAGACATGACATTTTCAGGTGACAAGATGGCGATCATGACCTGAATCACACAGCTAAAGCAGTCATCGCAGTTCGAGTTATCATTTACTTATTGAAAGATACTTAACACTCCCCACTAGGCAATAGCTAGCGACGCTCTAATTCTCAGAAATGTTCACGTAGCCTACCCTTCCAGAAATGGTGGAGAGGGCTACATGTACTTATAAGCTACTTAGACATACTCTACTTGTACTATATATAGCGATAGACTCGATTGACAATAGGAGGTTTAATCAATTTAAATACAGACGCGTATATTATATAGCATTATATGAATGTATATAGTAACATACCCATCTTGCAGTACTGACAACAATCATTCATAGTAACATACCCACCTTGCAGTACGGACAAACAATACAAAAACATTAGAATTTGTCACATATATTTATCACTGAAGGTGTGTGATTTATTTAGTTGTTCTTGTACCACCATCGTGATCACTTCAGTTCCGTCAGCATGACATTGAATAGAAAGAATGATTAAACACATTGAAAAGCACATACTCTGACAGTACAAAAAATGATATTACAGACCCCCAAATATCCTGTCCTCATTTCATACACGATTGGACATAGTTGTATACATGATGTGGTGTGTCAACAAACCCTCGCTCTCACCATGCGTAAGTACTCTGGCCTACTTTTTATGACCATATATTATACGTACCTTGGGTCGATTAATTGCCATATTGTAAATAGCGCAGTCATCTAGGTTTTGCAATATACAATATGAATATACATTCACTAACAGTATGTAACTCGGGATGTAACTATGTGGCTACAATATATAAAGGCTTACCTGCAGCGCTACTATCGAAAGACACGACTAACCAAGCGAGGGAATGAGAGCTGGGATGAAAATAGTTCTGGCCTTGGACGCTTGCTGGTGCACACTTTAATGTGATGCACACGCCTACCTCTCACGATTGGCATTGCCTGTTGCCATAGGCTAAATGGATAGAGGCACCCATAATAACGCTTATATCAATACTGACATGTATATATGACAATCTGATATATATACATGATGTGTAATGATTGGATCGGATTTTCTATGAGTATGATCAGATCTAACCACTACAGATAATAGCATATGAGCAATTCCACCGAATTCCACCAAAAGTGCATCATATTTGGTTAAAATACAACAGCTCCCCCAGAGGCTAAAATATTTATCTGAGATTATTTTCGTTGTTATTTTCGGATCCAGGGGAAAAAAGTCGCCTAGGGGAAAGTCTCTACAATGTTGTTTTTTTTTTTTAATCGTGAGGCCAAGAAAATGCTTATTTTTCTGCCAGAATCACCCATGAAACACGCAGATTTTCCTATCAGAATCACTGTTTAAAAAATGCAGCCAGTATTTTTTGGGAAAAAAACTTATAAATATTCTCGATATAATGGGTTTTATGGGCATAATGGGCCAGAGGGACAATGATTACTCCGAAATAATATGTTTTTATGGATAAAAAAATCAATATTTTTGATGTGGTATTGTCCACACGTAGATCAGGTAGGCCCTTAAGGTATAGATTCTAGGTAGCCTCATCTATGGGCGTTTAAGCTGGTAAGGAGGCATTAATCGTCTGTTTCCATTCTGAATAAAAGGCCAGCTGGGCCCTAGCCTAGACACACTTCTACCACGACAACCATTCCGTCTTGACTCTAATTTTTGGCTAAGAGGTATACTCCAAGTCTTGGACTTCTACCATATTCCTCTAAGGAAGCTGAGAACTAAATTATAGATTAATCTCTTGAACATAGAGAATAACAACTGGTGGATGATATTATGTAAAGTTGATTATGGGGTAGCCCCTGTCGCCGTAACGGGGGTCTAAATTTTCTTTTGAACATATAGACCTAGAAGAACTAAAAATGAAACTCCCCCTTACCTCCATTACTTATAAGATTCTTTATGATTAGTACATCCATTGTATCCATTGAAAAATCTCCGACTAATCCTTCTCAGCCCAATAGTGGGGTTTTAGATACTGAGAAAAGTGTTGGGGTATATTAATGTCGCCGTAACGGGGGTCTAGGTTTCAGCAATAAATAAATTAATATTATCATATATTATTTTCTATAATCATTATAATGTGTAAGAAACCCAAGGGAAAATAAATAAATACAAAAAAAAATTCTGTCATACCTGAGATCATAGCAACAAGCAAAAACAGTATGTCGCCGTAACGGGGGTCTAGAGGGTGCCCATGTCGCCGTAACGGGGGTCTAGAGGCGGCAGGGGTCAAGTGGGGGGTCTAATTTTTTCCCTACTAATTTTGCCTCTAAATACGTAGACATAACTTATATTCACCTTCATAAACAACCAAAACAAGTATTCAAGCCAATTTAACAGGAACACAAGGGGAAAACACTGTTATTAATATTTTTGTATATATTCTAAATATAATGGGTCATATGTGTATAATGGGCCAGAGGGTCAATGACCTGTAACCTGGGCCCTGCCATTTCTATTACCATTACTGAGTGGTTATTTTGCTGTAACTTTCCTTTTAGTTGGAATATTTCCACAACCTAAAGAGCGTTATGACCCTTATATCAAGACCTTATATATAAACTAATTTAAAACATTATGCTTACATTTTTATTATTTATTTCTAATTTAAATCCTAATTTATGAAGAAATCTGGACCGTTCCCCTTTGCCATTACTATTAGAATAAAGGTCACTGTGTCTCCCAAGCTGCCCTGACCACAATATTCATAATTAACGTTCCCAATTTCGTCTATATTAGTAGCAATTATATCTAGTTTATGTATGAGAAAAAGTAAATCAATGGAAGCAATTAGAAAAAAATATGAATTTTCAGCCCTGAATGGCCAAATGATGCATTTTTGGTGGAATTGCTCATATATAGGCTATTATATCCTGGCATCATAAACAAACGTGACAGCGAGCTGTAGCTAACTGTCATTCATTATGCATTATGAGAGATCACGGGTAAAAATTGCTATGTGATATATGAAATAATCTTACTGTAAGAGCACATCATATTAGTACAAATATTTGACAGCATGCCCTATTCTATTAATGTATTGGCTTTAGATGATCAATTGGTATATTTATCAAGAAGACAAGAAGAGCTACTATAAAATACAGGAAATTGAAAAAAGTAAATTTTGATACAATCTCCGGGTATATTGAACGACTACACTTACAAAAGTATAGGCTACTGCTAAAAATAACTTTTTTTTGTTCAACATCGAATGTTTATTCAATATGTCAACACAACTGCCATCCACGGTTTGATAACACAACATTGTTACAATCAGATCCCTTCTCTGTATAATACTTCTTGGTCTGGACCGACCATACAAACTACCAACCATTAATTGCTATTTCATTTGATATTCAAGGGCTACTTACTACTTGTCTAGGATTAGGTTTAGCTGTTTCTTTATGTGTAGGCTTAGTTGAATATTATATATGATAATTAGCTAACCCTAAGTTGTACTAACTAGAGCATGAGGTTAAAATTAGGGTACAATAACAACAGTGTAATTAATGGTTGGTAGTTTGTATGGTCGGTCCTTGAATATCAAATGAAATAGCCATGAAATTTCTATTGTAGTATTTTATTGTAGATTTGTTTCGGCAATCACCAACCAACCAGGAACCCAGTGGAAGACTTGGAACATAGGTTTCAAAACTGGGCCCTCCTTTTTATAATCACCATTGATGCAAATAAAAAATGTTTTGAATTGAATTGAATTGAATTCTCGCGTCATCCAAGCTTATCGATTTAAAAGACTCTTTTAAGTTGTTATAACAGGAAACAAGTCTGTATCAGAAGGTTTTTTTTTACATATTACAGGAGACTCTGATAATCACATTTCATCATCACAAGTACATAAAACAAAGAAAAATATGAATTTACGATGCAATAAAAAACATAGAAGTAAAAGTTTTTCTTTTCCTCTTTCCTTTATACGAAAAGAAAGGTAGCGTAAACATGGTTGGCATCGCTGCCCACTAAACTATAACTATAGATACAGCATTTACAAGCTGGCATGGAACACTGGCTCCGCGCATTATTACCATTAATATTTGGAGCGTGACATTGTATTGAGATTTGAAAGCTTCTGCGCTCTTTATTTCATTTGCTAAGTCGACAATATCCTCCACCGTTCTCAAACCCTGTTCCTTCCAGAACTTTGCTCTGGGGATAGACCTTTCTAATTTGAAAATACTACATTCCCATAAAAGTTCACACGGGATTGCTTTCTTATCAGAGGGTTCTTTACTCCCATAAAATCTATGCCAGGCTTCGAACAGTCCAGTATAGAAATCAGATAACTTCAGATCGGACAAGCTTCTTACTCTTAAAAAATCCGGCACCTGTTGTGGAACATTCTCTTGCAGTGCTAAAAATAACTTTAAAAAAATGAACGACGTAAAGGCAAAATTTGCTTAGATATCAATGAATGAGGAAATGCGTAATTAAAATGGTGAACAGGCCTAATTCCAGGCTGTGTTTATATCCTGTTTGGTACCACGAGACCCGTAAGGGTCGAGTGGTACCAGACTGGACGGTCGGCATCAATCCGCTCTGTTTACAGAAGCGTAGCTTAATATTGAACTTTTCAAACGATGCCACATAAAATGTGGTTCTTCGCCTATAGTAACGCCCGCTAAGAGGATTTACCTGTTCGCACTGTATTTGGTGTAGAACTATGCGATTGTTACTCTCTATCTATTTCCCTGCTATTTATTACTGGACAACTTGGACGGTTGGAATGGCTGGATACGCAGTTATTTTTAAAAACCAATATAAACTCTGGTTTAGTACTTTTTATTTTGGACTCGCGAACACGACCGACTACCGACCCTGATCATGTGACCCGTTGTCAAGGCCGCGCGCTCGGCCTCTCAGCCAATGACGATGCTTGAAAGCTGTCATGTGATCAGGAGGTCATAGCTTCAATCTCGTCAATGGCGTCAAAAACAAACGTAAAGAAGCAAGGATTATCACATTAAAAAAGGTACCAAAATATATAATCTAATTGTCTGCGTGGTCTTATGCAAGACGGCGGCAGACATAGCCAGGCAAAACACTTGACAACCCTTCTTTCTGCGCAGCAAAACAACGTAGTTTTAGTGGCCGGTCTCCGGTATTAGTAATGCCTAATGACGGTGGGACGGCAATGCTCTCATTCAACAATCTGTAAGGTAAACGTCAGTCACAAGCAACTCATTTATCACAGGAACAAATATATTCTCGGCGGATTTACTTCTGGATATAAACACAGCCTGGAATTAGGCGTTCACCAGGCTCGTTAGTAGACAAATTTGGGTGGATATCATTGAAATGTCTCTAAATCAACACAAAAACTAAGTATTTTATTAGAAACAGCCAATTCTAACAGGACTTCCATTAAGGAAGTGGCCACTCTACCCTGTCGGTTCTCCCCATATCAACTTGACCTGATTTGGTCGAGTCACATGTAAAGAAATCAAGACTGGAATGAAGTCCTCACCAGACTCATTAGTATATCAATTTGGCCCATTTTGGGTGGATCGGTAGGCACTATAATAAATAATCACTCACCAAGTCGCCATATTTCCACGCACAAAAATTGAAGTGATGACCCATTTATTTACTTGGCCAAGTTTGCCAGCATCCCAAAGACTGTCTATAAGGAATGATCTGATTGGTCCGTCAAGTGTATGACCTAAGTGACCTCTCCTGACTCCTTCCCTCCATTTGTAACAAGCGCTCTGATTGGTCCATTTTCTTTAGATATCCAGTACCATTGCCTCAACGTTATACCCTTTTTACTCACTAGGAGCTCTATTTCCATAAGGATCAGTAATAGAAAATCATGAACTAAAAGTCATTTTACTGTAGTCTTGCATAATACTGTGCATTCCTTAGAGGTGTCATTATTTGCATGTATCTTTGGCATAGCTGATAGCATTATTCTTTAAGTCTGCAAAATTATTGTGATCTATTATTTAGAGGTCATGGCTTATACCACCAGTTTGCCCTTATACCTTGGAGTTGTTGGTCTCTGTCCCTTCTCCAAACTGGATATACTTCCAGCATACTAGTTACTACATCAGTACTTGGTTCTGGAAGGCACAGCAGGCTGTGTGGTGGAGTCTCAGACAGTCCTCATCTCAAAGATGAGAACTTGTTGGGGACAGGCCACTCCTAGCTGTTCCACCTAAAGGTGATATTGAACACTTCAATATAAGTGTTCCTCTATCACCTTTGGGGGAAAGTGATAGTGACCACTTCTCACAAAAAGTGGTCTTATATCACTTTTGGTGGAACAGTTAGTTGTGGGACTATCCACCCAAACGTCTACTAATAACATCGAATCGTCCACAGTGTATAGTTAAATCAAGGTTTGCTTTATGTGTGGAATACTGTGACAATTTCCGCCAGTTTGACAACAATTCACCCAAAGGGGAAAAATAGACATAATATATGAAAGCATATTAATCAATTCACCTCCAATCTTCCTTAATTATGTTTGGAAGCTAGAAGTAGATGGAGACGCTATCTTATAATGGAAAAATACTATAAAAAATGTTACTTTTAATCTCAAAAAGTAAACAAAAGGTTGATTAATAGGTGCACCTTTTTCTGTCGTGGTTTTGACTTATGGTAATGTTATCCATGTGCAATTACGTTTTTTTACTTTTATTTGCAAAGATCTATGTGGGTACCAGAAGGGTATGTCGCATCACGTCTACAAATATGAATTTGCAATAAAATTATGGGCAAACAATATTATAGATCAAATGAGTGTTTCACATGGTCAACGTTATAGTATAACTTCCCATTTGAACAGCAAATGGCTACAGATAGACACATTTTGTTGTACATTATTTTCTGTTTCGTGATAAAAATAAATTAATATCATTTCAGGTATATTCTTTTTTCAGACGTTGAGAAAAAAATAAAATTATTTTCTGTACATTGTAATGCATATTTCAATGTATTTTGAGGTTATTTGTTAACCGATTGCTGGAAGCAGCCATATTCCCAGACTGTTATTAAAATCGCCATTTAATTTAAATGGTGATTTGGGCCCCTGAGAACCTCTGTTTCAATGGTGCGGCAAAAATTGTTCCAAATTGTTCCAAATCCAAACTGATGAATTCAGTCTTCCGACGTCAGATTTCGGCAAGAATGTCGAGTATTGAAATGTATACATAGGGCCTAATTACTGATCAAATCTAAACAAACTTTAATAGCTATTTAATAATTATATGGGGAGGGGGCAGGCAGGATACGGTGTGAATCTACCTGATTCCTAGTAGGTGAAAGATATATGTGCGTATAGTTATTTATATCTGGTCAAAACAATGAACATATATTTTTATTGTTCACCTCAAGAAAGGAGACATTTTTTAGCTGGGGCTGGTTCAAGGAACGGATGAATTAGTATTGGAGGAAACATAAGTATCTTTAAGTACTGCTGTCTTAATTAGTAAACCAATTTTCAATTCTATTCCATTAAGCACACAAGAGATGAATTTGATATTGGTATTTTATTGAGCAATATATGGGGTAATTTTATTGAGGAGAACGGCCCCGCCACCCCGAGAGGGGGAGGGGCAGGTTTAGTTATGATATTGTCTCTGTTAATTTCAGGTAGACAGGTATGAGTTCTTGATGGACGAGGAGGAGGCACTGAGGGGGCGTGGCCACCACCACCCCCTATCCAAGTGGAAGTTCTAGAGATTGTTTTAAGGGAGGTGGGTGGGTTTTTAAAACAGGTGAGGGCATGTCCGACCTCCTCCAGAGCGTAGTTCAAAATGGACGAGGGACTGGAGGAAGGGCTGTGATTGGCGGAGCCCGGCTTCCGGTCAGTCAGTGGTCACTTCCTGGGGAGGATAGATTCATTCCCCGCTCAATGAGAGAATATTGGCACACTCACTGGCAATATCACCCCCATTAAGCACACAAGAGATGAATTTGATATTGGTATTTTATTGAGCAATATATGGGGTAATTTTATTGAGGTGAACGGCCCCGCCACCCCAAGAGGGGGAGGGGCAGGTTTAGTTATGATATTGTCTCTGTTAATTTCAGGTAGACAGCTATGAGTTCTTGATGGATGAGGAGGAGGCACTGAGGGGGCGTGGCCACCACCACCCCAAGCACTAGTATCACAGGGCCTTCAGCGCCCTGTGTACTGAGTTGGTGGCAGTCCTGTTAGGCCGGATGTAGGATCTCACCGCATCAGAGCTCCACGTACCGTGGGCCATGATGTCATTGAGGGAGGCTCCCCCCTTGTGGTAGGCGAACGAGGCACCTCCTCTCCTGAGGCTGTGCATCGAGTGGACATCGGGGGAGTAGCCTGCCCTCGCCACTATTGCCGCCCACTCCCTCATCATGTAGGCTATAGTGATGGGGTTTGAGTCTCTGAATGACATGAGAGGGGCCTTGTTGTGACTGCCCGGGTGGTTGAGGAGGAGCTCAGCCACGGCCCTCCTTGGACACAGGATGTTTTCAGGTTTTCTGGGGAGGAATATTTCAACAGGGGTGCGAGAGGACTGCATGGTTTTTGTCCACTTGAGCCTCAGCCTCACGCCCCCCGGAAGGAGACCTACATCTCCCACACACATGTGTCTGGTGGCATCAAACTTCTTTACTGTCTGCGGGAAAAGGTTGGACTGTCGTATGAAGCCCATATACATGATGATGATGGCCGCCCTTGCCATCGAGGGGATGTGGGAGCGGCTGCAGGCTTTAATGCAGTCAACTAGCATTTTCTCAGACACCAGTTCTTTCGAGGCTGGCACATGCCTGATTGATAATTGTATCCCTCGTATGGCCATGTCCACCTCGTATGCGTGTAAGGGCCTGGCGTCTAGCCCTAACATCTTAAAGAAAGTCCGGAGCGAGGACAGGTGGTTTACAATTGTCGCCGGGGCCAGATCATTCATGGTGAGGTACTCTAGGTACCAGCAGAGTTGCGATGGACGTGGTCTTTTAAAGGGAATGCCAAGGGCCGAGCAGAACGCAATGTATAGTTTCGCCGCCGATGCTCTGTTAGTGTTGGTTCCGGGTCGGTGGGATTCCCTCTTTCTCTTCTCAGCCAGCCTGCACAGTGACTTCTGGATCACCCCTAGAAAAAGGTGGAAATATCATAGTGGCGATCAGTGCAATCAATGGGGGCGAGAGAGAGTTCTGAAATGATGTTATTAGCTTTTCTACTAAATGCAAGGGATGTGTGTTGTTGAGAGAGGGCGTCGGGGAGCTCCATGAGCCGCCCCGGGATATGGACGAACTGGAGAGTGAGTTGTCTCTCTGCAGACACAAACCACAGGGCCCTGGCGCATGCAGCTAGAATCGGGTCTTTGGGCCTGCCTCCTTTGAACGCCTCCACGCTAGCCTGGTTGTCACAACAGACCCGGACAGTTCTCGCCTTGTCTCCGGGGCCTGTGAGAAGGCGTGTGGCAGCGACCCAGTTGAGGGCCTCCAGGTGGTTAATATGCCTGTCTGATGTTATCCCTGGGCTGAAGACGTGGGCGTAGTAGTGTTTGCCATCAGTGGCCCCGCCCCCTGAGAGGCAGGCATCTGCCCAGATGGTTTTGGAGACGGTGTTTTCGGGCATGATGGCAATGCCGTTGTAGTCCTCGACGAACTTATTGAACCAGTCCAGGTCGGCTCTGATGCAGTTGGTGATGGTGATAGGCCCTCCCTTTGCCCTCCTCATGGCGGCGAGCATGCGCTGCATAAAGAGGGTGGCTGGGCTGACTGTCTTAGCGAGATGTGCGATCTTTCCAATTACGCTTTGCATTGTTTTGGTTGAGATGACTTTCTGGGTGGATGTTAGGGCCAAGCAAGTTTTGATTTCAGCCATCTTTGAGGGTGGTATCGAGAGGCTGTTGTTAGCTGAGTCTATGATTATACCCAACCATTGTACTTTGGTGTTGGGGGACTGAGTCTTTTCTTTGTCTACCTGTAGGCCTAGTGATGTGAGTAGGCTCTGGGTGTATTGGAAGCTGTGCTGCATGGTTGTTTTGTCTTTGGCTAGTAGTATGATGTCATCTAAATACATTAAGGACATGATGCCGTTTGACGCGAGAGCTTTTACAATATAGCATTACAAATGACGACATCCTGGCCCCGAAGGGGAGAGCCAGGTCCACATATGTTGCTCCCTCTTGGGCCACGGTCATGAGGGGCCAGTCCAGGGGGCACAGGCGAAAGTGTCTATAGGCCCTTGACAAGTCCAGAACGGCCATGATGACACCATTCTGTCCCAGATTATTTATAAGTTGGCATGCCATGGCTACTGTTGGTAGATTGTGAGCTGCTGGGGCTCCGTTGTACTGATTTTTGGCGACCCATTTATTAATTCCCCCCTCCGGGAATGAAAGATCTACGATGATGCGCCTCTTTCCTGGTTCGTTTTTGGGCCTGGTCATCATAGGGCTATGATGGTACCAAGGCACAAAAGGTGGTGAGTTGAATGGGCCGGCCATGGCATTCAAGCTGCTTTCCTTTTCTATGTATGCAGCGATGTGACTTGGGTATGCAACTGCTGATAGATGGTTTTTTCCAAGTACTTTGGTTGTTATTGGTCCGCCAGTGTATTGGAGGGGGAAGCCATACTTTATTCCATTAAGTATAGCCTCATCTTCAGGGTGGTCCGTAGAGTATTTTTCCCATTGTACGATGTTTAGTGTAGATGGAACCTTTACCTGGGCCCCTTTCCAGTTGGGTAGACCTTTCGCACGTACTGCTTTGTACATGTCAGCCATTTTTCCCGGCAGGCAAATTGCTGGGAACGGCCACGACTTGTAGTTGTTAAATTTTATGTTTGGTGGGGGACTGTTTTCCACCACTGGGTGATGCAAGTAGGAGATGTTTTGAGTTACTGATACAACATCTTGAGGTTCATCGGGGAGCGATAATTTGCCACTCCCCCCTCCACTAACAGGGGCACAGTTAGCGTGACTTTCGGTGTTGTTATGATTTTTGAGCACCTGACCTTTATTGATACCCTTCTCGTTAGGCGAGTTACTTTCATGTGTAGGGTTAAGAACACTAGCTTTTGGCTGGTCTGGGTGTACTCACTTTACCTGCCTGACTGTATGGAATGCTGATGGTTTGGTTGTCCGATTGTTGTCTGTTTACACACGATGGGGCGGAAGTACTGACAGGCCCGGGCCGAATAGCCATCGGGGTCGATGTGTCAGATCTCCCACTCTGTTCCTCCATCTCTCGGCGCATAGTGGTTGTTGCATGCGGCGTAGACCGGCTTATGCAAGCTGAGTTGGTTTGGTTTTCTATTGTTTCCCCTGTTGTGGATGACAAGGGTTGTGGCCCCATTATATGTGGAGTATTATGGAGTTTTGTACCCGCACGGTGAGCTTCAAGGTGCTGGGCGGAAGTGGGGCGGCCATGTTTGTTGTTTACTTCCGGGCTGGAGGTTATTCGGAGGCAGCTTCCGGTGTCATGGCTACCCGGTGTTGGAGTTTTACCGAAACACAAAGTCACATCAGGTTTGTTGGGTGATATTGGGGAGAGTATAGATTTAACGATATTGTGATTTAACTCACTGTTTTCGTTGTCCCTTTGTTGTAGTTTGGGACGGCTACTTAGTTTTTTGCTGGTCTGTCTGATGTGGATTGACTAGCATCGCGGGGCTTGTTGGGTGTGTTCCAGTCATGTTTCGGTTTAAATCCCTGGGTGTTTTGGTTATTTCCAGCTGATCCTGCTGCCCCTGTCGCTGCCCTTCTGTTATTGCAGCCTTTCGAGGTGTGGACATATTGCTTCTTTTGCGTCTTAAACCAGCAGAAGCCACAGCAGTGAATGAGGTTTACAGCACCCTTGGTGTGGGACTCCAGGGCCGAGCACTCTTCCCAGTTATACATGGGACATGGGACAGTCACTACTGTTGCAGTCGTCTTTTTCCTTGTTATTCCAGATGGCTTGTGGTTCCAGCTGAGGCAGGCCCTCTGCTGCTGGAGGTAGTTAGAGTCTTTCCAGGTTATAGTACCAGCAACAATGTGGTCAATCACTGTTTGAGACCAGAGCCTCAGCCCCTGCCACTGGTGGATAGCTGTGTCCTCACCCATCTCACCTAGGTGCTGCAGCATATGGTATAGGGAGGAGCCTGGCTTGGCCCTGCAGGCGCACATGATGGTGAAACCACAGAAATATTCGGCTATTGTTAGGTCCCTTCTCTCATCCTTGATTCTGGAGGCTAGGTCAGGGGGGAGGTATGTTTCTGGGGATATTTTGAAAGAATTACCTTTCGGGGTCGATCTGCCTCTGTACTGTTTCTCAATGGCTTTAATGGCTATGCGTTGGTGTGCATGTACCCTCTTGAGGTGGCTTGGTTTCGGGAGTCGGCGGCTGTGGCCGTCCTCACTGGAGGAAGAGCTGGTGGAGCGGTCTCTGAAGGGATGAGCTTGTTCAGGCTTATACTTTTAGCTAATCCTCTTGTGTTTCTTTCCTTTCTTGCGGCTTCTCCTAGGTAGGGAGCTGTCAGCAGTTGAGGAGGTGCTTGATGACGAGGAGGAGGACTCATCATCCGTGGTTGACCATGTAAGGCTCCGGGAGCGGCGGGCACGCTTGTGCTTCCGTTTGGTACCACGTGGCTTGCGGTCAGTCCTATGTCCGGTCTTTGACTTGGAGACCTTCACTAAGGTTCGGCACAACTTGTCTACGACCGTTTGTTTTTTCTTGGAGTTCTTAGGTGTTTTGGGGGGCTTTTTCCCGTTGAGGGTCTTGGTTTTGTCCGTTGAGGATTCTTCCTGGCCGCTTTCTAGGGAGATGTCCTCCATTGTGACTTTGTGTGTGTTATCGTTAGGTTTGTTGTCCTTGCTTTTTATGGTTTGTGGGTCTGAGATGTTCATCTTTTAAAACAGGTGAGTGCACGTCCGACCTCCTCCAGAGCGTAGTTCAAAATGGACGAGGGACTGGAGGAAGGGCTGTGATTGGCGGAGCCCGGCTTCCGGTCAGTCAGTGGTCACTTCCTGGGGAGGATAGATTCATTCCCCGCTCAATGAGAGAATATTGCCACACTCACTGGCAATATCACCCCCATTTCTTCCCGACGGGCAAATGAACGCAATTCTACGCGATCTTTAATGCGCAATCATCTCATCATAGTTCTGTGATGAGAGTGGATGCTTTTCACGCAATGATTATTGCACAATGATCGCGAGATAGTCACGCTAAAAGTATAACGCAATATTAGTGCAAAAATGAGCAAATACTAATGGTATTTTGAGAGAGATATTTATATATATACTACAGATTCCTTATATTAATAGCATCTAAAATAAACAAGACACTTCATGGTAGGTTAATGTTCCTGCTGTGGCAGTGGTAATTATATTTTTTCTCACAGAAAGGTATGAAGGGTATCAATATTCCCTAAATATTAAAGAGAATTTAGGGTAGTGCATGCATTGCCCTATATGCATCATTTTATATTCAGCAATTCTACCATCCTCTTGGTGAGCCTGAAGCATAGCATCCTCCTACACTACAGGGACAATCTATATGTACCATCTTTAGGGTGGTTTCATCAAAGCATTTTTCAATATCAAACAGGTATATAACACACATAAAATATAGATGTATATCATTTATAACATTCCTATGTACATGATGTGGAATATCTATATCGGTATAAATGCCATACAAATGTTTTAACGGCACTTTTATTGTAAAAGAATTTGTAAATACCTCCAGTTCCCATTTGCGCCACCTGGTGAAAACAGTACCGCCACCTGGTAAAAACAAGCGTCATAATGGTAAGGGCTAATGGCTATGGGTAATGGGTTGTTCCCATTATTTCGAACATATATGATAGAATTGTTTTTTCTATGTATAGATTAGGTTCTGAGACCAAACAGAAAGAATTAATATGGAGCTAGGCTTACATCAGTTAGCTTTGTGTGTAGGGGTTTCTTTGACTTGGTATGAAAGAATGAGTATGAGTGTCAGAGAATGGAGATGTGCGACAGTAAGTGTGAATGCTAGGTGAGTGAGCAGTGCCAGGGTTTATGTTAGTAGCCAGTGTCATATTCCATTGTATTAGGTATAAACCTACTTTCCTCAGCTGCCCGCCTACTTTGTCACCATTAAAAACATTTTATTTCTAAAAATGATTTGAGTCAAGCTCTGTCTGGACGTCCATGTGTGTTATAATGTATGACACAGACATGGAATCAGACATTACATTTTGATGCTTAACCTTTGTTTTAAAATAGAGAAAAAAGGGCTCCCATGAGATTGTATGCTGCAACTGGGAAAACGATTTTATATTTCAAGAAAATTACCATGAAGGTATAGAATAAGGGAAATGCCAGGTGACGATTTTTAAATCGAAATCGAACCTGTTATTGTACTAATGTTACCAACTCAATGGCATAATTAGTACATAGTAATACATTACAATAACAGGTTCGATTTCGATTATACCTTCATGGCAAAAATAAGGCTGTGGGAACCCCACTTTCAAAGTTCTGAGGCCAGAATCTTCGCCGCTATTGCAACTACAGTGCTTTCTGAGGCTAGAATTTGATTAAAGATTATCGAATTTTAATATAATACACAGGCGCATTTAGAAAATATATTACTTCTGCTAAAAAAAATGGTTTCTACACATGCACACATGTTCATTATTATGAAAAAACACAATATTTATTTAATCACTAATTCAAACTTATCTAGACTTGTAAAATATCATTTTGGAATATTTGTGTCACGTTACGTCATCTATTAGCTTCAAAATAATTAAATACTCTAGAATAGAGGAAGATGTGCTTTGTTCAATATGGACACCACTACTTCCACACAAATCTCCCTAAACAAAACCGTAACAAAAACCCTGAGTGCCAGGTATTCCGTCCTGTTGTGGTTGCATTATGGTGAGTATTTGGACGCGATTATGAATGCGCATTATATGCGCAATTGAGATAACACCCATATTATTGACTTTTGAAGAAAACATGTATTTGGAGATACAATTGGTTAATTAACACATGTTTAATACAAACATCAATGATATGAATGAGAAGCTGGTGAAACACAAGTGTGAGACCACTAACAACATAGGAGGAAATGGACGCAATGGATTTCACATAATGGTTGCTAATGGCATGTCCATTTCACTGTGATTCAAAGCCATAAGTATCACACTTCACTAGTTTGCAGTCAATCACAAAATGATCGCATTACTATTACACTCAATTGCACTCAGTGCCCGTCGGGTTAAAGAATGTTACCTTACTGGTGATCTAGTCACAAGACATATAGACCAAACAATATGCTTACCGTAATATTCTGGACACAGAGCCGAACAAATGAATGGGAAAATCCTTAATAGTCTGAACGATCGTGTCGGGAAAAGCAAAGTGTGCACCCACAAGAAAAGGTCTTAGTATAGTTTAGTCTCGAATTGTTGTGATCTGCTGGTTTGTTGTCGACATGTGGAGTATGTGGTCGTCAAGCGTGGGTCAACACTCAGCAGGAATGAGCGTGGGTAAAATAAGGGTTTATTTAGCCCAGTCCATTTTGGTGAGCGGGGGTGAAATTTTGAGATTTAGATCTAGATTGGTCTAGGTTTCATGCATGACATAAAATGTCCGACCCCATGATATTGGAGACAGATATAGCCCGTGGAACAATACTGGGACCGATCTTGTTTAACATTTATATTAATGACCTATCTAATTTAAAGCCAAAACTTCATAGGATATCATCTATACATTTTCTAGGCGGGGAAACCATATCAAACAATCTCACATATGTATTTTATGAAATTCTCATCTATTAAAGAAGTGGGGAGCTGTTTTACATCGAATTAATTATAGCAGACAACTTGTATGAGTGCCGCCATTGCTGTAAGTCATGTGACCTCTGATGACGTATATGAACCACAACTTACAACGAGGCGCAGGCCTATGCCCCTGCCATGTCTGAGTGGACATATTTTTAAAAATTGGTTTAAGCCAATATTTCGTATAAACGAAAGATGAACATTGTACAACGGGTTGCCTTTGAGCCTGAACATGCCATAAACAAATGCTGGGGAAGGTGTTAAAGCTAAAGGGGGTTAGGGTGAGGCAGGGGAGAGTGAAGGTGTCAAAACATTGCCGCCGTTGCCGCCATATTAAGCGTATTGCATTCAGTTTCTGAGTAGCAGGGAGAGATTTACACACACAAATTAGGGGTCCCTTGGGTGAATTACGGCATATTTATAATTTGTATATATACTAATTTTAATATCCAAACGATCTCACTGTATATACATCATATTTTTTTTTTGACATTTCTTTATTCAGGTATAACAACTTAGGCATATGCCAAGAGTCATAGAAAAAAACATGGCTAGGGTAACCCCTATCTCCCGCCAGGCCCTGAGGGTGGACTTACGGTTGAGTCATATATCTGTGAAGTCATGTCATGAACGGAACAACTTAATTACGTAACATGTAACAAGTATGAATAATATTATGAATATAATTATGTATATATCAATGCTTGACATTAATCTGTTGTAAGGTTGATGTTTGTTTACATATACATGTATGTCCCGAGTAGGGTGACCAATCAGACAATGAGGGCCAGTGACGTCACCAATACATGTAAATCGCCACCAGTGGCACTGTTGTTCACCAATATGTCTGCCTCCTTGTAAGAGAGGAGGTGACTTCTTTTCTTATGGTTCTGCTTGTAAATAATGATACGATTACTATAATATGCTACACAATTACTCCTAAGACTATAATGTTTCTGCTATTTAAAAAAAAAATCTGTGGATTCGTATATTGTGTTTGGGCTTTAAATCTGAATAGTGACATGATACTTTACGCTGACTACTGCGTCTTGAGTATTCCCCTTTATAATGACAGATACGCCAGGCTACTTGAATCCGATCTTACCGTGTTCGAACAATGAACAAAAAATAATGGGCTATTTGCAAATGTTGCTAAAACTAAATGTCAAATTTTAATTTCGAACAGAGCTAAATTAACTCAAAATATTGAAATTTTTATGTCAGGTAAGAAGATCGAAATTAAGGGTCAGTGAGTTCAAATACCTTGGAGTGGTAATAGATGGGCATCTAAACTTTAACAAACATGTTAATAAACTGGCTCTGAGCGATATCGTCAATTAAGATATTTAGTTTGGTGGAGATACTGCCCTGTTGATTTATAAAAGCTATATTCTGCGAATTCTTGAGTGTGGCTGTTTGCTGGTTGACTTGGGGTCTAAGCCGAGTTATGGTAGGTTGCAGTCAATACAGAATAAGAACTTGCGATTGGTTAATGAGATGAAAAACGAAAACATTTCTTAGTATTTATGAAACGCATCAGCTTTATAATAAGCTTTGCCCTATAAGCGAGGAAAAATACGTGCCCTCTGTTTATGTCACTTTTTTTAATGTCTCCCAATTAAAAATGATATTGTGTGATATTTCTAAATAACAATGTTAGTAGCCAAATTATAGCTGCATCCTCACCTATTAAGACATAGTGAATCTTGTCAAATTGTTGCGATTCTTGCCTATATGTTCTTTCCAGTGTCTATGTAGCCATCGTTGCACTTCTGTGTTTCAGCTCCGGCTTAATAATAATCGATATTAAATAATGATATTTCGTGATCGTATAGGTTTACTTCTGCAAGAATGAATTCATTATGAATATCGATAGCAGGAGATGGGAGGAAATGAACTAAAGCGACTGGATAATATTAAAGTTAAAGGACCAAGGGTGGAATTATTCTATGTTCAAAACGCAGCTCCGAGATAGAACATCAAGAGTGAAATACTTCTGTCATATTCCTAGGAAGCTCCTTGTGTGCTGGGTTGAAGTCCTTGCTCCTCAACCCGATTAAAGAACAGGTACATCGAGATAATGAATGATTTTCAACACAAGGTAACATTAAGTTTGCAATACAAACAGGAATAACTAAATAAATATAATAATGAAATAAGTACAAACTTGAACATAAATAGTGGAATATGTAATAACCATCATGGTTAAAGTCTGGATGAAATAATATGAACGGTAAATTAACGATAAATTAATCACATAATATAACTGCAAATATCGTCATGGGTTGCCATGAATATCCTGGTGGAATCCGGAGGAACTATCCGGAGAAATCCGGAGACGGAGGTGCCTGGATCCAGAGCTACCCAGAGCTCAATGGAAATGTTCATATGTTCATATTTTCACATACTGGAATCGTTACAAAATATAAAGTTGAGGCAACGTTAAGTTTTATAGGGATCCCTGGAGGTGCGGACACCATACAGATGGGGGGCCATCCACAAATGACAAGGGTTGGAATTTGATTGTTCCGAAAGAGACAGACAGTCCGTTAAATTTTGATTCATGTCCAAACAGCATATATCTACTTAATGATTAGAACCCTGCCTGGACTTCCTTGCTATGTTCACAATCATTCCCACACTTTTTCTTTTACAATATATGTTAATGTAATTCTTAGCTTTTAATTGATAGTTTTTGAATAACATTCTTCTCGTTTTTACTATTAGATGTACGTCAATAATTAAACCCAAGTTCATTTTGATTTGAACATATTTTTATTTAGGCCTGAACCAATATAAAAATTACAAAATGTACAATTACCATTTTCAAAGTAGAATATATATATATATATATATATATATATATTGGAAGATAACTCATACCTGGTTACTAATGTTCCTCACTCATTGCCTTCGCTCAAACGGGTTAAATAGCTAAAATAATATCATGTTTTTTCAATTGCCAGGCAAGGAGGAGCATAAGAAAGTAATTAGCCAATTGGAAGAAGAGAACCAGCAATTGAGTGATTAATAGTGCGTTATGAACACAATCTAGCCAAGGAGATGGCCGCACACTACTACGCTATATGTCTAAGATTGAGGCGCTCAAGTCCAAAGTTAATGATGTAAGAATCAATTCTTTTTACACAAACGTCACATTTAATTGAAAGTGACAGAGATGTCAGCTTTGACGAATTTCAGGAAAATAAAATGTTGACCTATATATTATATATGGGAATATATCTAAACCGGAAGTCGACGCAGTCATCACCTGACCTTGGCCGCTTCACCTGTTCGCGCCAGTACTACTCAAGCCGCCATGATCGGAGCACCTAAAAATTTTCGGCTGTGTTATGCCTCCCAAAGGCAGGAGTTCTAAGTGTAAATTTATCCATTCACCCCCGTTTGGAGTCAGGTGCAAGTTTGACCCATCAACAGTTAAGGGTTCTGAGGACACAGACGAGTATATTGACGATAATTATTCGGACTTACCTGACGGTAGTAGCAACTGCGTCATGGCGTCATAGACATAAGAATTTTCAAATCTCATGCTAATGAACGTAATGAACAATGCATGTATGGATTAGATTGTTAATTCCTAGGGAGCCTTAAGTGTCCAACTATAATATATCTTTATTCACTGTACCATCGCCAGTAAATATATACCCGAAATATCGCAAATCATCACAGGGTTCTCCTTTCCCACCTTACCCTTTTTTCTTAAAAAAAAAACTATCAAAAACTTTTTGAAACTTATTATAAGGAACTGCATGAAAATGTTCCACACGTTATGGCTTGGAGTAATAATTAAATTACTATACTAAGGTTATGGTGACATGAAGACTTCCCAAATATTATGCTTTAATTCTGGAGTAATTACTTAAATATTCAACTACATGCATTACTATACGGGAGAATCCATTGAAAACTATCTAAAACATATTCTGTTAACCCATCTTGGTGTTTAAAATCATTTTTTTAAAAGTCGAGTGAACACCAAAATTATCACTTAAGCGAGTTATGATTAAAAGTTTTATTCAGGTGGTAGATAAAAGTTATGCGTAATTTGATTCCAACGTTTCAGATTCGTGGCGATCCTTCTTCAGGGAATGGTTGACTTGATGATTTCATGGGGGTATATTAAAATTATGCAGTTTGGGTAACCACTTACCAACAACGTGAATGCAGCGATCTCAGCGATCTGGGTATAGGGAACGCAAATTGCAATGTTAAAAATGTGAAGCTCATATCATCATTTTCCCCCGAAATTATTCGGTACCCAGGGTCATGATATGAAATTCTAATAAATATGTAACCATGATTTGACATAGCCTACCTTTTTTTCTCTTTACACCCTTTTTTCATATTAGCAATTTTCTTTATTTGTATGCACTTCCCCCCCTTAGAATTTAAAATATTGATGCCAGGTATGCAAAAGCGGGGAATTTGTGATGTATTTCCTATCGGGGAAGCTGATAAAATTGATTAAAATAACACCAGACCAAGATTTCTCATTGAAAATTTGAAAATCTAATCTATAGTCATATTGGTGGAAACAATGTTGGCAATTGCCAATACCCTGGCCCTGGTAGCCTACCTGTCCAGCGAGTAGGCTATAGTTCTTGGCGTTGGACGCAGGTGTTTGCGTCACGGGAGACGTTGGAGCAGGGCCCGTCAAGCAGACCGGCGGCGCGTCGGTCTCCGTCGCCGGCTTCTACTGATGAATTTGAACGCGAATCTGCGTCGGCGCTTGGTCCGTTTGTTTGATGCCGGAGCATTTGATTTTGGACACCTCTGATAGAGTTAGCCATAAGCCATAACACTGAGCCTCTGGTCCAGTGTTGATAGCATTTCCAGTCATTGACGAATGGCCTGATCCTCCTGGTTCTTTTGGCTAGAAACCATTAACTACGATTCAGACTCAGGGTGATCCATATATAAAACGATAAGTGAGTGACCTATAGTTAATGGTTTCTAGCCAAAAGGTGTACAGGGGTCGAGGTTTATAGGGGTAGAGGTGTGTGGGGGTAGAGGTGTATAGGATTAGAGGTGTATAAGGGTAGTGATATATAGGGGTAGAGGTGTGTGGGGTAGAGTTGTATACAGTAGTGATATATAGGGGGGAAGTGATGTATAGGGGTAGAGGTGTGTGGGGGAAGAGGTGTATAGGGGTAGTGATGTACAGGGGTAGAGGTGTATAGGGGTAGAGGTGTATAGGGGTAGTGGTGTATAGGGGTAGAGGTGTGTAGGGGTAAAGGTGTGTGGGGGTAGAGGTGTATAGGGTAGTGATGTATAGGGGTAATGATGTATAGGGGTAGAGGTGTATAGGGGTAGAGGTGTATAGGGGTAGAGGTGTATAGGGGTAGAGGTGTATAGGGGTAGAGGTGTGTGGGGTAGAGGTGTGTGGGGGTAGTGATGTATAGGGGTAGAGGTGTGTGGGGTAGAGGTGTGTGGGGGAAGTGATATATAGGGGTAGAGGTGTGTGGGGGAAGAGGTGTATAGGGGTAGTGATGTATCGGGGTAGACGTGTATAGGGGTAGAGGTGTGTGGGGGTAGAGGTGTATAGGGGTAGAGGTGTATAGGGGTAGAGGTATGTGGGGGTAGAGGTGTATAGGGACAGAGGTGTATAGGGTAGAGGTGTATAAGGGTAGAGGTGTATAGGGGTAGAGGTGTGTGGGGGTAGAGGTGTATAGGGATAGAGGTGTGTGGGGGGGGGTAGAGGTGTATAGGGGTAGTGATGTATAGGGGTAGAGGTGTATCGGGGTGGAGGTGTGTGGGGGTAGAGGTGTATAGGGTAGTGATGTATAGGGGTAATGATGTATAGGGGTAGAGGTGATTAGGGGTAGTGGTGTATAGGGGTAGAGGTGTGTAGGGTTAGAGGTGTGTAGGGGTAGAGGTGTATAGGGGTAGAGGTGTATAGGGGTAGAGGTGTGTGGGGGTAGAGGTGTATAGGGGTAGAGGTGTATAGGGGTAGAGGTGTGTGGGGGTAGAGGTTTGTGGGGGTAGAGGTGTATAGGGGTAGTGATGTATAGGGGTAGAGGTGTGTGGGGGTAGATGTGTATAGGGTAGTGATGTATAGGGGTAATGATGTATAGGGGTAGAGGTGTATAGGGGTAGAGGTGTATAGGGGTAGAGGTGTATAGGGGTAGAGGTGTGTGGGGTAGAGGTGTGTGGGGGTAGTGATGTATCGGGGTAGACGTGTATAGGGGTAGATGTGTGTGGGGGTAGAGGTGTATAGGGGTAGAGGTGTATAGGGGTAGATGTGTGTGGGGGTAGAGGTGTATAGGGGTAGAGGTGTATAGGGGTAGAGGTGTGTGGGGGTAGAGGTGTATAGGGGTAGAGGTGTGTGGGGGGAGAGGTGTATAGGGGTAGAGGTGTGTGGGGGTGGTGGTGTATAGGGGTAGAGGTGTGTGGGGGTAGAGGTGTATAGGGGAAGAGGTGTATAGGGGTAGAGGTGTATAGGGGTAGAGGTGTATATGGGTAGAGGTGTGTGGGGTAGAGGTGTGTGGGGGTAGTGATGTATAGGGGTAGAGGTGTATAGGGGTAGAGGTGTGTGGGGTAGAGGTGTGTGGGGGTAGAGGTGTATAGGGGTAGAGGTGTATAGGGGTAGAGGTGTGTGGGGGTCGAGGTGTATAGGGGTAGAGGTGTATAGGGGTAGAGGTGTGTGGGGGTCGAGGTGTATAGGGGTAGTGATATGAAGGGGTAGAGGTGTATAGGGGTAGTGATATAAAGGGGTAGAGGTTTATAGGGGTAGAGGTGTGTGGTGGTAGAGGTGTATAGGGGTAGAGGTGTATAAGGGTAGTGATATATAAGGGTACAGGTGTGTGGGGGTAGAGGTGTATAGGGGTAGTGATGTATAGGGGTAGAGGTGTGTGGGGTAGAGGTGTGTGGGGGAAGTGATGTATAGGGGTAGAGGTGTGTGGGGGAAGAGGTGTATAGGGGTAGTGATGTATAGGGGTAGAGGTATATAGGGGTAGAGGTGTATAGGGATAGAGGTGTATAGGAGTAGTGATGTATAGGGGTAGAGGTGTATAGGGGTAGAGGTGTGTGGGGGTAGTGATGTATAGGGGTAGAGGTGTGTGGGGGTCGAGGTGTATAGGGGTAGTGATATAAAGGGGTAGAGGTGTATAGGGGTAGAGGTGTGTGGGGGTAGAGGTGCGTGGGGGTAGAGGTGTATAGGGGTAGTGATGTTGATAGATCGTTCTGTAGAATTGATATTAAACACTATAAGAGACAACGCTTAACATGATGTTCACTTCCTGAGTGCCAAACTAATAGTGATCTTTATTTATCTCTCTTCCGTTGAAGTCCATACATTCCTTGCGTCCGCCCTGTGGGGCTCACCAGAACTATATACTAGACTTGTCGACATCTCATATGCCCCCCCCCCCTCCCAGATGGAGGACGGGGAGAAGAAAAAGAACCCCTCAACCGCGAAACACTCTCTATTTCCAACCTTAACTTTTTTACAAAAAATGAAATAATCGAAATAAGAAGTAAAAATAAACTCAATAAATTTTGTTGATTCTTTTTCTTCCTTCGGAGTTATCCATCCGTTCAAACTTGACATGCAGTGGGTACACGAGATGTCAACCATATGTTACACTCAGAAATAACTATAACGAAAAAAACAAACCTAACCACACCTGTAACCGAGCACACAAGCACACGCACTTTCTTTTATATTGTTAACCCTTTAAGGACGGGAGGTATTGATATTCAATACAAATACTGCATTAATGCAGCCTCCCGTCCTTAAAGGGTTAACCAAGTTCCAACATCCGACCTATGCCTAAATTTCTTTACCAAAATACATTAATCGCTTATATCTCAAATTTGGAGAGCTTTTGCCCTTGTCTTGTTTGCTATCGGTTTATTTCTTGTTGCTCCGTGTGGTCTACGAACAACTAATGTTGGTCTATCTATAAGTATACAAAACACGCCCAGGAATATATTTCCGTAAAGCCAGGATCACACTTGTAAATAACTACTAGTCTACAGGTAAATACCTGACCATCAATCAACTCCTCAAACTATTTACTTTCTCAACTACATGCAATCCTCACACTCTGCCTCTTCTATAATTTCCCAATCTTTTGATAACTGTTATAACTATAACATGAATAATTAAGAATATATGCCGAAATTAGAGTATATAAAAGTAAAAAAAAAAAAAAAAAACAATTACATACTTATCACGAACTACTTCCTTATCACCACTATTTTCTATGGATGCTAAGGCTATCATGTCCTTCTAACCGTGCTTACGTTGCAGCAACCTGGTAATAGACATACTCGCGTTATAATTATCTTCTAGCCTTTCAGAACTTTACTAGCTCACAAAAGGGCTACTAGTAATAAAAAAGTAGTAAAACCCATCATACTTAACTATGGGCCTAATTACATGCCTTTTTGCTACACTAGCACTCATGGAGAAGTCAAGACCTCTCAGTAAAAACCGAACACTTGTTATATTTTGAGCTAACAAGCTCTTCAACATGACTACATTAATTACCCTGACTATAAAACCTGTAACTAAACACACTTCAAAATACAAATATACCGATAAACAACCGAATCGTCGAGATTCACCCCATGCTACTAGTAAAAGTCTCCTTCCTTATGTGTTGTCAACTTATATATTATTACACTCAGCTACTATATCGTTGAGTATCATCTCTGTCATGGGCTTGTTTCCTGTCAATGTCTTTTTCTCTCGTGTACTATCGACCCACCAAGTACCTCCTGGTTTTCTGGCATTAGTACTCTGGTTCCTCTCGCTCCTCCGGCCTAAGAAGTCAGATAAAAATAGAAGACAAAGATGGGAGACCTTTCATTAGTCCAACAAATTTAACCTTAATACTTCATAACATTATCATGCTATTCAATACAACACACAATGCTCCCTTAATGATTATCAAATAACCCATAGTCATGTTTACCATGTGAGCAGTTTTGTTCACAGACATCCTCTGATACCAGACCATCCCTGTATGAGCACCTGCACCAGGACCCCTCTTAGCTACTCTTTTCCTTTCAAGCATGTAGTTTTTGACCTACAAGGTGTGTCTTTACCTCTTTATAGTTTATGGGTATGCCCCTTTACTGCTTATATGACCTATTCATGAACTTGTTTTATACCATATATCCTAGCCCGCGTTATGTGGTCACCTTCTCATTACCATTACTACCTCCTGAAAACCCAAAGTATCATCGGGTGATTATCTTTCAATCATGGGAGTTTCCTCAATAACAAAGATGCCTACCCATTCTCCAGCCTGAGAGCCCCGAATACCAACTTCCCTTGGCGAGCTGCCGTCATAGAGAGCTGTTTCGGTTCGCATGTTCGTGGCGCCAAGAGCAACGCAATTGCCACCCCCTCATGCTCGACAATCTTCTTGAGTGCCGGGTATAAGGATCTTCTCACCCTGCACTCGTTTGGCATCCTTCGGGTTGTCATGTCACCATCTTTCGTCGTGTAGCGAAGCAGTCCCGTCCATCTGAGGCCAACTTTGGTTCCCCAGAATCTCCCACTAACCGTCATCCTTCTTAGCTGTGGGGCATCGATTACCTCTATGGCATTGATAGCTGTTGTGACCTGGAGTAGGTTCAATATTACAACAACATCATCGGCTCGCAGCCGGAGCTGCACGTGTGGACATACGTCCCTGGCACTGACGTAAGGTAGAACACTCCTGAACTTTCTGTAGCGGCCGAGGATGCACCTTCCTGACCTATACAGGACATACAGTGCCAATACCGTCAGTATCACCACTGCTAACCAGCCCGGTCCACTGCTTGTGGCCATCTCATGAAAGTCATTGAAATGTTCCGCCACACTCTTGCCCTTTGATGTAGTTAATCGTTCCTTCAAATCCGGTGTCATCCTAATCTTGCTGACTGCCATTTCGCTGATGTTAAGGTTTCTTGCTGACACCATGTGTGACCTTGACTTATGAACGTACGACATGGCGACCACCCCCGATAGAAGTTTCACTCTACAAGACAAATACACACAAAAAGCGCATGCCATTAGGGATAGTGCCACACTCAAATATTGCAATACAGGGTGCCCCACAACATGCTTCAAATCGATTTTAACACTAGAAAGGCTATTTTTAGTTCTTTGGTCATCGCTCACGATTTTCTTTGCCATTTCTCTTAATTCTACCCCCTTATCTAGCAACTCCTGCGGTATTCCCTTCAATGCTGATCTAATTGTCTCTTCTGAGGGCAGGTGCATCTGCACTAAAGCCTTCATTAAAGACCCCCCTCCATAACCTTGCAACTTTATATTAAATGCTAAGGCTACGTTTATATTGAATCCTGATTCTATTGTTATTTCATAGTTACTTTTTCCACATTTATTTCTACCCGTGTGGATACTAGCTTCTTTTAGCCACATTTCACACCCACAGGGGATTTTCACTACCGCCAAGTTTGATATCGTGATATTTCTATCCTGCTTGCATTTAATTTGTGCTCGCGGCCCATATCCAACCAGGACATGCACATCATCTCCCACATGTACATGAGTTTTAGGCAGCTCCGCGTTTAAATATGTTGTCACATTACAACAGGCCCGAACCCCTTCTATTTTATCCAGAAAAACATCCTTAATACATTCCGGATACTCAATTTTCTTTATCAACACGGCATGCCTACATATAATGTGGTTGTTAAATTTCATGCAGGACTCATACTCAATTTCACTCAAAAGCACAAACGTTTTATTATCGTTAGACATTCCAAAAATTTGCGGCGAACTGGTCATACATGTATATCCCCTATTTCCTCGAGGGTATACATGTACGGGCACAGGGAACAATAGTGGTCTATATAGCTGAAAATTCTGCATCGTATATGCCACCGGCACATCCACCTGGAACTCAAGCGTGGTCTTATCGCGTGCCAGTGCCGCCACCTGCATCATATCAGCGGCACTTCCTATCATTGATGCATTAGGCCACTGCTCCCGTATATCCATCAGCAATTTTCTTACCGTGACATCTATATCAAAGTCACTTCCCAATGCCAATGGCAATTGACCATTTATTAATTGTTCCAATGCGTTTAATATTACCTCCGCTTCGTTTTTGTAAGCCAACTGATTATTTATATCTACTAAGACCTGGGTTAATTCCGCCTGCTCAAATTCCATCTCTTTTGTATAATTTTGAAAACGTTCTATACTTCTAGCTAGTGTCCCTGCAAAGTCCCACACTTCTGTAGTGACATTGACCAATAAACCCTGAACTTTTATCATATATTCGTTCGTAAATCGATGTACCGCGTTATTATTCATAACTAACTGATAAATCAAAGTGTCCCGCTGTTCTGCATCTATTTCATCCTGAACAACTCCCTCTATTAGCTTCATTTGATTTACCGTCATATCGTTAATTTGTGGCTGTGTGGCTACCCCTACTGCTTGATTCAGTACATTTCCTATCACCTGCACCCCCCTTCGCTTGAATCGGGCATGCACGTGTTCAACAAGAGGGACCATCTCAAAAACTCTGTTAATGCGCTCATAAATTTCAAGATTAGTATCGTACAAGGCTCGCACATTCCGTGTTAGTATCGAAGCATTTATTCCCATTTCATTGCCTTCTTCTAGCAGTGGTCGCCTAGGCACCCGTGGAGGTCGCAAATCATTTTCCAGTTTATACCGGATTGTCTCTACCCCAGCGTCCATGTACAATTTTTTATTTAATTTCTTGAACACCACCCCATAATTGTGGCGTAGCACATAGTCACTTGTGCCACCCAGCACCATTATGGAGGAGAATAGGAACCTGCAACATCCCAAAACAACGAGATAACATTTAGAAAACGCTTCTATATTGAAATACCAGCACACGTGATTCTTCGAAATGCCCCCCTGCCATATCTGGCCCGCAGTTTCGGTTCGTCAGATTACAGTTCTTTTAAAATGCCAATCTAGAGCATTTATTTTAGGTACATTCGAGTAATACATATCTACATGAACCCCTTGCAATGCTGGTTTGTTCTACCTACCACCACAAAGTTGTCATTCCGTGAGAACTTTTTGTCTTTCGGTCTTTCTGTCTTTTCACGTGTACTCTTGGTGACGGTCTGGCGCTGACTGCCTACCCCCGGATCGAACCCTCTCCAGTCCCTATGCAGCGTCCGGTGCCACCCTCCACACCACGAGTCAGGCTTGTGCACTCGCCCCCTATTAGGAGTGGCAGGTACTAAAATCACTAACTCTGGATATGTTATCCATGCGGTGGCCAGCATCCTCCCGACAGGATTCCGCCAACCATCTCACCGATATATTGGGTGCCCATACTACACATGCCGGCCTAATAAGGGCGATAAACATCGGGGCATATTCTGCTCAGCATTCCAACCTTTTTCCTCAACATTCCAGCCTTACTTGGGTTTCCTATCCACACATCACACATTTCCACTATGTAGGCAGTGGCACCTAGCATCACTTAGGCATCGCCACCCTCCATTTTATATATTTGGGTTTTTACACATGTGTCTTAGGGCCTCTCTAAATACAGAACTTGTCTCAGTTACCCACACTTGCCCAATTCTTTTATTTTCTTCTAGCTCATCTACATTTATACTTTATCCATTTTTATCCGGCAACTGAGCATGCTTCCGGGCGCCAAACCTCTATCTCATAGACAGTGGCGCCATCTATTTTCGTCTCGTTCAGTTTGAGGCAGTGCTCCCACTCTTAATATTTCTTCATACACCGCTCGTTCTCAAGATGGCCAACCTGGTTTATTTTCGTCGGCCGCTGGTCAGTAGGATTCGCATTATCAATCCCCTCGGTCCGAATTCCGCTCCATGTATGCCTATCGCTCGACTGGACTCCGGTACGATCCATCATCCATCGGACACCTTCCTGTCTACCTTCGCTTCTTGACCTCTAGTACCTCCAGCACTACACGTCGCCTCTGCCTTCCTCATCTGGAATTCCGTCCGCTCATGATTCGTAACTATGTTTAAACTTTCTATTTCGTTCTAACTTTCAAGCCCCCTGCCGATACATTCCAATGTACCTTCGGCCGTTCTACTCACCACTGTTTGCTAGCTTCTTCATATCTGGATCTTTCTGAAACTTTCCAAGCAACCTTGGTAGAAACTTGTTGCTAATTTCAGTTCTTAATTTCTTTACATGTGTCACATGCACCGGTTTTTCCACAACCTTACCCACGCTTAGATCTTTTAGTTTTACTGTAAATCTTGATGGATTACTCAGCACCAAATAAGGTCCTCGAAATTTTTGTTGTAGCTTTTTGGTTGTGTGCTTTACTAACAGACCGTGCACCGTGACATATACAATATCGCCTGGTCTTATGTCATGTTCCTTTGCATTCACATCATATTTTTGTTTCTTCTTCAATTTAGAGCACTCCAAGTTCTTCTCGGCCTCGTCCATAATTTGTGCCTGAGTGTTCAAGATATCCAGCAGATGTTGTACCACTGGCTTGACCGCCTCATCCACACCCAATATTGATGCTTCAGCCGGGGTAACGGCATTCCTTCCAAATACCAAGGTATATGGGGTAACTCCCACTCCCGCAGTCTCCGATATGTTTAGTGCAAATACCACTGCCGGTAGGAAAATATCCCAGTCCCTCTGGCCCTTGCTCACATACGTCCTAATCGATTGTATAATCGATTGGTTGAATCTTTCTGTTGTGCCTTGGCTGGTGGGCCTGTGATATGAGGAGAATACCTGCTGTATTCCAAACGCCTTACAAAATTCCCTGAAGGTTTTTGAAGCAAAACTGGGTCCATTATCCGATCCTAATCATAATGGGACACCTACTACACAGAGTATTTTTTCAAAAAATTCCCTTTTCAGTGTGTTCGAGTCTATTGCTGGTGTACTCCAAGCAAAGAGATATCGAGAGTACTCATCTGTCACTACCTGTATATATTTTGCCCCTCTGGCTGTAGTTATAAATGGCCCCATAGAGTCTATAGTCATGCAACTCATGGGAGCAGGAGCCGGGTCCCGTATCGCCATTGGCAGTTTATATGGCTTCTTATTCAGTTTTGATCTTAGACATTCTTCACACGTTGACACATAGTCTACCACATCCCGTGTCATGTACTGCCAGTAAAACCTTGATTTCACCATTTTTAGTAGCTTAACTGTACCCATATGTCCTGCCATTGGGCTATCATGTAGCAGTTTCAAAACTGTCATGACATGCTTTTCAGGTAATACTATCTGGAAGGTCTGCGCCGCCTCCCGAAGTCTCACCCCACTAGGCAACCTACAAAGCATCCCCCTATGCAAGAAGAACTGATCATTTGTCAATAGCACCTGTCTAGCACGTGCATCATCCACAGGTAACTTGTTGTTTTTTATATATTCTATCATCATCTGACAACTGTTATCCAGGCTCTGATCAGCCAAAAACCCTTTCCTGGTTATTGCCAGACCAAAATCCCTTTCCAAATTTCCAAAGAATTCCCTCTCAAAGTCAGGTATTGCTGCTGTTACCGCCGCCCTCTTTTGTTTTACTCTTTTTGTCGGTGATTTTGTTGGGTTTAGTCTTTTATTTACCCTACTAACCCCAGAACCGACTACCTGCCTCTTTTTCACTCCAGACCTTCTTTTTTCTTTCAACTTTAGCGACTCCTCAGTTTTCTGCTTAGTTGACTTTCTGGTCTCTACCACGTCTAAAGTATAAAAGGCATGCCTCAACGTTTGTGGCCGCTTATACTCCTGGTATACCGGTTCCTCCATTGACGCCTTTTCTTGGCAGCCGTCCAGCTGCAGTGACTGGGCTGCCCTATATAGTCTGAGTGGAGCTATCATCTCTACTCCTTTCCTGACCTCTTCTGAACTCTTTTCATCAGTATGCATGATCCTTATACTGTCCTTTTCTCTTGGAAATGGTCTAGCCCCTTTATATCCCTTCAAGATAGAACACCTTTTGTATTTTAGGATGGGATAGTTCTCGCACCTATCCTCTTCCCTAAAAGTTTTAACCATGCTTACTGGATTAAACGTTACTCCTTTTTGTTTTGGAATCAGGGCCGTTTCCTTTTGTTGTTTCACTGTCAGCGGATAGTCCCTTCTACTCAAAACATCCGCCACCACATTAAGTTTCCCTGGGACATATTTAATTTCACATTCATACTCCATTATTTTCTCCAGCGACCTGTACATCCTCCCCGAGAGGTCTCTTTTCGCGTTTAGTGCTACAAGCGGAGCATGATCCGTGTATATAACACACTTGTTCCCCAACAAATAATGTCTAAATTTTGTCACAGCATACAACAAAGCAAGTAACTCCCTATCTGTGACAGAGTAACGCGTCTCGCAGGCTGACAAGGAGCGTCCCGCAAAAGCAATCGGTGCCAAATTACCGTCCTGACTATGCTGAGAAATTACCGCACCCACCGCAGTCAAACTCGCATCACTTGAAATGATAAAACGCTTGCTGTAGTCTGGGTACCGCAATAGTACCTCATTACATATGGTCTTTTTAATCTTGTCGAAGGCCTTCTGGCATTCCTCACCCCATTCGAAGGGCACATCTTTTTTTGTAATTTTATACAGCGGCGTCATGATATCACTAAACTCCGCTATAAACGACCTGTAGTAATTGGCCAAACCATTGAATGCTCTCACCTGACGTACCGATTTTGGTGTCGGGAACGTTTCCAAAGCCTCTACCTTGTCTGGGTTGGGGCTAATACCTTCTGATGTTATTTTAAATCCCAGAAATGGAACAGTATCCAATCCAAAAAAACATTTGGGCCGCTTGAATTTTATATTAGCCCTTCTAAATGCCTGAAACAGTCTGCGCAATTGACCAATATGTTCCTCCCACGTTTTACTAGCTAGTAATATGTCATCAACATATGGTAGTGCGGAAGGGATACCACTCACTATTCGCTCTATCACCGCATGGAAGGCTTTTGGTGCCGTTTTCAGACCCATTGGCATGGTACGGTACACGTATATACCATCACATGTCGCAAACGCTGTATGTTTTTTATCCATTTCTCTAATTGGCACCTGATGAAAACCACTTTGGGCATCCACCTTTGTAAAGAAGCGTCCCTGCAACTCCCCCACTGCCTCTATTGTTTCCTCTGCACTGGGAAACGTCCTGGCCTGTGATTTTATATTTTTATTTATTTGCCTGAAATCAATCACCATGCGCCAGGAAGGGAGACCTCCAGCCGATGGCTTCTGTACCAGAAATGCTGGGGACACCTGTTCCAAGACCTCGTCATCATCTACCTTCTCTATGACCCCTTGTTCTACCTGTTCTTTGAGGATCTTTCTCATTTCTGTCCTCATTTTTGGATTCATTCTATATGGGTGCATTGCAGCCGGCGTATAATCTTTCTTCAGATCTATTCTGTGTTCATATATATTCGTACACCCTATCTTCTTATCACCGCCTACAAACACATCCTCATTTTCTTCTAACACAGCCAGTAATTCTTCCCTCTGCACTGTATCTAAGTTTACACCCATCTGATATCTTTTGTATTCAAATGAGTCGCCATCTTTTGATTCCCCAGTCAACACGTTTACCTTTTGATCAACCAGTAATTCCCTCATTTTCGCCTTTTCATTGCTCCCCCTGTCTTCTACTCCCAGTGGAACAAATTCTTCTTCATCCTCCACCGAATAGAGAGCCACAATTGCATTTCTCTTTATTACCTGCCAACTATTACTCGTGTTGTATATGCAGATAGGTATCCTATTTCTTTCACCATCCGGTCGTACTAGTGCTCTCTTTACCAGGTATGGAACGGGATATACTGTTTTCAGATTGTCTGTAACCCCTACCGTGTCTGACAGATCTGATGGCGCTGTGATGGTATTACGAAACAAATATTCCGTCTTTGGTGGCAGATTCACTGCCTTATCAGCTCTAACGACATATACCTTTTGTTTATCCAAATTAAAATTGATCTGCGCCCTATACTTTCGCATAAAGTCAACACCCATTATCAATGGCACTGACAATACAGGTAACACATCGAACCAATGCGAGAACTTTCTTCCACGTAATGTTATTTTGACCAATACCTTTATCTGTACCTGTTGTGGCGTGTTATCCGCCATAAACACCTTTTTTCTAATTTTTCTGGTGTGCAGTTCCCCGTTCTTAGCTTTTATACCTTTATACATTATTTCGCTCATACAGGTGCAACTGGCCCCAGTATCTATAAGGAAAGGAACGTCTGTGAACTTACCCACGGCAACTCTGACGAATCCCCTCTCCATAGGCACTCTAACGCGGTCAACACCCACTTCTTCTTCCTTAAATAACGTACACAAGTCATAAGAATCATCCTCAATGTTATAAAAATCTTCAGTTTGATCAAGTATACTTTCTTCCACTGGTTCTAACACCGTGCCATCTCCCTTAACTCTCGAGACACGGCCCACCATCTCGTTAGGCTGTAGCTTATTCATTAGGTTCATCATTGTTTATAACCCTAATGAATTCCTCCTCATTGTTATTGAAGGGAGTTGGAGATCTCCCTCTAACACCATTTTGTCGTTGTTCAGCCCGTAGGCGTGGCTGATTCGGTGCACCATTTTCACCAACACTTCCTCTTTCCAGCGATTTACGCCTACCCTGCATCTGCACATTATTACCCGAACCCCAGGCATTATTATGGCCCATTTGAGTCGGTGCTTGATATCCCCAAGGGTATATCATTTGTGATTGCCATGGTCCGCACTGTGGCATCATCATTTGAGGCATAAAACACTGTGGCATCTGTGGTTGGTATGGCACACCTTGGCCTGTATACGGCAGCCTGTTCCTTCCAGCTGACAGGCTTCTATTTCTGTTTCCAGAAAACGATCTTGACTGCCCATTCTGTGGTTGTTTGTAGTCTGTGCGGCCCCTATCTTGATTACCGTAGTTGTTGTTTTGTCTTCCTGGCGATAGACTTTTTTGTCTTTGCCATGCCATGGTCTGCTGTCCCTCTTGGCCCATACGACTACCCTGCACGGCCCTTATTGCATTCATAATCCTTACTTCGCTGGCTGAAATTTTGTCCGACTGTGTCATTGTCTGGTCTGCAACTTCCCATTTTACAGCTGCGGCCATTGCCTGCCGAAGTGTTGTAGGATCCTCGGCCGACACTCTCTTTGAAATAGACGGTTTCAAGTTAGTTATGTAGGTTTCCATTTGCTGGTGTTTAGTCAAACCCGACCTTGACAAAAGTACCGTCATCTCCATGTTATATTCCTCCACAGGTTCACTATCACCCTGTCGCCGTCTGGCAGGACCTTTCATCTTCTGTCCATATGACAGAGCTTTATATTCTTCTAAAAACAGTTCCTTGAAAACCTCGTATGTCGATGTGGGATTCTCTTCCATATACGTTGTGTACCAGCCATTCGCTTTCCCTTTTAGAAATTTTCCTACACCCGGGAGATACATGGATTTTGGCGCTCCGATCTGCTCGCAATATCTCTCAAACTCCTTCAAAAAGGTATTTGCTGACAACTTGGCTGTTGCCTCGAAGAAGTTTTGTGGCACAGTTGACAATGCCTTTGCCACTGAGGGACGTACATATTCATCTTTATGTTTCTTGCTGTGCTTTCGCCCCACTACCATGTTTACATCACCCCTTTCTGACTCTGTATTTTCCGTGTCTGAAGAGGAATATTCAGTACTCGAGTCAGAGCCATCTGAAGGGTCACCGTGATGACGTCTCCTCCGCCCATATCGGCGAGTTCTGCGTCTCCTATTTCCTGAAGTATGTTCTATCCGTCGAGCCCCCTGTCTCCTTTTATCATCGCCACCTGTCTTTCTTTCTCCTGTTCCTGTTGACCTATTACAATCTGCTCTTTTCCAATCGAAATCCCTGGCTATAGGCGACAGTGGTTCTCTTCTTCCTCGATATATATTATCAGTTGGCCAGAAGCTTTGAGAGATATCCATCAGCCTTTGACCACGAGGTGGGGTTGATGCTCTTGGTGGCACATATGTGTCATTGTTTAACTCTCCTCTGAGGGTTCCTTCCCCCGGCACCACATCTCCTTGTCTCTTATTCATTGCTGAAGAAAAAGGCACAGGTCTGCCTATGGCCTGCTGAGGTGTAGGCTGAGTTTTATTGATTTCTTGCTGGGACCGTGGAAACCATTCTTCTAATCGCTGTTGAATCTGCTGCAGCCGTACCTGTCTCTCGATTTGTTCCTGTTCACTTTCACCTTCATTTAACAATTGATCAGGTGCACGACGCCTCAGTTCAGAGCAGTAAGGCGGTGGTGAATGTTGGGCACCCACCTGTGGAACTTCTCTCCCAACAGGGCCTATTCCCTGTTCTTCACACACTTGTCTCCGCTCCACTAACGCTCTTATATCTCTATTCTCATTTCCCCATGCTTCTTTTCTTGGGGCAAATTCATCGTTCAACGTATCGTATAACGGCCCTGTCACGGGATTCCTTTCCCTGGCCTCTCTTTCTTCCTCCTCTTGTCTTGATCTTTCCCTTATCATTGCCGCCAGATTTCTTAACCTTGCCTCATAAGCATGTACTTCCATCTGGTGCGCGTGGTTCAATTGCTCTACTTCTCTTCTATACGCCATTGCTGTTTATTGACGGATCCCTATTTCGGACTTCATTCGTTCCTCTGTTTCTCTCAGCCTTCTTTCAAAATTGCTGGCTCTCTGGTCCGCCTCTTCTCTGTGCAGTCTGTTTTGGCGTGCAGCGTTTTCCATCGCATCTCTCTCTCTCCTTAATCTGTCGGCTATCTGCCTGTCTTCATATTCTCTCCTATCATGTGGGTTTCCTGCCAGATTGTTGAGACCCAATCCACCGAGATACCATGGTCTGTTCTGTCCGAATGGTGCGTATACCTCCGGACCGTCCTCCTCATACATGTCTCTGCATCCCATTCCTGATGAACCATGCCTTGCAGAGGTTTGTGTATCATTATTCCTTTGTCTTTCACCTATTGACTGCTCACTTGCCTCTTCGTCAAGGCCTCTCTCTGAGCTATCCGTTGATGTGTGTTGCCCCCTCGGTATGGGCATCATATGTTGGTTAATCCGTTCGTTGTTATTATTTCCATTTTCCCCCTGGTTTTGCACCTGCTGCTGATTGTTGGGAGGGACTGGATTTTGCGGTTGAACATTTATGGGTGCTGGGTTCTGATGTTGTTGCGGTGGATCCTGAGCTCTTTCATTATTTGCTATTTGCTGATCACCTACCGCCGGTGGTTGTCCCCAACCAGCTGCTTGCACTGGAGGTGCCGGTGCTTGCAACCCTTGTGCTGGTTCGTTCTCAGCCCCCGCCGGTGCGATCATTGCTTCATCTGCCATATTTCCCAGCCCCAGGGATTCCGTTGACTCTCCAAAGTTCAAGCTTTTTTGTAAATAATAGTCAATGGTATTTGAATCACTTGAATGTTCTGAGGGCTCTGGTGCCAGTCGTAGCCTATCCAAGTCCTCCAGGGGATAAAGATGTGCTGGTTGTTGAGCACGTTTTCTCTTTGCGGCAGTCACCAACCTTTCAGGAGGAACTGGAGCAACCTGGGCCTCGTATCTTCTCGATCTTAATTGTTTGTGAATTATTTCCCAGGCCTTTCCAGCCATTTCCCCTGTATCTTCATTGTTACAATTCTCTCATTTTCACATTAACTGCAGTATCTTCTAACCAGTCCTAGAGTAATCTCCTGCTCCGATCATTCTCCGATCACTCTCTGGTCATCCTGATGCACTACTCCGGCCGCTCTGCCGCCGGCTGGCTCCCCGTTACTCATGGTGCTGGCTATAGCCATTTATAAATAGGCTGCTGCAGCATGGCTCTCCAGAGCCGTCATGTCCACTACTTCACGGAGTTTTCTTATTAAATTGTTTTTTGTTTTTCTTTTTTGTTTCAACTCACTCAGTGTGTTGTGCACCTAGAATCTTAATCCTTCGTTCTCCACCATTGATAGATCGTTCTGTAGAATTGATATTAAACACTATAAGAGACAACGCTTAACATGATGTTCACTTCCTGAGTGCCAAACTAATAGTGATCTTTATTTATCTCTCTTCCGTTGAAGTCCATACATTCCTTGCGTCCGCCCTGTGGGGCTCACCAGAACTATATACTAGACTTGTCGACATCTCAATGTATAGGGGTGGAGGTGTGTGGGGTAGAGGTATGTGGGGGAAGTGATGTATAGGGGTAGAGGTGTGTGGGGGAAGAGGTGTATAGGGGTAGTGATGTATAGGGGTAGAGGAGTATAGGGGTAGATGTGTGTGGGGGTAGATGTGTATAGAGGTAGAGGTGTATAGGGATAGAGGTGTGTGGGGGTAGAGGTGTATAGGGATAGAGGTGTATAGGGGTAGAGGTGTATAGGGGTAGAGGTGTATAGGGGTAGAGGTGTGTGGGGGTAGAGGTGTATAGGGATAGAGGTGTGGGGGGGTAGAGGTGTATAGGGTAGTGAGGTATAGGGGTAATGATGTATAGGTGTAGAGGTGATTAGGGGTAGTGGAGTATAGGGGTAGAGGTGTGTAGGGGTAGAGGTGTGTGGGGGTAGAGGTGTATAGGGGTAGAGGTGTATAGGGGTAGAGGTGTGTGGGGGTAGAGGTGTATAGGGGTAGAGGTGTATAAGGGTAGTGATATATAGGGGTACAGGTGTGTGGGGTAGAGTTGTATACAGTAGTGATATATAGGGGTAGAGGTGTGTGGGGGTAGTGATGTATAGGGGTAGTGATGTATAGGGGTAGAGGTGTATAGGGATAGAGGAGTATAGAGGTAGTGATGTATAGGGGTAGAGGTGTGTGGGGGTAGTGATGTATAGGGGTAGAGGTGTGTGGGGGTAGAGGTGTATAGGGGTAGTGATATAAAGGGGTAGAGGTGTATAGGGGTAGAGGTGTGTGGGGTAGAGGTGTGGGGGGGTAGAGGTGTATAGGGGTAGGGATGTATAGGGGTAGAGGTGTGTGGGGTAGAGGTGTGTGGGGGAAGTGATGTATAGGGGTAGAGGTGTGTGGGGGAAGAGGTGTATAGGGGAAGTGATGTATAGGGGTAGAGGTGTATAGGGGTAGAGGTGTATAGGGATAGAGGTGTATAGGGGTAGTGATGTATAGGGGTAGAGGTGTATAGGGGTAGAGGTGTGTGGGGGTAGTGATGTATAGGGGTAGAGGTGTTGGGGTCGAGGTGTATAGGGGTAGTGATATAAAGGGGTAGAGGTGTATAGGGGTAGAGGTGTGTGGGGGTAGAGGTGTGTTGGGGTAGAGGTGTATAGGGGTAGTGATGTATAGGGGTAGAGGTGTGTGGGGTAGAGGTGTGTGGGGGAAGTGATGTATAGGCGTACAGGTGTGTGGGGGAAGAGGTGTATAGGGGTAGTGATGTATAGGGGTAGAGGAGTATAGGGGTAGAGGTTTGTGGGGGTAGATGTGTATAGGGGTAGAGGTGTATAGGGGTAGAGGTGTGTGGGGGTAGAGGTGTATAGGGATAGAGGTGTATAGGGGTAGAGGTGTATAGGGGTAGAGGTGTATAGGGGTAGAGGTGTGTGGGGGTAGAGGTGTATAGGGTAGTGATGTATAGGGGTAATGATGTATAGGGGTAGAGGTGATTAGGGGTAGAGGTGTATAGGGATAGAGGTGTATAGGGGTAGAGGTGTATAGGGGTAGTGATGTATAGGGGTAGAGGTGTATCGGGGTAGAGGTGTGTGGGGGTAGAGGTGTATAGGGTAGTGATGTTTAGGGGTAATGATGTATAGGGGTAGAGGTGATTAGGGGTAGTGGTGTATAGGGGTAGAGGTGTGTAGGGGTAGAGGTGTGTGGGGGTAGAGGTGTATAGGGGTAGAGGTGTGTGGGGGTAGAGGTGTGTAGGGGTAGAGGTGATTAGGGTTAGAAGTGTATAGGGGTAGAGGTGTATAGGGGTCGAGGTGTGTTGGGTAGAGGTGTGTGGGGGTAGTGATGTATCGGGGTAGAGGTGTATAGGGGTAGAGGTGTATAGGGGTAGAGGTGTGTATGGTAGAGGTGTGTGGGGGTAGTGATGTATAGGGGTAGAGGTGTATAGGGGTAGAGGTGTATAGGGGTAGAGGTGTGTATGGTAGAGGTGTATAGGGGTAGAGGTGTGTGGGGGTAGAGGTGTGTGGGGGTAGAGGTGTGTGGGGGTAGAGGTGTGTGGGGGTAGAGGTGTGTGGGGTAGAGGTGTGTGGGGGATGTGATGTATAGGGGTAGAGGTGTGTGGGGGTCGAGGTGTATGGGGGTAGTGATATGAAGGGGTAGAGGTGTATAGGGGTAGAGGTGTGTGGGGGTAGAGGTGTGTGGGGGTAGAGGTGTATAGGGGTAGTGATGTATAGGGGTAGAGGTGTGTGGGGTAGAGGTGTATAGGGGTAGAGGTGTGTGGGGGTCGAGGTGTGTGGGGGTAGAGGTGTATAGGGGTAGTGATGTATAGGGGTAGAGGTGTGTGGGGTAGAGGTGTGTAGGGGTAGAGGTGTGTGGGGGTAGAGGTGTGTGGGGTAGAGGTGTGTGGGGGATGTGATGTATAGGGGTAGAGGTGTGTGGGGGTCGAGGTGTACGGGGGTAGTGATATGAAGGGGTAGAGGTGTATAGGGGTAGAGGTGTGTGGGGGTAGAGGTGTGTGGGGGTAGAGGTGTATAGGGGTAGTGATGTATAGGGGTAGAGGTGTGTGGGGTAGAGGTGTGTGGGGGAAGTGATGTATAGGCGTACAGGTGTGTGGGGGAAGAGGTGTATAGGGGTAGTGATGAATAGGGGTAGAGGTGTGTGGGGTAGAGGTGTGTGGGGGAAGTGATGTATAGGCGTACAGGTGTGTGGGGGAAGAGGTGTATAGGGGTAGTGATGTATAGGGGTAGAGGTGTGTGGGGGTCGAGGTGTATCGGGGTAGTGATATGAAGGGGTAGAGGTGTATAGGGGTAGTGATATAAAGGGGTAGAGGTTAATAGGGGTAGAGGTGTGTGGGGGTAGAGGTGTATAGGGGTAGAGGTGTATAAGGGTAGTGATATATAGGGGTACAGGTGTGTGGGGTAGAGTTGTATACAGTAGTGATATATAGGGGTAGAGGTGTGTGGGGGCAGTGATGTATAGGGGTAGTGATGTATAGGGGTAGAGGTGTATAGGGATGGAGGTGTATAGGGGTAGTGATGTATAGGGGTAGAGGTGTATAGGGGTAGAGGTGTGTGGGGGTAGTGATGTATAGGGGTAGAGGTGTATAGGGGTAGAGGTGTGTGGGGGTAGTGATGTATAGGGATAGAGGTGTATAGGGGTAGAGGTGTATAGGGGTAGAGGTGTATAGGGGTAGACGTGTGTGGGGGTAGAGGTGTAAAGGGATAGAGGTGTGTGGGGGTAGAGGTGTATAGGGGTAGTGATGTATAGGGGTAGAGGTGTATAGAGGTAGAGGTTTATAGGGATAGAGGTGTGAGGGGGTAGAGGTGTATAGGGGTAGTGATATATAGGGGTAGAGGTGTGTGGGGGTAGAGGCGTGTGGGGGTAGAGGTGTATAGGGGTAGAGGTGTATAGGGGTAGAGGTGTATAGGGGTAGAGGTGTATAGGGGTAGAGGTGTATAGGGGTAGAGGTGTATAGGGGTAGAGGTGTGTGGGGGTAGTGGTGTATAGGGCAGTGATGTATAGGGGTAGTGATGTATAGGGGTAGAGATGTAGAGAGGTAGAGGTGTGTGGGGGTAGAGTAGTGTGGGGGTAAAGGAGTTAGGGGGTAGAAGTGTGAGGGGTACTAGTGGATAGGGGTAGATGTATGTGGTAGTAAAGGTCTGTGGGGAGTTGAGGTGGGGGTGTAGAGTAATGTAGGGGTAGAGGTGTGTGGGAGTATAAGTATAGGGGTAGAGGTGGATAAGGGTAGAGTTGTGTGAGGGTAGAGGTGTATAGGGGTATAGGTGTATAGGGGTAGATGTGTTTGGGGGTAATGGTGTATAGGGGTAGAGGTGTATAGGGGTAGTGGTGTATAGGGGTAGAGGTGTGTGGGGGTAGAGGTGTATAGGGGTAGAGGTGTATAGGGGTAGAGGTGTATAGGGGTAGAGGTGTATAGGGGTAGAGGTGTGTGGGGGTAGAGGTGTATAGGGGTAGAGATGTATAGGGGTAGAGGTGTATAGGGGTAGAGGTGTATAGGGGTAGAGGTGTGTGGGGGTAGAGGTGTATAGGGGTAGAGGTGTGTGGGGGTAGAGGTGTATAGGGGTAGAGGTGTATAGGGGTAGAGGTGTGTAGGGGTAGAGGTGTGTGGGGGTAGAGGTGTATAAGGGTAGAGGTGATTAGGGTTAGTGGTGTATAGGGGTAGAGGTGTGTAGGGGTAGAGGTGTGTGGGGGTAGAGGTGTATAGGGGTAGAGGTGTATAGGGGTAGAGGTGTATAGGGGTAGAGGTGTATAGGGGTAGAGGTGTATAGGGGTAGACATGTGTGGGGGTAGAGGTGTATAGGGATAGAGGTGTGTGGGGGTAGAGGTGTATAGGGGTAGTGATGTATAGGGGTAGAGGTGTATAGGGGTAGAGGTTTATAGGGATAGAGGTGTGAGGGGGTAGAGGTGTATAGGGGTAGTGATATATAGGGGTAGAGGTGTGTGGGGGTAGAGGTGTGTGGGGGTAGAGGTGTATAGGGGTAGAGGTGTATAGGGGTAGAGGTGTATAGGGGTAGAGGTGTATAGGGGTAGAGGTGTATAGGGGTAGAGGTGTATAGGGGTAGAGGTGTGTGGGGGTAGTGGTGTATAGGGCAGTGATGTATAGGGGTAGTGATGTATAGGGGTAGAGATGTAGAGAGGTAGAGGTGTGTGGGGGTAGAGTAGTGTGGGGGTAAAGGAGTTAGGGGGTAGAACTGTGAGGGGTACTAGTGGATAGGGAAAGATGTATGTGGTAGTAAAGGTCTGTGGGGAGTTGAGGTGGGGGTGTAGAGTAATGTAGGGGTAGAGGTGTGTGGGAGTATAAGTATAGGGGTAGAGGTGGATAAGGGTAGAGTTGTGTGAGGGTAGAGGTGTATAGGGGTAGAGGTGTATAGGGGTAGATGTGTTTGGGGGTAATGGTGTATAGGGGTAGAGGTGTATAGGGGTAGTGGTGTATAGGGGTAGAGGTGTGTGGGGGTAGAGGTGTATAGGGGTAGAGATGTATAGGGGTAGAGGTGTTTAGGGGTAGAGGTGTATAGGGGTAGAGGTGTGTGGGGGTAGAGGTGTATAGGGGTAGAGGTGTATAGGGGTAGAGGTGTTTAGGGGTAGAGGTGTATAGGGGTAGAGGTGTGTGGGGGTAGAGGTGTATAGGGGTAGAGGTGTGTGGGGGTAGAGGTGTATAGGGGTAGTGGTGTATAGGGGTAGAGGTGTGTGGGGATAGAGGTGTATAGGGGTAGAGGTGTATAGGGGTAGAGGTGTATAGGGGTAGAGGTGTGTGGGGTAGTGGTGTGTGGGGGTAGAGGTGTATAGGGGTAGAGGTGTGTGGGGGTCGAGGTGTATAGGGGTAGTGATATGAAGGGGTAGAGGTGTATAGGGGTAGTGATATAAAGGGGTAGAGGTTTCTAGGGGTAGAGGTGTGTGGGGGTAGAGGTGTATAGGGGTAGAGGTGTATAAGGGTAGTGATATATAGGGGTACAGGTTTGTGGGGTAGAGTTGTATACAGTAGTGATATATAGGGGTAGAGGTGGGTGGGGGTAGTGATGTATAGGGGTAGTGATGTATAGGGGTAGAGGTGTATAGGGATAGAGGTGTATAGGGGTAGTGATGTATAGGGGTAGAGGTGTATAGGGATAGAGGTGTGTGGGGGTAGTGATGTATAGGGTAGAGGTGTATAGGGGTAGTGATGTATAGGGGTAGAGGTGTGTGGGGGTCGAGGTGTATAGGGGTAGTGATATAAAGGGGTAGAGGTGTATAGGGGTAGAAGTGTGTGGGGGTAGAGGTGTTTGGGGGTAGAGGTGTATAGGGGTAGTGATGTATAGGGGTAGAGGTGTGGGCTAGAGGTGTGTGGGGGTAGTGATGTATAGGGGTAGAAGTGTGTGGGGGTAGAGGTGTATAGGGGTAGTGATGTATAGGGGTAGAGGTGTGTGGGGATAGAGGTGTATAGGGGTAGACGTGTATAGGGGTAGAGGTGTGTGGGGGTAGAGGTGTATAGGGATAGAGGTGTATAGGGGTAGAGGTGTATAGGGGTAGAGGTGTGTGGGGGTAGAGGTGTATAGGGATAGAGGTGTGTGGGGGTAGAGGTGTATAGGGGTAGTGATGTATAGGGGTAGAGGTGTATCGGGGTAGAGGTGTGTGGGGGTAGAGGTGTATAGGGTAGTGATGTATAGGGGTAATGATGTATAGGGGTAGAGTTGTATAGGGGTAGAGCTGTATAGGGGTAGTGGTGTATAGGGGTAGAGGTGTGTGGGGGTAGAGGTGTGTGGGGGTAGAGGTGTATAGGGTAGTGATGTATAGGGGTAATGATGTATAGGGGTAGAGGTGTGTGGGGGTAGAGGTGTATAGGGGTAGTGATGAATAGGGGTAGTGCTGTATAGGGGTAGAGGTGTGTGGGGGTAGAGGTGTGTGGGGGTAGAGGTGTGTGGGGGGCGAGGTGTGTAGGGGTAGAGGTGTGTGGGGGTAGTGATATGCAGGGTAGTGATGTATAGGGGTTAGAGGTGTGTGGGGGTAAAGCTGTATAGGGGTAGCAATGTATAGGAGTAGAGGTGTGTGGGGTAGAGGTGTGTGGGGGTAGAGGTGTATAGTGGTAGTGGTTGATAGGGGTAGAGGTGTGTGGGGTAGAGGTGTGTGGGGGTAGAGGTGTATAGGGGTAGTGGTTGATAGGGGTAGAGGTGTGTGGGGTAGAGGTGTGTGGGGGTAGAGGTGTATAGGGGTAGTGGTTGATAGGGGTAGAAGTGTGTGGGGGTAGTGGTGTATAGGCGTAGAGGTTTGTGGGGATAGAGGTGTATAGGGGTAGAGGTGTGTGGGGGTAGAGGTGTGTGGGGGTAGAGGTGTATAGGTTAGTGATGTATAGGGGTATGTCATTAACCCATTCAGGGCGGGGGCAGTTTACACATATTTTTGCCTGGTGGACGGGGGCCCTTTTCCCCCTTTTTGGGCTTCAGGACGGGTGTTTAACATGAGGTTTAGGGTTTAAAAACACTTTAGGACTATTTTCTTCAAATAATATGTGTCATATGTACATTGTTTAATAGGTGTAAACAGTTATTGATCATATTTTTTCATAATTTCTAGAATTTGGTCTTCAATAATTAAAATAATGGGTCTCAATTGGGTGCAATATGGGGGCAACCTTGCTCCAAATTCACTTTCCAGCATTTACATATGTTAGTTATGACGTCATCATTATTGTCTCCATGACAACACACCTACAAAAATATTTCTAATGTGTTTGTATACATATATTTCAAATTTCATCAAAATCCGTTCATTTTTTATTAAGTTATGCCCCCTTCAATTTATATAAAAAATTGATGCCTTGAGGCATCACCCCGTCCCCTGGGCCAAATTATGTGTGATGCCTTGAGGCATCAGCCCGTCCACTAAGCCATTTTGATGTTGATGCCTTGAGGCATCAGCCCGCCCTCAATGGGTTAATTAAATATATCCTCCAGACAAATAATGTCAAATATCTTTCCTGACATGTCAGATGGCATGTAGTTGTCACTGAAAAGGTCAATAATATTTCATTCCAAGCTAATAGGAGCATTCTAGCATGAAGAATGCTTTCACATGTTTTGTGGTATGCCCATACCTTACGCTGATGTCACTTGTATGTAGTTCTTTTAGTATAACAGTTGTATGTATGATAGTAAATCCAATAGAGAAGAACATGAACAAAGTAATAATATCAGCTGATCCTGAGCCGGTGTGACAGCTGTGCAGCGGATGATGTTAATGACGATGTCATCTATTGCGGTCTACCATGGCGATGCATATACAAGACGTTAGTGACAACGTCCTCCATCTGTCATGACAACACATTACTGTCTCTTAGGCTAGTGGTTACCTACCATGGCAACACATAGCTCTCTCTTAGGCTAGCAGCCACATCGAAAAAGAGTTGTTTACAAACAGTGCCATTAGAGAGATCTTAGAGTAACATCAATATGACTCTAAGGAGAGATTTTCTTTTAGTGACTGTGTTTTGTATACCGTTATCTTTATCTTTGAGCTATACTGGTGTACCCAGAGTACCATTAATGTGGGTCAATATTTAAACTAATTCTAAAGCTGGCCATTGTTTGTGTGTGGGTGGTGGGGGTTAGGAATCATCTTTCTCACATAATCAACCCACATATTAAACTCAGGCCCTAATTGAGATATCAAGAAAGGGCTTTCAGTTCTCTTCTACTTTCACCAAGCCCTATGTTTTGATATATAACACAAGCATGTTAGCCTCATTTACCTCCAACTTGAATTTTGCTGTTATATAATAAACAGGGCTTTCTGATATTAATCAGGCCCTAATCGAGATGTCAAGAAATGGCTTTCAGTTCTCTTCTACTTTCACCAAGCCCTATGTTTTGATATACAACACAAGCATGTTAGCCTCATTTACCTTTGACTTGCATTTTGCCGTTATATAATAAACGGGGCTTTCTGACATAATCAACCCACATATCTCAGGCCCTAATTGAGATGTCAAGAAATAGCTTTCAGTTCTCTTCTACTCTCACCACGCCCTATGTTTTGATATACAACACAAGCATGTAAGCCTCATTTACCTCTAACTTAAGTTTTGCCGTTAAATAATAAACAGGGCTTTCTGACATAATCAACCCTCATAACTCTGGCCCTAATTGAGATATCAAGAAATGGTTTTCAGTTCTCTTCTACTCTCACCAAGCCCCATGTTTTGATATACAACACAAGCATGTTAGCCTCATTTAGCTTTGACTTGCATTTTGCCTTTATATAATAAACGGGGCTTTCTGACATAATCAACTCCCATAACTCAAGCCCTAATTGACATATTAAATAATCAACCCACCACTACCACCACAACCTTTTCAGCTTTTTGCAAACTTTACAACTAACTTTCTCCACTTTCCGACTGACTTTCTGACTGACTTTTCCGAATTAACATGCAGCATATAGCATTAACATGTACATAACTGCACTTGGTATTCGTTCATGTTGTTTCAATGATATGCTGATACAGATAGTATGACTAGAAAATTAGATGTCATACATACATTTTGTGTTTCAGATGCTGACTTGCACCGAATGTGGTCATGAATGTGCATCAAAGGCTAAATATGTACAACATGTCTTCTACCATCGCAATGCGGCAAATTTTTCTTTTCAATGCCCCTATCCTGGGTGCATGAAAACGTTACTAACTTATAGAGGTCTATCAAGTCACATGAATGATTATCATGATAAGGATCATAATGTTGCACCAACACAATTGTCAACTGTGGACAATAGATATACGTGTAGCATATCAATGTGCTGTAGTGAAATTGTTGGTTATACAAACCTGGTCAATCACTTGTGCAAACATATCCGTGATGGACACAGTGTGGCATGCCCCTTCAATATCTGTCACAACAAATCATATACCAAAGTCACTAGTTTTCGTACCCATCTTCTCATGCATAGGTCTGATATTTTGACGGACACTAGTACCATTACACCTGACATTTCACATCCTATTCCCCAGCATTCTACAAATCCATCACCCCAACTCTCAAATCTTCCAGTTGATTATGAAGATGTGTCAGATGAAGAAATGGTTGATGAGACTGAGGACACTGAGTCACAAATATCAGACAGCCTTGCATTGTTTTATATGCTACTGGAATCTAAGCTGAATGTCCCAGCTTCTACAATTCAAGTTATAGTCGATGAGATATCTGCCTGTACCCAAATGGCCAATAACATTCTGGGGAAAAAGGTTGCCAGTGTCATGAGGGAAGATGGTGTTTGGATAAGATCCAGGTCTTCCGGCTCTTACCATGAAATAGGGTAGAGTACTAAACTATTAGAACAACTGACTACATGAGATAAATAAGTGTAAAGTGAAAATATATGAGATTATATATAAATTATAAAGTACGCTCTCATAGTATATGTAACACCTTGTACTGGGCGGAGTAAAGTATACAATAACAACTATATATAATATATCACTTTGAATAATATCTACTTTCCATGACTAATTTTGAATTTTGTAAGGCTGTTAGACATCTATTTTTTCTAAACATTTTCTAAATTCTTTTGGGGTTTCAGAATTGAGGTCCTCAGTGGATAGTGAGTTCCATGCTATGTTGGCTTTATAGAGGAAGCTGTTTTTTTAACGTGTTTTATTGCAGGAGTAGACATTCAGTGTCGTCGCAGTGACGATGTTCCCACTGCCTGCCTAATACAATTTGCAGTGATACATAAATACATACATGTTAGAAAAAGGAAATATAATATTTAATGATTAGTAGAAAGTTCTTTATTTGGTCGTTTGTTTAGATAAAGGGATGGCTTTGGTCGATTTATTATTAGATTTTTTCTATACTTTTTGCATGGCTCCTTGTTTTTATAGGATCCTTTTGTCTAAATGTTTGTCTGAACGGGCTAGGTGGTAGGCACGTTCTAGAGTATGAATTTGTCTATTTTTTCATTTAAAATATTAAAATAAATTAAAATATTTAGCTCTATCATTTCGTTGTCAACGTTGGTCCTTTTGTTTACATTCAAAATAGATCGTACAGAGGAATTTAGTACAGAATGTAGTCTCGAGCTTCGTTGATGAAGATGAATCAAAGATATCTCCATAATCGATATTAGGTATTATTATTGGCACAAATCATCATGGAGAGATGAAGGTATCTGGAGGGTTCAATTCTCACCATTTGATAAATCTGCTAAGTTACACGTTGGTAAGAATGGAAAAAGGGATTGAGCCCATTTCGTGAGAACTGCTCATATATATATGATATCTCAGGCATGTTTTTTTTTTTTTTTGCGACAACTTCTTTTTATTCAATATGTCAACAAATCTCATCTCTCTCCAGGACCAGTCTACATCGAAAAATACATAAGTCCGTCTCACGTTTTCATTTGACGAGCAATTAAAAAATAGAAACACATCAACATATTAATTTTTGCTTTCGTTTACACACTTTATCTTATTAACAGCTTAACTTATACTTTCTATTATGTTCACAAATTTATTTATTTCGATCTATTATGTCTGTTAAGTCCGCAAAGAGACTTCTCCACCTTTTCTTTTCATCTTTGTCAATTTCTGTGAAGCTGTTCTGGTATAAAATGATTGATATTTTCGACCTCAGCTCATAACTGAAAAACAGCCATCCTATCATTCCTTCATGGAATAATTCTTGGCGGTGGATGAAAGCTTTTGTTGCTAGAACAATCCAATTGATAATTTTATTATTGATACCTTTCCTGTCAAAACCGAACATTATATTTATTTTCTTGAGATCGAATGATCCATCTTCCTTTCTTTTGACTATACTCCTACCACCTATGTCTTCATTCAAGTAGCCGATAGAGTCTACGAAGCTGAACACATCCTGCCATAGGGTTTTTGTATTTCTACATGTCATAAAAAAATGTACAATATCATCCCTTTCGGTACAGAACGAACATACTGGGAGGTCTTTAATTGCAGCGTTTTTCAGGTAATAATTACAGGTAATGGTCTTATGAAGAATCCTATATTGCAACACTTGTAATCTTGTTTCGCTTGTGACTTTATAAGGATTTAGAAAGATCTTCTTCCAATTGAGCTGTTTAAATTCGTCTTCACTCAATTCCAATAACTTCTGCCAAGAATTAAGTTTTACCCTTTTCACAGGCATTTTTTCTATAAGCGCATTATACAGTATTTTGCTAGAACTTAGGCATGTTGCTAGGGAGTCTTTCTACGACGATGATGATGTTGCGTTGCGTTGCCAAAAATACCCCCTTTTCGAGAATTCCACGGACTTCACTTGCAAAAAATACCCTTTTTTTTAGCATTTCGCGGATTTCAGCTGCAAATTGGTACCCTTATTTCTGATTTCGCGCTCCGCGTTTGTGAGTGAAAAATGACCCCTTTCTCCGCGAAATTGGGAACAAAAGAGCGTACACTTTTTACCCCTGAGTGTGTGTGTGGGGGGGGGGGGGGGCGGGGCCAACAACAGCCATCGTACTCGGTCCATCGTTGGGGTCCGGGTGTCGTCTGCTTTGTCTCCCTCCTCCGATGTGCCCTCTCCGAAGCTGAGATCTGAATTGAAAAGAAAATTATTTGATAAGAATGTTTATTTGTTTCGATTCATTATTTGGTGGATTATCTTTTATTTTTAGTCTGATTTTCTGCGATTTAGATAAAATTTAGCCTAATTGTGCACTTGATCATACAACAGATTCTATGTGGACATTTACTGAGTCAGAATATTAGCAAATGAATGATGGAATATTATTTTTACCTTAATATTTGGTGGAAGTGGTCCCTAGACATAATTCTTGTGATGTATTCTGTTCTTATTATCGGTTTCGAAGACCAGTAATCTTTGATTCTTGGTTTCCTCATCAACCCCATCAGGAAAGTTAGACCGATGAAGCCTCGGAGGGTGGGGGCGTCCAGGGGGATCCATTTTTTGGCCAATAGGTCATCTTCATATATTTTGGATGATATAAAGACTCTATTCTATACCCAGTGACTAAGTCAGTGCACTTTGATGTTTTGTTAACAGCTTTTACTTATGACAATGAAAATGGATGGCCATATTTTCTTTGACAATACTGTCAAAGAAAATATTGTTGGGACGCAGTGGATTGGACATCTTTGTCATGGATGAATTATTTCCATATCACTATATCAGTCTCATAATTTAGTTCAAATTCACCATTTAACAGTATGTTTTAAAATTTTCTTTTGGGAAGAACACCCCTAACCCTGCTCTATATGATGTGCCACCGGTGCTTGCAGACCCCTTCCCCAAACACAATCGTCAAAGCATTTCCTAAGTTTAGTCCTAAGTTATAGGCCTACCAGAATTGAAGAATTTTCCAGGACAAATGTATGGCCTAAATGAACAAAACGTCCACAGAATGTTCAAAAACCAGAATTTACTTTTAATTTAAAACAAGAATCCTATTGCTATCTAGTAGATCGTTGGTGATATATTCAGACAGAAAAATCAATCACAGGAGCTTCTCCCATTTTTAAACAGTGTGTTATCCAAAATAACTGAAGGAACGTTTTTTTGTAAAAAAAAAAAAAAAAAAAAAAAAATATGCCCATAGAAATAAAAGTTCCCATCACAGGTAAACAAATAAAGGTATTACACGAAATTTCTTGACAATGCGGATCCAATGACATTAGTTTTGTGTCTATATCTATTATAATAACGGCCATGAACGCCCAAAGCGGATCGACAGTTCATAAGAATCGACCATATGCATGTTGTTAATTAATGTCAAAACAAGATTAAAATAAACTTGTTGGTCAAAATTAAACTTTTCCGGGACAAAGTTGTCTGCGGCGGGACGCGGGACACAAGGCTGATTTCCAAGACTGTCCCGGAGAAATCGGGACACTTGGCATCTCTGTATACAGTTTCAAATTATTTACAAAATACCAGTCAAGTTGGGAGATTAGAGACCAGCCTTTGGAGGTATCGGACGTGTGTGTGGGAGCTCCGCCGAGACTGCTCTAAACTCGATCATATATTCGATTAAATCATTATTTTCATCTGATAGTTTCTTATCAGAGTGAGCTGGAATGATAGAGCTGAGTCAGTGTATTTTTATGAACATTTGATCCTTATTTGACTGTTTTTTGGAGGAACATTTACTGAATTCCCTATATATCGTTCAGAATGGAAGGCAATACGCCAGTGTTTTTGACACAAAACCAAGCAGCCACAGCTTTCAACCGACCGCTAATCCCTTTGTTGGACAACAATGAAAATGCTCTCCCAACTGTTGAACCTTTGTCTGATTTCGACCTGGTTTCAATTACTGAATATTCGATCGATGAAGGAGATGAAAGTATTGATTCACTTAAAAAGTCACTCAAATTTGCCCACAAAAACTATGAAATAATAGTAAACAAGGTTGACGAACTCGTACTCAGCGAAAATAGTATGAAGAAAGAAGTGCTCGATCTTCGATCCAAAGTGCATGATTTGACCGAAGTGAAAGAAAATCAGCACGAGAAAATTCTTTCACTAGAAACAGATTTACGCAGAGCAAACCTATTAATCTGTGGAGTGCCCTACAATAAGAAGGAAGACACATACAAAGTAGCACTACAAGTATTAAATGAAATCTGCCCCACGATTAAGGAGAAAGATATACATCATGCCAGGAGACTTTGGAAAAAACAACTGGGTTCTCGTCAAATTTTGATTAAGTTAAAGAATGAACCCCTACGTAACTATATCTATGACAGACGATCCAGTCTGAAGGATAGTCATGATTTCCCCAGAGTTTACATCAATCCTGACTTGCCGGACGAGATCCAAGAGAGGAAATCAAAACTAAGGATGGTCAAATATCATGCTGAAAAAAAAGGAGGGAAAACGGTTGGGAAAATCGTAAGGGACAAACTGCAGATAGACAACATCTGGTACAAGCACGACCAGCTCGAATTGCTGGACAATGGATACAAGTTGAGTGATGCGAAAACCAAGAGAACAGATGCCAGTATTTTCTTCCAATCGCAATATTCTCCCTTAAGTAATTTCTTCCCATCCCCCATCAAAGTCGACAAGCTTACGTTTAATTGTGCTGAACAAGCGTACCATTACGCCAGGGCAAATCTCCTAGGCAAAAGAGAGGAAGCTACGAGGATATTCCTCGAGAAAGATCCAAGAAAAATAAAAAGAATAGCCCAAGAAGTAGAATCCACCGAAAAATGGGAAAAGCTCAAGGTTTGTGTCATGCGAGCAGTTGCAGAAGAAAAGTTTTCCCAAAACGAAGACTTAGCTGATTACTTGGCTAATACAGGAACCAGATCCCTATACGAAGCAACTAGTGATCGCTTCTGGGCGATAGGTTACCATCTACATGCTGATCAAAACGGTGGGGATAAATACATGGGACAAATCCTAGAAGATATCCGTTCTGCTATTAACAATGAGATATCTGCAGAAGATAGGATAAAACGCAAATTCAAGGGACTAAATGGGGAAAAACCCAAACCATCAAGTAGTAGTTCCCCTAAACCCAGAAGGAAGAAATATGAAACGAGATGAAAATCAGAAATCTGACATGGCCACAGGTGGGGGAAATGAACACGCAAATTGGTTAACCCATTACCAGGAAGACATGTTTAATGATGCATACGAACAACGACCCATGTCATCAAGCCAGCCTATGCCCCATATAGAAAGGCGCATTCAACCTAGTGAACAAGTCCTAGGCCCTTCAGGCCAGGTACGTCCCAATAAGCGAGTTCGGATTTCCGCGCGCACAGGTCCTGCCACTGCGTGAGGGGGATAAACAACCATGCAGTGTGGGTGGGGCACTCACTACTGCACACACACATACCGTATACACAGTCTGGGAAAGTCTCTATACTGTCTTGACCAACCGATAACTTTTGAAAAACTTTAAATGACTTCAAATGTAGTAGGTTTTATTTATATGTTGGCTAGTTGAGAAACTAAGAATTAGTTTATGAACTGAAACTCCCATGTAACCAACCCCACATAGCCCTTTACAGGGTCTCTTCGGGTCATGGAAAAGCCTGGAATCTGGAAAAATGAATTCAAGGCCTGGAAAAGCCTGGAAAATAGGCATTTTGGTCGAAGGGCTTGGAAAATTAGCCTTGAATTATGTTTGAATATATTAAATCAGTGTGCAACATAGTGAATTGGGAGACCAGAGACCGTTGGTCTCTGCCAAATTGTAACAGTGGAGACCGACAGGATTTTACAGAGACCGAAAAAAGGGGTCATTAATATGGTAATGAAAATTAGATTGTCTATGACACAACCAATTAACAAGTCAATAAGTGATTTAACTCACAGAAATTATTACTTTAAAAAAAACATGAGAAAAGGTTCTCCTCAGATAAAGACCTCATGAGTTCATGTTTCCCATTTAATTTGAGGTCCTGGCCCAAGAGAGAGACTATATATTATAAGCTTAATAAGTACGGTATTGCCTTCATGCCAATCAAAAGTGATTAAAAAAATAACTCAGAATACGAAAAGTTAGACAAGATAATGTAACACTTGTTCATAATACTTGTTCATTTCAATGGAGACCGTCGGACTCAGCCCAATGTCAATATCAGAGACCGACACAAATTCAATGGAGACCTGGGCGTTGGTCTCTGGGTTATGTTTAAATGGCCTTGAAATTGTTCAGAAACTATAACAATTCAAAAACATGCAGAGGATATTGGGTTAATCTTAGAGTAATTTCTACTACTCTGAGGGTTAATTAAGCCCAACCCATGGCCACAGATTTTATCTGGTGACTGCTTGGCTAAGTACATAAACAGATATCCCTGAGATAGCCCAGGGTTGCTGTAAAAACATTACATCTAATGTAACTTTGTGCTTATTCTTGAATGCCAGATCTGCCATGAAATTGTCTTATAGATCTATATGTATATATGCATGGTTTATGAAGTCAAAAAAGGTGATTAGATGATAAAAACAGACAGTAGGAGAGTCCCGCACCTCACTAGTCCTATAGCTAGTATAGCGGTACCACTACAACGAGCGTTTGTTTATCCCCCTTGCGTGGGGACAGGAAGCATTTGGGACATCCGAATCGAATCCGAACTCGCTTATATGCCTCCACCCTCGTCCCCCACTGAGGAATCCACTAGTACAACCCAAGTGAGAACGACCACTGGATCAGTTCGAATGCATTTGCAATCCCCAACGTATGCGGACAAATTGACTCCACCATACCTAAGATCTGGATCTAGCTCTAAAACAAGCAAGAAGCCAGCACCTGGAGAAAAGGAGGTAATTTCAAATCCTGAAAAATCTAAGAACAAATCTCAGAGTTCTTCTAGGAATCGATCAGCTAAAAAACCCCAGGTAATCGAGCAGAATTGTAATGAAAATAACCTGTCTGTCTCTGATAGTGAAATTGAAATTGATGGAGATCTATCTCTCAACAAAATGTGTAAAATTGACGCAGAAGGGCACTGTACAGCGTAATAACCTCATGAGTTTATATATTCTGTTTAAATTGCAGAAAAAATGAATCCCTCAACGATTGTGGTAACAGACTCTAGAGGAAAGCACCTTCAACTGTATATAAATTCAAGCGATATTATAATATATCCCTTCAGTGGTGCCGGTCTGGAACGCCTATCAGTTGAATTGAAAAAGAAATGCTATCCTTATTGGCGGCATCTGCGATTTTTGTTTGAAAAACAGAGAAACACAGGAGATATCGCTAGCTTCTTATCACGAGGGCCAGCTTGTGCGACACATGATATCCCTTTATGAAGATTCTCTTAATTACCTACAATACGAGCAGACCATATGTAACATATCTCTAGGAGGTCTAATAGGAGTCCAGCTTAACAAAGCGAATAAACTGGAGGGTTTTTCCGAACATCAAAACATGATTTCTAATGCCATATTAACCATCAACCAAGATCTGCGAATGATGAATTTCAATAGAAGCCTAAACCACCCACACCTGATCACGAAAGTGCACAAATATGAAAAACACCGTCCGAGACACACTTATACAAGACTGCCCAATGGTATCCACTTGGACGAGATAGTTCTAAAAAACTGGGCAAAACAGATCAAGTTATATCATGAAACCCCACGCATATAGAATCTAAAATGACAATACTATTTTTTCAATCGATTTAGCACACAGGATGATGATAATCATTGTCTGTGATATAATACAACAACAATTAATGACTGGGTACGCTATCCTAACCATTCCTGAGTGGGATAACCATTGTAACTAATATTTCACACTACTATTTATGCTCTGATACCTTATACCTACTTATACCGTCTAATGCTCTATATTTAGCAACAACTGTAAAATGACCATATTGAAAGCCAGTACAGGCGCCTTGAAGTAGTTGGGCACAGGTCTCATGAAATGTTGGAAATATTATTATAAATTATAACAATACTTTATTATAAATAAACTATTATTATAAATTATAACAATACTATCGCTAGGTTTTGTATTAGAAACTTTCCTTACACAATGCATGACATGAATGTTGATAATCACATATTTTCTTATATTGATAGTAGACATTGCTGTACAATCGTGAAGCTCAGGAAGAGGGCCGCCAGCAAGACCAGACGACGATATATCATCGCTAGTCGACCTCGCCACCCTCTCCCATGAGCAATTTCATTGCATTTCTTGGTACGAACGCACAATGGACACTTGTATAAGAATATTTGGAAATTTACCATCTTTTCTTCCTTGATACGCTGGTAAGTGACTTATCAAATATTACTCTGATAACCTTGAACATTGTACTTATAGGCAAACATGAAATACAGATTTGGTGACCATGTTTTGACACTTTAAAAATGCTTAATACAACTATATTTTATAACCTATGTTAAAATCCAATGGTATGGTGCAAAATGGTAAAGGTAAATCGCTATGTTGAAACTATATACTAAAATACTAATGGTACGGTCCAAGCAGAAGGTGATTATTAAATTAAGTAAATCTCTAACGTTAAAAACACCAAAGGTTCGGTGCAAACTGAAAAAGCAAAATCTGAAACAATTCGCATTGATATATGCTATGCCTTATTCGCCAACGGTATGGTCCATGCAGTAAATGCAGATGGCGCCACTGCGGCAAAGTTTTGGACCGCCCATGCACCTGTTCCTGATATAAATAGAAAATTGAAACGTTGTACTTAGTTGATTCCATGGCAGCAAGCTCGCCACATCGTTGGGTATTAATCTAAGCAGGAACCATATGATGATAATCTCTGTTGAAGGTTACAGTCTCTCTATATGTATTGTAATACGCTCTAGGTTTAGATGAATTAACACTGTTGTACTTTCCGTGAGGTACTTTCACTATAGATATGTTTTCTCATCTACCATCATTTCTCAAATCATCTGTCCATATAACCTAATTTGAACCTCTTAAGTATAATGTAATCTATATTTTAGTTTGTTAATATCATCATCATTTTTTATAAAATTATACAGCATTGTCCATAGAATGAAATGCAGACAACCTATAAAATCGCAAAGTGTATGCGGCGGTTAGCTCTGCAAAATTTGCATGCTATTTCATACGAAAATAAAACTGATTAAAAAAAAAAAAAAAAGTTATAATACAATCAAACAAATGTTCTTTGTTTAGTCGTTGCTCTTTTTCTTGTCTCCTATATGTTACATTCACTGGAAATCGCTACGCCCGTGGGAAATATGGGACGACAGATCATCCCTCATTCGCTTTTGCCTATATATCCCTATCCAGTATGCTGCCTTAAGGTTCAGTTCACTTTGGTAGAAGACATTTTCTGGGCAATTCAGCAATTCTTTGGCATTAAAATTCGACAACTTGTATATACTGTTTCAAAAATACCAATTTAAGTAAAAATACTGAACACTTTCATCCCTGAATTATTTGTAAAAATAAAAAGAATGGGCATATAATAGGCACCCGCCCGTATGTAGGCCCTATATAGGTGGCAGCAAGTAGGCTCTATATATATATTCTCTATTTAGCCTTGATAAAATACACATGACTCTCAGTGTGTGAAATAAGGTTAGATAATTGTGAATTATTTGCTATTGGTATTTGCTATACCAACCCTTGTTAATATTTTTGTTACTACCCCCTCATTATTATAAAGGTAATCAATATTCTGGGTAGTAAGTAAGCGGTTGAATAAAGGGAGAAGAGAGAACTTTTTTTTAAATACCATGTTATTCCATGTTCAATACACTATATTAAACTTTATTTGTGAAAAAATGAGTGCGCAAAATCTTATTTATTTCATTTGAAGTTCCTCCAATGCGTGCTGAAAACCCTCAATGTTTTTGGACTGTTGGACTGGGGAGCATGGGGAGCTTGCCAAAATGGCCAAGTATAGGCCTACAGTCATATATGAGTTTTGAGATTATGTGGCCGGTTATGTGGGTATCCTCTGCTCCTCTGGAGCAGGGGAACGCAGAGGAGCGGAGTACTGGTGGCCGTGATAAGGCAGAGGAGTAGAGGAGCAGAGGAGCAGAGGAGAGCAGCGCGTCGTCGATCGCCGCGAATAACCTGACATACGTGCACAGTCCGAAGGCGCTTGTACCGCAGTTGCAGCCGGGTCCCTCCCTTATTTTCCTCTTTTCTACAAACTTCCGGTTGTCATGACTGTGAGACATGCGGAGCACGGAGGTGTAAGCTTACCGTATTTAGTTTAAGGTCATGATTCTTGAATTCCCCTCTCTTGATACATGTCAAATTACTCTGTCGCAATGTCCCACACAAAATATTTCGGGCGCTTATGTCCTACCAGAAGAACTGTTAACCGCATCCACGTCCACAACCTTCATCAGTGGCGTGTATCCTCTATGTACCCGGGCTCGGCCGGTATGTTTTCGGCACTTGATGCCGCTGACGTTGGGTCTCTGTCCGGGGTGGACTCGGAACGTGTTCGTTGCAGGAGTCAAAAGGTATGTCAAAGGCAAAGCCGTCTTTCTTCTTTCTTTAGCCTACTAGTTCTGCCTTTTCTAGTAAAACCTAAGTTGCCTGACTATTTCAAGCACTCCAAAACTTGGCAAAAGTAAAATGCCTTTTAGTTTTCACATTGTTATTGAAAATAAAGATATAAACCCTGACGGACATTCCCCACCCTGGCGAATGTCCTTGATACTGCGGTAAACTTAGGGAAATCCCCGCCTGGGTGGGGACATATTTTCTTGGACATCCCCCTACCATCCCCCACCCCTGGACAAGTGCATAACAGGAATATGTAGGGCTTTCATCTATGGAGTCAATATTTTACACCCACATAGTGTATCATCAACTTAGAATTGAATTTCTATCTAGATCATAATTTTAGTTTTATTGACCCAGTAAAATATCTCCATGTAAATGTAAACAAAATATCCGGCAGTCACACTGCATGGGCATCGCAGTATGCGTCCCGAGATCCTAGCGCCCCGGCCCCGGGCCCCGGCCTGGACGCTAGCTCCCCAGCCTTGGATCGAAGCGCCCATGGCCTGGATCAAAGCGCCCAGACTGTTAACGGGCTGTTTAACACTAAACAATACCAAAACTAACCCTAAACCTAACCTTAAATTGGTGGTCCTAAGTCAGTAAAAGGGGCAGTGATCGATCTGTCCTGAGTGAAAATAGACTAATAAAAGAAATTAATTGACTAGTAAACGGTCTGGGCGCTTCAATCTAAGGCCTGGGCGCTTCGATCCAAGGCCGGGGCTCTTGAATCCAGGCGCTAGACGCTAGGGTCTGGGCGCTACGATCCTGGGGCACTTGAGTCCCACCTCCCTGCACGGGCACCCTATTAGCACCATCATCCAACAGCAGGGCTGACCCTCCTTTCACTTCCTCAGTCAGTGGATTCGGAGAATATCGCCCTGGCTTGGGAGGACGCATTAGAATTATAGAGTTCCACTGCTGCAAGTTGAACAATTTATGAGATAACCCAATCACCAACACTTCTTTAGAACTATTTTTAATAGACCGCCTTCATTTTTTCTTCTTATAAAACCAACAACAACCTGTATTATACGTTATTATTGGTAACCAGTTAAACCTACTAACTACCGGTACGGTACGTCAAACTATTATTGTAGCGGAGCTACTCTCAGCATCGGTCTGAATCCCCGAAAACCCCTCAAAAGGCCCCTTTATACAGTTACTGAAGAGCTATGTACAAACCCCTGTTTTGCACCTTTTGGCATTTTTCCCCCCTTTGCCCCAACTGATTTGTTTCATTTAAGTCTTAAGTCCTAGTACCTGGGCTATTGCAGGGTATTGTCTGAGAAAAATTTTGAATTTATTTTTTTAAATAGGAATTATAAGCTGTCGGCAAAAAACGCGCAGTCAGGGTTGATCTTTAGGCCTCTCAAAGGGGTTAATTGGTGTGTAATTGATTGGGGAGATAACTCTACTAAGATAGCCTGGCCCTCTACTAAGATGGCCTGACTAAGATGGCCCAGCCAGCCTGTTTTGGTGCCTGGAGCCTGGACGTGACGCGACTCAGTTGTGGCTACCAAAGGTATCACAGGTTCCAATCAATTCCCTGCTGGTGTCGCCCCAGTCTCTCTTATTTCAGAGAAAGGATACATGCTCAAAACGGCACACAAACACCTTTTTACAAGGATTTGATATATCTAGTCATTTCCGTTACCACAAAACGCCCCCTCAACATCTCTAGATTGATGTTTTAAAGTAACACAGTCATCATAGTATTAATAAAGAAGTAATGGACGTTTTCCTTCCTCTGCCATGCTTTGGCCCCTCTCATACCACTAGCCTGCACTAGCAACATTCACCCTCACTGCTCCACCCAAGGTTCATAGCTCAGTGGTAAGTCACTGGCACAGAGAGTGGAAGATTGGGAGTTCGAGCCTCGGTCAGGCATCAGTCTTTTTTTTCTCTGGGTCTCGTAGATGCTCTCATTCTATGCGACAGGGCGGGTGGGTTGGCATGGTGATGGGAAAGGCAGGAGAAACAACATATGTATCCATATAATGTTTTACACATAATTACCCATCGATATTCAATGGGCCATCGATAATACTAAAGGAAAAAATAGGCGTTCAGGCCAGCACTAGCATATCGCCACTCTTCCTGGACACTTTGTGACAACCGCTTCTTTTTTGAAAGAAGCTGCCCATCGGCAGGATCACTACCCATTACAACGTCACACCCGCCATTACGGGTCATCGCGCATATATATACAGATGTGATACTTATCCCCCTCTTTGCCCACACGATCATGCTCCCCCGCACATTTTACCCGCAATGATGACAATCTAAAGACGTTTTCCTTGCAATTTTGGCCGGAATTGATACATCAATTGTGTATATCAACGAAGATATAAGCAGATTTAGCCACCAGAAAGATGCACAGAATGTTTGAATGTAACACCATTCCCGCCCCATGCTACCCATGCACGTGAGGGTGATAAACCACTCAACTAAAAACTGAATCCGTCGCCTGAATCCCCGGTCTTTCCCAGTAATACCCATGCTGTATATCTCTACCTGTTCCCAGTAATACCCATGCTGTATATCTCTACCTGTTATCCAACTTTAACACTACGTACGGCAGCCTAGTTGGTCTTAATCGAAAGCTATAATCGTAGGCTACCTTTTTGATTGGAGGAATACATACATTTATGGTACACAAACATCAGGATCAGCACTTTTTTAAGGTCCTTTTTTAGGCTGTTTGCACACGACACAACTCGCCACTACCACCATGCATGTGGTTAGTAGGCTCACACTTCCCTCCCTGCTCCCACAGTAGCGGTGAAGGCGGTACTGTGGGGAGCAGGTATTACACAATAACATTAACAAGGAAGAGAGAGTGGAGGAAGCAGGGCGGGATGGTGGGCAGTCATTAAAAGTGAGAAAAACGACAACTAAAGGAACAAAAACAGAAAATAAAATAATATCCTCTAGCGGGCTAAACTTCTGGACACTGTGGAAGTCCCTATAGGTACCTCTATAATTGATAACATGTGATGCACTTGCACCTCCACCCCACTGGCTACACTAATCATGATGGCCTTATCTAATCAGGGTTGATACATTGGCATCCACTAATGTGCCCACCTGTTAATAATGTGCCTGCGAAATCTTGTTCTAATTATCTCTATAAATACAGGTTACATTTTATAACAATGGCATGTGTGAGTGAAAAAGAAGAAAGTCGCAGTTTGAATGGTAATTCTCCCTCCCTCCCTCCCTCCCTCCCTCCCTCCCTCCCTCCCTCCCTCCCTCCCTCCCTCCCTCCCTCCCTCCCTCCCTCCCTCCCTCCCTCCCTCCCTCCCCCTCTCTCTCTCTCTCTCTCCCCCCTCTCTCTCTCTCTCTCTCTCTCTCTCTCTCTCGCTCTCTCTCTCACGAGGGAGTCACTGAGGGAGTAATGAATAGATACTGAAAAGATAAGGCCATTAAGTTTTTGGGTAGACATCAACCCAGGTGGCAATCATAACATTCTCAGAGTAACAGATTAATAATTGGTATTTATGATTAATACTAGTTAATATTAATATTCGTTGCGCTCTTCAATAATTATATCCCCCATGCTGCAAAGATCATTTTGGTAGTCGAATCATGTCTCTACAATGATTAAAACTCAAATTATAGTTAAAGTCCTTTTATCTGGCTACGCTATATGTGGCTATTGATGGACACATTTAAATGTCCTCTTGTTGATTTTAATTTCGTTACAACTTTTTGATGATATACCTTTTCAATTTAAGATGTAATAGTTTAGGTTTTTTAATAAAGGTTTTCTAGAACTTCAAAAATCGTTTGGCAAGAAATATAACAAATGTGAACTATGATTGCATTTTTTACCATGTCATTGTTTCAGTTGATGGTACAAAATAACCTGATTCGAGGAGGCGGGTCAGCTGGAACTTTTCATTTACTCCCGTTTACGACGAGAGCGATTGAAAAACTATATAGAGTAATTGACCGTGAAATGAATAGCATTGGAGCTCAGAAAATAAGCATGCCCTGTCTTTCGGCCGCTACCCCATGGAAATTATCAGGTTGGTGTTACTCAAATAAAAGAAGACGACAATTAAAATCCGTCATGACTTATAGTTGCTATTTATATTTATAAAATCTATTTAGCATAATTAGTAGGGAAACTTGTTTATATTTTTATATTTTGAACACGTTTCAAACCAAATTTATCTAGTTTTAAAAAAATCGTATCGAAATCCCAGGCTCTAACTTAATTAATTACTTGTGATAGAATAGTGTAACTGTTACTAGCTGTTATAGTAACAGGAAGGGTGGGAGAGTCGGGAGAGAATGATTAAACTACAATTGTTGTTATATGTACTCAATTAAGCTTCTTTGGTTTAGTTTCTTTTAAAAGGATCCCTTCTTTCTTCAGGGGAATAGCAAAGCTGTTTTATGCATCTCATTTGCTATTGATCCATGTCTTTTTTGATTACAGGCAGATGGGATGTCATGGGATCTGAGCTAATACCTTTAAAAGATCGGAAAGGCACACATCATTGCATGGCACCGGTGATTTACTTCGCATTTTATCATTATGAAAGAGTTTCCCTGAATGTTACAGTAATGTATGGTGGCAATATTCCGATGACTTGAGTAATATGATATAAGGCCTTATTTCATAAATGGTTTTCCAATTAGTAAATGAGTTGTCAATAAGTAACCTACTGATTCTATATTCTACTTAACCCAACGACGTCTACCGTATATCGGTAAGCCTGTATTCAATCTCCCTCGTATTATAATTTTGTTTTATTTTATGACCGATGGTATCAGACTCATGAAGAGGCTGTGACGTCACTAGTGTCAGCTGAAGGAGCACTTTCATACAGAAGACTACCAATTATGTTGTATCAGGTAGAATATTCACGGTTACATTAGATTTATTGATTGTCTATTTTCCTCGGATAAATTCGAATGTTTTTTCCAAAATCAAAAATGTTTTTCTCTAATGCCGATAGTGCACATTTGTTATGCCGTCCTTCTAGAGAAACAGAGCCCATTGCGCTTAACTTTGTAACTATGGTAACAGGTTATGTGCCAATAACTACTACAGAACTCCTGGGGCCCGTTGTATGAGGTATCTTTAAGTATATTATAATACATATATTATATATATATATATATATATATATATATATATATATATATATATATATATATATATATATATATATACCAAGGTTCCCACAGTCATGGAAAGTCAGGGAATTAGTGAGTTTCTGTTTCAGGCCTGGAAAGTCATGAAATTCTGAACAGGTCATGGAAAGTCATGGAAAATGAAATTCTGAATGTTAAAATTAAATTTCTCCATAATAATACCACTGACAATTCAACATTTTGTTCAGCATGACGTTTGTCCAAAGTGGCCACACTCTTCCACCGTTTGGACTTGTCCACCGTTTCTCCTTTGTGTCTCCAGCTTTTTACCTAGCACCTCTTTTGTGCCTCATCTCATTCCCCTCTCCTACCTCCTACCAGAAATGGGTGGATCAGACAGATTTACTCTGATTATTGAGGGTCATTGAATTTTTCATTCAGGTCAGAACAAGTCATGTAATTTGAATCCAGATGTTCTGTGGGAACCTTGATATAGACTGATTATATCATATTATACTGTATCCCATCATATTGTAACTTATCCTTATCACCAATGGCCCCGTTGGATTTAGTAGTAAAATTTAATAAGGTTAAGGATCTGAGGTGCTCCCTAACTATCTCATGCAACACCCCCGACATAAGGATTTTTTTTATTATTCAGTTTAAGGCCAGGATATCTCGTGCAACAGGCCCCAATTTACCGGTAGAAATAATTAACACAAGTACCTGTGCATCATTAGAATAGTAATTCTCACACCGACACATGTACCGAGAGATGAATATTTTTTGCATAGATGATTTGAGCGCAGAGTGACTGTCTGACAACCAAATGTAAAACTAAATTTAAAACCAGTATTTGGGACATCTTTTTAAATCGTTTTCTGACTGATATAATGTAATAATAAACCTTATTTGGGGAAGTATTTCGGCCCAACGTTCCTACACTAGCGGCCTTAACGGTTGATCCATTAAATCATTTTATGTTGCATCGCAAAGATATAACATGGTATTAGCAATACAAAAGGGTATTCCTTTCTGAAACGTATGTCAGTTCTTCCATCGGGAGTCTTGAAGTTACTTACACATTTATTATATGCCAATGCTTTAATTAAAAATCTTAAGTAGTAACCATTTAGTTAATAAAAATGATAATAATATACTGTAGTCTCATAGGCGTAAAGTATTTGGCTTGAACTTTTTAAATGCCTTCTAGGAAGTATTATACATGTAGCCATTATATGGAATATAACATGTCGTTATATAGTCAGATGCAAGATTTACTGTTGTACTGCAGCAATAACATCTACGTTTAAAACTATATTCCATTAATACATCTATTTATGTCTCCTATAAATCTATTTATATTGTAGATAGGGAGAAAGTTTAGGGATGAAATGAGGCCAAAAAATGGGCTTCTTAGATGTCGAGAGTTCGAAATGAAAGGTAAAGTTTTTTAACCCAATTTTTGTTAAATATTGAACGGTACATTTGATAATTACACTTGTCTAACATCCTTTTTTTGTGGAATGCAGATTTATACACATTTGACGAAGACGAAGAAAGTGGCAGGAGAACTTATGAAAAAATTTGCCAAGCTTATGAAAACATCTTGAACAGATTGAAATTGAGCTACATTAAAGGTGAGTTTTCCCTACCGCACTCATGGTGATATATTCAATTTTCCCATTTATTGAGACTTATCAATCGGAAAGTTGCTGGTCGCATATCAGGTACTTTACAGGGTGGGTGCTTGGTCACTACTAACCTACTGGAAAAACTAGTAGTAAACTAGTAGTACATAGTAAAAGCCGAACCTTTTCACGTGTCCGTGTTTTATTGTAAAGTAAATAAGGTGCGTTTGTATCAGTCTTTTAACATTGTAATATTGTTCCAAAATAATAGTATTGTATACTATTGAGGATTATATCCGAATTATTATTTCCATAAATTGTCTCACGTGGTGGACTTCGCACACCTGTATACATATGTCATTTCTAATTCTACCATTTCCCCTATCACTCTTACTTAGTTGGTGCAGCTACGGGTGCTATGGGCGGAACAAAATCACATGAATTTCAGTTAGTTGCCAGTGTCGGTGAGGATATATTATACCAATGTCAAGAGTGAGTAAACAAATTGTTACCTATATTACTCCTGTGTATGCTTTAGAATTCACTTATCGATGAGATGACGATTTTAAAAATGATTACTGTAAAAGTACCTGATGAAGAGCAAACATAGCCCGAAAGCTAAATATTAAAACCAACAATTAGGGGTCTTATTTCCAACCCAAAATAATACCACCAAGACAACCGGGATACTCGATATACAAGCGACTATTTACCTACCTCGATACATACTGTAAAAGTAGTTATTTTCGCGCACACCCTTATGTGCGTGAATTTTAGGTGTGCGCGAATAATAAGTTGTCATTGTTGATATAGGAGTAATTCTGCGTGTGAAGAAGGCCAATGTGCGAAGATTTAGCAGCGTGAAAACAAATGTTTATAGTATTGCAATATCTGCACCAACCCTTTTGATTATCCGAAAATATGAGAAAATGGAGCACCCCCAAAAAAACTCCACATTTGACGAAATGCAAAAGTGCATTTATCACAAAAGGCCTATATAACAACATTCTCTGACATGCATATAATATATATACTTTCCTTTGTTGATTGCCTCTTTAATTTTTGTAGATGTGGCAACGGATTCAATAAAGAAGTTTTAGGTATGCATTTCATCCCTATGCTAATAATTATATGTAACTAGAATGTATGTGTCAAAACTTTAATCTGTATTTGGTAATTTCTCCAATTGACGTTTGAACTGGAATACATCGTTTCCAAAGAAAGCCCCTAAGGCATGGATGTGTCTACTATTGGGGTCAAAGGAATGTCGACAATCTAGTAGTGTCACCTAGATTTATTGATTTTCAATAAGGTGCCGATTTCCAATATTGTTCCCGTGAAGGTTCCCACGTTTGGTCTTATACATTGTCATAGGAAATGACATGATGTTTTAATATGTCTGAAATAAAGTTATCCTTACACAAGAGAAATGATAACTGTATATATCGTCCTGCCCTCCCTACTGGTCGGCAAGTCAGCCATTCAAGTTATACTGCAGTTTTAAATGTAGGCGTTTCTTGATTACGCTATTAGGTGGAGAGCAAGAATATTGGGAGAGGGAGTAACTTTGAGGGTGACTTCAGCTCTCAGTGGGAGAATTTGGGGAAAGAAAACTGTATTTTCGTTTCCAATTCCAGTGTCTGGGGATGAAGTGTGTGAGGCCAAATGCACAATTGAATCTGCAACGTTAAAAAAAGTCTCGGGCATTGAGGTTATTACGTTACTACTCTTAAATAAACTTATATAAAGCTGCATCTAACGGTATACTCTCTTCCTGATATAGAGATTTCTATCAATAATGTCGACGTGTTGCTGTTTACTGCCCATCAATACAATATCTGTATCAATTGATGACATTCTTATTCATTTTGACAGGTTGCACATGCCTTTCTCCTAGGTTTGAAGTATTCGGAACTCTTTAAGGCCCGTTATGTAGATCAATCCGGAACCCAGAGGCAAGTTGTTTTGAGCCCTTGTTTTATCATATTTTGTGTAAGTCATACGAGTCTTAAAATATTCAAATATACCTATTGATTTCCCCGCTAGACCTATGTTCATGGGATGCTTTGGTATTGGAGTGACGCGGTTAATTGCTGCCGCAATAGAAATACTTTCAGCGACGGATAACATTCGATGGCCTCATCTTCTCGCTCCTCACCAAGTGGTCATCATACCTCAAAAGGTATCAGCAATTTTCTATTTTCGCGATAATTTCTAGCCGTAATATGAATGAGCTTGGCTAATAACTGCCCTTACGTAATTTAGTTAATTGGTATCTAATTTTGGAAAATCAATTTATTGTACCCTTAATTCTTCATTCTATGTGAGCTTTGCTTCTAGCATATATTGATCAAAATTTTCTACCCACAAATTCTTATCGGCTGTAGGAAGGTTACCAAAGTGATATAACATGGAATCTCAGCCAGGAATTGATGAGCTCTCTCGGAAACATGCCTCATCTCAATGGTGAATGTGTAATAGATGATAGGCTTCATTTATCTATTGGCAAGAGGCTGAAACACGCCAACCAACTAGGATTTCCTTTTGCCATCATAGTTGGCAAAAAGGTGAGGACCAAAATCTTGTGTTCCATTCCGATTGGAATAGGATAGTCGCCCGAAACTAGAATGAGTTAATAAATATAGCTATACTATATTAAGATTCCATGGACTATACATTCGGTAAAGAGATCATTGGATTTGTGTACACATGCTGCTGTGTGCATGAAATCTTTAGGAGTAATAGTACATATATTATAGTCTATTAAATATCTAGGAAAGTTCCCCTTCAGACTCTTTCCCCGCCCCCATTGATGGCACTGAATAATCTGACTGAATGTATACATAGGTATTTTTCCCCATATGTAATGAAGGCATACGTTACGATATTGTTATTCTTGCCATACAAATTTGACCAATATTATTCACATTAGATGTCTGGAATGGAATACATACATTCCATACCTTCAGCTACGGGACGTACCTTCCATACTTTCCTTTGGAATCCATACTTTCCTGTGGATTGTATTAATTCTATGTACTTTCAGCCATATGTATATTCAACGCAACATATAAATGGATTTACATCGAACAATTAATGAACACTAGTTTATAGTAGACAGCCTTGCCTTGATAATAGATTATTAGACATCTCTTTCACTTTGTTTCTTCTGTATTCTAGGCCCTAGAAAATCCAGCTTTGTATGAAGTGGTTAGCATTTACGATAAAACAACAGATCTATTATCCAAAGATCTACTACACGACAGGATGAAAAGGATTGAAACTATACACCTGTGGTGATACATATTTGGAGACATTTCTTTTAGTCTATTCTGTATAGGCAATTATCTAGAACAAATAAAAGCTAATAAAGGAACAATTCATCCGTGATGTTAATGTCATTATTTATTTAATATCATGAGTGATAAATGAAAAGGAGCCATGAATACCGAAGTTTTTTTCCTGACTCAATTGTCAATGGGACACAGGTGTCTTAAGTAACACTGCCCATTATAATTATGAGCGAATCTAGTCGATCAAACATCCCAAAATGAGATATTAAATTGACCTCGTTTAAAGTTCAACCATACAAGGCCATTTTGACACTCACTTCAACAGGCGCCTATTAGATCCTGAAAGATGGTTAAATACGGATATCCTCGGCATCGGACTCGCACAATGACCTCGGATTTGAAATGGGCAACTGATAGAAATGTTTATGATGTAGCCATAACAGTCCATAAAGGCTAGGTATTGTGATATTCGAGAGGAGTTCGTGAGTAGCTGTTCTGTATTTATGGAAGGAAGATGTATTCTCATTTGAGGAAAATAGTCGTACCGCACAATTGTTTGGGTGGTTACTGTGCTTTAAATTACGTTCTAATTTCCTTATACGAATAAATAAGAAGGGAACCGTCATTTTGATTGAGTATGAATTACATCACTTGTGTTCCCGGTCCTGAGTTTGACATTAAAGCACTGCTGGAATAATTGAACAGAACAGATATAGGCCGATATTTCATTAACAATCATTTTATAGCTTGAAATTCTCATAATATACTTGCACTCCGAATCAATTTACAAGCGCCAAACCGAGTAAAGGTAGAAAATTATGCTTATCAAATACCTTCGTCTGTTGATGATATAAGGAAATAACTTAGTTTCACCAATGGAGCGATATTAAATACTGATACATGTAATTATACATCACACGGGTGAAAGAAGATTGTTGCCGCGCTCCTTACTCCCACCCATTTGAAAAATAACGTCCCATTTTGCAGAAAAAGTCCGCACTTCAAAATTATGGAATGCGTCACGAAAGATGACAGAAAAATAAACTTATTAAAGGAAAAAAGTAAGGAGAAGGAATGTTCGACAAGCATTGACACAGATGTGAACGGAAATAAGAATTCTTGAAATAAATAACGTACTACCTCATTCGCTAACAATTCTGTACATATCAGCAGGCTCGTGATAGAATAAATGATTTTAAATACAATAAACATGCATATAAAAATAATCCGTGAAAGGTCAACATGTTGGGTTTTGGCAAGAGCCAAATACTTCCGTCACATACTGCTTTTGATTTGAGTTAGTACAAATACTTGTCTATTGGGCTCTTCGAGCAGTGTAATTGTATCCATTTAGAAAAGGCATATTAACTGAGGACGGATTCGCAAACTTTACTCATTATGTCAACAGCCTTTTTAATGTCCTGCTGGCTAAACTCGCATGAAGTTGCCACCCGTATAGATGGCGGTGGTACATGAGTCTCTTCTGTAACTAGGTATGCAGATATGGTGAGGGCGATTCCTCCATCCTCAGCCTGAAAATGAAATGTATATATTATATTGAGGAAGGTTATCAAAAACCTGCACGGGAAGAATTTTGTTTCAGATGTAAGATGGAGAGCACAGACCCTTTGATGGTAGCTATTCCACTCACAACTAAACTAACAAAGAGTGCACGGTGCAAGTGTTCAGTTGTTTGTTCATCCTCACTGGGGGAGAGTTGATAATGACCAATTCAATTCGGTTGAGGCCGCGTAGACTAACTCTCTCCTCCTATGCCCGTCTTGCTCAATGCCACTCCATTGGAGCAATTGAGGTAATGCTCCAATGGAGCTAATATTGTAAAAGTTAGCCAGTAAGCCCTATTTCCCAAGGGAACGTGGCCATGGAGGTTAATGCATGAACAGTAAAAGTATGTACATTCGTACATACTTTACTAGTCCCTGTCCACAATACTAAGGATTCCTATTGAAGGTAAATAGGTATATTCGGGGCCCACACGTTCACTGAAGACCAGATGCCCTATCTACAGGGACATCAAGGAAAATCACATCAATGTGTGTAATGAAGAAGCGTTTACCTTGTCAACTATTTGCTGAAGAATACGTCTATCAGAGCTCCAATCTCCTGTAGATGTCTCAAGTCGCAGATGCTGAATAGGAGAGATCGGCACACTTACGTTCTTCAGACCTTTTAACCTAAAAAGAACGATAAAGCACTAAAATCACGTGTTACGCCAAAGAGCAGGAGAATAGAAATCAGAAATGATACATGTCCCTTCACTTTCATGCTCCTGAGAATAAGAATATGTCCCCAAATGAAACGGATATGGCTACAATACCGTGAATCATTTATGGAATTTTTAAAAAAAAGGAACCTGGGGGCCATGGAACAAATTTCAATCAAGCGCATGATGATTAAAGTCCGCCAAAAGAAAAAGTACGAGGCCATATATTATTTACCGGCTCAATTCCTGGTTCATGTAACGAGAGTTAGTTTCAAGCGTGGCTACCATGACTGAAATGATTATAAACAAACTTAAATACATCGTCAGTGAACATGTGTTTGAGTATCCAATTCATTTCAGAAATCCATTGTAACATTACTAAAGCCAGAATAAATAATATTAATTTACGTGGATTCCCCTCTAATAGACTGAGGGCAAACTGAGCTGATGTCGCAAGTAGAGGAGGTAGTGATGCGGAGAAACAGTAACCTTGTCCAGAAAGGCGCTGGTATGAAAAGACGGAACCGGATACATTATACATATCATTAAAAGTTTTTGCTGCATATGAAGCACAGGCGCCACTGGTGAATGCATATGAATGCGTGTGAGTACTATGCAAATATCATACATGTAAAAAGTAATTTGAATTGAAAACCCTATTGATATAATCGATTGAATTGTCATTATTGGTATCATTGATTGTCTGCTGATGCATTTTTATTAATTTGTGTTCCAATTTATGGTCGCAACTGGGAAACTTTCTACAAGTATTTAGTAAAGTTCAAGTTGGCAAATCATCATATTTCTCCATAGAAATAAAGATATCAAATCAAATCAAGATCTCACGACTCACCTGATGATCAATCACATAAGCTCTTCCTACGCATAACCCGCCATTTGAAGACATCGCATTTTCCAGAGAAACAGAAGTTAGTGTAATTTCATCAAACTGAAAAACAAAACGGTTTCAAAATGAAATGGAACGCGACAGTGTGTTCTCCGGGAGTTATTATTTCCATTGTTATTTTATTCTTCCAATAATATTTAGCCCACTAATGTTATGGAGCACAAAGGAATTTTAACGAAGCTATTTACCGATACACCAAAGTGTTCAGTCACGCCCCTTCCTGTGTTTCCCAAGGTTCCAAAAGATACACTTTCATCCATAATAATTCGAACTTTGAAACGCTCTTTGAGTTCAACCTGAAACATTAAATACACGTTATTAATAATCGAAGATAGAGATAAAATAGCGTCAATTAACAATCATCAAAGTTGTCTTCAGATCAAAGGTACATCTCATAATTCAAAATAAGGAGCAACAAGCCAATGCCCAGTTGAGTCAGGAGTAACTCACTAATTTAGGAAGAGGACAAACATCTCCGTAGTTTATGTACAAACCCTCAACGAGAAGAAACCGGCGCGTTGCCTTCGCCTTTTTCGGATTCTAAAAACATAAATAACAAGGTTTTACTGACTTAAGAAATTTACCAGTATCCCGTATTTACTTTGAGCTACCGCATACAAAAATGAGACCGTTTTTTCATTATGTATTCTTTCTTTAATATATAAATTATCGAGACATATTACTTGTAGAAGAATATCAAAATAAAGCCAGTGATTGACCAGTACAAAAATTAGACAAGGCCCTACAAAACCTTGACTAAAATTGGTTTCGTCTAGTCACTAAGTGGAAGCCACAGAAAAGGATTGATATGTGAAAATCAGAGACATTCCAGCGATAAGTGCGTTTTTTAGGTCAATCAAATTGGGCAAATGTTAGGGAGGTTCTCCCAATACTATAAGGATGCATCATTATAAATAAATACTTACCTTTTTGTCAGCCTTTTCCTGTTCTTTAAGGAGACGTTCCAAGTCGTCCATGTCGTTGTGCTTAAAGTATTCTACCCGACTCCTGCTGGCAAGAATCCCCTTTTGTATGGCGAAGTTCACTCCCTCATCACTACACAAGCATTGTAATATTGTTATGGCCAGCATTTCATATTCAAGAACTTTATATGGAACTATCAAACTATTTTAAGATAACAGATAAAACGATATAAAATAGAATACAGTAGTTTCGATGGAAAAAAGTTTAACTCTTGTATGCGTGGTTATTAATATTATCTAACACCTCCATCCAATATATTATTTCTCATATTAATTATAGTCTCTTTCATCAATGGTTCAACAAGGGGAAGAATTTATAGAAACATACATACAAGTTGACTGCTAGTAGGCAATCAAGTAGGCAATCAACCCTCCGTACACATGAACGTGCAGCCATGTCAACGACAACACTGCCATGTGCGCGGACAGCTAAAACTTATTCTTGATCCTAACCGGAGTGCCACCTAAACCTCCCAGTGGGATCGTTTTAGCAGTTTAAATACTTTGTAACACACCCTGCCTCGAGAAAAAATACATGAAATACGAACCAGAAGATGACATCACCGCGCTTGGCGTAAGCTGGTATAGCACTAGCAATAGTTGCAAACCCGTAGGAATAAAGAATTGCTTCCTCACATCCGAGGAAGGACGCTACTTTCTCCTCCAATTTCAAGTGAACGTCTGAAATGAAAAGGGACGTATCTCTTTAAAAAAAAAATATCTGTCTCAAATGTCCGATTGCGAGAGGGCGCATTGTTTACAATGGAAAAAGAAAACATGAAATAATGCACTTACCAAATGTCCCATAAAATCCACGGGGCCCACAAGTGCCCACACCATATTTCTGTATAGTCCTTATTGATTCGTCCTGAAAAAGAGATTGAACATCGACAATTAATTCGAGCGAATATTTGTAGCATGCCAATTACATGTCTGGTGCTCCGCTACCTGAGCTACCAGGACTGTCGATTACATTGCTGTTACCACTAACTGTAGTACATGTAACGCAGGGTTTTACCAGACCTCCCTAATTTAGCTACGACTGGAATCAAATTGCCATTTACTTTATAAAGACAGACCATGATGAAAATGGCTTACCTCAATGTCTTTTCGTCCAGTCATTCCAAGGAAGTTTAAGGCGGCAAGATTTATGCATTCTCGGTGATTGATGACTACATGCTTTCCCAATTTGCTGCAATATGCCAAAACAGATGGGCAGTCTAGACTCATTCCAAGTAATTGTAATTACTTCATTCCAAGTAATTGGAGTAATTTAGTAATGACTCTCCAACTATCTAAAGTTATTTTTTGGCCTTAAAGCAAGGAAATTCTAAGACAAGGAATGAAGCAAGTCACTTGTCCGAAAAGTATATAATATATGTATAAACACATATTTTACATACAGTAAAATCTCATTAAATCCGCGGCTTCTGTTTGAAAACTTAAAAGTCCACCCGCGGCTTCTATTAGGAGTTTTCCGAGATTAATTTTGATAAATATGGACGAAATTCATAACCCACAATTGTGGCTTCTAATAGAGATTTACGGTAACAATAATATACTGGTGGAATGATTCTAGTGTTTTATGGCGACGGAACCTAACACAAAGAAATACTTAAAACAGGAAACCGAATGGCAAAAGAATGTTTTATAATTATAAATTTCAATATAATAGTAAATACAGAATGGGAAAATACAGAGATCACATAATTTCAGATGAAGATGATTTATGAAAAAAATATTTGAAGCCAAACCGTTTAGAAATAAATGTTGTGCTATGTAATACGTACCTATTCACAAGTCTATTTTTTACATTGTATAGGGCAGGATCTCCTTCTGAAATATTCGGCGTAAGTGGTTCTGGCTGCCATTCTGCAACAAGTGCGTCTTTTTCCTATTCAAAATGAGGATTTTGGTTTTGAAGCACATCACTCGTATTAATCAAACTGAAGACATGGTTCATAACAAACACATGAAAGCGTACCATTACAGGAAATGTTATATTCACGTGCGCATGAATTCGGGGGGGGGGGGGGGGGAATATCAAGCAAAAATGGAAGATTACATACAAGTTGTCAAATGTCAGAGAGATTGATATAAACATGAATATCTAATCTTCCAGATAGGCAAATCTACAGGTTGATCTATGCAAATATTTCTTACATAAGCTGAAAAGGATATAATACATATGTTGTCTTACCGCTTCTGTGAGAATCGTACGCTCAGGTTTGTAGCTTTTCGAGAAGAACAGGAGCCGAATAATCCACAATATTAGAAGCACTTCGAACACCAAGTGATAAACAGGGGCCTGTAATGATAGTACGGTACATTTATGTAATTGGCAAGAATGTAAATGTTATATTTGTGACTATATTCGACCTGATAATGACGAATAAACACAAGAAAATATCATAATAAAAGAAATCCCAGCGATAAATGGGACTGGAGTAAATAGCGGCATGCATTTCATTCAATGATTTATAACGACATACGGTACATCTTTAAAGGGCTATCAAGTCACCAGTTTTCCTTGTGATATTCAGTTTAAGTAGCTTAATTAGAATCATAGCGTTGTCGTCGATGAGTATACGGTACTTTAAGAGATCACACACGTTTTACCACGAAGAATTTTCAGTGAACTTATCTATTGTACAGGATAATAAATATATATCACAAAGAGGAAAGGGCTTGTTATTTTTAGAAATGGATAAAGACATAGAAAAAGGGTTAAATTTGATGAAACACATTAAGACTTAATTATGGTTAACCTTTATACAATCACTCTGACAGTTAGGTCAAAGAAGAAAGGTCGAATTAGTCATAGAGATAAAATCAGCAGAATATATTATATGAATGATAGCGTTTTCAACCAAGAATTCTGAAACTAGAAGCAACTGTTTCAACTCGAAATAATCAATTTACTAAAGCACATAGCATAAATTTGGGTCTTGAGGGTGGCTCGTGATTCCTGAAAGTGGAGCAATACAATTTAAATCAGATATTATTATTTTATTTTTTTTAAACAACTGAAAACGGATGACGTGTACCGTATTTGATTTCAAGTGGACTAGACCAGTAATGGCAGTAATGTCTAATGGCCTGTCACAGAACTATCTACGAATCTACGTGATTGAAGGTCTACAACTTACAAGCTATAGCATATGAAATAGAGCGTGCCATGTGACCTGCCAGGCCTATACTTATGCACCGTAAATAATTCCTCAGGGCGACGAGGCCTACAATACCACTAATACTAGTGTTTTAAAGGGATAACCTACAAACTCATAATAAAAACTATTTATTATTTATGGAATTTCAAGACTGCAGTTGATGGTTTGTAGTAACTACTACTCTACTGATATAAAAGTTGGCATATCAATATTAAATAGAATACGCATAATTTAAAACCTTACCTTGAAAACCCCTTGAACCAGCTCGTAGAGATCCAAAGGAGCGGCCGGGAGCATCGTTAACATGTTGACACTGTGAACTTTTAACTTAAGAAGTGCCTGTGGTTCGGCCGTGGTGGTTTACAATCTCAATGAACGAGGTCGAATTCAAAAACTATTTATCAACTATGACAGACAACTTAACCCAACTTTCACACAGAACATTCAGTGGCTTCACCCAAATTCAGGAAATAATGGCTCCAACTTCCAAGTCCAAAAAATGTCAACACAAACCTTCAGGTCAACAACAGGTTCACACTACTACTTAGTCTTAGCAAGTCCTCTCACTGATAAACTAGCCTACCTCTTCCCCCACAATTTTGTCTACAAAGAGATCTGAGATGCTCTGGGTTAAGTAGGTGATCATCTTCCCTATGAATCCAAGAGACAGAACATATATGTAGACAAACTATGTCCTATGGCTATGTTACACAAGACGAGGTACTTGATATTTGTTATATCGCCGCACCGGAAGTCTTGTCCGTTTCACAGCGGTGTAACGGGTTGGGTAATTTTTACCCTGAAGCACGGCTCCTGAAAGTTCTGGAAAGCGGGTTAAATGCAATGGTAAGTCTCATAGTGCTTCATAATCGCATAACGGTTAGAAATGTTATTCAATAGGGCTGTGTAATGGGACTGACGATTAGGCCTACTATCTTCAATATCCAGTCAACTAGAAGAGCAATACCCGTTACAACCGATCTTTTGCTCTTTCAATAAAGACAACGTCCTGTGATCATTCCGTTCCGCTGTAGGCCAGGGGGTCGTTTCATAACTAGTAACGATATATCGCTAATATTTGCTAATCATTCACTAATTAAAAATTAGCGATATATCGTTAAGAATTGCGACACATCGTTAAAAATATTGCGATATAGCGCTAGTTATTTTTACAGTCAATATTTTCGTGACAGAAAGCCCTAGTTATTTGTGCCATCTTAGTCATCTTCCCTTCCCCCTGCATAGAAAACATCATGTCGGCCATGAAGCATCATGTTGAGGCCACTTGACAACAGTAGTCTATGTTTTTCCCTGATTTAATGAGCAAAAGTGAAGAAATTATTAATGAAAAAATTTAGCGGAGCCCAAAAAAATCTCTGCTATTTTGACAGAGATTTAGTGATGAAATAGCGATATTGCTATCGTTACTAGTTATGCAACAGCTTAACGATCGTTCGTTATCGTTAGACATTGTTAGGCATCGCTACTAGTTATGAAACGGGCCCCAGGGGGGCGTTTCATAATTAGCAATGGAGCGGAGCGGAGGCTAACGGATTAGCGGATAGCGGAGCACCGTTATTGCGTTTCATAACTAATAGCGGAACGGAATTCCGCTATTTTCCGTTAGGAACCCGCTAAATTTGGCCTCCGCTAAATTTTAAAAGTCGTTTTTAGGGGGGAAGATGAAACAAAAAAATAATTATTCTTGTGATTTTATATAAGGAAATGATATATGAATCGATTTTGATATAATTAATATTTGTTTAACGAATAATAATAATGGGAGATTTTCCCCCATACACAACTGACGTCACCGTCGTCTGCTTATCTCAGGGGATGATGGAAGTAGTATGTGAAAGAAAGAGGTATCGGATTAGAATTGATCCTTTCGTTGAATTTTATTCTCCCAGAAGGTTTATTTCACGCTATAGACTTAATCAAGAGAGTGTTGAGGAGTTGGCACATAGGTTTGGACAATCTGAATATGCCATATTAGGGACTCGTACTGGCAGGGGTCTGTCCCACCGAGAAAGAGTAAGTGTTGTCATTTATCTATATGTTTATTATCTAAGTTTATTGATATACTGTCATATACCAGATATCGGTGATTGTATTGATTGTATTGCGTATATGTAGAGAATAGATTGACCTTGAATAGGTCGCTGCCTTACCCTTATGGCTTCAAAATATGACCTTGAGCTTTGAGATTTTTTGCAAATAACTCTGAAAATAATGCAGTTATCTTACTTCACATAATATGTTATTTATATATTTTAATATATTATTTAATTTATTCTATTGTTATTCATTATGTTTACTCATGTTTCATTTATATTTTAATATATTGTTAGGTTTGTCTCGCCTTGAGATACTATGCTAGTGGGGCCCTATACAGCCTGATAGCTGATTCGCAAAATCTCTCTAGATCCACTGTATGTCGATCCGTCAAGGCTGTTACTTTATACCTACGTGACAACCATGCAGACTACATAAGTTGGCCAGAGGCACACCAGTATCCGGAATTAGCTGCAGAATTCTATGAAAAGGCAGGATTATATGGGGTTGCCATGGCAATTTTTATACTGAGATTACGGTAAAATTCAATAGAGCATGTATGATAAATCTGTTAACTAACTCATTGGTTTCAGGCCTACTTAAGATTAAATATCTTTCAACTTACTGTGGATAATTTCCCATGCTCTCCTCGCCAGGCGCGGGTTGTTCGATTCAATGCAGTCTTGCAGCTCTATTGCTGATACCACTAAGGTATTAACTTCTATGGGTTGCCACCTCGGCTCCCTACTAAGTTTCGGTCCAACCTATTTATTCAGGGAATAATATACCCAAACTCTAATAGTCGTCAAGTATCAACCATTAGCTATACCGATTTTGTTCAATGTCACTGACACTAGCATTAGCCGTACGATTTGCTCAATGACAATGACACTGTCACCGGCGCAACTACATGGTAACATCAAGGCGCAAAATACTATGACAGTGTTCAAAAATTAAATAAACTTTCAATTCTGATTAATAACATTACTAAAACTTGAATAAACTTCTGATTCAAAATCCTATCATTGCAAAACATCTTCTAAACCATTACTTGTACACTTACTTTTTCATTTGTCGCCATCGTGGCGTTTTTCCCGCGAATGACCAGAACAAAACGGAAGACGTTGTCAACACGTTTACCGGAAGTGTCGCAGAAATAGTCTCCTTTATGCCATCCGCTATTAACGGAATAGCGGGTTTAGCGAGCGGAGGTTAGCGAAGCGGAGCGGAGTGGAGCTTTTTATGGGAGATTGTGCGGAATGGATTATGCAACGGTTTAACAGACCCAAACCTACGGAGGGTCTGGGAGCAGAACCGAACGACCAGTGGTGTTTACTGAGCCACTTATGGCCGAGTAGAGATGTAATAGAAAAACGCTTTGACTACCGATATCTTATGTCCCCAATGCAATTATATATGTTGACAAATATGCAGAGCAAAAAATAATACCTGATGGCTGATTAGTTTTAATAAGTGAGAACGTTTTCGGTAGCGATGATTCTGACCCATGTTGGCGCGACTTTCAAAACAATGGTGCAATGCATTGTGGGTACCGGAAGTACTAAAAAAAAACTTCCAAATAAAGTGGATATCTTGCAAATCTATAAAAATTTAAGTTTATTTTGCTATGAAATAAAAAAGAGCAATGATGGCATGAAAATAAGTAGTGTTTTGGCCTTTTAAATTTTATTCTCGCCTAAAATAATTAGTGTTGTTGGAGCTTACAGGTGACGCTACAGTCACGCAAAACATTGCCGCCATTTGTCGAGGCCTACCTAGCCTACCGTGCGGTGAAAATGAGTGTGGAATGAGATAAAATACATCTACCAGTACCTCACAAATCATTTCGATGCTTTATTTATAATGGAAGTAAGTAGAGGCCCAAGTATTTAGTCTGAAAAAGTCACCGTTCTAAAGTTTTAAGTGGGGGCTTCGATTTTACTATAGAAAAACATTACGTTGCTCTCTGACTGTGTAGCGACCAGCAGTAAAATAGAGCGGAGACAGTCAGAATTTCTCGGGCTAACTATTCTATGACTAGGTGTAGCCTAAAATACCTCCAGAGAGAATGTTTCCCTGAAATCTCCGGCAGGATTTTTAGGGTTCTGCGCCATTTAATATGAATATGAATGCTAGTTGAATATTAAATAAAACGTTCACCGTAAGCTACCGATGAGTACCGTAGCCTACCTTAGTTGTTTTACTTGTGCAGTTTTCCCAAATCACTCGCAGTCTTATAGTTTTCAGGGTTCCCATTGATTTTAATCAGTCGAGCTGGCTTCTACTCAATGATCATGGCTACGGCCATCACCACACTAGAGTTAGACTTGCCCTAACTAATTGAGTTTAGCATCAGTTCAAAAGAAAAACACATGGTTTGTAGAAGAGTGATTCAAGTCCAATTTACCAAGTAGGCCTATCAGGGAGGAATGTCTTCAGTATTTCTACTAAAATCAGTATTTTTGAACCATAAAAAATGTCGAATTTCGCCCAAATTCTATTATTTTTAACCTAACATTTTCAAATTCAATTTGCAAAATTTCGTAGAAAATTTCAAAGATTGATATCAAATAATTTTTCAATTTACACCTTGCCAGAAATATTTCAGTATTTTTGCCATGGCCCCACTTTCATCTCTGCCTAATCTGTGTTACCGTATCTGATATATATAACTCGATTTGATCAAACAATATCCAAAATCTTTTCACAATTTGACCATAATCAGATCAAATTAATGTACCGGTACCGTACATACATACAAATGTGGCTCTGCATGGTATTACAGTGGTGAATCACTATTTCAGATTATACCAGTACCGCACCTATTTGTCAGACACAAAGCTAGAATTCTCGGTGTGACTACTGGTCAAATTTTGACACCAAAAGGGAACGGATAAGACATGATCATTATCAAGGCCTCCACTGGCAGTGACTCGGGTAATTTGTGAAACACCTGTTGTGTCCGGTGTACGGGAGATGAAAAAAAGATGCTTACAGAATTCATGACACAGACTTTCCCACCCAAACACACAGCATTGTGAAAGGGTGTTGACTGGAGATAGGAAACAGCCATGCATGGGGAGGATAGTTTTTCTTATACGTACCCCAGTTATCGATGTGCAATTATCTTGAGGTAAGATCAAAGAAATAAATGACAAAGCCATTACCTTTAAGTCTTGAGTTTATTAGTGATTTGGTGAATAAATGGTAATGTACAAACATTTGCTGATTACCAAGAATAAGTTCATGAGTAAAATATACATTTCTGCGAGTCCCTCACAGAATCACAGTTTCAACTAGTGATACGTGAAGCAGTGTTAAAATAGGCCGTATTTAATATTGAAATAAATCCTAGAAGCAATACAATATCAAGATCACATCAGGGTATCATCACTGTCGTCCCACATTAATAGCACCGAACGCAACCTATATGGATTTTCAATTTTGAAACAAATTTACAATTAAAGACTGGAAAAAACAATTGAGTTAACTAATTTTCTATGCGTAGATAAGGCAACTGGTCCTGGACATAATTGAAACTTCAAACAAGCAGGTATTAAATTGTACATAGCCGGAGTTCTTCGGTTTAGAAATATTCTCCCCATCAAATATAGTACAGAATTTAGAGATGCCATGTATATTTAATAACTAGCTCCATCAGGTATTGACTTCGCCATATAAAAATTTCCCATGGGTTACAAGGAAATGCTGATTGTATTAAAGATATACCTTAATTAAAATTTATTTGAGAATTACTTTTTTTCTAAATTAATTTATTACCGTACATGCAATTGATTATATATTAACAATAATCAAAATATTAATATATTTTCAAACTATTAATTTCTGTAATGGTATATCAAAGCATCAGATGGGCTACATACACAATAGGAACTCTTATACCAGGTAATAATGAACTAATCTTTCGGAATATCAATCACTCGCCGTCATCAATTAGTTGATTTTCGCTTCCTGTTCTGTGAAGCTTTTTTTGGTGATTGCGAATCTGAAAGAGAGAACACGAAGGGATGAATTTGAAAAATGATAAAAGTGCATGATTTATTAGAGAAACCAATTAATAATGGATGGACAGGATGGATTTTGTTAACGTATTCTTGCACGATCTTGGCAAGAAAGTTAAAAGAAAAGAATTATTACCGATGATTATCAGTCTTGTCCAAGACGGAAAATATCAACAATCAACAAAATGGCTTTAAAGTTTCTTTTTAGATTATCAAAGATATAGATAATAAATTAAGTTCAAGTTTCTTTTTAGATTATCAAAGATATAGATAATAAATTAAGTTCAACTAAGTCATTGGTTTCGGTCGATTAGAATATTGAACTCGTCCCGACCACAGAACTCACTCAGCCTTCAGCTTTTTTTAGCTCTGTGGTCAGAACTCAAAGGATATTCTAGCTGTACATACAACCCATTCAAGTGACCTATTCACGCGTACACAGTAGCAAGGTATAGGGTTGATGGTTCAGCTAAGGATATTCATGCTCCTTCAACTAATTGTTAGTTAACCAGTGTAAATCCCGTCTATTTAGATGGATAATTCTTAGGATACATTTAAGATAAGATAAGATGTTTTTTATTTGTCAAATAGAAACTACATTTATTCCAATGGTGTACACATATGCCCAGCACACATGACAGATAAAAAGAAACAATGGACCTAACTAATGAAAATATGAAGCCCACCTCTAACAGCTTTTAGAGGTATTTCATGTGGCCAGGGCGCTCCGCATGCAGCACCAGGGCATTTGGGTTCCACATCAGGATTGTTGAACAGTCTTGCAGAGCAGGGTAGGTGCAACTTCACGTCACATTGATCACATTGTTGACCCTACAAGTGAAACAAATATATTTCAAACCAATGAAAGATAATGGGTTGGATTCGGTGCAAGACAGAAGGATTACCGTAGAAACTATTAAAATTCGTCACATATAGTTGTTGAGGTGGTTCCTGCAGCTAGTCATTTGGGTAGTTTTACTTTTGTAACAAATAGATCACAGTACACTTCTGAAGCGATTCTTGAGTATGTTAAATTAATTACTAGTACACATAACCACCTTCTTTGTACTTGGTATTACTGGGCCCGAATTCTATTCTGGGGTTTCGGGTATTGTGTTGATTTGCGATTACTTGAATTTGAATAATTAAGAGACAGATATAAACGGTATCAAAGTGAGGCTAGCAAAAAAAGCTGCACTCTGACATACATATCTTACCTGGACACACAATTTGTTGCACAGGTTACAGTCAACTGCGGCCTCTGGAAATTGTTGTTGGATATAGAGACCCATATCCAATATCATCCGTGTAGATAAATGTATTTGTCCTTCCGCGGTCTGACAATAAAATACAATCTACAGTATATTGAGACAAATTACTTTATGATGGTTACACAATAGTTCTACGAATACAAGGCTATACAACAAACACTATCAAAGACCATTTTTGTAGATTTTGGCAAATAAGAAAACATTCAAATTCAAAAGTATCTTGTACATGATAGTCTTAAACCTGTTTCCATTAGCTTTTTCGTTCTGTATGCCTGTATCATATAAGACACGAGCCTCTTGTCAGTACTTAATAACATCACACCTTACCCCCCGCCCTACTAACTTCAACTCCAGCCATGGGTGGTACTCTGCCACGTTTGTTACAGGCGTTGAAAAGAAAGGCATAAAGTATTCTCAGTTTAATCGAGTACCTCTTGCCTCAATAATGTGCTTGAATTGCATCATTTATCAAGGACCAAGGAATCTTGGTCATTCTATTACCTCTAATATCCAGGCATCCTCTTGAAGCTTTAACAGAAGATCTTGCGCCTCCTTTTTTGACATCTTCTGAGGTAAACCCTCAGTAAGATGGAGGGCAGCCGTGGAAGAAATTCCGCCACATTCTGACTCAACTACAGCTTCGATCTGAGAGAAAACACGAGCAAACAATAACAAAAGGGTCATCACAGCATCATCTTTGGAGCTAATCGGATGAATATGCAAGAAATATCAAGTTGGTAAAATGATGGCATAGATTTAAATGATATTCTGATTTAAGTATACATTAAGAGACAATTGAAGTCAAGCTATTCTCGATGTGATTTTCTTTCTAAAAATCTTCCTAGCTATACAGTTGGATAAAATGATAAAAGAAAGTGGATTTAATCTAGGCCATAGTAACTACGAATGGTGTGCAAACAATAGTGATAATCGACGTTGCCTGAGAAATAAGCACACTATGTGGGATGAGCAATTTTAAAGAATATTCTCGGACCATTTCTCAGCATATGCAAAATATATGGAATAGCAACAGTACCATTTTTTTTATAAATTCATATTCGTTATTCGAATATAGCGAGGCCATCCTACTTATCTCTGTCTCCGCAGTTGAAACCTAGTAAGATAGAATTTTTACATTAAAACAGGTCTACGTACTTGGTAGTAACTGATAATCATATGTGATATTTAACCTGGTTGGTCAATGCTATACAGGCAAACTGATGGTTGAAAATAACCCAAAAAGTACGTGAAATCCACACCTTTAGCTACATTTTTTAGAAAAGAGATTTAATCCTTTTACCAATCCATAACTGTGTGCGCCATTTTGTTCAGACACAGCTTTCCTGATCTCTAGATGCAAAGGCGCTAACTGCTTATTAATCGCCTGAACACAGTCCACCAGAGATAGTTCATCGGTCCCCACTGTAAAATACAAATGAGATACATCATTACATGAAATCTTAGAAGAAAGGAGAATATTGTCTTGTTACATTACATATGATGACTCGGGTGGATCAACTCATCCAAAACAACATTTTAATGCTTATATTCGTCCATTCTAATTGACTTAAAGACTATTATGTCTATTTTCCCAACGGGGATGGAAGAACGTTCTGAAGATATCACTTACTTCCTCCTGCCTCGCAGGCATTCTTGAAAGCCCTCTTTACATCTTGACTTACAAGAAGGCCTTTGGCCATGAAAGTCTGAAGAAAAATGTGATGGGTCTTGGTCAACGCCATTACTTGTACCTTTTCTGAAAATACATGACAATGATTAAGTGCCTTGATTTCGAAATAGCCGTCTGAAACCGATCAGTGAACGCCGTCCACAGATAATGTGGGATGTTATACCGACATCATACTGACATCTCTATATTAATAAAATAAGGGTTTGGAGCCTTAAACCCCTATCTTCTCTGAAACCGATGGCCAGATCTCCATTATATTTCACATGAACATTGCCAAAAATGGTGCCGAACCACTCCACTATGTTTCATTAACAAATTAGGGTTGGAAAGGGGTTAGAAATGGGTTTACATCGAGCACCCCCATCCAGGGCCCCCAGCACTGCCTGAAAACAAACCTATCAGTGCCCCTACACCAGGTTTCTGAGTTACCCAAAGCATGACGTCATGGACAGGTACCATGGCAAGTTGTAACTTGTTGCTTCACTACGGGACAGGAGTTGATATATTTCAACTTATTGCCACCAAAAGGAACTCAGGAAATGTTCATTGTGGGGGCAGGGGGAGAGGCAATGGGAGGCAAAAAAACATCTTAACAGAGGGGGGGGGGAGGGGGTAGGGGAAGGGGAAGGAGGGAGAGGGACAGGGGAGGGGGGAGAGAGGCGGGGGGGGGGGGGTGCGAGAGGGAATGGGAGGCAACAACAATATAACAGTGACAAAAAAACATTTTAACAGGGTTCCATTTGAGGTATAAATGTTAATACAGATACTAACTTACAGAGACAACTTGAAAGAGAAAGATGGTTGGAGAGGGAACAAGGAGAGTGGGAAGATGTGGGCCCCACTGTCCCACTAGCAAATCCCGTGCAAAGCACGGGTATTTGCTAGTTTTAAATAATATTATTATTTCTAATAAGATGCACAGCTAGGACTAACGTCATATAGAATTGCAATGGGCTACATACACAGGTATAAATATACTTGACTTGTACACATACATACATACATACATACATACATTATACACACACCCATATATATATACTAGCTGCCCCCTTTATCACCGGGTAGCCAACCCCTGTTCCCTCCCTCTCCCTTCCCCACCCTCCCCTCTTCGCATCACACGTTTCACCACATAATTTAACAAGTAAAAGTTTAACAGCTTTGGATTTTCGCCTCAGGGGCGAAAATGAGGTCGACAGACAGATTGCTTTGCTAATAAGCGTTTTCACGGCGGAGGGTCCTCTAATGAGAGGTGAGATAAGAGACAAGTACAAATTTAACAGGGGAGAGAATGGGTATTTCTGATTGAACTTTGGAAAAACTTCAGAACTTTTCTTCTAATTGGCCCACGAATTCCATTCAAAGTTGTATTTTATCCGTAGTATGTGGAGTATACAATGGTGTTGGAACTAGACATTTATTCCCATTTTTAAAAAAAGTTTTAAGAACACTTTCACACATTTGATAAGCTGTCACAGATCTGTCATCTCTTAATTACCAGATAAGGTAGGACAGGCCATATGTGGGTCGGAAGGGTTAATGTATAAAACATTATCTTGGCTTATACACATGATAGAATGATGGGACAAAGACCAAAAGTATTCTTATGTTAAGGAGAATATATTTACACATGAGTTGCAATAATGTCATACAACTTAAAAAAATTGCATACCTTCCCTAGCTCTGTCATAACACCTGCCACCTGGGTGATAGGGAGGAGAAGGCCTTATCTCCCTGTTATCAGCAACTGTAGCTGTTATCAATTAGTGTCAGGGGCAAGGGCGGGGATTAGGGCAGAGAAGAGAAGATTATCCACATTCCATTGGAGATCTCAGCCAATTAAGAACTTGAAAGAGACAAACAATTTTGATCGTTTTGAAAAGGAAAAAATTAATTTAAATTTCTGAAAATTAGACCAAAAGGTGGCGCTTTGGCTATATTTACTGCATGAAAATTTATAGGATTATAGGACAATTCATGCCGCTATAAATAGGGGGGTCTCTTATCTAGAGGAATGTCAATTAGTAACCCGATCTGCCGTAGAAAAGACTTGGGTATAAGAGTCTTAGAGTGCCTATAAGAAAGGTCTGTCGACCTTAATTATAGAATAAGAAATTCAAATAAATAATGCCCTCGTATAATAATATAATATTGATAATATAATAATGCTTCTTACCTTCCCCCTCCCTTTCCCATCTCCCCCTTCCTCCACCACTTCCCTACCCGTTCTACATCGCCCCTGTTCTCCTTCCCCATCCCATGATTATTTGTAGCATATATAAAGTAAGGCAAACTATGCGAGGCATATTGCTAGGGAGCGTTTCTACGCTGACAAATTTGCGTCGCCAAATAGGCGGCTGTCAAATAAGTTGTGTCGCCGTCACTTAAGTTCAGGGTGGTAAATAGGCACTCGCCCACTCGCATTTGTGAGTGAAAAGTGTGGTAGATCATTTTCAAGGTCAAAATCCAAATGGCCACCCCCAGAAAACAAAAATCTCATATCTTAGCTTGATTGACTAGTCAATTAATTACTTCTATTAGTCTATTTTTACTTGAGACAGTTCACTACCCCTTTTACTGACTAATTAGGACCACCAATTTAAGGTTAGGTTTAGGGTTAGTGTTGGTATTAGTGCAGATGAGCAAGCAAACCTATCGCCATTGACCTAACATAACGCTAAGCCACAATGCTAATGATTTATAAAGTCATGGTACTTCCAATACAGGGTATCCCAAATCGCTCAGAAATGTGGTTGCCCCATGGGCAACCAGAACCCAAAAGCTGGTTGCCCAGCCATTAAACATAGTTGCCCGGGATCTTTTGTTAAAAGATAGTTTAAACCAAGGAAACAGATGATGTTTTTTTAAACAGCTTATATCATTTTATTTAAACTTCACTAAAATTCACCAATCTCGCCAACATGTCACAAATACTTGAACTGTAGAAAGAATAACAAATATTAAGAATATGGCAAAAACTGCATTGAAAATTCGAAAATATACCATTCATGTATATTAGGCTACATAAAAGAAGGACTGGTGATTGGTAGACATTGCAGGCACAGACATAAATTGATACCATTTCATAAACTCCAAACATAACCTGCATGTTTCTTTGTAGTTGTCTGCGTGAACCTCTAATTATAGCATAAACATGGTACAAGGTTATTGCACCACTGAGAAAACTGTGGGTGAAAGCTGGTCGCCCAACGGGCAACCTCATGTGTTTTCTTAGTTGCCCGGACTGACGTTTTGGTTGTCCCGGGCAGCAAAAACGGCGATTTGGCGAACCCTGCAATATTAGACCAGGCCGACATATTTCTTGAATCCCATTCAGTAGCAGACCTCCATAGGCTACAGATATTACAGAACAGAATATCAAAAATTATTTATAGAATCCCAGCCCGAGAGAGTGTCAAAGACCTCCACATAGAGAAAAGGCTCCTCCCTCTGATGTACTGTAGAAGGTTGCACCTGTTACTGATGGGCCATAGGATGGCACAAAACCCAGGAAATATTGACTTGCGTTTAATTAATACTAGAAATTTTGTTAATGGTAGAAAGGTTTTAAAACATAAACCCCTGAAAAACGAACAAATTAGAAAATCTATACTTAATAAAATTCCATATACTTGGAACAAGTTGCCAACTATGGCCCATCTGACCCTCGACAAGCAGAGGTTTAAAAATCTAGCCAGGTCCACCCTCATATGGAATGATGAATACTTTATCCACCACTGATATTGTCATTACCTTTAAAACACACTGTAACTCTGAGTTAAAAAGACCGCTGTAAAAAGCAAAACCATATTCAAAACAATTGTAATAGAATATTGAAAATAACCATAGCATAGTAAAGAGCCGACAGCCTTCATCGAACGCTGCGGTATTGTTCCCTACTACCCACACTGTAAAGCAGCGCAAGGGTTAAGAGTACCTCCCGTCCGCCGGAGATTCTCTCTTGAAAGCAGTCATTGACTGGAATAAAATGTTTTTCTATTCTATTTTTCTATTCTATATTAGTTTATCATATTTATGTAGTCGCTGCATCTACCTTTCTATCTATTGTTACAGGAAGGTAGACGAGTCTCCCTTGTTAGAATGACCGCTGTGACCTTAGTTCTTGGAAGTCACTCAGTGCACACGTCCCAGTACATAAATCTATCCACACCCTTTCTTAAAACTCTCTGTGGACGGGTGGGACGACTTAACCTGTCAACACCTTTCCACTATTTTATGTCTATTTTACTGCTTGTCTTGAATATAAGCAGGGGTTCAGACTAACGCTCGCCCGCTGGCCCGGGGCGAGCAGATTTCTGTATGGGTGAGTAAAAGTTACCAAGTCACTAGACCGCCGGGCCAGCAGAAAAAATTAAGCCCCCTATATGGCGACCAGCTTCACACACTGTTCTCAATGCAGCAATAACCCTGTACCATGTTTATGTTATAATTAGAGGTTCGCACAGACAACTACAAAGAGACATGTTTTGTTTTCACAACTATTATTAGCGATATTATTAGTGATACACAACTATTATTAGCGAAACCATGTAGTGCCAAACCAGTGAAATTCTCATTGGGAAGTAGGAGTTCTTCTTATTCTCTAATAAAGACTGCTACCCCTTATATATTTTGTATAGGGGATTAGTGTAATACTTAGGGCGGAATTCTTTATAAACATCATTTGTTATATAATATATATCTGATGAGGCTAATATAGCCTGGATGTAATATCCAGGCAACAAGAGCACCCCTTGTTGATGCCGCTGTGGCATCAACAAGGGTACAAAAGAGGTCTTAGTAACCCACGTCTGGAGAATGTGACGTTCTTCAGTTGCATGGTAGCATTAACAGGGGACGGTTGTGTGTTTGTGTCGTCCAAATAAAAAAAAACATTATATAATATCTATACAATATAGATATTATATTTATGTGTTTTTATTTTTTTAGAACTGACTGCAGAAGACTTTGGGAAGAATTATATTGATAAAAATATCAAAATGTAAAAGAATTACTGTCCAGAGTGGGCTGCTTCTTAGGGTCTTGAAAAACTTTATCTCAGGTCTAGAAATCTTGGCATTTTATAAATGACAAGACTTTGGTAGATTTAAAGCTTGATTCAGTCAAATAAATACCCTCAATTACAGGCACTAAAAAGTTTATTTATTTATCTCAAATCCACCAGAATGCGTATGTGTTCACAAAATTTCCAAGGGGAAACACTCCCTAACCCCACCCTGAGCTTTGTTTGGACCACATAATTCGACCAATCTGACTAAACTCTCAGGTTAAAACACAATGAATTTTTTTTTCCAAATTCCAGGCATTATCTATTTAATTATTTCACCGGAGTAAAAGTGTATCCTTTTATTGTTGGGAGTTATAAGTCTGCATTTCATGTGACTTTTTTTGCACTATATTCCGTGAGGACTAGTGAAAACCTAGAAGGACTAGTGGGAAATAAAGGTCACTAGTCCGCCGGACTAGTGGGAATTTTGAGTTAGCCTGAACCCCTGATAAGGCCCAGTGTGGGCCGGATAAGATTGTCACTCCCTGTTGACCATTCCGTGGATGATGATGTGAACCTGTGTGAAGAATAAAGCCTTCATGAAACCATATTCCTCTTCTCTGATGTCCGACTAGATCGAGCACGGGCCGAACCGTCTGAACCCAAGGTCACAAGCACCTTTGCCATTTAAGTTACTTATCTCGCTAAGTCCCTCTTCTGTGTTAGCTGCCGCACTACCCCTGATAGCTGACCATTGGAATAGACTACGTAATTGAACCTAACTTAGACCATGTCTTGTTATATCTCTCGATTTGCCCATTTGCAATGGGGTGATATGCACAGCACCTAGTCTTGTCAATCCCTAGCAGTGGTAACTGAGACCAAGTACAATGGGAAGTGGGACAGTTATAACCCTCATAAAATCATAGGGCTTTGGCCCACAGGCTCAACGTTGCTACATGCATGAGGAGGCAGCCATTGCCTCCATTCAGCATACAAAAAAGGTGGATTAAAAGAGTATGGCATGGACGGACACAGTAAATTAAGCTCATTTCACTTTTATTGATATTCATTAAAGACATGATAAAAACATGGTAAAATGATAGGCCTCGCTGGGGAAGTCGAGGCCTAGTATAGGCTAGGCATAGATTCTACAGGGGCCCCTGTAGAATCTATGGGCTAGGCTTGAACATGCCATGGCGGCCATTGACTTCCCTGCCGTAAAAGCTGCCATGGATTATTACATACTGTGTAAGTGTTGAGAACGGATTACAAAATCACAGTAAACTAAAGACTAAGTGTAGCCAACACATTGGAATGACTGTAGGGCTCGGAAAAAACCTACCAGCTTCACTTGCCCATTGGGCAAGTGGCAGCCAAGATTTACTGGCCCAACATCCTTTTTCACTTGCCCAAATTTATTTGCAGAATTATAAACAATATCACACTGATCTGTATGTATCTTGTTTCATTGTAAGTAAACATCACATCAGGGGTTTAAAATTGGGGTCCTAGAGATTTCCACTTGCCCACTTGGGCAAGTAACATTTAATTTTACTTGCAGTGTGCAACATAACCCAGAGACCGACACCCAGGTCGCCATTGAATTTGTGTCGGTCTCTGATATTGATATTAGGCTGAGTCCGACGGTCTCCAGTGAAATGAACAAGTGATAAAATTATCTTGTCTAACTTTTCATGTATTACAAAAACAGCCAAAATAAAAGTAATAATTTCTGTGAGTTAAATCACTTGTTGACATGTTAATTGGTTGTCTACCTGGCCTTGTCTTAGACAATCTTATTTTCTGCATGTTATTTACCATATTAATGCACCCCTTTTTTCGGTCTCTGTAAAATCCTGTCGGTCTCCACTGTTACAATTTGGCAGAGACCGACGGTCTCTGGTCTCCCAATTCACTATGTTGCACACTGTACTTGCCCAGAGCCATTTTTTACTTGCCCCGGGCAAGTAAACATAGGTTTTTTCGAGGGTATCCAGTCAAAACGTCCCAACGCGAAAACGGACCCGTCAAAACGGCCCCCGATGCGCTACCATGTAAAGTGACCGGGTGTGAAGCTACACCTCCCGGCGGCCAGCGGGGGTGTTAGCTATATAGCCAACTCCCCAACTACATGTCATTTAGGCGAGAATGAAAGAATAAAAGCTGGGAGGTGTGGGGCCTGTGTGCGACTGATTTTGTAGTAATATGCTCTACTATAACTATGTTATATACTGTACATGGGAGGTGTGGGGCCTGTGTGCGACAGATTTTGTAGTAATAGGCCTATGCTCTACTATGTTATATGGGGTCAAATTTCACTTCTTTTCACTTTAATCTTTGTTACTTTGATATTTCTTAGTTTGGTTATTACTGTCGCACACAGGCCCAACAGTGGAGTGGGATTAGATCGGTGTTTCCCAATGTGATGGTTAGTATTTATGGATGTATATATATGAAAAATGAGTACAATATGTTGATACATCTATCGCACTGTACATTCATACAATAACAAGTACTAAGTTAAGAAATTATCAAGTTAAGTTTGGTTTATCTATTTAACTTAACAACTAATGTCAACTTAATTTATATACCTGGCGTTTCCGATGGAAACGATTCTCAGGCCTAATTACTTGTGTCCGATGTCAATTTGTAGTTATGGCAATTTAGCCATGTTTAGACTGAAAATGGAAAATATTTACCTAAAAAAGTTTACCTTTAAGTTATATCTGAACATTTTTAATGTACAAGTATTGCATAAAAAACACAAGAGGACATTCATAATATGGCCACTTGTAGCCACATATCGCGAAGCTGGATTAAAAGAACTTTTCATTTTACTTTTTGCAGAGTGTCAGAAGATCGCATTCAAGAGGTTGTCTCCTTTTTCATTTTACTTTCTACACAGTCAAATCGTTAATAATAGGTGTAGAATTACCATTTAAACTGCAACTTTCTTCTTTTTCACTCACACATGCCATTCTTATAAAAGGTAACCTGTATTTATAGAGGGAAATAGAACAAGATTTTTCAGGCACATTAACGAGCACTGAATTAATTAATTCATACCTCCTGGCCCAGTGCCACATACAAGACTGGCATCGGGCATCGGCGCTTTGATGTTATCACCTGTTATCAGTGTCAAAGGGGTACAAGAGAATGCCAGTTGGGGGTAGGAGTTGGGGCGATTACGTAATAAGACAAACATGCACGTCCAGTCCACCAACGAGAGTACATTTAAGAGTTTTAACTCATGAGTTGGTATAACTTCTGTCACCTTTTTCCACTAATTTACATGTGCTGCAACCAATTAGGAGGCACGACGGTGTAAACAGATAAGATACGCATGCATACCTAAAGGGATGCAATCCCAGGGTTGGACAAACATAAGGCTGGTGTGGGAGGTGGGAAGGCCTTATGTGGCCCTGTATGATTCTGCAGACCTATCAGAGATGGACAAGCATCTAACTTTCATTGGGCGGACCTATCATGGTTGGTAAAGGATCTAACTAGCTGTCCATCAAGTTGTAAGTCCATCTAACTAACAGCCAATCACATAAACTAGAATGACCGTCAATCAAAATATATACCAACGTCTAAGTGCGAAATGTATCACTGATCAGTGAATTAGATATGGCACGCTCCCTGGCCCTGATGTCATATCTAAGCTCTAACACCTTACATACAGCTACAAATGTTATCAGATGAAGAATGATTGGCACATTTAGTAGTGACTCATTTGATCTCAGGCCTCTTAAAGAGGCCTGAGATCAAAAACCAAATTTGACTGGATACCGACTGGAAATGTCACATTTCACCCACACCTAGCGTCGGGTAGAAAGGTGTAATACCCCGACGCAACACCTCCATGTTGACCGGAGGTGGCAGAGCGAAAGCAGTCAGTAGTCACACAGAAAAGCTGGGGGCCGTTTTCGCGTGGGGCCGTTTTGACTGGCATTCTTTTCGAGCCCTGCCAGGGGCCTGGACTGTTTTAGGTATTCAGACAAATTATCACCGGGAAAAATATTGAAAACAACTGGGTAATTGACTGGCTTGTATAGTACCTCGTTGGACGCTATTCTGTCGGTGCACCGGATTTGATTGTCAATAGAAGTCATTTTGACTTTTTCCCTGAAAAAAGCGAAGGGTGCCGACCGTCTAGGACTAGGCCACCGTACCGTACCTCGAATGCCCGCTCAAATACTCATGCCTCCCGTTAGTTAACTGAGTTGATGAAATGAAAAACTGATGACTGTGTATGATTGAGGGTCACATACACATAATCATTAGCACAAAGGCCTAAGTTCTTAGAATATAATGTCAATAAATCAGTATCTAGGTACCTACCACACTGCACTGACCAAGAAATCGAACTCGCAACACAAACTCGCGCTCATCTGAATAAGACCGGAAGTTTAGTCGGCCATGTTCTCGAGCGGAGCGAGAGGTCGCTCGAGGGTGAGCGAGACTGGCGAAATCTGGTCAGATGATGGCAAGTGATCTCTAGGACATTCTGGATATTTTAACTTATTTGACAAAATAACCCACGTTCAAAATAACTACAACGAGAATATGAAAGAACATCTATATTCTAATTACTTCTGTTTTCGAAAACCTTGAACGTTCATTCTGTCATCTGTATTCTCTCGATTTATGCCAGCCTTCTACAGGGAAGATGGCTGAGGGTGGGCAAAACGAAAGGGCGAGTTTTGGGAAAATCGCTCGCAGTCAGGCTAGATACGGTACAAACACAAAGGCGACTATTACAAATGAGACGTACCTCAAACATTATGTGAATCTAGGAGAGACGCTTCAAGGAATCGCTCTAAAGTATTCGAGTACCGTAAGTATGTTTATGTTTTGATCGGGGGTTTTCAGCCTCATTGACACTGACAGTGTCAGTGAAATGGTAGGCCTATATGTTAGTTGTTACCGTACATTGGTGGTGTGTGTGTGTGGGGGGGGGGGGGGCTGCTCATATTTCCATATGTATCTCCCAGTCTCAATTTGATGTTGGTGCTAATACAACGCTAAAAAACACAATTTATATGAGCAGAAAGCCAACGCCCCCTCACCCTCGTGAGAGGGATAACAACATTTTAAATCTTTCCATTTGTTGGTGTCCCCTCTGCCTCGCTTTCTATTTTTCCTGCAAAATTGCATAGAGCGATCCTGAAAAACATATATGTGGGCATTTCCATGGTGTCGGACGTACCATCTGGACTTGGTTAATGAACACTGTGCTTTTATCCACATAATGTATCATAAAACTAAAAGAAATGTCAGAAATGCAAATTAACACCAGATATTGTTAAACTATGAAAAAAAATTACAAAAAAAATCTCTTCACTGCCAGTAATGAGAGTCGGAATTGTGGTGTCGGACGTATTTGCACAAATGCAATAGTTTGGTCTTCATTTGAATTGTCACCAATCTCTGTGAATTTAATGCACTTATAAGCTAATTCTAAAATAATCTGATCTTGGATGAAAATGAATATCAAAATTTACAGTCTATTTACTTTCTTCTTTCTCTCATATTTTTTTTAACGACTGGTATTCATGGTGTCGGACGTACATATTTTTGGTGTCGGACGTACCAGTTCAAAGGGCAACACACTAAAATACATAAAACATGGCTTCAGAAAATGGAAAAAGTTATTTTCTCAATGACCTTACATTGAATGGGTGCATAGAATTGAACTGCATCATATGATGTACAATCAATTGATAATAGAGAACATTTCATGTTTTATTCATATATACATCAGTCTTATGTATTAAATTGAATGATGCCATTGACAAAATGCACATTGGTCAGGTATATTCAATTTTTTTAATTATCCAATAATTCACAAACACCAATTATTGAATTAACAAAGTTATAAATTGTCAACACAATACTAAATTCTCTCCAAATTCCAAATTCTCTGATGGTGTCGGACATACACAAGATGTGTACCTCCGACACCGTCGCTGTCTTCTCTATAGCAGCAGTGCAGGAAAAATAATGTTATACCTGGATGGACCTTTGGTTATTATATAAATCAATATTATATATCAGGGGGAAAAAAATCATTATTAATGAAATGAGATTGAAAATAATATCATTTTGGTGTCGGACATACAATACACATGGTGGACAAAAATTGCAAGCCATGCTGGACTTGTCACTTGGTTTTGAAGGGATATTATTGGCAAATATCAATAGTCTATGTGATTTTTTAAATCTTTATAATGATTCCTCAAGTGTATACAAGCAAAGACTTCTAAAAAGAAACAAAACACTCCGAATTCTCTGCTGGTGTCGGACGTACAGTGTCGGACGTACAGTGTCGGACGTACACAAGATTTGTACGTCCGACACCATCGCTGTCTCCGCTATAGCAGCAGTGCAGAAAAAATAATGTTATACCTGGATGGGCCTATGGTTATTAAAAGTCAATATTATATATCAGGGGAAAAAAATCATTATTAAAGAAATGAGATTAAAAATAATATGATTTTGGTGTCGGACGTACAATACACCTGGTGGACAAACATTGTGACCTGTGCTGGACATGTCACTTGGTTTTGAAAGGATATTATTGGCAAATATCAATAGTCTATGTGATTTTTACTCTTTATACTGATTCATAATGTGTTTACGCATGAATATATCAATGGTTTATAACATTTTGGATTTTTATTAAGATTCATGACATGTTCACACATGCAGACCACATTTTTACTATTTGCCTCATAAATAATTGGATATTCCTTAGAAAAAATGCGGGATTTTTCAGTAAACTAAAATGGCTGTATTTTTAAAACTAATAAAGCTACAGCTATAAAATTTTGGAATTTAAAACTTTGAGTTGTGTAGATGATAACTAAAGCAGTTTCATGGATTAATTGCATATTTGAAAAAAACAAGTTGTGGTTGACATTTTCATGGAAATGCCCATGTGGGAACTATGTTCAGCCTTCATGGTTGAACAAATCCCGCATCCTGGTTGTCCGCAACACCTATATCAGCCAGGCGGACAACCCAACATGAATATAAGGGCGTCCTGTGGACAACCAGCTTTTACCTATCTTTGATGTGGGTGGACAACCACATATATATATAGAGAGAGAATGGAACGAGCCGGCAATAATCGAGATATATATGTTGGGCAACCATATTTTGAAAAGTAATTGTCCTGATGTTTAAGAAATTTCTGACTTCCTTGCGTAATGAGTGATACCATCATTTTTAATAATGCATACTTTTATAAGTATCTAGATTTTCAGATTCATCTTTTAGTTTAGTTTTAAACCCATTACATATAAATTATCTAGAACATAATATTAACTCGTCGTTAAAAGAAATGAAATACTGTGGGGTATTTTTGCATTTTCTCTCCTCAGTCATGTGTTAATAAAGTTGTGTGATAATTTTAATGTATTAAAATGTTCAGTTACTCTGCCATGGATATGAAATTAATTGATACATTTCCCTATTACAGATGGAACAAATCAAGAGAGCTAATAACATATGGACGAACGATAGCCTATTTCTTCGCGAATATCTGCTGATCCCCCTTACGAGAAGTCCACTTCAAGAAACACCGTATCAACTCGCAAATGGAGACACAGCTGCCAATAAGAATATCAAAGACTGTGAGATAGTCACAAAACAAGAACTTCAAAATTCTAGTAAAATGTCCAGAAGTAGCAGCAGAGACACTGTCATGAGTACAAAATCTGAAAATGACTGTTACACGGAGGAATCACCCACAGATTATTTTAGTAAATTTGATCATGCACTTAGTCGAATCCGCTCAAGTGTCCAACAACTGGATAAAGAAAGCAAGTAAGTTGCCTTGGCTGGAAAGCTTGTCCCAGCGATTCCTATCGCTTGCACTTGACGTGACTTGATCTTATCTAGCTTTATCTAGACGTGAAGTTTGTAATGTCACTTGAGTGTCAGTTTTTTCCTTGCGATTACTTTTCGTTCGCCACTTGGTGGTCTGTAGAATGATTTTTTTTTTTTATAAACTCCGGCATTTAAGTTACAAGTCTTTTAACTTTTTCTGAGTGCCGACTTCTGCTGTCAATCTTATTTTGTGTTTCCATTTGTTTAAATTCCATCTTCTATTAGTATTTTAAAAGTGTTTAGTTGTGTGTTTAGGTCTCCAGACATGAGCGTTAAATGAATCAGGGATAGGAATTTCTGTATGTCTCCCCTCCCCACTTCCCCAGTCGTATGTATTAGTCTGGTAGCTGACCCTGTCTGTATCCCCACCGGGTCGTATACATTTATTCATTTCGGCACTGATTTAAATTGGCCCAATCCTGTGATGATTAATATGTTGTCCTAGATGATTTACATGGATACTTTCGACTGGTTATCTTAAAATCCTATCCCTGAAGGTACACGCTTACTCTAGGCGTCCCAACCAGAAAATCTATTTAGACCATGCATTATTTCCCTCTGTTATAAAATAAGTTACCTGTTGTGATACATTAGATCAAACCATTAGTGTTCTTAGTGCACTGTAGTCCGAGTAAGGGTCATTGTCTATTCGAAAGTATGTTCTCCGTGGCGTTGATACTTGTTCATCGTTTTATTCAAAGGGCGGGGGCTGGGGGGGGGGGGGGCTACTATTAATCCTCGATTTGCAAGTGACGTCCCTAATGAACTGCCAGTTACTGTACCCTTATCAAGTACCCGATATATAGACGTAGTAATATTCGTCATATTGTTAAGTGGAAAAGTGTTGGTCTTATCTCAACTGATTGAACCGTACTGAAATGCAATGCATAATGATCACACAGCACTATTTCCTATTGTTTGAAGATTGTAATGTATACCTGCCATTAGAACATTTCTTCACCCGACTTTGTTCAAAGAAGCTACTAGTTCTAGGTTATAAAGCATTAAAATGATCCAACCTTAGTCAAATAAAACTGTAGCAACTACGATTGTGAATTCTACGCCTAATGAAGACAGTTCCGTCTGTGTGGGGAGCTGATGTTTATTCTTGAATATTAAGTTCACAACTGATTCCCGATTTATACTAGCACCAATCCTTCACACACATGTATCGTTTGTCCGTGTGACACAACTTGAAGTGTACCCAGATAGAAAATAGAAGATCATCCAATTCATTTGTCATCTCACGGAAGATTGGCTGTATAAAAATTCTAAATAATAAAAAAATTATATTGCGGGTATATAATCTCGTGTGCTGTTGCTACATTGAAGAGGTTTTCTCTTTATTTTACAGGATTTGTGTATACGTTTACGTTTTATAGTCTGGTTACCGGGTGTCAAATGTATTACATACAAAAAAGTACATGCAATTCATGCGTGCTTGTGCTAAACATTTGGAAATATAATACAGTATTCTATGAATCGGTTAAAACACATAAAAAATGTATATTTCCAATTATTTTTGTTATTTCATTTTTTTTGAGTGAACGAGCCCTTGGTTTTCTCGTGTGTATTCGATATCTGATGTAACGCTTTATAACGCAAGTTAGTTTTTTAAAACTTGAGCGTGTCTCGTGTCACGTTAAACTTATACCTGTGAATGTATTTTATTGATTTTATCTGAAATAAAAAAAAATCTCAATAGCTGCTTTTGTATAGGACTGTTTTACATGTTTTTATTATATTATGTTTACCATTACTTGTCTCATTCACATTGAGAACAAAACACCATAATCATCATTGTAGCCTAATTTGTTACTATTTTTCGTTCCATTGAATATCAAGCACCAGTCTATTCCTTATAACTACAGTATACATAATATCATTTTCATGGATGGTCCTCTCTAAAAAAGAAAAAACCCTAAACGGTCGGTTTCATTTAGTAATTAAATATTTCATAATTGTGCTTTCTCTGTACAGTTTCCTTGAAGACGATGATAATCCACTAAACATGCTACCGACCAGGCGGTCTTCACGATATGCCAATCGTCACAAGAGTCACAGCTTCGATGTCACATTTGGAAATGACAACATCAGTGCAGAACCCGATCTTATGTTTAAATCACACCAGCGAAACAGACATCCAATCAGAAGCTCGTTGGAACGCCTTGAAAAGACCTCTGATGATCTTTTCCAATTGTAGCACAGGGTTATGTAGGCAAACAGCTCTATCCTTGATCTTCATTTCCCTACGGAAAAATAGTTACACATATATTACAGGGAATTATAGACCTTTAGGGCTGGGTTCCACTGGCCAGCTACTCCTCCCGCTACTGCGACCAGAAGTGGGAGAGTAACGGGGATGGGTACTATTGGGCCCCCCCTACAAAGCCATGTTACTTGCCGCTTTTTTTGGAGCGTCTTCGAAGTGTAGATTGCTCCCACTTCAATCAAACATGTTTGATTTGAAGCGGCCGCTACTTTGTAGCGGGACGTAGCGGGGCAATAGGCACCACTCTATGCTACTTCTCACACTACTTGATGCGTCCATTTCTATGTGAAAATAAAATGCCGCCTGCTTACATTTCTGAGTATTGTTGGAAGTAGCGGGGCAATAGCACCCATTCCGGTATACCTTCAGCTGCTTTTAAAGAAACGGGAAGAGTAGCGAGAGTAGTAGCCGACCAGTGGAACCCAGCCTTTAAGACGTGAAATTTATCTCAGAAGAGGGGATTTGCGTCTTGTTATGTAGTTAACAGAAATGGTATTAAAATTTAGGAATTAAGTATCGACTTCAGGCATTAATTGTCATTTTATAGATATAACAAAGCTCCGATATCTGCATACATTCCGTATAAAATGTCGTTGTTAGAAGAATGTCTGGAAATATTGCGATATGCATAAATCACATTGATTGGAAATAGCTTTCACCTAGTGAACTACGTATGGTGGTACCAAGCGTCTTTCATTGAGCAAGATCACTATACATATATACATACTTACATGCGGTACGGCTAAAATACAAATGTTAGGGGATAATAGTATTTTAACATTTGGAATTATAGGTCCATATGTATTACAAACGCATTTTCCTTTATGTGAGTCACTTGTGCTGAGACTGTTTCACTTGTGTTCCTTGGTGACACAATTAATAGAAGAATGAACACCACGTTGAAGTGAAACACCGACCCAGGATCATGAGCTAGTTCTAAAGATCTGTTCCCTCGGATGGAGTCTACTGATTTGGTATCACTCAGTTCTACATGTCATATCAAATAACATTTTGTGGATTCATATCATATCTAGGTACCGCAGATAGGGGATTCCTCCGTTTATTTAAAGTTTAGATTAACGAAATAGTGTAATTTAAAAAATATATAAATGCTTTCCTGTAAGTGAAAACAAATCCGTCTGGGATATATAAAAAAAAAATGAAAACTGATGTAAGGAAAGAGAAATTGCATTGTCACCAACTTGGGTTCAGATCTAAAGCTGTAGAAATTTGTAGGTATTTTAGATCTCTCAATACTAGTAACCTTGTAGCACCTTACAATTTGGGGCACACTCGTTTTTATTGTCATTTCGACCAGATCATATATTGATCGAAACACATCCATATCAGAGTAGAGATTGTGTATATGAGTATACTTAAAACAAATCTCTGGTTGAGGTGTCCAATAGTTTTGCCCTACTATATTTTTCTAGTCGTTACCTTGCAAATGTAAAGGGGTCATACAATTTCAGACTTTTGACACCCTATGATGTCGCCTTTTACTGAGATGTTTCAAATGTTGCTAGACTTATTTCAAATGTACGCTGAAGATAACGTTTTAAGCTGTTCAGGTCATGCTTTAAAAAAAAAGCTTGTCGGACAAAATGTTTTGTAGATTTTCAGTTGGTATTTTAGGTATTTATTTAATGGATATACCGATATAGATATTGCGTGCTTGCCGTTGCCGAAAAAGTGATATTGTGCTATTGTCGTTGAAAAGGAGAAAGAAAGGACTGGCTTATTATTGGGTGGTATTTTGAATCTCGTTAACTTTCGTTATGCGTGTATTGTACATGGAAGGGTAACACTAATGTTTGAAAATAAGCAAGTGCAATAAATGGGCTCATCCCGCTTTCAACTTCATCCAAAGTCAGCTTAATCACCCAGAATGTTAATTAGTAGTTTGTGTGAAGTTCCTATGTATATACTGCATGTCATGATGTGTCTATATTTTGGATAGTAATCTCTGCTTAACGTATGATAGTATTTATTTTGTTACTGATATATTGCGATGGTGAAGAAATATCAGAAAGCATCATTCAATTTATACTCAGCCATCATTCATATACAACACCTGGAGATTACGTTTATTATTACTTTAAAACGAATTTACCCCGATTATTCCGAAAGGGTTATAATAATTGCTTGTATTTATACTCCTATGATATTCCACACTCAAAAAACTGTTGCGAACCCTGCATCCCGTTCATTTCATCCGCTCTTCTTTTAGTACAGGCGATTCATGTTTAATGTAGATAACCCTGAGGATGCAATATGCTGATGATCCCAGTCGTTTTCGTAAATGACGATAATCTCATTTTCCATGACAAATATATCGTCAAACGTTTTTTAAAACCGATTGGTTAATTGTGATATTAAAATGGGGGAAAATACAAAAAACCGTTCCGTGTATATAGTGGACCTATATATTGTCAACGAATGTAGTTCTGTTCACACTAATGTAATCTATCTAGTATAGAGAATGGAATAAATCTTGCAGCAAAATGTGTAGCGTCAGTTTTCATTAGAGCCCCTATTATCACAACCGATTATCCTATATCTATGCATCGCAAAGATTTGAGTAAATGAATGTCTCTAATCCGTGTCTGAAAATGCGTTCAATGAGGTATTCTAATGGATCGTAATTCCTATATTGCATTAGAACAAAAGTAATTAAACAATTCGTGGAAGAAGTTAATATGGATCAGTCTTTAGCGCTTATGTAAAACACCAAGAAAACCAATACAGATAATCGCTTGAATATATATTCCACTTCACTGACTAGGTTAATCCCCCACCCCATTATTTCGGGATAATTTGTTTATAAATACCGTTTAGACTAATACCTAGGTACAAATCAGTTATAACTGCTGCTGCGTTTAATACGTGACTTTGTTTCCCGAATGCCAAACTGCTATGTATGTTCCGATTATTACATCTTGGACATATTAGCCCGCATATGAGTGTTTGGCCTTCTATAGAATATGAGGTGAATGATAATTCTTCTTCGCATCTCTATGCTAACATCAGGAACAAATCCATTTAGAACTAGAATATTCTCTGCATTCATATGTATAGATTTTACATATATCGGTGCATTATAAGTATGAGATAGAAATATAGGTTTCGAATTAATCCATCGTTCAAGCTATGTGCTATATTTATGTATGTATGTATGTTTGTATGTATATATATTTCCGGAAACAGTAGGCCTACATGACAATAAATATGATTATAACAATTTACGCCGGAAACGGGAACTGCCCCCTTCTATGGCAGCCATAGCTCCTCCAGAGGGTCCCTTAGACTAGAGTTAAGTTACAGATATGTTTTAATATATATATTCTCAGCCTTGCATGTGTAAATCAATCACATTTGATTTTGCGCAATTATCAAGCTATATTTAAGGAACCTCCACGAGTCAGCAGTTGGCACCTACACCTTTCCAGTACTTTCTGTGGGATTCCCCACTGCTAAATTGGTTACAGGACATGTATGTACTCTCGAATTACCCGCGTGTCTTTCTTTGTAAGTTGTAGTGTTAGTCCACACAGACCGAAACTGGTCCATTCCAGACATTTAATTTGACAATGTTCATTGGTTTATCAGTTGGGTATATATTATATATATATATATATATATATAATTGTTGTTTTTTTTAAAATCATAGATGGGTGTTATCTCCTGAAAGCCAGATACACATTTATGTGACTTTTTTGTGGTTAAGGTGGGGGCGCTGTCGGATGGGTGGGTGGGGGGACTGCTTACTTTAAGTTTCCCAATAATCTATAAGTGGAGGTGCATGCATGGTCATCTAAAAATAGAACATGTGCACGTGCATGCATGGACACGGTTTCTCACACTCTCAGCCGGTCCTGAATGTTCATTTATACTTATAGCTATTTATAAGAACCCATGTACAGGTGTGCCTGCTAAAGTGAGAAAGAAATCGATCTAGAAATTGTTAGTTTTACTCAGTTGTTTGTCATTTGATTGGCATCTCACAAAGTCAAAGTTATGATGACCTTAGAGCGTTTATCTTAAGGCCATAACTTAAGTTACGGGTAAGCTAGGCCTAAGGTAGTCATTATATTTTAGATACATGTATTTTCACAGCTGACAATGCATCTTTAATAAACAAACTTCAGGAAGTTAAGTTGATCAGAGCAGTGTGTAATTAAAGAAAGACCAGTGGTATTTTCCCAAGACGAGCTAAGACTACCGTGCCCGCTACCGTGTCCTGATGTTAAGGATCCATGAAACAACCTAGATACTTAATAGAGTGGAACGTGTGACAAGCAGACGAACCTTGGCGTATAGTATGCTTAAAAGTAGAATCGTGGAACTCAAGAACGGAGGGGTATAGTTGTAAGCATATATCTTTGGGACGGGGTTACTGAGTTTGTGTCTGAAATATACGAGGAGGGGATAGGGAAAATATATTGGTGCATGTACCGAATTACATGAGAGATTGAGATATATTAATACTGCTAAATAATATCAAATATCACCTAATCGAGACTACTGGGGTGGTCTCATTTGTTTGGCTGGCCTACTGTACGGAAAGATACTAAGGAATCGCTCATATTCATTGCACTATTCCTGAAATGGATAGAAAGTATATGACCTGAAGTTAACCAGATGCTTAACTTCGTACAGCGGATGTTTGTTTATTAGCAAATCGATTTCTTGCCTTTACCACAACACACACGCCCAACCTGAGGAGGAATAGCCTTTTTAGTTAACCGTTTCCATTGCGACTCCTAAATTTAGTCTTTTGGCACAGCCAGTAGAACACGACTCCTTCAGTGCGAAGAGTAAAGAATGAAGACAACATGGAAATAAAGTCGATGGACTTCCTGGTTAATTCGTGGGTTTTACTGGTGACAATTCACCTTTGTGGAGCAGGTAGGTTATACGATCATTTAATTGTCAACATTGCATACAGAATAATGAATAGATGTATAGCATATAGGGTTTATCATTTTATATTAATATTATATATACTTAACATATAATATAGTATTGTATACATGTAGATAATATAAAGACATATAAGAGAAAGAGGATGGGCTAGAAAGCCCACAATATACATACATGTATTACATATTATGTTATAGATTTCTATATAGGCCTACATACAAGTGGGAAGGGGTGGCACAGTGGTCTAAGTTGCTGGTTTGGGACCCAGTGGCAGGAGAGCTCATGGGCAGGCCATTTTCTTCCACCCCCAGCGTTTGCTGACTGGGTTAACAAAAGTCCGCTGCCTATGGCACTATATATGCCCCATAGAGCAAATCGTTAGCATACACTGACCACTGCTTGGATTTATTACGTTGGAATATTATAATTTTGTTTAGAAAATGCCCCCCCCCCCCCCAATCCCCCAATTCATCAATCCCCGATAAAAAAAATCTTTACACCTGACATTTTAAGTTCCATTATATATATATAGAGTAACATTCGAACAGAGTAGGCCTAGTGCATATGTGGTGAGGGAAAAGGAGCCACAAGTCGCAAAATGACATTTTTCAATGTGTTTTATTCACAGGAACGCTTTGTAGGAATGTTCTCAATTTTGATGTAGGCCCTATGTAGCACTATAATTAAGTCGTATAAATACACGTATCAAATTTCAAAACAGTGTATTAAATTATATCCTTGCATTTCTAATGTCCCGCTATAAAGTATATTTGGCTACTTCACTAGTAATTTAAACACTGGGACAGCTAATAAGAATTTTTATATTTTAAGTTTCATATTTATTTTTTCAAAAATAAAAATATGAAACTTAAAATATAAAAATTCTTATTAGCTGTCCCAGTGTTTACCATCATTGGAATCGTTTTGGGATAGAATCATCTTTTCAAATATGATGGTATCTCAAAATCTAATTTCTGCAACTTATGACTCATTTGCCTGTGACACATCACATATATCCATCACTACCAATAAATATTTAAAATGATTAAAAGTTGGAGGATCCGAAAGATGTTCTATTTGTGAGGGGGTCGACGACATTCCACATTTTGTATTTAATTGTTCTGATACCTCATTAATGTAGAAAATAATTGATAAATGGTCTGTCTGTCTGTAATAACTGTTGTTTGGCGGCAGCCTCAGGTCACTGACCACTGAGGTGTGGTTAGGATAAATGGTTAAAGGGGGGGGGAATAAATTTGCATACGGGAAAAAGCTGACTTCTTCGAATTTATATTCGGTTTTCCTGGTACAGACATCCAAAAGAATGTACGCACTATCATATCCCTAATTGGAAATTTTTAGCGTATAAGGCCAATTAAGATCTACCATAAACAACAGCCTATTTTATTGGAGATTGGAAAATACTTGTTGTCTGCGAACATGTATAGATCCGAAAGACATGAACACAATATACCTTAAACTAATTAGCCGTCACGCCAGGCTGGTCTCATGGGTATCCTTTACTGTAGGCCTAATATCACTTGTATACATACCTGATTTTCTATACATTTTTTCTCCTTATCCATATAAAACTACAGAAATGAGGAACCATCTCTAAAAACTTGTTCGTTTCATATTTTTAGCTAGAATATATAGCCATATAGGGGTTGACCTAAATAGTCCTGCAAAATATCAAGATGTATGCAAAAGCTTTCATTCTCATCATTTGAGTTATGTTGTATGCAATCGCGATCTGAACTTCACAATAATAATTTCATACTGAATCTAATTTTGAATTACATAATCGTATATACTTCGGCATGCATATGTGTACATAACATGTTGTGTGTTGCCTGTCATATTCCTATACCATCTCATTATTCTAGATTATGATAGTGGTCAAGAATAAGGCTTGCTAGACCTTGCCTTTCAAAGTTTTCAAAATGTTCATGAACAAATATATTATGACTTGTTAGAAACTGGACGTTTTTAGGAACGTCTAAACATTTTTCAGCAACGACTCTGTCCCATGCCAGGCGGAGGATCTTGTTTGTTTGTGAACGTTTACAGTTAAAGTATAGATGTTGGCAAATCACTATTATAATGCCCACCTATATTATATAGATGTATTTTCCTCTTCAATATGTTGTAACTAGACTCCTTAGAATTTTAAGCGGGAGATTTACAACTTATACTAGAATATGTTCCTTTGTATGATATAATCGCTCATATAAGTTAACATATTCTTCATGATTTTCACTAAAGTTCAGTTTCCACTCTTTTCACTGACCAATATTTCACCGTGCCTATACATGTATGCCCTTTTAGATTATTAAAGACATATGCATTATATATTCATACATCTCTATTATTCTGCCTGACAGTATAAGAATCAATTATATTTTATCATATTTTAAGTACAAACGTGTGCATCAAAATCCAAAGCACCGTCATGGATACTATTTATACCATACCAAATTACACAATCATATAATGCATAACAAACTAAAATGTTCAAATCAAATTGCAATAAAAGTTTGTAAAAATGGTAAAAACATACATAATTTCATTACGATTTGAGAACACTTTTGGCATCGGAAATTCGAAATCAAACCAGACATTTATACCACCTCATTCTTTAAAAATCAAAATCACGTCCATTATTCGCTAATCATACATGTTTTCTTTCAGTTGAACCCTCAAATATTTCCCAGGGAAAACCGACGCGGCAATTGGGTACATACGCCTCTCAAGGCTCAGAGCTGGCTGTAGATGGCGATACCTCACTAACACCATCTTCCCAGTGCGCACATCCGTTCAGTGATGACTCTCGGCTTGAAAACACATCTGAATTCAGACAGCCCGCTTGGTGGAGTGTTGATCTTTCTGGATCTGTACAAAATGCATTGTTCACGGTATCCTATGTGACTATATACCAGCGAGATGATTGTTGCTATGGTAAGAGGCAATGCGTAATAGTAATGCCCCTTCACATATATTTCGTCATGTTCCAAGATTATCCAGATCTATTGTTTCAGCTAATATTGCCATTATTGTGATTTGTGTTTAAGAGTATAGATTACCGTACGAATAAAATATATATTGATCGATGTAATTAAGGAATTTAGGATAAAAGAAAACAATCCTAATATTCCAGCAGGTATCCATGGTTCTTATCTCTCTCATTAATTGTTGTTGTTATTATTGTAGAACGAACTGCTCCATTGTATGTTGGGGTCGGCAAAACATCCTCAGTAAAAGACCATGTGGTTTGTGGGGAGCTGAAGGTTGAAGAGATGTTCAAAGCTAATGTTACCTGTAACGTGACTACTCCCATTCGGTACTTATCAATCAGACATAAAAGTGAAATTAGCATGGGACTGTGTGAAGTTGAGGTCTTCGGAATAAGCGCAGGTAAATCAATTTATCTTGAAATTGAATGAATGCGTGTAGCATAGCCTGGCTAACCAAGGCGGTGATATATGTTGAGGCAAAGTGAGCAACACTCAACATGTTTCTCCCTTAACCTGCAGGTGAAACTGTATCAGCGGCATAAAACTGCATACAACCTCCCAGTCGGAGAGAATAATCTGGGGAAAAAAACACAATTAATTAATTAATTAATTGGCTTGCCGTATAATTATATTTTCTATTATTGGATTACCGTATATCTTTGCCATGCAAATTGAAATTAGTCAATGCTATAATCAAATCTCTTTGGACGGAGAAAATGTAAACTTTGACCGAGTAAAAAAATATTACTTCAATGGGTTTCAGGTACAACATTATGCGAAGCCGGGTATTATGGGAGTGACTGTGATAAGCGTTGCTACTGCCGTAACAATGCCCCTTGTATGACAGATACTGGAGAATGTGCTGCTGGATGTGAGGAAAAGCACTATGGTAACAGCTGCGAAAAAGGTGATATAGTAACCCAATCAAGAAAAGTATTGAGAAGCAAACGAATTTTAATCGCTACCCATGGTCGTTTCCCCTAAAGATTTTGCTCCGTTGTAATAACTGAACATTGACGGATGTATAGTTTGTGTATTATTTAATCGGATTTCTTTTCTTTTCGATTCCAGTCATCCCTCGTTTCCAAAGCACATCACCCAATGTGTCAAATGTAACACATGACTCTATCACAGTGACATTCGAGCCATCTGAGCCTAGAGGTGATTACTACAGGATCGTTGTCAACTCTGATGGTCCGAAATACACTGGCGGCCAAGGTTATACGTTTGTTGACCTTACCCCAAATACCAAATACACAATCACGATATACCCAGCTGTACACTACAATGACAGTCAAATCGAAGGTCATCCACTGCAGGTCAACGTGACAACACATGGTGAGGAAACATGTCTTTCTTGCTCTCTCCCCATCGAGCACATATTTTTCCTAATAGAGTCAGATAGTATTCCTTCTGCCCGTCCAACGGTTCTCTGGCTACGGAGTTGCACTCTTTTGATACAGGACACTTCAGTTAATTGTTATAACCAATCTGTATAGATTTAGATTTAATCTTTCGCCCATGATTACAATTCCATCTCCAAACAACGTCTACAACAATGGGGCCAACAAACACGTTTCCGTTTTCCCTGTAATATATCGCTCACCCCAATCCTTATTACGTAAGCTTAGGGAAACGGCGATTTTTTTGTCAGGCATGTTGTTGGAATCTGTGATGTTACCAGTCGTTTTTCTGCTCTGTACATTTCCGGCGGCCCTTCCGGGGGACAATATATGTGGTTTGTGAAGGTATCTGGGGTGAAATGTGATTTTGAAGCCCTTTTTTGATCAGGATATCCATATTCTATTTAATGCCTGGGAAGCAAGTATGGTCAAACGAATGATCATGGGACCCAGGGGCAATGATCAATGAGTCCTTGAGCCAATTGATCATGTGACCCAGAGAGGGGAGGAGAGATAAGAAGGGGAAGAGGGAGGGGAGGGAGAATATGGGGAAGGACAGTGCAGAGTGGGATGAGAGGAAATGCAAGTGGGGAAGAGAGAGGGTGGGGAAGGAAGAGAGAGGGGTGGGGGAGAGCAGAGGGGGAGGGGAAGAGGGCAGAGAGAGGGTGGGGGGATTGGAAAGGGTGGGGGGAGGGAGAAGAACAGAGGGTGAGAGGGAGAGAGAGGAAGGGGAGAGGGGGAAGGGAGGGAGAAGAAGAGAGGGAGAGAGAATAGGGGAGGGGAGAGAGAAAAAGAGGAGAGTAGGGAGAGAGGCTGGGGGAGAAGAAGAGACAGAAGAGGGAGAGGGGGTGAGAGGAAAAGAGGGGATGGAGAGGGTGGCTGGTGGGGAAGAGAAAGAGAGATGGAGAGAGTGAAAGAGAAGAATGGCAGGGGGAGAGGGGAGGGGAGGGAAGGAAAAGGAAGAGAGAGAGAGAGAAGTGGGGGAAGAAGGAGTAAGTGAGAGGGAAGAGGGGAAAGTGAGTGAGAGAGAGAGGAATAGGGTGAAAGATTTAAATCTAACAGTTCCTACCCACTCTTGAGATACCTTTCATAGATAACCTACCTGTTCTTAACCGTCCGAAGGACGGGTATAACCTGCTAGTAAATTGGTAGGGGCGGGGGCAAGGGGGGGGGGGGGCAAAGGGTGTGGGGTAGTAAACTCACTGACTCAAGAGCATGCAATATGGCCATGTGTTTGTTCGAGCGAGGAACTCTTTGGTTGGAACAGCTGATAAGAAATACCGTTCAGAGGAATCAGAGGATGTATAAAGTTGACTCAACTGTTGAGATAAAGTTACGTCCACACAATATGCTACGTAACACCATATAATATTCACACGACTTGAGAATTAAAGAGGAACATAATTATGCAACGCTTAGTAACAATGAAATTTTAAGATACAAGTTCGCATAGCGCGACTGAGATACGAGCCAGGTAGTCGCACGTATAAACTTGTATAATAGGCGCGCGGTGTTTTACGCGCTGGTCGGAGCCCGCGCGCGGCAAAAGTATGATGGCTGCCGTGGTAAGAGCAGCTGGGTGCATACTATACCTGACTACCCAAACTTTGACGACCTGCCTATACTCGACTGCTTGCGTGTGGGTTCAAAATATAATTCAAAATACATTATAATGTGAATATGTAACACCAGCTAGGTCACGTGAAGGCCGTACTCATTACCAACATTACGTAAGAGTACATAACATTACATAATACACGGGAATCTAAACATTTGAACCTTAGAGGTAATAAAATAAGCATCAGGTTAAAGAAATACATTTCTAGCAACCACATCATGGGTGTCGAATTCCTGGAATATATTTTTAAAATACAGTAGCAAATACAAGTTCGAATAGAGCGATCCTCGAGTAGTACATATCAGACAATAAGACCTTAAGACCTAGTTTGTCGTCTATAAGAAGCAAGTAAGTATAAGAATACATTGAAATTATAATTTTAACAATTTTGTTTAAAGGTTTTATTCAACTTTCTGTCAACTAGACGTATACATACTGATAGCAGAGCCGTCTCCCTTTAGATTTTGTAGGGTTCTCTTGGTATTTTCGCATTCTAATAACATCAAGATATAACAAAAAGAACATCACCAATCACATAAGATTATAACCTTCTCCCAATGATGGTGATACTATCAATATATAACAGGTTTGATTGAAATTATAAATTCGAATAGGACAGTCCCCGAACAGCTTATGTCAAGCGACAATGCCCTAAGGCGATCGTCTGTAAGAAGAAAATACAGCAGGTACAAAGCAAGAAATGCGAATAACAATACACATCAAGAATAGAGCAGTCCCCCCTGGCTCTGTTTATATATTTTTTCATTATCTATTTTTATTGGCAGAAAGGTACATGTCACGTACCTGCCTGCCTTAGGGCTAATTCGTTAGTATGATGAGATAATGTATGTTACCTATATTCTCTTAAAACTGTAAATATCCTCCTATCTCTCACCCCTCATCCTATCATCGTAGTTCTCTCCTAGTTCCTTCTCTTAACTAGTCTCTTTCTATTTGTGTTTTTACATACATAAACAAGTCACAGTTTATCGAACCAAAAGGTAATAGCCACTCAACCAGATTTAACCATTCAAATGGTTAAAACTGAGGCTCATTTCCTACCAATTATACACATGTCACTGTACTCTGCAAGAATAGATTGTATATTGTCATATTATTTTGTGTATCGATTAATAAACGTTTCTAATAAAAAAAAAAGTGATGACATAATGATGTTTTTTGTTGATGATCTTTATTAGTATTCAATGACTTAGTGAAATGGGTAGGGGGTGCGGGGGGAGCCAGTGTGTGTGTAAATGATTACTGTACTCAAATTCAAACACCACGTTCATATTGAATACATGTATTGCTTTATGGGGTAGGTATATGGTTTAAAGATTAAACATGTCGATTGACAAGTGTTTGACTGACCAATGGGTCACTAATTAATTATGAAGGCGACTGGGGCAATGATCGGCCCCACATATACTCTAGATCTTCTATACATATAAGTATGAGATACTTTTACTATTACTAATACCGCTGCAACATACTATTACGATGTTAAAGTTCAGCATAGTACCATAGGTTAAACTGAGGTGATCGTACGAATTCACTTCAATGTATGTGAATAGGAAGAAAACGAGTATAATTGACTTCTTTTCAGAAATGCCCACGACCACTACCACATCCACCACCGCAACACCAACAACAACTACAACAATGATGCCAACGACCAGCACTTCAATCAGGCCATCTCCCTCCCCCAAGTCAATGCCACCATCAATGACAACGACGACCACGCAATCTGCAATGTCTTCCACGACAGCCATGCGCTTTAATGTTACATCGAATGGCAGGGTACCGGCTCCCACCCAAACTGAACAACCAAACATCAGCGGACCAACTACCACTGAATCATCCCCAGCTCCAGAGACGTCAACAGTACGAAAAGTTTACGCACCAAAAGGAATAGACGGAGGGATGATTGCTGGTGTAGTGATTGCTGTGCTGATCTTTATTGTTCTTTTAGGAGTCATTGCATTTGCAATTATTAAAAGGTTCTTGCAATTTCTATTTTATTTGAAAATGATTAAATTTATGTGAATGAAATTAAGCATTCATACAATACAAAAAGTATTTGATAGATAAGAATGAAGACTATACTCTATACTTGTTGTGGGCCATCAGTGAATTCGCACTGTCGCCAAACCTGGGACCCCTTTGCATGAGGTATCTTTGACTATACGCTGATCATAGTGTATTGTATCGTATCGTATTGTATTACACATGCGATCTGTTTGAAAGGTGCAGTTCGGTTGATCCAAACTTCACACGCGATCCGTTCGGGCTTCCATAGCCTCATTGGATTTAATGATTAAAAAAAGATAAGAATCTGACGTGCGCAAAACAAGGATATGACCTGCAAGCACAACTCAATGTATCTTGTGTGCCGGTGACTTGGGACTGTGCTGGTCTTTGCCACTTATAGTTTAAGTACAATAGTATGCAGTCATATATGGGCAGTAGTATCTACTAATGGCACATAATAATATTGAAGGTTAATTCTCTGAACAGAGCAGAGGTATTACACGATGTTCATATTAATCTTTCATAATTACTTTTGGGTTGTTTTTATTTCCGCAGAAGGAAAAAGAGTGGCGATAGTGAAAGCCGTGGAAAATTGCTTGCTCCATTATCGACGTTACTAGGCAGGCTAAAAGGGGGAAAGGAGGGTAGGTCTAAAAGTATATTATATTCCACACTTCCGTCTAACCATAACCTTTACAGTTTAAAGAAACTGTGACGATTTTGACCATGATATTAAAGAATGAATCGGCGCACTTTCATAGAATCCACATGACACATCCCGGGGATACCTGTTTTTGTAAACGTGTTAAGTATGTTAATACTTTTTGTATTTAAAGTTTGTATTCCCCTAATTCCCCCCTTTACATATATATGTGAAGAGAAGTAAACGAGGCATACCATGTATTGGGAATGATATTAAATCACCATCATGGGGAACATAATTTTCAGATTAAAAATATTGCAAAATACAGAGCAGATCTTTCAATTATAAGCAAAGCCATACTTATTCCTGGGGCATTGTCCACATTTTCATCATTATTATTGTTTGAAAGCTGTAGTTTCGAAAAACAATATTGCTAGAGGATCACCGTAACAATAACATTAACATGTTAATGACAACATATACACATATGACTTCTACTGTGATATATTGATAAGACAAATAATGCGGTATAATGTATATTTTAAAATAAATTTATTTCATTCTGTTGGTAGGATTAGATAACCATGGACTAGTGACGATTGAGACCGAACCAGTTGTTGAAGAGCCAAGCCCGACATCAGGCTCGTCGACTATGTCTGAGAGGAATTCCTCTGAAACCAAACAAATGAAACGTCCCGGAATTAAACTTTCTGAAATACCAATCTACATACAGTCAAAGAAAGAAAAACCAAATGGGTTCAAGGATGAATATAAGGTAAGATTGGTAGATAACAAGTTATAAGTTTATTAAGTTAATCAATCATTTAATGAACTATTTTTCTGTTTAACTTTATAATCAGTTTAAGTTAATGTATATATTGTGCGTTTCCAAAGGAAACGAATTCTACGGTCAACTATTTGTGCGCAATGGCTAGATTATGAATATCAGACGTACTGTAATCTGAAATGCCTTGAATGTCTGTATTAGAAGAACACAGGAGTGGAAGTAAAATTCAGTTTATTAACAACTAGGAAAGTTGCACGCTCCCTGTTTACAAAGGCAGTTGGATAAACATGAAAGTACAATGCAAGGGAATTAGACATAAGACATCAAACAACATATTGTAATCTAATAATACACAATTGTCTTTTAGTCTTTGCAATTCTGAGCTTGTCTGTCTCCAAGACTTGAAACCCAGAAATCCCAAAGGGTGTAGTAGGTGTAGATCACTCAGATTCAGTCATGGGTGGTCCTCTCTAAATGGGTTCCTCTCAAAACCTATACAGTGGCCTTAAGTGGCAACTTGTCAATCAAACCAAGATCTACAGAGAGAGAGAGCTTTCGAGAGGTTTGGACGTGTCATACGACGCTCCCATGAAAACACCGATTGCTACCGTTTTTCAAGTACTTTCCATTCCATAACCTCACCAAGGACTTGATAACACGCTAGCGATATGAGTGAGATGGGTGATAAGTGAACTTAACAAGGAATTTCACGACTTTGAGGACATTTTGTGCGAAAAAATGGACGGAATCAGTGACATTTCGGATACGGAGTTACATGACAGAGGCTTTCTCACGCACGACAAACAAAGGGCTTTGTTCAACCCAATAGAAGGGGATAGCGAGGTACGTAAAACGCGACTATGAACCTACAGCCAACCGATAGGCAATACATTTGCAGAAAAGGGCGCATACGAGATTACTACTAATCCGTGCACGGTAGATGATTTGAAACAATCGCTTGAGTACACCCAGGCTAACCAAGAATTAATGAAGAAGAAAATGGACGAAATGGTAAGGAGGGAACAAGAGAATAGTACGATCATGAATGAAATCCGACTAGAGAACTTACATTTGAAGAGAAATTACAGAAATCTAGAAGAAACCCTTTTTGAATGTGAGATTGAAAGGAGAAAAATGAATGTCATATTGTCTGGATTGGAATATCGGCGCAACAAAGACTTGCTAGCCACCTGTGTCAATGTATGTAGGGTTATAGATCCAGATTTCACAAAAGAAGATCTAATAATGACAGAGAGAATGAAAACCTATCAGAATGGTCAGAGATTGGTACGCATACAGTTTGTATCGAAAGAAGCTAGAGACAAGGTATATTACAATAGATCACAGTTGAAAAACCCCAAATGGTTTGACAAAGTCTATATAAACGCTGACTTACCAACCACAATTAAAGAAAGGAAAGAAATGCTGTCTATGGTACAAGCGCACATCAACGAAAAAGGTACTAAGAAGGTAGATGGATTGTATAAGGACAGAATTACAATCGATGGTGTCAGTCATCGTTATGACCAATTGGAAGACTTAGATAAGGGCTTTCGCTTATCTGACGCCAGAACAAAAGAGATCAACGGAAGCATTTACTTTAGCTCTGAACACAGTGTGTTGAGTAATTTTTATCCGTGTCGCCTATGAGTAAATGATATGGAATTCGCATCCATTGAACAAGCCTATCAATATGCTCGTGCTATCTCTCTCGGCCGTCCTGGCAAAGGACATATTTCTAAGCAAAGACGCACATGCCTCCAAGAGATATTCCTACTCAGCAAAAAATGATGATGACTGGGATGCTATCAAGATAAGGGTAATGCGTGTCCTGATCGAATGCAAATTCAACCAAAATCCGGACATGAGGAGAGAATTGCTGGACACGGAGAAGATACCTTTAATAGAAGCTACGAATTGCGAGTTTTGGGCCTGTGGGTCTACATTAAAGTCCAAAAAGACCATTGCAGGACAGCATAACGGATGTAACATGGTTGGACGAATGCTTGAAGATTATAGAAGCTATGCAAGCTGTGAATTGAAATGGGCTGACAGAAAACCAATCGAGCCCAAAGATGAGAAAGGAATTAGTGTTCCTCCGTCAAAAAGCAAGTCACCACGAGCGAAAATCCCTACGGATAACCAGAATGAATCATATGCTGGTAGAGGGAGGGGGAGGCAAGGCTGGTTACCACGTTTAGCGCGAGGGGGCTACAATAGCAGTAATAACAATTACTGTCTCCTACTCTCCCAACCCTAGTCCATCAACCAGACAGAAACGATTGTTAAGTGGTGAACAGATTGACAGCCCAAGCAAAAGGGTAAATATAAACCCACCCAGTCCAGCCGAAATGGAGGCGATCCTGAGAGATTTCATGGCCACACAGTATTATGGAAATCGACAATCATATACTAGTGAGACCAATCTACAACAAACAGATGGTATATTTAAGAAATAGGCATATGTTCGCCCTGGAAATCTCATTGTACTAAATTATTCCTTATTGGACCACCAGCCAACTTATATAATAATGAAAAGAATTGTAATAGCGCAACCCAAAGTAAATATTACAGGTAGATGTTTCAGAAAGTATTCTGATGAAATTCTGAGAGAAAAGATAGACAATTATACAGGAAAGCAACTCATGCTACTGTCTCATTGTAAAAAAATGGTTCGAACGATCGTGATCACCGACTCTCGGGGGAGAAGCATAGAGGGAAGAATAGGTAGCAATAACATCTGGGTTTTCATATACCCAGGAGGAAAGTTATCTTTCTGAACGGATAGAGCACTGGAGCTGGAAGACAAATATAAGCCTGATAACTTATTGTTGTGTGGGGGTATCTGCGATCTGAGCATAAAAGATCGACATACAAAGGAAATCTCATTAGTACGAAATGAGAAAGATGCAATGGTCACACATATGATTAAATTATACGATAACGTACTGGAGCGATTATCAGTTGTGACAAACAGATGCATTGTCTCACTTGGAGGCCTGGTTGGTCTGGATATTAATAGGGCCAATGGCCTAGATGGTTATTCTACACTGCAGTATGGTGTTAATGATGCAATTGTCGACATAAATTTGTATCTAAAGAATGTCAACCGCCAAAGAGGTGTTAGACACGTACATCTCATTGATAAAGTTCATCACAAAGCCAAAAATAAATGGAGACACTATTTGAGGCGACTTCAGGATGGGATACATTGCGACGATATAGTGAAGAATCACTGGGCTACACAAATCGTCCAATTTGATGCAAACCCACTTGTTTGAATTGCTAATCTTGCCTTCCCCCAGAAGCCGTTGTACGGCCTGGGGGAGGTGTGGGAGGCGATCAAACTACCGTGTAATTATAGAAAATGAGCCAAGAATATCAAGTAATGGACTATTCAACATCTACAAGTAGTGAAGGGTATTGGTTGTTGATCTCACCTTCTCTCAGAAGCCGTTGTACGGCCTGGGAGAGTTGGGAGAGGCAACCATACCATGAGGATATTATATTGTGCGTATCTAACAAGGGACTATCTGCCAAATACAGAAGTATACAATACATTGACTCGTATCAATTGAAGACAATTGGTAAGGCAATTCTTCTACTTTCAACGTATTTCATAAGAACACTGCTCCTATTGATTTCTCGACTTTGTATAGAGCGCCCAGAAGTCGTTGTACGACCTGGGTGGGAATTTACAATGAATGGTGATAGGAATGACAGTAAGGAGCACGAAAGAATCATATTAGCAGCTAACTGGACATTGAGTATAAGATATAGAACGAAGAAACATATCTCTAATGAATAATACACAGGAGATTAAAGACTGGGCCACTCTGGCTAAAAGAAGAGGTTTAAAAATTGTCAATTACAATATAAGGTCTATACTACCAAAAATTGATACCATAAGAAATGAAATGCTGAGTGAAAATGTCGATATATTCATATTTACAGAAAGCTGGTTGAAAAAAGAAATAAATGATCTGTTGATTGCTAGTCCTGGGTATACGATTTATAGGTTGGATAGAACCACTGGTTCGCGAGGCGGTGGGATATGCTGTTACATAAGGAATTGTTTTTGTGTAGATGATAATTTAGAATGGAGAAGAAAGTGAAATTATGGCTCTTAAGGTATGGAAACCTAACAATCCTGCCTATAAAATAATATCGGCATACCGCCCACCGTCTGGCAATATCAACTCCTTCTTTAATGATCTAGATGATATATTAAATAGATGTGTGAGTAGAACAAATGAAAATATTATTGTAACAGGAGATTTTAATATTGATACCCTTGTTGACGATAACAAGAATAGAGCCTTGCAGCAATTTATCTCGTCAAAAAACTTACCAGTCATATAAATAATATAACCAGATATGGACTCTTAAAAGATTCGATTATTGATCATTTTCTAGTAAGGAGTACAATAGATGTGACAGCGGGTGTACTAAATTATTCCTTATTGGACCACCAGCCAACTTATATAATAATGAAAAGAATTGTAATAGCGCAACCCAAAGTAAATATTACAGGTAGATGTTTCAGAAAGTATTCTGATGAAATTCTGAGAGAAAAGATAGACAAAACTGACTGGACGGAATATTATAGTAACGATGATCCGAACAAATTGTGGGATATCATTTATAAAAATATTTTAAAAATTGCTAATGAAGTAGCACCGTGGAAGAAGTTTAAATTAAGACAATCAAAACCGGCTTGGTATACAACTGAATTGACCGAATTGAATAGAAATAGAGAAAAATTATACAGGAAAGCGAACCGGACGAAAGATTGTAATGATATCATAGCTGCAAGAAATGCAAAGAGTTTATGTAACAATGAAACAAAAAGAGCAAAATCAAATTATTATAAGAATTTGTTGACAATACATAAGAAAGATACCACCAAATTTTGGAAGGTTATAAAAGAAATTGATACTGGGATTGTAAATACTATCAATAATATCAAGGTAGAGGATAAAGTGGTCTATGGTCAGGAAATGGTAAACGCGCTAAATGAGCACTATTGTGAGATAGGGGATAAAATTAATGAAAAAATGGGTACACATCCTACTAAGAGGTTTGATGAAAGTTTTGGTGGAGGGTTAGAGAGTATAACAGTAGATAAAAGCGATATTGTAAGATTGATTAGTAATATTGATGTCAAAAAAAGTTCTGGATGTGACTTGATTGCTAGCAGAATATATAAAGGTTGTTTCAAAATGATGATTGAACAACTGGCAGTATTATATAATAGGTCATTAAATGTTGGTATCTTCCCGGCTCAATGGAAATGTGCTAACATAGTACCAATTCCTAAGGTGAATAATCCGAAAATTGTTAATGACACAAGACCAATATCACTAACACACATAGGAGGAAAGTTGTTAGAAAAAATAGTAGTGGAACAGTTAATGGTCTTTCTGAGATATAAAGAGATATTAAGTGATCAACAAAAAGGATATCAAAAAGGAAAATCTACTACTGATGCTTTAGTTGAATTAATAACTGATTTAAATTTATCAAACAATCAAAAGAGAATTACTATTGCCTGTTACGTCGATTTTAGTAAAGCTTTTAATTCTGTGGTGCCTGCATTGATGTTGAACAAATTGAGAGATCTAGGTGTCGCCCCATTACTTCTTTCCTGGTTCGAATCTTATTTAACAAATAGATCACAGAAAGTGAAATTCAATGGTCTATCCTCCAGTGTATTAGAAATCAATTACGGAGTACCCCAGGGGTCAATACTAGGACCAATTATGTATTTGATCTATGCTAATGATTTAAAACATTTAAAACTGAAATCGAAATACTTACAATACGCCGATGACACGGTATTTTACTACACAGGTGATAGTCTTAGAGAATGTGAACTTGCTTTAAACCATGATATGGGTCTCTTCTATGAATGGAGTCTAGGAAATAGATTATTAGTAAATAGTAAAGAAACTAAATTGATGGTAATTGGATTGAGTAAACAAATGTATAATGATGGACTGGATGTGAATGTCAAACTAGGAGGCGAAAAACTCGTTGGGACATATACTTATCTTGGAGTAACGATAGACAATAGATTATTGATAAAGCAACAATATAATAATGTTGTTAGGCAGATAAATGAAAAAATTAGAGGTAATCTGACTAAGTCAACTGCAATATTGATCGCTAAATCCAAACTACTATCCCTGTTTGATTACAGCTTATTTAGTTTATGTCCTCTGACAAGCAAAGATTTAGACAAATTACAAAAAATCCAAAATAGAATTCTACGAATTGCATTGAGCTGTGATTACAGAACTAGGAACGCGGATTTACTTGCTTCAACAAGAGTGATGTGTATAAAGGAAAGAATGATGTATAACCATTGTATTATAGGACATAAGGAAATATATATTAAGGGAAATGTTATCCTCCCTACTAGAATGACTAGGCAAGCTAATGCGCCAATATTGGGAAATTTTAACCCAAAAACCAGTAAAGATGAAAAATCATTGAGAAACAATATAGTAAAGGCTTGGAATAGTCTTAGTCCAGAATTGAGACTTCAAGGTGACGAACTTGCATTTAAAAATAATTTGAAGAAAAGTATTAAAGAATATTGTACTTAATGAATACAGACATACCCCACACACTCTATCTCTATCTCTACCCTTTCTTGATAATTTCACCTCCTATATCCTATGCTTTGTCCACTTCAGAATTGTTTTTGTGTCTTCCTGTTTCTCCTTTCCGTGCTTTTGTCCCCCGCCCTCCCCCCCCTGCTTACCCCCTGCCCCCTTATGTACACTTTATACACCCTATATTGACGGTGTGTAATCTATTGAATGGTAGATTTGTATCTAGAAAATGTATATAATATAACTTTAAATATATAATCCGTCAAGAAGACGATTAACTCTGTGATTGTACATATATGATGCAACATGCACAAATGTCACTTAACGATTGACAACGATTCACCCATCTCATCTCGACACATGAAATGATACACAATAGTCGGGAACTCCTTACATCACATTATTTCGTAAAACATCTCATTTCATACTCCATCCTTTTCTCATTTTTTTCATTCTTTAAATGTTCGGTTAAATATTAGACAAAAACGGCTTACAACAAGTTATTTATGTATTATAATGGCACGAGGTTTATATAAAACCTAAAGATTGTACTTATGGATTATTGATTTTGTATATACACTGCATCCCTCGAAATGCTGAAATATAATCAGGGTGCTAAAGAACATCACCTCTGAGGTGAGGGCATCAAAACTGTAATACAAAGCCTGAATAAAATTTCTGTTTAAAAAAAAAATAGCCAATAGAATACAACAAATGTCAACCAATAGGATGTCACACTGGCCTTCAGGGATTTACTGCAGAGATGGTAGAAGCTTGTCAATCAAGCAGTCCTTGCATAAGTGCAAAGTTAGTAGTGTTGGCGTGAATTACATCACACAGAGATGGGCATCCAGATATCCTCCCAGATAAGTGTCCACACTCCTCACACCAATCCTCAACCAACACCTCAAAATGTATCACATGAACTTGCTACTCAGGATGATTGACAGAATGGTACCCAATTCACTAACATTCACGAATTTTTTTTTTTTTAAATACCGTAGAATGTAAAAATGACAAACTTGATTGGCGGTCGCAACCTAAATGAACTGCCAAACAGTTAGCGCAGCGTTGAACTTATTTTCCTTACCTTTTCTTATTCCATTACTTACATCACCATCACGTTTGTACCTTCGACAGATATTGCCGAATGGGCCTACTGCTGCTTGGACTGTGGGAAACAAGGCGGAAAACAAAACAAAAAATCGGTTCCTAAACATCCGAGCATGTAATTATCTTTGTTTTACTAAGTATCTTTTTCTTAGCTTAATTTGTTTTCCGTCACGTGATATAGCGGTTGCTTATTAATGGCAGTATCAAATGAAGATTTGTGAGAAGAAAAAAAAGCATCATTAGAGTATACAGCAGAATAGTATAAGTCAAGTGCGCATCACACATGATGAAGTATGGGGTAACATCTTGGGTGTAGGCCTACACATTTGATCTGAATATCAGATCAGTATCAAGTACAACAATACAATACATGCTGTGCATGAAAAACATGCACAGAATGTATTACTACCTCTACATGTACATACATATAACCCGGGCAATTTACTTTGTTAATGTTGTTTAAAAACCATCTTAGTTATTTCCTTTATTTAGTCATTCGAGTTTTTCAATGCACAGCAATATCTTTCCCCAGATGATGATTCGCGAGTTGTCTTATCAACCCTAGAGGACGACATACACTCTGATTACATCAATGCCGACTACATAACTGTAAGACTATTATGACAACTGTGATTCTGTTGATATGGATATTACCTATCTTCATGTACAAGAGATGACGTATTGAATTTGAACATTTTGTTCTGTGAGAGTTTTCTCTGATTTGGTAGTATAGGATACATTATTGATAAAATTCTTTTTGCGTATTAGTATTATCGATGGCAACGCAAGAATACATCCACAATGTCGACAGGTGTCTTTTTGTAATGCTGAGCGTACTGGCTGATTAAGTGATAAAACAAAAATCAATAAGTTTTTGGATTTAAAATTCACCGCCAAACTTCAATGGACGCACTCTGATATTCATATATATATAAATAATTACAGGGATATGGTGGAAAGGAGAAAACTTATATCGCCGCACAAGGTAAGCTGTATTTGAATGCTTGATAACAGTTACGTAATCAGTTCCTAGGCAAATTTGTCTAGTGTTTTTTTAACTGTTTATTATGCATTGACCTCAATACTTACTTTTTTCTTCGAGTTCTTTTCAAAAGCATACCTTCAATATATAGCTTGAAGCATTTATCCTGGTGTCGGCATCGTATAGTTGTCGTTTAGTTATCCTGACTGCACGAGATAATTATATTATATATTTGTTTTTCCACGAAGGTCCAAAAAAATCTACCATTATTGATATGTGGAGAATGATCTGGGAAACTGAAGCAAATCGTATTGTAATGGTTACCAATCTTGTTGAAGGTGGCAAGGTAAGATATTGCTCTATTTTTAAAGAATAAAACAAAATAAAAGTCTCAATCAATGTTTCAAAATGTATTACCAAAGCCGCAATGTGTATATTCTCCCTATTTAACAGATGAAGTGTGAACGATACTGGCCTGAGAAAGACACAGAAACCTATGGTGATATCGAGGTTACGATTCTCAGCCAAGTTACATATTCAGCATATGTTATTCGAACAATGAACATTACTCGTGAGGTAAGTAAAGCATCAATCTATACATTCGGCAGATCTACACATTTAGCAAATTCTGCTGAAAATATATATGGGTATATTTGGTACTTATTGACTTAATTTAAAAAAAACTCTGCTCGGTTATATTGAACTATATTTTGAAGCCTAGTTTTGTATTTAATTTGGGTCATAGCAGGCGAGTTATACATTTTAGGCGATTTCACCCTTAAGTGTGAGAAATTACTGTGGGCCTTTTGCCTTTTTCCACTCGCACACCCATGAATCAATTAAAGAAGTGGAAGAGCAGCAGACAAATCAATCGGCTATATAGTGCTTGAATTAGGCTCAAGAATAATAAAAACTAGTCTAATTTTCTCGGTGTTTGTATGGCTGCAGAGGTAGTGGAGGAGCCATTGGGTGTTTGCCAATTTTAGTCTGCGACTATTATAAGTTTGGAAGTTTTTCAAACGAATTGCATAGTTATGGAGCTCTTCCATTAGGTGCATATTTTACTCAGCAGCTGGCTGCATGTAATAGTAAATGCAACTTAGTCAGTTTGGTTGGCTATCGTTGTCAAACATTTGCAAAACTGTGAGTAGTCGGCTTCATTTAGCTTAATCATACATTGTTTAAAATTAAAGTCAACTAACACCACGAATTTATATACTAACTCCTTCATCTTTTGTGGGTGTGAGTTATATTTTGTATGTGTTACGGGTGTTATGAGATGTTTCAGGTGCTCCAACGTATCGAAAGCCAATAATGTTTCAAATATATTCTGACAATCCAGGGGACGTCACGCACTGTTCACCAATTTCACTTCACTGGCTGGTCTGATCATGGAGTTCCAACAGTCGTCACAGACCTCTTAGAATTCCGAAGGCGAATTCGAACATACGACAATGGGAGCACGGGTCCTTTACTCATCCATTGCAGGTACTAATAATGCTAGATATGATGTAGTATACTTGTTCATGACTGTTCTATCTCACTTTAAAATGCATCACTTTCATAAAAAGTATGTCTTCTTTTTGGTCGGTGTAGAGGTGGGTGGGATTGGGGCTCAAAACTAGAGGGGCGTATGGATATGCCTATTGGGTCTCAATCCAAAATTTTCCGAAAGCGCCATTTCTTCTTCCGCCGCCTACCCCCCTACCGCCAAATAATTATTCATTTCAATGCCTATTTCAATAATATTTGTTTCTGATATTGTAGTGCGGGTGTCGGTAGAACGGGGACGTTCATCGCCATTGATTATTGCTTAGACCAAGCTGAAGTTGAAAAAGAAATCAATGTGTGGGATATCACAAACAAAATGCGACTTGAGAGAGTTAATATGATCCAAACGCTAGTGAGTATCTCACTCTATTACCATGTTTATCTTTTAAATCAAGATTATTTCACCCTTTCGTCATTTCATCGTTCATGTAAAATAGGCCTACTTTACTCCCAGAGGATTTTTTATGAGGCGTAAGGCCTACACGATGACGCTAAAATAATGTGGAGCTTTTTATCTCTTATGCAAAACATTTTCTTGTGCAGTTTCTTTTTATCATTATTTAGTATGTTTATACAGCAATCGTCGGACAATACAAAGATACTACAATAAGGCATTATACGTTGAACATTTTCAGTTATACTATTGTTGAAATCATTGAGATATGAGCTCACGGTAGAGTATTCGGTGAGGAATAAGCATGGTCTTCCGCCCACTGCTCTTACCAGTTTCCTTAATTTCTTTCTTCAATAACCTCGCAAATAGATAAAATAAATTTTCAATGCTAAAACTATGTTTCAGGACCAATACGTCTTCGTTTATGATGCCCTCTATGAGGCCATTTTAACCGGCGATACAATGATTGACGCTGCCAGGTTCAGTGAGGCATATGATCGCCTTTACAGCGAAGACGTCCAAACGAAAAAGTCATTGATTGGTACCCAATTTGAGGTATAGCAAAGAGAGCGATTTACAACCCTTTTACTCAGTAGTTTTGATGTAACATGTAACATAGTTTTCACATTCACTATTCTTCAAGTTAGCAATATAGATTGATTATTTCTTATTATGATTGTTGATAATCACCAATACAATTATAATAGGGTCCTAGCTGTCTGTACCTTTATCATTATCATTATCTGAATCTTTATCATTATTTCTATCTCGTGGCAACACTAAGAGAAGAAAGAAAATGTTCGTCTTCGTCAGATATGATGTAAGACGACGTAATGCTCTTTCCGAATAACAAATCTCAAACCTTAAAAATAAATTAAAAAATAAACACGAATCTACAAATTTGGCAGGTCTTGGAGACACTTAAAAATACCAAACAAGACGAAAAACCGGTTGCATTACAAGACGATAACATAAAAAAGAATCGTTTCAAAGATCTCGTTCCAAGTAGGTATTCATTTTCCTTTTTGAATGACAGGTTGACATCATCATATGGAATTAAGAGTTCGTACTTTGTAAACATTAAAGGCAGATATGCACAAAATTGAAAGTGATTATGTACACTACTTGTAGACAACAGGTTCCGTCCTTTCCTGTCGACTCAAATAGAAGGATGCACAAGTTACATCAATGCAGTCTATGTTGATGTAAGTGAAAAGTTGTTTGAAATCAAGTCGTGGCGCATTAAAAACTTGCATGGACATTCTTAAGCCAAGTACAGAGATATACGAATGATTCCCTGCTTAAAGTGGTTAAAAATGTACGATCGGTATGTAGGCTACACATGAAACTCATTATAAATGGATAAAATCGAATGTCAGGTATTTTGGCTTTTGGTGTATAATACCAGGCCCCTTTAAAAGACCACATAGAAATGTTGGTGCAGGGAGCAAGTGCAGGTATATGTAGGGTGGTGTACACTAAAATTGGCCTTTCTGGAACCTCCAATGTAGCACGATTCTTACCAATATGATATGGCTTTTAGAATAGTCTTAGATGAAATGCTTGATTATCGAAATGCATTGTAAATTAATTAAATGTCAATATTTTGACCATACACAGATGTTATGTCTTTACCGCGCCAAGATTTTACCGCACTCGCCTGAGTTTTCATTGCCCATGCAAATTAACTTTGATGATAGATCCATCTGATATTGCAGAGCTTTCTGAAGAAACATGCATTCATCATTACACAAGCGCCATTGTCATCAACCGTTGTAGACTTCTGGAGGCTAATACATGACCACCAGTCAAATTGTATTGTGATGTTAAATGATGCTGATGAACAAGATAAGGTGAACATTGAGTATTTTCCCGGAAATAATTACTTCTTAAAAAATAGACATTGGAAAGGAATTGTGAATAACTATAACTTTTATTGGTTTTACACGCACTGAAGAATGATTTCGCAGGTTTATGTTTTACCCCCAATAGACGTATTCTTATAATGTTTCCATATTATACATTTCTACATTTCCGTGGAATCGTAAAAGACAGGTATTTTATATTTACTGGAATCATGCTTATGCTGAATTATTCATGTATATTCAGGACTCGCCGGTCTATTGGCCGGAAAACAAGGAAGAGAGCATTGAATTCGGGCCTATTGAAATATCGTTGGCAGAAGAAAATACTGAAAAAGAAGGGATCACCTCACGTACCTTTGTCATACAAAATAATCAGGTAAAAAATGTCAAGGTGGCCTTAATTTCTGCCTGCATGTTTAGATGCGTTTGAATATATTTTGATTTTTGATTTTGACATAGGCCTATGTAAGCCTAAATACCTGAAGATTTTGGCTCTGGTTGTACCATTTTGGATACTTTCTTTTTAGACTAAGCGACCACCTGCCACCGTGAAACAATTCCAGTTGACTAAATGGCCAAATGCGAAAACAGTGGATTCGCATGTACTTTTAGATCTGCTCAATCTAATTGAAAAGTGGCAGAAAGAGAACGGAAACAATTCGGCGTTGACACTCCATGACATGTAAGTGTTTATTAATCTTTGGTTGCGACCAAGCAACATAAATGCAATAATTGCAGCTCCCTCTAGACACTCGTTGGTTAACCTGGATCTAAACAATATTTCAGTATCCTTTGCAAACATGGATTTGTATGTATAATGTGTCGGTGATTCCATTAGTGTGTTCCCATACTTCGTCATTTGAATCTACAATGCAGCATTATTGTATTGAATTATGTTCACTTTCGTTACAACTATAGTGATTCTCTATTTCCAGGAACGGCACGACTCGCTGTGGACAGTTTATCGCGTTGATTTATGTGCTGGAGCAGTTGAAAATTGATCAGCAAGTTGATGTGTTCCGGTGTGTTCGGCAAATACGGGTTCCTCGTCATCAGTTCATCATTGACTTGGCAAGATAATTTATTTTAACTCAATCTAGGGATCCAATTAGAGGAACATATTCTTTAATGAGAAATCTCTAAGATATGAAAAGCTTTCATTGCAAAGTAGCTTGATAGCCAGCTATTTTGATTATATCCCATTACTATTTTTTAATATCATTATCACTATTCAAGTACTTAAATGGTTCACTTATTCCCAGTATCTTCTTTTTGCAGGACCAATACAAATTCGTCCATGATATGATCAACAGGTACATCGAACAATTCAGCGATTATTCAAACTTCAGTTAAATCATCAATGGTTGGCACTATACAGTATGCATGTTTCCGGCAGATGAGCACGAGCTGGGCACAAAAGAAGGGTGTATTTTGAAAGATATGAGTTGATATGGGGATACCCTTTAAGCTGGTGCCAGTGTAGTATATGACGCCTCAGGTAATGAAATCGTTAATCGATCACGGTGCATCCTGGATTTGTGTGCTAAAACAGGATGGATTGAGTTCCGACTACGCCAAAACCAACGTGTGCTTAAGTGTTGTGTATGTAATCCGTCGCCAACAAGGGCTAGTTTCCTGAGGTGCCGCAAAAGAATACTTAGATAGCCCTTCTTTAGATCTAAGGGAAAGTAATTGCTCTCCGCGGCAATTTATTTTGTAGAGGCTACGATGCTTCTTAAGCTATAGGACTGTGAGCCACAATCATGACAATTATTTTCTCAAAATATAGTTCCTATTATCAGCATGTTATACCGTAAATCATTACGATTAATGTTGTTTTAATAATACATCCTGGTTCAAACCCACGAATCTCATAGGTATATGATTTTAGACCTTTTATATCACGAATTGTAAATATTATGGCATAAAGTGGAAAATGGGATAATATAGATTTGTAATGCCATTTCTATTTTTAAACTGCTGGACAGTAAATGAAGGTCTGTCGTTTTGTTTTTTCAACCAACTGTTATTTTTATGAATCAGATAACCAGATGAATCGTGGTATTATAACCCACTATTCCTCCAAAATGACCACTCGCGATTACGATAAATACGCAAAATAGTATACTGCTAAAAAGCTGAGCTTATATTAGCGCATAGAAAACCCCCGGCTGCACAGGTATACCTTTATCATTGCTCTTGCCAACAACGATTGACTAAATAGTTTAGGCTTAGTTTTATGCACAAGCTATTGAGAGAAATGCTTTGCTGCTACTAACAAATAGGTTTAAGACACAATACTTCATTTTTTGGGAAATAAATTAGGGCCGTTTTAGCATAAGTGTTAAGTATTAAGGAAATAGATCCCCAACGACTGGAGCCCTGAAGACATTGTGTATATACGCCTGATGGCGAAGAAGCAGTGTCACACATGTATATGAAACACACACAGAAATAAGGACGCATATCAATTTTGAGGGTTTATAAGGTCATATATGCCAGGAAATGGCGTTGTCTAAAGTCCCACATAGTTAAACTAAAACCAATGTGTGTTCCATTCTTGGCGAATAGCAATTCATAATGTATACTGTCAGAGAGATTCGTTCATTTAAGATGGCAGGACCATATATTGTACTTTTCAATCTTTCAAAGCTAGCTGGATGTGAGAATCTAAACATTAGTTAGTAACACAACGCTCGGGGATAATCTTCTTTCATTACGATCTTCAAAATCAAAAGATTCTTGTTATGAAATTACAATGAATGAGTTGTGTATGTTTCCACCCCTTTCTTAGGTTTAGAATATTTTTCTTAGATTTGGAATCATCGGATTACTTTGAGATTAGGAACGATGTCTGAAATGGTATTGAACGATGGGGGGGGGGGGGGGGGGTTGTGGAATCTACTATACCATGCAGTAAATTGGTTCGACTAAACAGAATCGCATATTTATATTCAGTTGATTGAAAGTAAGGTCCAAGACTGTGATTGTCTCATTAAGCATGTTCTTCCTTTTTATCCCTTTTAAAGGGAAATATTTGCGTCTGCTGACCTATGTTCTTACTAAATGAAGAGAACGTTGTACAAGATTTTGTCGCCTTTTCGGCGAGGAATGCAGATTCTTTCTTCGAATATCCGTGTGTGTGAATTACAGTGTAATTTATGAGATTCATTAGTTTTATTGTTTATATAACTGTGATATATATTGAAGGCCAATCTAATCTTTTGGTAAGTTTTCTATAACTTCCAGATGCATCTGGTATAGGCACATTGAGTTAACAGAATAGTATTTAGAAAAGATAACACCACTATATTGTGAAGCAATTTTGATAAATATTATATTCGAGCATAATAAAATTGATGAAATGAAGGAAATAAACAAGAATTGACTATTAATTAGCTTTGTTGTTATCTCAATGCTATTAAATCGGCAGTTTGTATTATATATTGTGTGAGGCTATCGAATATAACAATAATAAGTAACAACATACATGTATATTGTTAAGCATTAATATACGATGCAGTTTATTTAGGAGTTTTGTTTTGTTTTTTAGTTCTTTATTTATCCACGTATTATGAAAGCGTGTGGCCTTTGCCATCCCTGGTTTACCGAGGATCAGATTAGGTATCTGATTTTCACCTCGACCCTGGCTGCTACTCTTGTGTGAGACACAATTAAATTCGTTGGAATGAAATGCGATGAGATACTAGTTAACATGATGAGAAAGTATGAGGGAAATATAGTATTCTGAAAACAAGAATTGTTAAATGTTTAAACCCGTTTACCCGTTTGGAGTGTATTCTCCGCTCATCTAGATATTATGATTCCCCATAGGTGGTTGATTCTCACAAAAGGTTCCAAAATGGTTTTCTTCAATAGATCTTTCCTGTAATAAGCTTTGATGTTGGTTAATACCACTACACCGTGTATAGCCACTGCTCCTAGCGTCTCGTCATATTATGGAAAGCCATTTATGTACATATCCCCATAACTCTAAAACGGGAAGGCTAGCATGCTGATCAGGAATACATAAGTAAGAATAGCCATAGAAAAAGCGTGCGGACTAGGAATTTTAATTCCTGTTCAGCTGCGGGATAGGCCCCAACCCGCACTCTTCCTATTCTTCCAAGAAGTTACATTTTAGGAATTTACTAGTCTTCTAGTTTCATAATTCCTGTTCAGCCATGACCAATTCCTGAACAGCATCATGCTTC